>OZ038394.1:7722683-8922683 GCA_964036045.1 Eutreptiella sp. 'Long Island Sound 2002'
GTCTCGAACCCTTGCCCTGCAGTTCGTGCCCCTGTCATGCACTTGCTCCCTGGCACGTGAGGACGTGTCGTACTCCAACCTCGGGGGCGCAAAGGCGCCTTTGGTGGCGCAAAGGCGTCTCTACATTTCAGCAAGTGCTCCGGCTGTCAGGCAACTCCAATGATCGTTGCTGTACTGTGTGTGGCGCATACCATTTCAGCTCCACACCATGCATGCGCATGCTGCCCACATATTCATGCCTACTTGCTTCCGTCTTCCTCACATGGGCCGCACTCTCGCAGCCCCAGTCATGCTTCTGCCTTTCACGTAACGACGTGTCGAGCTTGTGGCTCAGGGGCGCAATGGCGCCCTGGTATTTGACCATTTGACTGTTCTGTGCTGTCTTGGCGTCCCATAAACCCTGGTCAGCTCAAACCCACCACCCTCCCGTTGCGCCGGTTAGCCCCCGTCTCTTGCTCTGTGGGTCTCTCTCCCACTCTCCCCCTCCCATTCTCTCCTGCTCTCTCTCGTGCGCCCCACTCTCTCTCTCTCTCCTCTCTGTTGCTCCTCTCTGTTCCTTTCCCACTGCGTCCTACTCTCTCTCTCTCTCTCTCTCCCCCTCTCGCCCAAAAAAGGGGGGTTCGGGTCGCTCGGTGTATCTCTATCCCCCCCGGGGTTCGAACCATCCTCTACATGACAAAAGAGGTGTGGTGTATCCACTGGGCCACGACGATTGGGTATCTGCACCACGTGCTCCAATCGTTCTTTCCTACCCCCCCCTGTGTGTCATCCCCTATCATGCGTATGTTCTTTCGCATGGGGGTGTGCTCAGCAGCGTGTAGAGGAACCGCACAGCGTCCCCGGATACCGGGTCCGCCTGCCTGAAGAGCGTTCTTTGGAACAGCCGCAAGAGGTCCACTCGGCCTGCCAGCCACACATGCATGCAATCTCCAGTTCTGCTCAACGAGGAGGGCACCGCTCTATGTCCCTCTGCCGTCGGACAGTGGAGGATCGCCTCCCCCTGGAACGGGTGCCACTTGCCTGCACTTTTGGGTCGCCACTGGACCTGCATGTTTGCCAGAGCCTGGGTCTTCATGGTCCAGTTGATCTGGACCATCACCGAGTAGAGCTCCTGATTGCTCATCAGCAGTGGTTCCCCATGGTTGCCCACAATCTCGCAGTGCATCCTCGTGTCATGTGGTTGGTCCAGTCGGAGCCACATCTGCTGATTGCGGGCCCAGGCCATTGTGGTCAGCTCTGCTTCAACTGCTTGCGGTCCTTCATTCGCAATGGCGTCCAGCTGACTTAGTGCTTGCACTTTGAAACGCCGGCGTTCTTGCTGAGGCTTGACCTTCTTTGGGGCTGGCTGGATGTGTGTGTATGGGCCATACCGCTGCTGACGTGATCCCTTCTCTTGCTGTGTCCTTCCAAGCGGCATTACGCCTGGGTGCCTGTCCGCGACAGGACGCGGAGCCAAGCCTCTTGGCGGTCTCTTATGTGTGCCGCTGCTCGCCGCGACAAGACGCGGCTAGAGTGACGAAAAGCTCTGCGTCAAAACGCAGATTTCAGACATCCATGCATTGTTGTGCTTGAAACCTGTGAAATGTCAGCACCAGTATGCAGGGGCTGCAGGTTCTGTCATCATCGACCCTTGGTGCTAATTGGTGCCGGGAGTGCCAAGCATTTACCCAATATTTGCGGGATTATTACAACCATCAAAAAGCCGAGGTATGCTTTTGTGTCATCGTGCAGCATCAACTGCGGTGCCCAAGGGAGTGTTGCTTACTATTGTTGCCCCCCCCCTGCCCCCTTTGCCCAAGAACCGCCGGGACTCACGCCGTGCCCGAAGTGATGCAGAGGTTCGTGACATTGGAGTGCAGTGCAGTCCTGACAGTGAGGAGCTGTTCAGCACACACATCAGTGACACGCGGCGGGGGGGTTGGCTGGGGAAGGGGGGTGATAGTGATGGGCTCAACACAGACATTACCCAGAAACCAGGAGGAAGAGGCGCGGGGCAGGTAATCGCGAGTAAGACGGAGCCTAAGGGCCTGGCCAGTCCTCACAACGTGTCAGATCCGCTATCACAGCCACTGTGGGATCACCGTAGCACTGGACGGCTCTGAACCGTGACTCCGAGATGTTATCTCGAGTACTGTGAAGTGAGCGGGCTACGCCAGCTCATCTTTGGTCTGGACAAAAAAACGGAGCCTAAGGGCTCAGCCCTTACCTGAAACGCAATCAGTGGAGGCGCCAGTGGCGCCGTTCTGGACGTCACAAACGATCTATTGGACGCACGAGGTCCTGCATTGACTTAAGTGTGTCTGCACATGCACGTGTTTCCCGTTGCAAGTGGCACAGCCCTTGGGTGATGGCAACATGGTCACGGGTTTTGTGGCAAAGATACCACTTCTCAGAGCTCGAACTGCACTTGTGAGCACTCCGCGTGTGTTCAGGCCATGGAACTGGTGTTCGTCAGTTTGGACGAGAACCAGCGAGCCTTCCGAAGCCATTATGCAATGATGCCATGGAAAGCTCTGCCATTTGTGGACCAAGGCCGGAGGGTGTCGCTGCGCAACCGCTTCGTCGTCAACGGGCACAACATCCCGAAGCTTGTCATCTTGGACCAGAAAGGACTCATCATTCACGATGACGGTATGTCTAGTGTTGGCCTGACTTCATTTGCCCCAACTCCGACCCCTGCTCTGCTCAGTTATGACTTTTTGTGGGCAGGAGTGGGCCTGTTCACGTGGTCATGGTCCGAAAGCAGCCCCCCTTTTGGGGTCCTGAATTGCAAGTCAAAATTTCTGGAAAAACGCATTTTTCACCCGTTTTTGACTCGTGTTCGGGCCCACAGTGCGATGGATATTGTGGGGGCAACACCAGAAACGGGAGGTGTGGGCAGTTTGATGGCATTTTTACATTTTCGGTGATTCCCCGGCAACATCGCCTCAAAATCACTTTTGATCCGTTTTTGACCCCCTTGACCTTACCTCAGCGCAAGCTGCCACTCCGCTGGGCTAGGGAGCTGTTGAAGGCCATGAGCGATGTTTGAGAGGGTTCCTAAACATCAACTCCAAGGCCAAGGCCCATGCGTTCCTTGGCTATGGGATTCAAAGTCAACCATGACAGGCAAATGTTTTTTTAAAGAAAGAATCATTTTGGTCATCGATGCTCTACAGGCCCAAAACACGGCCACTCAGAATCGCCAAAGGATTGAATTGTCGTTGTGGCTGCTTGCTTGGTGTCAGGGCGGGACAGGGCAGGACAGCGTCACAGAGCTACAGTACAAGCAAAACCAAAAGGGGATGATAAGCGTGTTGTCATCACGGGGGGGGGGGGGTGGACCAGCCTCACTGCGACCCACCGCTCAACTATCTGTCAAGAACTCCGGGGGTCTCGGGCGGTGGCGGGGGTCGCGTAGAAGGACCGGGGCCCCCCGAGGGTTGTCATACTGAAACACGCAGAGATGGACGCACGTGCAACACGAGGAGTCTGCAATGATTATGGTGCACAGTATACATCGTTATGCGTAATTGCTCCATTTCTTCTACAGTCTCTCTCCTAGATCAAGCCCACGAGGATCTCTGCTCATGCCCATTCGCTTTCTTTTGCTTGTCTTCATTTCATATTTGCTCTTCCTTTCGCTCATTTTTCTTTGACCACAGCGTTGTGTATTTGTCTGTGTTGTGCTACCTCTGCAGGCGTGGGCGCCGTGTATCGAGGCGCACCTTCGAGCGTTCATGTCATTGACCCTGAGAACAGATCGGGCAAAATCGGGTGCCCTTTACGTTCGGTTTTTGAGACCGCCGGACTGCAAAAGTACTACAACAACTATTTGCGCGGACACCATCCTTCGTTGTGCATGAAATTTCAAGCTGGGCAATGCAACCACGGTAAATCTTGCAATCAAATTCATGCAGACCAAAACTATGTAGCCAAGCTCCGGAAGGCTGCAGCCGACGGTCGGAATTGTTGCCTGGGACATGGCGATTGGTCTAGTCAAGATCCGAAGTATTTGGCCCGTCTTTCCAGCGCCACGGCCTTCATTGTGGTGGTTCCGCAGCGGTTTGAAGGACGTAAAGAAGACAGAAAGTTTGTCGTGTTGAAAGATCAGATAGCGAGAACAAAGGCATCGGAGCGGTTGCTTGCCAGCAATGGACACAGTCTCCATGTGGCAAGTGTTTGCATGAATCATCAAAAGCAGCATTGCCACTGGGGCAAAGATTGCACACATATTCATATCTGTCACAAAGTTTGGCAGATGTGGAGGAACTTACCCATGTTCGCGAATGGTGGCGATGGGCTGGTGTCCGCCAGCGACACCAAACCCCTCTGTGGCCCTGCACCTACATTGCCATCTCACAGCAACGAGACAGACCTATCCCTCGGGAGCCGATGTGACGCAACACTGTCAAAGCCTTGCCGTGTTCCCCACTGGCCAAGGGCTGAAAGGCGGGTCGGCTGAACGAGCCCATGGGCTGGCCACGGAATGTAGGGTCGGGCGAAGGGCCCGGTTGGCACACATATTCCCCGGTGTACGGACCGGAGGTCCCCGGGGGGCTTTCACACATCACACCCCTTGTGTCTCCTGAACAATGCACAAGGACCATCTGCAGTGCGTTTGGCCGGCACGTGTCCTTTCAAGGGCAGTCCGCGGCAGATCCCCACTGCACATGATCAACAGACAAATGCATGTCGGAGATTTTTGGTGATTCCTTGGCCTCAAGCGGTTGGCCCTACAGCACCTTTGCAATTTTCCAGATTCGCAGGTAGTCATTTGGCACTTAGTGAAGCCCTTCGGTGGTAGCAGGCCCAAGCAGCGATATCCAAGGCACATGCAGACGTCTGAGTCCGGGATGTTCTCAAGAACCCATTTTGATGGTGTAGCGCTTTTGGACAGAGTTGTTTTAATCAACGATCTTTTGCTTTTCTTCCTTTTACTCAAGACAGCCCTCGGACAGCCCTTCAGGACGGCCCTCGTGACCGGTGGTTAGCGGCCGCCGGCTGTGGGTGACTGGTCAAATCTTTGGTCATGGAGCACCCATGGCGAGTGAAGGTCCCAATGCCCTTCCTTTAGCAGTGACAAGTTGTGTTGTGCGGGCATGGGCAATGTCCAGACAAACGACCAGACGCCAATAGGAGCACGGCACTGCATGACACCACAATCCAACATGGCTCCTTTCCTCCTGGCCCTTTATCACATGGTGCGTTGCGGCTCACATTCGCTCCATCCCAGGGTCCGTTGTGTGCCGGTGCCCAGCCCCAACGGGAGGGGTTTGCTCACAGAACGCTTTGTCCCCAGTGTTTTGCGGTGCATCCCGGTACGCTCTCTGGATACTTGTGCATCAGATGGCGGTCCCGACTGCGGTGACCAGCCTCGCGCACGCAGTGTATTTCCGCAAGAGGGGGGTGATCCCACTGCCTACAGTCACCAGCAAGCCCATGTGGTGACCTTGCACGCTCCGTTTCCCTGGGTACGGAGGCGTGCCATGTCGCTGGGACTCTGCTGCTGAGGGCGGTCCCGAGCTGCATACAGGGCGTATGAGTTTGGAAGGTGGCGGAATGCTGCAGATGTTGTATTTGTTGACGCAAAACGAATAAGTTGCCAAGTCATGTTGCAGGGCCATTACAGCCTCACACGCTGCAGGCGATCCTGCCAATTGGCCTGTCCAATTCTGTCCTATATGGTTATGTCACCCTGCGGACCTCAGTTTGACCCGTCATTTCAACCCCCCGTGTCACTACTTTCTGGCCCCAAGCTGCGCCCCCCGCAGTGTCTCTCCCGGTCATGCCTAATGAAGCTGAAGCCTTGGCTGGCCGAAGTGAGGCTGACCCCCTGCAGTGGCAGTATTGCGAAAGCCTCAGCACTCATATGGTCTAGCGGGGGCTGAATGCCGTGGCTTTCAAGTTTTGCAAAGCGCCCAAGGCTCTCTGCTGTTCAGCTGCCAGTCGTGTTGACTGGTGGCCTCACAGTTGCTTGTCAAATGCTTTGACTGACTGCCAAGGCAGTTGCTTATCAACCCCTTCCGGTGGTGTGTGTAGCAAGTCATGAATTCTACTTTATGACATCCCCCTTTCCCATCCTCAGGGAACGGGGCCATTTGCAGCATCATCAAGTTTCAGAGGGGCCAATATAGTACCCAACACTCCCCCACCCCTCCATTTTCCCTGTTGCAAGCCAGACCCCTCCCCCCCTGCCTACCTTCCTCTTTCGACCCCATGCGGTTCAGCCCACGGGTTGTTCGACCGCATTTCAGATAATTACACTGCTATCCCCCACCCTCGCTCCCTACCTCCCTCCCTCAACCTCCTGCAGTCTGGCTGACAGGTTGTTCGACTGCATTCCGATAATTACACAGTTTTGCCTCTCCTCCCTCCCTCCCTCCCTCCCTCCCTCCCTCCCTTCCCTCCCTCCCTCCCTCCGAGCCCCTGCGTCTGGCCGATAGGTGGTTGAGACCGCACTTGGATAATTGCATGGCGAAGGATTTTGATTGCTGGTCGGCAAGGATTGAACACAATTTATGTGGACTCCCTGCGTTTGTTTGGCCTACACAGCTGATGTAGGGACCAGGAGATGTTTCCAACGAGCCACTCACCGCACCGCCGGTTTGTAAACATAGAGGCCGGGGCCCTCTCCGGAGTGCCTCCATGAACCTGCCGGTTTGTACATAGGCCAGTTACTATAAACAATATTGTTGCCCTTCTTATCGCTGCAAGGGCCTGTGGGCCATGTTTGCCAGAGTCCCACGGTGCAGAGTCCGCTGTCCAGCTTTCGCGAGCAGGAAGCCCTAATCCTTTCTGCACAAAGAAGGGTAAGTGCATGAGATACTGTTTGGCTTACAACGCGGGAAAGACGGGTGGCAACCGAATCCTGTTTGGTGTTTGGCCCGAAGAGCATTTTGCACCTGCTGTTCCTTATTTTATGAGGAACTCATGTCACATCGTTGACTTATCTCTTTCAGTTGGCTGTGCTTGGCAGACCCCTGATGCACAATGTAGGGGGGCCCTACCCCTTACCATGTTTTGCCAGTGGGTTGCATTGATTTCAATATGCATTACTTTCAATAGAGGGTGCCTCGCGCGCGGTGCACGCGGTGCGCCGAGGCCCGGTTGGCGTAGAATGGCGGTGCCATGGAATGTTGCCCAAAAGCGGTCATAGGGGCCTTTGGATCACAAACGGGTGGCCAATTGTTGTGTTTGGGTGGAATTATCAATGTTGGGGTCCAAGTGTGGGCAGCATGGCGTGGGCCATTGTTGCATGCCAACCCCTTCAGCCACCGCGTCCCTGCCTGAATAGGTTGTGCAGTACACAGGCAAGTGACACGTCCACCTCAGTGCGCGGTGCGGCACGTGGTGCGCCGAGGCACCCTCATATGTCTGATGATGACTATGTGTCGTCAGCTTCAGTACCTGACAGTGATGGAGAGGTGGGGTTTCAATGTTTGGATGGTGGTTATGGCTTTTGCAGTGCAGTGATGTGGTGTCAGATATGCACACATGCACCGGTTCTTCCCAAAAAAAGAATGTGTTTGGGCTGATGCCCATGCCTCAACCCACACAGAATTGGGCACGGCACCATGGGGCATTAAACAAAAATAGGGAGGAATAGCGCTGCATCTGGTTACAGGTACAGAGCTTTGATTTATGAGGTTAACATGGAAGTCTGCAAAAGGGGCAAGCCATGGGTGGAGGGGGTCTAGGGGGCCATTGGCACACACCAACATACACCAACATATCAGAGGATTTGTGGGCAAAATGGCAGTAGTTGGGGGTTGGGGGATAGTCTCGGTGTAACGGGTGCCATCACACGTAGGCAAATGATGGGCTCACTTTGGGGCTACATTTGAGGCTTGGGTGTCCAGTTATTTCTATTGTGTGGGCACTCAAGTGTGGGTTGGTATTGCGGTGTTGTCCAAGCTACAGCATGCGTAGGGGTTGTATTGATTTGAGACTTTTGCATAGCTTGGATTGGTCGTGGGGAGGGGGGGGCGTACCTCCTGCTCACAACACCATTCTGCTTGGCACTGCAACCCAATGTTGACTGTTTTGATGTGATCTTCAGCCATGGCTCAAGTTGCTATCATCAGCATAGCTGTTACATACATCCAAATACATCCAGTCCACACATTTGGACTAAGGGCAGACATTGCGTATGTCGGGGGCATTCAGTCAAATCAGTACCGATCACCACCCCCCCCCCCCCGCCCAACAGAAGTAAGATGAATCATTCAATGGTATTCAGACTGCCAGTTTTGGATGTGCTTTGCCGCGGCTGTGTGGTACACCAGGAATTATACATTGTCTGATGCAACCCATGACACCCACAGCCCCAAATTCTGCACCCTGCAGCCCCTGCTGGCACAGCAGGAATTTTTTTTTTTAGCCTGATGCAACCCATGTTACCCACAGCCCCAAATTTCGCATCCTGCAGCCCCTGCTGGCACAGCAGGAATTTTTAGTATTTTAGTCTGATGCAACCCATGTCACCCACAACCACCAAATCTGCAGCGTTCAGAAAACCCACGGGGGCATACCAGCGAAAAACTCGATATCTCGTCGCAGCTGTGAAGTGGTATGTTTTTGTGGTGCCCCCCCCCCCCCAGGGGGGAACCGTCACTTTGTGACCGTCCCCCTCCCCTAGGGGGGGGGGACCGGCCTGACAAAAGGGGGGAGATTTCAAAGGGGGGGGGGGTACTTGGCTCACAGGACATGCTTCTTTGGATGGGCACCAGTATGCTTCCTTCCATGTGCAGCAGGATGGTCCGCACACCGACTGGTGCGGGGACTGGAGTGATGACTGGAGGGTGCTACAGCAACTTGCTGGCCTCCCTTCAACAGGGAGGTGCGAGGGGAGGGGTGCACTGACTTTGGGCCTGTGACGTGGTTTCTGCCAGGTACATGTGCAATGACGGATATGATGATGATGTTGCCACCTATCCCACGCATTAAAGGTCATTGCGAAAGGTGCTTAGGGCCGTTTACGGCTCTTGACAAGCTTTTCTTTCACTCTTGTGATCTGCACGTGCTGCATGTTTTGCTGACGTCAACTCAACCAACACCACATACGTGACAGCTTACACGCCACCATACCGGGTGGGGGGGGGGGGGGGGGGGGGGGCACAAAGGTGGATGCTCCATACCATTGGGCCCAACAAGTGATGTGTAGGCAATTCCAATAAATACTTGTGACAACGTTGGTTCATGACGCCATTGTAGAAATAGAAGAAGCATTTTGGCGACTTGCAATGGTCCGTGGGTATTAGATTGTGGGCTTTGAATCAAGTCCCAACGGCTCAAAACATTATTTTTATTGGATCATGGCATAGAGTACCAATAATCCTTCCTTTTGTGGAAACCTTCCAAAAATGCCTCTCAGTGATCACACACGCTTGGTCGAATCTTTTGATAGCATCCAGTGTTATGTTGAAGGTCTCTCGCTTGTGCAAAGATTTTCAGTTTTGTGTCATTCCTTTATTCGACGTTCATTCATTTGTGACATATTCCATGGTGCTCAGCAACCACTTTGGTGACCAGCAGCAGCTGATGCTTTGTCTTGTTCACAGCATTTTAGAATCCCGCACAACATGACGGCTTTTGTCGATTTGTTTGGTGGGGTGTTGGACTCTAACACCCAAAAAGTGAACACTGCGGACGTTCTTGGCGGAAAAGTCGTTGGTATCTATTTTGGTGCTAATTGGTGCCGGGAGTGCCGAGCATTTACCCAACACTTATTACAACCATCAAAAAGCCGAGGTATGCTTTTGTGTCATCGTGCAGCATCAACTGCGGTGCCCAAGGGAGTGTTGCTTACTATTGTTGCCACCCCCCCCCCCCCCTGCCCCCTTTGCCCAAGAACCGCCGGGACTCACGCCGTGCCCGAAGTGATGCAGAGGTTCGTGACATTGGCGTGCAGTACAGTCCTGGCAGTGAGGAGCTGCTCAGCACACACATCAGTGACACGCGGTGTATCGAGGCGCACCTGGTTTGAACTACGGTTTCTCCGTATGCCCCCCCCCCTTTTTTGGGAGTAGTAGTGCGTTCTTCTATGTTATGTTATATTATGTGATAAAAAATGGTGCCAGCACGACTTGCTGAGGTGTTGGACTATTGGTTTGGACACGAAGTGGAAGAGCTATTTCGCTTTGGGTGGAAACTGGATGCGGAAATCCGGTTGCGTTTTGGTAGGAGGTTACAGGAGGCGGAAATGGGCCGGCTAGCGGCGAGAGGGGGGGGGGGGGGGGGCATGGGCGCCTGGCATTGATCATTGTATTCGATCAACTCTCGCGCTACGTGTACCGGGGATCGGCACGGGCGTATGCAAACGATTTTGCGGCCAAGTCCGTACTGCTCTGCCGCGGGATGGACGGGGCACGGCGGGACATTAGGACGGTGCTTAGAGGGCCCAATGGTGGTATGGGTGTGATGTTTTTGCTAATACCGTTGCAGCACAGCCAGTTGATACAGGATCAGAGGCTTGGGGTGTGTCTCCAGAAATATGCGCTTGCCATTGCCGCGCGATTGTCGACTCGCAATCAAGGTGTACTACGCTTGGCGCTGCATCACGGGCTGGGTCACCTGCGGCAAGTGCAAGAGTTTGGCCGTTTTCCGAAGCGCAACCGGGTATTGGGTAGAAAGGCAGTGAGTCGTCGTGAGCAGAAGGTGGCCCAAGCATCTGGCATGTATTAGGGTTGCGGGTTAGAAGCCATGAGCGGACGGTTGTTGATGTTAAAGCCACGACACCCAACATCCCCCCCCCCCCCCCCCCAAGAGTGGGAGGGAGAAGGGTTAGGGTTAGGGTCACCGAGCTGGTGGAACCAGTCTTGGTTTTATAACCCTTTTTAGGGTCTAGGGTGGACCTACCAGGTTTAGCAGCAGCAGCAGCAAGCAGCAAGCAGCAGCAAGCAGCACGCGCGAAATGGGGAAAAATCAGAACTCCGTCGTGGTGTTTTGGATTTGGTTGAAATTTTGGTGCATGATACCTATGGGTGTGAAGTACAATCACACAAAGTTTGAGCGAGAAACTCAACAGTGGCGGCCGGGAACGCGATCCGCAAGTGGCGGACCTCTGTTTCAAAAACTGCAGTTTAGGGCCAAAAACAGCCACTTTTGGGCCAAAAAAGCCCCGGAACACATTCAAAACGGCCAAACGAAGGGAAACGGTGGGTACACTTCACGTGCGGCTTGACTTCCCCGTGTCAACGAGCTCTTGGCGGTCCTCTAACTCCATGATATGTCCCGGAAACGGCCCAAAAAGGCCCCCACAAGCTCCAAATGCCAACCGCCACAAACCAAGAATAGGCCATATCTTGGGCTACATGGCTCAAAATGCGATTCCGAGGGCACCTACTCCACCCACAACCCCCCACTTTTTGTGGTTTCCACCCCTCAGAATTGCCCAAACGGACGCCTAGACCCCAATACCTAGGCCCACTAGGCTGCGGCAAGCTGCAAGCTCAAGCCCAAACAGGTGGGTGCCCAAATGGGTCAACAGGGTCCAGTAGGGGCAAAAAGATGACTTTTCTCAAAAATGATCCTAGACCATGTGCGACGCTAAAACAAGTGTTTTTGGACCGTTTTGAGCTTGTGGTGGCCCATTTTGGTACTCCGAAAATCCCAAAATGCCTTGAAACTGGGCTGTTTTGGGACCAAAAATGGGTCAAAAATGGGTCAAAAACGCATTTTTCCAGACCTCATCCTAGACCATTTTGGGGTGCACAAACGGGTGAAATGGGCCCATTTTGAGCCCATTTTGGGGTCATTTTGGCCCCTCAGAAGTCCAAAAAGCCTTGAAAGTGGGCCTCGTGGCACCCCGTAATGCGTGAAACAAGGAACATGCAACACTTGACAGGCACACAATAGCCGGATAGAGACATCAATTTTTTGGTACAGGTATGTGGCAGGAAGTACAATGCATTGTACATATGCATCGATTTGCTCATAACAAGAGAAAGAGGAACGGGATCGCGGTGAAGCGAAAGCCGAGCGCAGACGTCAACACGAAGCTTGGGGAGCACATTCATTGCGAGTGGAGTACGGGGTTAGGTTGCTCGCTTCAAGGTTAGGATGAACGTGGTCCAAAACAACACAACGTATGCAGTAAGCTAAGGGCGACGTGGGGGGCAGGAAAAAAAATTCACGCGAATTTTTTTCCAACTCACGTGGCACAAATTAATGGGATATGGCGGAATGGCACAAAGCGAAATTCAAAATACGGTCAAAAAGGTACCGGCCACGTCGGGCATTGATTGATTGCGGTGAAATGGACAGGCACATTGGAGGTAATTGATGGGATCGCGATGAAGCGAAAGCCAAATACCAAAACATTCAAAGTTAGGACGTTGGATAGAGGATCAACCTCTAGTTGCTCGGATTAGGGCGAATTTTTTTGGTGACATGGTCGTCTTCACAAGGCGTGGCACTACCAGTGTCCCAAGATCGCAAGGAGATACTAAAGCGAGGCCAAATTGGAAGGCTGTGCTTTTTAGATGCGTCAAAAGCATAAATACCACAATGCTTGAGGTAGATTGTGGAGTTGTCCCATTGTAAGGGAATAGGGTCACCAAAGTGAATAAGGAAAGTGTGCTTCGTGACAAAGCAATCGTCATCATCTGCGAGAAGGCTTTCTCCGCCATCGATGCGCACCACAACCACACGCCGGAGTGCAAATAGGGCGACGCCCCCCATAAATATGAACTTTGGCATAACCTTGGGCACTTAAACCATCCACTGGCCGAAGAAGGACGACTTCTACAACCAGCAAAAGCCAAAGAAGACCTCGTAAGTGACGAAGCACCACATCGGCACTGCAAATCATATCGTAAATGATACCGGGACCGCGGTGAAGCGGAAGCCGTTGACAAAGCAATAACAAAATGCTGAGTAGAAGAACATGCATGCAATGCAATTGTGACACACAACAGACACAAGCCACACAAAACACACAGCAACTACCTTGCAATATTTTGTCACGCAGCAACCTCCCTTATACTCATGTTGGCGCTGCAGTACCGCGACCAAACTTAATGCGGCCGCGGTCATTCAATGACATACATGCAACCATCGTTAATCTACTCTCAATCAATGACACACATGCAACCATCATTAACCTACCCGACGCACATGAGCAAATATCCGGTGGATAGGGGAACACTGAACACACAATGACACAAGGCAAACTTTTTAACTTTTTTATCCACCTATCACGCACAGGAGAAAATGTTGGAACTCATGCAATCGAAAATGAATAGGATCGCGGTGAAGCGAAAGCCATTTGCAAAAACAAAAAGGGGGAGGGGAATACAAAACGGACAGTGACATTCATGCGCTAATGGGATCGCGGTGAAGCGCTAGCCATTTGCAAGCTCAAAAGGAGGGAAGGGAAGACAAAACAGATAGTGACATTCATGCCATGGGATCGCGATGAAGCGAAAGCCATTTGCTAGTGCAAAAAAGAGGGGAGAGAAATACGGAACACACAACCACATGCATGCAACCCTCAATCGCCATCCTACATGCAACTCCCAATTGACTTTCCTCCACCCTAGCACGAACAAAAGCAAGTGTTGGAACTCATGCGGCCAAGAAATAACCGGAGGGTGGTTGGGACACGCAATGACATGCATATAACCCTCAATGTCCATCCTCTCTGCAAACCTATGCAGTCAAAAATTGAAACTCATGCATTCAAAAATGAATGGGACTGTGGTGAGGCGAAAGCCATTTGCAAACACGAAAGGGGGGAGGGGAACCCAAAACAGACAGGGACAGTCATGCTATAATGGGATCGCGGTGAAGCGAAAGCCATTTGCAAACACGTAAAGGGGGAAGGGAATAGAGAACAGACAGTGACAGTCAAGCAATAATGGGATCGCGGTGAAGCGAAAGCCATTTGCAAACACATAAAGGGGGAGGGGAATACGAACCAGACAGTGACTTTCGTGCGATAATGGGATCGCGGTGAAGCGAAAGCCATTTGCAAACTCAAAAGAAGGGAGGGGAGGACTAAACATATAGTGACATTCATGCAAGAAAGCGATCGCGGTGAAGCGAAAGCCAGTTGCCAATACAAAAAGAGGGGAGGGAATACAAAACACACAACCACATGCATGCAACCCTCAATTGCCATCCCCCAATCCCCGATTGCAACCCCCAATTGACTTTCCTCCACCATAGTACGTACAAAAGCATAGGCACTACCCCACCAGCTCGGTCCCAATATTCAGTCTTGATTAGGGTTAGGAGGGAGAAGGGTGAGGGGGGCGGACGGTGTTTGATATAGATCCGCGACACCCAACATCCCCCCCCCCCCCCCAAGAGTGGGAGGGAGAAGGGTTAGGGTTAGGGGAGGTGGGAGGGAGGGTTAGGGTTAGGGTTAGGGGAGGTTGGAGGGTTAGGGTTAGGGGAGGTGAGAGGGAGAAGGGTTAGGGTTAGGGTGGGAGGTAGAAGGGTTAGGGTTAGGGTGAGAGGGAGAAGGGTTATGGTTAGGGGGGTGGGAGGGCGGACGGTGTTTGATATAGATCCGCGACTCCCAACATTTCCCCGCCCAAGAGTGGGAGGGAGAAGGGTTAGGGTTAGGGTTAGGATGGGAGGGAGGGTTAGAGTTAGGAGGGAGAAGGGTGAGGGGGGGGGGGGGCGATGTTCGATATAGATCCGTGACACCCAAAAAAACGCGGACTCCACTGGCAGTTGATGAGGTGGCTGGGAGTTACCAGGCGGGGGGGGGGTGGAAAAAAATTCGCGCGAATTTTTTTTCCGTACCCCCCTCCCCCTCCGGGGGTACCCCCCGAAAAAAAAGCTGGCACCCCATGTAGGAATTTTTTTTTCGCCAGGAGGAATTTTTTTGCTGTGTGCTACTTGAACTTGCATGGCACCTTCACCTTGCCACATTGTATGACATTGGCACATGAACTACTGCTGCGATAAAAGTAAGTGGGTTTTTTTTTGCATGGCGCCATTGATTTCTCTCCAGTAGCGGGGGACACTTGTTAAATGCAATCGTCAGCCCAGGTTGCAACGTGACATTCTCGCCAATGCAAACAATGTGGCACAGCAAGCAGCAGCAGCGAAGGCCCTCAATGCAGGAGACAAAGCAGCCGCATCGGTCATGGCGGTTCAGGAACAACATGATGCAGATTATGACCCTGACGAGGACGAGGACAACACCAGTCAGAGTAGTAGTAGCAGCAGCAACAGCAGATAGATAGGGTGTATTGCCTTACCTCGGGACTCTTTCCTGCCGATAAGAGGCCAGGTTGGGGCGGTGCACTGCAGCCGGAACAGACCGGGGGTCTTTGTGCCCTTAAACACAAATACCACCCATATTGGCTGAAATATCCATGGTTACCTTGAAAAATACCCCCCTTGCACCTTCCAAACCCAAACACGTGGGGTAGACTTAAGGAAAATTCAGGTTTTGGGGTCCGGAAAAAATTTTCGCGCGAATTTTTTTTTCGCACCCCCCTCCCCCTCTGGGGTTATCCCCCGAAAAAAAGCTGTACGCCAGTACCAGGAATTTTTTTCTACCCCCCCCCCCCCCCGGGGAGTTACTAATCAGTTAAAATGGCAAGAGTGGGATGTGGGAGGACGGTGTTTGATATAGATCCGCGACACCCAAAAAAACACGGACCACCGTAAATTTTGCAATCAAATTCATGCACACCAAAACTATGTAGCCAAGCTCCGGAAGGCTGCAGCCGACGGTCGGAATTGTTGCCTGGAACATGGCGATTGGTCTAGTCAAGATCCGAAGTATTTGGCCCGTCTTTCCAGCGCCACGGCCATCATTGTGGTGGTTCCGCAGCGGTTTGGAGGATCCTCAAGTTGACAATGGCCGCATCATGGGCAGCGCATCTCTGGATGGCGCCGAAGACAGGCAAAAAAAGGTGTGTTGTGCATGCCACTTTTCTGCAGGCCCCTGGGTGTTCTGCTCAAGTCCAGCACCTGTGCCATCAACCAAGGCTGCTGTGACCACTTGAGGGCATCTTCGCATGGCACTGAAGACAGGCATTCAACAAAAACAGGTGTGTTGGCGACCCGGCACAGTGTGTGCAGGATGCAAGTCACAAGCGTTGTGCGTGCGAGTACCGAGTGCGACGCAGTGCCGGGAACAGGCGTCGCAAGTGCCGGGCCTCCATTTCAAAATCTGCAATTTAGGGCCAAAATCAACCCTTTTTTTGCCCAAAACAGACCTAGAACATGCTGAAAACAACCAAATGAAGGGAAATAATGGCTACCCTACACATGCAGCTAGACTTCCCGTGCCGAAGGGCCCTCCAGAACCCTCTAACTCCACAATATGTCCGCGACCTGCCCCCAAAAGGCCCCCAAAAGCACGAGAATTTGTGCACATGGGCCGCCGAAAGCCCCAAACCAGAAACAGACCATATCTTGGGCTACGTGGCTCAAAACGCAATTTCAAGCGCACGTAGTCCACCCGCAACCACCCATTTTTGCTGGTTTCCACCCCTCAAAATTGCCCCAACCGACGCCTAGACCCCCGTACCTAGGCCCAATGGGCTGCGGCAAGCTGCAAGTGGTAGCCCAAAGAGGTGGCAATGTGGGTCAACAAGGTCCACCGGGTGCAAAAAAATGACTTTCTTCAAAACTGATCCTAGACCACATGGAATGCCAAAACAAGTGTTTTTGGCGCGTTTTGAGCTCGTGGTGGCCCGTTTCGGCCCTCCTAAAATCCCAAAATGCCTTGAAAATGGCCGCCACCGTTGAGTTTCCGGCTCACACTTTGTGTGGTTGTCCCTCACACCCATAGGTAGCATCCACCAAAATTTGGCCGAGTCTGAAGCACCACAACGGAGCTGTGATTTTCCCCTGTTTCGCGCTTGCTTGCTTGCTGCTTGCTGCTTGCTTGCTGCTTGCTTGCCAAACCTATTAGGTCCACCCTAGACACTAAAGAGGGTTATAAAACCAAGACTGGTTCCACCAGCTCGGTGACCCTAACTCTAGCCTAACTGAATATTGGGACCGAGCTTGTGGGGGAGGGAACATCAGCTATGACTGGTGAGGGACATCAAGAATGATTCACACATTGATGGCTTTTGACAAAGTGAAATCAGCTTGCAAGTCAACCCCATCACCACAAGGCCCACTTTCAAGGCCTTTTGGACTTCTGAGGGGCCAAAATGCCCCAAAATGGGCTCAAAATGGGCTCATTTCACACGTTTGTGCACCCCAAATGGTCTAGGATGAGGTTGGGAAAAATGCGTTTTTGACCCATTTTTGACCCATTTTTGGTCCCAAAACGGCCCATTTTCAAGGCATTTTGGGATTTTCGGAGGACCAAAATGGGCCTCCCCGTGTCAACGAGCTCTTGGCGGCCCTCTAACTCCATGATATGTCCCGGAAACGGCCCAAAAAGGCCCCCACAAGCTCCAAATGCCGACAGCCACAAACCAAGAATAGGCCATATCTTTGGCTACATGGCTCAAAACGCGATTCCGAGGGCACCTAATCCACCCACAACCCCCCACTTTTTGTGGTTTCCACCCCTCAGAATTGCCCAAACGGACGCCCAGACCCCAATACCTAGGCCCACTAGGCTGCAGCAAGCTGCTAGCTCAAGCCCAAACAGGTGGGTGCCCAAATGGGTCAACAGGGTCCAATAGGGGCAAAAAGATGACTTTTCTCAAAAATGATCCTAGACCATGTGCGACGCTAAAACAAGTGTTTTTGGACCGTTTTGAGGTGCATGTGGAGTATACCCACCGTTTCCCTTCGTTTGGCCGTTTTGAATGTGTTCTAGGGCTTTTTTGGCCCAAAAATGGCTGTTTTTGGCCCTAAACTGCAGTTTCTGAAACTGAGGTCCGCCACTTGCGAATCCCGTTCCCGGCCGCCACCATTGAGTTTTTTGCTCAAACTTTGTGTGATTGTACTTCACACCCATAGGTATCATCCACCAAAATTTCACCCAAATCTGAAGCACCACGACGGAGTTCTGATTTTTTCCCATTTCGCGCGTGCTGCTGCTTGCTGCTGGCTTGCTGCTGCTGTTGCTGCTGCTAAACCTGGTAGGTCCACCCTAGACACTAAAAAGGGTTATAAAACCAAGACTTGTTCCACCAGCTCGGTGACCCTAACCCTAGCCCTGCCCCTAGCCCTAGCTCTCACCCTAGGCTCGGGTTACAGTGAGTGTTGGGGTCCAAAATGGAGAGCAATGATGTGGCAAAAGCAGCCATGAACGAAATTTGGGGGATCTTGTTCAGCCCAATCATAATGGCTGGCGTGGCCAAACCAAGTGGCTGCAAATTAGGTTTTGGTGATGGTATGGTTAGATGGAGGGCAAGGGGAGGTAAGGGGAGCCTGTGCCCCCCCCCCCCCCCCCAACCCAACCCAACCCCAAATCGCCCCACCTGGACCCCCCCCAACCGACCCCCCCCCCCCGCCCCACCCTGAACCCCCCCCTCCAATCCCCCCCCCCCCGGGGCCTTCGGCCCACTTCTGCTGGGGGGGGGGGAGTCACGTACAAAAGCGAGGAGACGTCCCCCCCGTTGGATGACAAGGAAGTGCTCGGCACGCCCTGGGAGTCACCATGCGCGTTTTCTGGGCTCAAGTGCAGCCCAATTTTGGAGGGAGCACCCCGAGCATCCACAATGGAGCTCCCAATGTATAGCCCCAACTGTGCCCCCGTTCCTGTCTGTGGCAGCCACGGTGCTGCAGGCGTGTGTGCATTGCTTCTCCTATTGCTTCTCCTTCGGCAAGAAAGTGCAGAGCATTTCCGAGATTCTGCCTAGAGAAGCATAAATTGCCTTTCCAAACAAGAACACGCGTCCCCATAAGAACATGCACGCAAACGCTCTTCACTTGCAGGCACTTTGAGCTGAACAGACATGGCCAGTGGCTGGTCTTTTTCTGCAAAGCTCAAAAATGATGTGTTTGTTGTCTACCTCAACAGTGGGTGGGAGTCTCTGGTAGAGGCACCATAAGAGCACGCGCATGTTCTTGTTTGGGGTGGGGGCTTATACCGAAGGGGCCATTGCCGAGCAATTGCCAGGGTGGTGTAGTTGCGCTTGCCTTAGCTCACACCAGCCAGCCTTGTTGAGCCTGGCCTCAACTTGTCTGCTTGCCCTGTGCTTGCGCAGGGCGGGGGCCTGACAGGTTGCCCCAAGCGTCCGTGTGCCTGTGTTTCAACCCGGATGCGCGCCCTTTCATTCCATTCGTTGCTCTCATTTGAGTAGGCTCTCGCTTGCGATGTTTGCGAGGGCCGTGGAGCTGTTTGCCGCTACGGCACTGCTGCTGTTGGCGCAGTCCGACGCCAGCAACATTCTGCTGTACCCCGTTGCCCACGGCTTCTACTCGTCCCGGTTGAAGGACATGGTGAACTATGCATCGATGTTCATTGACCGAGGGCACTCCGTCTCAGTCCTCATCAACAGCGTTGACAAGAGGCACTTCGACCCGGTGGAGGGCGTGCACCGCTTTTTGCAGTACCCGGCCCCTGAGATGGACGTCGACAGCGACTTCGATAGCGAAGCCATCGCCCTTCTCCAGCCGGGCTGGGAGGGGGTGCGCTGCTACCTGAGGCGGCAGAGAAAGCTGCAGAGCTCCTACTGCCACAGCCTGTTCTCCCAGACCGCTTTGCTGCTCGAGATCCGGGAGGCCCGGTTCGACCTCCTCGTGTCGGACGTGATCTTGGACTGCGCCCGGCTCCTCCTGCTGCACGTGAAGCTCCCGTCGGTGCTCTACTCCTCCCACGGCACTTACCCGGACCCTCTGTTCTTCCCGAACTTGCCAGCGCTCGTCCCGGCCCCCACTTTCGGACGAGAGCAGTTGGCGAGTTTCGGCGGCCGCCTGGTGAACACCGCCGTGCACGCGGCCATAGATCTCGCGGCCACGGGCCCGCGGCAGGCGCTGGTGGACGCGCTGAAGCCGTTGGGGTTCCGGTTTTCCGTCGCAGACCTCACACCGCCGTTCCTTGAGTCGCTTGTGGTGGTGATCTGTGACCCCGCGTTGCTGGACCCCCCGCGGCCGTTCTTCGCGAACGTGAAGTGTCTGGCGGGGCTCAACAACGTCCCCGCGGCGCCGCTCCATCCGGAGTGGGAGGCGTTCGTGGAGGGCTCGGGGGACGCGGGGGTCGTCGTGGTGTCGTTCGGCACGTTCATCCGGAAGGTGCCCGACGCGGCGGTGGACAAGTTGGCGAGGGCGCTCGCGCGGCTGCCGCAGCGGGTCGTCTGGAAGTTGGCGGACAAGACGGTGAAGGACCCGGGCCCCAACCTCCGGGTGAGGGACTGGATCCCGCAGAACGACCTCCTGGGGCATGAGAAGACGCGGCTGTTCGTCACGCACTGCGGGAGCCATGGCTCATATGAGGCGGTGTCGCCTTTCTCTCGTACCCGTGCACACGAGGGCAGCGCGTTCACACGTCTGGCGAACGTGCGCACAGCCGCTTTTTTTTTGGCGTCTACCGCGGGGGGAGGGGGGGGGGGGGTGACGTCAGGTTTTGAAATGACCCGCATGATCCTGACCTCTTGCCAGACTTTCTCAGCTCAAATGAAACCAACCGTCTTTTGCTCATAACTTGTTTTGCCTCGCTGCTCCTGCAGCGCAAACCAAACCAGCACCGGATGCTGCCGTGCGGTCGCCGCTATGGTGCGGCTATCGACCTTTCATGGGCTGTCCGGGCCAGCTCTTTCCCCTCCCACGACACCGGTGAGGCCCCTACCATCCCCCGCGGGAGGGGGGGGGTGCCAGTAAGCAATGGCCTGGTGTGATGGATGAATGATCCGTTTACCGTGTGGACAACTGACAAAGCGGTTAGGACTCCCTATCCCAAGTGGGGGCCACGTGCGTACCTAAAATGGGCCTCCGATTTCGGGCTGCTTTAGTAAACTTCATTTTTTCCGCGAGGGATGTTTTCTGACGTGGGTGGGGTGGGTGGGTGGGTGGGTGGGCTGCGGCCGGCCAGGGTTCCAAATGAAGCCCCCCCCCCCCCCCCCAACGCCTGGGGCTCCGTAAGCGATGGCCTGCGTCATGCTGTTTCGATGGGTCCCAATTTTTGTCTGTTCGAAGTCTGCACGTCAAAGTGCACCCCCCCACACACACGTCGTGTTGCGTCGGATGCATTCCCTTTTGGACAACGTTCCAAGTGCCCCGTCACGGAGCAAATCATGGCTGCAGTGCTCGAAAAAAAGACACAGGACAAATCATGCTGCAGAGCACGCCCTTCGTGGCGTGCAGGCCCAAATTCAGTGACTTTTCTTCGTTGAGCTCTCTCTGCAGAAGAGACGGCCGTCAACAACAACTCCCCGCTGCAATGGTTGCGGTCGTCGGGAAATCACACATACAAATGACAATACGTTTGGTACAAAGCATCCCTGCGCCCCCGCCCCGCCCCCGAGCCTCCGCAGCAAATGGGCACCGAGTGACACTCGCTTTGAAGAGGTGTGGGCTTAGGATCGGCCACGGTACGGGGAGGCGACAGGACGGAGAGGAAGGAAGGACAGAGGGTCACCATGCATAAATGAGGCTGTATTTGCCAGTGGCCATAAAGGGGTACATGTTGGCTACAGCAACATGAGCCATGCACACATGTCTACATGACTGGGCGCCGATGGAGGTGGACCTCATGCGGGCCCGCCATCAGGGGCACGGTGGGCGCACACCCAATGCCGTACCTCGCATACCCATGCCCCACATCTCACGTGCACTACCCCAGATCTGCCTCCCCTCCCCCCACACCCAGTACCCCGTACCTCACACCAGCTGCCCAGTGCACCATATCCCACACCCACTGTGCCACACTTCATATCCATGCCCTGCCTGCCTCAGGTGTACCATGGGGTCCCAGTCATTGCCATGCCCATTTACTTGGACCAGTATGATTTTGCCACGAAACTTGTGCACCGGGCCGGCATGGGAGTGAAGGTGGATTTCCATGCGTTTACGGAGGACAGCCTCCTCAGCGCCATTTCTGAGGTGCTGTCGAATAGTACGTACCGGGAAAACGCCGCGCGTGCGTCCAAGCTGCTGCGGGACCGTCCCCTCAGCGCCAAGGAGGAGTTCCTGTACCATGTGGAGTACGTGATCCGCCACAAAGGCATTGGACGCATGGCCCCGGAGGCGCTGCAGCACTACTCTACCCTCCAGTTGTACGGTCTTGACATTTGGGCCAGCCTTTTGGGCCTGGCGTTCGGATTGCTTGCGATTGCGGGCTGCGGTTGCATGAAGTGTTTGCGGTGCTGTTGCCGCACGCGGAAGGTCAAGACCAGTTAGGGACCTCCCCTTTCCGTAGCTCTGGGGAGCGGTGTTCGGTGTGTTGTGTGGTGCCTGCGCGACGAAGTGATCCGCTTTCCTGTGCAAGGGCTGGCGGACTCTTCGGCCCGCAGAAGAGCAGGGCAGAAGGGCACGATTGCTGCTTGCTTGTCGTAGACAGGATAGAGGTTGTGTCACGATGCGCAAGGCAACCCGAGAGGAACGAAGACGCCGACTCGATCTTTGGCGGATCGTGAAGCATACATCCGAACCTGCTGTGTCACTCGGAACACTGAATGCGCAAGCAACACATGGACTCGACGTGTATATTGTGGTGCGTAGGCTGCGGACCGGCGGCGTCAGCAATGTCACCCGGTCTCCCATGACGTCACTTCTGATGTGAGGCCGAAAGGTGCGATGAGGTGGGGCTGCACGCGCGATCTCCGGACACCAGCGTGATTTCCCCCTTTATCCCTCTCGGGGTCCCTTCCGGCTCGCGTGGGGTGGGCTATCAGTGACGCAGTGAAAAGCAAGAGGTTGATACCACTTGCCCCAAGACAAGTTGCAGGTGATGTGATTTACCTGAAGGGCAACGCCAGGAGGACACGCTTGAGGGTAATCCAAGGAAAGATTTGTCAGCAGAAGAATTTGATTGCATGCCCTGTCACGCCGGGGCAAGAGGCTGCACAAGCAGCAGAGCGCAACCCAGCGCCCCCAAAACACCGGGAAGTGACAAGCAGATCGCGCCGAAGTCTCTGAGCTGGTCATGTGCGAATGCTGTTGGCCCCCCCCAAAATGTTCAAAAATCAAGAGGAAACACAAGTCCAGCGTTTGGGTGCCACGAAGGACGCCCTGACACCCCGTTCCTGCTGCCAGGGTTCGAACCGGGTCCCTCTGGTGCAGGCGTCACGACGGCGGAGCTGCGCAACACATGGGCTCGACGTGTACGTTTGGGTGCCTGCATGAACGCGGAGGTGCCCCACCGGTGGGGTCAGCAATGTCACCCGGTGCCCAGGACGTCACTGCTGAGATGAGGCCGAACGGGGAGGACAAGAGGGAGGGCGGCACTGGGATGCGGGTCTCAGCCCGGCCGGTGGTTCCCAGGTTCATCCCCTGAGGGTGTCTGCTCCTCCGTCATGACTCGCGCATCGGCCGTCGAATTTCTTCCCGAGCCCCATGCAGCATTGCAGAAAGGCCCGCTGTTCTGCGGTGCGCAGCGCACACCTGTCCTGAGAAAGTGTGTTTCAAAGGGGCCTACCAACGCTTCTACAGCGCTGTTGCGTAGTCTCAAGCAGAAAACCGGGAAATCGCACAACCCACGAACTGGAAGCCCCCAATACCCATGGGTACGTCTCATTCAGCAAGAGCGCAGGGCAGAAGGCATGTCCAACGCACTCCGATGCACAGAGCACGCAAAAAGTGCAAACGGTCAAAACGCTAAACGGTTACAGGAATCTGAAAAAAAGAGAGCGGAAGCTGCCTTCATCACACGCTTCACAAGGGCGAGGCCAAACCCTTCTCAACACTCTTGCTACACATAACCGGCCCTGTTTCGTCACGTAGTCTGCATTGCTGTGTGTCTGCCCTGCTTCTGATCGCTCCTGATTGTGCTTTCCTCAAAGCTGCACAAGTGTACACAGGCACAAATCTAATGGCCCTGAGACAGAATTTTGCTGATATGAAGATGCAGAGCAAAGACTGAGAGACGATGGGCCATGTTGTGGCGGGTTGTTGTGCCATGTTACGTCCTTTGAAACCGGCGTGGATATCGCTGATGTGGCCGACATAATCATCCATTTTGCAGCCTTACACACGGTATACCACGCATTTCATCTGGAATTTGGCATTGCGGTTGACTGTGGCAGCAACATGGATTCGCAGAATGCGAATCCCTCGTTCTAGAATCATGGATCGTGGAGGTGGTGGGTCCATCCGAGTTTCACCGGAGAACGCTTTCTGATTATCTTCAGAATTGGCGCGACCATTCCCTTGATCAGAATCAGCGCCACTCACGATGCCATGCCATGTCATGTCATGAGACGACTGGACATGGGATACAATACAACACGACACTGCCGTAATATCACCGTACGGTACAGTACTTGAGAGCACAATACAGGTACACTACAGTCCAGCTACCATACGGTGAATGTAAGATCGTACCTTTGTATGGGCCGCAAAGATTACTAATATTTCCCACGTTCCGATTCGAGTTCGACGAAGTCTGCGCCATTCCGCCGTGAGGGCGGGGTTGCCTCCGCTTTTAAGACCTGCCCTACAAGTGTACAATGACGCTTTAGCTTTGCTGTCTTTACGTTTGAAATTTTCTTTGGTTGGACGGCACGGCATGCGATGCCGTGGCACGTCATGCTTGTTGATGCAGAAGCCAAGAAGTCAAAAATGCGCATCCTCCTGATCCAGTTCGGTCGGATATTTCACCAATTGGCAGCTGTTGCAGAAAGTTTTTTGGGAGGATTTTGTGATTGGGGCCGTTAGAAGATTTGGGGAAATGGTGAAATGTCTCGATACATGAACGCACCATCTTTCGAGAAGCTGGTTCCATTTCATGGTCATGAGCGATTTGATTCCATGAATTGCGGGGAATCCCTGTTGCACAGTGACAGATGCAATCAAAACGCACAGAGAGAGGGGGGGGGGACTGGCAGGCAACAAATGCACCTGCGTGCTTTCCACACACTGCATGCCTTTGGGTGTCTAGAGCAGGGGCAAGTGGTTTGTGTGCCATGTGCGCAACATTTGATGGAGCGGTACATTTTGGCCAACCTAAAATGTGTTTGGTGCATTACGAAAATCTGTGCTTACAGGAACTGCCTACCAAGATTATGGTGGTGCTAAGAGACTCCAGGAAGGCGCATGACAAGTGGTCGCTCTGTTTCCAAAAAAGAATCTAAGGTTTGCACATGGGAAAATGGAGTTTAATTTGGGCAAACGGGTGTTGTCTTTTTATTTTGTTGTTGCCCAGCGGTGCGCTCGGCGGTGGTGCAGTTGGCACGGCTGGTCACCCGACGTTTTTTTTTTACCTGTTGCCTTTTCTACTGTGCTGTACGAATCCAGCCTACAGGAGGGTAGCAAACTCAAATTAGTTGGATTAGGGCGCAACTTCTGCGGCTTCTGGTTGCAAAGTGTGCCAGAGTACGGACCCTTTTGTCACCCAGGATTCGGGTTTGACTCAGTTTCAGGGCCCGTTTTTCCAAGCAGTGCAGTTCAGTTTACAGTCATTCAACTCCTTCCCGTGCATTGGGGAATATCTGGGGTGGTTGAGTGTCAGCAACATAGCCTCACAGTATGACGACTCGCAACGGGAATGCTGGAGCGTGGATTTCAAATTGTGTTAGGTCCTGCATGCCCTGGTTTTGTGCATGGTGATTCACCAAACACATAACCAGAGCACTTAGTACGCTGGTCATTTCCAATCTGGGAAGTATCATTTTGAGGCTTAGTTGCTTTATTGTACCCCCCGCCCCCCCCCCCCCCCCTTTGTGAAATTGGCCCGGCCCCCGTGTCTGGCTCCCAAGGAGAATGCTGTGTAGTAGTCATGATCATTTGTGAGTGCACTTTGCATGCATATTGGCAACCAAATTTCACTGCTTTTCGATTTCAATGTCACCGATAAAAGGACGTGGACCCATCCCACCCCAGCTCATTAAGGGGGGATGCCTTTACACGAGGGTCCCTTTTGGGCAGGGGGTTGTATATTGCAACCCATTTTCAGCACTATACGTGTTTTGCTGTTTGTGCTTGCTTGTTGCTCCATTCATGCATGGGGAAAATTAGGTCAGCTCCCGGAGGTATGGTCTAAGTGTGCACATGCAACCCCATTGCATATGTGATGATTTCCCGACCAAATACGTTTCGGCGAGGTTGGCGCTGCTACCGCACATGTAACCGCTGACTTGTTACCCAGCAAAGATGTTACCCAGCGGGAGAATGACCTTTGGCGAAGTATTTGGGAAGTTCAGAGGTGCACAAGAAATAGACACGTCAAATCAAGCCAAAAAATTCACCAGGGACTGCTATGCACTTAAGGTCAAAGTGACATATGCATTGTGCGGAAACTGGACTATTGTCGGAACCTCGAATTTTTAGATGATCCAAACACTCAGTCACATGTGGTTCTGCGTGTGGTGCTGTGTGTCTCTACCCTTGCTGATCACTTTGAATTCATCTAAGAGTCTGTTCAATGGAGGAGCGTTAGCGCGCCGGGCAGCTGCCGGGCATCTTTTTTTACCCGTGCCCCACCGGGGACCTTTTAGGGGGTGCACTAAGCGAAGTGCGCGCGCAGTCCAACTATTTCGACGTCTAGCCGTCCTAGAACCCCATACTTTGTGATACTATGGGCTCAATTGTTGTTTGAAAACGGGTATTATG
This sequence comes from Eutreptiella sp. 'Long Island Sound 2002', assembly GCA_964036045.1. NCBI lineage: Eukaryota > Euglenozoa > Euglenophyceae > Eutreptiales > Eutreptiaceae > Eutreptiella > Eutreptiella sp. 'Long Island Sound 2002'. Next base: position 7,749,252 of record OZ038394.1, read on the forward strand.
ATGCTTCTTTCACATTGGGGATATGGTGTATTTGGATTCTCACCCAGTTTCACCTATTTTCATCCATTTTTTGCTCGTTTCCACCACATCCACTCCTTACTAAGTTGATTTCTCCCCGCCATGGGGACCCCGAGAAGGTAGGGGTGATGTAGCCGTATTGATTTCTCCCCACCATGGGGACCGGGGACCATGGGTGTTCGGAGGTTGCTTGGTGGCACTCTGTTGCCCGTGTTCACGAGTACCTTAACCATGTTGTGCAAGAGATTCGATGGGCCGATAGGTTGGCTCTTTTGTGCAGTCCAACGTGGTCTTCTTGGGGGGCTTCTCCATGAGAGGGTAAATCTGGGGCTGAAGTCGGGGCAGGTAAAAGAAAAGTAGCGCGCTGGGCGCGCGCCGGGCAAACATTCCTCCAACGCGTTTGACTGCTGGTTTCCACTCCGGCTTTATCATCGCTGCTGCTGGGGCTTATGTGTTCACCTACGATGATGAATGAGCCCATTCAACCATCAACCAAATGGAATCCAATGACTCCTACACCTGTACCACTTGAAACCCGAGTCCGACCACTTTTTTGCCCCAGGGTCAGTATTGGCCATGCAACTGTACGGAGGGACAAATCTTGCCGCAGTGTGTTGCGGAATTGACTATGGTATCCGGTACGTTCGTGGCCTTGGGACTTCAGGGCCCAAGCAGTGGCCATATCTGAGATGCAGCTCTCTTTTTTGGAGGACGTTGTATCAGGGCAACATGCCCGATGGTCGTTGGTTGTACCTGCAAAGGATAGCTTGCACCTGCACATGGGATGCAGACGGCAGTAAAGGAAGGATGATTAGACAGAAAATGTCGCTAAACATCAAGCAATGTCGCCAAGCTCTACCTTCACACCCCACGAATGTTTGAGCACATTGCATGCTACCGCTTGCGTGAGGGTTCAAAGTTGGATGTGTGTTTGGGCCATTTTCCGCAGGAGGACAGCAACGCTTCTGGCGGTGGTGGTAGGTTTGAGGCTGCCCATTTGCAGAATGAGGCAATGAAACGACGCGGCCATTACACTCACTGCACTGCACTCGACCCACCGCATTCGGAACACTGCCCGGGCTGCCCGGACTGCTCGGACTGATGCATCCCCCCCCCCCCCCCGAGCCCCTTGATGACCCCCCGCAGTTGTATTTCTTACCGATTTAGGGCTATTTTTTCCCACCAAGCGGCACGTTGGACGTTGCTCTTATGCTCTAAGCCTGACCGTCCCGCGCGCACGCCATGGCAGCCGCCATCCTGCCCCATGTGTGTGGGGTCCCGAAGTCCAAGCTGCAGGTGCTGAACTCAATCGTGCCCAGATATCAGCGACCGGCGTGGGTCGAGGCGGGGGACCAGTTCCAAACGGATGAGCGCGCCGAGGGTCTGCTACAGAACGCCCCGGATTTGCTCAGAGCCTTGCAGAAGCCATGCAAGGCCGGCCGTCCCTTGGAGTTCCAGGTCCCGCTCCTGAGACCCCCCATGGGTTCCCACAGGGTCGGAAGGGCTGTCCAGGACGAGAGCACTGGTGGTGACCGTGGAATCCCCTGCTGCAGTGGTGTACTCTGTGTCCCCTCCATTTGTTTTGCTGCAGTCCACCTCCGTGCCCCGCGGCAGGGGATTTCCCTTGGGGGCGTTTCTGCACAGCGCGGGCGCAGCGCCCAATAGTAAGTGAGCATTCCTGTGACCACCCCGAAAACCACCCACCACCGGGGGGGCATATGTCCACAGGGCAACAACAGCAGATGTAGACGGCAATGTGGCAATTTTAGTAGGAAATATAATTTGTTTTGACTCATTATCTGAGTTTTTGGACTGAGTAAGAATCTGAGCAGTCCTGTGCATGGGAACACAGTAGTTACTGCGGTCGCCTGGGCCATCGTGGGAAACCGGTCGAAAATAGCCCACTTTTCACACAGCGCACGGTGCGCCCCCTTTGTGCCCTGCTGCAGTGTCCCAATGCCCAAGCCTGGCTGCAGCGACCCATCAGGCGCCCTCCTTCACCCCCCGCCACCGTCTTTTGCCACCAGGTTCTCCTCAAGGAGGATGCGTTCCCGGCCCAGGCCCAGTTGGCCGTCAAAGCCACTCTGCAGGCCGAGGCCTTCGAGGGGGTGGTCGAGGACACCGGCCACGGCGGCAACAGCGTGCGGCTCTGCCTCACGAAGCCCGGGACCTACGCCCTGGAGCTGTCCGTGGACCAGTCGCTGCTCACGAAGAAGCCGCTGCCGCTCGTCGTGGAGCCGGGCCCGGTCTGCGCCGAGACCTGCAAACTGGAGTTCCTGGGGGGCAAGGCCCGCAGCTTCGGCATCGCGGCCGTCGCCGGTCGCGACGGGTTCTTCCTCGTGCACATCCGCGACGCCCACGGGAACACCACGACGCTGGCGAAGGGCGACGAGCTGCTGCAGGCCGTGTGCCGGGACCCGGCGGTGAAGATCCTCCGGCAGGAGCCGCACAGCGTCGGGGTGTACAAGGTGACGTACTACACGGAGAAGGCGGGGGACTTCGAGATGGAGGTGATGATCGCCAGCAAGAGGACGAAGGTGGTGGTGCGCCTCAAGGAGCTGCTCACCGTCACTGTGCAGCCCAACTACCCGTGCCGCCTGCACTGCAAGCTGAAGCCCCCATTGGCCTATCGAGTCGGCGATGAGGTGCGCGTGCTCCCGAGCGTCCATTGGGCCTGAGGATCGCGCCTGCGGGAGGGGGGGTTCTGGTACGAGGCCATGGTGTTGGTTGGTTTGGCCTGCGGGAGAAGGGCAGGGGGGGGTTGGGCCATCAAGGCTGAGTGACTGTGCCGGTTGGGACGTGGGCAACACTGCTGCGTGGGTACGGACATGGGGACATAGAGACAAACAGATGATGAGGCATACCGGTCGTGTGGCATGGGACATGCCATTGAGAGTGCTCGTAGCGCGCCACACGGCACACGGCGGGGAGGTCCAGAAGCTTCCCTTCAAAGCAAGAACTGGGCGGCCCGAAAATTGCTTTGCGGGGGGGGGGGGATTGGCATGGGCGCCCGGCGAAGGAGGGGGGGGGGGTTCCAGGAATGGGCTTCCGTGCCGGGCCCTTTGTTTTGTGTAAGGACGGATGTTGCCGCCAAAGGCGCCGGAACACAAATTTTGGCCCGGAAATTTTTTTTTCACGCAAAAAAGTTCCCCCACATAAGTGTAGTCAAAATGATCAGCGCGACGTAGGGATCATTTTGAGCCATGTATGTTGGGGTCGGACACCCCCCCCCCCCCCCGGCACGGCAGGTAGGGCAGCCCCAGCCCAAACCCCCCTCCCGGCACGGCGACCAAGAAGGGGGAGGGGGGGGTTGGGCAAATGGGCTTCCGTGCCATCCCCCCCCCCCTGCAAAGCAATTTTCTTCCCGCCAAGCTTCCCTTCACAGCAAGAACTGGTGAACTTTGGTGCCCTGCAGTCAGCACCGGCTTTCCGCGTCAGTCATCAGGGACAGCATTGCGTGGGGTCCGACGGTGAGCCGTACCCGGGAGTGCTGGGGTGGAGGGGGTGGATGATGGAGGGCATATAGCAGTCAGTCAGGGGAAATGGGGCAAATCTCTGTTCATGACAGGCGGCGTACAGATAAGACGAAGGACCGTTCCTCGGATCCGGCCCAGGGCCCTGAACGGGAAGCGGATGTGGTAGCGGCCGGGAAGTCTCGACGGGGTTCTGATGAAGGGGGTCCCAGTTCGCTGTTGGACCCCCGACAGCACCGGCCAGTCCCCGAGGCACAGGTGTCGGAGGCGCTAGAGTGCCAGTGAGCCCGCGACCCCCGGAAGGAGGCTGCCGGGCATTTTGAACACCCCCCCCCCCCCCAACCTCTGCGGTCCTGGGAAAGACTTTGTGTGGGGCATACCCGCGCCGGCATGGGAGGGACGCCAAGCGGCAGAAGCAGCCCTTGTGGGCAGAGGGACAACTGTCCCACTCCCACCTGGTCAAAATAAGTTTCCCCGGCTGAGCCGAGCGGGCTGCCCACCTCTCGCATTGTTTGTAACTCGCCTCCATCACCCCCAACCCCGTGGGTGGACATACAACCCCCCCATCCACGTGGAGGATTCCTCAAAAGGCCTGCTGGGCCCCATCACGGTGCAGTGTGGTGCCATGATGTGATTTTGTGATATAAGTAGCTGTTGCCCTGTATCTGTACCCGACCGACCGTACACACTGTCCCTGTCCATGTCGGTCCATTCGTCCCTAGCCCCACCCATTAGCCCCACGATCAAATCTGTACAATACAGCAATCACAAAAACCAATGGAGGGGGGTAAAGGTATGATACAAAGATTGGACCGGGCGCACAAATGGTTGACTCACCATTTTAAAGGCGGCACCTGAAGCAGTGGGCGCCCTGGGCGGGCGCAATAAAAGAATTGTGGCAACCAAAATACATCGGCTGTACAGCGAGGGGGTACACCAGTCAGTCTGACATATATTTGGGGTGATCCAGTAGTCGGCCTGCACTGAATTGGTGCTCACATGCCCACCTCCGAATGAAAACCCCAAATTTACTTGCGTAGGTTTAGTTTTAGAGAAGCTGAACCATTTGTACCAAAATTTCCCCACTCCCGATGTTCTCCGTTCTTTTCTCCATTTCAAGCTTAATGCCTCTGCAGTATGATGTCCCCACTTGCGGTGATTTCCAACTGCAACTACCCCGTCCCCTTCCGCCTCGTGCTGTCATAGGGGGTGTACGTGGTGGAGATCTTCGACCAGTACCTCAACCCTATCCAGAACGCGATGCTGTCGCTGCGGACGGATACAAAGTGCCTGCAGTGGCGCGAGACCAAGAACATGGCCGAGCATGGCGACCCTGGGCACTATCACATCGCGTTCTACACCGAGAAGTGCTACAAGTACATCTTCAAGTCGTTCGTGAACGGGAACTGCGGCATTGAGTACGACGAGCCGTTCGAGCTGCCGGTGTACATCCTCACGCCACTGCCCGGGGAGCTGGCGGTGGAGTATTGTTTTGAGGACCGGCAGCAGCTGAAGGGCACCGTCGGCGTGGAAGGGGTCATTATGGTCCACAAGCGCGACCGCTTCAACAACAAGATCAACGCCGACGTCTTCAACCGCACGGAGGATGACCGCGTGTTCAGCATCCGCTGCGAGAGCGAAGTATGTGACGGGGGCCAGGGGCGGGTCTCCAAGGGAACAGTTCTTTTTTTTAAACGGATTTGCGTTGATGTCCGTTCTGGTGGGCAGTTTCGTTTGTCTGAACAGAGCGCGGAGTCGTACGTCGATGACCGCTTCTGCCTGTAGCCCGAAGCGTCCAGTGAGCACACACGCACACGCGCTTTTTAGAGAGCTACTTTTCCAGTCACTAGTCCCTAAGCAGGCCTGTGCTTAATTTTTTTTGTCCCCATGGAGGGTCACCCCCCCTCCCCCCCTCTGGACCCCCACCCCCCTCCAGACCAAAGTGACCATCATGGGAAAAAACGAAATGCACAATAGGGCAAATCTTGGCGGGCCATTTTTTTGGTACACAAACTTTTGGGTCCCAGACCCCCCCTTCCCCCGCCGTCCTCCCGTTAAACACAGCCCTGTCCCTAAGGTCACGCGGGCTTGGACCCCTTGGGCAGCCCTGCAGTCTGTGGCGGTCGTAGCCCGGTCATACCCGCCGCTGTCACACCCCCAAATCAGTAAGAACCGGCCGCGTCCGGTACACGATTCGTTATGACTCGCTTCTGCTGACCATGCCTCCCAAACCCCGCAGGACCTGACGATCAAGCCGGCAACCACCGAGGACGACTCGACGTTCTGCATCACGTATTTTACCAAAATTGCCAAGACGTACATCCTCAACCTGCTGCTGGGGGACTCCGTGCTGCCCGGTGGGCCCTTCTCCCTGGTCATCGTCCCGCAGCCGCCCTCGACCCTGCACACCTGCCTCGAGCTGCCGGTCCCGTGCACGATGGTGGGGCAGCAGGGGTGTGTCTCGGTGTGGCTCCGGGACCAGTACGAGAACCTCACCAGCGCCGAGGACCCCAACAAGCCACTGCGGATCCTGGTCGCCCAGGAGAAGAACCCACTGCCGTTGACCATGGAGCAGCCCGTCCGCTTCAAATGCACCGACAACGTGGAGGTCCGTTGTCTCCAGTGCCTACGGCTCTTCACCCGCCCCGACACCGCAGTGCGCAACGCCTCACAGATTTGGAACGGGGAGTAGCGCTTAGAGGGCGATTTATGGCACAGAAATGGCGAAGTACCGGCTTCGAAGTGCAACCCCCGCACAAGTCGCCCAAATGCCCGGGATCTCGTTGCACCGCAAGAACAGCCCCGTGGGACTGGGGCCCTCGAATGGGGGGTTCTGGGGAGAAGTTCACCGTTGGCCCGGTGCACATCTCCCTCCACGAGTGCCCGGGGGGGGGGGGGGGGCTAACACTTGGTGATTCGGAGCCCCGGGCTCGGGGGGTATCCTTCCCACCGTTTACCCAGCGATTTCGTATCGGGAAAGGGGGGGGGGGGCGGAAGGAAGCCGTGGTTTGGCTGCGCTTCCGCACACGTGGTCACCAGCCCAACAGGTGGGTGTGGGAGGAAGGGAGCATTCAGAGGTGTTGTGTTGTGTTGTTTTGTGTTGTGTTGTGTTGTGTTGTGTTGTGTTGTGTTGTGTTGTGTTGTGTTGTGTTGTGTTGTGCTGTGTTGTGTTGTGTTGTGTTGTGTTGTGCTGTGTTGTGTTGTCCATGCTGGCATTTTGCGGCAGTACGTAAGTCAGCGCCGGTTGCTTCCTCCATGCACAGGTCCTCGTGCGCAGCAACGTCGCACCGGAGCCCGGCATCTCTGATCTGCAGTGCATCCTCAACAACGACGCCGCCGAGGACCCCCCGCCGGTCGTCGTCTTCAACCGCCCCCCGGCCGGGGCCGAGCTGGTGCCCACGCTTCAGTTGCTGGAGTTCGACTGCCAGGCGGCACCCCAATGCTTCGTCAAGTGTCGCCTGCGCACGGCGTCCGACACGGCGGCATGCAGCACCTGGCGGATCGAGTACAGCGACAACGGGACGTTCTGGACGCCGTGCGCGGCCCTCCTGCAGCTAAACGGCTGGTGCGACACCGAGTGGCCCTACTGCGGCGAGCACCGCTACTGGCGGTTTGCCTGCGACAACATCCACGCCAACCAACGCGCGCTGCAGGAGAACCCCGGCCTGGCGCCGCCGGACCCCCCGGGCGACGGCCCCCCCGCCGTGTGCCCCTGCCCGGAGCCGCACCCGGGCCAGGGCGTGTCCCGCTGGCAGAGCGTGGAGTGGTTCCTGCCGGTGTTCGGCAAGGCCTACGGCTACTACACGAAGCCGCGCGCGCGGCTGTACGACGTCTCGATGAAGATCGGGGAGGACACCATCGCGCAGTGCGCCAGCAGCCAGCACTACCCCGTCTGGGTCAACAACGTGGCGTGCCCCTCCAAGTCCACCGTTGAGCTCCCCAACCCGCCGGAGCAGCTGGTATCTCAAGGGGCGCCGCAGGGAAGTGGGGGTGGACTGTGCACGTTTGGGGGGTCCAGTGAATTCGAGAGTGTAAGTGTGCCCGTGTTTCCGGACGCCCCGCGATTTCAAGGGTTTTGGCGGGTGCGGCACGCTCAGTCCGAGGCAGCCCGTCCAGGCCACGGCCTAGGCGCGACCGTGACCTATACCGGGGCCGAGTGGGTGGGTGGGTCAGAGGCCCAAAAAAAATTTGTGTACCTAAAATCGACCTCCTATGTCGGGCCCCTTTGATGAATTTCATGTTTTTTGTTCCTGAGGAAAATTTTTGTGATGTGGGGGGGGGGGGGGGGCTCCGCTAATGCGGGAACGACACCACAAGGAACACGGGCCGCAGCGTCAGAACGCAGCGACCCGACGCAGCACGCGAAGGGAACACCGGGTGACTGTCCAGGGCCCCGTCCAGGAACAGCAACCCGACGGAATGTCACACAGGGGGTGGGTCAGGCCGAGGAGCCCACATTGCCATTTCGCCCCCCCTTCCCGGCCAAAAGGCAGGGGCAACGTGCTGCAGCCGGGCGCGCAACAGCGCAACCAACCGATTCCAGCCCAAATCCGTCGGGGGCGGCACGTCATTGTGGAAGGTGGCAAAACGACTTCCCCGGTGCATATACCCGCGATCGGACAGGGCGGAGGGACTGGTCATTGGTCAGTCGCAATAGAGACCACCAAAACGTTCACGGAACACGGAATCCACTGCGCCCTTTTACGCGGCAGTCTCCCGCCAGCCCCATCTCTGAAGGACTTGGGACCCGCAGAAAGCGCAGGTCCCTTGGCCTAGTGACCGAGAGTCACAGCTCCTCCTCCTCCTCCCCCTCCCTGGCCACACGCAGTCACCAAAGATCAACAGGCTTTGGCGGGCGCTGGGCCAGACATGACCCTCGCCGCCAAATGCGCCGGAAGAAACGCCCTGTGTGTGGCATAACCACCATCGTGTCCATCTTGCATGGCATGTCCATCGCAGGTTGCGAAGATGACAGAATGTGTGGTGCCTCTGAGGGTCTGTGCATACAAGCCCACCACTGACCCCTGATATGCTGCTTTTGAGATGGGCACCGTGCGATGTGGGATCGCTCTTGTCTTTGTGGAGGGTTGTGCTGGGGCGCGGTGTTGTAGAAGGTAACGGAGGATTGGAGCGGGGGAGGGGTTTTGTAGAGGGTTACGGAGCATTGGACAGGATGCGCGTGGGGGGGAAGTGTCCAGAAGGCATCCGGCAACTCCGGCCAGCACCTCGTGGCTTATGGCTTGCCGGCACCAAGTGTGTCGTCAATTCTCTCCAGCCCTCGGCATTCCCTCCAGCCCTCTGCAGCCTTTTGGCGCCCGCCCAGTGGATTCGCCCCTCCCCCTCCCCCAAAGGGGGGCGCACACGGTCGGTGTAAGGGAGGCTGCACTTGAGCGAGAGGGCACCGAGAGCCCCGTAGCAGTTCAGGAGCCAGTGGTACGCCGCCGCCGAACTTGTCAGTCGGCATAGGCCTCCACGAATTGTCCTCAGAAGGTCGGTTATCTCCCAACCGCCGTCACTTCCCGTCCAACCGCCGTTACCCGGCAGTCATCCTCCATCCGCCACCGCCAAGCCCTCAACTGCCGTTCGGCAATGCGAGGGAGGAGTTGACTGGCGCCTGCCCTGAGCTCCGCAAAGATGTGCACAGGCACAGTGTCATCCGGGGAAGGCTACGCAATGAAACGAACTTTGACTTGCAATCCCTCAGGTGGTGCGGCAGGAGATGTCGTTGCTGATCACGCTGAAGGACAAGTTCGGGTTCCAGCGGCTGGTCGGCTCTGAGCCCGAGATGGAGCAGCTCGAGGTCAGCATCGTGAACCCCCGCGGCAAGAGCGTTGAGATTCACGTCACCAACAACAACAACGGCACCTACACCGCGAAGTTCGACGGGCGCCTGGCTGGGGTGTGCGGTGCCTGCCGAGCCTCAATAATGCAGTCCGCACGACGCCCCCCCCCCCCCCCCCTCCATCGAGCCTCCCGGCCCAAGTGCAGCCCTTCACGATGCCCTGCAACGCACCACAAAGCGCCTCCACGCCTTTACATTCTTGGGGCTCTTCAATAGTTCCTGCTGTCGGTTAATTGCCGGTGCTCTGTCGGGGTTCACGCATGACCGAATGTGTTTTTTGTATCGAGCCGTTCCCTCCAGATCTCTGCGGCCCTCCTCCAACCGTCTGCAGTGCTCATCCATCGACACTTTACTGCAACCCTTCGTTGGCCTCTCTGATTCACACCGCTTGACTGCCCTTTCCGAGGCTGTTTCCCCCTTTTCAACCCCTCGTAACGATGCATGTAAAAACCGCATGCAACGGCCTTCCGCGAACCTCTACAACCACCCTCCCCTCTCCAACCCCACCAGCCCTCCATCTCCCTCCACAACCGCCCACCTGTCACCAAACCTCCACAAGCATCTACAACAACCTCCCCCTCTCAAGCCCTCTGGACCGGGTTGTGGAGGGTTGTGCTGGGGAGGGTTGTTGCTGCGGGTGATGGAGGGTTGGAGAGGGAGGGTTTCTGTACAGTGTTGCGGAGCATTGTAAAGGGTGCACTTGGCTGGGACTGTCTGGAAGACATGCGGCACCTCCGGTGGTGTTGCATCCATGGCGAGCGTCCGGCGACGGGTGGGTTCGCCCCAGCACCCGTAGCTTATGGTTTGCTGGAACTTGCGTAAGTGTGCGTCTTCAATTATCTCCAGCCCTCGGCATTCCTTCCAGCCCTCTGCAGCCTTTTAGCGCCCGCCCAATGCATTCCTCTCCTCTTCTTCGGCAATGTCGGACTACCCACTGCAACGTCGCACACCGCCAACAACACTCTGCACAGGCCTATGCCCTGTCGGTGAAGTTTGCTGGCGAGACGGTTTCAGCGCCGAAGCATTTCACGATGCTGCCGGCCTCCATCCTGGCGGAGAACTGTGTCTTTGTAGGCATCAACGAGACGTACGAGGAGATCAAGCGCATGGAGGCGCAGGTATTGCGTCTCTGATCTTTGTGACGGTGGCTTGTTCATGGTCGTCAAGTGTGTTGCCGAATGCAAAGCTGCTTAGGGATGCAAGGGCCGGTAAGGCGCATGAGTGCGGGACCCTAAAGCGAGGCTTCAGTTGGGTGCTCCTCAGTGTGGCTCCGTGTGGCTGCAAATGACGCGGTGTGGTTCAGTACGGCTGCGTGTAGCTCTGCGTGCTTCTGTGTGACTGCTGTGCCCTTGTGGATGGGGGGCAATTGGTGTCTGGAAACATCTTTGTCTGACATTTCACCCGATGAGAGTGCTACTCTCAGCCTGAGTGCCTGTGCTTCGTTGTCATGTGTGTGGGGGGTGGGGGTGGGGGGACTGCTGGATCGGGCAGGAGGAGGCAGCTGAACGAATACCAGCTTGTGGGACGAAGGGGACATGTGCGTGGTGCATCTGCTACATCTGTGCTGTCAGCAAGGCAGTGCAGACTGCTTTGTACTGTTCAGGCATTGCAGTTCTGTGCGGCTGCTGCGCTTTCTACAGAAAGGCGCCCAATGGCGTCAGACGTGTTTTGTGTTTGACGTTCCATGTAACGAGATCTGGGCATTCGGTTTGTGTCTGATTCCAAGCTCAGTGCTTGTTTGCTATTTTGTGCAATTGTGTGTGTGTGTGTGTGTGTGTGTGTGTGTGTGTGTGTGTGTGTGTGTGTGTGTGTGTGTGTGTGTGTGTGTGTGTGTGTGTGTGTGTGTGTGTGTGTGTGTGTGTGTGTGTGTGTGTGTGTGTGTGTGTGTGTGTGTGTGTGTGTGTGTGTGTGTGTGTGTGTGTGTGTGTGTGTGTGTGTGTGTGTGTGTGTGTGTGTGTGTGTGTGTGTGTGTGTGTGTGTGTGTGTGTGTGTGTGTGTGTGTGTGTGTGTGTGTGTGTGTGTGTGTGTGTGTGTGTGTGTGTGTGTGTGTGTGTGTGTGTGTGTGTGTGTGTGTGTGTGTGTGTGTGTGTGTGTGTGTGTGTGTGTGTGTGTGTGTGTGTGTGTGTGTGTGTGTGTGTGTGTGTGTGTGTGTGTGTGTGTGTGTGTGTGTGTGTGTGTGTGTGTGTGTGTGTGTGTGTGTGTGTGTGTGTGTGTGTGTGTGTGTGTGTGTGTGTGTGTGTGTGTGTGTGTGTGTGTGTGTGTGTGTGTGTGTGTGTGTGTGTGTGTGTGTGTGTGTGTGTGTGTGTGTGTGTGTGTGTGTGTGTGTGTGTGTGTGTGTGTGTGTGTGTGTGTGTGTGTGTGTGTGTGTGTGTGTGTGTGTGTGTGTGTGTGTGTGTGTGTGTGTGTGTGTGTGTGTGTGTGTGTGTGTGTGTGTGTGTGTGTGTGTGTGTGTGTGTGTGTGTGTGTGTGTGTGTGTGTGTGTGTGTGTGTGTGTGTGTGTGTGTGTGTGTGTGTGTGTGTGTGTGTGTGTGTGTGTGTGTGTGTGTGTGTGTGTGTGTGTGTGTGTGTGTGTGTGTGTGTGTGTGTGTGTGTGTGTGTGTGTGTGTGTGTGTGTGTGTGTGTGTGTGTGTGTGTGTGTGTGTGTGTGTGTGTGTGTGTGTGTGTGTGTGTGTGTGTGTGTGTGTGTGTGTGTGTGTGTGTGTGTGTGTGTGTGTGTGTGTGTGTGTGTGTGTGTGTGTGTGTGTGTGTGTGTGTGTGTGTGTGTGTGTGTGTGTGTGTGTGTGTGTGTGTGTGTGTGTGTGTGTGTGTGTGTGTGTGTGTGTGTGTGTGTGTGTGTGTGTGTGTGTGTGTGTGTGTGTGTGTGTGTGTGTGTGTGTGTGTGTGTGTGTGTGTGTGTGTGTGTGTGTGTGTGTGTGTGTGTGTGTGTGTGTGTGTGTGTGTGTGTGTGTGTGTGTGTGTGTGTGTGTGTGTGTGTGTGTGTGTGTGTGTGTGTGTGTGTGTGTGTGTGTGTGTGTGTGTGTGTGTGTGTGTGTGTGTGTGTGTGTGTGTGTGTGTGTGTGTGTGTGTGTGTGTGTGTGTGTGTGTGTGTGTGTGTGTGTGTGTGTGTGTGTGTGTGTGTGTGTGTGTGTGTGTGTGTGTGTGTGTGTGTGTGTGTGTGTGTGTGTGTGTGTGTGTGTGTGTGTGTGTGTGTGTGTGTGTGTGTGTGTGTGTGTGTGTGTGTGTGTGTGTGTGTGTGTGTGTGTGTGTGTGTGTGTGTGTGTGTGTGTGTGTGTGTGTGTGTGTGTGTGTGTGTGTGTGTGTGTGTGTGTGTGTGTGTGTGTGTGTGTGTGTGTGTGTGTGTGTGTGTGTGTGTGTGTGTGTGTGTGTGTGTGTGTGTGTGTGTGTGTGTGTGTGTGTGTGTGTGTGTGTGTGTGTGTGTGTGTGTGTGTGTGTGTGTGTGTGTGTGTGTGTGTGTGTGTGTGTGTGTGTGTGTGTGTGTGTGTGTGTGTGTGTGTGTGTGTGTGTGTGTGTGTGTGTGTGTGTGTGTGTGTGTGTGTGTGTGTGTGTGTGTGTGTGTGTGTGTGTGTGTGTGTGTGTGTGTGGGTGTCCTCCGGGAAGCTGATGACCAAGTCCATCTTCAGCTGCATCTCTCCACTTTGTGGTTGTCCCCAATTTGCAGCTTGAACAAAACACTGTCATTACAAAGATCCCCCGGCCGTGAGTTTGCTACACACGCTAAACCATTCGGTAATGTGGTCTCTATCGGACATCACGTCTTGTTGATTTCCATTGCACTTGTCTGCAGCAGGCTGTGGGTGGTTGAGGCCAAATAACCCCGTCCGTATCCGCGGTAGTGCATCCTGGCAGAAGGCATGCAATGGTGTTCCGCTAACGCTTGTTGTAGATTGCTTCTGGCGTCCACACGGATGATGCCAGCAGTTGTTCGCGGCCATTCCTTTGAAAGTAGACGAACAAGACGTTGAGAGATTTCTTGATCCAATCTGCAATTGTGAGGGTTGAGATGCATCGGAGGCTGTGAGCCTTCTTATTTTGGGCTCCTCAACGGGGAGATAGGCGTGTCTGCTTGTTTGGCAGCATACGGGAGAGTGCAGGCAGCTGTTGGTTTTCCTCTATCAAGGACCGCCCTGAGTCTCAGCCTTGCCATGATTTCCTGATTTGCAGATGAAGAAGCGTCAGATTGTGTACTGGCACAACCAGAGTGTTGCCTTGTGCCCTGACCTTGGGCCCGACAGCAGTCAGTCCCCTGCAAAGGCCCGTGGCCCTGTGGCGTCCGTCAAGCAGCATCGTCTGCGTTCAGAGTGCGCAGTAGATGGGGACAGTCCCGGAGGTGTTGAGCAGGACGAGGTCTTTCTTCATCCTCCATTGCCAGCGCATTACCCAAAGCAAGGATGCTACTGGATGTCGCTGAGTATGGCTCTGGGTGGCTGTAAAACGTGCTCCATCCGATCGAGATGCTTATCAGCAAGGGGTTACGGTCCACGGCAGCATAATCCACAGAATGGACGAAATGCCGCACAGGAAGGAGGGGCAAACCGTTCCAAACAACACTAGACCAAGAAAGAGGAATGGACAAGTGCACATCGACGACAAGTCGAGGACCGCAAAATGGCCTGGTTCTATGCGCACAGCCCATGCGGCAAACACCCATATCCATCGTGTACATCAATCAATAGGAACTGTGATTTCTGGCCATTTGCTTCCACAGCATACCCTACTTTTGGCATTACACACAACGTGCCCCCTGACTTGTTCCCAAACCCAGGCTGGGCAGAAAATTACAAAATTCCCCTGCACCCTCATCTCCGATACGCACGTACTACCACTCGGCGAGGTGCTTTCAACCCCTTCAGCTGCTTGAGGAGGGTTCTAGACTCAGAGAAAAGTCAGGGTGGTAACAACAGAGCGAGGTCAGGGTAGGTACTGACAAACGTTTCTCTATGTGGCTATAAATGGCTTCGTGTGGCAGTGTGTGGCAGTGTTTGGCTCTGTATGGCTGCCACTTGCCTATCCCTCGTTCTCACCCTCCCCTTCCCCTTCCGTGCAAGTACCGTCAGTACCACGGTTGCTAGTGCGGCAGAGCTAACAATTGTAGGCGGCAATGGTGGCCTGTGCAGCTGCACACAGTGTGCAGTGTCAACAGGTGGAAACAAATGGGGCAGCTTTTGCAGGCTTTGGCAACACAACCAACGAACGAATGACGGCCAATCAACCACCATTGACTCCCTTGATTTGATGAGGTTTGGCATGGCCTCCGCTCAGAATTGCCGGAGCTCTCCAAACATATTGTACACCTGTTGCCACAATGAACATAAGCTGTGGATGTGGAGCTCAGTTTCGTTTTTTACAAATTGGCTCGGTCAGAAAGCTACCGTCCCTTGCTGACAAGAACCGCATTGGGTGTTAATGATTTTGTGACGAACGACCTTTGGCAACCTCTGTGCATCCGCAGGACCATCTTTCTCCTTCTTACTCTTCTTTTGACCACCTCGTCTTCCCTGAATTTCCTCCTCTTGTCTAACCTGCGTTTGGGCACCGGGGCATTCCTCTTCTCCTTGGCCTCTTCTACATCGTAGCTTACCTTCCAAAGGTCCTCCCAAGTATGGCACACTGGGGGCTGGAAGTGGCTTTGGCCAACATTCCCCCCCCAATGACGAGGAGTGGAAGGTCCCGTTTTTTTTTCATGATCCCCTGCTCAGACCATTGGGGCTATTTTTTCACGCCCCAACTGCCCCATCCCCCATTTTCCCTGTTTCTCCCATTGTGCCATGCCACTGGCACCAGCACGCACGGAGGCCAGATCATACTCATGAGGCAGACTGTTGGCGTGCCATGTACGAGACAGCCAGGGCCTTTTCTTTTTGCCAGGGAGTGCCCCGGTCTTCTGCTTGTTCTTCTATTTTTCTATTTGGCAGGTCCCGTGCGCGGACATTGAGCACTCGGAACTAGACTTGGACACCCGGTATCTTGACGGACTGATCGGGGGTGTTGTCGGCCGGAAGTCGCGGTTCCGGATCCTGGCGCGCGATCACTTCTTCAACCACTGCCCCCCGGTCGAGGGGTCGGATGAGGAATTCCACGTGACCATCTCTACCGTCGTGGGCCGTGACGGCAATAGCGATTTCGAGCCCATGGCCGCTGAGATCTGCTACGAGAATGACGGCTACTACGGCGTGTGGTCCGCCCCCTCCCTCTGCTGGTCATGCGGGTCTGCCGTGTGAGGCCCATGGAAGGCGGTGACGGACGGTTATCTGTCCCGCACTTGCCCGTTTGGTCGGTGGTGGGCAGACGGTCTGCAATTACGAAGGGGGTAACAGCCCGGATTTCGCTCCGTCCGAACTGCGGAAAGGGCTCGCAGGGTCGGGCTGGGGGGGGGGGGGGCAATCCGCAAGGCGCAGGTCCCATTTGCAGGGCTGAACGGTGCGTAGGCATTTGATCGGTCAGGACGATAGCCCTGAAGCGGCCGCAATCTTTTTGGGGTCGGCGGTCAGGCAGGGCTGTCCTTGATCCGTCGGAGTTTTCGTCTCCTTCTTTGTTTACTGAAGACAGCCCGTTGGGCCAGACGGCAAAGCGTCAGCATTTCAAAGCCCACCGCCGGCAGCCAACAGCGCACTCCCGTAGCTCCGTCAGTGGTCAGAGGCATGAACGCCAAGTCCTCTTGGCATGAGGTCGATTCCCAGCCGACCCCCTTGAGTGGCAGGTGGAGGAGGTCCGGAGACGGGGTCGGCTCGAACCCGCAGGGGCTGCCGAGTGCGACCACAGGAGTTGACAGCCCAGTGGTGAGCCACCCCCTCAGAGGGCCCCCTGGGCCCCAGGATGGTGCAGACCTGCTGGGGCCTGACCCGCTGAGCCCGAGTTCCCGTGCGGCAATGAACATACGTTTGGCCATTGGCGGCCAGCGTTTGGCGGTTCACCGCCGGCTCAAAGGGCTGCCCTTCGTCAAAATAAATTGTGGGGGCGCCGCCTGTCCAGAAACCCGACCCCAACAGCCCCCCCCCCCCCCCCCTCTCTCCCTCTGGGCCCTGGGCCACCACAGAGGTCCTGACCATTGTTGGCGAGAATCTCGGCGCCAGAAAATCATTTCCTGTCGAATGTCCGGTGTACAATGCCCTTTGCACTCTCGGTGTGTATGCCCAAAATGCTCAGAATTTGATGGAGAATTCAAAAATGATGGCAAAACCGTGGCTGGGACTGTTGCTTTCCATTTTCCCACACGGCGCAGAACGAAAGTATTCTGCAAATGTGGTATGACGGTCCATGACCATCCCAATGCCCGAAGTTGGGGTACCCCCTGTGTGACATTCCGTCTGGTTGTTGCTCCTTTACGGGCCCCTGGACGGTCACCCGTTCTTCCCTTCGCATGTTGCGTCGGGTCGCTACTTTCTGTCGGCCGCTGCGGCCGGTGCTCTTGCTGGTGTCGTTTCCGCGTTCGCAGAGCCCAGTAGTTGGCGTGTTGGGCGTCGCCGGCTGGAAATAAACCGGAATTTTCTAGTTGTTACCGGACAGGGGCCCGGCGCCGGGTCTCACCCCAATGGACACCCGGGCCCTCCCCGCGCTCCCCAGGTACACCGTCGAGAAGGCGGGGAAGTACCTCCTGGACATCCAGCTCTCTCGGCGCGGCGAGGACCACAACGTGGAGTCCACCACGATGGCCCAGTTCGAGTTCGAGATGCACGCGGCGGAGGTGGACGCCAGCACGTCGCGCCTGCTGTCCAACACGCACCGGGGGCCGGGCAAGAACATCCAGTGCGGCGACACCATGGCGATGGTGTTCTCCTTGCAGGACAAGTACGGCAACCCGATCCCCCACGGCCCCGAGGCCACCGCGCTGTTCACCGGCTGGTTCTACACCCCAGCGGAGCGGGCGGAGCACGAGCGCATCAAGGTACCGCGCCGCCCCATCCTAATGGGAACGACGCCGCATGCGCTCCCGGCAGTGCCTTGCACAACTCAGTGCTACCGGGGGCGGGGGGGGGGTATACAGGGTAGAATTTCTGTATCACAAATTCTGTGCGACATTTTTGTGCGCAATTTGTTCGGTGTTTTTAAGGATCCGCCAGGCTGTGCCTTTGCCCACTTGTACCATGCCAGAGGATTTGGCTTGTTATTATTATAGTTAGTTTCCCATGGAAGTCCCAGAGTTGCTGGAATGGTGTTTCCTCATTTGTAGTGGTCCTGTGGCAGTCAATGCGGTGCGAACAAGGGTGCTGGTCAATGCACCAGGAAAGTCCTCCAGGAAAGAACAGCAACCGTCCCCTGTTTCTCATGAGCAACATTTGCCAACCCTGTGTAATTTGTTCGCTCATTTTTAAGAATTGGCACGGGTTTTGTCCCGCCAGAATTTGTAGATTCGTATTTTCCGAGACACGGAATACCCCGCGGTACCCCTGGCACGTGCGCTGCCGGCCACAAACCCATGCGACGCAAATAATGATCGCCATCATGATTAGTGCGTGGCAGAATACGAATCAGCGTCCGCCCTGCACGCGCACGGCGTGCGGGCGACCGGCATCATGCGGGCGCAGGGGGCGGGGGTACCGTGTCCTCGTGCAGCCACTTATCCCCGGTCCCATACACACAGATATGCCCATGGGACCGGCGAGCCTCGCGATGAAGTGGGCAGGTGCGGTACAGCACAAAGCACTTCACCATTTGTAGGGGGCACAATGGAATGGGAGTTTAGAGTACGAGCCCTGTGCGTGCCCGGCTCACAAGGGACGGCAGTAGCAATCCTCCGTGTCAGAGTCAGGGGATGAGTCTCACCGTCGGTGTACCTCACATTCCCAAATCGGAAAAGAAAATGCGCTGGCCCACTGCCCCGATGAGTCCCCCTCAGTCCATTGGGCACGGGGGAGGGGGGGGGGGGGCACAATCACTCAGCGACAGTGTGTTAGACCTGGTGCAGTGGCTGCAGCGAGAGGCGACCTGCCAGGGTGTTTTCTATGCCTCCTGGCACCTGAGGCACCATGGGCACCACGGGCACGGGGGTGGGGTGGGGGGCATTTTCTGAGTGTCTATTTATTTCTGAAAGGGGCCTCTGGCCTTTGAACGGCCAGTGCCGAGCATCTGTTCTGTCTTATGTGCTGCCGTGCGTGCTCGCGCACTGCCGGCCCCCTTTTCGCGGCCTCTCAGCGCGAGAAGGAGGAGGAGGCGGCGCGCCTGAAGGCGGAGGAGGAGGAGCAGTTGGCGGAGGCGGCGCGGCTCGCGGCGGGGGTGATGGCGCCGGCCGGGGAGCGCCCGGCGTCGCCCACGAGCATCGAGGCGGCCCCGGCGGAGGAGGTGATCGTGGACGTCACGAACGTGTGGGAGCCGATCGTGCACCCGCCGCAGGTCGTGATCGCCCCGGACCCGCAGCGCGGCCCTGGGGTCTACACGGTCCAGATCACCGCGTACACGATGGGGCCCTACGTTGTGCACCTGGTGTACGATGGCACGGAGGTGCGGACCCCTGCGCGCCCCTCGACAAACCCCCCGGCGGGGGCTACGGGGCGGGCACAGACCAGACTGTCGGTCGGTGCGCATTGAATCCCCTGCGCCCCACCAGCGGAAAGTGTGAACACGTACGCATCCCGGAACTGACATCTGGGAACACATGTGATGACCACCAGATCACGGGTTAGTGGCGAACTTTGCCGAAACCACGAAACAGGAAGGGGCGGGGGGGGCAGGAAAAGTTTTCTGATGTGGGTGGGTGGATGGCTCAGGCAGAGGAGCCTGGCTGCTAATCCACCCCCTCCCCCCCTGTGATTGTCTGACTAACTGTAGTCAGACACTGTTCTGTTTTCTGTTTCAGACACAGCGCGTGTCTTGAGGTTTAATCAGGTTTGGCATAGAGAGCAAAGATGCTTCTGTGTCTTACTGTGGAGTGCATTACCTCTGGTTTGCATTTGTCTGGTTTTTAATGAGGCCCCCCCTCAGGCCCGGTAACGCTAATCCGTGGCCTGCACCAGATTCATGTATGTCGTTGTGGCCGTGGTTGTGGTTGTGGTTGCACCCGAGGCCCCACGCTTTGACATATGGCCCATTTCTTCCAACTCAGCACAAACGAAGCAGCATTCTTTGAAATGAATGTTTTCTGCATTTGAACCTGTGCGGTTGTGTGTGAGGGCACGTGCACCCCATGTCCCAAAGGTACGAACACGTGTGAGTCCCACCACGAAAAAAGTGTGACTCCGAACGTGCACAGAGTCGCGCCAACTGAAAGTCTGGCACAGATCCAATCCGCGATACCACACCCGTGCACTTCGGCGGGGCTGGGGGGCATATCGTCACACACTTGTCATTCCGACGCCCCCCCACCCGCCCCCCGCACATTCGGCCACGTTCCGCTTTCCTGATAACGGTGGATCACAGAGGGACAGAGGGACCACATCGATGGACACTGAATGCGTGGGAGAGTGGTCTGGAGGTTCACAAAGGTCAGGGCAATTGCCGGGGAACATGGAGCACCAGACGAAAATGTGCCCTTTCCCACGTCGTTGCGGATTTGTGGGCACCCCCGGACCCCAATCCACAAGTGCTGGGCGGCCGCTCTTCCACAGCCCCGGCACAAAGCCGACGCACATTCCGTGCGCAGAGGACACCGGCATACCGCAGTCTGGCAGGTCAGTTTTTTATCCGGACGTGCACCGCGTGGCATGCCCCTACGTACCCCCACCGCACGACGCCGCACACACCTCCGTCCCACTCTCTTCCAAACTCCACCCCCCCCCCCCCCCACGCCCCATGTGAGCCCTGTCCCGACCCCCTGCCACGACTGCTCCGGTGCAGGTGTTCTCGTACCCGTTCGTGTGCGTCCCGTCGCAGCCGGTGGCTGCCAAATCCAAAGTGATCTCAGTGTCGCCGGAGCTGTCGGTGTGCCTGGAGTGCGACAACCGCACCGCCATGTACGACTGCCGCTTCTGCACTCAGGTCTGTGCGGGGGGGGGACCGGCTGCCGCCCCAGCGCTCCTCCGGCGACGGACCGCGCGGCGTGTGCATGCGACCGCCTTCAAGAGGGCGTCTGCCAACCAGAAGTCGCATGTGCTTTTTGTTTTAGGTACCGTGGGCTACCGAACGCGAGATAGTAATGCCTCCAATGAACTCCTGTTCACCGAAGGACAGCGGCGGCATGTGCAGCCTGTCCACTGAAATCCCCTCAAAGAGGTTGTCAGATCAAGCGCAGGCACGAGATGCGGACATGGGCACTTTATTTTGGGCGGGGGTATTCGCGCAGCGCACCCGAAGGAGTTAACAATTTTCTTCTGAAATGGGGCCCCGCCCACCCCCAGGCCTCGCCCACCCCCTCAGGCAATGGGCAGCATTCAGGGGGGCGATAAAAGCTGGATGAGCGGCCATGGGGGCAAACCCAGGCCAAAGGGGGATACCCCCCCGGGGGGGGGGGGGCGACTCCGCGGGTCCCAGTGCGCAAACCCCCCCCTCCCCCCCAAAGGGGCCTCCGGTCGACAGTTAGTGTGTGTGGGGGGGGGGGGGGGGTCACGCGTCCACACCGACCCCCCCCCCGGCGGCGGTGGAAACCCATTTCCCACGGGACACAAAGGCAGCGCATCTGTTTTGCTGCTGAGGCACATCTTTGACTTGAAGGGCTGACCTGTTGTTCAAGAGGAAGACCGCCCGCAGGCCCGTGTGCTTTGTCCTGGCACACACCCGCAGTGCAACGCCCCCTTCCGGCACACGCCCCCGACATCCGACGGCGCTGGCCCCGCCCCACGCACACGCCCCGACACGAACTTGCAAACGGCGCTCACGCAGTCGTCGGGCCGGTGCCCGCGTGACCGCAATTGTGGCACGTGACTGGGCTGGGGCTTGCGTCCCGAAGATCTTTAGGGGGGGGGGGGCGGGGGGTCCACGTCTGGTCTTTGGAGATGCTCGGCCCCGCGATGAAGGTGTTCCGGTTGCATCGCGTGTCTGTTTTCTATGCTCCGCGGCATTCCACGGCAGCCCAGCGTGGCAACGCCTGTTGACGCATTGAAAGGCGCCCATGGCAACGTCAGTGCGGCTGTTTTTCAATGGATTTGTGTCAGTTCGTCTTGTGCCTCTACAAGGGCCTGGGCTTGACTCATACATCCGCGCCCCACAGCGGAGGGAGTGGGGGAGTGAGCGCGGGGGGGGGGGGGGGGCACAGTGGTTGTGAGCACCCTCCCAACTCCACGGTCACGGGAGGGATGCCAAGGGGCAGAGCCAGCACCTGTGAGCGCAGGGACAATGGCTTCACTCTCACCCCCAATAAAACTTTTCCCATCTTCCTCCTGAAAGTTCAAACCGGTGCGTGGACCCGGGAGCACCAACCGGTACATTTACTCAGCATTTCTGGCAACGCCCCCCATCCAAGAGAGCGGGCAACTGCACGAGGGGTTGGGGTGAGACGCCGCTGATTGGGTTCTTCCTGGTATTTGAGGTTGGCTCGGTTTGGGGTGGGTGGGTGGTGGCGGGGGGGCGATGGTGAGAACAAACCCCAGTTCTTTGCGGCTGTCACCTGTCACCTGCAGTGGAACTCTGTGGCTGACCATCATGTACTCCCCTGCCCCCCAGGGACTTGCTTTAATTTTCATTCCGACGGGGGGGGGGTCTGGCTCTGAGGACAGCCCTTTTTATAACATGCTGCTACGCACTGGCATCCACCACTCTGAAGAGTACAACGTGTGAAATCACTGCCTGTTTCCTGGAGCGTGCCTGGTGGTTCAAGTGGCGGAAGTGGGCATTAAATGCCTGTGCACCTGCAATTCCTTCTCATACAGACACCGCAGCCCCACCCCCGCAACACAGTAAACGACTGGGTACGGTTTTGCGGCGACTACACACTGCCCGCATTGACAGGGATTTCGCACAAATACATTTTTTACAAAAAGAAGTGGCAGCCATATCCTCTGGGCTCAACATTCCATACGTGCCGGCACCGGTTGTTAAGGTCCCCAACCTGACAGGGCAACAGAAGGGTGCTGTAGGTGCTGTTGTCAGGAGCATGATTAAAGGAATGCCTGTACCACGGTGGCAGCGACAGGCAGTGCAAGCATCAATCCGTGTTGTGCGTATTGTGCCACACACACTCCGTAAAGTTGTTGAAAAGCACCAAAACAAGACTGCCTGGGACCCTGACAGGCCGCAATGTTGCTGTGATGAGCAACATAGAGCTATTTGGGAAGCTGTAGGACGAGTCACAACTATTGAGGGGCATTTTGCTTTGTTGCCTGTAGCTCTGCAGCACCAGGGGGCGGTTGTTCGATCAGGGGACCCGATACCACAGCACGGACAGAAATCAAGGTCTGATTGCATCAGTGACCTGGAACGACTTGCGTCTGCACTGCACACACACATAACAGACACATACAAGACATTACCACGTGCCATGTTCACTGAGTCTGGTGACACGCTCCGCTCCATTCGGGAATCTGTAGATCTGTTATGCTCTGTCGCATATGTTAGGATTGTAGACAAACACTCTTCAGCCATGTGGGCTTTTTGCAAACAGTGGGCCTGGGACCAACACATTAAGTTCGTTACGGATGAGGGATATGCCAGAGTCGCTGAAACCCCTGACCAGGGGAGGGGCGACATGCTAATTCTCGACAGAGGGTATAGTTTGGCCAAACTACCCCGTTTTTTCGAAGGGGCTGAAAAATTTGGTTAACACCCGTTTCGCACATTTAAGTTTTGTTGATTTCTCCCTGCTTGCCACCGGTCCCCGGGTCCCAATTTCTGCACCCCGCAGCCCCTGCTGTCACACCAGCAATTTTTAATTTTTAGTCTGATGCTTGCCAGAGGTCTCAGAGTCCCAATTTCTGCACCCTGCAGCTCCTGCTGTCATACCCGGGATTTTTAATTTTTAGTCTGATGCTTGCCAAAGGTCCCAGGGTCCCAATTTCCGCACCCCGTACCAGCAACCCGCAGTACCGCAACCGCAAGCAGCACACCAGCTGCAAAGCGGAAAAACTTGTCGGCCCCAAGTGTTGCGGCCAAGCAGCGCAAGACATAAGGCAGTGAAGGCGTACAGTCCCTGCATGTTGAATGTTTTATGTGGGGCAAAAGTATCGCCACCGGCGGCCCCCCTAAAAATTTCCACCGGTGTGCCAAAAATGGTGAGGCCGACCTACCGCAAAAAAAATCTGTCCCCGAAGTACTTTGTTGCATGACTCAAGCCCTGTTGCATGGCGGGAATACCCCAGCTCGGGTCACAAGGCGGAGCGGTCCCGGCACGTGCCCAGATTAGCCGTGGAGTGACGCCACAAGAGAACTTTGTGAGCAACAGCCACACATCAGACTAAAAATTAAAAATTCCTGGTACGACAGCAGGGGCTGCAGGGTGCAGAAATTGTGGCCCTGGGACCTGTGCCAAGCATCAGTCTAAACATTATAAATTCCAGTGAGGGTCACGCGGTGCTTTTTTGTCTTGGTTTTTGTTCAATACAAAAACTGTCCCTTTTTTCAGCGGGCAGGTTTGAAATGTGCAAAAAACCCCCAAACTACCCCTTTTTTTGAGGGGGCTGAAAATTTTGGTTACCACCCCCATGTGCAAAACTTGCATGTCGCCCCCCCCCCCCCCACTGCCCCTGACCAAGTCAAAAAACGGCTCAAGATGCGAGTCTCAGCAGGAGGGTGGAAAGCAGGAGCGAGTGCCAGGGTTTCTTTGATGTATTTACTTGGCAAGGCCAAAGCAATGGGGAAAGAGACCATGCTGTGGCGACCCATTGCTGCAGCTAGTCGCCCCTTCGTTAGCCGGCATACCCTGCGTATAGCGGCACGCGCGTTCACATGCTTTCTGCGTGCGTTGCGTGAGTCAGTTACCGCGTCCATGCTTGTTCTGCGTGTGTCGGACGTTGCACCGTGGGTGCGTACGCTCAGCCAGTGGGGTGCAACGTGCGTGGGTGAAGCTGACTGTAAGGAGCAGTTCAATAGGATTAAACCAAATGTGACCGTGAGTGAACTGCGGGAAGCCTCACAGTTTTTGTACCACAAAAGGCGGTGGGGTGCGGAGGCTATTGTATGGAGTATTCACCGCGACTGTAAAGAGTTAGACCGTGCAGGTCGTGCCGCGTCGTCTGCCTTCTGGCACTTTTCACATGAGGAGTTAACAGAATTGGTGAAATTTTCATTAACCGAAGACAACCACGTATGGTGTGCAGGGGCCATGTGGAAGCGAGCCGATGCCATCCCCATGGGAGGGTCCTTTTCTGCGCCGTGCGCACATCTGCACAGTCTGTGGGCACTAAAGCAGGGAGTGGATGTCATGAGACGGTTCGGCACACTCCAAAAGTCGGAACCATTCCCAGTGTGGGAAACACCTGCGGGCAACACTGTCTCGTTGTCACAGTTCCGGGACAATGTTAATGTCGCTGCAAAGGGTCTGTCAGCCAGGACTGAGATGTCTCGAGTGTGTGACGCGCTGTCCGAGTGTTGGAAACTGCCCGCGCATTGCGACTGCCTTAGCAAGGGTGAGACGTGCAATGGGGTTTGTATGAGTGATAGACTGCGTATCCTTGGGGTCACCATTCACCTGCGGTCGTCAGTGGTCTGCTTTTCCACGCCGTTAGTGCTCGATGACAGATGGGAGTTGAAATGGGGACCGTCATTGCACAGCCCGTGGGCAGCGAGCATGAGGCATCTGTCAAATATATTCACAGGTTCTCTAGTAAATTCTTTACCATTTAATTTTTCGTGGGCGTGCTTGCTGCTGAGTATCAGCGCATGGATGCAGCTGGCACACCTGTGTGACCATACAACACCCACTGTTTTACGTGCCATGAAGGGTGCCATTCATCGGGTATGCAGTAGGGGACCCTGGTGTGTGGATGCCACGATTTCTTGGGCGGTACTACAGGCACGTAACTTGCCGACGTCGCCGCAATGTTTTGCAGGCTTGTTACAGAATTGGCTTCAACGGGAAGCATTTTGGTATGAGGGAAACTATGTGTCTTGGCATGCCCCACACGGTGGATGTTCTGCGACATGTGCTCCCTGGGATAGCGATGTCCTGGCTGATATATAATGTGACAGGCAACAGAAAACCAGATGACCGGGGGGGGGGGGGTGTTATTTGTGTGAGCCACGGATTCAGAATGGTATACATATATCCTGAATTGCTATTTTTTACCCTGTGCGTGCTTGGCGGCCGTTGATACCGCTGCAGCACTGGTGGGTTGTGCTTCGGTAGTGTTGTGCGTTGCCATCGACAGTCCATAAAGAAAGAGTCATGGTGTCATTCGACACTATGGTCTCTGTAGATTTACAGAAGCGGACGACATCCTACTGTACCTGGAATGCGACTCTCTGCTGCTCTTCCAGACCGAAAGGCGCCTATGGTACGACTGATGAGGCTTTTGTTTTGATCCTGCTCGTCTGCTTGTCCCAACCAAACAGCAACTCAAACAGACTCCATACGGGGGGGGACCCCTCCCCCCCTCCCCTGGACCCCCCCCCCCCTCCCCCCTCAGCTTAAGTGCAGCTGAAAACCTGGGTTTTGGGAACTTTTTTTGGTGACGGGGAAAAAATTTCTCGGCGCCTTCGGCGCATGCCACACACTGTTTACTTATCATTTTATGTGTACTCTGCGTTCCTTGTCTTGCAGATTACCATGACCCAACGCTCGTTGTCAGTGTATTTCTGCTCCCCAGTCCAACCGTCGCCAAGCGCAAAACGCAAAGACGTAATCGACACGCTGCTTTATTTTAGGTTTAAAGATAGGATCACTGGCCGGAAGAGACAAGAACCATACCATGAGGCACAAAAGGCATGTGCCACACTGTTTTTGAGTGTGCCAATGGCAACACTTGTCTGATGTCTCCCATTCAGGCAGAGGCTCAGATTCCTCATCATCATCAGGTTCCAGCTCCACTTCCACTGCAGATGGAGGCTCCAGTTCAGGGGAGTCTAATTCTGATTGACCATGATCACTGTGAGTTGGCATGAGATGGTGAATGTCCCGCTTTGTTGTATTTCTTGTGTCTTGATTAGATGAGGGAACCCTGAATTGACCTGCAATGATGAATTGGCTTTGTTTGCTACCAACAAGATGACATTTCCATGTGCTGAGTGGTTCGTTGCCCAATAAATTTTCTGTTCCCTGTGGACTAGGTACGTTCCGACGGGGGGGGGGACCCCTCCCCCCTGGACCCCCTCCCCCCCTCCCCTGGACCTCCTGCCCCCCCCCCCCCCCTTTCCGGAATAGTTTGGCGGCGGCAGCTCTGCATTTTACAGTGACGCATCACTGGCCCTCAGGGCCCTTTTTGCGACACCGCTTTGCCCGCCCCCGCCCCCCCTTCTCCCATCGATTTTGGGGGTGGGGGCAAGCCCCCCCCCCCCCTCTGCGGTCTCTGTCGGCCCAAATTTCAGCCACCACAAAGCGAGGGTGCAGGCCGTGGGCTGGTTCCCCTTGGGGACCAGGAAACAGGGGAGCAGACCTTTTGCTGCCCCCACCCCCCCCCAACAGAAATGGGGCCGGACCGAAAGCAGGCCCAGCACCCCCCCCCCCCCCCCCCAGCATGCCCTCGCACCCTCACTGCAGGCCGTCACATGGTGATCGAGGTCCCTCAGGGAGCGGACGCCGAGCGACGAGTATGTTGGGATCTGGGACCCGCATGGTAACCCAGCAGGTGGTCCTCCTCTCCCACACAAGTGAACAGGTAGACCCATCCACCACCCTACCCCCCCCCCCCCCCCCCCAGCCTGCGCCCCCGACGGGAGGGGTGCACGGAGTCGGCGCCCTCAGGGCCTAAAGAGTGGAGGCTGTGAAGGGCTCACAGCTTGACCGCTGTGGGTATCCCTTGAGCGGCCTGCCCAGGGAACCTCCAGGTGTGCACGTGCCCCTCCAACTTCATCACAGACGCCTAGGCCAGCACAGCCCCGTGCACTCCAGTGCAGTTGTGGGCGACCCCTGGAGGCCAGACAGCCACCAGCCGACCCCACCCCCCCTTCCTCAAAGGAGAGGCCATTCGGGTGTGGTGCCCTCTGGGCCCCCTCGTCTACGCGGGCTGTAGCGCCGCAGCCAGTGCAGCCAGCACTGGCGGCACCCAGGGCAGGGAAGCACACTCTGCGCCCTGGTGCCCCTCCACCTGCCCAGGGTACGCCCTCGGCCGTGGGAGCCGGACCCAGCCCACGAGGCAGCACCACCTGTGCCTAAGGCAGTCAAGGAGTGCGGGTCTGACCCCAGTCGTGCCACGTACCACCGCCTTCCCGTGCCAATAGGCAGTCGTGGAGTGGTTGGGTAGTATGTCCTTGTGACGTGGAGGTTGCGAGCCCAGGCCCACATCTCCCCCGGCGGGCTCAGAGTCAGGCTCTCCAGCCTCCCTGCCGGGGCCTGGAGCACCAGGCACACACTTCCCTGCGCCATGTGCGCCACGGCCGAACAACAATGGAGCAAGCAGGTGTGCCACAGCCCTCCCCCCCCCCCCAGACACACAAGGGCACATACACACAGGCACGGCGGCATCTCCCGCCCGCGAGCGCCACCGCGGGGTCTGGGGGCGGTCAACAGTCCGGCAGGCCTTGTGACCGGACACCCGGGTACGGCCGCCCAGTCGGGTCCGGCAGGGAAGGCGCGGCGGACCGTGGGTAGGCGACCAGGCGAGGCCTTGACCCAACCCAACCCAACCCCCCTCTGCGGTTGAGTCCATATGGGGCCCAAGCACCCGTCAACTCAGCGGCTTCGAGTCCATTTTGGCCTCGTTTCTGATCTTTTTTTGGCGCCTACTCTTTGTTTGCAGCAGCACTGCCCCCCAGACCCCCTGCGGGCGCCCGCCGGGGGAGACGGAGGACTTGGGGCCGGCAGTGGAATGATTGCCCGAAGAAACATTGATTTCCGGTGCTTGTTTGTTTTTTTTTGGCTCAGAGATAAAGGCCATCGCCAAAACCTTTAATTTTCGAGGGGTCTTGCAACGCAAAACTTGGAGTTCCGCAATTTGTTGAAGGGTCTTCGCCATGCCTTCGGTTTTTATCGGTTGGAGCGCCGGTTGAGCCCCGGTGACGGCGCGCCCTGTGGGCACGGCCCCTCCCCCACTGCCCGGTACACGCCCCCTGTGTGGGCCCTGCGATGCCGTTTGGGTGTGCCCATGCAGGTCTATTGCGACCCCTGCTGGCGGCGGCGCCACGCCAATAAGTACCGGGCGCATCACGTCCCGGCCGTCGTCGGGGCGGACGACCGCAAGCGCAAGGTCGGGGAGGTCGTGACGTTCGGGATCTTGACGCGCGACATCCACGACAACAACGTCGTCATCCCGGAGACGTCGCACACGGCCCTCGAGATCGTGATGGAGTTCCGGGAGCTCCCGCCGGACTCGAAGCGGAAGGACGCCAAAGGCAAGAAGAAGCCGGCGCTGATTCCGCTGATGATCCAAATGCCCGACGGGGCCTCGTGGCCGATGGAAGTGCTGGGGAACGAGGCGGTGGTGGTCATTAAGCGGAAAGTGTGTGACCACGTGGGACAGCACGCCTGACGTCTGGGGCGGCCTTAACTTTGAGACTGGGCGGGGCCCCCTCCCACCCCCATCCCCCATCGGGCTGATGGCGCTGTTCCGGAGAGTTGGGAGGGGTCCGGTGTCCAGGGCTGTGGGTAAGCGTGGGGTCCGTAAAGGCTGGCGGGTTGTACCACACGATGGGCAGTGCTGTGGGGAAAGGGTGGTGGGGCACGGTGGTGTAGTACGACTGGTTTCTATTGCCATGTCTTCTGGGACCTGCTGCTGTTGATCATGGTCGTTTGTGGGGGTATCGCCCACGGAACACAGAACCCCGTGTACCACACGGTACCCCACCCGCCTTGATGAAGCCCCCCCCCCCCCCAACCGCAAACTCAGAAACGCCGCTGCAAAACACGAACAAATACCTCAATGCCCAGTTTGCAACTGCTCACACACACACACACGGAGGGCGCCAGTGCAGGCACCACGAGTGTCATTCTCTGAAGCACAGGGGCCCGCCTATCTGACCCACCTGCAGACCCATACAGGCCTTCCTCTATAATATGGCGCCACCCCCTGCTCACACACACACACACACACACACACACACACAGACACACGCACACACACGCACACACACACACACACACACACACACACACACACACACACACACACACACACACACACACACACACACACACACACACACACACACACACACACACACACACACACACACACACACACACACACACACACACACACACACACACACACACACACACACACACACACACACACACACACACACACACACACACACACACACACACACACACACACACACACACACACACACACACACACAGACACACACACACACACACACACACACACACACGCACACACACACACGGGGCATCGCCGTAGGTTACTGCCGGAGTAGTGGCGACATCGTGGGTGATGGGGGGGCTGCGTGGGCACTATGTGCGGTCGTCCCTCTCTGTGCAAGTGGTAGACACCCGAAGGAGGCTCGCTTCTCATCTATTGGCCCTGGCCCTGCACGAACCACCACGGCACCGAAACCACAGCGCCAACCCGCCATTTCCCGTGAAAAGGCAGGAATGCCTGGAAAAGCGGCGCACCGCAGACGTGTACCACTTCGTGACCCGGAGCCCCCGGGCCCTGTGTCACAATCCCCACGCCATCAGCGGCGGAGAGCGCCCTCCATGTCTTCGCAGTCTGGGAATGACCGCACCACTGCCTCACTGAAGGCTGCCAGCGCTGGCAGGGGATTGGACACCGCCGGGGCAGAAGCAGCAGTTGTGAGCAGAAGGCCGATGGTCTCACTGTCCCCTATCATATCATGTTCGCCCACCAATTTGGTCTTTTTTGTGTCTGCATGTTACCCCCAGGATTGTGTTTGGCTTCTTTTTTTTGGTCTGGTTTATGTCTGCATGTTACCCCCAGCGGTTACCCTCCAACCGCCAGCGGTTACCCTCCAACCGCCATCGGTTACCCACCAACCGCCATCGGTTACCCACCAACCGCCATCGTAGGGCGTATTGGACACTCTGAGTTTTTTTTTTCATTACGGCACCCCCTGGCAATGCATACGATTTCCTCTCCGAGAGTTCAACGACCGGCGCTCATCCAGAAATGCCAACCGCATAATTTCTCAGTCTTTATGGATCGATTCCTGCCTCTTGCCCCTCTCCCCCACGCGTCCCTTCCTCCGCGCCTGCTCTGCCCTCAGGTGCTGGAGAAGGAGGGCATCCCGCTGCACCAGCAACGCCTGATATTCAATCAAAAGATTTTGGAGGACAACAAAGCGGCCTCGGACTGCGGGTTCGGGAAGGATGCGGTGGTGGTCCTGGAGCTGATGACGGACGCCGAGGCCCACGACCAGGTGCAGGCCGAGTGCACCAACCTGGGCAAAGGCATATGGCAGGTCGACTTCCCCGTCCGCGGGTACGGGCAGTACTGTCTGCAGCTGAAGATCGGGTCGGCGGCCGTTGTCAAGGACATCCACCGTTTCTCTTTGGAGCCTCCGTTGGACGAGCCGAAAGGCAAGGCGGCCCAACAGAAGTTCCTGGACGAAATGCAGCGGGAGATCGACGACCTCAAGGGGAAGCTGGGCATGACGGTGGTGACGAAGCGCGAGGAGGCAGCGGATGGCACCCTCTCGCCCGCGGAGCTGTCCCCGGATGAGGGGTAGCGCTTCACTGCCGCGGCCGCGGACCTGCGGTTGGTGGGCGATGGCAAAACAACGCCCCACGCAGACCGCCCGAGGCCAACGGAAAAGGCCGCACGAGCAGATCCCCCCTCACATTTGTTCGGTGGTGCACAACAGAGAATTTACCGACACTGACGGTGCGGACTGTCACGATGCTGATGCTGTGACGTTTCCTTGCAGGGGGCCCAGGGGGGCAGGGAATGGTCGTACACCGGGGGGGCGGCCGGGCCCAGTCCTTGTATGCGACCCCCCCCCCCCCCAAGTTTTGACAGATAGCTGGGGGGGGGTGTCGCATCAGGACCGGTTGTAGTCGCCCCCCCCCGGGGGTCGTACACCGTGGGAGGAGGGGGGGTTACCCCCCACCCCCCTGGACCCCCCCTTCCCGGACCAAAGTGACCATCGTGGGAAAAAGCGAAGGTTACAATCGGGAAATTCTGGTCGGGCCGTTTTTGGTACACAAACTTTGGGTCCATTCCTGCCGAGGGGGGGGGGGGGGGATGGTTTTGGGGGGGCATTTCTGTCTGATGCGCTAGGCCTGCACGGCGGTGCCATCACGCGGATTTCCTTCGCCGGGGGGGGGGGGGGGGGCTTTGCAGCGCAGACCATCAGGTATTTGGAACGAGGGCGTGCCCCGCGATGGCACCCCCTCGCCCGCCAAGTGACCCCCCTCCTGCGCCCCAATTTCGTTGCAGACGACACGTGACCGACAGCATGTCCAAAGGGCAGTCGTTCCCGCTCTGCTCTTTCTGGCGCCTCCACTTCCCCTCCTCCACCGTCTCCATAGGCCGCGGCCGCCACTGCACCCCCGACCCCTTTGGATACACCCGGGGCCTCACTAACCCAAGCGGCCCTCGTCTGCCGCATCAGCCCCCCGCTTTGTATGTCTCTGACTCATCCAATGCACTGACCCTGCGTCATCCCGCCCTCAAGTCTTGCTCGAGCAGACTGCGTGTTCCATGTTCGTGTGTCATGACCGTGTGTCGCATGTCCCCCGAGCTGTCCTGTGCCGCGGTCCCCACGACGGCGGCCGCGGCGAGGTCGTATGCCATGAGCACAGCCCCTGCCTTCCGCCGCTCTTTTGTGTCGGTGCTGTGTTTTGAGGCCACGGACATGGGCACTTCACAATCCGCATGTCCCCCGCAGACGTGTCCTGACCCTCGTGCTCCAGCCCATTGAAGCACCACGCGCTGCAGCTTTGTCACCCCTGTGCACCTCCATCCCCCCGTACGCAGTGGACCCCACGCCTGACACCCCCCCCCAAAACCCCCCGCCGTGCCCGTCCAAGCAACAGCCGCGGGATGGGACAGTGGCCGTGGCGGCTGCGCTGAATAGCGGACAATTCGTGACCGCAGCTGCGCCGCGTTTTTGACATTGAGCCGTAGAAACGCCTGCGGCGCCTTCCCCGCACTGAATGTGCGCTTGGGACTGTCAATGCCAGAGCAGATCTGGAGGTTGACGCCCATCGTCGTTCTGGCCAAGCACCGCCCTGCCCAAAGGGACAGCAGGTGTCCGGACCATTGTGTCCTTGTTGGGATCGTGCAGTGGGTCGCGCTGTGGAAGGACCTCATCGGGATCTCGTTGGCAGGGTTTCCGGTGAACAACCCAAATACACAAACGCCCCCAAAGCGATGTGAAGTGATGCTGAATAGTGTAATGGCGACTCATCCTTTTCGCAGGCTGTGCACGCGCTCTCTGGCGCGACTTGCAGTTCGCACAACATCAGCACGAACGCGTGGGCATCGTCCCCCCCTGTGCGCGCTGCAGTCGGGCAAGCCGGCGGCTGCATCCGGATTGCGTTGTGTGGCCTGGCCTCGGACGCCCACGCAGGTCCCCCCACCCCCCGCCCCAGACGCATTTGTACAGGATGCGCTATGCCAACAGTCATATTGGATGTGCTTCAGGCTGCCGTTGACAGCTGGATCACTGTGCTGGAATGGAGTCGGGCCACGGGGCTTCGTGCATCTGTGCAACACCGACCGCTGTGTGGGGTATCTCTTTGCCCCCAGACGATGTGTCGCCCAGTCCGCCTTCCCCCCCCCCACACTAATCCCATTGTAACGAATTTGGCTGCGAGGCGTGGCACGCCGATGGGTGCACATGCAGCTGTCGGATGCTGGAGATGCTGGCATCAAGACTTGCTGTCCAGAGCATCACCTTTCCCCTACACTGTCTTTGCTGATGTCTGATCTAGGACTGCCTTGAGAGCACACTTGGACACTGGGGGCGCCAGCTTGGCAGAGTAAGAAAAGGGAGAGGTTCTGCAGGGCCGCAGTACTGGCCCCGACCCTGGCTGTGCAGCGTACCGAATGTCCGGAGCTCGGTATCATCCCGTAGATCTGTGCTGAATCACCTCGTTTTTTCCCGTTTTCCCGTTGTTTCCCCTTTAGACCACAGCTGGCCACATTCATGTGGGCAGTGCTGTGGTCTGATTGCGGTAAACCAAGAAGTGATGTGGGGCATCTTTTCCCGTTGGATTGTGGAGGCATTCCTTGAGGATGGCTTTGGGTTGGTTTTGTGATCGGGTTGATTCCCGTTGTTTGCCGGGTGCTTCCGGGTGCTTGGGCATTGGTGGCATGGGCGACTTTGTCTTTCCCCTGCCCTTCGTGTCCAGGGGCTGTGTAAATTTGCGTGAAAATTGGCTATTTGACCTCGCCACTTGAGAGAGTGTGGGCGTATGGGTGCCAGAGGTGGTGTTGTAGGCGCTGTGCCCGCACTGTGCGGACGCAGAAGCCCCGTTCTGAGAAAATCAAACGGCAAACCCTCGTATGTGGTTCCAGGTGCGGTGCCGTGTGCCTCTGTTCCTGTCAATCATTGGTGGGAAGGATGCACTGACGGCTACCGCTCAATGCTATTTCCCGGCCATATTCTTGGAGACTACCACGATTTCCATTTGCAGCTAGTTTCACTGAGCAGTGATCAGCAAGACCTGGTGTGTTGGAGGATACCGCATTCAACTGTTGCCTCTGAGTGTACATGTTGAGTTGCGGAGAAGTTGGTTTGCGGTGTCCTGTTTGACTCCCCAAAGGTCTTGCTGTGAAGTTCTTTTTAGAATGGTCCGGTTTGAGTCGATTTTCCGGTCACTTGGGCGCTGTGCACGCGCTCTACACAAACGCCCCGAATGACCAGTGTTGGGAGGATGTCAATGTGACATGGGCAGGGGTTGAGGGGACATGTGGGTTGAACAGTTTGGTGGACCTCAGAGGAGGGGTCACAGAAGAGCGCATAGTCCAGACAAATTGTTTCTGATGGGCGGCGGGTTTGAGGAGGTCCCCTGTATTGTTCATCCTGCAATGTCTCTTGTGTTGTTTTGTGTGTTCCTACCCCTTTTTGACTGGCCAGCCATGCATTTGACCTCAAACCCGGTGCCCAAAAGGCAAGCCGGCGTTGCCACTACTGTCCATACATTTGAATAATGTGACCAGCAATTCCTAGCTCACTGTCTTTGCCGCTCCCGTGCTGTGCTGTGCTGTGCTGTGCTGCATTGCCTGGTGTTGGGTTGCCTGGGCTGCGCTATCTGATGTTATCTTGTGCTGTGCTGTGCTGTGCAGTGCTGTGCCGTGCTGTGCCCTGCGTTGTTGCATGGTTGCGATGCGCCGTGTTGTGGAAGTGGAGATGGTCGGAGCTCGGGCCAATGTCCTTGGGGATGTTATTTCCAAACTGCATCTCAGCCTCCAGAAGCTCTCCAGAGCGTCCACACACCCTGCACTGCCCTCATCCTTTCCACACATACCACGGCCTGTGCATGTCCAAAGACGGGCACTCTGTCAAACTGCGCCATTTTTTTCTGCGCTGTGGTTTTTGTGGTGCTGGTGCCCTATGTGGGTTGTTATTGGTTTTGTTCAAAGACGGGGCCAGGTCGTCGCACGCTGTTGGGCAAGCGCGTTGCCCGGTTGTAGAAAGCAAGGGCAGGGCATCCATTGATTTTTCCTTCTCTCCTCTCTGATAGTGTGTGGCAGTGGCTGTATGGCAAGGGGCCATTTTTTTTGCAAGCTTCTCCATATTTTGCCTGCGCCGATGTGGGTTCTGGGCTCTGGGTGGTGGGGGGGCAAGTTCGCATTTGCCATATTAACCCCCGCCCCCCAAAAAAAAAGTTTACCCCTAAAAAAATTTATCCCCCCCCCCAAATTTAACCATTGATCCCCTTATACCCCCCTAGCCTTAATGGCCGTTTTGCCAAAATCTGTACCCCCTTCAACCATGTACAAGCAAACCGAACGCGAACAAATCCAGGGTACAGTTGCAACGCCACTGCAAAGGTCACTCTCTTGAAGAAAGCATTGATTGCCATCGGCTGCTTGACATTGGAAACACTGGTAGAGGCATGGGCCACAGCAGCTGAAGATGCTGCACCAGCTCCATCAGCACCTGCGACACGCACATCCACAAAATGCTCATCTGGGTCGAACTAGTCATCAGGCAGAGAGCGGAGACCGACAACTGTGGCCCTACGTATATCTCAATAATTTGCCAAAAGCCTCTGGACGGTTGGCAGTAGTTTATTTTCCTGGTACTTTTGTTATCCGTCTGACCATCATTCTCAGTCTCAAAACTGAATAATCAGCAAAAAAGAACATGCAGCACCTCCCCACCGAAAATTTATACCCCCGGACCTTACTGAGCGTCTTGCCGAAATCTGTACCCCGGGGTATACATTTTGTTGGGGGTTACATTGCACACCCTCCTCCCCATAAATCCGCCACCAGGAACCACAACAAGAAGCAACAAGCAACATTTCACCATGCATACCGAGCTTGTGCCGGCCGCAAGTTGCCATGTTGCAACACTTGAAATCTCCATGTGGGACCACTGGGGTGCACCCCCCCCCCCCTGCTGCCGCCATCTAGACAGCAATACCAGCCAGTAGAGGCTGCTTTGGCTCCTTCCCCCCACCCCGCCTCCCCTCTTGCGAGCCTTGGGTCCTGCCTTCAGGTCCGTACTTGGCTGGCCTTTGGCTGGGAGTCAAGGGATGCCACAAGGGACTCAACCATTGTGCCACACGGCCTTGGTGCACCAACGGCAGAAGGTCTTCCAGTCGTTCGCTACAGCACCCTCACTACGGATCGGGATGTTTTGCGCCTCCTGGGGAGAGTTGCCTGAATTGTGCGCGCACCCTGTAAGCGTTTTGTTGTTATAGTGGAGTGTACCGAGATTTCCAAGCGTTTTTTTGGTGTGTATATGTGGCTTGCCAGTATTTTTCTGTGAGGGCAGTTCCAACGGGTACAATCTGCTTAAAGATCGTCCAAAACCCCTTGAACCGTGCATGCACCCATGCACCGTGCGACAACACCCCCTTGGACACTATTGCCCGCACGCCGGTTGTCCTCAGATGATGTTGCTGTCCTGGTGACCTTATGGCAGATCAAGCACCAGTGGACGCAACGTCCTCAGGCCAGAAGTCACCTATTCTGACTCTGAATGTCACCATCACGCTCACAACCGCAAAGCTGGTGACATGTCTGCAGTACGCCATGGCTGCCTGCCTGCATGGCATCCTCATATTCGCCCCGCAGTGGGAACACCGTTTGGCAGCCTGGTTCGCCCTTGCGACGTGGTACTTGATGCCTCTGCTACTGCGTCTTGGCCATCAGCTGTGTGTGGTCACCAAACAGGCCGTCCTCGCAATGCGCAATCTGTGCTGCCGCCTCATGCGGCAGGTGTATACCACCCTGCGCACACTGGTGCTGGTGGTGTGCTGCACAGTGGAACAATTGTACCAAGCAATTCGCAGGTGTGTGCTTTTGGTGCCCTCAAGGCCCGTTTTGAGGACTTCTGTTCTGTACCGCCTGTGTCCGGAGGTATTTATGAGATGGGGGGGACATCGCTTGCACGAACATTAGAACATTTGGTTAAGCTAGACATTTGTGCTTCTTTGTTCGGCGATGATGCACTCTCCGCCCCCACCCCCCAACCCCACTACCGGGTGGGTGTTCATGGGGAAGTAAGGACACGCCCCCCCCCCCCCCTATTTTGAGGGTGGGGAACTCGAAAACATGTTTTAGAAGGTATTTAGATGGGTAGGGGTGGTTTTGGGGGCCTACAAAGCGTTTGGAAAGGCTAAAAATAGCGCATGACCTCACTGATGAGAGACTCCTACCCAGACTGCTAAAAATAGCCGCTTTACCGGAAAAAATAACGCGTCCCAACCTTTTAGCCCCCCGATACCATGGAAGGTGGAAACATTTTCCTTCCTTTTGTTCATTTTCATCATTACAGTCACTTTTAGGTGTGAATATTGGCTCACATCACCAATTTTGTCCCTAAGTTGCCTATTTTTGGCAGTCTGGGTAGGAACCTATCATCAGGGATGTCATGCCCTAGTTTTAGCCCTTCCAACCCCTTAGTAGGCCCCAAACCCACTCCTACTCATCCAAACACCCTCACCCTCAAAACAGGTGGGGGTGTCCTTACTTCCCCATGAACACCCACCCGGTAGTGGGGTTCGGGGGGGGGGGGGGGGCGCATCATCGCAGGGGGCTGCGGTCTACAGAGATGCGCCTCCTGACCGAGATTTTGGCTCATAAAAGGGGGAACGTTAGCGCGCCGGGCGCGCGCCGGGCATCTTTTTGGACCCGTGCCCCTCTAGTGGCCTTTTAGGGGGTGCGCTAAGGGGGCGCACTTAGCACAGTGCAGCTATTTGGGCGCCTGGCTGTACTAGAGACCCACACTTTGAGATACTAGGAGCATCATGGTGACCCCTAGCGTAGGTTTTGACTTCTGATTTTGTCTCCTTTGTCTCCTTTGTTGGGGACCCCCGAGAATGCAGGGGTGACGTAGCATTTCCGCACCAGTCAGTCCGCATTTTGTTGCATTTCCCTCAGTTTTGCATCCGGAGGCAAGTCCGTCACCCCCCCTACGGACCATGGGAGCATGTCCCGCCTCAGGTTTGGGCTGACCAAAGCAACTCGGCCGCCACACAAGATGAGGCAGAGGATGAGGCAGAAGTGTGTGTTTTGTGTTGCCAAAGGCGCTCCACCGTCGCAGTTTGTGATGAGTGTAAGGAGCACTATTGTAATGAATGTATTGACACCCACACTTGCGGGACCAATGTTGTTTGTTAATTACACTACAAATGACAGTTGGAGTGGTTGAATGCACAGATCCTGCTTTATTTTGCAACGTGCTTTGTAGGGAAGGTGTGCAGTGCAATGTGGTCTACTTGGGGGGCTTCTCCATGGGAGGGTAAATCTGGGGCTGAAGTCGGGATAGTTAATAGAAAAGTAGCGCGCCGGGCAAACATTCCCCCAAAGTGACAGTTTCCTGAACCGCCACCTTTCTGGACTCATGCAGACTCTTCAACCCACTTCAACAGGGGCCCAATAGAGATGTCCAGGGCAACACATCAGGCCCTGTCCACTTACAACTGACCCATCCTTTGGCAACCCGAGGGATACCTCAGCCTGCAATCAAAGCCAAGAAATAGTTGCATATACTCGCCTGCTTGCCTGCATGCCCCTCTGCAGTGTCATCAACTGAGTTCGACACATGTCACCGAGTGGCAGCGCCGGTGGCGTGCCAACACGTGTCAATATTTGTGAACACCATTCGTAGACCTGGCCAGAAGTGTCAGTGGATGTCAGCACCAAGTGTAGAAGTACCCACAAGTGGCAACACGTGTGAAAAGGTGTCAACAAATGGTCAACACTATTCGTACAAGTGTCACAAAGTGTCAGCACCATTCAGGGTTGCGACTAAAATCAGGCATATTTCACGGTGGGGATGGGGGGGGGATGGAGTCTGGCTACCTGCGGACATGTCCACATGTTGGTGTCCACAATGTACGGTGGCCCTGCTCTAGTGCATGTGTTTTCAAGCTGTAAAAGGTATTACCATTGCACATAGTGCACCATTGCACTGTGTCCCCTTATGGTTTCACCCGTGTCTCTTTCATGGCTTCTTGCGGGCCTCACTGTCACCTACATCCGGTCAAATGGTGGTCAGATGGTGATAGAGTGCCTGCCGCCGTCATCCTCCGAGTGTGGGCAATGTGTGAGCATCAAGTGACCAAGGAACCAAGGAATGGCCTTTTCCCCATAGTTTGTCCCAACACGTTACACGGGGCGCGCAAGGAGCGCGTGCCGTGCAAGTGATCCCCCTGCAGTTTTTCACCCCCGCCATGAAGGTACGGTGGATGTCTTCCTCTTGTCCAGTCCTGACGGACACCGGGTGTTCTGCACTCTACCCCACTGGCCTTTGTGGAATACGCTACCCCACAGCAACGGATACCGGGTGTTCTACACCCCCCCTGACCAGCCTTTATGCCCCCCTCCTGTCGCTTCTCATGCAGTGGCGTTCTTATTCGCGTGATCGTGCCACAGGTCCATCAGCCGTAGTTGTGTCTGCGTGTGGGACGCGGCAACGCGAGCCGTTCATTGCGTGCGGGCACAATGCGAGGCCGCCGCGCAGTTCGCAGCGCGGCAGGCCTCCGCATTCATGGCCCAGATGTCTGCCGTGTGGTCTGCGGTGAAGCGACACATCGCACGAATGGTACGGGCACTGGCTGGCGCATGTGTCAGTGCGATGCGCTTATTGACGGACCCCGTGGTCTCCGCCTTCGTGATTTGTAAGGGCAGGCTGATGGCTTGCGGACAGGGGGCGGTACAGACGTGCTCCCAGTGCTCTACGGTGTGTGCCTGCCCCACTTCGTTGAGTGTTGTTGTGTGTGTACTGTACAGGACGGATTTTCCAGCCGGAACTCTGAACGGCAGAGGCGGGGGGCTGGGCCGTTTGGTTTCTTTTGTGGGGGGGGAAGGGGGCGAAGAATCAATTCACAGAAACGGTCGAGCTCAACCGCAACGTGCAAGAGGGCTGACTCCCCAACTGCTGTGCCGAATGTTGTCTTGGGTTTGCTGCCCAGATATCGAGTAGATGGTTTCTGGATGGTTGCTGTTACTTCCTAGTGGTTTCTGCATTGATGCTGTTGATGCTTGGTAGTCCCTGCATGGATGCTGT
Organism: Eutreptiella sp. 'Long Island Sound 2002'; assembly: GCA_964036045.1. NCBI lineage: Eukaryota > Euglenozoa > Euglenophyceae > Eutreptiales > Eutreptiaceae > Eutreptiella > Eutreptiella sp. 'Long Island Sound 2002'. The sequence goes on from OZ038394.1 coordinate 7,789,155, forward strand.
TGATTCTATACAAAGGTAGACAGGCACGCATAGGACTTGCAAGCCCTGTAATTAGTTCGTTTCTGCTAGCTTGTCCCACGGGTAGTGACCAAATTGGTTGATATGAATACCCATATGGGCCCCTGGTACTGCATAGTGTGAAATTGTGCACAGGCGCACATGGCACGTGCACAACACCATTCACCCCATAAAGCCAGCCTTCTTAGGGTCCCCAGGGTATAGTGCTGGTTGGGGCATTCGGGGGGTTAAATGCCCGGCTTGTGCCCGGCATGCTAATGCTGCCGCTGCCGCTCCTTTGAAGACGGCGGTCAACGCGGTCAAGGGCCTCCTGATAATCCATTGGAAAACCGATTTCGTGGGTAGCAACACCCTCTCATCCACCCTTAAGGACTAGAGGTTGGGGCACTGCCATTGAGACTTGCATTTCTCACCATCGTTGCTTGCCCCCCCCTCCCCCCCCACTGTAACATGCACAACAGGGCAACAGATGCCCAAGCCGGTGGTTTGAGCATGCCACGATGGCCGTTCTCTGTTCAATTGAAAGAAAACCACTGCTTTTCTTCGTCAGCCGGATGCGCGTTGGAAGGGACTCGGTCACTAAGAATCAGACTTGGGGCTGCACAGAGACGGTCACACACTCAGGGGATGCGGATCTGTCCACTCACACCCGCCTTTATCACAGTGCAGAACGATCATCCACAAAGCAAATCCCGCAAGTACTGCGGGGTACCAGGGGAAGCACGGACATGAGGGCCGTGAGTATTGCAACAAGGCAGGGGTACCCCACTGCTGCTGGACAACACTGAATGCGGCCAGGAGCCTTCGTCGGTTTACACTTTCCCGACGACGTGCGCTGACACTTCCACACAACCCTCTCCCACCCCCTCCCGTCAGAAAACTCCGCCAAAATCGCCCAAACAGGCCGTCTCGTAACCCTAGCCATGAAACAGCAACCATCCAACCATCCAGCAAACCCGAAGTAGTGACAGCATTCATCCAGCGACCATAGAATTGTAAAATGCACCTGGCCCAACAGTTATCCACTCGAAGCATAAATTTCACAGAAAGCACAAAACACACACAAAAAAAAGAATCATTTCTAATGCAACGACCAATGCAAACAGTCAATTTGCCAAAAACAAATGCCAAAAAAAATGATTTTTCTAGTTTTTTATTGGCTACACATGCACTCACCAGCCGGACCATAAACATGAAGGGTTATTACATTACCTGTTGTTGTAAACTGCAGGCCATAGATTCTGTGCACCGGGGTAGAAAAATATATGTGTGAAATATGTTGGGACACATTGTTGTTGTGTGGCACTAGGTATTTAGGGCGTTCTTCTTGATTTAAGATATGGCATGGCTTAATTTCCACCCGTTTCCTCCTGTTTTCACCCATTTTCACTCATTCTCACACATGATCAGGACCCCCTCCCCTCATGTCGCAGGGTTGCGGTCCAGAACTGAAGTGAAATACCCCCTGTGATTGCATGCAAACACATGTAGAACCACGGAGCAATGCACCTTCCTGGTTTTCCTTGCTTCCGTCCAAACCGCTCCACTGGTCTGTTCTGACCCCCGGCCTGTGAAATCTTTCAACCCTGCGCCACGTGCATGGCACAGTACTCATTGGTCCATCTGCGCTGACTCAGGGCATCGCTGTGGCCGTGCACAGAAGTCTGTCGATGTTATGGAGCCTATGGCAGGGGCTGGGGATTGCATGCACGAAGGTGTGGGTTGTCCCTGACGGTACCCTTTGTACCCCGTCCCCCGAGAGCCCGTTGCAATCAGCTCGGCCCGCGTTTATGATTGCATGGCTGCCGAGGGTTTCAGGCAGGACACTGGAGGTAAATCTGATGCCCACCCCTCCCCTCCTTCTCGTTTGAGCTACTCCTCCCATGTGGGGGGGGCACCCGGATGTCTGGTCGGCATCACGACTGTTGTGATGCGTTGATTTATTTGGGCAAACGGAAATGTGCCTGCCCCCCTCCGCCGCCGCTCTTTTGTGTGTTTTAGTTTCAGGACAAAGGTCCATTTTGGGGGCTTGTGAGCATTGGTGCGTTTTGTGCATCGCAAATCCGAATTCAGACTCCCTTCCTCAGTCCATGGGCTTCGTCATTCCCAGTGGTCCAGCGGTCAGTGCGCTTCCATGTGTTCAGGAGGTGACGGGATGACGGACGCCTGGGGTATCAGAGTCTGGTGCAGGGGTGAGGGAGCGATGGAGAACGCAAGCCAGTGATTGTTATCCAGATCACACCAAGGCCCACTACCACTGCCACCCCGTGCCTGGTCCCCAGCAATTCTTGGGCCAGGGCCGGGGCCATCAGACCGGGCGAACTCTGGAGAACAGGGGGCCCCTTTTGGAGGGCCAAGGGTGGGGTGGGTATGTATGCATTGTCAGAGATTTGCTGGTGGTAGTGGGTTCACAATTCTTTTTATTCTGGTCGTTATTATTCCGTCGTTACGTGCTACATAACTACAGCATCGACTATTTTTATTTGTACCCAGTTTTCATGCGCATGGCATCGTTCTTTTTTGGAGGACCGCCAGACCTCCTAAACGCACAACGCTCCACCGCCCCGAACAATCCTCTCCAACATTTCAAGATGCTCACCAGCCCTTACCAATCCTCAACAAAACTCAAGACTGGCAGCCCCAAACTGGCTGTTGTCGCAGGCGGTGAAGGGGTGTTGCCGACTGATGGCAGAGGCACAGAGGCTGCTGAACACTCTGGCGCAGCTCCCACTGTTGGTCTACAGCGCCTTGTGCCGTGCTTTGGCAACGGCGATGCACGGCAGCTCGCAGGTGTGTGTGGGTTGCCGAATCATGACCCACAAATTCTTGCGCTTTGGGTCTCACACTGTCCTACTTTTTGCAGAGCGCAGCAGGCGGGCAGGAGGTAAGAGTGGGTAGGTGGCAGGTGGAGGCAATGAGGAGAATTTTGCAAGGGCGTTAACGACAGGTGAGGAGGTTATACCGGGGGAGGGAGAATTTGGAACAGGCAAAATTTGGAACGGAAAAACTTGGCGCCAAAAAAGTGTTTCAAATGATACCATGATATTTCAAGGCCCGTATCCAGTTTTCTAGGCGTCGTTATTAGCGCTCTTGAGATGCACTGTCCTCTTGTGCCCACGCAGTTTGCTCTACAGGGACCCTCTGGCCGGCTCCAAGTGTCCAGGAAACAACAACACAGTCTGTGCTTGTTGTGCCACAACACTGGGAATTTGTACCACATTTTTCAGAGGTATTTACGAATTGATGCCAAATTTTCTCCGCACCAAATCTCGCCATTCCAAACTCCGCACGGACCAAATTTTCCCTCCCTCGGGAATGGCGCATGGAGGAGGTCAGGAGGAGGTCAGGAGGGCGTCAATGGCATGTGGAGGAGATGGGGAGGAGGTCCATGCCCCAGCAGGGGCACAGTGCGTGCGCGGTGGTGCGCAACATACCCAGACCCACCAACCCCCCCTCTCCCGGGCGGATGTGCCAGTTTTGACGGGCAGATCTTCGCGCATGTCAATGGAGCCCCCTTTCCCTCCCAGCGCTCCTGCGTGTTTGCTGAGGCTCAGGGCTCTCTCGACTACCGTGTGCCACAGGCAGTGCACAGCTGTGGCCAGGGCGCGACAGCAATTCAGAGACGATTATGCGATGCAGCGCGGCTCCCAATCCTCGTGGGTAGAGCGGTGTACAACGCCGTGGCGGTGCTGGTGCGCGGCTGCTCAAAGGTGTGCCATTCCCCTGACGATTGACGTGAGGGAGTGATGTGCAGTGACCTTGACGGCGCATATGCCATACGGATGTCACGTGGGCCGTATGGTCGTGGGTGGCTGCGTATGGCTGTGCGCCGCTGTGTGTGTCAGGCTTCCATTTGGACCCCCAGTGCTCTTCTTGGAGACGCACTGCCATACGTTGGGGATGATGACGTGGCAGGGGCCAGCCGGTGGCCTCTGGTGACGTGGAGGAGGTTCCTGGGAGCACTGTGCATGCGATCTGACGGAGGCCGCAGCGATGAAGATGATTCAGTGTGGAGGGCCCGCCCCTCCCTTGTCTCGGCCCCTCCTCCCGACACGCCTTCAGAGGCAATTCATCTCCACGAAACATGTGGTTTTGCACCGGCTGCTTTGGCCGCCGTTTGCCCATGCCTTTCGGGCCTACCCCCCACTTCATCGCTTCGTCAGCAAAGACCTGCAGGATCTGGGTCGCACTGGGGAGACAGTGTAATCACCAGCGGGCCGAATCAGGGGGATAAGCCGAGGGAGGCCCGTGAGATGCCTGGGTGAGAGCCTTTACCCGAATCGGGGAGTGCACTTGAACTCGCCAACAAGTGCCTGTCGCCGGAAGTAGAAGCGGGTTGTTCTTCTTGACGTGCACCCGCTCCCTCGCCGTTCAAAACGTTTGGTCCTCTCGTGTGGCTGTACTGGCCCGCCTGCGAGTGGCCGTAGTCCATCGTGTCGGCCATCCCAACAGTACCGAGAGAACAAAGTGCCTGGAGCGGGCACGCCACTGATCGGTAACGCGTGGTGATGTGGCATTTGCTGGCGGTGGAAATAGCAACACAGTCTGTGCTTGCTGTGCCATAACACTGGGATTTTTGTACCAAAATTTTCAGTGGCATTTACGAATGAATGCCAAATTCTCTCCGCCATTCCAAACTTCGCACGGACCAAATCCCCCCCCTCCCCCGGTAATGGCGCATGGAGGAGGTCGCGCGGAGGTCAGGAGGGCGTCAATGGCATGCCCCAGGCTAATCCGCTTAGCTCCCTGCCAGGCCCCGAGGGCTGAAGACTCCGCTACACGCCAGAGGGCGTACACGCCGTCGGTTGCCGACGCCTCCGGTGCCAGAAAACTTATCGTCAAGAACGTGCATCATCAGCCACCTCATTATGATCCATCCCGCGCAATCCATGTGGCAATGGACGTTAGACACGGAAGTCCCCGAACCAAAATGTATCTAGTGTGGCCGGCACAATGACCAGCTGCGCCAACGGGGCCCCGTGGGGGTCCCTGGAAGTCCTCACTGCAGTCGCTGCAGCGTCAAGTTTGCAGGCACTACTTTCGTCCATCACAAGCTTCCCCCCACCCACAGCGCCCCAACGGCGCCAACAGGTCTGCTATTCACACACGCCCCTTGTCCTGGATGGCCAGCCCCACACCCTCTCTGGCCCGCCCCCGGACAGGCAGCCCCGCGCGCTCCGCAGCGGAGCCAATTCCGGTCATCCCCGTCCCCCCACCACTTCCCCTCGTTGTCGTTCTGCCGAAGGTGCACGCCGCCTGTTCGCAGCCCCGCCCCCTGTCGCTCAGGCACTGGACATATGCTGTTGGGTGATGGCGGCGTGCGAACGGGTCACCTCCGGAGTGTTGGAGGTCCCAGACCTGGCGATCCGCGCCGGTTCCGATGCTGCAGCTGCGGTGGCAGACAGCTCCCGTCAGGTCCGTGCGTGCATGCGGTCGGTGGGGGGGGGGGGTGTCGGCTGCGCTGAAGCATGTCCGTTGTGGGCCTGTGGCTGTCCGGCACCCCGGCTGACCACAGGCACCAAAGAGTTACTGGTCAACGGCGTGGGTCCGTCTGGTCGTTTGCACGCCTGCTCTCCTCTTTCCTTTGCGCCGCAGGAAGGCGCGTACTCGTCTTCTGGTCGCCGCGTTTCGGACGCTGTGAGAGTTGCCCCAGTGAGAGGCCGGAGGGTGACAGCGCCATTCTATGGCCAACGCCCCCAACGAACAAACCGTCCCCAAAATTCGGGGCATTTGATGCCAGTCTCCAAAGGCCCCCGGGGCTCGCACTGCCACGAGGGTCCCATGATCGTGGGCTGTGCCTCCTTCAGAGCAGAACGCCGCACGCTTTGCATGCACAGCGTGCGGCAGTCAGACCTTTCTGGCCCCTGCTGTGCTGCCCCTGCCCCCCCCCCCCCTTCTCCCACCAACCAGCCTCTGCATCCAAAGCAGCCGTTGTCCACACACCCCCAACCTCTGCTGGCCACATCTGTACATGGCCAATGCTTAGTGGCAAAAACCCGGGTGTGGGTCAGAGGCCAGAACCAAGTTTGTGTACCCGCATCCCGCCTCCAATCTCCGGTGGAAAGGTGTTTTGATGTGGGTGGGTAGGTGGGTGGTCAGGTCAGCTGGGGTTTGGCAGGACCCCAAATCCTGGGGGGAGGGGTCCTTGACCAATGGCCTGATTGTACCAACCAACCCCCGAGCCCGCCCCAAGGGGGCAATGCCAGTCTGAGGTCAGCGGCGTGGGGGAAGGGGAGGGGGGGGGGGGCAGGGTGTAGCTTTAATTTTCATTCGCTCTACACCACGTAAGAATCAGGGTTCTGGGAACCTTTTTTCGTTTCATCTTTTTTCCCTCACCTTTCGGCGCACCTGTAGCAGGGGTCTTTGGTCATTCCACTCGTATCATGTCTTCCTTGTGTTGCAGATATCATGTTGCAGCGTCCCATAAGTACATTCTTTGGCACCCCGGTCCAACTGTGCCCCCGCGCAAAACGCGACGGCCGCAACCCTCTATTTTCACTTTCAAGATAGATGGAGTGGGAAGATAAGGCAAGATGCATACAATGCTGCACAGAAAGCACGTTGCACACTTTTTCTGAACACTCCAATGGTAACGCTGTGCGACTTTGTAAGATAAGCAGCCATAATGGTGCGACATGACCGCGAGGTGCGCTGCCTGCCACATGCGTCTTGCTCATGCAGTCCGTTGTGTGCACACGCTGGGCAGCACAGCTGCCATGAACAAGTGCTCTGTTGTGTTTCTTGTTTGTGTGACCTGGTGGTGTTTAGGTGAGGGCACAATGTATGGACCCCAAAAAATAAGTTGCATTGCCTGTCTTCAGACATCATGACAATGTATATGCCGACTGCACCAGTGTGGTACATTTTTGCAGTTCCCAACGGATATGCTGCATTTCGGCAGGGGCGAGGGGGGGCTCCCCCCTGGACCCCCTCCCCCCCCTCCCTTAGACCCCCTCCCCCCCTCGGCCTGCCAATATGCAGAGTCGTCGGGGACGCCATCGTGCTCCACCCCAGGCGTCCTGTAGGCCTTCAAATCGGCCTCCAAATCCAAATCCGAATCCAAATCCAAATCCAAAATACCCTCCCCCCTCCCCCCTCTGCTCAAGCAACACCCTTGGCGGCGGGTGGGGGGGGGGGGGGAGGTGGTGGGCCCACACATCAATACGCCTGTTTGAAAAGGGGCAGGCGGGCCATCTGCCAGGACCGGGAGAGGGTGGTGTCGCCCCCCCTCAGTGGGGGGCGGGCGGGGGGGGGGGGGGCGCCACGGGGGTGGCAACAGGGCCGTGAACAGCCAACCGTGCACGGGACAGTCCACGTCGTACGGAGATGTGAAATCCTCGTACGGGGGGGGCAGGCGGGTGGGACAGGAGGGGGTGCTTGACATGGGCACCCGGGAGCGCCACCAGACAGGGGGAGGAGCAACACAGACACACAGAACGCGGGAGCCACACCAAGAGGGACAAGGGCGGGCACAGCAGACAAGGAGGAGGGGCACAGCAAGGCAGGAGAGGCAACTAGAACAGCGGGAACAGAGAACCAGAATGGGGCGGATGGTGGAGGGTGCGCATGGCAGGCAGCGACAATAAAGGGGATGGCTTGGCCAGCCAGCCCCGTCGCTACCGGGTGCCAGGGCAACCCCTGCTCAACCGGCATCAGGTGCGGGGTGTCTCCCGCAGCCCAGATGGGCTGTTTGCGCAACAGGAGCGGGAGCCCATCAGGGGCAGACCAGCCGTGAGGGGGAAAAAGACACATGGTGGACGGCCCGGGCAGGGCGTGGAGGAACACGGCACCTGGGCCTCACAGAAACACAGCGAGGCAGGCTATGGACGGCCTGTGGACAGAGGCGCATGGACAGCACAAACAGTCAAACGACCCCCGCAACAACCAGCACATCCTCAATACGCCAATTATTGGGCGCCGCTGACACGCAAACGGCACACCATGCCACATTCAGCACAGCCTCAACACACCAACTACTGGGCTCCGCGAACGCGGAAACGACACCAGCAAGAGCACCGGCCGCAGCAGCCGCCAGAAGGCAGCAACCCGACGCAACATGCGAAGGGAAGAACGGGTGACCGTCCAGGGCCCCATAAAGGGGCAACAACCAGACGGAATGTCACACAGGGGGGGCTGGGAGGGTGGCTGCAGGTTTGCGGTCGAGGTCTGTTGGGCCCAGAGGCGATGCGCCGGGAGAGGGCGCGTGCCTCCCCCCCCCCCCCCCGCCCCCCCCGTTTGCCCTGCAGGTGCAGGACCAGGCCCTGTCCGCCCTGACGTCCCCCGATGGCACCATCGGCGGCCTCCTGAGGGACACCTGCGCCGTAGGCCACGCCCTGTGCCATTGCGTGGTCTGTTGCTTCCATGGGCTGCTGTGCGTGCCTCGGCTGTGCATGTGCCTGTGGGACGGCCTGACGTACCTGCCGCGTGCGCTGGGGGAATGCCGCGCCGCCGCCGCCTCCGGCTGCGCGACTTTGAAGCGGCTGTGGTCCGCTGTCAGGTACGCGCTGCCGTGTGTTGGCGTATCGCCGGCGGTAGTGGCCCCCTCGTCGCTGCCCCTGCGCACGGAAGCGGGTCCGGTCCGCGCGCCTCGTACCGTCTCGGCTGCAGGAGTTGTGGGGCCCCCGAGTTACTGCTGGCGCTCATCCAAAGTCTGGTGGTGGCCGTCCAAGCGCTTTGCACGGCGCTGCAATGCGGCGTCGGGTTTGTGGTTCACGCGCTCTGGCAGTCCATTGAGCATTCAGGTACTGCATGGGACTGCGTGTACTGCACCGTAGGGATGGGCATAAGGACGGATCCAATTCTTGGGGGGGGTAGGGGGGGGGGGGGGGCTATCTGTCACTCAGTGACACATGGAGAGTGACAGATCGCTGATTTTTGTGCTTGAGTGACACATGGACACAATGACAATTAGCCACAGTTCCGCACTGAAGGCGCTGGAAGGAAGTTTTTTTTGCATACAAAACGGAGGGGGCGCTGTTTTCACCCAAGTTGTGTGTGCCCAAAATGCTCAGAGTTTTATGGAGAAATCAAATATGCATGAAAAACATGAAAAAAAGTTTTCACCCCCTCCCTCCCTTATTCCGGCCGGGCTCCTCGTGTGTCACTCGGCACTCGTCACTTGGGGGGGGGGGGGGGCTATGTCCACTGCTGCTGCACAGCCATGGCGGCCAATCCGCAGGTCTTATGGGTATTCTTATCAAAGAAGCCTGCCATGTCATGGAAGCCCCCGACCTTGCGTGAGCTGATCGCATCCATCGAGACTCGGAGGAGTACAACAGCGCAGAGCCGCGCAGGTCAAGTCAGTGGTCGAAGCATTTCCTGGATCTCAGACCACCATTCCCCCCCTTGTTCTCGTCTCGGGGGTCGGGGATGGGCCGAGAGATCGATCTTTGCGTCATTGTTAGTGCTCCATTGCAGAGGAGTGACACGCATCAAGACAACTGACGCACAGACCTGCCTACGGGCCCCCCTGCCTCTCTCGTTGTCGTTACCACCATCCGACCGCGGGCTGCGTTGCAGGGGAGCCCCCCCCCCCCCTCCCCTTGTGGGAGGTGGCCTGTGCCATGTAGAGCCCTCCAACGGCGCACAGTGCCCTGCTGCCCTGTGGCTACAGAGACCCTCAGCACCATCGGGTTGGCGCCTCGTGCAGTGCCGCAGTGTCGCGGATGGCAATCACGGGGTTCTGGTGGATACCCAGCGGTCCCCAAGTGGAGCCCAAGACCCCCCCCCCCCCCTATACCCATACCCCCCACCGCCCCCCCCCCCCCCCCCCCGAGAGGCCAAAGGCGCCAACGTATGTTAGCGCGCCGGGCAAAGTTTTCCCAGGCTTTGGTGTGGCCCCTCAAGTTGGGGTGAAGGAGTCCCACTCTTCGGTGTGGCCATTTGAGTGGTCCGTCACGCACAAGAGGGGGATTCTTTGCTTTTGAGGTGGGGTGGCCATGATGGGGCCTACAAGGGGAGGTAGGGTGCATATGATCGTCCAATTTGTTGGGCGAAAAATGGGAATTCAATCGATCGCCAACAGTCATACAATGCGTTGTGCTTAGGGTTCCTGGGCTAGAGGAGGGAGTGATGTTTGGGGGTAAAGCATTGTGATCGATGGCCAGAACATTCATTTGGATGGCGGGCGCGCCAGGCACGCGCCGGGCAAACGTACCCTCATAGTGCCGCCCGCGCCTCATGATGGTGCAGTTGATGCACTGCACCGCAGCCCCACGGCGCGGTCACAGTGCTGTCTCTGAGCTGCCTCAACCCCCGCCTCATGCCCTGCACCATCCACAGACAAAGCCCCGGCCCAGCCCAAGGGGCCGCAAAAGTCGCCCACTGCCCCAAAGGCCACGGCGGCCCCGCCTGCCCCGCCCGCGGTCCCCCCGGAGGTGCAGTTCGTGTTGGACTGCGACGACGATTTCGTGATATTGGGCGTGACCTCGAAGGTGACCCCGGACGAGCTCCGGCGGAATTACCGGCAGCGGTGCCTGCAGCTGCACCCCGACAAGATCGGGACGTCGGATGCGAGCGTGAGGGCGTTCCACAAGATGAAGGACGCGTACGAAGGTCCGCGGGGCGGAGGATGGGGGGATGTGAGGGGGTAGGCGCAGGGGGGCTGAGGGTGTCGGGCGATGCGCAGTCACGCTCAGTCCGTTGTACCGACAGGGGACGGGCTCCCCTGCAGCAGCGGACCCGTGTTAATGATCACGACACCGTGGCCCCGCCGTGTCACGTGCCACACCCCAACAAAGGCATTCAAACCACCGCCTCAGACCCGAGGATGGTGGCAGAGCGTCCGTGGCACACACCACGTGTACTGCGCCGCCCCAATCTGGCAGACTCCTCCCCCCCTTTTTGGACGGGGCCAAACCAAATATTATACCCCCCCCCCTCCCCCTTCTCCGGCCCCAAAACGCAACCTCGTTTTCCAAGTCATTGTCCACAGCACCAGCATTGATGTCAGCCATCACTGCAAAGCGCCTGAAAAGGTGCCAAACTGCGGCCTCTGTGAAACTCACCATGCCTTCAAGGCTCCCCATGGCGGGGCGATAAAGCATGCCTTTTCAGTGGGCTTCGCCAAAATGGCACTCCTGACTGATTGACCCCCCCCCCCCCCCATCCTGCCCGCAATTTATAGACCGCCCCCCCCCACACACACACCCGGTGAAGTAGGGGGCCAGTGAACAGCGGGGCGAAGGGGGTGCAGGGGCACGGTGTGCACTGGACAAACAAAACCATGGGACATGGAGTGCGCAGGCGTGCCATTGTGTGCATCCTCCACGTGGCTTTGGTCGCACGGCTCCATGGGGACATTTGTGATTGCCTCGTTTGAACAGGAATGGCATTCCAAACCGGATGTCCAGTGCAGAGGCCTGAGGCCGAGGGACACACAAGCAATGCACGTGTGCTGCGTCTTCCGTAGTTTCCCACGGGTTTTGGCCACCCCAGTCCTCAAAGTTGTGTTTGTGCGTCTGCCTTCTTCCGGGGGACTATGCGCTGGGGAGAAGGACAAACGTGCAATTTGCACTCGTTCGTGGTGATGGGTATGGGCTTCAAAGGTTTGGGATGATGGGGCAGAAATGCGGAGAACGTGAATCGCTGTTGCTTTCCTTACTGATGCAAGGCTCTCGGGGGGGCGGGGGGGGGGAGTTAAATGCGCTGCAGCACCGAGCGCGAGGCGATTTCCTTCAACGAGAAGGGGATGCAGGGGATGCAGCCAAGGAGGCAATGGTTTTTTCAATTTTTTAGCCATCACCTAGTCCTACGACATGTGTTTGTAATGTGCAAACAGTGTTTTGGGATGTGTCTTTTTTGGGGGGGGGTTGTTGTGATTGGTTGAGCTGTTGAGTCACACCATCCAAAAACCACTAAATTGCCTGTAGAAATGCATTATAGCCTGTAGTGTGATGAAAAAAGACCATTTCCAATTGAAAAATAAAAAAACGGCGTTTTTGAAAAAAAAAATATGGTTCCTGGGTGTCCGGGTGTCCACTGAGGTATTGACACCCATTTAGCTTTGCATTGGGACCGTCAGGACAGTCTTTGGAAGGGGGTTTTGTTCACCCAGTTTGCCTCTGGAACAAGCAACGCGTTCCCCTTTGTATCTCCCGTCAGATCTATTCCCCTTCGGTCCCTCTTCAGGCATCAGCGAATGGATTGTAGAGCGGGACGCACTGCAAAAGCGGCGCGCCGCGTCCCGGCATCCATCCGGCCCCCCAGCCCCCGGCGACAGCTCCTGCAACAGTTCCTTCGGTCCCAACTCCCGCAACGAGTCCTTCCGGAAGGACAGCTCCTGCAACGGCTCCTTCGGCCGTAACCACCGCAACGACTCGTTCCGGAGGGACAGCTCCTGCAACAGCTCCTTCGGCCCCAACTCCTGCAACGATTCCTTTCAGAAGGAGAGTGCGAGTAACGGCTCCTTTGGCCCCAGCTCCCGCCATGAGGCAAGGCAGGGCAGCTCCGGCCATGCGGAGTCATTCCGCACCGGCCCCAGCCCCCATCGCAGCACCGCCCACACGGACTCCTTCCGCACCAGTCCCTACCGCAGCGCCGTGCACCCCGACAGCCTCGGCGCACACCACCGGCCTGCACGCACGGACTCCTTCCACACAAGCCCCTACCGCGCCGCCCCCAACGCGGAGCAGTACCGGACAAGCCCCAGTCCCTTCCGCAGCACCGCCCGCAGCGACTCCTTTCGGCGCACTTCCTCCAACGGCGCTGCCACTGCAGAGGCGTTCCGCAGCGTTCCCACCGCCGCCCGCACGCGCTCTTTCTGTGGGTCCAGCCCGCACCGGACCAATGCCCAGCCGGAGCCCTCTCACGGCGGGGGATCGTCTTGTGACAAGGTACACACCCACACCTCAGCGCACCTGTACACCATTTGTGGGGACCCCCGTCGCACACCTTTGGCATGCCGTCCACACGCCTGTGTGGCACATCTGTAGCACACCCAAACTGCATGTAGGGCATTGCTTAGTGGCCAGTCAATACCATGCCCTGGGGGAAGGGGGACGTCTGAGGCCACAAAAAAGTTTGTGCGCCTAAAGTCGGCCTCTATGTTCCGGCTCCTTTACTAAATTTCATTTTTCGCCCGTGGAAAATTTCTCTGAATTTGTGGGTCGGTGAGTCGGCCAAAATCTCAGGAAGGCCAGCCTCCGCCCCCCCCCCCCCCCGCGCATCCCTAAGCAAAACCGCCGCATACTTGAGCGATCTGGCCTGCCGCACCTTCACCTGCAGCACACCCTGCAACACACAGTTCGGGGGTTGTCTTTGGACAGGAGTGCACCATGGAGGTGACTGCCACGCCTTAGAGGGAGCTTATAGCACGGTGCACGTGGTGCGCTCTCTTGGGCGTTGCCTTTGTCGCTTGTTCACATGGCACTGTTATATCTTCCCCTTGTGCTTTTTCTCAGCACGTCACTGGCCCTGCCCCCCCCCCCCCCCCCCCGGTGAGCCCGTCTGCCGTGCTGGATAGGGCGCCAAGCTGGGTTGCAATTGCTGTCGCAATGGTGGACATTAGCCACGGGTGCATCAACCCCTCCCCTTTTGGAAAACAGCAACCCGCAATCAGAGGCACAAACGTTTTCCACATCGCTCAAACCAAAAGGGTACCCCCAGGGCTGGCGCGGAGGCTGCCTAGCCGCGGGGCTGGTGCGTGGCGCTGTGCACCACTACTGCCTTGGCGGGTGCAGTGCCCTGCTGGTGTTTGCGCTGCGCTCGCGGCAGGTCTGGGGGGGGCGGGGCTGGTGCCGCTGCTCGTCCCCCCCCCCTTGTTGTCCCTGCCCCGCGTCCCTCGCGGTGCGTGTGGCGGTTCGTCCCGTCCGGGTGTCCCTTGCCCTCGCCTGCTGGTACGCCATTCCATGTGGTCTGTGCGTTCCGCGGGCTCAGTCCGGTTGCCCTTCTGGTGCGCGCCGCGTGCCCGTTGTGTGTTTGTGCGCTCTTGCTCCCGCAGTGTCCGCGTCTCCCCCCCCCCTCTGTTTTGTCGCGCGCACACTTCGCGAGGTCCTCTCGCAGGGCGCTGGTGGGGCCGTTCCATGCGGTTCGTGCCCCTCCGCGTTTCCTGCTCGAGTCCCTTGCTCTCCTTGTCCTGCGTGGGGGGAGGGGGGGGGCGGCCCGGCCCTTGCGCCTCCCTTCCTGTTTCCCAATGGCGTTCACCCGTCGGGTCGCGCCGGTGGTCGGCTGGCCGTGGTCCGCGAGGGGAGGTCACACCTGCCGCCCCCCCCCCCCCCCGCGCGGGGGGAGGTCACACGTCACACCCACCGGCCCCCCCGCGAGGGAAGGTCACACCTGCCCCCTCCTCATCCTTTATGGCAAACCCCCTCCCCAACACCCCCCCTTCAAGCGCAGCCCCGGAGGGAGAGGCAAGGGGATTGTGGACACCCCCCAGTCGTTGTTTGTTTTGTTCAGAACAGCGTCATGAGTTGAACTTTCGGAACTGGCTCAGCTGTTTGTAATCCTGGAGCCGGACTCCCGGTTGCGTTGTTTGGAGGGTTGCATTGCCGCCGAAATCCTGCCCCCGAGGCTTTCAGCGACAGCCCCTGAGCCCACCTGCCCTCGACTCCTTTCACTGCACTCCCACCGCCCTGCAGGAGCTCTCAGCCGCGCAATGCCGCGGCCACTGGTAGCGCTCCAGTGCAAGCCTCGGCGACGGTCCAGTCCGGTACTGCCGCATTGGCCGTCCCCCGTCCCCCGCGCGCCGGCCGGCCCGTGCACCCGAGCCGGGGAGGCGATGAGGAGGATGGGAGACGCCGGTGCCCGTGGGGGTGCGTGCCCATGCCCCGTGGTACCGGCCCACAGGACCGTAGAGGACGATGTCCGCTGCTGCCGGGGTCCCGACAGTGGGCACTGGCGCACAGGCCTCGGGCTGCAGGGCTGCAGGGCGGGGGCCACGCAAGGGGCCCGCGGGAGCCCGTCGTGCGCCAACGGCATCGCGCGTCCCGCAGAGCCCGCGCCGTGGCATCGCTTAAGTGGATGCCACTCGTACGGGCTCCGGTGCAGTCCGCTGGTGGTGCTCGCTACACGGGACCTGCCCCCGCCCGCCCCCACACGTGTCTGAAGAAGTCGTGGCACAGGCCACCGGCATGACCCCTCTGACCTGTTCACACGGAGCCGTCCTTTACGAGTGGGGCCCCCGCTGTTCTCTCGCTCTGTACTGTACTTGTACGTCTGAGGTCCACTCGCCCATACGCTACGGCCCAACCGGGCGGGCCGTGGGTGTAAGTCCGTATTGAAGGGCAGTTTGGACGCTGCCCGATGATTGGAACGCGATGTGAGGGAGAATGGTATCCCCAAACGGGGAAGGGGGGGGGGTACCCACCAACGCACAAACAACACCCGCCGCAACCAGCACAGCCCCGGCACACCAACGACAGCGCTCCGGGAACGCGGAAACAACACCAGCAGGAGCACAGGCCGCAGCAGCGGACATAACGCAGCGACCCGACGCAACATGCGAAGGGAAGAACGGGTGACTGTCCAAGGCCCCGTAAAGAAACAGCAACGCGACGTAATGTCACACAGGGGGGGGGGGGGGGGGCAGAATTGAAGGCTAGACCGGACCCCCCAATCCCCCAGAGCCCCAAACCTACGCAAGGGAATCGGGAACCACGGTGCAACAACACACGCCCGGCACCGCCAGCATGTGCTATCCAGCACTTCCCCCGCTTTGCGGACCCCGATAGATTGGGGATGGTGGCAATATTCTTTGAATGCCGGCCTTCGGCCACTCTTGGCTGCCGAACGTGGCTGTGCTTTCGCGTGACGGTCCCATTGGCCCCAAAGACACCGGAACGAACCGTCTGTCAATGGTGGCCTTCCATCAGAATGTCTACATTGCCCGCATCGATTGCCGGGGGTGCGGGGGGCTGGGCCGCGGGGTCCCATGGAGCCTCCCCGACAAGTGGGAGCAGACTTGCCACGTGCGTCGGCACGGCCACTGCGTTTCGTTCGGAATGTGCCCTTTGCCGCTCCCTTCTGCCTGCTCTTGTCACACCCCCGGTACTCAGTAAGAAACAGCGGCATCCAGGGCAATAGGACCGCTGGCGGACGCCTGTGGCCAGTCTGAGTGGGAGGGAGACGGGGGGGGGGGGGTCCGGCGGCTCAATGGACCGGGGCTGTCACTAAGGAGTCTGCCGCCGAAGAAAATTGTGGGGGTCAGCGGTGGTCAAACAAACTTGACTGAATCCCGTGCAAATGATGAATCTTCCGAACCCACCCGTCGTGCTGATGCCGCGCAGTGCCATATTACTTTCTTTCTGCATTTTGGGGTCCGTGTCACGTCGGAGCTGTTTTGCATCTGGCAGCCCCGGGTGCGCTTGTGGGGATGTGGGGGCAATGGGGCGGGGGAAGGGGGGGGGGGGGATGGGCAGTAATTCGGCCATTCCAGGATACTTGCCGTGGTACAGGTTTGCTGTCCTACAACAAACATCATAAACACCACCACAACCACGAGGACGACCACGAGGACAACCACCACCACAACAACCACCACCACCACAACAACAACAACCACAACAACCACAACAACAACAACAACAACAACAACAACAGCAGCAGCAGCAGCAGCAGCAGCAGCAGCAGCAGCAGCAGCAACAACAGCGGCGGCAAAACAACGACAACGATAGCGACGGCGCCGGCAATATCAACAAAGTGGCTGCGTGCCCACTGCAGGGCCCGTACGAGGCTATTGCTTCAGGGTGAGCGCTTTTTGCGCACGATGATATCCTGGGGACGTGGCTTTTACACTGCGTCAGCATTACCCTAAGTGCTACGGCTACATGTACCCCCAATGTTTCCCCACGGGATGCCACAGGACCCACTACGTCAGCATTACCATAAGTGCCACCGCTTCATGTCCCCCAATGGGGCCCACTCGTCATCTGTCGGGCAATGGCCTACTCCGGCCACACGGCCCCGCACTTGGGCCCCGGGGTCGACCCTCAGCCCGAGCACAGAAAGGCCCGGAACCGCGGACCCATGGCCCATGCGGCACACGCCACCACCGCCGCCGCGCGGAACTGCAGTGCGCCACCGATGTGACCCCCTCCGCCCGATGGCTGGCGTCCGTCACGGGTGCAGGTTCCAATCCCGTGTGCATGATGTCCGGGGCCATTCCCCGCGATCAGGCGTTGCTGCAGTCCAGTGTGTTTACCTTATAGATACTCCCCCTTCCTCTGCCAACGAAATGTACAGCCTCTCGTGAAGCAATCGAACAACCTTCGGGCCGTGGTCCCTATCCCTCTGACGCTTGCGCCCGGCCTTGTGTAAACACAGCGTCCCTGTCTGACCGACGTGTTTCTAGCCCCAGTTTGTGGTCACGAATGCAAGATGACATGTTTCCGTGGGCCACTGGTAAAGTGTGAAAGACGTGTTTGGTCATGCCTGTCATCATCCGAACACCCCATCCCCACAAAGGGGCTGAGAGTATAACGGCATTGTGGGAATGCAGCCTAGTTCCGGGGGCTGTTGTTGTGGACTAAATTGTGCACTGCCCGCATTTCCTCGTTGTCCATGCCCCCACGCCCCGCCCTCGGCTTTATCGCAGCCCCATCTTTGCTAGTTTCATGTCTCATGGGGGCAAGAGGACCATCGATTACACTGAACGATAGTTGAGTATGCTGTATTATCCTCGTGGTACCCTGTGCCAGCACTCTGTGAATCGCTTTGAGAATGCCATTCCCCCATGCGTGCCAATCCAATTCTCCACTTGATTTTGCACAATACCACTGGTGGCTGTTGATGGCAGTTATATTTGTAATGCTGGGGCATTTGTCAGTTTCAATCGCTCTACGGGGAGAGTTGTGGCTGTGGTCGAAAGTCCTTCAGGTGGTGCAAGGTACAGGCGCATCACATTTGAGCACGCTGTTGCTCCGGTGCGCCATGACTGTGCCCCCATCTCATACATGTTCAGTTGTGTGTTCAATCACCGGTGTGCCCCTTATATATTGCGTTGCAGCCTGCACGTTTCGCATCTTTCGTGCCCTTCGAATTTCGCGTGTGGTGCGCGACGGAGGGGGGCTCTTTGGCAATATCACTGGAACCGTCGCCATGGGTGACTGCATAGTATGGAGGGGAGGGAGGAACGTAACCATCTTGTCTTTACCTTGTACAGTTCACATAACATCACCTACTCTGTTTGTACATCACTGGCATTGGCCCTTATGGCCAAACAACTCCAGGCAACACCTGAGGCAACAGGGAGCGAGCCCCTTGCTCAAAAGGGAAGGCCACAGTCTGGTTGTGCCTCTGCAACTTGAAAGAATGACAGCCTGGCACCACTATTCCCACCGGCTGCGTTCTGTAGAAGGCCCCCGTGTCCCCCGTCCCTTGTGCACAATGGTCATGGTGTTTCAAAGGCGCAGAAAAGCAGTGGTGATGGGGCCGGCACCAATTTGCATGGTGGGCGGTGACAAAGCCCCACCCAACTCCTTTAGACCCCTCCCCCGGTCTGAACTTCATTGGTCAGCCCCCCGGAACCGAGCCTCCTTTTACCCAATCAGCAAGTATGTGCATGGGGCCCACGCCAAACCCGGAATTTCCCAAGCATTGCATCACCCATTGGCATGCCTCTGGCGTCTAATGCTCGTTATCCCCTGCGTTATTCTCTTCATCGCTGTGGACTAGCTCTGAATAGCTTTTCCGACCGATTTTAGAATTGATTTCAGGCCTTTGCCTCGCCGCGTTCTGTTCCCAATTCCCTCAATTTCCTGCCCATTTTGGGCCTCGTGCTTCTGGTGAAGATGTCGTACAAGATTTCAGTATAATTATCAAGTATTCCTGAGGCCCTTGGCAGTTTCTGTGCAGTACCCCCTGCTCCCCCTCCCCCACTTCCACCCACCTCCTCTTCTGCAATGTGCTGCTGGTCCAGGTCATTGGAGGTGCGGTTCCATTTTCCAACAGTTCCATTTTTTTGCGGATTTTGTTGCTCGTTGCATGCCGATTGGGGCTGCTGTGTGGTTTGTGGCTTGATGCTCATTTGTAGGGTGGCCTTGGCGGAGGCTTTGGGGCAGGTAATGCTGGCTTGGGGACCCAATGGCCTTCGTGCATACCCTTGCACCACATTTGATGCAGTGTCGCAGTTTTTGGGTGCCACTTGAAGTTCTTGTATTTTGTAGATAGTTACACCAATGCCGCTCGCTGCTTGCAGGAATACACTCCCCCTCTGCAGCCGTTCTCCTACACTGTACATTGCCTATCATGGATTTTGGGGGTTGAGTCGTGTAGTTTGTGTTTGTGGTGCAGAAAGTAGGCTATTCTTGCACTACAAAATGGTGGTAGTGAACCACCAAGGACGTAGAGGGGATCCTACCCTCCCCCCCCCCTTCGTCGTTCCCCGCCCCTTGTCCTTCCCCACGGGGGGGGGCGTCACTTGGTGAACCCTCAAAGGGCCAAGCCACCGCCCAAGGGTGCTGTCCAAAGCATTCCTGTGGAAAGTGGTGAGCATGTTCAAGAATTCAAGGTCAAATGGAGCAGGACAAAGAAATTCTACACCTAGCGAGTCAAGGAGTAAATTTCATTACATTGGAAGCCCATTGAGCGCGCGCATGTTGCATTACTTGCTATCATTTGTCACTGTGACAAGCTCTGCACACCAACGTTTCTTATGCCGTGTTAGTTCGTCTTCTGCCGCAATTTCTGTGCCCCTCAGTGTGCGTGTACATCGGTACTACGGTCCCCCGGGGGGTGGTGGGGGGCCGTCACTTGGTGACCGTCCCCCAGGGGGTGGTGGGGGACCGTCGTTAAATAAATAAATAGGGGTGTGCTTGGGGACTCTTCAGGGGGAACGTGGTCTAAAAAGTAGCGCGCAGTGCAAGGGCGCCCCCGTGCCCCTTTCCGGTTGGTGATATGGACCGGCCCCTTTCCAATTGGGGATATGGACTGGCCCCTTTCTAGATGCGCATGTGTAATGGCCCCTTTCCCTCACCTATTGTCCCCCAGTTCACCGTTCACCCAGTGTGATGTGTTTCAGGGCTACAAGGTGCGTCCATGTGTGTTGCGAAATAGGCATGCCGAGCTGGGCACATGGTGATACATTTAGCGTGTCTGTTGTGGAGCATCATTTTCTTCACCTCACGTCCTCGGACCTCTTTTGCTATTTGTTATGGAGTTGAACATTGGGGACAGGGTGTTCTACACCAGGTCTACTGGGCTTCGGGTACCTGCGAAGGTGGTTGGCCTTTTGGGCATGTGGAGTTTGAGTATGATCAAGGTGGTGTGCAAGCCGTCAATCATGGATGCCCCATGGACAACATCTCCTTTGGCATCCTCAGTCTCGAGTCTCCACCACCATCCCCATCAGTTCCCCACAATTGACGTCCCTCAAAAAGTTCCTTTGGACCCCCTTGTTGACGGAAGCCTCGTTCGCGGCCGCTCCCCAACACGGCTGTCATCACATTCCCCAGCCCTCGGCTTCATTGGGTAACGGTGACCTTGGGGACTAAATGTAGGAAAGTCATAACAAAAGTAGCGCGCTGGGCATGCGCAAAGCAAACACTCCCCCTAAGTGTATTTTATGCAGCATTATCTTTCATATTCAATGGCAATGTCCCCACAGCCTAAGTGTGTGTGTTTATTTTAGAGATCTTTTCCCCACACTTTCAATCCGCCCCCCCCCCCTTTCTTTTGGACAATGTCCGGATGGACTGAGCTTGCTAGCACAAAGGGAGCCACGGAATCAAGGATCCCAACCCATATTCTCATGAAGATTGACCCTCACAACTGATAAGATATCCCTTCAAGACACATCGATGAAAATTGAGTTGTATTTGTGGGATTGATTGGTGTTTGCGGTATTGATAGGCATACTAGGACTCACCAATTGCAAGGAAGATGCGACAGAAAAAGAAAATGCTCAGTTTCTCTTGTTCTATGTTTGTGACAGATTTTGCTTCGGTGGGGAGGCAGGATGGTTGGATTCAGGTTGCCGCCCGTGTTTGTTCGACCTTGGTTGTGGCTGCCCGCACCCCGACCCCCGGGGGGGCGGCCGAGCCCGGTCCTTGTATGCGACACCCCCCAGCCCCCCCCCCCCCCCCCCCCCGGGTTTTGAAAGATAGTGGTGCCGGGTCGGCCACCAATAAGTGTCCCTAGAGAAAACTGTCCGGCGCCGAAGGCGCCAATTTTTTTTTTTTCATACTATGTGTTTATACTCAAAATGCTCAAAATTTTGTAGAGAATTCATATTTGTGTTAAAACAACAAGAAAAAAATTTTGACCTGAAGGGGGGCTACAGGAGGGCTGCAGGCCCTAACAGCAACCCTAGACCTAACCCTAACCCTAACCCTAGGGCTAACCCTAGCCCTAGGCTTAACCCTAACCCTAGGGCTAACCCTAACCCTATCAAGACTGAATATTGGGACCGAGCTGGTGGGGGAGGGAACATTAGATATGAATGGTGAGGGACACCAATGAGTCACACATTGAAGGCTGTTGACAGGGTGGAATCAGCTTGCAAGTGATCCCCTTCACCACAAGGCCCACTTTCAAGGCAGTGTGGACTTGTGAGGGGCCAAAATGCCCCAAAATGGGTTCAAAATGGGCTCATTTCACCCGTTTGTGCACCCCAAATGGTCGAGGATGAGTTTTGGAAAAATGCGTTTTTGACCCATTTTTGACCCATTTTTGGTCCCAAAACAGCGCATCTTCAAGGCATTTTGGGATTTTCGGAGGACCAAAATGGGCCATCACAAGCTCAAAACGGTCCAAAAACACTTGTTTTAGCATCACACATGGTCTAGGATCATTTTTGAGAAAAGTCATTTTTCTGCCCCTATTGGACCCTACTGACCCATTTGGGCACCCACCTGTCTGGGCTTGAGCTTGCAGCTTGGCGCAGCCTACTGGGCCTAGGTATTGGGGTCTAGGCGTCCATTTGGGCAATTCTGAGGGGTGGAAACCACAAAACGTGGGGGGTTGCGGGTGGAGTTGGTGCCCTCGGAATCGCGTTTTGAGCTATGTAGCCAAAGATATGGCCTGTTCTTGGTTTGTGGCTGTCGCCAGCCAATCTGCACAAAATTTGGGGCTTTTGGGGGCCTTTTTGGGCCGTTTCCGGAACATATGGTGGAGTTAGAGGGCCGCATAGGGCTCGTTAGCACAGAAAAGTCAAGCCGCACATGGAGTGTACCCACACTTTCCGTTTGTTTGGCCGTTTTGAATGGGTTCTAGGGCTGTTTTGGCCCAAAAATGGCTGTTTTTTGCCCTAAATTGCAGTTTTTGAAACTGAGGTCCGCCACTTGCGACACCCGTTCCCGGCCGCCACCGTTGAGTTTCCAGCTCATACTTTTGGTGGTTGTCCCTCACACCCATAGGTATCATCCACCAGAATTTCAGCCGAATCCGGAGCACCACGACGGAGTTCTGATTTTTCCTCATTTCGCGCGTGCTTCTTGCTGCTTGCTGCTTGCTGCTTGCTGCTTGCTGCTAAACCTGGTAGGTCCACCCTAGACCCTAAAAAGGGTTATAAAACCAAGACTGGTTCCACCAGCTCGGTGAACCTTAACCATAACCCAAATCCCCCCCCCCCCTCACCCCTGGCTGGACACCCCCCTGACCCCCGGCCAGACCCCCCCCGACCCCCGGTTGGACCCCCCCCAACCCCCGGCTTGACCCCCCCCCCCCCCGCGACCCCCGGCTTGACCCCCCCCCCCCTGACCCCCGGCTGGACCCCCCCCAACTGCCCCCCCCCCCCCCCCCCCCCCCCTCCAAGTTTTGACAGATAGCTGGGGGGGTGTCGCATCAGGACCGGTTGTAGTCGCCCCCCCGGGCCCCGACCACTCACACACACGCGCGCGCACACACACACACACACACTCGTAGCCGTCCAATATGCAAATAGTACCCCCCCCCCCCCGTGGAGACCCCCCCCCGCGCAGCGCCCCTTCAACCCTTGCCAGGCGCGCGTCTCTCTCTCCTATGGCGTGCATGTTCTACCTGGGGTGCTGGCACTATCTCCAACAACACCGCACCAGTGACAGTCCACACCACCACACAGGCGAGTGTCATTTGCCCCAAAAATCCACGGTGCTGAAGGCGCCGAAGAGATTTTTTCCTCTGGTTACAGTTTACAATGGAGTTGTCGTGGAAATCCCGCATGTTGCGCGCGGGGGGGGGGAGGGGGTGCGACGCCCTGTCTCAGTGTTGGAACCTGCCTGTTCACTGTGACTGCCTAAGCAGAGGTGACGTGTGCAATGGGAGCTGTATGAAAGATAGTTTACATCTTCTGGGTGTCACCATTCATGTCGGTTCGTCTGTGATGTGTTTTTCCACGCCATCAGCACTAAATGATACCTGGCAACTAAAATGGGGACCGTTGTTACACAGTCCGTGGGCAGTGAGCATGGGGCACCTGTCCAACATTTTCACAGGCTCGCTAGTGAATTCTTTACCATTCAATTTTTCATGGGCATGCTTGCTGCTGAGTATTAGTGCATGGATGCAATTGGCATACCTGTGTGACCATGCGACAGCCACTGTTATACGAGCCATGAAAGGTGCCATTCACAGAGTGTGCAATAGAGGCCCCTGGTGTGTTGATGCCACAATTTCTTGGGCAGTGCTGCAGGCACGACACCTACCAACGACGCCTCATTGTTCTGCAGGCCTGTTGCAGACCTGGCTAACATGGGAAGCCTTTTGGCATGCTGGAATGTACGTGTCATGGCATGCCCCACATAGTGGTGAATGCTCTGCGACCTGTGCTCCCCGGGACGCAGATTTTGATATCCTAGCTGACATATAGGTTGATAGTGCACCGGAAACCAGATGACCGGGGGGGGGGGGGGGGGTGATGTGAGTGAGCCACAGAATCAGCATGGCATACATATATCAATGAATTGCTTGTTAACCCGGTGCGTGCTTGGCGGCCGTTGTTACCGCTGCAGCATTGGAAGGTTGTACCTCGGTAGTGCTGTGCGTTGCCGTGAATAGTCCATAAAGAAAGAGTCATGGTGTCATCCGACACTATGGTCTCTGTAGGTCAACAGAAGCGGACAACTATCACATGTACCTGGAATGCGACTCTCTGCTGCTCTTCCAAACCGAAAGGCGCCTATGGTACCACTGATGAGGCTTTTGTTTTGATCCTGCATGTCTGCTTGTCCCCACCAGACAGCAACTCAAACAGACTCCATACGGGAGGGGGCATTTGGTGACTACTCCCCCGAGGGGTCAGGGGTTAGGGGGAGTCTCCACGGGGGCGGGAACGGGGTGAATGCTTGTCGTTGTTGTTTGCATGTGGAGACACATCTTTTTTATCGGTCTAGATATGTACTAGAGAGGGGGAGCAAGACGAAGTAGAATGGAGTTTGCATTCATGGTTGCTTGGGCTTGCCAAAAATGTCCCTATGTCTGACCTTCACCCTTGTGTCATTCGAACCACCAATTTTCCAGGCTGCTTGACCACCCCTGTAGGGACCGCATTTGGTATCTGGGCATCACCAATTCGCGTTTTTTTTTGGGGGGGGCAATGGCAGGCAACCTACCGGCAGGGGGTCCCTAAGAAGGGGGGCGGGGTTAACATGGCATTCAAGGGTGCATTTTGTCATTTGCAAAAATTTTGATTTTTAGCAATTTTCACGACGAGGTTTTTTTGTGGTGCAGCAGGGCAGGAGGGCTTTCCTGTGCCACCACAGGGCAGCAGGGTTGTCTTGTGCTGCCACCGGGCAGTAGGATTTTCCTGTGGTGCCAGAGAGCAGCAGGGTTTTTCATGCAGCCATGGGGCAATGCGGTTTCTTTTATTTTTTTTGTGCTGCCACGGGGCAGCAGGGTTATGTGAGCTGCCATAGAGCATCCATCCAGA
This sequence comes from Eutreptiella sp. 'Long Island Sound 2002', assembly GCA_964036045.1. Classification (NCBI taxonomy): domain Eukaryota; phylum Euglenozoa; class Euglenophyceae; order Eutreptiales; family Eutreptiaceae; genus Eutreptiella; species Eutreptiella sp. 'Long Island Sound 2002'. Next base: position 7,813,951 of record OZ038394.1, read on the forward strand.
GGGGGAGCCTTAAGCGCAGTGCACGCGCAGTGCAACTATTTGGGCGTGTGGCCGTACCAGAGACCCATACTTTGAGATACTAGGGGCCCCTAGGGGCATCATGGCAACCCCTAGCGGAGATTTTGCTAGGTTTTGCAAGGCGTAGCACGTTTGGGTCAAGGCAGGGCAAGGCGTAGCATGGTTGTGTCAAGGCATGGCAAGGCGCAATGCTCGTGTGCACACATTGATCTATCGTGCTTGCACATATGCTACAGGACTTCACACCCCCCTCCTCCTTTCTTAGACACACTTTCTTCATGGATTTGAGTCTTGGCGATCGGGTGTTCTACACCCGCTCCAACGGCGTGCGAGTTCCTGCCATGGTGGTTGGGATGGCGGGAGATGGGCTCATCCACTTGGAGTACCACCAAGATGCACTATGGGTGGTGAATCGCCAATGCAAGATGGAGTCCATGTGTACTTAGTTGACAATGGAACAGAAAGACAGTTGTGTGTTCTTGAGGGTGGCGACCAATGCGCTGTTCATGGCTTTTCCAGTTGTGCATGATGTGTGTTATGTGAAGGGAAGGTAGTTTGCAACTTTCTTGAGCTGGGGCAGCTTGGGTCACCTAATTCTAAGGGTGTTTCCAAGGGGTTTGCTTGGGGGCTCTTCGGGGGGAACATAGTCTAAAAGTAGCGCGCAGTGCAAAGATTCCCCCGGAGCACACCAGAAAGTACCAGCAACCATCCATAGCGCACCACAAGATAACAGGAACCATCCAGAACACACCAAGAAATCATGGCAACCATCCAGAGCCCTCTGGGACTAACAGCGTTTGTCCAAAACAATAGCAATGTCCATCGAGGATTTTGGGTGTTGGCCTGCACAACAATACAATTTTTGAGGACAGTTGACAGCAATCATGCAGAAGCCATCGGAAATGAAAAAAACCGTCATATGCAACTGTCCAACGTTTGGTCATTTCAAGGGTAACCCCCCCCACCCCACCCCTCGCCGTAACTAGCTTGGGCTGTCACCACTGACTGGGTGACGCATGGAAGCCTCCAAATTCCACACCATTTCCCAACAATGTGGACTTTGACACCGCAAATGCCAAACGGGGAACAGGTTCAAAGGGTCTCTGCGATGCAGATTGGCCCGGGGCCCCACTCTCTGTGTCTACTGCAGCCCTCAAACCAGATGTCCAGTAAGACCGTGTTTGTTCTGGGGGCATCCGGGGGCCTGGGCCGCACCATTGTCGAAACCTTTGTCAAGCGCAACTGGCACACCATCGCGGCTGATTTCACTGCGTCCCCTGTTGCCACCAAGTCCTTCACCTTGGGCAAGGAGCAGTCATGGGCCGAGCGCTCTAGGCAGCTTCACAGCAGCCTACAGGACCATCTCGGCGACCAGAAGCTAGACTCCATCGTCAATGTGGCTGGAGGTGTGTAGACTGTAGGCCTGTCGTTTGGCTTGTGGCATCCTCTGAAACTAGCAAACCGGGCACTAGAGGCGAAAAAAGGTTTGTGTACCTAAAATCAGCCTCTCCTCAAATGTCCGGCTCCTTGCGTAAATTTCATGATTCCTCGGCGGAAAATTGTTCTATGTTGGTAGGTGCGTGAGGGTCTGTGACAATACACTAGTCTCCCTTGGTCATCGTACCGCTTGTCCAAGGCCTAGAAGGTTTGCACTACCCCCTCCACAGGCTGGGCAGGAGGCAACCTCAGAAGCGAGAGCCTCGTGGAAGACACAGAGCTGTGTGTGGAGCAGAGCATGGTCTCGTCTGTGGTCTCTGCGCAACTTGCAAGCAAGTTCGGCGCGCACGGCTGCCTGCTGCTGCTGCCTGGAGCGGTGGCAGCCAAGGGCGCCACCCCCTCAATGCTGGCCTACGGGATGGCGAAGGCCGCCGTACACCAGCTCACGGCGTCACTCTCGCACAAGGAGGCCGGCCTGCCGCCCGACAGCACAGTCCTGTGCATGCTGCCCGTGACGCTGGACACGCCCATGAATCGCAGCGCCATGCCCGACGCGGACCGGAGCACCTGGACCCCGCTCACCGCCGTTGCGGACCGGGTGCTGGAGTGGAGCAGCAACACCAACCTGCCCCCCACTGGGTCTCTGGTGTCCTTCATCACGAAGGATGGCAAGACCACTTTGGTTTGGCGATGAGCCGGGGAGTGGGGGGTGGGGGTTGGGAGGGTGCACTGGGCGTTGGGGGTGGGTGGGAGGGACAAAGCGCTTTGTTCTGAGTTCGTTGCTCGGTGCTCTGCTGTCAGCAAGCACCAGCGGCTGAAGCACGCCGCAGCATGCCGCGGTCCTGGGACCGTTGGTGGGGGCTGAAGCATGCCGCAGCACCCAGAACGTGAGGAAGCAGAGAAATCCCAACAGCCTGGGACCGTTGGTGCCTGGCTGTCAGTTCACAGGCCATTGGGTAGTTGGTGATTGGGAACCCCCGGCCTTATGTTCTCACATCATCGCTGGTGGAGAACACCCTCCAGCTTCATGAAAGGCTGCCAGCGCTGGCAGCTTTCATGGCGTCCACTGCGACATCTTTTTGCTTCACGAGACACATTCTTGTCCCATCGCCGCCCCCTCCTTTGTGAAAACCATCCCCTGCCCTACCTTCCCTCGGTGCAGGGCAATGGGGGCCCAGGGATCCCATCCACATTGCCATTGTGTACAGTTTTTCCAATTGCTTTACGAAGCAGTGTGATGTGCCGCATCCGTGCACTGATGATACAACACAGCACAGTGCAACACAGCAGACCACACAACACGATCCACCACACTATAACACAGCACAGAACCACGCCACGCCACGCCACGCCACGCTACGCCACGCCACGACACGACACGAAACGACGCGACACGACACCACACGGCACGCCACGAGATGGACACGACGCCAGTGGACCCACGTTTACAAGCAACATAACCCGTAGTCAAGAAATCCGCTAATCCTCCGCCCCTCTTATGGTGAATCCCAGGGCGAACTGACTCATTATCCGCAGGACGACCTGTTGATGCGCCCGATGGCGCCATGCGTGCTCAGATTCTGACCCATTTCATACCCCGATGCCCCCGCATTCTGAAGACCAGAACACCCAAACGCACAACACTCGAGCGGGCCTCATTGGCCGCACATGCAGACCAGCGCATGTGGGGCCAACGGGGTACGGTAGGGGAAGAGGGGTTGCTTCAAGTCATGCACTCGTGGCCTGGAGTTCGTGCCATTGCCCGGAGGAGCAAGGGGGGCGCTTGTAAATACCACGTGTGTGTGGACGGTGGGGGTGCAACGAGGCAACGGAGTCACGCTGTGATCACATAAGGCTCATATACGAATGACTGTTCTAGTGGATGGTCCTGAGGGCTCGGACGCATATTGCCAAGTTCCCCCCCAGAACACGCGGTGACTGGCTAAGGCCTGAACCGATCCGGCTTCACGGACAAGGGGGAGGGCTGAGCACTGCAACGTGCAGCCGAAGGGAGGGGCAGAGTTCCTGGCAGAGGGAGCGGCACAGGAGACGTCCGGAGTACCACGTCATCGGACACTCGCACGAACAATGCGCAGACCATCCTGCTTCTTTTTTTTTCCCGGGGGGGCGCTAAGGGGCTGCAGCCACTAGCGGACCGCGCCTCTGTGATGGTATGTGTAAACGTCACTGGGTGTGCGGAGTACGAGCGTGACAGCCACGAGTCGGAGCAGGCCTGCTGCATGACCCCCTGGTATGGAACCCCGTGTTTGGTGGAGACCTTTCGTTTGCAGCGACATATTGACTGACAATGCAACGGAGTTCATGGTGATGCCGTGCAGGCAGTGCTCGCATAATGCACGGGTTTGGGGCCGCCGCAGGTACTGGGACTTTCGTTGGGAGGCTTTTCCAGGACGCAAAGGCCGCTAAATTGCATGATTCTGCCGCATTGGAACCGCGTTTGTTCATCTCAGCGCTCCGGAGTGGGTGCTCATTGCCCATTCCACTGTTGGTAGGCGTAACTCATGGCCGGGGCTCCGTGGCCGCTGGTCGTGAGGGGGCTACGCACATGGGAAGTGCCACCGAATGCACACATATTTTAAGGCAACGCCCCATGAGTATTTCCTGTGCCTTCATGAAGGCCCTCCCTGGCGTACTCCTCATTGCCTTCGAGGCATGCGCTTCTGATACCCAGTCGGCTGCAGAACAGTAGGGAGTCCCGTTGGTTTCGCTGCCAGTTCAACAGGATGAGTGTTTTGAAATGCCTCTGAAGCCCCTTCCACATTTGTGGTTTCCTTCATTTTTTTAGTTCCCCTGCCTATCTCTGGTTTCCCTCCACATTTCTGGTTTCACCCCACAGTTCTGTTTTCACTCCATATTTCTGGTTTCCCTCCGTATTTCTGGTGTCCCTCCGCGTTTCTGGTTTCCCTCCACATTTCTGGTTTCTGGTTGATGTTTTTGTTTGGCAGAATTTTTGTGGTCTATTTCAGGATCTTTCTAGGGCGCGGGAAATCTGGGACTAAAGTATAGACACTTGCCCCAAAGGTAGCACACTGGGCATTTGCAGGGCAATCTTGCTCGCTTAGTTGTGAAACGGACATTTTACATTTTCTACACATGGCAATGGGATCTAAATATTGACTGGGATAAATGCAAAATGTTCCTAAGCAAATTACGAAGCCTCGTGTATGCACAGGTATGCCCCGCCTGCTAGTACCCCATTGCTATGTGCAATTTAGAGGGCCCTTGGGCTTGGCCCCATAGGAGAGCAGGCATTGCCATGAGGAGATCATGAGGCATTGTCCCAGACCCCTGTATTTAAAGCTGCAGTGTTTACCTGATCCCCAAGGTGCCTCTTCTTAGACTCAGAGGGAGATCAGTGCTCTTGCCTGATGACCTAGAAGCCTATGGTGGTGTACAGTGAAATCACATACGTACACTGGGCCATCCCCTTATGCACACCATGACATGCCACCTCCATTTTAGGTCTCCATCTCTAAATTACACTTGCCCTCCCCTACTCTAGTTCCTGGCTTACTGCTTTGCCCTTTTTTGTTTCTTCTTGTGTTTTCTGCTTTCACTCACAGCTGTAGGCTTTCCCCACAGTAGCCATGCTTGAAAGCCATTTGGGGAGAGCAAGGATCATCAGCTGGACTTCTTTTCTAGGTTCCGAGATTTAATTGTATTTCCAACAGACCCATTATTGCATTGCCTTGTGAATGCATCTGCACATCCATGGCACTAATGTAGAACCTTTCTTGGGGTGCACTATTCGCGTACTTCCCGGGAGTGCCATGCGCGCGCTGAGCACATTTTCACCCCTTTTTGTGTCCCAGGGTCCCTACCCCCCTTTTTCACCAATATGCTTGACACTAGGCCAATTTGTTAACGGCGGAAGCGCCGTAAAGTTCAGGGGCACACGGGGGGGAACAAGTGCAGCGAAGAATGTTAAGAATTTTACGGCTGAAGCGCCGTAAAATTTACAGCCCAAAAATGAAATCTGCCACAACCAAGGACTCCAACCTTTTCACCCCATGCAGCAAAAACAGTAGTTCAGACTGGATCTTCCAGTAGAAATGTTGCCCAACCAGTCGTTTAAAACGCCGTCTGCTGTGCGCAACACGCTGTGTGACGTCAACCATCTTACCCTTAACACGGCAACCATTTTTTGACCGCCGAAATTTTTCTGCACCAGCAAATCGCTTTGGAAAAAAGAAATTTGTTTGCTGGTCCGGACCCTAGTGTACCATTTGTCAAACTGTAAAATACATCCCAGAAATCACGGCAACTTTAAAAGCCTTGACCAGTGGTGCAGACCAAAAACTGGTGGTCTCCGTTGTTACCTGACCAGGAAAAATGACATGTTAATGGCGGGAAAATTTTATGACGGAAGCGCCGTAAAATTTTACGGCGCTTCCGCCGTAAAATTTACAGATAAGCGCCAGACCTTGGACCACAGGCTGTGGCCCATGTTGCAAAATGTTGTGCTACAAACGTTTGGTTGTGCATAAGCCGCGGTACAGCCAACACAGGCACATGAGCGTTTGTACCTATCATACACCATGTAAGCATGCATCATGGGACATCTGAGGGAGACCTCACAAAGGTTTGCCCGCATTCACACTGGTATCCAGATGTTATACTCACTGTTTTTGGAGTGGTTTGAAGCGGGCAGCAGCAGCCTGGAATCGTCCCAAGTGGGGATCCCCCCCAATTCTCACTGCAGTGCCCAAGATTCCTAAATCTCTTGTGTCTGGCGGGTGTCACCACAATGGGGTTTTCGTGGCACTGCCTGTCACCAGCCCCAATGAGAACACGCGCCATGGGTCACTTGTGAAATCTGAGCCTATATTTGTGCTGCAAACATGTGTGTACAGTGTAGCTGAATTTGGGGGGGGCTGGTAGCTCGCATTTCTGATTGCCCCCCCCTGGAGTCATACATTTTGCCACAATGATTGCACCTTTTTCAACATTTTTGTGATCTTTATGGATTTTTATGGTGGTAGAAGGGGTGCTGCACACTTCTGTCCCACCTATGAAATTGCAGTGATTTCACAAGTGACCCATGGCGGTGGAGAGACGTTTTCTCGTTGGGGCCGGTGACAGGCAGTGCCACGAAAACCCCATTGTGGTGACACCCGCCAGACACAAGAGATTTAGGAATGTTGGGCACTGCAGTGCGAATTGGGGGGGATCCCCACTTGGGACGATTCCAGGCTGCTGCTGCCCGCTTCAAACCGCTCCAAAAAGAGTGAATATAACATCTGGATCACAGTGGGTACGTGGGCAAACCTTTGTGAGGTCTCCCTCAGATGTCCCATGATGCATGCTTACATGGTGTATGATAGGTACAAACGCTCATGTGCCTGTGTTGGCTGTACGGTGGCTTATGCACAGCCAAACGTTTGTAGCACAACATTTTGCAACATGGGCCACAGCCTGTGGTCCAAGGTCTGGCGCTTTATCTGTAAATTTTATGACGGAAGCGCCGTAAAATTTTACAGCGCCTCCGCCGTAAAAATTTTGCGTCATTAACGTGTCATACAGGATGTTTACTGGTCGGGTAAAAGCGGAGAAACGGAGACCACCAGTTTTTGGGCTGCTGTACCGGTCGTTCCTTTTTGCGTTTTCATGATTTTTCGGGTGTATTTTACTGCTGTACAAGTGTCACACTGGGCTACGGACCGGCAAACAAGTTTCTGATTTCCAATGAGCTTTCCTGGTGCACAAAATTTTCAGATGGGAAAAAAAGGTTGCAGTGATAAGGGTACAATGTCGAGTGGCACGCAACGTGTTGCGCACGGTACCTGTTGCTTTCAATTACAGATTTGGGCCATGTTTCACTATGCCAGTTCGGTTTCCAGTGCTGTTTTTGACAGGTACAGTGAAAAGGAGAGCGTCCTGGATTGTGGCATTTTTCATTTCTGGAACGTAAATTTTACGGCGGATCCGCCGTAAATTTCATGATGTCGTTGACAGGCCTGCTACCCCCCCGGATCAGACGTGGTGCACGCCATTCAGGCGGTTTTTTTCAAATTTACGGCGCCCCCCCTTTTTGGGGGGACTCCCGGGAAGCATGCGAATAGTGCACCCCAAGCCTTTGGATTTATGCAATATGTTGATCACATTGACATCCACCATATCTCTTGGGGACATCCAGAATATGCCAACGCGGATCAAATTCGCAGTTTTTCAGGATTTTCTCAATTTTTGGTCCAATGCACCAAAATGTCGTTACCTCGGGGGGGGGGGGGGGATGCTTTTTGAAATTTGTGAGAGAAGGCCGTTTCAGAAATGTATGGGTTGGAGGGGGGTAGGTGGTCACCGTTTTGAGCACAGAGCTGGACAACGATGCGAGAGATTTTGTAATAGTGGAGGAACTGGGTCTTGCAAATTTGTCGACGCGACACACGGTAGTGTACGAAATATTTTGTTTGATGGCCCCTCTTTCGGGTGTACTTCTGGCGACCTGCATGTTTCACATTTTGCTCCAAATCGACGTCGATGCAGGTTGCCAGAAATTCATGTTGCGAAGCCTTGGTGGGGTGAGCCTTTTTATCCCAAAACTGGGCTGCAAAAGCGGTGGCCTCAGTAGTGGATAAGATCTGGTGTTCTGAGTGGGTACATGCAGGGTGCTGCGAACCACCTAACCGAGGCTTTTTGGCCCGCAAGTTAGGCCGCCGGGTCACCTGCACCCAAGTTTCACCCCCAGAGCGCGCTCTTTTTCGCACCAAAGGTTTCAGAGGCGCATCAGGGGAAGTAACAGCACGTCGTGTGAATTTGTGTGAGGACATGGTGGCTACCTGTTAACAAAAATATGCAGCAGGCAACACAGCCACCGTCCAAAGCGGGCAAAAATCTCAAAGATGTCGTCAGTACAGCATGCAAACCTGGGCATTCTGAATAGCCCTTTTCAAGGGCTTTCTGAATATGCCCCACATCCCCCCCCCCCCCCCAACTGGACACCCCTCAACCTTACACTCATGGCTGACGCTCTCTCGACAACATCTGACATCAGTCACTGTGACACTGACTCATGGAGTGCAGAAAGCACTGACAGTGCAAGCCAGCTCAGCTCTCGCACGTGCTCCACAGAAGGCAGTCGTGACTAACTGCTTTGCATCCACTGGCACTGTGGTTTCCACGCCAGTTTACTGCCCTCACACCCTTCTCTCCTCCTATTGTATGTTTCTCCCTGCACTTTTTGAAACTAAACAGCAACTGACGGGGACAGGCCGAGTGAGTGCCATGCTATGCAGCCCAGTCGGTTCGCAAGTAGTACAATGAATGCAGTCCACACCTTATGGACGACTGCTTTTTATTGATCCTGGTTGTTCTTTAGAGTCGGCAGAAAGGACAAGCACTCAAGTGACCCGCAGAGCTAACCGCAAGAAACGCCTCACTGTACTTTACATAGTGGAGCACCCCAACCAAGAAGGGGACACGTGCATTGATTGGACTTCGCAGTACTGCTGGACTAATGGCTGGAATTGTCTATGGCGGGGACATTCAGTCTATCGGAACCGACCATTGATCCCCCAACTGGACACTCAGCGGGCACAAATGAGACCACAAAGGCACCAACCCCTGAAAACGCTCCGTGTTGGCATGAAACCGCACGTCCCAGAGAGATATGGGAACCCATGTATTCCAACACCCACAGGTCATGCGCAGGTGCATACTGTCCAAGACGAGGGCTGAGCTTCGTGGCTCACAAACCCCAATGTCTTTTTGGACTTGGACTGGCTGCTGTGCACTCCTTCATGAATTCTGTCCTGTGTGTCACAGCCCTCAGCCTAACTAATTGGCCCATCATGAAGGCTTCTGGATTTCCTCCTGCCCCCCCCCCCCCAGTCTCTTCTCCTGCTTTGTCCCGTTTTCCACCCACCGATTCCGGATGGGCGATGCTTATCAGTGCCGCCGACAGCTGAAACCCTTGATTATGCAATCAACAATACGCTAATGCCACAGAGTGACCCCTGTTCATTGTTCTCGGAGCTCTTCGAGTTTCTGGCTTCTTTGCAGGGACCCTCGCCGACCCCGAAATGCGTTTGTCACGATTTTTGCTCACTGCCTGTGGCCAGGGTACAGGGTACACAATATTAAACTTGGAGGCCAGACCGGAACTGATGCTGGACGCTTTTGTTTTCGTCGATCCTCCTTTTTCTCTTCCCAGTCATTGTGCCAGTAGTTCTGCATTGTAGTGTGTACCGTGTACCATGTAGCTACTACCCCTGATGGTCGTGCGAATACATTGGGACAATGGCTGTCATGCAAGTTGCGGGCTTGACGGGCTCTTCTATTCAACTTAACGACAGATTTCTGCACCTGCATGTCTTTGATGATGCGAGCTCTGAGGTCTCAGAGATGCTACCACCCTTTGCTCAAGGCCTTTAGCACCGCTGCAGTGGACGAGAGCATCCGCTTTCAGAATGGCGTGCACACAAATTTTGTGGGGGCCATCAACAATGCACTTGACAACGCTTTGTCACGGGATGACAAGGTCTGCCTTTTCGGAGAGGACGTGGCGTTTGGGGGCGTGTTCAGGGCCTCGAATGTGTTGTTGGAGAAGTATGGCAAAGGTATGCCCAGCCCCTTGCCACGAGCTCTGTCCGGCTGTACCTTCCTTCCTCCCTCCCGAACGCACTGTTGGGCCTCCCTCTGATTCTCCCGGACGTCATTCCCTCTTTCACACCTGAGCGTGGCGCGTCGCAACGCTTGAATTCGTGGACAGCGGTGCCCTGTCTGCTGCCATGGCTCTGGGGTACAGCGCCCAGGCTAGGTTGGCCAAAGGAGAGACCCCTTCCCCGCCCTACAGCACCAGAGGGTGCTCTTGCCACGGTGCGCACGCGGTGCAAACTTTAGGTAAGTCTGGGGACCCTCCCGGTGATAATCACAACCATCAAGAGGCCTCCAGGAAAGCTCAAAAAACTACCCAGAAGCCTCTGGGATTTATTGGCAACCATGAACAAGATCTACCCCCCCCCCTTTGTATAAGCTACGCCCGGAAGGAGGGATCGGAAGGGGGGGGCTCGTCGTCAGGATTCAGTACGGATGTCAGCACTAACCCCAAGAGGCGCAGAGGCTGAAAGTGCACCTGACCGACGGGAGGGAGAGCTGCACTATCTGTTGCGGCGCCTCCGGCGCCGTATCTGTGAACGATCTGTGGCGGCGGCTTTGCCGCCGTATTGATGACTCTGCACATTGTGAGAGCGTGGGTCTGTCGGTGGGGACCTGTCGCTGGACTTTCCACCGCTCATGGATAAGCTACGCCCTTGTCCAAGCTACAGTAGGCGTAGGGACCGTATTAATTTGGTAGTTTGGCGTAGCTTATTTAGGGGGGGGGGGTAGGAAGACAGGTCTTGTGCTTGCAACTGAGCTTTTCTAGGGTTCTATGTGCTGTTTGGGTGGATGCATCTGGGGATGGTTCACCGGTGTTTGACTGCTAATAGTTGCCACGGTGCGGACGCGGTGCAACAACACCCTCCGCAACACCCATATCACAGTCTCTGATAAGGGGGGCGCTGTGTTGGACTGCTGGCAAACCGCCCCCGCCTGGTCCAATCCAGTTTGGAGACCTGCATTCATAACCGACCATAATGACGTGATGGTGTCCTGATGAGGGTGCCCGGGAGGAAAGTTTAGCGATGGCGGACAGCGATGGAGGATGGGGAATGAGTTGGGAGTTCCAAACCAGAAGGAGAGGGAGAAGGAGGCGTAGACTGGCTATGTGGGATGTGCACCACAGTGCCGAAGGGTTCTGGGGCAGGGGAGTATTAGAATGGCCGTACACCGTAGGAGGGGGGGGGGACCCCTCCCCCCCAGACCAAAGTGACCATCGTGGGAAAAAACGAAATTTACAATTGGGAAAATCCTGTTGGGCCATTTTTGGTACACGCACTTTTGGGTCCCAAATCCCCCCCCTTCCCCCCTTCTAAAACTTCCCTGGTTCCGGGCACACATCTGTAGACATTCTGTGGCACGTGTGACATTCCGCGGCCAGGCTCTGCCCCAAGTGAGTCTTGTTGATCTCCGTGTCATCTCCACAGATCGGGTGTTCAACACGCCGCTGGCAGAGCAGGGCATTGCTGGTTTTGCTATCGGTATGCCCCGTTGTGCCCCCATTGTCCGGTGGTGCCCAGTCCCAGACACGGTGCAAGAGGCCAGGGGTGGAGCCACCAGACCACAGGACCGGATCTGCTTGTCTTGAGATGGTTGGGGCTCGCCAGCGGTCATCACGCTCACCGCAGCTCCTGGGCCGGGGGGGCGGGGGGGAGGGGGACGCATCCCACCCACGCAACTGCCACAGGGATTAGTATGGGTAGGTTTTCTTGGATGCCGCGGTTTCTGTGCCGGCCGACACGCTGCGACCACCCGACGCCGCCGCGCACCGCCCTGTCGCTGCCCGCCCACCCCTAGCTGCCCAGGAGCGATCCAAACACCACACGGTGGCACTCGTACCGGATCTGAAACGCCGCAATGGGACATCGAAGTCTGCCCGCCAGTCCAAGTACCAAAACGAGGCAGGACCGACGCACAGACCCCGCCAAATATCCTCCTCCTTTCAACGAGGCGACTTCAGTACCTACGGGGATCGATTCCATACCATGAACCGAGGCGGGTGGTGGGACCCGCCACAACAATATTTCAGACCCCCCCCCCGCTTTGTCACCCACGGCATCAACCATCTCATGCAGTACAGAGGGGCCACACTGCTTGCCCCTCAAACCCCTGGTGAATGTTGGGTGTAGTAACCAACTACCCTCCCCCCCGCTTTCCCATTACTTCAAATCAAGCACCTGTGTGTGTTCTGTGATATTCTCTCTCCAAAGGCGTTGTATGGGTGTGTTGTGTTGCTACTTCAGACCCAAGATGTTTTCTCCCGGTGACCATGCACGTTACCACTCATGCACACTTGGTGCACATGTGTTGGCCACTGTCGTGGGCCCTTCACCAAATGGGCCACAGTTTTGCCACATTCGGCACATACGCCCTGGTGGGGTCACTCCGCAGGATCATGACAGCGCCCAACTCTCAAGGCTAGAGGCTATGGTGGTTGAATCACCCAAGTCTTCGGAGTCACCGGACGCTACCCCCATGGCTTCGCAACCCCAAATAGAGGCACAGCCCACACAACCCACTGTGGCGGCAAATGTTTGTTTTAGGTGAATCACATTGGCACTGCATCAACGCAAAAGTCGCTTCACCTGTGTTCTCTTTGCTTACATCAGTGGAGGGTACCACAGTTTGCCTTGAAATACCCTTGCAACCCCCCCCCCCCCCCCGCGCCCGGGGAGACCGTCACTTGGCAACCGTCTCCCCCCCCTACCCGGGAGACCGTCGCGCGCTAACAGGGGAGATTGCAAGGGGGGGGGGGGGTACCACAACCACCCGTAGCGGGTTCTTCAAACCAAGGCCCTTTTGCAGCCTGCAGTGTGGCCTGTGTGGGGTCAGCAGTCGCACACACAACCATGGGATGCACTCCATGACTGGTATGTGCATCCAATTGCGTGGAGACGGTACCTGACCTGCCAGGCTCAACCGGTGAGAAGGAAAGAGGGACAGACAGGCAGGGACAGATAGTGCGGGACGCAGCAAGGCAAGGCAGCGGCATGGACCCGACATGGACAGTGGGCGACAAAAGCCGCGGCGTGGCAGGTGCAACCAGAGCCTAATGCGGGCATTGCCATCTGACCTATTTGTGGCCCCTGTGTGCGCGCCAACCCCTGCGCCAACCCTCCCTGTGCCCCTAGTCTGTGCCAACCCTCTGTGCGCCTCGTCGATGCCCCCCCCCCCCCCTCCCACACAGACACAGCCGCGACACACCCTGCCACCCTCCAGTGACAGACTGGTACTTGGTGCCGGTTTGGTCAGATTCAAGGCGAGAGGGTGGCGCTGGGCCCGGTCCTTGGACGTGACATGCCCTTTCTCTCCCCTTTGACCAATGGGGACCATTGCTCGTCCCAGCCCCAGGTCCCGTTACATAAGCATCGCTTTTGGCAGGGAGGTCAAAGGGGGGGGGGGGGTCAGAGGTGTTCTGGATTCCTCTTGCGGGCGCCCGCTATCCCTCTTCCACTGCACAGACACACACGCACCCACCCCACTCCCAATCGACATGATCAGTCGAGCAACAGAAACAGGCCACACAAAACACATGGCACTGCACCACAACACGGTACCCAACCAGCCCCCCCCCCCCCCCCATTCTGCGGGTAGCCCCTGCTGTTCAGCTTAGCAATCGTGTCTCTTTTTGTGCTGGACTCGGCTCCCATCGCCCTCTCTGATGCGCTGCAGGCATGGCAGCCATGGGGTGGAAGCCTGTGGCCGAGATCCAGTTCGCAGACTACATTTTCCCTGCATTTGACCAAATGGTCAATGAGGCCTCAAAGTACCGCTTCCGGAGCGGCGGCCAGTTCAACTGCGGAGGGATGGTCATCCGGTCCCCCTGTGGGGCTGTGGGTCATGGGGGCCTCTATCACTCACAGGTCCTCCCGCTCCCTCGTTCTGTCGCACTGCCCCCACTTTGCCTTCTTGTGCCCGTTTCTTTTCCAGCAATTTTTTTCCAACGAGGTCCCCCTCCCCTCAGCTGTCAGGGGGCACACGCAGCCGTCCCAGCCCCGCACACATCCAGCGTCCCCGGGTGGAGCAAGCGTTTGATACAACCACGCCACTGTATATTGTGCTTGCACTCAGCAGGCAGCAACACGAGAGGGGCGCAGGAAGTTGGGGGTAGAGGTAGAGGAGAATACAGACAAACGCCCCCTCCGCGCTTTGCAGCGCTACTGAGGATCCGAGAATCGTTTTGCTCGTAGGAACATCGTCAGAAGCGCTGGTGCATTATGTGATATTCAATTGCGCCAGTTCATCTGCGTACGCATGCGGAAGTTGCGTGACGTAGTGACGTGATCAGTGGTCGACGCATTTGTGGCGTATGCTTCCTGATGCAGCATGTGGACTGGCCACTTTGCACACACCACGCATTTACTAGGGGCTGGACACCGCAGCACAGAAGAGCCCTAGCATAGAATGGGAAGTTGGGTTTTCAACTGCGGTGTGGGGGGGGGGGGGCTCAATAGAGCCCCCTAAAACTTGGGGGAAAGGGCTCAATTGACAGTGGCTATTATTTCCTTTGCCGCCAAAGGCGCCAGAAGGAAAGTTTTGTCAACGGTGGCCCACCACAAAAATGCCCATGATGTATGCATGTCCACCACATGTTGCTAAAACCATGCAAGGTATCTCTCCAGGGTGTGTGCATAGAAGACTGCCACCGACCCCTACCCCTGTCCCCAAAAAGACTGAATACCAAGTTGGTGCAACACACATGGTTATCCTTATCCAACGGATTCTGCATACTAGTACATCAGGCAAATGAGCCCCTCACGCAGTTTGGGGGCCTCCCGTTGACTCTTTAGAACAAAACAATTCAAACCACCAGAAGTTGCAAGTGGCAGACCCGGGGTTCAAAATCTGTCAGAAATGGCCAAAAAGTTCTTTTTATTGGACAGTCTGGGTGTCTAGGATGTCCATTTGTATTGGAACGAACCTAGATGATGAACCATGGGGCATTGTGGAGAAACTGTAGCACCCAAGTACAGGGGCCCCATAGTGGCCTCAATCACCCTTTTTAGGGGTAGAAAGTCCGTTACAACAGGAGTTTTCCATGGCAACCTGCAGTTTACACTACCATTAGGACCTGCATGGCAAGCTGTAGTTTGCAGCAATATTCGGACTGCCATGTAGATAAGCATGCCAACGAGACAAGATGTGGGGACACCAAAGTCTAGCAGTTCCCCGGCCCACCATACAGGCAGCACACATGCATCTAGTGCCAACTGACAGCTGTTGATTAACTACCTTTGACTGCTGTACGTCATTTTCCCTTCCCCACCAGCTCGGTCCCAATATTCAGTCTTGATTTGGGTCTGACATAGCCCTAACTTGATCCAAATAACTGTCTGCCTCCACTCCCATCCCCGACTCGCCCCCCTGGCCCTGGGGACACCCCCCTCCCTCCCCGTTTGCGCCCCCCTCCATTGAAACCCTGGATGTTCCTGGGTTGGGTTTTGAGGGTCCTGTCAATTGAGCCCTGGTTTTTTTTTTGCGGGGATCCAACCAGAGGTCTTTAATCCCTTCGCAGTTGAACGCCCGATTACCCCATTTCGCTCTGTGTCCGGGCATGCCCTTGTGTTGTGCTGCTTTGCGCATGGCGCTGCGCGCACCAGTCCCACTTCATTGGAGAGTAGCAGGGTTCACGTTCCTCCACACCATCCTTCTGCCTGCCTGCCTGCCTGCCTGCCTGCCTGCCTGACATCCGCACTGGCCGTGTGTGCAGTCTGACCTGACCTAAAAGCTGTGTATTTGCACCACGTGTACATACGAGCTGTTCTAACATGTCGACATTCATTGTTGTCGTTGTTGATGTTGATGTTGTTGCCGTATACATGTGGGCATACACATGTATGCATGGTATAAAAGATACACGGCAAGGTTAAGCAGTGTGTCTACCACGTTACATTATCATTGCCGCATTACGCCCGCAAACTAGTGAATCTGCAGTTTTGGTATGCTGCGCTCTCACAAGGAGAAGGGGCGTGTCTTTGACGCACATGGAACTTCCCCAGCAGCGCTTGCAGTCGGGGCCAAGGCACAGCCCCCGATGCAACAGCCACCTCCTGCCATGGCACGCGCTCCCTCTCTCCCACAGAGCGTCGAAGCGTACTTTGCACACGTCCCCGGTCTGGTGGTGTGCATGCCATCGACTCCTTCGGAGGCCAAAGGTGTGCCGCTTCGCTGCCGCCTGCGGTGCTGCTGTGCAATCCAAAGGGATGCCTCTGGAATGCTATCAACTCATGTGCACCTCAGCATTTTGCCCAAATGGCCAGTGACAATGCCCCAATGCACATCATCGGCCCCTTGCAGTCCTCCTGGGCCGTGTGTAGACGATTCAACTGTAGTACCCCCCCCCTTTGTATAAGCTACGCCCTTGTCCAAGCCACAGTAGGCGTAGGGACCGTATTAATTTGGGACCTAATTTTAATTCGGTACCAAACGTAGTGCAGCCACATAAGACATGGGTTTGGTGATGAATTTGCGAGTCACGTAGAGTCATGGACACATTTGTTGTGAGTGTTTGCCACTTGAACCCACATAGCTCTGATTTTGGGGATGTTTGTGCATTATATGCCTGTTTTTTGCACCAGCTCACCATGCAATCCTCTCTTTTTGAACCTTGGCGCCCGGTGTTGGTAGTTGTATGTGTCGCGCGCAAGCTACGCCCATGTCCAAGCTACAGTAGGCGTAGGGACCGTATTAATTTGGGACTTTGGTGTAGCTTATACAAGGGGGGGGGGGGGTACTACGAAATCAGGAGTAGAAGCTCCATCAACTCACCGCCATGCATGAGCTACTGGACACGGAAGCTGATACTGCTTGACCCCACCACATGCCCGCAAACCAGGCTCATGCAAGCGACAGTACACATGATACACGATTAACGGCGCAAAGCATCCGCCCAATTAGATTGCCCCCTTTGTTCAATCAACGCCCATGTCCAGGCAACATTGGTACCGTCAATTTTTGCACCGTAGATCATGGTCTCGTTGGCCTGATGATGTTTGTAGCAATTTTTTGCCCCTTAGTTTTCCAAACAGTGCACCGTCCGCTACATGTGGACCATTGCGGAGTGCGGCGCGCAGGCAAACCTCTTGTTCAAGCACCGCCAGGCGTCGGTTCCCTCAATTTTTGGCCATTTACTGTTGCCTGGACAAGGGAGGGGGGGGGGGCGAGGGGGGGTTGTGTCGCCCAATCATCACCCATCGTTACGGCAAATGACGAGCGCCGCCCGTCAGGGGCACACCAAGTGTTATCACAAAAAGGTCGCAGGTGAAGTGTGGGTGGGTTATGGGACTGCCGTCACCGACACGTGAGACGGCTGCAGAGAGCGGCGCGACATGCCGCCTGCGCTCCACCGGGGCCAATAAATCCGTGTGCTACACCTGGTCCAACAGCGACTGCCCCACTGCGCACACTGTACACTGTACGCGTTGCTGAATCGGTGTTGGTTGGGGCTAGGGCCAGGAATGAGTGGTTTGGTCGCGACCTCCTGCCAAAGTGTGGGGACGGGTTCAGGGTTGGCATTCGATGCCACGGCATCCCATGGTCACGGTGCAGTCTACATGTGACTGAGTGTCCAGTGAATGAGAGAGACCAAAATACAACAAGAAATCCGGGGTGCACCCGTTGCACAACCCCGAGCGCCCCCCAACTTTGCCGCATTGTAAGCGACGTTTTCCATGGTGCCTCACTGTGGTCCTTGAAATGCACATGAGAACGGCGTCTGTCACGGAGGTGGGCCCGACAGAACCCACTGATGATGCGATAAATGAACGGAGG
Organism: Eutreptiella sp. 'Long Island Sound 2002'; assembly: GCA_964036045.1. NCBI lineage: Eukaryota > Euglenozoa > Euglenophyceae > Eutreptiales > Eutreptiaceae > Eutreptiella > Eutreptiella sp. 'Long Island Sound 2002'. Next base: position 7,831,795 of record OZ038394.1, read on the forward strand.
ACAAATTCCCCGCGCTGGCGAGAGGGACACAGCCCCATATGCTCGTTGCCATCCCAACTGATCGTTTCCGCACTGGACCAAACCACCGTAAAGAGAAGTCACGTGGCTCGCCTGCGATCACATATGACCAGGGGGCACCGATTTTTAGTGCCAGATGGGGCGTAAATGATACCGCTAGGCCAGTGTCCTCAGCGACCCCAAGAACCAGGACCGGAGCCATTCCCTTGCATTCATCGTCCCCTTTTGTGCATCCACCCCCGGGTTAGGCATCCCGGTCCCCCCCGTATGCCTGGACGGCATGCCTGGCATCAGGCGCCCTCGCTGCATGCCAACATTCTCCCGATGCCCGGGGCCCGGTATCCCTCCCTGCAATCCCCTCCCGCATGCCTGGGTCCACTCCAATACCCCAATGCCCAGGTCTTCTGTTGGCGTGCATTGAGTCAAAGGACCCTTGCGTCTTCTTTGAACCCAAGGCCTTGTACCGCATTTCCCAAGAGGTCGTCAACCCGGACTACTACACCCTGCCCTTGGGCAAGGCCCGAGTGGTGATCGAGGGAACGGACGTGACGGTGGTGGGATGGGGCGGTCAGGTGTGCCCCTGAACTGCACTGCGATCGGACCGGATGTGAGACTGCCCCCCTCCCCGTCCCCACTCCAACACCACCACCCGCACGCGTGCGCGTGCGCTCACACGCAGCGTCGGGCGTCTTTTTGAAAGAGGGTCTCATGACTCTTTTTGACGGGAATGGCCTGTGTAACGGTGTGTAGTGGTAGCACACAGCTTCCTAACGATGCAGCCCGGGTTCAACTGCCAACCGTGGCTGAAGCTGGGGCAAGGGTGATCTGGCACTCCCATCGGGGACACCCGTCGCAAAGTCTGCCTGAACCTGAAGTGACGACACCCGTCCGCAGCAGATTTTTCATTTCTTTTTTTTCATTTTCCCTTGGGTCCTAGAAAGTGGAAATGATGGTAACAACTCCTAACATCCCCCCGGTTTGGGACGGCAGGGCAGGGCATGGTTCTCAGCACTCCCTCCCGGTAGTGTAGTGGTCTAACACACCCGGTGTCGGCCCGGGGGGTCCAGGGTTCGAATCCCTGCCGGGAGGATATCTTTTCCTCTGCCCGTTTTGTTTATTGGTCCCTGAAACAACAAGTGGAGGGGGGCTCCACGAGATGGGGAAGGGCAGTGTGCGGGCTGCGATCGTCTCTGAAAGGTATCTGTCGGACGTGGAAGTCAAATTGCACAATATGCACATGCATGATCAAGTATTTATATCAAACAACGATGAGCATGTTGAGGAAATTGCAATGAAGCAATGATACATGATATGTTGTGGAGGGTGTGGAAAAGTAGGATTAAATGAATCCTTCTTTTTTCGTGCTTGGTCTGGCTTTTCCTTTGCTGGTGCGAAGCACCATCAAAAGAAAAGCCTTATTACGTTTTTAGCCGTTTTCGGGTCACCTTTCTATGTCGGAAATGGAGCCAGGCGGTGACAAACAAGAGCAAAAACACTCCTTTGCATTGTGTTTAAGCTAGCAGCGCAAAGACAGGGAGGGTGCATTTGGCAAGATTAGCGACACAGGTTGCAAATAGCATAAAATTGACATATTCATAACTCGGGCCGATTGTATCGGATTTTGACGAAATGAATGGCAATTTCGGTTAATTTGGGGGTATTCTTTTCATTTTTGAGCTCGTGAAGGCGGCCGTATGCGCTGAAAACCGTCAAAATCGAAAAGCGGTGCTAAAACGAAATGACGGCGGTTTTTCAACTATACAGCAAGACGAAGCTTTTAGAATCATTTATAAAACTGGTCTTAGATCGAAATTTCGTGCACTGTAGCCCGATTTCACTTTGAACAGTCAAAATGAAAGATCGCAAATGCCGGCGACTGCGAAATGCACGCGTGCACAGCAAATAAATAATATGGCAAATAGATTTCTTGGGATTTGGGGCCTGTGGCTTATATATAGTGTTGTTCGGCACCTCAACTTTGCTGGTGCACCTTTAAATCGCATCCCTAGGTTATATGGAATTAGTGGATGCTGTTAAAGAAGTTAAAACCTTGTAAAGGTCCTAACTTTGCAAAACAGCCATAATTGATCAAAACAAATATGATAGTGCGAATCAGCTCTCTGAGGCGGTCATTTAGAGGGGCTGCATCGTAGACTTTTGAAGTATGTTTCGTTTCGGCGCGCGGACTGTATATAATGGCATAAGGACTGCTTTTAGAGGGGGGCGGGGCCCCATTCCCCGGCCCCCCAATTAAAAGCCCCCCATGGGGGGGGAGGTGAACAAGGGGCGTCTTTTTGAAAGAGGGTCTCATGACTCTTTTTGACGGGAATGGCCTGTGTAACGGTGTGTAGTGGTAGCACACAGCTTCCTAACGATGCAGCCCGGGTTCAACTGCCAACCGTGGCTGAAGCTGGGGCAAGGGTGATCTGGCACTCCCATCGGGGACACCCGTCGCAAAGTCTGCCTGAACCTGAAGTGACGACACCCGTCCGCAGCAGATTTTTCATTTCTTTTTTTTCATTTTCCCTTGGGTCCTAGAAAGTGGAAATGATGGTAACAACTCCTAACATCCCCCCGGTTTGGGACGGCAGGGCAGGGCATGGTTCTCAGCACTCCCTCCCGGTAGTGTAGTGGTCTAACACACCCGGTGTCGGCCCGGGGGGTCCAGGGTTCGAATCCCTGCCGGGAGGATATCTTTTCCTCTGCCCGTTTTGTTTATTGGTCCCTGAAACAACAAGGGGCGTTTTTTTGAAAGAGGGTCTCATGACTCTTTTTGACGGGAATGGCCTGTGTAACGGTGTGTAGTGGTAGCACACAGCTTCCTAACGATGCAGCCCGGGTTCAACTGCCAACCGTGGCTGAAGCTGGGGCAAGGGTGATCTGGCACTCCCATCGGGGACACCCGTCGCAAAGTCTGCCTGAACCTGAAGTGACGACGAGCCTCACAGTCCGACGCAGTCCCGATACTGTCCGTTCTGTTACAGTTCGATGAAGTCCTGTTTCGATTCAGACCAAACGAATCATGGCAGCTCTTTGCCCTTCCTGCAGACCCAGGCACCCTTCACAACCCCACAAAGGCCGGACCGAACCTCAACCCGACCCTATTAACAACCCTAGATTCATTGAACACATATCGCACCGATTATTGTGAAGCATATGTGTTGGCATCTGCCCATCCCCTGCGAATTCTTTTCTTCTCTCGCGGATAAGACGATCTTCTCCCACACCGCAGGATGCCCAAGCCGTTTGGGTTTTTTGGAACGTTTTCTGACAAAGTGAGAGGGGGCCCATTTCTCTGCTACTCAAATGAGGCTATTTCGGAATCTTCCCTGGATTCGTTCCCAATCTAGTGCGAGTTTGCCTTTGAGGCAAGGCCTCAATTACATGCAAATGGGATTTTTCTGAGGCCTGCACCCTGCCTTTTGGTCAATGGACCCAACGGCATCCAAACGTACTCATCGTGCCGTGCCACTCTCAGCTCCCGCCCCCCTTATCCCCCCCCCCCCTGGGCCGATTTTCGCCACATGCTCGGATGATGGGTCGCAAACGGTAGTCCCGCCCCCCCCCCCCCCCCCTTTGGTCCACCTGGCAATTGCAGCCCCAGGGTCCAACCCTCTGCTCTGATGATGTTGCTCCCTGTGCACACCTGCCATGCGTCGGGGTTTCAGGTGTTTGCACAGCCCGCAGCGAGTGTGCTGCTCTCCACGCCACAAATATACCGCGTACTTTTCCCAAAGCCCCCCTCATCCCCTTCAGACAGGTCTCGGAGGGTATGGCACTCCAAAGGAGGGGTGAATGATGCGATGTGTAACGGCAAACTGCCTCAGCCGTCCACCAGAAGGTACACCACATTTAGGCAGAGATGCCTGAGTCCCGCAACACCACAGTTATGGCGCAGCACTACCCCGGCACAGAGGGGGGGGGGGCTCGTGCCACATTCAGCACAGTCCCAACACACCAACTACTGGGCTCCGCGAACGCGGAAACAACACCAGCAGGAGCACAGGCCGCAGCAGCGGACATAACGCAGCGACCCGACGCAACATGCGAAGGGAAGAACGGGTGACAGGGCCCCGTAAAGGAGCAACAACCAGACGGAATGTCACACAGGGGGCTCACACGATCGTGGAAGGGCATGGGTGCGAGCCATGGGCGAACGGCCAGTGGCTTTCTCCCCAAATGCGCATGCGGCCCCGCACGGGCCTTTGGCGGCCCGAGGCCCCATGGCGCCTCCCGCGCACCGGCGCGCGCGGCCCGCACTGCACGCGGCAGTGCGCAGCATCTGCGGCCGCGGGCAGCCGGGCGGGGCGCTGCTGTGCCCAGGGGCCACGCAGGGCCCCCTCGCGCAGCAGCCACACTGCAGGGGGCGGGCGCACCACGGGCCTGTGGGCCGCAGGACCCCGGGGCACACGCCTGCGGCCCAATGTCACGTGCCGGCTCCGGCCACACACGCCCTCCCCCGCCCCGGCCATCACAACACATTTTTGCAGGTGAATGTCTTGCAGAAGGCAGTGGAACGTGCAGAGCGGGAGTTGGGCGTATCGTGTGAGCTCATTGACCTCCGGACGATCATGCCGTGGGATCAGGAGACACTGGAGGTGCGTTGGTTGCCTCCGTTCCTTGTGTTAACCGCCAGCCGCTGTCGGTTAAATGCCGTTTGTTGTCGGCGCATCGCCTGCTGCTGTGCTCTCCGCCGCCAGCCTCATCCGCAACACCGTATGCCCGCTGCTGATGGGACGGCAGTCACCAGCCATCGTCAAGCAGATGCAGCATTTGTCCCGTGCGATGCGATGCCTCTCCTCCCCCGTGCCTGATTGGGTGGTACAGAGAGATAGGGCGGTGATTTCTGTGTGATCGCTGTTGCTGTTGAGCATTTCTGAGTTGCCATTGAGTAAGCAGCAGTGGGTGCACTCAGAGTGTTCGGAGGATGCTGTTGGAGGGCCGACGGTGGGCGGTGATTCAATGGCAGCCCCTGGGCAGAGGCAGTGGTGCGACCGTGCGTTGAACGCCATGGGCGTTCACCCGACAATCATTGGCACTCACCAGCCGCAGTTGGCGGTGGTGTGACTGGTAGGCAGGTGAGCAGCGTGTGGAATTTGATCGACTGCAGTCAGCGGTCAACTGACGTTTGTGGCGGGTCTTGCATGTGAGAAGCGGATAATCTACCGACAGCAACTGGCTGGCAATGGGTGTTCGCTGAGTGTGTGGCGTACAGCAGTTCTTCGGAAACTGACAGCGTTAGGAGATAGCGGTCAGCGGATGAATGCCACGCTGACAAGTATTTGCCAGCACATCCTCGCTGACAAGTGGTTGCCAACCACAGCCCCCCCCCCCCCCCGAATTTTTGACAGATAGTTGGGGGGTGGTTCGCAGCGGGACCGGTTCCAACCCCACCCACCCCTCCTTGTTGCCAACACATTCAATTTGGATGCAGTTGTTTGCAAACTGCAACCAAAGCCTGAAGGCAGATGGCAGTCTGTGGGCTGTTTCTCTGAATGCTGTGAGAAAGGACAACAGGAAAGAAAGTGTTTTTCACATCCACGGACTGACCCGCTGTTGGTAGGAAATTCGCATCCCAACCGGCTGGTTGGTATGACGCATGATGTCACAGAACAATTTTTGTTGACTGCTCAGTTAAAATCCCCAAGAAGTGGGGAGTACTGGGTCAAGAAAAGTTGGTGTCATGGGGAGACACAATTCAAATTTGTTCCGACAATTACCAGACGAAGCCGAAATTGTTTTTTCACTGTCAACGACTTGTGGTTTGGGTATTGTGACGCTGGTGTGTTGAAAGCAGGGTTTGCATATCTCGGGGACAGTCCATTTTGTGCCAACATGGAGCGCTTTTGGGGGTCAGAGCCATTGTTGCCACTTGTGCCCACTGAGTGTCCCATAGGTAGGCGTATGTGGGGTATATTCGGAAGGCCTTTGAAAAAGGCTTTTCGGAGATGTATGGCTTGGGGGGGGGGGGGTCTGGAACCGTATTTTTTCGAAAATTGGCGATAATGACAACAGTTTGGGGTTTTTTGTCAGGTTTCAGATATTTTGCCCACGCCCCCATTGGTGGGTGCACTTTTGGGGACGGTCAAACAATTATGTTTCGGAGAAGGTTGGGACAGTGGAAGCGCTGCACAAGGGCAAAATTATAATAAAAAAAAGAGGAAGGACATCACTGTTGATGGGATCCTACCCAGAATGCTAAAAATAGACATTTTACCTCAAGAATAGCCCATCCCTGCCTTTTGGCCACCCATACCATGGAAGTTGGAAACATTCCCGTTCGTTTTGCTCAATTTCATCATTCACAGTCACTTTAGGGGTGAACAATGGCACACTCCACCAATTTTGTGCTTCAGTCGCCTATTTTAGCAATCTGCGTAGGCTGATGTCATGCCCTATTTTTAGTCCTTCTGACCCCTTTTCAAGTCCCGAAACCCACCCCTACCCATCTAAATACCTTCCAAAACACGTTTTGTTGAGTTCCTCACCTCAAAATAGGGGGAGGCGTCATCATTTCCACACATTGAGGCGACTCTTCCAAAACTTGGCGAAATGTGCCAAACTCTCCGGCACAGAACGGATGTCCCCGAGAGATATGCTGCGAACGATCATGATGGGGGCCAGTAAAACATGTCCCCAATCTCTTTGTTCAGCAGTTGGTGGTTGTTATTTTGCCAGGAAAAAAAATCTCCGTGTGTTTTCTTTTTGGAAATTTCGCCCCAAATACTGGGGGTGTGTTTACCTCCCAAATGGCTCCTTGGCATAACGCATGCCCATGAGGACAGGCCCCACAAGTCCGTTTTGCACACTTGCGTAGTGATGGCAGGCAGAATACTGTTTTTGCGCTGAGCAAACAGTCAGAAACCAATCATCCCGCCTCGGTTTGATACAACAAGTGCAGCCAGGACGACCACAATTACTGCAGTGGCTCAGGCATGCTTCGAAAGCTGTCCCGAACAAGCGGTGAGTTGTGCGTGTGCCATCGGCCCCATCAGAAATTAGCCGACAGCAGTCGCTGACCAACGCACGTTGGATATGCCGGTACCTTCGTTTGATAGGGCGCCCCGAGCCCGAGCCGTTGCTGTCCGTTCGCCCTGGCACCCCCCTTCCCCTTCCACCGCCGTCAGGCTTCTGTGCGCAAGACCGGGCGCCTCATTGTGAGCCACGAGGAGAACGTGACCGGGGGCTTTGGGGCGGAGATCTGCTCCACTTTGGCCGAGATCTGCTTCCTCTCACTCCAGTCGCCCCCAAAGCGCGTGTGCGGCTACGACACCCCGTTCCCGTTGGCCCATGAGAAGTACTACTTGCCCTCCGAGGCCAAGGTTTTCGAGGCCATCCGCAACAGCGTCCAATTCTAAGCCTCAGAACGGGGCCTTTGGCGCCCGCCCAAAGCGCATGCCCCACCTCGCTCGGCCGCTTTTGGCGGACTCGCAGTCAATCCCCCGCACTCCTGGCGCACCGCCTCTGGGTTCGGCCCCACAGACCTCAACCAATCGCAAACCTCCCGCACCCTCCCAGCGACCCCCCCCCCCCTGCCCACCCCCACTGAGGGGGGGCAACACCCCCCCCCTCCCGGTCCTGGCCTCCTTTTGCCCTCACCCCTCCCCACACCCCTCTCCCGACCAGCCCTGCCTTTGCCCTCATCCCCCACACACACGCTCGTCCGCCCTCATCCCCGCATTAACCCCACCCCCCCACCCCAACCTGAGTCCTCTTTATCACACCCCGCCATCATCACCTAAACCTGCGCCCTGAGGCAACTCACAGGGGCGTACCCACATCCATCCCTCCATCGAGAGTTGCCCGTGACCTGCAACCCGCAGAAGAATATCAATCCCATACCATGGGGTTGTGCCCCCTCTGTTGCCCCGCACCGCACTCGTTGGCACGCTGAGCCTCGGGCCTGAGCGCGGCATGCCCTCTTCGTTCCCCCGAAGGTTGGTCCGCTGGTGCATTGGGGCGGTGGCCTGCCAAAAAGGGCAAGGCGGGTTGTGGTGTGTGTGTGTGTGTGTGTGTGTGTGTGTGTGTGTGTGTGTGTGTGTGCAGTGTTGTTGGTATCGTTGCTGTTGTCACTGTTGCTGCCATTGGTGGTGGTGGTGGTGGTGGTGGTGGTGGTGGTGGTGGTGGTGGTGGTGGTGGTGGTGGTGGTGGTGGTGGTGCTGGTGCTGGTGCTGGTGCTAGTGGTCAGAGGTTAGAGATCCAAAGCGTTGTTGAGGCGCTATCCCCCCCTACACCCTTCACCCCACTGCACTTTTTGTTACACCTTACCTTACCGTACCATGTACCTGTTCGCTCCTTGGGCCCTGCCGCACCGTTGACCTTTGACCATTGATCACCCAGCAATGGCACATTGCTCCAAGCATATCTCTTTTCATTGCATGGTCATCTTGTTGAAAATCAAATTTCGTCAAATTTTCTAGCCCTCGCTGGTCTCCAATTCTAATCAAACTTGCACCCCAAAATTGAGACACAGGAATCACAATGGGCAACAAGCATACATGTTTGAAATCCACTTCTTCCCATGCACTCAAAGTACTCAAACAACTGAATTGGTCCAAGAGTGACCGTTCGTGAATGTGGCCCACCCCTAACCACATGGGAACTGCCAAATTTATTAGAAGAGTAATAGTACACTGCCCCCGCCTTAGATCAAATGGGACCTGTTAGATATATTGAAGAACACACTCGCTCACCTGCTATCAGTTTTTTAATGCACCGTCGCTGTGGTTGAGAGTGGGTAGGCACACCGCTCCTGTTTTGTTTGCTCTACCATGCGGCATCAGCCTACACACACGTCAAAAATTGTTGAGAATAGTAAAATAATAGTAGAATAATCATAGAACCACTGTTGTACTTATTATAGTGTAGACCACATCTGCCCAGCTCGAAGGATCTCAAAAAATCAGAATCTCCAAAACAGGGGCAATACTGCAGCCAGTGGCGCCACACAAAATCCTCAGGGCACATGGCTAGAGGAGGTGCCAAGCCTAGCAGCAAGGGCAAGGGCAAGGGCACGATCCCAAGGAGGTAGCATCCTTCATGGTGTCAAGCACTAGCACGAGCGAGTCCCATCGTTGCCGATGGTAGATGATGGCTAGCTCCGTGGTGTTGATCCGTGGCGCCTTCTATCGCCCCGATGTTGATCCATGGCTCACGTTGTCCACGCCGCGGCACGCCGTCATCGTTGGAACATCCCCGTGCCACGGAATCCTTCGCCATACCCATGTTGTTACAACGGCCTGCCACGTGCTACGCCACGTGCTGTGGCTGGTTCCCATACCCGCCTCTTGCGCCCACCAGAGGCTTGTGCGGCTGCAGTTGATCACGGTGATCTTGTCCCTGGGCGCCACCGGCTGGTATGCATCTTGCAAGGATGGGGAAGCACAAAGACCCAGCTTGTCCCACTCTGGCACCCTCATCTCATCCCCATCACGCACCGCCACTGTGTACCGTGGCCCTCTATTTGTGCCACCACCACCCACGCCCCTACCACTCTTTGCACTAGCTCCTCCCAACCCAAACGCTGCACCATGCATTGGTGCCCCTCACATCCACTCTTGCGGGGTGCTAGCCAATGCTTTGGCTTTGCACTTCTGCTAGGGCTAGCCCTCTGGCTGCGCTACCATGGGTGACAATCGGGAGGTATCCCACACCGTCCCTCACCTTGTACACGCACACAGCACGTACAGCAACGGGGCAGGCACCAACAAGGCCGGGGCTCCCCAGGGGACCCATCGGACCCAAGGGTCGTACCGCGGGTGTCATTGCTTAACTCGCCATCGCACCGGCTCTCTAGGTGCCTGTCTGCCTCCTACCACCTGCCAGACCCCAGGATGCCCACCGGCTATGTCACCACATGTGCTAGTGGAGCCTACACCATGCTCTGCAGGGCATGCACTGCCCCTTTCAATGGCGGGAGGCCAAACGGCAACACTTCTACCATATGCTCCGTGAGGAGGCTACGACCTATCCACTGGGGGTGGTTCCACTGCACCACAAGCTACATGGGGCAGCCCTACAATTCCGGCCCATCCCACGTGGCTATCACCAACACCTGTGTGCGCCGATAGCCATGAGCACACTCTCCATGGCTGTAGCTGCAGGATCATGGCCCTTCCCACCAAGCAGTCCATGAATTGGCGGCAATCCCCCGACAAATACTCCATGCCACGTCTGTCGCATTTCCTGTGCCCCTTGCTTCCAATGTAAAGGTCCCGCCAATCATGATAGCCAGCCGTGAGGATGGCCCGTGCCGCCAGCCTTCGGTGCATGGGGCTCCAGCAGCTCCATAGCTGCTCTAGCCCCTTGCTGGACGACCACCAATTCCGAAAGGGACATGGTTGCTTGCCGCTGCCTTTGTGCTCTCGGCCATCATCCTAGCAGTATATGCTGTGCAGTGCCCTTTTGCACAATATATCCCTCTTCCTTGCACACTATTGTGTCTCCATCCATCCATGATTCCGGGATGCCCCATTGTTCACTCTCCTCGCCCTTGGCCCGTTTTTTGGCCTCCTCATCGGCCACTCATTAGACATTGGACACCACGTTGCGGTGCCGAGCCGCATGTCGTGTTCTGCCGGACACTAGACCACTTAGAACCACATGCAATATCTCTTGGTGGGCCTTCACCCGGGCCAGCATGGTGTGGGGCTTGTCCATCATATCCCGCTGGGGGCTGGTCTCCACCACCGCTTTGTTGTCATAGAAGGGCCACACTCGCACCTCCACTCGCCCCTGCCTATTGAGCTCCTGACGCACAACTCACAAGAGCTTTGTGACTGCCGTGGCCTCCAAGAGAGTGGTGTTGGCACTGACACTGCCACCGTCCAGCCTACCCTCTCACACCACTCGCAAAATGTGGTGTAGTCCGTGGCGGAGCCCCCCACTTTCTGGTCCTCTCCCCGGAGCACCTTTGTGCTCAACCGATCCCCACACCCACAGGTCTGAGGAGTGGAGCGCCTTCATGAGCTCCCCAACCGCCACCACCAATAGTTTGGCTCCCAGATGGGGCACGTGGAGATTCCCATGGGACATTGCCCCATTCACAAAACCCTTGGCGGTTGCACATGGGCTAGTCCAGGGCCATGCGGACCACCATTGCGACACACGATGTTGCTTTGGTAATTTCACCCACCCTGTGGCGATTGGACAGCACATTCTCCGGCGAGCCCACCATGGGGGGGGGGCACTTGACGCGGCGCGGAGATTTAGCAGTGTGGCCTAACCAAGTAGCTGCAGCTTCTGCCCCGGGAGCCCCTTGTCTAGGGGTTTTGAGCCTAGTCTGCGATACTCTTGAGTTGACCTATTGCACTAAGTTGTTCTATCAAACCGTCCATGCTTTGAGCGCTAGATCGTGCAAGACGAGGCGCTATACAAATGTCGTTTGTTGCTCTTTGAAGATCCCGCCCTCGAAGCTCAGCCTGGCGTGTGGTACCCAAGGGTTGTCTCTCCTCAGGGAGCATTTTGGGAGGTGTGTTAAAGGCAGCCCCTTACAAGTGAACACGTTGGAAAAGTAGCGCGTGGTGCGTGCGCGGTGCAGATACCCCCCCATGCGGCGGTATACCCTGCACATGGTGAGCATGCCATCCACCGGAGCCTTGAGCAAAGGGATGGAGCAAGGCTGCGCTTCACATAGTACTTGAGGTGCCCCACCTTGCTCTACATTTCTGTTAGCGATGCTGTCGACTACAATAGAAGCCTTCGGAACCTTCGTTACGCAGCCTCAACCCTTCCTTCACCCATGGTGGCTGCCTCCTTGACAAAAAATATGAACATTGCGCATCTCAAACCCAAGTATCAAACCACACACTTAACATGCGGATGAGTGCACTACAAAATCCATGGCACAAAAATTGACGGAATTAACACCCAGGGTTGCTTGGACATTGGTGCTGCTTGCACTACTTGGGGCTCTCCTGCACTACTTGGGGCTCTGTGACTGGTTGGTACATAGCAGCCCACAGTCACTTTGCCTGCCCATGCCACCACACTTGTCCGTGCATTGCACGCACTCAAGCTTTCCAATACGGGGATGCATCCTCTGGCACAGCCCTAGCACATAATCCTACCGGGTCTGCATCTTGTGGCAAGCCCTGCTCATCGCCCGCCTTGTCGCCCGCCTTGGGCATGTACAAGACTAATCAGTGCATTCTCCGGACCAGATACTCTCCGAGGTTCCTGGGGATTGCATTTTGTGATAGGCCCCTAGGGATGCATCTTATGGCTGTGCCCTTGTTGCCGTACAAGATCTCTAGGGGTGTCCCTTGCGACTGTGCCCCTGGGATGCATCTTGCGGCAGTGCCCCTTATTGTCTGGGGATGCTTCTTGTGGCAGCACCCCTGGGAATGCATCTTATGGCAAAGCCCCTGTTAGTCGGCTAGATGCATTGGGATGCATCTTATGGCACAGCCCCTGTTAGTCGGCTGGATGCATTGGGATGCATCTTGTGGCAGAGCCCCGGCTAATGGCGCTAGCAGCATCTTGCGGTTGTGCCCAGCCCTCTGGCAATCACCGGTAATTATCAATGGATTTCCCTATCTTAACGACACGCCCCGTCCTTGCTGGTCAGAGCCCAGCCTCGAGTGTTGATGGTGAGTCTGTCACTAACCAGACTGCCCTCTCTACTCTACCGATCCCGCCGGTCAGGTTCTCACTATCAGCGATGATGGCGAGTCCGTCACCGGCCAAACTGCCTTGACCCCCTTTGCTTGACATTGATGGTCCTGTAACAGAACAACTTACCTCCGATCCCTGATACAAGGACACAGGAGGAAGTGGGTTTGGGCTGGGTTGTTGTGGTGGTGCTGGTGACAGTGGTCCTGCTTGTGGCGGCGGTGGTGGTGGTGGTAGTGGTGGTGGTGGTGGTGGTGGTGGTGGTGGTGGTGGTGGTGGTGGTGGTGGTGGTGGTGGTGGTGGTGGTGGTGGTGGTGGTAGTGTATGTTTGCTGTGGTGTATATCTGTATTTCCGCGTGATTCTGCTCCACGCGGTCCATTTCTTTTTTTTTTTCCGAAGCCGCCCACTCATCACGCACGTCGCCTGCCGCCGAACCGCCACTTGGGAAGCCTCAATTGGCAGCCATCGAGACACAGGCACCATCATCCGTCTGAAAGACGCTTGTCCCGGCCGTGAGTCTTGCTGTCTCTTCTGACCTCATTGAATCCCCTTGACACCATCCACTGTGCCTGAATCGGTGCCCCCCCCCCCCCCCTGCACACATGCACAGCCTTGGGCTCAAACAATCTTCTACAAGATGGCCTTCGGTCCCCCCCTCCAACGGCCATGGATGAGGACGTTGTTTGTTTCTGTGTTCCGCTTGCGTTGGCCCCTCTCAGTAGTACGCCATCCTCGCAAGAAGCAAGGCAACGCAAGGCGGACCACTCCACCTCCCCCAACCCCCCAAACCCCTGCCTGCACCACACACCACACACAGACCCTGTACATAGACGCATGACTGCAGACACACGCAGCTGCGTCGGGGGGCTCTCCTCAGAGCACCTGCCCAATGGCCCGAAGCTTTAGACCCTTGATGGCACGTTTGTCATGCCAACGATTCGGCCAGTGACATTTCGTGGGGCCGTCCGTGCGCTCAGAGCCATTGCAATGCCTACCACCAGAGGCCCACGGAGCGCTTTGGCCCAACTCTGTGCAATAGCTAATCATCGCGGTGCTCTAAAGTACGCGACACCGTGAGGAAAAAAAAACTGCGCAGCATTTGCAGGCCCACAAACAAAAAAGATAGCACCCAGTCCACAATTGTGCGTGCCCAAGTTTGCCCCCCAATCCGTTGGATCCTCTGATAACATCCTCTGAGGACACCCTCGAACTGTATTCCCGCGACGGCACAAATTCGGTTTGCACAAGCACAACTGGGGGCCACCAATCAGTCGTTCTGAAATCTGGAGCCGAAGGCGCCAAACAATTTTGGGGGGTTCAAAAGATTGTCAAAAAGGTCTCCCTGAACCCCAGACAAATGATGACCTTTCCGGAGAGGCATCCTTCAATGCACCACCACAGTGCAGAGGGGCATCTTGGAGATCTTGCAGTGCACCTGGTTGATGCATAGGGCCTGGGAATAGCACTCTGTAGCATTCGCCGTACCATGGGACCTCATCGGATGTGAGGCTCATTCGGGTGGTGAAGGTGTTGACAACAACCATCTCCAAAGTGGTAGCTTACCTCCCTTCTGCTAGTCCTCCTCCTTCCTGCTGCTCGGGGCACACAGCCAGCTCAGAACATCCATTAATTCCACACACCGCGCCCTGCACCTTTCCCGGCTGCATGTGGCAGCCTGTCAAGTGCATCAGACCTCTCTCAGCCAGCGCAGGTGGCACCTGCTTTAAATGCAATCTCAGCTGCTGCAGGCAAAGTCGTGACTGTCCTCTATCCCGGTCACGGGGGGGGGGTCCTTGTGTGCCACCCCCCCCCCCCCGCCAGGTTGTAGACAGATACTTGGAGGGTAATTCGCTTTAGGACCGGTTCGAGTTTGCCCCCTCCCCTCCCCCTGTGCCTGAGATAACAACCATTCGACAATGCTATTTGGCTCCCCCGCAGTGGCGAACAGCAAAGCCTGTGATTTACACAGGCCGCAGACGAGCAACCCCAGGTAATACATGAAGAAGAAGAGCCTCTAGTTCCCAAACACAGGGAGGCTCTCTCTACATTCGGTTCAGCTTCCTCAGCCTGGCGAACGGATCCTCGAACCTGCTGTGAACGGATCTGAGCTCTGTAATAAGTTTTCTTTCCCTCCTATTTCCTCTTTTCTTTGCTGCTCTGCAATGCCTGGCTGCCTCAGAGCCCAATCGGTCGCGAACCATTTGTACAGATGTAAAATTGCAGTATTCAATGCAGCAAGCCATGCCTTTGCAGCTTTCCCCTTGATGTAGGTGACACCCATGCTCTAGCCCTTGGGGAATCTTGACCCTGTGGAACCCCCACCGTCATTAACCACGTTGTGCATTCGAGTTGTTTTAGCAAAGCCTACACGTGTGCACGATCCAGCAATGCCAAACACAAGATTTTCAGGCCCTATGAATCAGCTACATCCAAGAGTCGTCACTGTTGCTTTTTTTTTTGGCTCCCACATGCCGTGCCGCAGTTGTGCTCTTTGTCGTGTCTGTATAGAATTGTAAGGCTAGTCTGGCACGTTGCCACTTGGAAACCATGTGACGGCATTGCGAGAAGAAAATGAGGGACGGAAGACAGCACACGGTACCCTCCGCTGCATTTATGCAGCCAACACCTTATCTGATCAACACCCAGTGTTATTTCCATGAATCTTCGGTTGGAGTGGAGTGCTATGCATGTGCAGCGCTGTGCAGTGGCTTGCTGGCTAGAAATGGGGTTTCATATTGGTGTGTGGTAAAGTACTGCTACCCCAAAAGTGTAGTTTGCACGGCACATCCTGTTGCTGCATATGTGTTGAAGAGTTGCACATGAACGATGGTCTTGTCGGTGCACATGGATTATGTGCTGCCTGGAGATGGTAGGCTAGCTGTGGAGAGGAACTGGTCCGGCCATCAATCCAGTTCATCGCAGCTCAAACTGTGAGGTCCAATTGGGTTGCAGTGAACAACTTGTACATTGCCTAAGCTCTACTGCTAAGCAAATGCGCCCATGTGCAACTGAAAACACAACCAGAAAAGAGCTTGTGAAGTGATCACACCCAGAAAACAGCCACGGGGAGGGATCACAATGATTAAGATGCATTGCATAACTCTTGCTTTCTTGGGCAATGGGGAAGAACTGAATTGGCTACATGGCACCTACTGCCCCAGGGTCCCTACAATGAAGAGGAATCAAATTGACTGGTAAACCCCAAACAATCGATTGGTGTAGATAATTCATGCCAAGGTCCCTAAAATTGGGAAGTCTTGAATTGGCTAGCTGACCCGTTCCAGCTCAGGGATGTACAATTGTGGATGCCTGTGCCCCTCAATGCACCACACGTAGGATAAAGACCAAGCACTCTAGAATTGGGAGGAGGAATGGCCTCGCTTTATACTGGGGGGGAGGCGGCGTTTGGAAGGGGGCAAGTTTGGAGGCTTTCTCAGACAGGGTTTCTTAGAAGTGATGTGAAGTGTACACACAGTGCAGGGATTCCCCGTCCCTGTATTGTTGCTGTTTGTGCTGCCATCTCTGTGCATCATAGCTACTTCTACACTGTGATGTTTGGTGATTGCTAACGAATTGCACGCCAAAGTCATCATGCACCTTGTGTCCTGTGCTGCTATGTGCACAGCCGGGGCCTCTGGTTGAGCTGGCACCCCCCATCCTCTGCATGTGCACAATAGGAGGCTCAGCGGTGGGGGCTGGGGGCGGTTGGCTGACAGGTCGAGCTGACAGGAAAAGGGAGAACAAGAGGCTCCCCAGAGAGGCCTCAGAAGGCTGACGGGCATGGATTGCGATAACATGGGCTGGGGGAGATTTGCCCCAGAGGGGGAGGCGTCTCAGAGCCCTCTTTTCCAACGCCCCCACCCTCTGGGGTCAGGCTCTTCCGTAAGAGGCCAATTTCAGCCCATTCCCGGTCATCCCCTTGAAATGTTGGAGGACCAAGTGGCTGACTCCTGGAAAAGACAAAACTGTGTTCGAAAAATTGCACTATTGTTGTTCATAGTGGTGCAATTTTCACTCGCATGCAGCATGAGGTATTAGTGTTGTATTGGTCATTGCAATGAGCTGCCTGCCTCGTAGGTTTGTTCAGTTCACGCGGACAGCGAAAGCAGACCCGTTCACCGCATTCTGAGCAACATTGTGGTGGAGCGTTGTGTATGCTTCATTAGCCAACCTCCTCCTGTTCTTGCACTTCCCGCTCGCCGTGCCATCCCGCCAGGTCTCTGGCAACTTTACGTATGGAGCCACCGCCCCGAGCCCCGCAGGACGGGCCATGCGCTGTGCCATGTCGCTTTGCCCCTTCCCCGACAGCCCCTGGCGGGACATGCCGTGGCGCAAGGGGGGGTGGGCGGCGGAGGTGGGGGGGTGTGGTCTGGTGCCTGGGCCTCGCCCTGTGGCTGTGCTACGGCATCGACGGTCCAGACGCGACGCCACCGTCCCACACCCGCCTCATGGACAGTGCCGGGGGCGTGACCCGCAAGGCCGCAGCACCAGCGGCATCGTTTGGCACCGGGAGGCTAAGCCCCACACGCCCCAGTCTGGGTCCCGGGGCAGTGCCGGGGGACCTCCTCCGGCGGAGCAACTCGGGATCGCGCGCAGATCACGGCGCGCCCGGCGCAAGCCCCGGTGCCCCAGAGACGGGGCCGGCGGGCCCCGACGCCCCGCGTGTTACGGGCCTGCGCCCGGCCCAGGGGGCCTGGCAACCGCCGTTGGATGCCAGCGTGCGGCGGGCCATGCGGTCGCTGCGGCAGGACGGCGGCACAGGGCCGGCGGTAGCGACAGTACTGGAGGGGCTGACTTACGAGTGTTGCCGTGCCGGTGGCTGGGAGCTGCAGTACCATGCGGCAACGCTGTGCGACATGATGGCGGCGCGGCTGCAGAGCGCCCAGTACACTGCACCCGATCTGACCCGTTTCGCCAGGGCATTTGCGAAGCTGAGCGCCTGCAGCCAACAGTTCCAGCGGTACCTGCACGGCGCAGGGCAGGCCGTGCCGATTGCCCTTGGCCGGCAGGTGCCTCTCCTCTACAACAGCCCCCCCCCCCCCCAAGTCTTGTCGTCACAGTCTGTGTTGCTATCTGAATGAACAAGAGCCTTACACACACACACACACTACTGACCTCCGCTTCGTGAGTGCTGTAGGACGAAAAGACAGGTTGGCCGATTGAGTGCCAGCATACTGCAAGCCTGTCCAGCCGCCTGTGGACCTCAACCCCCCGTACCGTGACATGCAGGCTAGAGGTCTTGGCCGACAAAATACGGCCTGAAGAGGGTAACTAGGCAAACATAAGTGCAACCTGTACATACGCTGAAGTGCTCGTGGAACCATCGTATCAATGGAACTGCCGAACATTGCTGCATATGCATACCAGGACGTGCATGTGTGGAGCGCTTTGTTGACCTGCTTGCGGCCCCCCAAGTCTCTACTTGACAACTCTTCAGCCCATGGGACAACACTGCACAATACTGTGAACCCTTCACAGCCCTTGAACAAGCTGCTGCCCACCCTCCCTCTCCCCGTGCACGCCTCGTCCCTCGTCTCGGTGCACCACGCACACCCCTCCCCCCTGTGCACCACACGCCCCCGGTGCAGTACATGCACCTCATACCCAAGCACCACAACACCCCTCCTTCCCGTGCACCCCACACACATCCTCCCTGTGCGGTTGCAGCGCGGAATGGACGTGCCGGGACGGAGGCCACCCAACCCTCATGATGCGAAGCCAATGCTTCACGTTCAGCGCTGCCCCCCCCCCCCCTCCCCAAGTTTTGAAAGATAGTTGGGGGGTGGGTCGCATCAGGACCGGTTGTAGTCGCCCCCCCCGTGCCTGAAGGTGGCTGAGCAAAAAACCCGGTCCGGGGCGTGCCTCATGCTCTGTGCCGTGCTGCATCTGGTCACACCATCGCACCCCTCCACTACCCCGTGCAGGTGCTGGAGCCCGAGGTCCTGCAGACTTTGAGCGGACGCGAGGCGGTGCAGCTGCTGCACGCCTTCAGTAAGATGCGCGTGCACGACGCCGCGCTGCTGCGCGGGGTCGGGCAGCGGATGCTCCGCCCCGACATCGCGGAGCACTTGGAGTGGCAGCAGGTCTCCATGACCATGTGGGCCCTCGCCAAGGTACAGGGCTCGGCGCCCAAGCTGCTGCGGGCCCTCCGGACGCGGGTGGTGGCGGGGGCCGTGGTGGGCGAGCCGTCCGCGCAGAGCCTGGCCAACATCGCGTGGGCGTGCGCCACGCTGAACCTCCACGATCCCGAGCTGATGGCGGCGGTCGCGGCCCAGATACTGCGGGACGGCGTGTTGGCGCAGTTCAAGGCCCAGGTGCGTTCTGCGCCATCGCAGGGGCGGGCGTGGCACCGCGTGCGCGGCCACGGCACTCATGCAGGGCCGCCCGCCTCGTACTTCCACCGGCGAAGGACTCACTCCGGGGGCGGTTTGCGCGCTGTGGCGGGTCGGGGGAGCCGGGGGTGTTTCTGCTTTTGTTGCGCCCAAAGCCAAAGCGTTAGCTCTCTTCCGGGGCGTTTTACGGAGGGGACGTGCACTCGCCGCGAAAGTGGCGCACGTTGCGCGCACGCGGCGCAAGCGACACCCCCCCCCCCACGAGTCTCGCAGTTGTTTGCCGTTCCCGCCTCGACGCCCCCTGTCCCCTTGTGCCCAGGAACTTGCGAACACGGTGTGGGCGTTTGCCCGACTGGAGCTGCACGACGCCGCCCTCATGGCGGCCGTGGCGGCGCGGATGCGGCAGGGGGGCACCCTCGCCG
Organism: Eutreptiella sp. 'Long Island Sound 2002'; assembly: GCA_964036045.1. Classification (NCBI taxonomy): domain Eukaryota; phylum Euglenozoa; class Euglenophyceae; order Eutreptiales; family Eutreptiaceae; genus Eutreptiella; species Eutreptiella sp. 'Long Island Sound 2002'. The sequence goes on from OZ038394.1 coordinate 7,851,180, forward strand.
ACTTCAACCCCCAGAACATCGCCAACGCCGCGTGGGCCTTTGCCAAACTCGGCGTGCGGGACCCGGACCTGCTGGCCGCCGTGGCGGCGCGGATGCGGGAGGCCGGGGACCTGGGCCGGTTCAAACCGCAGGAAACCGCCAACACTCTGTGGGCGTTCGCCAAACTGGGGCTGCGCGATCCCGACCTCATGGGCGCCGTCGCGACGCGGCTCGCCCGGGCCGGGGCCCTGGCGGACTTCACGCCGCGGTCCGTGGCGAGCACCGTCTGGGCGTTCGCGACGCTGGGCGTGCGGCACCCGGGGCTGATGGCGGCGACGGCCGCCCGGCTGCTGCAGGAGGGCGCGCTGGCGGACGCCAACCCGCAGGACGTCGCGAACATCGCGTGGGCGTTCGCCGCGCTGGGCGTCCGGGACCGCCGGCTGATGGCGGGCGTGGCGCGGCGGATGCTGCGGCCCGGCCGCAGGGCCCCGCACGTGCCGAAGGGGGAGGCCCAGCGCGCGTGGGCCATTGCCATGCTGGGGGTGTCTGATCCGGACCTGGGGACAGCAGGTGCGGCCATTCTGTTTCTATTTGCTGATGCCCCCCCCCCTCCCCCTCCCATACCCCCCCCTCTGTTCCTCCCCAACCACCTCCCCACCGCCTCTACTCTGCGGGGCCGCAGTGGCGACACTCTCAATAAATAATGCAAACCCCCCCTCCCCCCTCCCCTCGCCCCTCCCCCGCAAAACGAAACAAACCAGAAGGGCGGTCTGCAACAACTGCAGCGGGGGGTACGTATTTCGGCGGGGGAAATTTTGGATTTTTTGCGAAATCTGGACCATGTCTTGGTCCCTGGGTCGGCAGCCAACATTTTTCTTCTGCGGGGAGGTGCTGGTGCCTGTGCATTGCATGTCAGGAACAGGCCTTATGCCGGTGCGTATCCCAAACAAAACTTCTTGTGTGTCCTGTGTAAACCCGAACCCCCCCTGTCGCCCCCGGGAATGGGTTTGGGTGATCATTTGGTGGCAATACGGGTACTCGAGCACCCATGGGGACCCACGCAGTGGCCGCCAGGCTCTTCTCTCGTCTCTCTTCGAGGTGCCTTGCCGAAGGCAATAGAATTGCGGGGGGGGGGGGGGGGGCTACCAGAACAGCGGGAACAAGGAACCAGAATGGAGCGGATGGCAGAGCGTGCGCATGGGAGGCAGCGACAATAAAGGGGATGGCTTGGCCAGCCAACCCCATCGCTACCTTGTGCCAGGGCAACCCCTGCTCAACCGGCATCAGGTGGGGGGTGTCTCCCGCAGCCCAGATGGGCTGTTTGCGCAACAGGAGCGGGAGCCCATCAGTGGCAGACCAACTGTGAGGGGGAAAAGGACATATGGTGGACGGCTGGGACAGCACGTGGAGGAACAGGGCACCTGGGCCGCACAGAAACACAGCGAGGCAGGCTATGGACGGCCTGTGGACAGAGGCGCGTGGACAGCAAAAACAGTCAAACGACCCCCGCAACAACCAGCACATCCTCAATACGCCAACTATTGGGCGCCGCTGACACGCAAACGGCACATGCTGCCACATTCATCACAGTCCCAACACGCCAACTACTGGGCTCCGCGAACGCGGAAACGACACCAGCAAGAGCACCGGCCGCAGCGGCCGACAGAAAGTAGCGACCCGACGCAACATGCGAAGGGAAGAACGGGTGACTGTCCAGGGCCCCGTAAAGGAACAACGACCAGACGGAATGTCACACAGGGGGGGCGAGATTTTCCTCACTCGAAAATCTCCGCCGCCCCGGGTGCGCTTCAGGCAAACGTACCCTCTCAGCGTGGAAGCCCTCCGTCGTGCCGCGTGCCAGCCCCCCCGTCCCCCGGCCCCCGCACAGCTTCATCACAGTCTTTCGCATCCTGAGTGCCATCATTAACGTTTTGTGCAGCCCCACCGGGTACCGAGGCCGCATTGACCGAGTGCAAGCCCCAGGAGGTCGCCAACGTCATGTGGGCGTTCGCCACGTTGGGCATCCACGATGCCGATCTGGTCGCCGCGGTGGCCGCCTGGATCCGGGAGGACGGGGCGCTGGCGGACTTCCACGGGCAAGAGCTCGCCAACACGGCCTGGGCCTTTGCCAAACTGGGCGCCCGGGACGCCGACGCGCTGGCGGCGATTGCGGCGCGGGTGCTCCAGGAGGGCACTCTGACCGAGTTCACTCCGCAGGCGATCGCGAACACCGCGTGGGCGTTTGCCCGATTGGACGTGCTTCATCCGGAGCTGATGGGGGCACTGGGCGCGCGCGTCGTGCAGGAGGGTGTTCTGACGGAGTTCACCCCCGAAGCCCTCGCCAGCACCGCGTGGGCCTTTGCCCGGCTGGGCGTGCGCGACGAGCCCCTCATGGCCGCGCTCGCGGCCCGGGCGCTGCAGGACGGGGCGTTGGAGGCGTTCGGGCCGCAGGAGGTCGCCAACACCGCCTGGGCGTTCGCGCGGCTCCGGGTGTCCGATCCCGCGCTGATGGACGCGGTCGCCTCCCGGATGCTGCGGGGCGGCGCGCTGGCGGGGGCCGACCCCCAGAACATCGCCAACATCGCGTGGGCGTTCGCGACGCTGGGCGTGCGGCACGGCGCCCTGATGGCCGCGATCGCCGCCCGGATGCGGGAGGACGGCGCGCTGGCCGCGTTCCCCCCGCAGGCCGTCGCCAACACCGTGTGGGCGTACGCCGCGCTGGGCGTCCAGGACGCCGAGCTGATGGCCGCGGTGGCGGCCCAGAGGCTGCAGCGCGGCGCGCTCCCCGAGTTCGACGCGCGCGCGCTGTCGAATCTGGTCTGGGCCTTCGCCTCCCTCGGCATCGACGACGCGGCTCTGACCGCGGGAATCGGGGCGTATCTGAACGAGCACCTGCAGCGGATGGGCTTCGATCCGCAGAGCGTGGCCAACACCGCCTGGGGCCTGGCAGTGGCGGCGGCCTGGCCCGGGGTGAGCAGGACCTGGCATGACGCAGCCACATTCCAGCTCCTGACACTGGCGGTGGACATGGATGCCGAGACGCCGCTCGCTGGCCCGCAGTTGTCTCAACTGCATCAGGTATGGCTCTGCTCCTGACAGCCCCCCCTGCCCGGTCACCCGGTCACCTGCTTCAGTAGCGTGCGAATTCCACTTATTTGCGAAAATAATTCACTCCCGGCGCAAAATGTTGTTGTACCGCCAAATAAAACGCAAAAAAATATTAATTTTCAGCCGCATGCCCTTCGCAAAAATGGGTTCTGCAAAAGAAATCGCAAAAAAGATTTTTGCCTCCGCCCCCCCCCCCTTTGCGAGAGCCACGTCCATGTCAGGACCGCCGGACGGATGCTGCTCCCCCCCCCCCCCCGGTGCATGTATCATGCCCCATTCTTCACCTTGCATCATGAATCAGGGGTCAGGGAATCCCGGATCATGCGGGTTTCATCGGGGATTTGTGTTTGCTGTGCCCCGAAGCAGATAACGGGGCTGGTTCTGTGTGCCTCGGGTTGTCGGATTATTGGATATTGGATTGTTGTTCTGCTGTGCCCCGAAGTTGAAAAACTGGTGGGCCTGAATCCTCCGCTACCCTTGCTCGTTGGTGCTTGTCTGTGCTATGGACTGCAATCTCAGAGTCCAGCTGATCCACATTTGTATGCCTGTGTAGGAATGTACTGCACACCCAGAGTCCAAGGTACCCCAGGTCCTTTGCAGTGGCACCAAAAGGAATGAGCCATACCCCCTCCGAAAAAAACCGGGTTTACGCCAAAAAAAAAAAACGCAAAAATGCCAAATTTTTGACTCAGCACTGTATCCGCTGTCAACTGTCAGACTAACTGATCAGCACTGTTTTGTACAGAAAAGGATGCTGTGACTGAGCAGTATCAAGGAAGTGGTTCAAGTGCCGCACATCATCTCCTTCTCCCAGCGTTCTCCTTGTGCCATGGTTGTCTTGAACAGGACCATCCAAGGGGGACCCAGCCACCAGCCGGAACACGGGAATCGACGCCCCCCCTTCCATTTCCTGCTTTTTTGCCTTGGTCCCATGCCCTCTGGCGCAATGCAACACCATTGACATTGGTGGATGATGGGGCACTCCATTGACATTTGCAAGGGACGGGTCTTAGTGGTCGTGCCTTGGTGGATGTTGTAAGGCGTGTATTTTTTTTTGCGAGTACAAACAAAATCGTACCGTCGTGTGATGTGCCGTCAAGGCAACGCGGCCCAGAAAACTCTATACAGAACGTGCAAACCCACCACCGCAAGACAGGGGGCGTGGTCAGCATCAACCCCAGCCTCAACTCTCTAAAGTGCGCTGCAAAACGCAGGTCTGTGAGCAACGAATCCACAGCGCCCGCCCGTTCATTAGGAGCTGATGATGAAGTGTGTCTTGATTCCTCAAACCGGATGCTCCGCCGTTCCGTAAAGCGCCGGTGGTGGTTTTGCTTGAGAAGTTGTCTTCGTGTTGCGTCCAAACACCGCCGCCATTGGCTCCGCCCAAAAGTCTGGTGCAAGTGTGACACAGCCATCGCAGCGAGACACAAGCGTTGGGATGTGGGAATGGCAGAGTCCATCTGTCGGTCTTGTCCGCCCCCCCGACCCCCCTCGCCCCTTCGCAAGCCCGTTCCTCCGCACAACACCGCAGGTTCTGTTGGAGGTGCAGGTGCACTCCCCCGACATGCCCCTCTGCCGCCGGCTGCTGCCCCGCATCCGCCCGTTCGCGCAGCGGTGCGCGCGCCACTTCGCCGAGGGCTCGCGCCACGCGTCCCCCTCGCGGCTGCAGCGCGCCGTGGCCGCGGCGCTGCGGCGCGCCGGCACAGCTCTCGACGAGGAGGTGGTGCTGGCCGACGCCGGGGGCTACAGCGTCGACCTGCTGCTCTCGGGGTCGCGGGTGGTCGTGGAGGTCGATGGGCCGACGCACTACGTCACGGGCCCGCGGGGGTACGCGGCCGCGGGGGCCACGCGGCTGAAGCACCAGCAGCTGCGGGCGTTCGGGTACCGCGTGGTCTCGGTGCCGTTTTGGGAGTGGCAGCGGCTGCAGTCTGCGCCGCAGCAGATGGCGTATCTGCAGCGGCGAGGGTTAGTGCATGGGCCTCCGCCGCAGACCTGGTGGGGCACAGTGTGCGAGTGGCTGCGGAGTGCCTTGTGACGCCCCCCGGCGGTTTCGCCCCGACCGGCCGCCGGTGTCCGGCCCGGAAGCCAGCGCTCGCTAAGAGTCGCCTCCGTGCAATGCACCGCGGAGCAATGAATAGCCCAGTTGCATCCATCACTCAGTTGGGCCCGCCCACATCCGACGTCTTGAGTCAGTAGCCCCGCCCCCCCCCCAAAAAAAACGCCTCGTGGCCCCGACACAAGCGGCAAGTCTGGTTTCGCCTCAGACCCCGGGTGCCTGAGCACAGCGCCCCCCGATATGAAAGACTGTGATGAGGCTGTGCGTGTGTGGGGGACGGGGGACGGGCACTCGGTGCGGCGGAGTGCTCTGACGCTTAGTAGCTGTTGCGGACCGTTCGTCTGGTTTGTTTGGGGGTGTGCATCACATTGAGAGTGTCGCCGTTGTGGCCAGGCGGCAGGGGGTAGTCAGGGAGGAACGGCGGGGGGTAGGAATCTTTGACGGTTGTCTGTACGCTGTCCCTGCCTTCGGCTCCTCCGATTGCTCAGGTGAAGCATCATCTGAATGGGAGACACAAATGCAAGGCTGCAGACCCCACGTGTCCCACCCAACTTCAGCACATTCCCGTCGCCCACGAATCTGAACTTCGATCTCTTGACGACAATTGTCAAGAACTCCGGGGGGCGGGGGGATGCATTGGAGGGGGGGAAGGTACCCCCAGGGCCTCTGAAGATTTGATTCTGCTCGTAACAAGAGTTTTGCCTGAGACGGCAGCCCCTCTCTTTGTTTTACCATTATTTTCAGCGAATGTTTCTGGAATTGCGCCCAAGCCCCCCAACACACGTAAGCACGGCCATGTCTAGGGGCATGGGATTCCTGTCTGACCGTGGGAGCACGCATCACAAGACCACTGTGAAATTTTTTTGGAACAGATTTGTTTGTGACACGAAGATGTTGCGCATCCGAACAGACGCATTGTTGCACAAGAAACGTGCTGCAGTTCTGAATCTTTAAAGTGTAAATGCCATGCAAGCATAATTTCTGAAGGTTCTGGAAGCGTCAACTGTTTTTGCTTCAAGCTGCTTGAACATCATTTTGGCGCATTCGGTCAAGACATAAAGTTGTATCTCTGAAGTATTCCGATTAAAATGCACACCACCATCGAGGAAAGTGGTGAGTCGAGGCTCTGTTGTGAAAATGTGCAGCCCAATAGCAAGGAATTTGAAATCTTGGGTTGGTGGGACAGCATGCGTGACTGTTTGCCCTTATTGTACAAGTGTGCCCTCCATATACAAAGTAATTGCCGGGTCCTGGGTGGATTTTGCCTATCCGTGTCTGTATTGCAATAGCACAACCAATGCAGTGGCATTGTGATCCAGCGTATGGTCATGGAAGGCAACACAACATCTCGGTGCCCTCGTGGTGTGGCCAACTTATTGATCCCACAAATATCCTGTGACATGTAAAGTTCCTTTCATACCTGGAAGAGAATGTGCTCCGCAAAAACACCACAACATGGAGCGTGGCACTCACAAAGCACACATATCTTTTTGCTTCAATGGTGTATTGCTTCCGCTACAATTGCAATGGGCCATCCAAAAGATTACAATTGGCGCATGCCGTGCTGTGTCGCAATTGGCAAGCGTTGAAGATTGGAAGCATCTACCAATCTTGTAGTTGTTTTAAGAGCTTTTTACATTTTTCACATTTTTTGCGGTTTTCTACATTTTTTTTGCGTATCTGTACAGTTCTTACGAGGTTGCAGAACTGAGTGGAGGCCACTGAGCCAGCTAATTGGGCTGCTTTCAAGATCGGTCTTCATATTGTCTGACTGATCCAGCCAAGGGCAATAGAATGCCTTTGGACATCTCTGTGACTTTCTGTCACCCGTGTGACATGTGTGACGTGTGGCGTGTGACGTGTGGCGACTCAGCCTCTAGACATGGTGAGGATATCCTCTCCCCAGTTTGATGCTGGGTATGTTCAAGTGCATGTAATCTACCTTCTTGGCTATCCATGTTTCCCCTGAATGCTCTGGTGCACTATGAACCCCATGTTTGGAAGCAGAGCAGGAGGGGTTTGACTTGTGGGATTCCCACTATTTTGCCTGTTTTGTGGCCTCTCATGGGGTTCCAAAGGTGTGGTCTGATGCTTTGGTCATTTGACGAAAAGGTGGTACGTTGAGTGCCAGGCAAACCACGACTGCCCGGCCTGTCTCTGCCGCAGGCTCTGTATCTTGGGAAGAGAGGAGGTGGTGTGCCACAGTGGCCACTTCAGAGGCGCGTCCGCCTTATGGCCTTTGCATGGGCAGGGCACGGACCACCCCTCGCTCTCGCCGTGCCTGACCACCATCGCTGCATTCCCAAATTTGCTGTGCCGCCTGCTGCAGCGTAATTCGACGAGGAACACAGTCGGTCTTTAGGCCTGCCACTGTGTTTCTGCTCTGATGTGAGGCTGGGCCCTTCGAGTCTGGTCACCACGACACGTGATGGCCTAAAAAGCCGAAAACGAATCAAAACTATACCACCAACTCAGTTACTTTGGCTTTGTCTGGGGTAACATTCTCTGAATGCCCACACACTCCTGTTGTGCGTGCATGCCACAGCTCTGACATTACAGAGGTCCCTTTTAGAGCACATCTTGAACATAGGGGCAACCATCACAAGGTTAACTTCAAATTCTCAGACTGATCTAGCCAAGGCCAAGGGGAGAGGCAACAGAATGCTTTTGGACACCTCTTTGTCTCAGCTATGTGTCATAATGGTGTTGCGCCTCAGCCTCTAGACATGGTGAGGATATCCTCTCCCCAGTTTGATGCTGGGTATGTTCAAGTGCATGTAATCTACCTTCTTGGCTATCCATGTTTCCCCTGAATGCTCTGGTGCACTATGAACCCCATGTTTGGAAGCAGAGCAGGAGGGGTTTGACTTGTGGGATTCCCACTATTTTGCCTGTTTTGTGGCCTCTCATGGGGTTCCAAAGGTGTGGTCTGATGCTTTGGTCATTTGACGAAAAGGTGGTACGTTGAGTGCCAGGCAAACCACGACTGCCCGGCCTGTCTCTGCCGCAGGCTCTGTATCTTGGGAAGAGAGGAGGTGGTGTGCCACAGTGGCCACTTCAGAGGCGCGTCCGCCTTATGGCCTTTGCATGGGCAGGGCACGGACCACCCCTCGCTTTCGCCGTGCCTGACCACCATCGCTGCATTCCCAAATTTGCTGTGCCGCCTGCTGCAGCGTAATTCGACGAGGAACACAGTCGGTCTTTAGGCCTGCCACTGTGTTTCTGCTCTGATGTGAGGCTGGGCCCTTCGAGTCTGGTCACCACGACACGTGATGGCCTAAAAAGCCGAAAACGAATCAAAACTATACCACCAACTCAGTTACTTTGGCTTTGTCTGGGGTAACAGTCTGTGAATGCCCACACACTCGTCTTGTGCACCCAACACTGTGCACGCCACAGCTCTGACATTACAGAGGTCCCTTTTAGAGCACATCTTGGACATAGGGGCAACCACCACAAGGTTAACTTCAAATTCTCAGACTGATCTAGCCAAAGCCAAGGGGAGAGGCAACAGAATGCCTTTGAACACATCTGTGACTTTGTCTCAGCTATGTGTCATAATGGTGTTGCGCCTCAGCCTGTAGACGTGGTGAGGGTATGCTTTCCCCAGTTTGATGCTGGGTATGTTCAAGTGCATGTAATCTACCTTCTTGGCTATCCATCTTTGCCGTGAGTGCTCTGGTGGATGAGGTTTTTGATGTGATTTGGGGCTGGTAATGGTATATTAGGGACATTGATTCTTGTCTTGGCACCCAGTCTCATTCCTTTCTTGTCCTTGGAGGTTGAGATTGGGGACTCATCTGATACTAGTAAATTGAATACACAATGGTCACCGCTTGTGTCCGTAGCATGCGCAAACAATGCCTTTCTCAGAGTAATACTGGTCATTGGTTCCATCAAATTTTGGATTTTTAGTGTTGCTCTTGCAAATGATACTTTTTGCTCAAGCACCCAAATACCTCACCTGAATATGTCACATTCATGTCTTTACGTTGTGTTCTCCTCCTTCAACGTCACTTTCAAACCTTTCAACACCCACATTGATACCACCAACACAGCAACCGACCACCGACCAGTCTCTACCTCCATAGCCGTGCCCACAAAACCAATTAATGTCTACAACATCCCACACACCAATATCCACTACCGGCCCCTCAACCAAATGAAAAATCGCACCTCCACTCTCTTCTCAACCCATTGGACGCATGGGTTGAACACTGCAATTCACTTTGGCACAACCACACCCTAGAAGATCTAATCCCACTCCCCGATTTCATTTTTAATCAACTCGTCAGTGCATACAAACGTGTCACTCATCGGGCACACGAACACAAACCCACTGGTATTGAAAAACAATTCTGCATGAGGGCACAACAATTTACCTCTTCTCAGGGCATGAACAAACGTACTCCCAATACTCTTCAAAGACTACTTAACAACTGGTGCCAGAAAAAACAAGCACAAATGCACAAAAAACTCCACGGCTCACTTATCCAAAATAAGCGCCTCTCTAAGTCAATTAATAACATCCTCCATCCTCAGTCAATCAATAATATCCTCCATCCTCGCACCCAATCCCCTATGTCCCTCTACGACACCAAGGGCAACCTCACCTCTGATCCTGCAGCTATGTGCCGCTCAATGGAGGAATCCCTCACCTCTTTGGGTGGACCACCCAATTTCGACGTAGACAACAATTTCATTGACACCCTCATGGCCCGATCCCCTGAACTACCCAACGATGCCCCACTACCCCAATTCGCTAGGAAAGTCTACGACCATCTCCTTTATCATGCCAAACCCTAGAAAGCACCCGGTTTCGATGAGACCTCATTTTATCTTTTCTCTATAACCCCCAGCAACATACAAACATTCATTTACAATTTATGCTCTCTTCTCATTGCCTCACCCATACCCTTTTCTTGGCTCAAGGCAAAAATTTTCTTTTATACAAAAAAGGCGATCCACACGAACCAACAAGTTACAAAATTATTGCCGTCCTCAACACACCATACAAAATTTTGGCCTCCTGTGGAGCCATCACCTTAATTTACTACACTATGAAATACAGATTTACAAACCCTACTCAATGTAGGGGTCTACCAAACCACAGAACCACAGACCACATATACTCCATGATCGCCAACCTCTCCATCCACCCAGACATTGATCATCTCTACCTCGACCTCAACAAAGCTTTTAACTCCATCTTTCACAACGCTCTTTGGTGTACAACATCCCGTCAACCATCATTCACCTTATTCAGACCCTCTATGCCTCTCCCCATGACTACCCCATCATCAATGAGTTTGCCCTCTTTGCTGCTCACTGCATCTATGGACTTAGACATGGGTGTTCAATGTCCCCCATTCTCCTCAACCTATTGTTGACCCCATTATTCTCTACATCAAATCTCTTTTTCCCCCCGACAGATTCAACGTCCTCTTTTCCTTCATCGTCGACATAGCTTTTCAAATTTTCTCCCACCGCACTCTCTACACCATACTTCACTTCCTATTCATACATGGTCCCGGGTACGGATTTGTTTCAACACTACAAAATCAAAACTGCATGCAATTAACAACGCAACCCACATCACTTTCCGCATGTCCTCCACAATTTTCTTTAGCACTTTTAAAGCCGAAGGCAACCCTAGAAGCTTTACAAATCCTAGGGACATACTTCTTCAACCAACAACAAAAAACACAATTGTGCTGTCTTCTGACCAACACAATTAACTTCTTTTTTGCCAATCTCGATACTCTTCCACTCACCCACAATGAAATCATGAATCTCTCCAACATCAAACTCATCCCAACTGCTAATTACAGAATTATCTACAATTCACTCTCACAAGACAAACTGGACAAACTAGACTCCCTAATTTGGAGCCACATTTCCGCAATGGGTAGATTTTCCCACTGCACTCCTAACAAGACTGAATACTCGTCAACATTTCGTTTGGCCCGAAAATCACAAAAATCTGCATCACAACACACTCACAAGCCATCAACCACATAATCAGCTACTCCTATAATATTGGTCCCTCAACCACCAATTTCAAAGTTGCTAAGCAACAGATTTAGCGGGTAGGTGAGCGGGGCATTATTGGTGGCAAAATGGCTCCACTCGAGCAACCCACAATGCTGCGCTGATCCCTGAGGAAGAGGAATGACGCAATTGGTCATAGAGAAAGACACGAATACTGATGCATGAGGAGCCTGAACCGCTTCATCTAAGGATTGATTTGGGCATTTTTGTAATGACCAATGAAGTTGCTTGCACTGTATACACAAGTAGGGTGGGGGCCTAGATGCATTATATGTTCTTCTTTGTCGAGAACACCGTGCACAGGGTCTTGGCCCCTACTTGTGTAAAGCCTCCTCGGAATGGGTATACACACTATATATTGGGCCCATGCATTTGTCTACTATTTACAACGCATATGCGACAAGCACCATGCAATGGTTTTAAGCGAAACCTTGATATTCGTGTTTGCAATTCTTTGTTTCATCTTTGCACTGAAATGCGAAACGTTTTTCTTAGAGACTACCTAATTTTGATGAGCTTTTATTGCGTTTGAATGAACTGCTTGTGCCAATCCAAGTCTCAAGCAGGGCTAGAAGACTTGTGTGGGACTAGGAAGTATTTCTTGATTTTTTGGTGCATGGCGGCGAGCACAACTCCAAGCGGGCTGACCACAAGCAGGTGAGCATTCATGGCAAGCCGAAGTCTAAAACAGATGCAACAATATATACAATAATACTATAGATACTTGGTTGTCATGTGGGCTGAGAAATGAAACATTTAGGGTGCACAGCACTGCGCCAATTGGCAACAGTGGCCCGAACGCTTCAATGGGCTCATGAGTTCATGCCCACGGGTTGGACAGGGCCTAGGTATGGCGCAAAAAAAGCAAAAACAAAACAAACAATATAAAGATGCTAGCCCGTGGTCACTTTTGTGGGCAATTAGAAAAAATAGGAAGAGAGAGGGACTCGCTCTAGAAGAAGAGGAAGGGAACAAAAGTGAGAAATAAAAAGACACCCTGCCCGAAATTTTAATGTGGAGCGGAAACCCCCTTGTCGCTTGCGGATCCTAGTTTTGTTTCACTTTGAAGTATTGCGGCATAATGTCTTGCAGATTGGGTATTTATGTAGTGAGTGTGTGTGTTTGGGACTAAGTTTGTTCGGTGGATTTGTTAACATACCTTGTTTTATTGAGATGTTTGTTCGTCGGGATGTGATGGTTTCGTTTAGGGTGTAATACAAGTGTTGGAGTCGTTGAGGACTTGCTGTAGATGGACAGTGGGTTTTTTCAAGGGTTTTCAGCGCGTGCTAAGGGATAAATGCATCTTAGGTAGGTGTTTTACTGATTTACGGATAAATTTTTTTTGGTAAAGGTGTGCGTTTTTGATAGATGAAGTGAGAAAAGTCAGGTTTCTCCTTTCGTGATGAGTAAAAAAGAGTTTGGGTGGTCCATTTCGATATCTTGTTGGAGTAAACATTAACAGAAAAATTGGCGTTTCCTTTAGTCCCTAAAAGTTATGTGCGAAGAAGTGGAATGAAAGAAGTTCAATAAAAGGTGATACCACAAGTAGTAAGGGTTATCGTAAGCAATGACGGAATTGTTTTTATTCTCTTGGATGTGTTGCAGCGTGGTGCAGACACTTAAGTTGTCAATTGCATAGATATTGGTTTCGGAAAGTTGAAGCAGAGGTTGAAATTGCGTAACGGGGATGATTGCAAACGTTTCTGCTAGGTATGAACCTTTTATAGAGGAGAGGCTACATATGGTGATAGGAAAAGTGGAATTACAAGTTGCTCCTGAGCCTGAGAAGGTGTCGTGCTGTGGGCTGTGGTGGATTTGTGGGATTGGTAGTCAACAAAAATTGGTGGGTGGGTGTCAGACAAATTGTCATGTCCAAAAAAGAAACTAAAGTATTATGGAGGTGGGGTGGTCCACAGTGCCTTGAAACTACCTATTGGTTTGAACAAAGTTGGTGGAGCTTTGTGTAAGAGAATAAGTTGGTAGGTTTTGTTGAGATTGGTAATAAGTGAAGGCAATGTCCACTAAAGTGTTGGAGGAGATTTGGAAAGAAAAGCGGAGGTTCAGTATCTTGTGGTAATAAAATCCTACAAAATTGGATAAGTTAACAATCATGAATTGCAGAGTGTTAGGCTCAGGGGAGTCGCTGCGAAGTGCTTCTCACACATGAGCGTGGCAGACCCCCCGGTCGATGATAATCCCTTGACCCTCCCATAATGGGCACTGGGAACTATCTCCGCTTGGCTGCCGCCCCTGCGCAAATTGTCCGCATTAGAGACGGGGTATAAATACCCCAAGGTGTCAGTCACCACCCACTGTTCTCCTGTCCACTCACGTACCCCCCCCCCCTTGCGCAAACACGGGCTAGGTTTTGGATCGAGGACCAAAAGTGCGGAAACACGGGGTCTCCGTGTTTGCACAAACCCGTGTAAGCGCGCGGCACGTACTGCAAAACGGAAGTTGCAAGCATGGCCCAACCTTAACCCTCCCAACATGATAGCACTAGTCATTTTTCTTTAACCACACAACTCAGGTGTCACCCAGTCACTTTCATTCTGATTGACACGCATTGAGTAGAACCATTGGCCAACCTTCCGCTTCATCTTGAAGAGCTCAACATGCTTGCCTTTTGGGGCTGGCTTCGGGGTTGCCTTGGGAGCAGGCTTCGCCGTTGGGTCAGGCACAGCCCTGAGTTTCGTACCCTTGGGAACAAAGCTGTCATCCACAATGTCCTTTGCAAAGTACAGCTTCCTCTCAAAGACATGCCCCAGACCCCAAACCCCACGGGCTGCCTTGGCCCAAACAATCTCAACACCCTCCTCTTCATCCTCATCTGAATCGTCACAAGAAGAAGAGTCATCAGAATCAGAATCGGAACCAGAATCAGTGTTAGCTCTAGAATCAGAATCAGACTCAGAATCAGAATCTGAATCAGAACCGGGCTTGGCATTCGAAGGGTTGGTGTCAGGGAAAAAATCTGTGTCCTCCAATAGGGACAACTTCAGTCCGTTCGAGGCGTTTGGCTGCGGGCAAGCGATGCTTCGGCAGTTGCCGGGCAACTTGCTCGTAAGAAGGCAACTCTGGCTGCTCCCAGGTAGTGGCACCTCGGACATGGTCCACATAGTAGGGGATGCCATCCTTCGTAGTGCGCAACTCCCAGCCCATTCTTAGGCGGCTCAAGTTGCATGGTCAAAATTACACCAAATGCACCCAATTTGGACCATGCAAAAAAATAGTTTTTCATAGGCTCTGTTTTTTGAAAACAGAATATTAGTCCAAAGAAAGTATCTTTCTTACCATTTGTGCCATTTCGTGCCTTTTTTCGGACAGCCGAAAAAAAAAAAACTATAAAAAGAATAAATAAATCTTATGATTTCAGTGGAAAATGATGTGCTTTTAGCGGAAATTGGCCAAGAAATACATTTTGCATTCCCCTTGTTTTTTGGATAAACATGGTCTGCAGAAAAAATGATTGCAACATCATTTTCTGTTCTGCATGTTCATTGCATACCTGGAAAAATGATTTATTGATCGAATTCTATGCGCGAGGCCTCGCACAATCAACACCAAGGATCATTAAAACAGAAGCATGGCGGATTAAATATCAATGCAAAACATATGCAACATGTGGTTCAAGGGCTGCCCCATGCGCGAGGCCTCGCGCATAACTTACTAAACCAAAAACCTCACCCGATTCATTTTCCTTTGAAAGACGGCTTCAGCGTCCAGTGGTCTTAGTACCCACCCCACGGTTTGATTTTTGATTTGCACTGCCTGAAAAAAGAGGTATAGGTTGTGACTTTCAAGTTCTGGGACTGCATTGCAGTCCTCATTGCGCGAGGCCTCGCGCAAAAGAAGCCCCAGAAAATATATTCTTTGTACCATTGTGATGGGATCTCATCTGATAGCGCTTGTGCACAACCTTCACTGAAGCAACGAGTACCTAAATTGTCGTTGAGTCATTGAAATTTACTAGAAGGTTGCCCCCCCCGGAGGCGGAAAAACTCTTTTTGGGCTTGGTCAGCCCCTGCGCTTGGCAGACTGCTTCCCCCAGGGCACCTTCTTTCTCCAGGTATGGAACATCATCTTGATAATTGGTGTCGTTTGCACTACATTGCATTTTACTCTCCAAAAAATCAGTTTTTTTGGCCCAAGCAAACGCTCAAAAAAGTGCCACGCATGGCAAATTCATATTTTCTTTGCACATTTTACTTTGATCTATAGTCAACAACGGAAGGATCAATTTTTCTTCAGCCAAAGCTACAAGGGGGGTCCCTGTCCAGCTCAGCGTCATCTGTTGAGTCGACATGCTTAATGTGTTAGCAGTGATACTCTTTTTTTTGCTTGACACTCCCCATAAGTTGTGGCAGGTGTGCATCATGAGCAATGCTGAAGGATGCACCCTGTGCAACACCTCCAACGTATGTGCTCCTTTTGTTAGGAATGCAACAATATTAGAAATGATTTCTTGAGTCATCAATTAGATTTGCAAGGCTTGTTTAGAGCACTGAATGTCCGCCCGCGTAAACATATTGTACAATGTGATCAAGTCAAGGGTGCCTGTAATGTCACTCCAGTGTAGGCGCCTGCTTGACTCTTCAATTCTACCATCATTACCTGACTTTGGAGGGGCAATGGACTGCTCCTTGCGCGAGGCCTCGCGCAAGGAACAGTCCATTGCCCCAAAAAAAGCATTTTTTGGACCCATCAGGACCAAGAAAAGGCCAAATTCCTTACGGGAGAGTTCTTTTGGTGTTCCAAAAACGGCTTGATTTTTTGCAAGCCAAAGAATGGTTCTTTTGATGTTTTTTCAGGCCGTGTATTTTGGGCACTTTCTGTCATTTTACACCATGCAACTTGAGCCGCCTAAGCCATTGGCAGAGGAGCTGCAGGTGCTGGGCCATAGCGTGCCGCGGGTGTAGTGCTCCGCGTGGGGGACCGGCCACGCTCAGGTGAGGGAGCCCCATCGGAGGGTGAAGGTGATCGTATGGGGAAGGAGACACGCTCCAGAGGTGCATGATGCTCTTGTTCATGCCCGTTGCGCTCATACACAATGTGAATGTACTGCTCACCTCGTGTTGAGGGACCCAAAACGCGAGCAGGCACAAACTGGTTGTTTGTGTACCGCTGGTATGTGATAGGCTGTCTAGCAGCGAAAAGAGACTCGTTCATGACTATGAAAGAGTGTCCAACAGACCGGCATACAACCCAGAGTACAAGAGCACATGGAATTATAGCTGTAGCAACACTTTGTTACCCATATTGACCCTTCCTGCATCCGGCACAAAGCTACAAACGACATTCTCTATTGGATCAGAACCGCAAAAACGATGGATGAAAAAAGAGAACAAAAGTGCGGAAACACGGGGTCTCCGTGTTTGGACAAGCCCGTGTTAGCGCAAGGAGGGGGGGGTACGAGAGCTAGCCTCCCAAGGCCAAACATCAACCTCTTTAGACATCCAATATCGTGCCTTGGGGTATGCAATGAAACCAGTCCGTAGGGTCAGGAGCAGAGGTCGCAGTGGCATGGGCAACAACATTGCTTGGCAAAGAAGACATAACGATTGTGTTGACTGAATAGTATCCTGCAAACAGATATGATACACATAGCCCATGAAATACCTGATATGCACATACCCAGGAGTGGCTGGAGTCGCTGCAGGCGGCAGTCAATTATTTTGCCAGTCGCGGGCTCAGCCGCCACTCAAATCCCCGCGGCACCAGACGACGTGGCATACGTAATGTGAGGAAGGTTTTCGACAACTTTCGGCCATTTCTGTTAGATTTTACGTCAAAATTATTCATTAACACCCAACGAAATAATACAGTTGATAATCCGAGCGAAGCTCGATCATCCGAAGACCAGCCGCCGCCCGCGCAATCCCATATAGCTTGTTTGTAGTCCAGCACCTGGAGAAAATGTCACGAAAGTGATGAAATAAGAAAAAGCGCCAGGCGCAATCGATAGCCCAGAGCAAGGGCTATCGATTGATGTATAAGAACTTTCAGAAATACGTAGGAATCGATGAACTGCCGATTTTTTCAGTTCAAAATTGAAAACCGTTTTTTTAATTGTGTTCAGTAGTGCAAATAGGGACTACTATCCGAGTTTTCCGGGTTTTGACCATCTATGACCCACCTATCCGGGTTTTGACCATCTATGACCCACCTGCATTACCAGCGCAAACACACAGAGAAAACAGGGAGCAAAAGCGACGCTTTCAGTTCTTCTTGCAGTGGACTGTTGGTGCAGAACCAGGTTCAGAATGCGATGCAAATTTAGTCCATCGTGTCAAGCCAACGGTTTGATGCGTGAATTTGGTGTTTCACACATTGGTTGACCGCACAAACCTCTGCACCCCTGGTCGTACATGTTTGTCCGCTGTTAATTTCGCACGTTGCTTGTCTCAAAGTGCTGTTATTCTCCATGAGGCCGCCCTTCCGACACTGGAGAAAGATGTCCTTGAATTATGCCCTAGGTCTTTTGATGTATTCCTGCAGGTTTTGTAGTTGAAAACCCCAAACCAAAGCAGCAAGTAGAGCAAGGACTGAATGTGGATCGAATCAATGATTGGTTTTGGAATCCAGTGTAACACAGAAGGGCTGCAGATAGACAAAGCAGGTTTATGCACATAGATTCAATCACAAATGGATAATACAAAAGGTTTTATATGAAAATTGGTCAGACTCTAGCCTCAGAGGTTGCAATAGGCACTTCATGTGCACTTTTTTGGGTGAAATGGTGCTGGTTAGGACTGAGGGGCATAGATGTCAGGACCACACAGAAAATGACTTGGCCAAGCAACTGAATTCAGAAACAGTTACAAAGTAGGACCACAATAAGTGGTAGAAACAATTGAGTATAGGGGTCTTGGGGTGGGAGACCACTTAGGCTTAACCTCCAAGGCCAACAAGCATGAAATGCCTGATTTATTTTGGTATGTCCTCCATGAAGGAAGGTACCTCCACTCAGTTGAGTGGTAGGGGTGAACTTCATGGGGGGGCTAGGGTCACAACCCTAGTTACTTTGAGAAAGTGTACTTTAGGCCACAAAAGAGAGATAAAAACACTTAAGTTTGTCTTAGCATCAACAAAGGGTTTTAAGGGGGGCTTAGCCTGGATCAAGCCCTCCAAGAAAGACATGGCAGTGACTTTTTCTTACTCCCCCCTGGAGTACTAGTTAGCTAAGCTAGTAGGACCAAGGAAACAGGCTCAAATATTCCCAAAATTACCTCAAAAAATGCATTAAACTTACCAAAAACATCCTCATCACTTCAAAGAAGCCTATCACACTGTAGGGACCCTTGAAAAACAGTGTAATGTACCGTGAATGATATCCCTTCGAAGGGGCATTCCTCAAAAGTCGCCGGCGTGCGGCGAAAACTTTTGGAAAAAGTTTGGGGGCAGTGGGAATTGAACCCAGGACTCCCTCCCTAGAGCACATATGCTTGCCCACTAGGGTACAGTCGAACGCTCTAATGCGGACGGCTATCGCTGTATAAACAGCGTTTTAGTAAACGTCCTGACCAAAGGCCAGGGCGGAGCAATACTCCTAATGGAGGACACAAACCCCCAGGAGCTGGAAAAAATAGAAAATGTAACCAGCAGGGAGTGATTCCTGCGGTTTAGCGGAAAGGGGTTGCGGTTTAGCAAGTGAAATCGTTAAAAATCGACAAAACCACGCGGGAAAGCGTCATTTTTACACATAACTTAAAGTCGCAGACAAGCGCAAAGGGAGCGGACTCCAAGAAAAGGGTTGCGCAAGCGTAAACGGCTTTTGGAAAAGAAGGTATGAGCCGTAGTTTTTAAAGTTCTAAAGGAAATTTTTGCACAGTTGCATCAAAATTTTTATAAACTTCAGAGTCAAGCATTCAAATTCAGCCCACACCACAGAGCAGTTCAACAACCCGTCTCTCAGGTATGTCTGTGTCACCTCACACTCACGCATTGCGTTCGTGTTGGTTGTTTCGTCAAAACGTTAGGGTTGTCAACGCTGTGCTCGTTGGGGGGTCGGGTGTTCTCCTCTCGTGCTCTGCACAGGTAAAAGCAGGAATGAAAGGTATGTGATGCGAATGGAGCGCGCAGCGCGCATGTAGGGTTAGAATATGCGCTGTGCTCGCGATGCATGTGCCTAATCGAGGCATCCACACGCTGTGACGCTTTACCTGTATCCGAAATTCACCCCTGTCTTCTTCCTCACAGGTAAGTACAGAAGCGTTTGTTCGTGTGCGGCCGTGGCGTTAAAGTTGAGTTGCTTAAAACGCTTAGGTTTGTTTTGTGTTCGTTTCAATTCGGCATTCACACGATGCATGGTGAGTAAGGTAGGTTAGCCCAGGAGGAGCTCACCTCCTGGTTGAGTCAGTGGTTCAGCCTCCCTTCCCTGCGTGCACATGATGCATTAAAGGGTAGGCCACGCGAATTGCGCACGGTAAACCTTGTTTCGGTTACCCAGAGGCTCCTCGGTACGTTCTTTAAGAGAACCCGAGGACTTTCTTAAAGCTTGCTTGCTTGACAGGGGTAGCTGATCCGTCAGCGTGTTTGCGAACAGTGTATTATAGGTCACACTGAGAAGGTTATAATACCTGGAGTGTGGCTTGGTTCCTCCGTCGCAAACACCCCTTCGTTTGCCTCTTTTGTACAGGTGGGAGAGGTTAAGGGTGATTGGTGCACGCAGCAGCTGCCTTCGGCGGCTACCATTTTTCTGCCCCAGCAAAACAGGGGCGCTGATCACAAATCAAATCACTGTGCCTCAGCCAGTACTGGCGAGGGCAGTTCGACCTCAACGACATCTGCGCTGTGCACGCAACGAGAGCACCCCTTCCCTCCGAGCCCTAGCAGGGGAAACGCGTTGTGGCGTCCCCTGTTAGGCCACAGCTGCTTAGGAGCGCTGTGTTCTCTTGTCCTTTTCACAGGAGGGCCATTAGGGCCTGAGTGAACTTTGACAGCAGCACCCAGTAGCGTGTGTAGGGGTTAGGGTCAGCAGGCCTGGCAGGCGGTGAGTGCAAGTGATGAGTGCTCACCCTGCCTTCGAAGGCCGGTGCTGGCGTTAGTGAGTGTAGTGTAGTGGTGTCTCCTGTCCCGCGTGCTTTTCCTCGTGGGCAGGGGAGTGCGTTAGCTTTTGGCCTGTAGCAAAAATGGGCGTTTTGTATGCCCTTAGCACACTTGGCCACCCCTCCCCTCTTAGTAGGTAGGGCTTTTGCCGTCTTACCCCAAGGATAGGCGCCAGCACAGAAATTGGGCGCCATAGGAGTGGTAATAGTACCTGATTAGGACCTTCGGTCCGACGTCAGCGAAGCCCGGTCTCCGGGAGCCACGCTGGGGAGAGAAGTGAGACACATACAGACATACGTAGCACACTTAGGGGTATGGTAAACCCAGTAAGGAAGGGTAGAACCCCATGGGTCTGGACCAGTCAGGGGTCCTAACTGTGGGCTCGCTTGTCCCCAAGGAGGGAAGACACACCTTGCCTCATAACACCTTGCTTGTCATTCCCCCCTGGTGTAGTAAGCCACCGTTCTTCGTTGGCTCACCAAGGTCATTACATTAGGGCAGTACCCATGCAACACATGGTCAACAAGGCAAACACTCGCTGGGTGGCTGCAATCTTGATAAGCGGCCACCTGGCTCACGCTGGAAACCATAGGCATGGGTCTGCAGGGCACAGACAGGGTCAGTGCAGTGCTCAGTAAGCAGTAGTCTGTGAAAAACCAATGGCCTTCGGCCAGGGAGTGGTTGTCACGGGGGGCTAACGGTCCTGTCCTGCGATGCAATGCGGGGCAACTGTGACAACTGCTCTTACACCCATACTCAGGCACGACTGCAGAAGAGTGCTCACTGCACCTGTCAGTAGACTGACACAGAAAAATTAGCTTCGCTTCTTACGCTGGGACATAGTCTCAGCACGGGTTAGGGGCTGACCCTCGTTGTTCTCAACGAGGTAAGTGCGGAAGATGGGGTTGATACTCCCATCTGGTTGTATGAAGGCTGACATAGGTTCCCAGGTCGCCTCGGACAACCCATAGCCATCCCACAGGGTTAGGAATTTCCAGCCCTGTTTATACTCGTGGCGAGCAATACCTGCAACCACGTAGTAACCATCGACTGCCATCTCATCGGCAGTCATCTCTTCGAGTTCGTCTGCCTCCTCTGGACTGGCAGCGTTCTCTAGGTCTATACGTTCGACCTCACTGTCGCTGAGGCGCCACTCATCCCAAGACAAGTCGTCAGGGGAGTGATAGTGCCTCAACTGCTTAGGTGCACATAGCAGTTCACCACCTAGACGTGGGCTGCACCTGACATGGATCCTGGATCCATCTATCCTGATGATACGATAGGGTCCAAAGTAAGGGTCCTGTAGGCAGTTACGTGGCCAGGAGGGTAGGCGTGAATGGTGTACCAAAACAAGGTCACCAACCTTGAAGCTGGCAGGTCGCCGTAGGCGGTTCCGTCGGCTCTGTTCACGGTCACGTATGTGTCTCAGGTTAGTACCAGCCTGGTTAGCCAGAGACTGCTTGTGTTCCAGCCAATCTCCCACAGGGCTCTTGAAGTCCTCAGGGAAGGGGGTTCCGAAGAACCAAGCAGGTCGTCCTCCATGGAACAGTTCGTGGGGGGTGAAACCCGTAGAAGAGCTCCGCTGTGAGTTCATGGACAGAAGTGCCCAGGGCACTAGGCGTACCCAGTCCTTGGTGCGCTCCTGTTTCATCAGGATTCTTAAGTTTTGCTCCACCACACGGTTCTGTCTCTCACAGAGAGGGTTAGACGTGTGAGTATAGGGTACACCTGTGGTTACCTCCACGTTGAGGGCATTTAGCACTCGTTTGTACCACCCAGTGTCACTGCGGATGCGTACATCTTCATCAGAGTGCACCTGCTTAGGTGCTCCATAGGGTTCGAACCATTGTTCGACCAACATTTTTACAGTCTGCTCACCTGTGATTTTTTTATTGCAAGGGAACACACGGGTGAAGCGAGATAGACCACAGGTGACCACGAGGCAACTATCATAGCCGCCAAAGCGTGGTAGGCCGTGGATGTAATCCACGTAGAGAAGAGAGTTAGCACAATAGGGTATGGGTAAGCTGGAGATCAGGCCCCTATCCCTACTGTCGCTCTGCTTGCTGGCATGACAGCCACAAGCATCCACAATGGTCTGCATACGCGACCTCAGTTCAGTCAGGGTTAGACTAGAGTAGAAACACTCACGGAAGAAGTCCACTGAGCGATTAGCGCCAGTGTGACCAGAACTGAGATGGGACCACTGTAGGCACCCATCCAGTCGTGCCTCAGGCACAACAATTCGGTCCTCGTAGAAGAGGTACTGATTGTTTTTATACCACTGGTGCCCGTCAATGACACGGGGTTCGAGACCAGTGCTGAGGGTTTGGAGAATTTCTTCATACTCTGACTGATAGTCGGTTAGACTCCAACCCTCCAGGATTCCAGCAGTGCGCATGGACAGGTCAAGCTGGACATCCATACGCTGGAAAGCCTCTTTGGCGAGCGCCTCAGAGCTCTCACCAATAAGCGCATCGAAGTTGTTGCGCGATATATAGTCAGACAGTTCATTCTTAATCCCGGGGATATGATGCACTGTCAGCCTGAACTGGCTCAGGTAAGTCCACCACCGTTTTAGCTTCGCTTTTTCTGGTGGTGGGCCCTTCTGAAAAGACTTCACAGGCTCCTGGTCACACAGCCAGACAATAGG
The DNA here is from genome assembly GCA_964036045.1 of Eutreptiella sp. 'Long Island Sound 2002'. Lineage (NCBI taxonomy): Eukaryota > Euglenozoa > Euglenophyceae > Eutreptiales > Eutreptiaceae > Eutreptiella > Eutreptiella sp. 'Long Island Sound 2002'. The sequence goes on from OZ038394.1 coordinate 7,874,075, forward strand.
GTTAGACCCCAGGAGTCGGGATTGTGACGATAGCACCAACATACCGGCCAGGAGTTCCTGGTCATAGGTGCTGTAGTTGGAACGCGCTTGGTTCCATTTCCAATTCCAGTGTCCCAGTGGCACCAGTCGCCACTCACTGGTAGGATAGTCATGTTTCAACGAACCATCACGGTTCAGTCCAGTAGTACGATAATGGCAGTGGGTTAGTTCAGCGGGGTTAAGCTCCTGCCATTGATAGATCGTACCTCCCCCCCCTACATCACTGGCATCAGTGATCAGGACTATCTCGCCCTCAGGGCGGGGCACTCCCAGGCAGTTGGAGGAGGCAATCTTCTTCTTCAACTCCTGGAAACACTCTTCCTCTCTGGCGGTCCACCTCCAGGGGGTAGTTTTCTTGATCAGGTCAGTGAGGGGTGCAGAGGAGTAAGTAAAATTGTGGATGTGACGCCGATAGAAATTACAGGCGCCCACAAAACTCCTCACATCGTGTAGACCCTTCTTAGGGTCATCGCGAATCTGCATGTCCTGTAGGGGCTGCATCTTAGACGCGGCTGGTTTCCACCAGCCATACCCCACGTCGAAACCCAAATACTCCATCTCCTCTTTCATAAACTCGCATTTTTCGAGTTTGATTCGGAGATGGTTTTCTTGACAGACAGTGAAGAATTCACGGAGGAGAAGGACATGGTCCTCTTTGGTATTAGTAACCAAACTCACGTCGTCAATGTGAGCCTCCATTTCTGCACCCCGAGAAATCAACTCTTGTACTAGAGGCCTGCGCCTCAGTATGTACAAAATTTTGTTCATAAGCTCCTGGAAGAGCGCTGGGGCGTTAGCCACCCCAAAAGGCATAACCTTCCACTTGAAAACACGACCCTTAGGGTTTATAAAGGCAAGCAGCTCCTGAGCTGCGGCGGTTAGGTCAACCTGCCAGAAACCAGAGCGTTTGTCCATTTTGGTCTTATACCTGCATTTGGCAATACGCTCCAGGGTGTTTTCCATGTTAGGAATACTCCCTGAGTGGTTCTGGGTTTTCTTGTTGACCTCACCATAGTCTACAACAAGACGTAGAGCAGTCGACCCTGGTTTAGCAACAAGGAAACAGGGGCTGCAGTGATGGGGATAGTCCCCATGTTTATACTCTTCAACGAGGCCAGCATCAATGCATTCTTGGATCTGGCGCTCGTTTTCTTCAACCTGTTCCTGTGGAGCGGGATAGGGACGACGCCTCACTCGCGTCTTTTCGAATTCTGGTTTCAAATTCAAGTCCATCTGGACCAGTTTTTTACAAGAAAGGGGAGGCGGCAAGGCGCCGAACACCTCCTCATAGGTCATCAGCAGTTTCTTCAGGCGGGGGTCAAGGTTAAGACTCTCGAGTTTCTGAAGGAAATCCTCCTCAGCATGGAGGTTGCTTTTTCCATGTTCTTTCTTTTTATGCCGATCAGTAGTTTCGGCAGGTATAGTACCATCGTCCCACTCAGGGGGACATTGCTGCCCATAGTGTAGAGAATACACTAGAGGTATCTCAGGATCAGGCAGCGTATAGGAATCATCGTCCTCCTCAGACCAGATGAAGTATTTCCAGGTCTGTCTGAGGTATTGCAGTCGCTCTTGGCGCTCAATACCTTCGGCCTTCAGGTACAACAGCCGTCGGAGTTCTTGAGCGTCATGCTCAGACAATGGCATGTTGTTAGCAGCAGGCCGTGCCAGAGCATCAGCACTCCGGGCCACGGGTTCACCTGTGTGCACAAGCTGCATGTGTAGCACTGGTTTCCCGACAGAGGAAGCGGGTTCAGAGGTTGACTCTAGATCTACCTCCTCTAGCAACAGCTGGGCCAGAAAAGCACTATGTTTTAGATCAACACAGCTGGGATCAACAGAGGGAATAGTGCTGGCGATCTCAGACAGTAGGTCGTCAGCATCCTCTTTTACAGCTGCAGGTTCCAGATAGTCATCAGGAGACTCACACCCTGTAAGTGTGGCTGATAGGTGCTCAGGAGATCGATTTTTGAGATCATAAAGGGTCAGGCCACGATTTTCGGCCATGACCTCTTTTAGTAGCACCTGGTCCAGGTCACACAGGGGTACAGGATTGAGAGATCCATCGATGATGGACAGGAAACTGGCCCACTCAGGGGCCTGCATAGCTGTGTCTGAGTCCTCAGGCACATAGATGGGGCCGTCGGGGAGTTGCACTCTTCCCACGGTCATTCGGTCAAGCATACGGCGCCAGTAAGCATGTTCACCAGAGCAACCCCAGTCAGGGGTGCACATAACAACCCTTCCTCCCTCATAAGCGATCTTGGTTAGAACCTTCGCGAGCAGGGAGAAGGGAGGGTTAGCATACGCTAGGCCCATTGCTTTCCAGAAGAAACGGAAAGCATTGTTCATTTGTTTCGAGCAGTACAACTGCATGATGTGCTGTTGTTGGCTCGCAAACAATTCCACCTGGATCTCATCCAGGTTTACCTGAAGGGCCGCCAGTCCATTTTCGAGAACATGACGGGCCAGTTGGTAGTTTTCAGTACGATAGTTCGTCTTGGCTGCGTAGCGCAGCCCAGACTCTTTTCGTCCTGACAGCTCCAAAGGAACGGAGAATAGCCCACTGCCAAAGTCGCAGTGCACAGAGTAAGGACGCTGTAGGGACAGCATTTTTACCTGGGGGTTTCTTCTTAGAAAGTCGGTGCCAATGACGATTTCAAAGGCGTCAGTGTCCAACACTCTGCAGTGTTGGGTCACGGTTTCGTCGCCCAGACATATGGTCACATCGACCCCCCCAAGGAGTGGATGGTACGCCCATCCCCTACTCTTATGGCCACGGTCTTAGTTTTCCTGAAAGTTTTAAGCAGGCGCCGGGCCACTATGGAAAGTGTTGCACCGGTATCAAGCACCGCTCGAAAAACCTGATCCCCAATTTTCACGAGGATCCAGAAAACCAAGTCCTCCTCTTCGGAGCCGCCCCCCTATTCCTCATCAGGGAATTTCACATCCACCCCTGCAGCCATGAGGGACTTGGCCATCCAGGCCAAGCGCCTCTTCTTAGAAATTTTCCCCTCAGGGGTAGCATTATCCCCTTGGGGGCGCTTCTGGGGGACACCTGCGGCAGGAGCGGGTGTAGCAGCAGGAGTAGGTGTAGCAACGGGCGCCGATGAGCGCCTCTGGGGGTTAGCGGGTCCAGTTTTGCCACTGCCCTTGCCACCTCCTTTACCTTTATCCCCATTCGGGGGATTTCTGGCGGGCGTCTGGGTCTTCTGGCGCTCCGCCTCCTGACGCTTGAGTTTGTCACTCTCGCGTTTCTTGATGTGGCATTCGTCCTCATAGTGACGACGTTTGCCACAGTAACCACAGGTGATGGTACACCTGAAGTGGTCCTGATGGGTCACAGTTTTCCAATCTTTAGTATGCTGCTGACGTTTCATCTGCAGCATACAGCCACTGCGGAGATCGCAGTCAGAGGCATGACAAGGTCCCCCCTTGTCATTGACAGGTCGGCAGTAAAACAGGGGGGGTGTGCCTGCATCAGTTGGAACCTCGTTCATGGCACATAGGTTGCCCCTCCCTTTACCACCTCCCTGGTTAGTGTTTGTGGGATTTTTATGCCCCTTCCCTTCGCCACGTTCGGGGGTAGGGGTACCACCTCGTCCCAAATGCTTCTTGAGGAACTTCTCCATGTGGGAGTCGTTCTCTCTCTCAAGAGCTAGCTCAATCAAGAGATCCACCAGTGTATCGTACGAGTGGGTCCTGCTCTTCCTCTCAGAGGTGGAGCGGCAATCATCCCACGTACGCTGGGGGATCTTACTCATGAGCCACAGGTGGGGCTCAGTGGCTCCGTAGGAGCCCACATTCATCCTCGAAAATAAGTACTCCAAGTCGCACACATACTCAGAAATTCGCGCAGCGGATGGAAACTCCGGGAGCATAGGTAGCTCCTCGATCTGTGTGCGTACGCTGAGGTCAGTCTCATAGACTGGAAATGTTTTCTCTAACCTCAGGAGTACCTCTGCCCAGGTAGAACAGGTTTTCACAATCTGTTTGACCTGTTTTTGCAAAAATTTCTTTTTGCATGAGCGTTTTAGCAGTGAACATTTGGTGGCCACATTCACATGGGATTGGCCAGTCAACAAAAGGAACTCTGCAAATTCTTCTGCCCATTCAGGCAGATTTTTGGGGTCGAACTCCGGCAGTTCCAGCTGGATGTTCGCCTGGGCGATTGGTCTGCCCGTCTTCCCACCCCCCGGAGTTAGGCCTGATGGCGACACGCCGGCAAGAGGGGCCAGGGCTGACAGCCCTCTCCTCTCACTCTCTGTCACAGGCACGTCCTGTAGATCAGCCATAGGCACAGTCCTGGCAGGGGGTGGAAGGGGCTGGGGCAGGTAACCTTAGGCAACAGCCTTGAGACCCTCGATCTCTTGAGATCTTCGGCCAGGGTACTCAGCCCTGCAGAGAGAGAGAGGAACTCAGGCTTGGGTAAGGGTTCTGCAATACCCAGTTTAGCCTTAATCGCCTCCGATAAGGCCGTCACATCTGGATCTTCTGATCCAGACAGGAATTTGGCCAGCAGCTCGGCCGTTTGATCCAGGGCACCGTAGGTTGGCCTTGGATGTTGTTGTTCTTCGACTCGTGTTGGGCCCACTTTGGGAGCCCTTGGGGTTGGATACTCAGGTCTTAGTCGTCTTGGCAGGGATGCAGTGGACGGAGGACCAGAGTGTGCGTAGGACCCTAGATCTGTACGTGGTCTGGATCCATGTACAGCCAATGGCTCCTCTCCATCTTCCCCACGGATGGATTTATAGTACTCCTCATGCATGATGTACTCATCCATCTTCATCTTCAGCTTCTCATACTCCTCAGGTCCTTCAATGGCAGTTGAGGATGAAGCTGGACAATTGGATCTTGATACTGAAGCAGCCACACGTCTGTGGAGGTGACTGAAGCTGTCTCCACCGTGTGCTGCTAAGGCCTCGGTGGTAAGGCCTTTATTCTCTTCCGCCCTTCTGCGTTCTGGATCTCCTTGGGACCCAGATGCGCCACTGAGATGATGTGGAGCTCGGTGAGGTGGTTCACTCATTGGGTGGGCCATGCTGCCCATTTGTACTTGGACAGTTCGGATAGGCCAGGTCCTGACGCTTGGCGTGGACATGATGAACTTGTTGTTGAGCTTTTGTTCTGCACTTCTTCTCAGGGTCGGTTCAAAAGGTCACAAGGGACTGTCTCTGCTACCGGAAAGATGTCCTTGAATTATGCCCTAGGTCTTTTGATGTATTCCTGCAGGTTTTGTAGTTGAAAACCCCAAACCAAAGCAGCAAGTAGAGCAAGGACTGAATGTGGATCGAATCAATGATTGGTTTTGGAATCCAGTGTAACACAGAAGGGCTGCAGATAGACAAAGCAGGTTTATGCACATAGATTCAATCACAAATGGATAATACAAAAGGTTTTATATGAAAATTGGTCAGACTCTAGCCTCAGAGGTTGCAATAGGCACTTCATGTGCACTCTTTTGGGTGAAATGGTGCTGGTTAGGACTGAGGGGCATAGATGTCAGGACCACACAGAAAATGACTTGGCCAAGCAACTGAATTCAGAAACAGTTACAAAGTAGGACCACAATAAGTGGTAGAAACAATTGAGTATAGGGGTCTTGGGGTGGGAGACCACTTAGGCTTAACCTCCAAGGCCAACAAGCATGAAATGCCTGATTTATTTTGGTATGTCCTCCATGAAGGAAGGTACCTCCGCTCAGTTGAGTGGTAGGGGTGAACTTCATGGGGGGGCTAGGGTCACAACCCTAGTTACTTTGAGAAAGTGTACTTTAGGCCACAAAAGAGAGATAAAAACACTTAAGTTTGTCTTAGCATCAACAAAGGGTTTTAAGGGGGGCTTAGCCTGGATCAAGCCCTCCAAGAAAGACATGGCAGTGACTTTTTCTTACTCTGGTTTTTTTTACTATTAATTGACTACGGTTGGCAAATAGTTGACAGCAGTCAGCAGTCAAAGACAAAGGAGGGCGTTTGACATTGGGACTGATGGCACTCGGCAAGTGACTTGCTGGAGGCTTGGGTGCAACGGAACCCACAATTACCTCTCCGGAGGGACATCTCTGTCTTCCACCTATGTGCTGCGACAAGTCTGCAACAGGGGCAGTCATTTGATTCCAAGTGGGATCCAGTCACAATTCCAAGTGCCTGAATTCCCTCGCTTCAGATGGGAATGACCATTATGGAGATCCACGACATCACGAAGATTGACAATTGGTTCCTGCAGCGCTTTTTCATGATGCACACACATGCAGTGGCCATGCAGAAAATGCAGCTCGAGCAGTTTGATTACGAGTTCTTCATGGCGGCCAAGTGCCTTGGATTCTAAGGTGCCTCCATCATACAGTGCCCATACAAATGGGAACGACAAACTCATGATGCCTGGAGTGCCTTTTAGAAACCAGAAGGAAACATTCGGTTCGATGCCCGAGAGCCACTGCTGTTTTGCCACCGTTTCTCATGCAACCCCTCTGCCAGTGCGCACCGGTCGTATCCCAGCCAGCAAATCGCATGCACCCGCTGTGCACACTGCACGCACGCATCATACACACTGCACGCACGCATTGTGCACGCTGCACGCACGCACTGTGCACACTGCACGCACGCAGGGTGCACGCTGCACGCACGCACCCACTGTGCACACTGCACGCATGCATTGTGCACGCTGCACGCCCGCATCGTGCACAATGCACGCACGCACTAATGTAATCTGCCTTCAACAGGATGTGCCTGCCATATCTCCACCGAGGTCAACATGGGCCGTTGTTGCTCCTGAAACAATTTCTTCCTATCCCCTCTGGAACCACCGCGCCAGCCACTTTCCTTGCATACACCGTGTCGTGCTCTGTGTATGGACAGTATGAAGTGTGCACACTGCACAGGGCAGTTGGTGCAGTGCGCAAGGTGTGGTCTGCATCGGGTTGAGTGCTGTGTGCAGTGCACATCCTGCTCCGAACAGCGTGCTGGGAGCAGAGTACAGTGGGAAGCGTGCGCGTTACAATCTGTGTGCATATGGTGCAGGGTGCACGCTTCAACAGATTGTGAAGAGAAGCCTCCTTTCTGCAGGGTTGATGCTCTCCCATCCCACGTGCTTGCCACTTGCTGGCAATTGCTTGATGCCATGGGGACCGCAGACATTACAAATTAAAACGATGAGAAGTTTTGAACATGTCGGAGTGCGTGGCATGCAGTGCATTGGGCAGCGAGCACAGCGTGCGGAGCACATTTTGGGTGGTGCGTCATGAGAGGGATATTTGACGTGTCGGCAGCGTCGCAAACAAAATGCCTCTGACCTGACCTGACCTGACCTGGACTTTGCCACTGAACAGCCCATTATGCTTGTGTTCCCAGGTTTTTTTGTATACGCCGTCATGGTGCAGGGATTCTGCAGGGACAAGACTTTAATGATTGTTTTTTTTTGTTTTTTTAAACTCAGAAATAAACAAGTTCATGCATAAGTGGGAGGTAAACAGTAAACAAAATGAAGCAGTGAACGGGAAACAAATTTCAAATCGCAGGAGTTTGATTTTGCAGATTGTGATTGTGATTGTGATTATTTCTTTTTGTCAGAGATAAACAAGTTCAGGCATAACTGGGTAGTACTCAACAAGAAATGAAATTGAGCAATGAATAAAAAACAAATTTCAGTTTGGAACAGTTGAATTGTGTAGGAATTGGCGATGGTTTTATTTATGGTTTTTTTGTGCTTACAAATAAACAAGTTGAGGCATGAATGGGAAACAATTTTTAGTCTGCAGGGGTTCAATTGTAAGTAGCTAGATGATAGCAGCCTGAAAAGACCTGAATGATAGAGGGGGTAGGTGTAAATTGGAGGAGATAGTGTCACCACCAGCAAGTGGCAGGCGTCTTCTAGGACAAATGTTCATTTTGGTGATGGGTGTGACTCCTGAGTCTGCTTAAGTGCACCTTGGGATAGGCATCCAGGTTTGGGCACCAGCGGTGACTCAAATACGCAAAAAACCAGTTCAAAATCGGGGTGGTGACTCTGCACACCCGTGATTCCGGCTACCCCCGGGTATGTAAAATCCAACCTATCATCCACTAATTCATATGATTATAAAAGATTCAAGATTGCCTGATCTATCCCACATCCTATGTTCCTAACAAGGGAATGGAATATAATATACAATAGTTCCATATATAGGGCCGTATAATGATCCCTTAGGGGCAATATGCTAGGGTAGGGTTGTGACCTGCTTCGGTAGCGCCAAAACTCCCCCCTCCCCACGTGCACCTCATTAGCGCAAACCCTCCCTCCACGCCAAAAAACCCCCGTGCGCCTCATTAGCGCCAACTCCTCCCCCCCCCCCCCTGCGCCTCGCTAGCGCCAACCCCCCGTGCGCCACACTAGCACACCAAACCCTCCCTCTCATGTGCCTCATTAGTGCCAAACCCCTCTTCTGTGCGCCACGTTAGCGCGCCAAGCCCCCCCCCCCTCACCATGCACCACCTTGTATGTAGACCTCCCTCAACTTCGGCTCACTTCGCTCGATGCAGAGAACACCCCTGCACCGCCCATAAATAACAAGCCTCCTGTGGTGGCTACGAACCGCCTTTTGTGTGCACCGCTTTGTGTATGCATCGCCTTGAATATGCACCGCCTTGGGTATACACCGTCTTGCCTGTGGCCCCTTAAGTAACAAGACTCATGTGGTGGCTACAGAACGCCTTTTGAATGCACCGCTTTCTCTGTTTTCCATTTTCCATTTTTTCACAGTCGCATGATGGTCCCGAATGCAATTTGCACCACAAAAGTATCTTTCCCTTCAACATTGTATACATATATAGCGCATGAGGCACCACTTTACACTTGTTTTAGGCTTTAAGATGCGTTCCGGTGGGACTTTTTGCCCCCAAAATGGGCATGATTTGGCTCGTTCACGTGCATACATGTGCACGATGGCCGCGGGGACGTCATTTGTTCTTTTTCTTTCTATTAATTCAGACTGGTCGTGTAAAGGCGCAGACCTGGCGGCGGCGCGTGTGTGCATCGCAGAAAAAAATCTTTCATCTGATTGCACAGACGGATGCGCATTTTCGGGGCGCATCGAGCGGTGTACAGTACAGTTGCATTTTCGCCGATTCTGGCTGTCCAGTTGGCGAAGCGGCTAACCGCCTATAACTACTGCCAAAACCACCTGTTAACGCTATCTCTTGATGCTGTCGGAGGCACCAGCGCCTGCGCTGCGCGGCACGACACATGCGTCAGTCAATTTCTGCAAATCTCCTGAAGTTTCCTCCATGATCAACATGCATCGGCTTGGAGCAAACTTCCTGCCGGCATTGCATCAGCGGTGCAATACCCGCCTGTCCGGTGCACCCATTGCTCTTTGTAGGTACTCATGTCTGCAATCAGCTTCGACCCCTTTAGCTGTAACCCCTACTGAAGCGGTACCCAGAACCTATGGCCCATGGCCCGGAGGCCTGTGAGCCGTCACACCCGTTATGGCCCATGGCCCGAAGGCCTGTGAGCCGTCACACCCGTGCGGAAGCCGTTGACACCGGCTGTCAGCGGGATATCCCTGTTCTCTAACCCGCGAAATCTGGAATCCGATTTTTAACCATTAAATCGATGTGGAATTACCATAATTTTACTGTCTTGGTCGATTTGCGGTTAGAAATCGGTGAAATACCCGATTTCTACCGCGATTTCTAATTGTCGTGAAATCGCCGCCAGACGTCGCCCGTTCCGTGCACTGCATTAGATGATTCTGTAAAACGATCTTTCTTGAAGTTAAGACTGAAACAGTCTTCGAGTGATCCCCGATTTTTTCCTTGATAGAACGCATCGCGTCCCAGATTTTTCCCAGAAAATCTGGGCGGCCGAAGGCGCTTTGAACCCCCAAGTGAAATAACAAGGGTTACGAGCGCTCAAGCGCCCAAGGACGAACTAACGTGCCTCATAGGCACTGTGTATGAGGTTTTGCCCCCCATAGTCATAGGATGAGGCCAAAGGATCCCAACTCCATAGGCCCAAAGGGTTATTCATTTTGAGTGTTCTCCAAGAAATGGGCAATCTCACGTACTTGGCGTCCAAGTACGTGTAGAAGTATGTTGAGTTGGAGTTTTCTCCCTCTTTGCTTGCCTCTACATCCGGGGCATATCACTTGTCTTCCCCGGATAGTACATATATGATCTCCATATATATATTGGCAATATATTTTGCGTGCATGCTAAAATTCGGCTTTCCGAAGGGAGGTCGATTTTCGACCAAAGCACTACCAACGTTACTCTAGAATATAGGCTCACTTTGATTCTAGGCCACTAGGTTGGGTGTAGAAGGCGAGGGTAGGGTTGTATGCCATATTTGGTGTCATATCACGTGCCCATTTGGCGGGTGCACCATTCCAAGACTAACCCGCCAATGAACCCCATATCGCACGAGGCCCTTCATTGTACTCCCAACCAACCCTCGCAAGCCTAACCTTCGTGAAGGGACGCTTGTGGAGCGCCCCCGAAGCGATGCGTTGCGAGCAAGGTGTGTTTTTTGCAATATTCCATATTTGCATGTGCCCACTTGGGAGGCAGCGCGCGCGGCCTTCCAAAGCGCCCCAAGTGGAGCACATATGTGGAATCGAAGGTCATTGGTGTCGAGTCATTTTGTTTAGAAGGATTTGTCGATTACTCTATCCAAGCCGAAGATATTATAATATATTTGTGTAGTTTTCAGGGCACTTTTGCGTGTTTTTTCGCCAATTTTGCTGTTTTTTGCCCGTCATGATGTCAAGTGGTGACCGTGTATCTCAACGTTTCGCTCAATTGACATCATGACCGAAGTATGTTATGAGGGTACATACTTCGGTGCCCAACATATCTTGGACCCGGCGAACAACTCCCCTTGGGCTTGGCATACCGCGGCCGCCATGTCGGCGATTTGGGACGATCCCAAATCATGGGCTCACTTGGCGACCCTGCCATTCCCAAAACCGGAGGGGTTTGGGCGACGCCCAAAAAATATGTTGGACGCATATGACTTGATACCAATCCTATGGCACACTCCGGTCCAAGTCGGGCATGTACCTCATTTGCCCCACCCATGAGTGTGTGCATTTTCGGCCATTTTGAGCAATTTTCCACATTTTCTGCCCGCCGTGCACCATGTTCAGCCCCCTCGTGCACGCCGGACGCATGGACCAATGGACCATATATGACATGGGTGTTATGGATATTGGTCACCATGGTTCGCACACCACGTGGGCGAAGCGGAGCAACCTTGGTCAAGGTGCTAGCCCAAAGTGAGTGTGGACGATTTTTCCATTTTGGCAATTGTGGACCCCATTTGGATTGTCACCACGCCGAGTGGCATGGAGATCTTTGAGAGCCAAGGGCATGGGAGTCTCCGTTGGACTCCCGGTGGATCGCGTATGGAATGGCGGATCCGATCTCCAAGCCGGCGTGGAGATATGCTATTGAGGGCACCCCCGATTTTGGCTCATTTTGAGCAGCCAAAATGACCCCCTTTTGGGACCCCAATTTCAGCCCCCCGTGTGGTCAATTGGCGGCCCCATATCTCTATGCCCACAAGGAGCCCGGACCTAATTCCAAGTTGTGCACTCAGATACAGGTCCTAGGTCCTGCCTCCTATCCTGTGAGCCAGTGGCCTTGCCCTGGCCGGGCGAGCCACGCGTGGGAATGACGCCAATTTTGGTGATTTTCGCATCCTGACCCCACTTGATGAACCCGTGGTGCCCTGATGCCGGGACCTCAGAGGGAACCAGGTTCGGTGAGGGCTCCAGGGAGTTCGTACTCGAAGGGCATAGGGTCAGTTACCTCGTCCCTACCTCTGGCGGGTCTGGATGAGGGGTCAATTTTGGAGTTTTTCGAGCTAAAATAAGTTTGGGCTGAATCAGCCCATTTTCAGCTACCAACTCCTAGGGGATAATGGCGGGGCCTTATCTCTGGCTCAGAGAGGAGTTGGGACCTGCCGTTAAGGGAGCATAGGGAGCCACTGTCGGTTGGCCTTGGAGCCCCTTGGTTCCCAGGAACTCGCCTGTGGTTGGGCGGGACACCCTCCCCTATTGGCAGGGTTTCAGGGTCCGGACTGGGCAGGGCCTGGGTTGTGTTTGAGCCCCCGCCCCTGCCAGCCACTGAGAGGGACGGACCTGGGATTGGGATATGAGTTGGGCCTGAGTGTCTATTGTCCTATGATGCCCTTACCCCAGTCCAGTCTTAACCCCATGTGTACATATCCTGATGTGTTGCTGTACAAACTTTTGTTCCCTTGTTTCAGAGTGGCAAGGATCCTGAAACGCTTTGTCACATGACACGAGCGTAGTGATGCCCCTGTGAGCGCAGTGCTTTGCCTGACTGCTTGCTTGCGCGTGTCCACCGCAGCGTCCCGTGGCCAGGCCCCCCACGGGAACGCGTCACTACAGTGAGGTGGATCCATTCACCCACCCATGGGAATGGAGGCCAAAGGAGGTTTTGTAGCAACTAATGCGGTTGCCATCAGACATCTCTAGGCCAACTCAGTCACCATCACCCAAACCGCCGTCCCCGGCACCTCAGTCGCCGTCCCCGCTCTCCCCGGCACCTCAGTTGCCATCCTCGGTATCCGGGGCACCTCTTCGGGCCCTTGCAGCACTTCCCCGCAACCCCAGTACGTTCAATCGCGAAAAGTTGGCAAAGGCTCCCGCGTGCCGCGAAGCTCTTCGTGAGGCCCAAGCCCAAGCCCAAGCCCGAAACCCTCTTTCTCCGCAACGCCTAACAAAGGTTGAGCCTCGAGTGTAAAATGTTGCCATCAGTGTACGATTAGTGTTAGATTTAAGTTTAAATCTAAATGTAGCCATGAACTTAAACGCTGAGGCCAGCAACATTTTTTAAAAAAAATTGAATGCTAGCACCAAATTTTCTACCCGCGCATTTGCGCGGGCTAATGAGGTTTTTTTCCATAATACCCAATCCCCCACCCTGCCCCCCCTCCTAACACCCCCTCCGGGGCTGTTGTGTTGATACAACCACTTTTCTACGTGGTACGAATGGCTGCACTGATTTGTTGGTCGTTGCTGGATGTCCGATGAAACTTTCAGTCAATTTTTTGGCCGTTTGGAAGGCCTTGTGCAAAAGTTATTGCCATATACAGTTCTGTGGGGGGTCCACGTCAGCGGTTTTTTACCCTCCTAGGGCCCTCCCTTTTTCAAGTTCATGGGTCTTCCATGGGGGCTTCAGTGTATACACCCTTGAATCTGAAATTGGTGCATTTTGGTCATATAGGGGGGGTCAAGGGAACAAAAATGATACACAGGGGGGGTGCAGAGCACAGATATCAGAGACAGGGGGGGGGTCCAAGACAGAGAAATGACACACAGGGGGGTTCCAAAGCACAGAAAGCACAGACAGGGGGGGTCGAGGGCACAGATAGCACAAAGGGGGTGGTGCAGGGCACAGAAATCAATTGGTGGGGAGGTCCAGGGCAGAGAAATCACATGGGGGGGGTGACAGCAATTGCAGCCCGAGGATGTCCAGGGTACAGACCTGACACACAGGGGGGGGGTCCACAGCACAGATATCACAGACCATGGAACTTCAGCGCAGAGACACGGATATGCAGGAAACAAGCAACGTCTTCACACATAGATGTGTTAGCTGTGCAGGCCTCATAGGACTGCCACTGCGGCAAATGAATCTGCAGCACGTTGTCTTACATCTGTTCGGCGGGGCAGGACACCAGTATGCATGGAAGTGATAAAAATGTTGAAGAACACATCTACACTTCACTGATCGTCGGAGAGCACAGCTCTGCCCGATTCGTACACTGTGCAAAATGTGTCTATCTCACTGCTGACTGCAATTCTGCCTGATGTAAACACTGTGCAAAATGTGTGGCATAACCACAAATGGGCACAAGCTGCCCACAGTTGACACAGAATGTTTGACAACCTGGATCCACCCGAAAACCATGTGCTGAATTGTAGTGGTTATGCATCATGCCTAACAGTTGAGCGTGCAGCATTTCCTGTGGCACATCTGGAACAGCCGCAGGATCGGGGCCGGGACAGGGGTCTTTAGGTTCACAAATGTCCTGTAGTTGCTGCACAGTGCACTCTGAGGATGTCGCAGATTCCCAGAAGCGAACCTGGTTTCCCAACTGAGGATCAAACTCTACCTTGTGGAATTTCTTGATCAGGCCGCGCAGCACACACTCACCCTGCTGCGTCTGTAACCCATCTACCAAGGTTGCTTCTGTGTTCACCAGATGCCGGTTGTTTATTTCAACAAAATCGCATGATTCCATGAGCAGCTCACCCTACAGAACGAGGCGTCAGTGCATGCACTTGCCGACAGCAAAGTGACCGTCGCAGCGCCCCTTCCCATGGTAGGAGCACCAGAAATAATACACAATGACAATTCCGAGTGCCCTGGCAAGGTTTCGAACTACAGCTAGAGTCTTCTTGTCTTTGAAGTGTTTGCTGGCCCCATCGCTGAAGATGTACAATTTCTGGAGGCTGCGAAAGACACCTTTCAGTTGCAGGTCCTGCAGGCAGTGTTCCACATATGGCGTCATGTTTTTTTCCTTATCAGAGAAACATTCATAATACCGGTGCTCCAGTGGGTATTTCTGCTTCTCATGTTTGGGTGTGTAGTTCTTTTCACCCTCCCATGCAGTGCCACGCAAATTATGTGTAACGGGAACTTCAGGGGGGACAGATTTGGTGTGCTTGAAATATTTGCAGGGGTGCAGGCATACAGTGGTGGAGTCCAGCACCTCTACCCTGTCAGGGACACAAGGGGTGGCATAGCAATGCATGGTGTCCATGGCTTTGTACCTGGACATAACGAAATTCAGCCACTGAATCCCAGGACCATGTGACCACCACTGATCACCGGTTTCCTCGTCGCGTTGCTTGGCTTGCACTTGTGTGGAATCCATTACCATGAGCCCTTCACTGCACCGCAACTCTGCCTCCAGGCGCTGATATTCACGAATCTGTGTCAGGGCGAGTGCTTTGTGTTGATGCCACTGTGCCACTTCTTCATTGTACCGCTCGGTGTTTTTTTTTTGCTCCACTGACAAAGGGTGTTCCTGATCTAACCGGTTGAAATATGCCACCATATCCTTGGCAATCTTCCCCTCAGCACAGTGAGGACACATACATGACTGCAGATGGTGGTCTTTGACTTGTGTGGGTTTCAGTGCACAAAACAAAGCATAGGACAGATCCCCTCCCTTCGACGTGTAGGCCCTCCACAGCTCTGGAGTGTTGTGCCGTTGGTAGTGGATTGGCCGCAATGTTAATACCCGGGTGTGCTTATTAAGTTTCTGTACACATGTGTCAGGACTTGGGGCGCAATAATCAAGCCAAAATTGTTGGACTTGGAATAGTGACACAAAATCATGCCTACTACGGGGCTCACGAGGGACAGCCAGAATTGTGTGCAACAGGTCGTGATTCGCAGGTACCCCTTTCTTACCTTTAATTTGTGCATGTGTACATCCAAACACTTGCATTGCATTCTGAACAAGCAGACCTTTCGTGAGGGCTGCAGTCAGTTCTGTGCGAAAAGGGGAGGTCCTGGGCAAAGAATGGTACAACAATTTCAATTGATGCAGCACATGGGCATTGGCACTGGAAATGAGCACCTCTTCACCACCCTGACAAAAAAGTGGGGCTCTTGTACCAATGCGCGACTGATAGATATTGCAGATTGTCCTGTGGTGCGCTGCTCCATTCGAGCAGCCTTGCGTGATGCATTTACGAACTTGCAGAGCTGCACTGGCGACCTTGCGGATGACACTTTCAAAATGGCGACATGACAGCATTGCGGATGCCAGTGCCCTGAAATCAAGAAAGGAGATGACCTCTCCCAGCAGGCGCTCATTCCCTACAAATGTCAAGGAGCGAAGGGTGCCTATGTTCATAGGGCGTCCAGGTCGCGGTCTGCCGGATTTGTGACGAGGGCATAGCTCTACTGCGAGTTTGTCATACTGGACTGCAATTTGTGTAATGCTGACACCAGAATGTAGCAAGCATTACATGCGACCTCATCCTCACAACTGGGGACCTGTAGGTGCGAATGGACACACAACGCAAGGGCACTTGTCGCATCTAGTCGTCGGCGTGTGCGGTCGGTCAGCACGACGTGGCAAACACAGCACTCTGAATCCAACTGTTGCGAATTTTCGAGCGGCGGTGGTGAATCTGGTGTGGGTGAATGCGCAGGGCTGACACCTACTGCAGGAGCAATTCGAGTTGCAGATGCCACTTTCCAATATTGTTCAACAGGTGAGAGGTCACTCGGCAGCTTCCTTTTCTTACGCACAAGTGTACATGGTTGCGACGGCTGAGATGCATTGCTGGTACAGAGCTTGTTGTGCCCATGTGTTCGGCGGCAGGGTAAGCACCAATTATTTTTTGGTCCTCTTCCAAAATCTGGCGATGGTTGCAGCCACAGGTGCTTGGCCAGGCACGGTAGCGGGTTCCCAGACCGGCTGTATTGAACGCCACAGGTGACACAAGTGAAGGAGGTACTCATGCGTCGACGGATCCGTCAATGTGCGACACACAACAAGAATGCAGGGCACTGCACCTCCCAGTATCAAACTGTTGCCTCCACCAACTCCATTCCTGACCGGCACGTCCAGCGACGCTCACATTGGTGTTACAACACAGCCTGGACAGAAGCGAACGGCGAGAGCGACAGAAAGAAGCACATGCAAACAACACAATGCCTTAAACATTACACCAGTTCAGGAATACAGGCGTCGCATAGTCAGAAAGCATCCGGACAGAAAATTAAGGGTTCGTAGGTTGCGAATAACCATTCCGAGTCGACGTGCAACGCGTCGGCTAAATTGCACACAGCAATCCCAAACTCTTGATTCCTGGACATTCAGGCAAAGCCGGGTGGGTTTTTGATGTTAGAATGTGTTCTGAACGTGTAATCCACCCACAAAAATTCAAGAACTCGACGTATTGACCTGGGAAACTTCAAATTCCTCCTCTCTTTTGCGAGTCGCGAACTGCGGCGCAGGGTGCAACTTTGGGTATTAGCGAAAAAAACCTCAATGGCTAGTAGACCATTATAAAGCTAAATTACCGTTGGTTGAGCAAAAGTTGGGTGGTTTCCCATTTCGTGACATCTCCCGTGTCCACCCTAGCTGCATCTGCTGTGCCGGGATGCTGGGTTTCTGCATGATGCCAGGATGATGTGATGACCTGGCTGCGTGCCTTTGGTGGTGCCGCGCAGGTGGTTCTTCATCGTCTTCCTCATTATCCCAGATGGCAAATGACCCGAGCATCAATCGCCACCTCGACCTGGCTCTTGAAGATGGTGCACCTCGCGGGCCGCTTGCAGGACTCTTCCCGCCAGGATTGGCTGTCGCTCCTCTGAGCACATGTTTGCTACCTGTCGCTGGACTTCCACATTTGAATCCAGATACGGGCCGTACCGTGAAGCTTGCACGTTTACAGGCGAAGCGAGCAAACACGAAGCATCCCATGCTAACTTTCGACGAGTGCGTGGCGATAGTGCTATACACAGTTGAGGAGATCCCGCGCAGTGAGTCTCTGTACTTTCGCATGAATGCTGCACTTCGTGACAAGCAGAGGGAGCAAATTCGTCCGTGGCGGGACTATATTTGGCTCCTTTTGCATGCACTTCACAAGCTGCCTGTGGCGAGCGCACGGACTGTGTTTCGTGGATGTAAGAACAGCCCTTCCGACTTAATGCCCGACCTAAGTGTTGGGTTCGAGTTTATCTGGTCAAGCTTTTCGTCTACGGCAACGACGCAAGATGTGATGACAACTTTTGTTGGGAAAACAGGGCCGCGAACTCTTATGACAATTGAACTCACCGAGCCGGTTGCGCGCGAGGTGGGAGACTTTTCCCTGTACCCAACAGAGAATGAAGTATTACTTCCCCCGAATATGTGTTTTGGAGTGGTTTCACACTTTGATGCTGGGAATGGCTTGATCATGATTCAGTGCAAGCAGATGGAAACGATAGACCCAATTCTCAATATGTTGCCAGCATCTGTGTCGTCCATCAAAATCTGCCAACATGCTGGATGCTCTATTGTAGTCAACGAGAGCCCATGGGCTGGAACTGGAGCAGTGAAGTTCATGGAAACGTTTGAGCAATTGGCTTTCGAGGATGGGGATGAAAGCAATTACGGATTCGACTGGTCGGCATACGGTAGTGTGCGATGGGAGAATGCAGCAGCTGCTTGCGGTCAGCCATTGGAGGGTAAGAGTTACAGCGGCAACTATTGCGTACTTCATCGCTCCATGCATGATGTTGACGTGCCGTGTGCTCGCTGCTGGTCCAAGGAGCTACGTGGACATGGATATCGCGTGCGTCTCTGCGAGCAACACTTCTTACAGTTTGCAGAAGCAGATGGTGAGACGAAAGATACTGAACCGTACCCCTTCATTCAGTCATTTGTTTGTTTCGATGGTGCCGGTATCGTGCGGATGGCTGACGGCACTTTGTTAGCTGTGCGCGACGTGGCGAAAGGTTGTCAGGTGTGGACTCCGTCGGGCGCAGCAACCGTTCTTTGCGTGGTTCAGCACCGATCGATGCGCAAATCAACTCCACTTGTCGCTTTGCCGGAAAGCAAATTGCGTGTGACGGCTGGGCATGCAGTCTTGGATGCCGGCGGTGTTTGGCGACTCGCTGGTAGTATTGGCAAGCCATCGGGCACAGCTTGTGAGGTCTTCAACTTCATTCTTGACGCCGAACACGTACTACAAGTTGATGATGAGCTGTGTGGTACTCTTATGTATGACGTCGATGAAGCCAGAGGTGCGTCTCTCGTTCAGTCACTTCAGGAGCTTCCTCAATGGGCATCAGGGAAACTGGAGTTGTCTGCGTTGCCATCATGCTTTGGACGAGAACAGCAGCATTGCCTGGCTAACGCGGCTGCTGTGGTGAATATGGTTACTGAGTTGATCGGCAGCACCAATTTAATCATCTGTCCCTCTTTCATTTTTGACCTTCATGCTGCGACGTTCCTCAATACTGGCCTTCGTAGCGTGCACCGCATTGGTCCTATGCAGGCTGTTGTCTATGGCGCAACACAAGTTTGCCCGCTGGCTGACGACATACCAAAGCTTCTTCAAGAACTTTGTCACAGAGCTCAGCTCACTCTGAGTGATTGGCCACCTCTCCATGCTGCCGCTTTTGGGTATTGGATGATTTGCTATCTTCATCCCTTCTCTGACGGCAATGGTCGCGTTGCACGCGGACTGGCCTTCACTATGCTCGTTGCACGTGGTGCCGTGAAAGCTTCGGCACGCAACTTGATTCGCTTTCATGAGGGTTTCCATACAGTGCAACTGCGTAAATCGTGCAGCTTGGCCCTGGAAGTGGTGACGGATGCTGTCACTTGTAACAAGGATGCATTCTCCATATCCACGTTTGTTGTACTAGCCGACATCGTCCAGTGCGTCTTGTCGTGTGAATCTGGTTCACCTCGATCAACCGTCTGCTCTATTATGCCGAGTGCAGTACCCGTTACTTACCCTCCCCCCCCCTTGCAAACTCCCCCCCCTTGCAATCTCCCCCCCCCACCCGGGAGACCGTCACTTCCATGTTTTTCTAGTTAACATGTATTGTGCTGGTTTGTGTTGCCCATCTGCTTTACGCATGGCCTTGCATTGCTTTCCCATTACTACAAATCAAGCACCTGTGTGTTCTCTCTGATATTCTCTATCCAAAGGCGTTGTATGGGTGTGTTGTGTTGCTACTTCAGACCCAAGATGTTTTCTCCCGGTGACCATGTACGGTCATGCCTGTCATGCAAACTGAGGTGCCCGTGGGGTACACTGGTAACCTGCGCCACGACCAACAGAAATGTGATGATTTCTGGAAGGTCATTGTACATGACAGGCACAAGTCTTCGGAGATCCGCCTTTCACCTGCGAACCAGGCACGCGCAGAGGCCTTTGAGAAATTGACGGGCCAGAAGTTTTCCAGAGAGCAGCGTGTCTGTCTGCGGGTGTGTGGTCAGTACATGGAAGAAGAATGACAGTGATCCCCACTGTTTGCCTGTCCACACAAGCAGTGTGTCGTGGTTGCTGAGTGGGGACCGCTTTTCACACGCAGAGTGATCCAGCCACGTTTTTTCTGCTCATTTCTTCTGCAATGCAAAGTGCCACCCACTTTCCTGTACATTACTGCAGTGTCTGACAGCCATCGTCATCAACTCCTGGGACATTTGCATCCCAACACATCCGTTCCTGCATTGTATGCTCATTTTCTGGAGCTTTGGCAGTCTGCCCAGTCAGTCCCAAGTTCCAGATTCCTTGCTCAGATTTTGTTCACAGGGAGGTTTTTTCACGGTTTTTGTTGCGCATTTCTTCTGCAGTGCATTGTGCCACCCACGTGCCTGTGCTGCAGTGTCTGCCAGCCGCAGAGGCGCGCAGAGGCCTTTGAGAAATTGACGGGCCAGAAGTTTTCCAGAGAGCAGCGTGTCTTTCTGCGGGTATGTGGTCAGTACATGGAAGAAGAATGACAGTGATCCCCACTGTTTGCCTGTCCACACAAGCAGTGTGTCGTGGTTGCTGAGTGGGGACCGCTTTTCACACGCAGAGTGATCCAGCCACGTTTTTTCTGCTCATTTCTTCTGCAATGCAAAGTGCCACCCACTTTCCTGTACATTACTGCAGTGTCTGACAGCCATAGTCATCAACTCCTGGGACATTTGCATCCCAACACATCCGTTCCTGCATTGTATGCTCATTTTCTGGAGCTTTGGCAGTCTGCCCAGTCAGTCCCAAGTTCCAGATTCCTTGCTCAGATTTTGTTCACAGGGAGGTTTTTTCACGGTTTTTGTTGCGCATTTCTTCTGCAGTGCATTGTGCCACCCACGTGCCTGTGCTGCAGTGTCTGCCAGCCGCAGAGGTGCGCAGAGGCCTTTGAGAAATTGACGGGCCAGAAGTTTTCCAGAGAGCAGCGTGTCTTTCTGTGGGTGTGTGGTCAGTACATGGAAGAAGAATGACAGTGATCCCCACTGTTTGCCTGTCCACACAAGCAGTGTGTCGTGGTTGCTGAGTGGGGACCGCTTTTCACACGCAGAGTGATCCAGCCACGTTTTTTCTGCTCATTTCTTCTGCAATGCAAAGTGCCACCCACTTTCCTGTACATTACTGCAGTGTCTGACAGCCATCGTCATCAACTCCTGGGACATTTGCATCCCAACACATCCGTTCCTGCATTGTATGCTCATTTTCTGGAGCTTTGGCAGTCTGCCCAGTCAGTCCCAAGTTCCAGATTCCTTGCTCAGATTTTGTTCACAGGGAGGTTTTTTCACGGTTTTTGTTGCGCATTTCTTCTGCAGTGCATTGTGCCACCCACGTGCCTGTGCTGCAGTGTCTGCCAGCCGCAGAGGCGCGCAGAGGCCTTTGAGAAATTGACGGGCCAGAAGTTTTCCAGAGAGCAGCGTGTCTGTCTGCGGGTGTGTGGTCAGTACATGGAAGAAGAATGACAGTGATCCCCACTGTTTGCCTGTCCACACAAGCAGTGTGTCGTGGTTGCTGAGTGGGGACCGCTTTTCACACGCAGAGTGATCCAGCCACGTTTTTTCTGCTCATTTCTTCTGCAATGCAAAGTGCCACCCACTTTCCTGTACATTACTGCAGTGTCTGACAGCCATCGTCATCAACTCCTGGGACATTTGCATCCCAACACATCCGTTCCTGCATTGTATGCTCATTTTCTGGAGCTTTGGCAGTCTGCCCAGTCAGTCCCAAGTTCCAGATTCCTTGCTCAGATTTTGTTCACAGGGAGGTTTTTTCACGGTTTTTGTTGCGCATTTCTTCTGCAGTGCATTGTGCCACCCACGTGCCTGTGCTGCAGTGTCTGCCAGCCGCAGAGGCGCGCAGAGGCCTTTGAGAAATTGACGGGCCAGAAGTTTTCCAGAGAGCAGTGTGTCTTTCTGCGGGTATGTGGTCAGTACATGGAAGAAGAATGACAGTGATCCCCACTGTTTGCCTGTCCACACAAGCAGTGTGTCGTGGTTGCTGAGTGGGGACCGCTTTTCACACGCAGAGTGATCCAGCCACGTTTTTTCTGCTCATTTCTTCTGCAATGCAAAGTGCCACCCACTTTCCTGTACATTACTGCAGTGTCTGACAGCCATAGTCATCAACTCCTGGGACATTTGCATCCCAACACATCCGTTCCTGCATTGTATGCTCATTTTCTGGAGCTTTGGCAGTCTGCCCAGTCAGTCCCAAGTTCCAGATTCCTTGCTCAGATTTTGTTCACAGGGAGGTTTTTTCACGGTTTTTGTTGCGCATTTCTTCTGCAGTGCATTGTGCCACCCACGTGCCTGTGCTGCAGTGTCTGCCAGCCGCAGAGGCGCGCAGAGGCCTTTGAGAAATTGACGGGCCAGAAGTTTTCCAGAGAGCAGCGTGTCTGTCTGCGGGTGTGTGGTCAGTACATGGAAGAAGAATGACAGTGATCCCCACTGTTTGCCTGTCCACACAAGCAGTGTGCCGTGGTTGCTGAGTGGGGACCGCTTTTCACACGCAGAGTGATCCAGCCACGTTTTTTCTGCTCATTTCTTCTGCAATGCAAAGTGCCACCCACTTTCCTGTACATTACTGCAGTGTCTGACAGCCATCGTCATCAACTCCTGGGACATTTGCATCCCAATACATACTGTACATACATACATTCCTGCATTGTATGCTCATTTTCTGGAGCTTTGGCAGTCTGCCCAGTCAGTCCCAAGTTCCAGATTCCTTGCTCAGATTTTGTTCACAGGGAGGTTTTTTCACGGTTTTTGTTGCGCATTTCTTCTGCAGTGCATTGTGCCACCCACGTGCCTGTGCTGCAGTGTCTGCCAGCCGCAGAGGCGCGCAGAGGCCTTTGAGAAATTGACGGGCCAGAAGTTTTCCAGAGAGCAGCGTGTCTTTCTGCGGGTGTGTGGTCAGTACATGGAAGAAGAATGACAGTGATCCCCACTGTTTGCCTGTCCACACAAGCAGTGTGTCGTGGTTGCTGAGTGGGGACCGCTTTTCACACGCAGAGTGATCCAGCCACGTTTTTTCTGCTCATTTCTTCTGCAATGCAAAGTGCCACCCACTTTCCTGTACATTACTGCAGTGTCTGACAGCCATAGTCATCAACTCCTGGGACATTTGCATCCCAACACATCCGTTCCTGCATTGTATGCTCATTTTCTGGAGCTTTGGCAGTCTGCCCAGTCAGTCCCAAGTTCCAGATTCCTTGCTCAGATTTTGTTCACAGGGAGGTTTTTTCACGGTTTTTGTTGCGCATTTCTTCTGCAGTGCATTGTGCCACCCACGTGCCTGTGCTGCAGTGTCTGCCAGCCGCAGAGGTGCGCAGAGGCCTTTGAGAAATTGACGGGCCAGAAGTTTTCCAGAGAGCAGCGTGTCTTTCTGTGGGTGTGTGGTCAGTACATGGAAGAAGAATGACAGTGATCCCCACTGTTTGCCTGTCCACACAAGCAGTGTGTCGTGGTTGCTGAGTGGGGACCGCTTTTCACACGCAGAGTGATCCAGCCACGTTTTTTCTGCTCATTTCTTCTGCAATGCAAAGTGCCACCCACTTTCCTGTACATTACTGCAGTGTCTGACAGCCATCGTCATCAACTCCTGGGACATTTGCATCCCAATACATCCGTTCCTGCATTGTATGCTCATTTTCTGGAGCTTTGGCAGTCTGCCCAGTCAGTCCCAAGTTCCAGATTCCTTGCTCAGATTTTGTTCACAGGGAGGTTTTTTCACGGTTTTTGTTGCGCATTTCTTCTGCAGTGCATTGTGCCACCCACGTGCCTGTGCTGCAGTGTCTGCCAGCCGCAGAGGCGCGCAGAGGCCTTTGAGAAATTGACGGGCCAGAAGTTTTCCAGAGAGCAGCGTGTCTGTCTGCGGGTGTGTGGTCAGTACATGGAAGAAGAATGACAGTGATCCCCACTGTTTGCCTGTCCACACAAGCAGTGTGTCGTGGTTGCTGAGTGGGGACCGCTTTTCACACGCAGAGTGATCCAGCCACGTTTTTTCTGCTCATTTCTTCTGCAATGCAAAGTGCCACCCACTTTCCTGTACATTACTGCAGTGTCTGACAGCCATCGTCATCAACTCCTGGGACATTTGCATCCCAATACATCCGTTCCTGCATTGTATGCTCATTTTCTGGAGCTTTGGCAGTCTGCCCAGTCAGTCCCAAGTTCCAGATTCCTTGCTCAGATTTTGTTCACAGGGAGGTTTTTTCACGGTTTTTGTTGCGCATTTCTTCTGCAGTGCATTGTGCCACCCACGTGCCTGTGCTGCAGTGTCTGCCAGCCGCAGAGGCGCGCAGAGGCCTTTGAGAAATTGACGGGCCAGAAGTTTTCCAGAGAGCAGCGTGTCTTTCTGCGGGTATGTGGTCAGTACATGGAAGAAGAATGACAGTGATCCCCACTGTTTGCCTGTCCACACAAGCAGTGTGTCGTGGTTGCTGAGTGGGGACCGCTTTTCACACGCAGAGTGATCCAGCCACGTTTTTTCTGCTCATTTCTTCTGCAATGCAAAGTGCCACCCACTTTCCTGTACATTACTGCAGTGTCTGACAGCCATAGTCATCAACTCCTGGGACATTTGCATCCCAACACATCCGTTCCTGCATTGTATGCTCATTTTCTGGAGCTTTGGCAGTCTGCCCAGTCAGTCCCAAGTTCCAGATTCCTTGCTCAGATTTTGTTCACAGGGAGGTTTTTTCACGGTTTTTGTTGCGCATTTCTTCTGCAGTGCATTGTGCCACCCACGTGCCTGTGCTGCAGTGTCTGCCAGCCGCAGAGGTGCGCAGAGGCCTTTGAGAAATTGACGGGCCAGAAGTTTTCCAGAGAGCAGCGTGTCTTTCTGTGGGTGTGTGGTCAGTACATGGAAGAAGAATGACAGTGATCCCCACTGTTTGCCTGTCCACACAAGCAGTGTGTCGTGGTTGCTGAGTGGGGACCGCTTTTCACACGCAGAGTGATCCAGCCACGTTTTTTCTGCTCATTTCTTCTGCAATGCAAAGTGCCACCCACTTTCCTGTACATTACTGCAGTGTCTGACAGCCATCGTCATCAACTCCTGGGACATTTGCATCCCAACACATCCGTTCCTGCATTGTATGCTCATTTTCTGGAGCTTTGGCAGTCTGCCCAGTCAGTCCCAAGTTCCAGATTCCTTGCTCAGATTTTGTTCACAGGGAGGTTTTTTCACGGTTTTTGTTGCGCATTTCTTCTGCAGTGCATTGTGCCACCCACGTGCCTGTGCTGCAGTGTCTGCCAGTCATAGTGATCAACTCCTGAGAACCCTGCATTCAACACATCCGTTCCTGCATTATATGCTCATTTTTTGCAGCTTTTGCTGTCTGCCCAGTCAGTCCCAACATTCAGATTCCTTGCTCAAACTCTGTTTAGAGGCATTATTCGGTGCGCAAAGCCGAGTGGCATTGCCTCGTAGAGGTTGTTTTCAAGCTCTACTCAGTAGGTGCACAATTTTGCCCATAATTTCATGCTCAAGTTTTGCTCGTTTCAACTATCTTCAGATGGCGGTCAACATGGACGGACCAAGGTGCACACAGGGAGGGATGCTGGTTCTGCATTTGTTTGGCATTTCCAAAAATCCACGGCATTTTAGCCCTTTTCCACAAGGAAGGCGTGTTGTGCATCATTTGCACAGTGGCATGTCCCGACGCCATCAAGTGGGTTACATCGTGTTCACGTAATGTAGTGTGTACTGCAACAGCACGTTCTGCAAGTGCTCAGCCGGGTGCTCCGGTGTTGTTGGCATATTTTACCGTTCTTTGCTTTGTGCCTTGTTTTGCAGGGTTCGCTCAGGAATGTGGATGATTCGTCCGGTGGGGTGCCCCTAGGAACTGCCTTTCTGCCTCCCCACCCCACCCCTGGCTTTGTGTTCTTTTAGTTTTACCAAAATCTCACTTTTTACCTGGCCATCTAAAAACAAAGATTCTGCTTTTTTGACGTTTTGAAACATGCGAATGATTTTTTTTTTAGATTTTGGGTTTTGTTGGAATTTTATTTTTTAGTAGAGAAATTTTTTTTTAGATGCGAAATCCTTTTTTTAGAGGTTTTTGCTCATTTTGTAGGTGCTTTTGCTCATTTTTTAGTTGTTTTGACTTAAATTTCTAGCACTTTTGTTAAATTTTAGCGCATGCAAAAAATTTCGCATCTAAAAAAAGATTACCCCCATTTCATGCCGTTGCCCCCCCACCCCCTCCTTATCTGTGATTTGAGGCATCATGGACCTCGCTGGTTCGGATTTTGGTGCGGATTTTGGGCCTCACGTCCCCCCCTGGTTTCTATGCCCCAGGACCAGAGACGCATTAGACAAGTTGAAATTGAAGGAGAAAGCATCCCCCCCCCCCCCGCGCCCAAACCCACCCTCCGCGGGTCCACCCCCCCCCCAATTTTTCTACTCTCCCAATGCGGGTGAAGAGCGGAGATGAACAACCGAAATTTGTTTCACACCAATGGCGCGATTGTGGGAGGCCCGAGTCATGGTTTGCTGTACATGCCATAGGTCCTACTGTATAGCAGGGGTTTGGGATACTACTACATGAGGGGTAGAAGATGCGATATAGTTATGGGGTGGCTGTGCTGTGTAGAAAAGGCCCCCTGAGGTGCTTCAGGTGTGCAAGGAAAGACAAAAGGATCAAAAGGAAGAAGTTGCACAGGGGGTGAAAATAGCAGAGTGCTTGCGTATCATCATCAGGGTCATTGCCACAGCCTGGTTCATCAGGAATCAATTTTGCCGGAGCCAAATTTACTGCTTCACTGTTGAGTAGCCCGGTTGGCCATGCACCGCAACGTTTGTCGACAAGGAAGAAAGGTTTTTTTTCACCAAACAAGCATAGAGAAATATAATGACCATCCGTATCTCAATAGGAAATAATAGTGACCATAGTGACCATGCACACAGGAGCAACAAATAACAGTGACAATCTAAAGTGTACAAGGAAATCACAGCAAACACCCGAAGAATAGAACCGTACCCATTGGCAGGTCATGTCAAAGAGAAGCGCCCCCCCCCCCCGCGCACTCCCCTTAATGAGGTTTTACACCCCCCCTCCGTTTTTTCGTCTGTTCCAACGTGGGCATGCCCAGAGCAACTTGTGACGCGCTCCAGTACCTTGTCGGCGCCACTGAGGCGCACCACGTACAACCCGGCATCCACGGATGCTGTGACAGAACCCACGAGACAGTACTCCCCCACATTCTCGGACCCGGTTAGCGGCCCGACTGGCAGCGAAGTAAAAGTACGCGTCACCGGGATGGCCCTGGTCTGTATATCGGACACACTGGTCGCGTATACGTCGGTACCAACCAGCTGCTCCAGCCGATCACTCCGGACACGAATGGTGTTTGGCATCCTAGGGGTTTGGGGTATCTTCTGTCGCGTCCCTTTTATATTTTTACCACGACAACCAACAACAACGACAACAACCAAAAAAAAAGAACAACCGGCGCCATATTAAGAAGACTGGGGGGCCACTATTCACGAGTGCGTATATATACAAAACCACAGACGAACGACAAGGCGATGCCCATTTCAATCGAGGACGCCAAAATGTACACGGAGAACAGACACACAATAGAAACGATCAAGAAAGAGAGCGAGGCAACCATCCCCGATATCCAGAAGATAGCGTCCGCCCAGAACCCAGACGGTGTCACCCTACAGCAATTAGAGGACCTCGAGGCACTCTACGCGGCACAGATGCAAAGGATCGGCGAGATAGACCGGAACTCGATCGCAAACGACACAAACGACACCCGGATGGCCATATACAAAAACATCAGCAACGGCCTGTACTACATACGGTACCGCATACTCCTTTGGAAAACCATAGAGGACGGGAGTGCCGATGTATCGCAATACCTGGACAGGCTACAGGACATCAACACGATGAAATGCTCCGTCCCCCCGGTGCTATTCGGCTCGATCGACACCGCGATGATCAACCGCACCACAAACGACACAATCAAGACCACGAGGAGCAGGATAATGGAACTCACCGAGCAACACACGGCGGACGAGAAGAGGGACCCGGAGGGGGCCGACGGACAGGGGGGAGAAACACCCTCGCTACCACCATCGTCGATACACACACCGGTCGACGACGCCATGAACAACGGGAATTTCATCGACACACGGGATTGTATCATAAACGTCGCCACATACAAGCTGTCGCAGCCATCGGGGTCAGACGACGACAACCCCGAGTCGACGTTCGACGAGTTTGTGTCGATGTATCAGTACCTCTGCTCGCGATACGCGCCACCCGACACACAAGCGGACAACACACAGTGGCTGGCAAAGGCGATTGAGTTCATTGGGAGGCAGAACCCCCAACTGAAGGAACGCACTAAGGACTTACTCCACGAAATCAACACCAACGGGCCGGCACCACCCACGAAGAAGCAACGAGTGGATTAGGGGAACGAACGCGCGCACACCTTCTTTTTTTTTTTTGCTACTCTACTAAGAAAACACGGATAGCACCAACCCCCGCAAAAAACACCATGGCACCGTCGATGCAAGTCGGGACCCAGTTTGTCCAGATCTTCGAGGACGACACCCAGACACAGAAGAGGTCGGCCATCAAGTTCAACGACAATGCGTCCGTCACAATGACAAGCGGCGACACGGACACCAGCATCCGTATCAGTAACATAGCAAACCCGGTCGAAAACACCGACGTGGCCAACAAGGCATACGTCGACGCCACGGCCCAGGGGCTCACGTTCAAGACCCCCGACCACGTTTGCCGCGGGACAGGTCGTTGATGGTGTGACACTGGCGGCAGGTGACCGCATCCTACTGTTTGTGCAGCCCAACCAGGTTGAGAACGGTATCTACACGGTGACGGCGGGTGCGCCCACGCGACCGAGTGACGTCGCCACCGGTTCGAGTGCCAATGGCCCATACGTGTTCGTGGACGAGGGGACCGACCGGAAGGACCGCGCCTACATCTGTGTCACCGACCGCGGGGCCGACGTCGTCGACACCGACCCCCTAGAATTCGTGCAGTTCAGCGCCAGGCCATCCGCACTGGCTGGGTTCGGTCTGCTGGTCGGTACTGGCAACGAGCTGGACGTGGACACGACCGTCATCCCCGCACTGGGTATCGCCAACACATTCACGGGTGCACTCAATACATTCACCGGCAGTGTCACGACCACCGGCACCACGACCAGCGGCACGGTGTCGACCGCCGTCCTCAGCGGCCTCGATGTGGCGCAGATGACCACCGACGGGAACGCTGTCAGTGTGGCATACGTGCGGAACGAGTTCAACGCATTCTCGTGGAAACGTCCGGTGAACGCTGCGTCCACGGAGAACGTCAGCAATCCCACCTCGACCCTGGTACCGGGCTTCACCGTGGACGGCTTCTCCCTGGTTGACGGTAGCCGGATGCTGCTCAAGGACCAGAGCAATGCCTTCGAAAACGGCATCTACCTGGTCGGCGCCTCCTCGGCGTTGCGGGCCCCCGACATGCCCGTGTCGAGCAGTGCGTACGGGTCGATCGTGTTCGTCTCATCCGGGACCACGTTCAACGACCAGGTATTCGCCGTCACCAACGACCAGGGGGCGGCCGTGGTCGGCACCAATTCCCTCAACGGGAGCGGGTTGGTGACACAGTCCGACGGGTTGGCCGGCGAGGGTCTCACGCAGAACGGTCGGGCACTCGACGTGAACACCGACAACAGCACACTGGAGGTCATCGCGGACACCGTTCGCATCCGGGACGAGGGTGTCACAAACCAAAAAATTGCAACGGGTACCTTCCAGAACGACCGGCTGGTGAACAACAATGTGGACGTCGTCACCAACCGTGGTATACTGGGTTGACAGAACCTGCCACTGGGCTCCAAGGTAAGCCTCTCCGTGGACCACACCGTCATCCCCGACCTCGAGGCGTCCAACACGTTCACACAGGCCAACACGTTCCAGGGAACCGTCACGACACCCAAGGTGGACGGCATCACGACCATGGACACGGACGACTCCGCTGTGACCGTGTCGTACGTCCGCGACGTCATATACAACCGACAAGTCAAGGACTCCGTCCGTGTCTCGTCCCAGGCCAACCACGACGTGTCAACACTGGCCCCATCGTCGACCATTGACGGGATTACCATCGCACAGGGCGACAGGATCCTCCTCAAGAACCAGACCACGGCATCCGAGAACGGCATATACGTGATCAACGCAGCTGCACCGGCGACGCGGGCAGCGGATCTGGCAGCGAGCTCCACCGCCGGGGGCGTGGCCGTCGTGGTACAGGAGGGCACCGAAGGTGATAAGTGGTACCTGTGCACGAACGACACGGGGTCTGACGTCGTCTGCACAAACGCGCTCGTGTTTACACCCGTGGGCGCCTCACCCGCACAACTCGCCGGCAACGGACTGGTGGTGAATGGACAGGAACTGGACGTGAACGTGGATAACAGCACAATCGAGATTGCGAGCGACACCCTGCAACTGAAGGATAGTGGAATAACGACCAACAAGATCGCCAACGACTTCGTCACCAACGACAAAATCCTGAACGATAACCTTACCGTCCAGACGAGCAGGGGGCTGACCGGTGGCCAGAACATCCCACTGGGCGACACGGCGACCATCGGTGTCGATCACACCGTGGTACCCGATCTAGACGCCTTCAATGAGTTCCACCCGGACAACCTGTTCTCCAGCACGACCCAGTCCACCTCCCAATCCACCGGTGCGGTGGTTGTGAACGGCGGTCTGGGTGTGGCGGGTAACGTGTTCGCACAATCAGTGTACATGATGTCCGGCAACAGACTAAAGGAAGACGTCACCGTACTGGACGGGGCACTCGATGTCATAGACCAACTGAAGGGTGTGTCGTTTACGTGGAACGAGAAGATGCACGGACTGGAGAACGTCAAGAGTATCGGGCTGATCGCCCAGCATGTACACAAGGTAGCACCACTCGCGACAACCCGCAATTCTCATACCGACTATCTCGCGGTGGAGTACACCCGAATCATACCCTACCTTGTCGAGGCGGTCAAGCATCTGAAACGAATGGTCGACGAAAGTCAACCCGAATACGGACCCGAACCCAAGAAACAGAAGCTCTAGACCCCACTCACCGTGTCCATCATGGTATCAACCTTCCTCTTGAAGATTTCTCGTTGCTCACGCGTCATCGCGTGGTAGGCTTCGATGAATTTCCCGAATTTCATCTTCCCACACGGGGTCTGTACCTCCCTCTCATCGTCGTCGTCAGCGGAGAACATACTCCGCGGTCGGCCCTGTTGTGGTGACGGCAACTCACCAGACTCGGACCAAGTTGGGCCAGGATCGATGGCGGGTAGGCTGCTTCGGTCAGTGGAACCACTGGCACCGGAAAAGCTTCCGTCGCCACCCCTCCACATGCCACCCTGCTACTCGTTTTTGCCCGCGAGTGGAGGCATACCCAAACTGCTGTTGTCAGACGAACTGTTGTCACCCCCCCACATGCCACCCTGCTGCTCGTTTTTGCCCGCGAGTGGAGGCAAACCCAAACTGCTGTTGTCAGACGAACTGTTGTCACCCCTCCCCATGCCACCCTGCTGCTCCTTTTTGCCCGCGATTGGAGGCAGACCCAAACTGCTGTTGTCAAGCGAACTATTGTCACCCCCCCACATGCCACCCTGCTGCTCGTTTTTGCCCGCGAGTGGAGGCAGACCCAAACTGCTGTTGTCAGACGAACTGTTGTCACCCCCCCACATGCCACCCTGCTGCTCGTTTTTGCCCGCGAGTGGAGGCAGGCCCAAACTGCTGTTGTCAGACGAACTGTTGTCACTGCTCCCGCTGTCGCTGACGAGGACAGCGGGTTTGTTTGCGCCTAAGCCACCGAGCGGGTCGCTGTTGCTGCTGTTGCTGCTATTGCTACTGTCGCTGTCGGGGAAACCATCTTGTCGCTTTACGCGTTTTCTGCGCCCGTAACGCGCACTCCTACGCATGCTGCTGTCGCTGTCGCTGTCGCTGTCGCTGTCGCTGTCATCCTCACCCCACCACTTCTTCCCCGGCTTCTGGTTGTTGTCCCCGGTTTCACGGGACCGCTTCCGGCCAGAACGTCGCCACCACTTAGTCCGTGGTGGCCCCTCGCTAAGACTGTCGCTGTCGCTGTCGCTGCCACCCTTACCCCACCACGCACCCCCCTTGTTGTTGCGCCTGCCACCGCCATCGGTTGTAGCTCTCCCTCATAACTGTTATTTTGCCTTTTCGCTCTCGGCGCCATGTCCACAACCGCATCAAATCTGCTCCTTCCACGTTTTCCATGACGGCTGTTGTCCTTCTCGTTCAATGCTCCGTCGTCCAAATCTGATATGGCATCCAAGGTTGCATCCAAAGTCATTTCTCTCTGCAGAGATCGAACAAAGCTGTTGGTTGGCCACTGAACCCCTTTTAGACTTTTTTATGTTTGTCAGCCTTTGACTCACATATGCACATATGAGCCACACATGAAACCCCATGACCACCTGCTAGCAAAGAAACACAAAGTGCACAGCTTTTCGATTCGCTGTTCTTGCCGCAATTCTGGACTGCATCGATTGAAAGATTGTCAAGATTCGGAGGGCCCAAGGGACGAAACACTGCTGCAACGATGCAAACGACGCAACACCGGACCATGACCAGGACCAGCGATAGAGATGCCAGCTTGACCAGTAAACCAGTCTGACCGGTTGGGATGACTAGTCAGTGGTTTACAATAGTAATAAATCTGTAGACCATACATGCGCCCCAGTCTTTCTGCAATTACCTCACTTGTGTATTTAATTGTATCCATATGCAGCATATCATCCTTATTGTCGGACAAACTCAGCGACAGTGTGATTGCACTTGCAAAAAGGCTACCTTTGCTACCTAACCCTACATTTGCTTTTCCCAATGTTTTCCTCCACTTATTAATAACACTCATGACACAGCCCTGATAATAGTCCTCATGCTTGTCCACCATCCACTGTTTTACCCGGATCCCCCGAAGCCTTCCATCATCATCTCGCATCCGGATAGGTGTATATACGCCATTTCGCCACCAGAAACTCTGATACAGGATATTGTACTTTGTTCTTATGTCGTCGTCCTCGGCGTTCCTTTCGTTGTCGATTTGAAAAGTCACCCTTGGGAATTTTTGGGGGTCAAGGGTGGTGTCATATTCTTTCACTCGGTTGTGCGTGATTATCAAGAACCATGCCATAAACTCAGTGATTTTTGACCAGAATGCATCGCAGTCATTCAGTATGGCATCATCAGTGAATGCACACCGTCGTGGGGGCACCGTGGGTGGAACACCGTCACGCAGTGTGCTATTGACCTGCCTCAGGCGTATGCGTTCAGGTATGTCAGTATATTCAGCAACCTTGTTCAGAACCACATGAGGTACATCATTGATTGAACTTCGCGACTGGTACAACACGGCGGCATCCAGTATTTCCGGAGCAAATTTGCAGTTGTGATCCGCCCACTGGTATAAAGGCGCTGGTGGTGGGGGCATTGGCGCGGTTCCGACAGCTGGGGACTCCTGCTCAACGTGACTTGGAGGGGGACCGTAAACATATTCAGAGTCCACATACGTCCTTGCTCTCGGATTTGACATGATTTTTTATGTGCCTTTTTGCCCTTTGGTCCGACTTCCTTTTTTATGTGGTAGAAGAAGAAGTTTGACAGTGGTGAGGGTTGCGGGGGGGGGGGGGGGGCTCACTAGATTTTAAGGGCCCAGAGGATACAAACCATGACCAGGACCACGATAGAGATACCAGGCTGTCCAGCCTCCACCCATTACCCTCCGTGAAAAACGCATTCCACTCCTCTCGGTTTCGTGGCCTTGTGTGTTTCATCCCTTTCGGACCACCATTGACAGTCTAGCAGCAGCAATTAGTATCGGTATCATGATGATCAGGATCAGCACCATGTTTGGTTGTACTTTTTTTTCGGTTGTAAGCCCCTGTGTATGTGGCAATATAGGCACAACCAACAAGCGACCACAATCCCTGTGCAAAAGCCCAGCCCAGTCTGACACATAAGCGTCCGAAGTTGTGAATGTCATGGTGGATCCGACAAATGATGTACGACAACTGGGTTGCACAATGGCTGCGGAAAACTTTGGTAACCTTTGACCCAAGCACCTCCCTCAAATGGCGGTGCACAAGTATGTTACACATTGGCCAGATCTTTTGATCGTGTGGACGCACCACTACGAGATGGCTGCAGACAGGTGTTCCCGTACTCAGGAACTCACACTATGCCAACCCGCCTCACCTGGATCTGTGGACCTGTCAGCCAGTCCATGATACATTTATATATCACCATATGAATGACCTGACATCCCGGTTCGTCCCCATCAGGTCAGTCAGGGTCAGGGTTAGCAGACTTCTGGAAATGAAATTACCTTGCGGGTGGTCCCTTGTGCGACCGTCTGCCCATCCTTCATGTACCCCAACACCGCAAATTGTCCCTCCTCCCCCTCTTCTCTGATGATTTCTTTATTGTGGCGCTGGCAGGTGGAACATGTAAAAATAACTGGACGCCCCGGTCTGAAAAAAGAAGCTTGCATGATGAGCTGGTACAAGAAAGGGGAAAATAAACTATCCTGTGTCATCCGAGTCTTCACTGCACTGTTCTCTGGCGAGGCTCTACGTGTGCCGCAATATGTGTCGACACACAAAGTCCTTCACATTACTAATCCATGTCATTGATGTACCTTGGTGAATTCACTGGGCTTGTTATGCATAATGGAGGCTTCAGGCTGGTGATATGCATGCTCATGCCTGTCATGCCAGTCTGCTAGCATGTCCATGCCAGTACAGTACATTATATACTACCATATAAATAACCTGACATCCCGGTTCGTCCCCTTGTAGACAAACGGAGCTTCCCCCCCCCACCACAGGCAGATGTTTATTGTTTTCAAGTGCTGTGAACGACCCCAATCTCCAACAATACCCTGTAAATCGGAGAGACACACGCTCGTTAATGCAAGATCAATCTTCAGTCGCCGCAATTGTGGTGCCAATCCCAATGCCCCGAGTTTATTGAAATCAGGACCACTTATCCTGGTTATGGTGCAGGTCAATATCCAATTTACGCAATGCTGGTGCGAACCGCAACATTGCTACATGTGAAATGCACCGATTGGTGAGACAGCAGTCCCCGACCGACAGACACAGTGTATGCAGCAATTTTAGGTTCGTACAAGCTTCAACAATATGACACAGGCCAATGTCACCGATATAGTTTTCCGTGAGGTCGAAACGGAGGATCTCCAATGTCAAGACGTCGCCAATACAGGCAAATTCCTGAGCTATGGTGTTAGTGATGCTGTTGCGCCACAGTCCGAGTTCAAGTTCTTTAAGGCAACTGGCATGGGTTGATGATACAAGAGGGCCGACACGTACGATGTTGTTGAAAGCAGCATTTATGACAAGTATTCGAAGATTAGCATTCACAGCCAATTATGTCACATCTGACAGACTAGTCAATAGATTGTGCTCCACATTCAAATGCAACTTCACAGTCGGACTACGCAGCGACTTGAAATGGCTGAGTTGCTCATCTTGTATTACACTGGAGTCCACAGCCAATGTCATTGTATGCAGAAATGGTGCCCGTCGCAAACCAATCAAAATGCGGGGAATATCACCACTGCTGAGATCTTCTTCTTCTGTGAAGTCCAGATGAATCGTGCGCAGCTTACTCGAAACGTGTGCACTCATTGAGGATATACAGCGCCGATCAGTCAGGTGTATATGTCGATGACAAAGCAGGGTCATGAAAAACACATTTGTGTGTGCAAATGCACGACATTGACACAAATCTAAAATCAGAAAAAGGATGTCAGATCCAACCCTAGTGAGGGCGTTGCTCGTCATAATATAATCACCGTAGACAATTCACGGAAAGGGCGGCTTGGTTTTTTAGTGCCTGCTGGTTGATGTATACTGTGGCACACCAGAGAATGCAGTAATATGTCCCAATCCGAACCAACATCTGTGCCCAATGGTCCGGTTACACACCAGTCAGCATAGGTGTCTCCTAAATTTTGTTTGGTCTAAAAAACACCAGAAAACCGACGTGAGTCAAGCATGCAAATTTTACGTGGGGCTTCAGGAAGGCTTGAGATCAACATAAACGCATTCATCGGTGTCAATTTTGTGGTAGCAATGATTCTCCTATACAGAAGTCCTGGCCAAACAGCAAACCCACCAAGCTGGCACGGGGCCGATGACACAACCGGTCAACAAACAGACTCCACAGAGTACACTCCGTGCGAAACACACCCCGGTGGCACACATGGAACGGTACCATTCCTGCTATGATATCGTTGATGGCCTCGACCGCCTTCGCCGTTTTCTGCCATTGATTTGAGTGTGTTATTTGCTGTCTAAAATCAAGGGGAACACTGCGCTATGGGAAAATTGCAACACGCGAGACGAATTTGCAAACCGGGCAAAGAACGACAAAAGTAAATTCCAGAATACAAATCGAAAATCCAAAATTAACAATGCGACGACGTTTATCTGTCAATCCATCTGTGTGAATCGTGCGTAATTATTTTCATCTGTGTGTGTTGTTTTCGGACTGTATGTGTATACGTCACGTATGTGCCGCCGGCTTGCGTTGCGGTCCCGGCGGCGCGCGCGCGCGGCGGTGGTCGGTCCGCCGCGTGGCGTCACGTGCGCTTGTCTTTTTTTTGTTCCGTTTTGTTGTGGTTTTTGGTCGAATCCACCCCAAATCTCAGTATATAAAAAGAGACACCCACATGCACACACACATGTGATCGTGACAATGTCACCCACGAGCCTCGAGCACGAAACGGCTGGTCCGTCACAGAATCCACTTGGGATCGATTGGTTGGCCACCAGAGGAGTCCCATGTCATAGTTGCCTGCCTCAAAGGGTAGGGTGGGTGACGTTTGTGGTCCGTGATTGGTGCCCACTCACCAGTGATACCGATTACACATTTTTGGCCGTGGTGGTTTCATCATCAAAAGCAACACCCTATCTCGCTGCATCATTCATTTTGCTTTTCCCTCTTTTTGGGGTGGGTGTTGTTACCCGTTCATTTTTTTGGCGCTGTGGTCTTTGTGTTCTTGTTGTGTACAAAACAGTGCGTGTTTTTTTGCTGTTGGCCTGATAAAGAAAAAACAGATGGGTGATCTATTCTGTCACTTTGAGCTGAATGACAATGCTATACACCCTCTGTTTATGGAGGTTACTGCAAACGGTAAAAGCACCTGGAAATGGATTGGTGGCGAACGCTCTGTACAGGATCGTGCACATGCTGTCGCAATACGGGAAGAGACTGTAGACTGTTACAATGGGTGTGCGATCGACAGTGTTGATACCTTCTTGAAATCAAAACCATGGGATAACCTCCCATTTTACAAATGTGGTGATTGTACCGATCCTGATGTGATAATGCTGGACGATGGTGGTGGCGTTGTACCACTCAAACGGACAAACACGGAGCCTATGTATGGCTCCATGCAATACGAGACGTTCATGGCATCCGGTGTTATACAGTTTCTTCCTGGGTGCCTGGGATGTATCACATTTGCGCGAACGGGAGGTTTTACACATGCATTCGTAAACATCCTCATTCACTCATCACTGGCCAACACGAAGCACGACGTACAAAACACAATAAAATCAATTTGGTCTGATGTGGTGACTTGTGTAGACCACCTGGCACGGTGTATACACGAGATGTCCACTATAATGGATCCATGGATCGGGTTCCGTAGCACTGATCTGACACGCGTGTGATAAATAATGCGTGATGATGGGTTGGGTGAGAAGACGAGGGAGGATGAGGTGGCCCGCCTGGTTGGTTACTCTCTCTCTCTCTCTCTGCTGCTGCTGCTCGCTGCCATGGTTTTTGCCTTATCGCTTACACACACCAACCCACTCATAATGCGTGGTGGCCACCACCACCCACCACAACAACGTATGATGGCGGCGGTCGCATATATGCGCTGCAAATGAGGATCAAATCCAACATCCCTACCCCGCTAATTTGCTCCTCTTTCCTCCTCTTCCTGTTGTTGGTACGACATGGCGGCATCCAGCATTTCCAGGGCCCGTGACAGGCTGTGGTCGGGCTCTTCGGGTCCTGGTGGTGGCGGGGCTCGGGGCTGCTGCTGCTGCTGCTGCCCCTGCTGCTGCTGCTGCTGCTGCTGCTGCCAGAGGACCAACGTACCGTCCAATGTGTCACACAATTCCACGCTTCTCTTTCGACACGCGCGGATATCCGGGTTGTTCATGTTGG
This sequence comes from Eutreptiella sp. 'Long Island Sound 2002', assembly GCA_964036045.1. NCBI lineage: Eukaryota > Euglenozoa > Euglenophyceae > Eutreptiales > Eutreptiaceae > Eutreptiella > Eutreptiella sp. 'Long Island Sound 2002'. Next base: position 7,912,377 of record OZ038394.1, read on the forward strand.
ATGCCCCGTGGTGGATGAAGAAAAAGCCGACGCGAAGCACCAATTTCTCATTCAGGATACCAAACAGGAGTTTGATCACCTTCCCGAGGCAGCAGGGTTTGTGTGGTCCCGCGTTGACTATGTGCAGCTGGAACAGCCTCTTCTTTGCTTTGCCAGTGTGTACCATGCGTGTCACATGTGACAGAAGGTGTTTGCATACACCCGAATCGTACACCAGTCCACGACATTAACCGAAATCGAGGACAGCACATGTATGCCTGTTGCCATCGACGACGTCGTTGACGTTTCTGCCACCCCCTCCTGCCTTCAACAAGTCCACCAATGGCGTCATCTTCCTGGGGGGCCTGACCGTGATACCCCGCAGTAGGCCAATTTTCTCGCGGTTTTGGTGCATGATCGGTGGCGCACCCAGTGGCAACCCCGGGAGGAAGACCCGGTCGGTACTCAGCGCGCGCAGTGTGTGACAGACGAGGCGTAGGGTCTTCCGTTGGGTGGCGAAGCGTGAGATCAACCACCATACGTCCCGGGAGATCACGGCTGATGGTGGTTGATGGTGGTGTAGGGTGGTTGTGGTCGCCGTTGTCATTGTGTTGTTTTGTGGTTTATAGGTAGACTGGTAATAAAATGGCGACACCACAAGAAGAAGAAGAAGGAGGAGGAGAAGGGGGGGGGGGGTTATTTATCCCACCCGTCGGGCCAACTGAATTCGAGGCTACTCGACCCGTATCTCACCGGTTCGGGTTCGGGGGGAGGAGGAGGAGGGGTTTGTCGTCGGGAGGAAGGGGTGGGTGGGTGTATGTATGGTGGTGGTGGTGGTGGTGGATGGTGGCATCCGCCGCCGCCGTACAAAGACTCCTGCCATCGCTGTATGGTGGTGGCGGGTCCGTTGGTATGAAACAGCCACCGTTGTTGTCGTTTATTTGGTGGTGGTGGTGGTGGTGGCGAGGGTGATCTGCGGTCCACCGGATTCGATGTGTACCAGTAACCCGTGTGATTGATTGGTCTATTCATGATAGCATCGACACGGGTGTCGATATTCTTCTTCCTTTTCTTCTTGGGTGACAGCGGGCGGGGTGGTGATGGTGTCAAGGGGGAGGGGGGTTCCGATGACGAAGAGGGGGAGAGGGATGGCGTTTGCAGTGGATCTGGTAGCACTTTGTATCTTCTTCCTCTTCCTCTCCCGTCGCGGGGTAGTAGTAGTTCATCATCCATATTACTGCCTGGGAACAAACGAAACAGTGATATTGGTGTTTTTTTTGTGTTTGTTCGTTTGTTTGTTTGTGTGTACAATTCGACGCGTTGTATCTTGTTGTTTGTGTGTTTCATTTCATTTCATTTCATCTGTCTGTGTTATTTTTGGATTATTGTGTGCATGTCATCATATCTACGTAACACGTGAGTCCGCTCCTACTCAGAGTGCCGCGCCCGCGCGCACTCCGTCGCGCGCGTGCGTGTGAGCGCGAACGACCGTATCGACGCGGCCGTCGTCGTTTACTCTTCTTCCCGTGGACGTCCTGCGTAGAGTGGCCACATTTAACCCATCCAGTGCACTCAGTCGGACGTGTTGGCTGGCGTATCACCTACACGATGAATCGGGGTACCCATGCGCGCATGGTCAATTTCCTGTGGGGTGACGAGCGCCCGTGAACGATGCATGTCAACTTCAACCTCGCCTCGCAGTCCTATCTCCTAGGGTCCACCGCGTCAATCCTACCCCGATGCCCGAATGTGCGGGTGGTTCACCTTGATTTCACGGGGTGCCGCTTTGCGTATGACGTGGTGTACAGATCGAGGCGAGACTTCTGCTTTGTTTGGGGGGGGGGTGAGGTGCCCGTGCATCACCCCGACCCAACCCACATGCACACAGGCCTGCATGTCCACCTCCACCACAGCAATGGGCATCAACATAAACGTACGGGAAGGTTGTGGCGCAGTTACCACACATGCCCAACCCAGCGGGCTCACTGAATCCTGGTCCCTTAAATACTGCCCCACCATGCAGAGCCCATGGTCCGCCTCCCACCGTCATGTAAGGAACATTATGACAGGCTCCATTGTAAATGTTCTCCCCTTTTTAAATTCATGGAGCAGCATGCTCCTTAGCTTCGCTGCTTGGATTCAGCTGTCTTTTCTCAGCAGCTACCCTAAGTCTGCCATTCACCGTGCTTTGCAAGGTGCAATCCTGCGAGTGCTAAGCGGTACCCCATGGGACGTCTCCCTCTCTCTTTCCTTCTGTCGCTCCATTCTCCCCCTTTTGCCATGCGATAAGTCACGCATCATGAGATATCTCACCACATGGTTGTGTATCCATGCTGTTTGGCAATATAGTGCCTACACCTCCTGGCATCTACCCTTTTCCCACCGTTGTGATGCCCATTGCGCTGTCTGGTGCCATGATTACCCCATCCTCAAACAAATGCGTATCTTCGCCCCGCGGGGACACGGATGGGAGATGGCAAAGCCAATGGCCGTGCCATTCCCTCAAGTACAGGGTCCACACTGATAGCTTAGCGTTGACCTCCGTGTACCGCTGCCACACTGTGTAGAATGGTCGTCACCACATGACCATGGCTTAGGTGTAGGGTTGTGATCAGGGACATGTGCATTACATTCATTGCTTTACACACTGTCTCCCTATCACAGCAAAAGGCGCCTATGGACATGTTTCACTGACGAGCTTTTCTCTGTGCTGTCGCGTGCTGACGTGCTTGCTTTGCCCCTCAGCTACCCCGCGCAGCAATCTCAAGGGGTGAGGTAACATCGTACATACGGCACGCGATCTCTCGGTGCCATGAATTATGAATTTTTCCTACTGCCCGGGAATGGTTACCCCGTATTTGCGAAAAAAAGCATTGGGATTGGGCATTTGGGGTCCGTGCAATAACACGAGGGACGCACACAGAGTGCACAACGAAAGCTGCTGGCAAGAACTTGGAGGTGTCGAAGACAGGGGCTCAAAACAAAACGCGGTCACAGATTGTGCGTCCACCCCTACATATGCGGAGGAGGACAGGCAACAACAGAGGACACGAGCAATCGCGAGTGCTGAAGAAGGGCGGCCCTGTAAGCTAAAGACCATAGGCGAACCTCTTGGCCCTTGCCAATTGACATTGCTTGACTCGCTGCAAGCATGCCTCTCGTGATTTGCCTGACCTCTGTCTACAGGACTGGTATAGTTCGTGGCATTTATTGTCACCAAACTTGTGATCGAGCATGTGATCGAGCTCATCTTCATCCCAGGAGGCAAGTAGGTGGTCTGGTGTGATGTCATCGTACTCGTCTAAGATCCGGCGTTTCAGTGGTGGTTTGAACCGTTGGAATGGTGGAAGAGGTGTTTCCGACTGATATTCATCTTCCTGTACGACAGGTGCCATTTTTCATTTACGCACGGGTAAAAAAGGCCCGCACGAAGGTTTGAGTCCGCGCAAACGGTCTAGGTCAGGTTGCAATTTTGTTGTTGGAAAAGGTGATTCCGGTTGAGAGGTGGCAAGTGGCTCGTCTGGTGTGACGTCATCATACTCGTCTAAGAGTCGGCGTCTCAGTGGTGATTTGAATCGTGCAAGAGGTGGCATAGGGGATTCCAATTGATACTCATCTTCCTGTAAGACAGATGGCATTTTACGTTTACGCGGGGGTCAAGGCACACGAGAAGGTTTGAGTTTCTCAGCTGAATTAGCTGGCGGTGTGTCGAGGTTGCGCATGTGTATGGGACACATGTATATATGTCCACGCGCTTTTTTTATATATGGCTAATCCGTTTAGTTGTTTCATTTGTTCATCCATCCTCAAGTATTTTCGCCCATACCCCGCTTTGTGTGTGTGACAGGATTGTTAGTTAACCGATTTCGTACCGATGATCATCCAAGACACATCAACACCCTGACCCCACAACAGTGAACAACCCTTTTCCCCATATATGTCAACCTCGCCTCGCAGTCCTATCTCCTAGGGTCCACTGCGTCGATCCTACCCCGCTGCCCGAATGTGCGGGTGGTTAAACTTGATTTCACGGGGTGCCGCTTTGCGTATGACGTGGTGTACAGATCCAGGCGAGACTTCTCCTTTGTTTGGGGGGGGGGGGGTGAGGTGCCCGTGCATCACCCCGACCCAACCCACATGCACACAGGCCTGCATGTCCACCTCCACCACAGCAATGGGCATCAACATAAACGTACGGGAAGGTTGTGGCGCAGTTACCACACATGCCCAACCCAGTGGGCTCACTGACTCTTGGTCCCTTAAATACTGCCCCACCATGCAGAGCCCATGGTCCGCCTCCCACCGTCATGTAAGGAACATTATGACAGGCTCCATTGTAAATGTTCTCCCCCTTTTAAATTCATGGAGCAGCATGCTCCTTAGCTTCGCTGCTTGGATTCAGCTGTCTTTTCTCAGCAGCTACCCTAAGTCTGCCATTCACCGTGCTTTGCAAGGTGCAATCCCGCGAGTGCTAAGCCGTACCCCATGGGACATCTCCCTCTCTCTTTCCTTCTGTCGCTCCATTCTCCCCCTTTTGCCATGCGAAGTAAGAAAAAGTCACTGCTATGTCTTTCTTGGAGGGCTTGATCCAGGCCAAGCCCCCCTTAAAACCCTTTTGTTGATGCCAAGACTGACTTAAGTATTTTTATCCCTCTTTTGAAGCCTAAAGTACACTTTCTCAAAGTTACTAGGGTTGTAACCCTAGCCCCCCCATGAAGTTCACCCCTACCACTCAACTGAGCGGAGGTACCTTCCTTCATGGAGGATATACCGAAATAAAATAGGCATTTCATGCTTTAGGCCTTGGAGGTTAAGCCTAGTGGTCTCCCACCCCAAGACCCCTATACTCAATTGTTTCTACCACTTATTGTGGTTCTACGTTTTAACTGTTTCTGAATTCAGTTGCTTGGCCAAGTCATTTTCTGTGTTGGCCTGACACCTATGCCCCACATTCCTAACCAGCACCATTTCACCCAAAAGAGTGCACATGAAGTGCTTGATGCTATCTTGGAGGCTAGAGTCAGACCAGTTTGCATATAAAATCTTTTGTATTATCAATTTGTGATTGAATCTTTGTGTTTATACCTGCTTTGTCTATCTGCAGCCCTTCTGTGTTCCCCTGGATTTCAAAACTATTCAATGATTCGATCCACATCCTGTTCTTGCTCTACTTGCTGCTTTGGTTTGGGTTTTCAACTTCAAAACCTGCAGGATTTCATCAAAGTATCTAGGGCACTAATCAAGGACATCTTTCCGGTAGCAGAGGTGAAAGTGCTGCCCTGGGTCGTTGTGGGTGCCGGAGGGCTCGGGGCCGGCAAGACCAGTGGGGCAGGCACGCGAGGAGTCTCCCTGAATGCTGCTATTGGGGGTGGAACCGGATACTCGGACACCAACAGAGGCGAGAGCAGCAACAACTGAAGCAAGGTCCATGTTGAGTGTTGTCCGGCAGAAAATCCCAGTCTATGAAGAAAATTGATGCGAATTATTCTAAATACATCTGAGTGTCCAAAACTGTCTGAAAAGATTCAAATAATCCAATTATGTAAAAATGTTTGGCCGATCTGGCCCGCGAGCGCGCGTCAGCGGCAAATGGCAATTCCAGCTAAAATAGCGGAACGCGGCGGATTTACGGGAAATGGACCGCGGAATCAAATCCGGCATATCAGAAATATATAGGAAATATCCTGTGACTGAGCTGCGAGGCGGCGATTCCGCCGAAGCAAAGAAAATGACCAAAATGTAGCCAATCTGGGCAGAATGTCTGAAAATCTGAGCAGATGGGGCTAGCCGCACTTACACTCCCCCTCCAAAAACACACTGGGGTGTGTCGCTACGTCAACGAAGAACGTAGTGCGGGTAAGTCCCAGAAAAAAATAGAAATGTAGCCTCGATGGGGCGAAATCTGCTTGATCTGACCTGATTTGGGCTGAATTGGCACTGAATCAGGCTGGATGAACCTGAAATGAGACATAATGAGAAGTGTCGAACAGTCCTCCGTGCAGTAAAACATTAGGTCAAGGGCTAAAAAACATGTAAACGTATCGAGAATCGATACCAAACCATGCATTGGTTGAGAATGAGGTAGATTATTGGTGGATTGAGTGGGGGGATCAAGAATTGAAGTGACATCTCAGCGCTCTGGCACAGTTTCGCTGTCGCGGGCACGCTACGGTGTCCTCGCCGAACTCTACATCGTGTTATCCCGCTTTTCTCGTTCTGAAAAGTACAGCATGTGGCTCAAATTTAGCGCATCTGGTGGATGATCACAAGATTGAGCAAGATTGAGAATCATTTGGAGCAGAGATGAAGGAGATGAAACAATCACAGTGAGGGAAAACAAATACAATTGTAGTCTACAGACCCTAAGTGAACCACCGAAGGTAGAAATGTTCTTCTGTTCACTTAGATCTAAACAGATCTTCAAAGCATGAGAGGAGATGACAAGGAAATCAATCTAAATTGTCCTAATGTCAGCAAATTCCCTAAGATGAAGGTGAAATGAAGCAGAATGTGTACAACTGAAACTACCAACACCTTCGTTTAGACTAAAGTTAATATATATTGTCGTTTATTCAGCTCAATTGTGCTTTCCGGCACGTTGGTTCGCGAGCATCTAACAGATTCTATCAAAATGTGGATCATGTGATGATGCATCATGATGGGACATGCTGGCCCTGGATCCTTGGCATGTAACGCGCCGAAGGTTCGCTGAAGGCGCTTTACTGACAGTATATAACTGAGAGACACCGAATTTACAGTGGCGGTGGTGTCAATCGACTTGGACAAGGCCAATCTTTCGATGGAATCCCACAAGACACTTGGATTCACCATTTTCAACAGTTTCAGGTCGGATTGAGCTCACATTGGCGTGTGCCAAAAATACAACGAAGCTTACGGACTTCAGAGGTTGCTGTTAGAAGTCCCTAGAGCTCCTAGATGAAGATTGTCTGAACAATTGACGTCTGGGTTTCGTACAACAGTGGCAGAATGATGGACAAACCTGAGGAATTCAAGGTAAATTTGAGGACCCTGGATCTGAATCTGGACTTTGGCGTTAGCATCACAGCAAATGAAGGTACGATCTGAGTTCCTGGCGTCGCATCTGGTGCAGCCAGTACTACAGGGGGTGCCTGTAGGGGTGAATGTCGCTGAAAGGGGCGACTGTCGCTGGCCAGCGTTTTGATTATGTACATTTGCTTCCATCTGCACGAGTAGCCAAATTCCAAAGATGCACAGACCAACAGAGACAAGATTACCCCGAATCTGCCTGAATATAGCCTGAGTTTGGTTTTTTCTGAACACGGCAGCACACTCCGTGGCTTTCGGTTTTCGACTTTCGATACGCTACCGAACGGAGACCAAAGAAAAATGGATTGATTGACGTCAAATTATCAAACATTCGCAGTTCTCCACATCATGACATAAACAGAAAGAATGAACAGTGGATTGAGCAGAATGTGGTAGGATGGCTTCCTCAATTCGGCCAAGCACGAATGCATGTGACCACCAACCTGTCTGGCCTAGCCCTCGTACGGCTTGGGCGCTGCAAATCAGCGACCGAACTCGAAGCTTGGTCCTCATTTGGCTCCTGGGCTGGCCTGACCGCAGGAGGGGGGATCGACGGATCAGCCCTGGAATGTGGCTGCTGAGGGCCGTAAAAGGCTGGATCTCGATTCACCACAGGTCGTTTTCCGTCGCTCTCCACTTGTCTGTCTGGTTTCAACAGACAGTCTGTCAGGAGTACTCCAATTTCGGGGTGCTTCTTGAGGAAGTCGATGAACCCCTTGGTGTACCCATGGACAAAAGATTGGGCTGGTTCCCAGTTGTTGTGACTGGAATCAAAGCCCCTCCACTCACACAGAAATTCCCATTCGCCCTTGGCGTCACGTCTTGCTTCAACAATCCTCTTGAGTTCGTACTTTCCCCCTTCGATGACCCGATCAGACAAGTGTTTCGCAGTCCAAAAAAGGGGTTTAACCCGATCCTTGGGGGAGGGGATCTCTCTCTTGAGGCGATCGCCCGAAACGTCAATTTCCCTGCTGACATCCACACGGATCCTCCACCTGTTCTCACCCAGACGCGCTGTAACAGCGAATGGCCCCTCCCACAAGGGAAGAAGCTTGTCATCTCCGTCCAGGGTGGTTTCGGATTTTCGAAGCCAAACTCGATCATCGACTTCAAAATTGTGGGGGTTTTTTCGGCCTTGATTCTGGACCCAAAGCCAGTCAGCTTGATGCTTATCGATTAATTTCGAGACAGTTTTTTCTGCTCGTTGGACTTCGTCCAAAAACAGCGAAGCATCCTTACAGGGGCGAGGATTATTCAACGGCATGTTGCACCAACACTTCTTTCGTCCAAAGACAATTTCATTTGGAGAAAGGCCATGATACAAAGGCGTGTTGTGGTAACGGCGAAGCAATGCAAAGAGAACTTCCATCCAATGGAAATGCTTCTCACTCGCGAGCTCCTTACGAAGCATATTAATAATTGAGCGGCCGGCTCTTTCGCCAGGCAGCGCTCGATGCGAGTGGATTTCACATCGGAGGTGGTGGATTCCAAGGCGAGCACATAATTCTCTCCACCATTCGGAGGTGTACTCTTTGCCTGAATCCGTCACCACCTCGGATGGGACGTCCCAACCTCCCATCCAGGTCTGCGCGCACCATTTGGCGGCAGCCTTGCCAGTCATCGACTCAATGTTGCAAGGCAACACTTGGATGTAGCCGGAATGACGGCACTGAATAAGGAGCACACCATTGACTTTTTTGTTAGTCCAATGGCACTCTTCGTCATCGAGTTCACCGAGATAGAAGAAATCACTGGTGACTCTGTTAAAGAGGCGCTCCGGAATAGGATGAGGCCTCAGATGGCCGTGCTTCTTCGCGCTGGGGGGCGTCGAGACAGCACATTGGGCACATCCGGCGGCTACTTTCATGCAATGAGTATATAGCCGTGAGCCAAACAACCTATGTTTAATCATCGACCACAGTCGACGGCCATGTGCGTGGGGGGACTCCCATTTGTGCCACCAGTTTAACACTCGGGGGGCTAGGGCGTCTGGCACACACAATTTACCCTCCATCCACAGCTTCCCCCCATCCAACGAGTACTCAGCAAAAATCCCATCCCTGTGAGCATCTTTGGATTTGAGATTTCCAAAGACCTCTTTAAACATGGGATCCTGCAGGTAATCGGACGTCCAGTCACGGATGATCAGGGAATCCTTCGGCAGGGGTGGAGTTTTGGCCGGATCTCGACGCTTAATGCCTTGGACCAACCGAAATCGACTTACTCGTCGGGTGTAGTCAAACCGTTTCACACTCCCTGAGGAGGGATCGGTGACTTTTTCCACGACTTTCAGCGTTTTGGTGCAGATCTCATGGGCATGCGCCGGATCTGAAATGGCCGTGATGTCGTGACACGGCAATGCGTGCTGTTTAACAGCGCACTGCATGCATGCACGTCGAATGAGTTTCTTTTCTTCCTGATCCCATTCGATGATGACATGGCGGTCCTGCTCCGTACCATGGATGTTGGTACTTTGCAGCCCCTCTGAGGCGGGGTAAGCCCATCGGCTCAGAGCATCCGCTACCGTGTTGTGTTTTCCAGGCAAATACGACACATGGAGGTCAAACAGACTGAGAAATTCGTGCCATCTGGCCCGTCGACCAGCTGGGCTCGCGACAGTATCAATGTGTTCGGTGGCCCAATACTCCAGAGATCGATGATCCGTCAGGACCTCGACTCGATTGGTGCCAACCCACGATTGGTACTTTTTTAAAGCACAGATGATGGCATATGTTTCTTGCTCATGCGGCGACCATTGCATTTGGCGTGGGGCTAGCTTCCGAGACCAAAATGCAAGAGGGTAATGATCGCCGGTGGCTTCATCAACCTGTTCAAGGACAGCTCCGATCGCGTACCTAGAAGCGTCGGTTCTAATGTAGAAGGGTCGGTCGAATTGGGGCACATGCAACGTGGCGACTTCGCAGAGGGCCGCCTTCAAGTGATGGAAGGCCTCTTCGCACTCGTCAGTCCACTTGACACGAACCTTTGAACCTGCCTTGCCCGCATCTCTCCCTACCTTCAATAATTCAGTGAGGGGGGCAGCAAATTTGGCATAATTCGGCACAAAAGTGTGGTAAAAATTGCAACAACCCAGGAATCCTCTCAACTCCGTGATCGTCTCAGGGCGCTTCCACTTCTGAATAGCGACGAGCTTCCCTGGACTGGGTCGTCGGGTGCCATTCTCTAGGAGAGAACCACAAAATTCGACTGATTTTAAAAATAATTTTCCCTTCTTTGGCCCACAAATCAGCTGATTGGCGTCAAGAATGTCCAAAACTTGGTTCAGCTGCTTCTCATGTAGGGCCACCAGCTCGGCTTCGGTCAGTCCCTCCCCTTCCGTCGCGATGATTATGTCATCTATGTACACGCTCACGAAGGCACGAAGCTCAGGATGGGTTGTGAACAGCACATCCTCCATCATTCTTTGAAAAAATGAAGGGGCGTTCTTCAGGCCCATGGGCATGACGGTCCACTGGACTGGGCCACATGGCGTGCACATACAGGTGAGAGGTCGGCTGTCCTTCCTCAACGGCATTTGGTGAAAGCCGTGACGGAGATCCAGCACAGAAAACAAACGACCTCTTGCCCTCTTGGCGATTTCCTCCTCAATGAGGGGCAGGGGGTGCGAATCCGCCTTGGTTTCGGCGTTGAGATTGCGAAAATCAACCACCATTCGCCAACCATCAATAGTGTTCTGGTCTGCAGGCGGTGGCTTCGGGACTGTGAAGGGTGCACAGCACCATTCGCTGGTCATACAACCCTCAAGCCAACCAAATTCCCTGAGATTTCTCTCGATGATTTTTCTGAGTATCTCATGTTTGTGTCCATGATTTTCATAAGGGCACTGTTTTTTTGCCTTGTACCCTTCACGAAGCTCGATGAAGGCTTCACCGAACTGTCCACGGACAGGGGGATCTTTGATCAACTTCCCTGAAAGGGTTGTGTCCTTCTGTTCCTCAAAAATCTTTTCTCTTGACTTGGAACACAATTCAGTGTCCACCTGATCGCCAGGAATTACTGTCGAAAAAACCTTGGCGACTTCTTCGGCTTTGGCAGGAAGAATCTTCTTACGGATGTCCCTAAACAGGTCCGTATCAACTGCCTCTTGAAGATAGGTGGGTCGTGTGTCGAAATCCCAGAGATTCTCTTCGTGATCCAGCTCCTCGAAAGGATCCATGAAAGCTTCCACAGGGGGTTTTTCATAAAAAACTCTGAATACGCGGCGCGGTTTGGAATTTTTCTTCGCCCGTGCACTGAAGATTCTTTTCGATGTCGATCGTATTGGGGAAGAGGGAGACGAGGCGGATCCATTGGACGTTGAATCACCTTGGGTATCTGACGGACAAAAATCAGAAAAAATAGATTCATCATCAGTACCACGCTCAACCTCAGATTCAGACCCAACACAAGAATCAGTACCAGAATCAGCAGAATTAGAGTCAGAAAGCTTTCCATCCACCAGGAATGCAAGCGAACTCCAGGACCGCTGTGGCAGGGGACCTGTGTCGTCCCTGGCATACAGCTTAATCTTCCTGGGAAGTTCGATGTAATCTACACAAATGTCTTGTAATTCCTGAAACCAAGGCTTGTCGTCCCACAAGGGCACAACCAAAATTGCCTGGGTTTTATCTTGCTTGATTTTGTGGATGACCTGCTGGATTAAGTGAAACGGAGGATTAATCCACAACTTCTTGTCCCATTTATGGGTCCAAGCGTCGCTAAAGTGCTTGTCAAAGCGCTTGTTCATACGGTTAGCAAAGGCATCATACTGTGGCCAAAAGGAATGGTGTTCCTGAAAATATTCACAAATTGCATCGCGCCATTTGTCGACAACTCTGTAGGATGAAGAGTGCCAGCGCGAAGGGCGTCGTGGCTGGGAGTCCCTACGAAGACATTCTAACTCTTGGGAGTAATCGGCACTCCCATTCACCTCTGCAATGGTGACATCTTCACCAAATTTTGGTGTCACCTTTTGCTTCAAAAATTCTTCTGCACTTTTAAACCCTGCGTGCAAAAAACGAAATTCAGGACGCTCCAAGGGACCTGACTCCAGCAAAAAACAACGACGATGACCTACGGGCGCTACCCTGTTCTTGCGAAGCCAAGGATGGCCCAAATAAAGGTCATACTTTATGTCAGCACGATAGAAGTAGTCATCCTTAAGGACAACTTCTTCCACATTTTGCTCTTCCCAAAGGTCTTGAGCGACCAAATGAGTTGATATATAACAACCGCGTTGCCCACCTGCGAGAGAATGTCCAGAAACTCCCTCGAGGGTAACAGGATGAGGCGATTCAAACACGCAGTCGTCGGGTATGAATGAATTGGATTGGAGATTTACCTCTGATCCATTGTCACACAAACAAGTGGCGAGGTGGAAATTTCCCTTGCAATCAGAGACCCACAGCTTTGTGACAAACTGACGAGCCCTGTGCTTGGACTGTACACCTACCTCGTCCACTACAACAGAAGGATCCGCTGCCGGATCCAGGGGAGAGGAGACAAGCGACCCTACATCAAGTAATGGTCGATCAGGAATCTGGGGATCATGCCTGAAATCGCCTGGGGAGGGGCGATTTTCGTGGCTCCCCTAGGCGTTCTGACCTCCAGCGGCTGCGTTAACATTGTGAACACAGCCTGATTCGTCGACCCACTCGTCTTGGAACGGATCATCCGCTGGATTCAGGGCATTTTCGACATAATCTCGATCCGCATCGGACACCTGATCTGCACCTGGGACCTGATCCACACGACGGTTGCCCTTTCCACGTCCACGGCCACGGCCGCCGGATGATGGACCACCACCGTCGCCACGCCCTCTGCCCTTACCAGAGAAAGGGGTTCCTGAAGGATTTCCCTTACCTTTACCCTGTGATCCTGGAGCATTTCCTTTGTTTGTACCGGATTAAGGGGTTTGGCCTGGATTTCGATTTCCACCTCCGGCGTTGACATTGGGACTTGTCTGGCCGTTCGGCTGTCCACCGGAGCCGGATGGAGTCCGATTTCCTTTGCCTTGGGACCCGCCAGGGCCTCCGGTATTTTTGTTTCCACCGGAGGGGGTCGAATTACCCTTTCCCCCCTTTGCACCATGCACCTGTCTGTCATTCCTGTCTGAATTCTGCGAATTACTGACATTTTCACCAATCACCTTGTGATCGTAAGCAGACCATCGGTGATTACCAGTAGAATGCGTCTTAGCTCGGTTCGTAGAACCTAAAAGAAGGCAGATGCTACAATGATCCTGAACATTCCGGGTGTCATTCACCTTTTTGTTGCCCTTTTGGGCCCCATTTTGGGTGTTTTGCTGGGTATTCTTGTTTCCCCCAAGACCCTCATGGAAATTTTGATTGGCGGCGTCAGCGAGCCGCTCAACCTCTTCCCACAGTTCCTGCGGGGTGAACGAAAACACCCAGTTCCTGGCCTTCAGGCGATGGCCGTGGAAACTTACTCCCCTATTGAGGACTTGGACAAACAAGTCCCGATCCTCGTGTTCATTAAACTTGATTTTCCACGTGTTTTCAGTGAATTTCACCTTGGTAAACGACGTGGGGGAGCACTTTTGAAGTGCCTCCCTGACGGTAAACCGGTTGGCCGAGGCATCGAAGCCATCGACCTCCGCCCACCAGGTCTTGACCTATTCTTCGGACTGTTTATTCCGAAGGGTGGCGGCGGTTTCAGAGGGGATCTTGTCAAAAATCAGACTTTTCAGCTCGGCACTAGAAAATTTTTCGCCTGAATGTTCAGATTCTTCCACTAAGTTCCAGAAGCGCTGTCTCTTGTCTTGCACTTCGTGCAAGATTAATCGCGAGAATGAAGGAAAATTCTTCAACATCTGGTGGTAATGGTCCTCTGGCAGTCGGGATCCACGTACCTCCAACTGTTCCCACACCTCATCAAAGGTAAGGGGGGAACTTGAATCCTCACGATCACTCCAGGTCCTGAGCCAAGTGTTGGCCGGCGCTCCCTCAAGGCAGTCCAAGAGGGCCATCAGGAACTGATCATCCTGGAGCTTTTGAGTCTTAACCCACAGTTTAAATTCCCGTTGGAACTGAGGCCAACGTCTGGGGTTCCCATTATACTTCGGCTGCTTGGCAACCTGACGAAGTCGCAATGAAGTAGGATTTAGGAGTGAATCCAGCCCAACACCGGCCGTAATGGCAGACACCTTGGCGGCATCATTAGCCACACCAGCTCCGGCGAGGGTCTGGGCGAGCAACATCTGGGCTATTGCATTGGAATCAACAGCAGGAAGGGTAGTACGGGAGGCAGTTCGTTTGGCATTCTGAGCCTCAGTCCTAGCCTTCGCCGACCTACTCTGAGATCGAGAGATTGTAACCCTTTCCTTTAGCTTAGTCCTGCTGATCCTGGCATCGGTGGTCTTAGAGTCCACCGAAGGAGCAATCGAAAAAATTTCTGTCGCCTCCTCCGACGGTTCTGTTGTTTGTTCCACCGATGATGCGCCCTCAGACCGCATGTGTGTCTTGAAAAGATCTTTAATTCCCAGCGTCTGAATGATGAGTTGCATTTGATCTTTGAGCAATTGGAGCTCAGTATCTCGCTGTAATCTGCAAGAGCAGTCGGCAGGACAGTACATACCGTGTCCTGAAGGGCCTGAGCAGGCTGTCGGACCGCTAATCTCAGTGGTTCGCAGCCAGGAGTCCACTTGGGGAGCTCCTTCAGTCCTAATTTCTAGGCTTGCCTGCCTGGCTGCCTCTAAAATTCCTTCCTCAACCGCGGCGGCTAGATCGTCGCGGATGGAAACAGAGGGATGAGGGGCGGAGGGCCCGGCAACAGGTGCCTTGGTCTTCTCCTTCGGGAAGGGGCTTGCCTCCCAGATCTGCAAAAAAATGGCAAAAGATTCATCTTCTTGAGAATGCCACCGCATCCTGGTATTAATGTCTTCCTGAAGAAGGAAAAAATATTCAAATAAAAAATCAGAGGCGATTCTTTCTTGACCTATCAGCTTAGACGTGGCTAATAGACAAAGGGCCTCAAGCGCCTCAAGGTTACGGGTCACTTCTGAAGACAAATGGTTGTCCCATTGTGCCCAAGAGGCTGGTCGATTATAGGTAGGTACCTCACCTGGACCACCCACCTCAATGTCGTCAATGTCGGCGTCGATGGTCTCAAAATGTGGACATTGGTAAGGAGTATTAGTACCTGCCAGGTCCGTAAGCTCCACCGGAGCGTTGCCATCGGCGTAGGCTGGGAGATTCCAGCTGCTTGATGGCCAATTTCGACTGGGATCTTGATTGTAATCTGGGCCTCCACAGCTGCTGATTTGTGCCCTTCTTGGGCAATTTGGGCTTGCGCAAGGCATTCCTCTCAAGGCCTCGTTCGCACAGCACCACGGCAGCGTAATCGTTACGTCTCCGGAGGTGGCGGAGTCTACGGGGCCGTACTGGGGAGCTAGCTGTGGTTGGGACACCAAAGGAACAACATTCAGGTAGCCTCTGGTACCATGAAAGTGCTGCCCTGGGTCGTTGTGGGTGCCGGAGGGCTCGGGGCCGGCAAGACCAGTGGGGCAGGCACGCGAGGAGTCTCCCTGAATGCTGCTATTGGGGGTGGAACCGGATACTCGGACACCAACAGAGGCGAGAGCAGCAACAACTGAAGCAAGGTCCATGTTGAGTGTTGTCCGGCAGAAAATCCCAGTCTATGAAGAAAATTGATGCGAATTATTCTAAATACATCTGAGTGTCCAAAACTGTCTGAAAAGATTTAAATAATCCAATTATGTAAAAATGTTTGGCCGATCTGGCCTGCGAGCGCGCGTCAGCGGCAAATGGCGATTCCAGCTAGAATAGCGGAACGCGGCGGATTTACGGGAAATGGACCGCGGAATCAAATCCGGCATATCAGAAATATATAGGAAATATCCTGTGACTGAGCTGCGAGGCGGCGATTCCGCCGAAGCAAAGAAATTGACCAAAATGTAGCCAATCTGGGCAGAATGTCTGAAAATCTGAGCAGATGGGGCTAGCCGCACTTACAAGAGGCAACCCTTGAGAACCTTTCGAACCGACTCTGAGAAGAACACAAGCCAAAACCAGAAACAAAATGTCCACGCCATCAGCACAGATGTCTGCCAGGACCTGGCCAATTCGAAGTGTACAAGTTCAACTTGGCAACAGTGGGCCCACCTCAATGAGTGAGCCCAAACTCAGAGCCGCATCTGGGTCTCAAGAAGATCCAGTACACAGAAGGGCGGAACAAGATGCGCCCAGATTAACCACAGAGGCCTTAGCAACCCGTGGTGATAGCCTTCAGCACCTCCGCCAAAGGGTTGCTGCGTCGATCTCCAGATCCATATGCCCAGCTTCTTCTTCAACGGCTACCCCGACTCGAGAACCTGAGGAAGAAGGCGAATTCAGAAGGAAGATCAACGAATATATTCTCCACCGCGAGTACTACAAGTCCGTCACAGGCGAAGATGGAGAGGAACCACTAGACGCCTTGGGATCCCCACCGTACACGGACATGGGTTCCTACCCTTACTCCGGCCCACCTACGGACCTGGCCGACACAGTGTCTCTACCCAGGCGACCTCGAGGGCCAGTATGGCGTCCGGAGCTGCCAATCACTAGCAGGAGCCCTGAAGTGTGCCCCGCATATGTGAAAGCTTCCCATCTACCAGAGCCAACTCATGGGGCCCTGGACCGTACGGCCGAGAAACTGGCCAAATTACTGTCTGGGTCCGAAGACCCTGATGTGACAGCCCTTTCTGAGGCTGTCAAAGCTAAATTGGGTATCACTGAACCCTTACCCCAGCCAGCACTGGCCTCACCCTCAGCCGGACTGAGCACATTGGCTGATGATCTCAAAAGATCAAGGGTGTCCAGGTTGCTACCCAAGGTCACTTGCCCCAGCCCTTTTCATCCTCGCGCCAGGACAGTCCCTATCGCTGAACTACAGGACGTGCCTGTGACAGAGACTGAGAAAAGAGGGCTGTCAGCCCTGGCACCTCTTGCCGGCGTATCACCTTCTGGCCTAACTCCGGGGGGTGGGAAGACGGGCAGACCTATTGCCCAGGGGAACATCCAGCTGGAACTGCCGGAGTTCGACCCCAAAAATCTGCCCGAATGGGCAGAAGAATTTGCTGAGTTTCTTTTGCTGACTGGCCAATCCCATGTGGATGTGGCCACCAAATGCTCACTGCTGAAACGCTCATGCAAAAAGAAATTTCTGCAAAAACAGGTGAAACAGATTGTGAAAACCTGTTCCACCTGGGCAGAGGTACTCCAGAGGTTGGAGAAAACGTTCCCAGTCTATGAGACTGACCTCAGTGTGCGCACACAGATAGAGGAGCTACCTATGCTCCCTGAGTTTCCTTCCGCTGCGCGAATCTCTGAATACGTGTGCGACTTGGAGTATCTGTTTTCGCGGATGAACGTGGGCTCCTACGGAGCCACTGAGCTCCACCTGTGGCTCATGAGTAAGATCCCCCAACGTACGTGGGATGATTGCCGCTCTACCTCTGAGAGGAAGAGTCGGACCCACTCGTACGATGAACTGGTGGACCTCCTGATTGAGCTAGCTCTTGAGAGGGAGAATGACTCCCACATGGAGAAGTTCCTCAAGAAGCACTCGGGTTGAGGGGGTAACCCTACCCCCGAACGTGGCGAAGGGAAAGGACCTAAAAATCCCACTAACGCCAACCAGGGAGATGGTAAAGGAAGGGGTAACCTACGTGCCATGAATGAGGTTAAACCTGAGGCAGGTACACCCCCTTTGTTCTACTGCAAACCTGTCAATGACAAGGGGGGGCCTTGTCATGCCCCTGGCTGCGATCAACGCAGTAGCTGTATGCTGCAGATGAAATGACAGCAGCATACCAAGGATGGGAAACCTCTGACCCATCAGGATCATTTCAGGTGTACCATCACCTGTGGCTATTGTGGCAAACGTCGTCACTACGAAGACGAATGTCACATCAAGAAACGCGAGAGTGATAAACTCAAGCGTCAGGAGGCCGAACGCCAGAAGACCCAAACACCCACCAAAAACCCTCAGAATGGGGATAAAGGTGGTAAAGGAGGTGGCAAGGGGGGTAACAAAAATGGACCCCCTAACCCCCAGAGGCGCTCATCAGCGCCCGTTGCTACACCCCCTCCTGCTGCTACACCCCCTCCTGCCGCAGGTGATCCCAAGAAGCGCCCCCAGGGGGATAACGCTACCCCTGAGGGGAATAACTCCAAGAAGAGGCGCTTGGCCTGGATGGCCAGGTCCCTCATAGCTGCAGGGGTGGATGTCAAGTTCCCTGATGAGGAGTAGGGGGGCGGCTCCGAAGAGGAGGACTTGGTTTTCTGGATCCTCGTGAAAATTGGGGATCAAGTTTTTCGAGCGGTGCTTGACACCGGTGCAACACTTTCCATAGTGGCCCGGCGCCTGCTTAAGACTTTCAAGAAAACTAAGACCGTGGCCATAAGAGTAGGGGATGGGCGTACCATCCACTCCTTGGGGGGGGTCGATGTGACTATATGCGTGGGCGACGAAACTGTGACCCAACACTGCAGAGTGCTGGACACCGACGCCTTTGACATCGTCATTGGTACAGACCTCCTACGAAGAAACCCCCAGGTAAAAATGCTGTCTCTCCAGCGCCCCTATTCTTTGCACTGCGACTTTGGCAGTGGGCTGTTCTCCGTACCTTTGGAGCTGTCAGGACGAAAAGAGTCTGGGCTGCGCTACGCATCCAAGACTAACTATCGTACTGAAAATTACCAATTGGCCCGTCACGTTCTTGAAAATGGACTGGCGGCCCTTCAGGTAAACCTGGATGAGATCCAGGTGGAATTGTTTGCGAGCCAACAACAGCACATCATGCAGTTGTACTGCTCGAAACAATTGAACAATGCTTTCCGTTTCTTCTGGAAAGCAATGGGCCTAGTGTATGCTAACCCTCCCTTCTCCCTGCTCGCGAAGGTTCTAACCAAAATCGCTTATGAGGGAGGAAGGGTTGTCATGTGCACCCCTGACTGGGGCTGCTCTGGTGAACATGCTTACTGGCACCGTATGCTAGTTCGAATGACCGTGGGAAGAGTGCAACTCCCCGACGGCCCCATCTATGTGCCTGAGGACTCAGACACAGCTATGCAGGCCCCTGAGTGGGCCAGTTTCCTGTCCATCGTCGATGGATCTCTCAATCCTGTACCCCTGTGTGACCTAGACCAGGTGCTACTGAAAGAGGTCATGGCCGAAAATCGTGGCCTGACCCTTTCTGATCTCAGAAATCGATGTCCTGAGCACCTATCTGCCACACTTACAGGGTGTGAGTCTCCCGATGACTATCTGGAACCTGCAGCTGTAAAGGAGGATGCTGACGACCAGCTGTCTGAGATCGCCAGCACTATCCCTCCTGTTGATCCCAGCTGTGTTGACCTAAAACACAGTGCCTTCCTAGCCCAGCTGTTGCTAGAGGAGGTAGATCTAGAGTCAACCTCTGAGCCCGCTTCCCCTGTTGGGAAGCCAGTGCTACACATGCAGCCTATGCACACAGGTGAACCCGTGGCCCGGAGTGCTGATGCTCTGGCGCGACCTGCTTCTAATAACATGCCAGTGTCTGAGCATGACACTCAGGAACTCCGGCGGCTGTTGTACCTGAAGGCCGAAGGTATTGAGCGCGAAGAGCGGCTGCAATACCTCAGACAGACCTGGAAATCCTCCATCTGGTCTGAGGAGGACGATGATTCCTATACGCTGCCTGATCCTGAGATACCGCTAGTGTATTCTCTGCACTATGGGCAGCAATGTCCCCCTGAGTGGGACGATGGTTCTGTGCCTGCCGAAAATGCTGATCAGCAGAAAAAGAAAGAACATGGAAAGAGCAACCTCCATGCTGAGGAGGATTTCCTGCAGAAACTCGAGAGTCTTAACCTTGACCCCCGACTGAAGAAACTGCTGATAACCTATGAGGAGGTGTTCGGCGCCTTGCCGCCTCCCCTCTCTTGTAAAAAACTGGTCCAGATGGACGTGAAACTGAAACCTGAATTTGAAAAGACGCGAGTGAGGCGTCGTCCCTATCCCGCTCCACAGGAACAGGTTGAAGAAATCGAGCGCCAGATCCAGGAATGTATTGATGCTGGCCTCGTTGAAGAATATAAGAAGGGGGACTACCCCCATCACTGCAGTCCCTGTTTCCTGGTTGCCAAACCAGGGTCGACTGCCCTACGACTGGTTGTTGACTATGGTGAGGTGAAAAAAGAAAATCCAGAACCACTCAGGGAGTATTCCTAACATGGAAAATACCCTGGAGCGTATTGCCAAATGCAGGTACAAGACGAAAATGGACAAACGCTCTGGTTTCTGGCAGGTGGACCTAACCGCCGCAGCTCAGGAGCTGCCCGCTTTTATAACCCCTAAGGGCCGTGTCTTTAAGTGGAAGGTTATGCCTTTTGGGGTGGCTAATGCCCCAGCGCTCTTCCAGGAGCTAATGAAAAAAATTTTGTACATACTGAGGCGCAGGCCTCTAGTACAGAAGTTGATTTCTCGGGGTGCAGAAATGGAGGCTCACATCGACGACGTGAGTTTGGGTACTAATACCCAAGAGGACCATGTCCTTCTCCTCCGTGAATTTTTCATTGTTTGTCAAGAAAACCATCTCCGAATCAAACTCGAAAAATGTGAGTTTATGAAAGAGGAGATGGAATATTTGTGTTTCGACGTGGGGTATGGTTGGTGGAAACCAGCCGCGTCTAAGATGCAGCCCCTACAGGACATGCAGATTCGCGATGACCCTAAGAAGGGTCTACACGACGTGAGGAGTTTTGTGGGCGCCTGTAGTTTCTATCGGCGTCCCATCCACAAGTTTACTTACTCCTCTGCCCCCCTCACTGACCTAATCAAGAAAACTACTCCCTGGAGGTGGACCGCCAGAGAGGAAGAGTGTTTCCAGGAGTTGAAGAAGAAGATTGCCTCCTCCAACTGCCTGGGAGTACCCCGCCCTGATGGCAAGATAGTCCTGATCACTGATGCCAGTGATGTAGGGGGGGGGTGGTACGATCTACCAATGGCAGGAGCTTAACCCCGCTGAACTAACCCACTGCCATTATCGTACTAGTGGACTGAACCGTGATGGTTCCTTGAAACATGACTATCCTACCAGTGAGTGGCGACTGGTGCCACTGGGACACTGGAATTGGAAATGGAACCAAGCGCGTTCCAATTACAGCACCTATGACCAGGAACTCCTGGCCGGTATGTTGGTGCTTTCGTCACAATCCCGACTCCTGGGATCTAGCCCTATTGTCTGGCTGTGTGACCAGGAGCCTGTGAAGTCTTTTCAGAAGGGCCCACCACCAGAGAAAGCAAAGCTAAAGCGGTGGTGGACTTACCTGAGCCTGTTCAGGCTGACAGTGCATCATATCCCCGGAATAAAGAATGAAGTGTCTGACTATATATCGCGCAACAACTTCGATGCGCTTATAGGTGAGAGCTCTGAGGCGCTCGCCAGAGAAGCTTTCCAGCGTATGGATGTCCAGCTTGACCTGTCCATGCGCACTGCTGGAATCCTCGAGGGTTGGAGTCTAACCGACTATCAGTCAGAGTACAAAGAATTTCTCCGAACCCTCAGCACTGGTCTCGAACCCCGTGTCATTGACGGGCACCAGTGGTATGAAAACAATCAGTACCTCTTCTACGAGGACCGAATTGTGGTGCCTGAGGCACGACTGGATGGGTGCCTACAGTGGTCCCATCTCAGTTCTGGTCACACTGGCGCTAATCGCTCAGTGGACTTCTTCCGTGAGTGTTTCTACTCTAGTCTAACCCTGACTGAACTGAGGTCGCGTATGCAGACCATTGTGGATGCTTGTGGCTGTCACGCCAGCAAGCAGAGCGACAGTAGGGATAGGGGCCTGATCTCCAGCTTACCCATACCCTATTGTGCTAACTCTCTTCTCTACGTGGATTTCATCCACGGCCTACCACGCTTCGGCGGCTATGATAGTTGCCTATGGTCCTAGTGGTCACCTGTGGCCTATCTCGCTTCACCCGTGTGTTCCCTTGCAATAAGAAAATCACAGGTGAGCAGACTGTGAAACTGTTGGTCGAACAATGGTTCGAACCCTATGGGGCACCTAAGCAGGTGCACTCTGATGAGGATGTACGCATCCGCAGTGACACTGGCTGGTAAAAAACGAGTGCTGAATGCCCTCCACGTGGAGGTAACCACAGGTGTGCCCTATACCCACACGTCTAACCCTCTTTGTGAGAGACGGAACCGTGTGGTGGAGCAAAACTTAAGAATCTTAATGAAACAGGAGCGTACCAAGGACTGGGTACGCCTAGTGTCCTGGGCAGTGCTGACCATGAACTCACAGCGGAGCTCTTCTACGGGTTTCACCCCCCACGAACTGTTCCATGGAGGACAACCTGCTTGGTTCTTCAAAACCACCTTTCCTGAGGACTTCAAGAGCCCTGTGGGAGATTGGCTGGAACACAAGCAGTCTCTGGCTAACCAGGCTGGGACTAACCTGAGACACATCCGTGACCGTGAACTGAGCCGACGGAACCACCTACGGCGACCTGCCAGCTTCAGGGTTGGTGACCTTGTTTCGGTTCACCATTCACGCCTACCCTCCTGGCCACGTAACTGCCTACAAGACCCTTATTTTGGACCCTATCGTATCATCAGGATAGATGGATCCAGGATCCATGTCAGGTGCAGTCCCCGTCTAGGTGGTGAACTGCTGTGTGCACCTAAACAGTTGAGGCACTATCACTCCCTTGACGATTTGTCTTGGGATGAGTGGCAGTGAGGTCGAGCGTATAGACCTAGAGAACGCTGCCAGTCCAGAGGAGGCAGACGAACTTGAAGGGATGACTGCCCATGAGATGGCAGTCGATGGTTACTACGTGGTTGCAGGTATTGCTCGCCACGAGTAGAAACAGGGCTGGAAATTCCTAACCCTGTGGGATGGCTATGGGTTATCTGAGGCGACCTGGGAACCTATGTCAGCCTTCATACAACCAGATGGGAGTATCAACCCTATCTTCCGCTCCTACCTCGTTGAGAACAACGAGGGGCAGCTACTGACCCGTGCTGAGACTATGTCCCAGCGTAAAAAGCAAAACTAATTCCCCTGTGTCGGTCTACTGACTGTGTTCTAACCTCACAGGTGCAGTGAGCACTCTTGTGCAGACGTGCCTGTGTATGGGTGTAAGAGCAGTTGTCACAGTTGCCCCGCATTGCATCGCAGGACAGGACCGTTAGCCCCCCGTGACAACCACTCCTTGGCCGAAGGCCTTTTTTTTTTTCACAGACTACTGCTTACTGAGCACTGCACTGACCCTGTTTGCGCCGTGCAGACCCATGCCTATGGTTTCCAACGTGGGCCAGGTGGCGGCTTATCAGGATTGCAGCCACCCAGCGAGTGTATGCCTTGTTGACCATGTGTTGCATGGGGACTGCCCTGATATAATGATTTTGGGGAGCCATTGAAGAACGGTGGCTACTACACCAGGGGGGAATGACAAGCAAGGTGTTATGAGGCAAGGTGTGTCTTCCCTCCTTGGGGACAAGCGAGCCCACAGTTAGGACCCCTGACTGGACCCCAGACCCATGGGGTTCCACCCTTCCTTACAGGGTTTACCATACCCCTATGTGTGCTACGTATGTCTGTGTGTGTCTCACTTCTCTCCCCGGTGTGGCTCCCAACTCAATGGGCCTCGCTGATGTCGGACCGAAGGTCCTAGTCCGTTCAGTACCACTCCTATGGCGCCTAATTTCTGTGCTGGCGCCTATCCTTGGGGGAAGACGGCAAAAGCCCTACCTACTGGAGGGGAGGGGTGGCCGAGTGTGCTAAGGGCATACAAAACGCCAATTTTTGCTAAAGGCCAAAAGCTAACGCACTCCCCTGCCCACGAGGAAAAGCACGCGGGACAGGAGACACCACTACACTACACTCATTAACGCCAGCACCGGCCTTCGAAGGCAGGGTGAGCACTCATCACCTGCACTCAACTCCTGCCAGGCCTGCTGACCCTAACCCCTACACACGCTACTTGATGTTGATGTCAATGAGGTCTCGGGTCCTATTGACCCTCTTGTGAAGAAGACAAGAGAACACAGCGCTGCTAAGCAACTGTGGCCTAACAGGGACGTCACAACACGTTTCCCTGCTAGGGCTTGGAGGGGAAGGGCGCACAGATGGCGTGCAAAGCGCGGAAGTCGATGGAGTCGAACTGCCCTCGCCACTCCTGGCTGAGGCGCAGTCAATTGATTGTTCGATCAGCGCCCCTGTTTAGCTCGGGCAGAAAAATGGGATAGCCGCCGAAGGCAGCTGCTGCGTGCACCAATCACCCTGAACCTCTCCCACCTGTACAACAGAGGCCAATGAACTGGGTTCAAGACGGAGGAACCAAGACACACTCCACGTATTATACGCTTCTTAGTGTGCCCTTTAATACACTGTTCCTGAAACCAGTTGCAAGCAAGCAAGCTTAAGGACTTCGCCCGTTCCCTTATGGAACGTAGGGCGAAGCCCTGGGTAACCTGGCAAGGGGTCATACCGCGTGCACAGCGCGCGGCCTACTGTCAAATCCCTTTAATGCATCGTGTGCACGCATGCAGGGAAGGGAGGCGAGACCATAATCACACTGACTCAACCAGGAGGTGAGCTCCTCCTGGGCTTACCTACCTTACTCACCATGCATCCCGTGAATGCCGAAGTGAAACGAACGCAAGACAACCCTATTGCGAGTTATAAACAAGCCTAAGCGTTTTAAGCAACCCTACTTTAACGCTACGGCTACACACGAGCAAACACTTTCTTTTCTTACCTGTGAAGAGAGAACAAGGATGAATTGGGGTACAGGGAAAGCGCCACAGCGTGTGAATGCCTCAATTAGGCACATGCATCGCGAGCACAACACATATTCTAACCCTACGTGCGCGCTACGCGCTCCATTCGCATCGCATACCTTTCATTCCTGTTTTGACCTGTGCAGAGCAAGAGAGAGGAGCACCCGAACCCCCAACGAACACAGCGTTGACAACCCTAACGGTTTAACGAAGCAACCAACACGAACGCAATGCATGCGTGTGAGATGACACTGGCATACCTGAGAGGTGGGTTGTCCACCTGCTCTGTGGTGTGGGTTGAGTTTGAGTACTTTTCCCTAAAGTTTATAAAAATTTTGATGCAACTGTGCAAAAATTTCCTTTAGAACTTTAAAAACTACGGCTCATACCTTCTTTTTCAAAAGCCGTTTACGCTCGCCCTTGTTTTTGAAGTCAGCTTCCTTTGCGCTTGTCTGCGACTTTGAGTTTGGTGTAAAAATGACGATTTCTCGCGTGATTTCGTCAATTTTTAGCGATTTGACTTGTTAAATCGCTACACCTTTCGCTAAACCGCAGGAATCACTCCCTGTTGGTTACATTTTCTATTTTTTTCAGCTCCTGGAGATTTGTGTCCTCCATTGGGAGTATTGCTCCGCCCTGGCCCTTGGTCAGGACGTTTACTAAAAGGCTGTTTATGCAGTGATGGCCGTCCGCATCAGAGCGTTCGACTGTACCCTAGTGGGCAAGCATATGTGCTCTAGGGAGGGAGTCCTGGGATCGAACTCCACTACCCCCAAATTTTTACCAAAAGTTTTCGTCGCACGCTGGCGACTTTTGAGGAATGCCCCATCGAAGGGACATCATTCACGGTACATTACACTGTTTTTCGAGGGTACCTACAGTGTGATAGGCTTCTATGAACTGATGAGGATGTTTTTGGCCTCGTGCCTTGGGGTATGCTACCCGAACAACCTCCAAAAGGGGGGGCGGAGGTATGGCGTCCATGCCTACGCTTGATCTTTCAACCTCTCTTCGAGGTGATTTTTTCCATGATAGACGTCATTTTAGGGCTGCTTTAAGGTCTGAGGGCAGTTTCAGCTTTTGAAAAAGGGATGTCAATGAACGGAGAATACAAAAAAAGTGATTCCAGGAACGGCTTCAGCATCGGAAACACACATGTACAGGACTGGTACCACCTTTGCACACCAAAATTAGTGGCACGGACCAAACAATCCCACTGTCCAAGGTTTAACAAAATAAAATCCTCCATGGCCCGTATTCAGGAAGGCAGCAGAGCACCAAGCAAACACACTGTTGGTGCTGAAGATACAAAATGAACCCAGCACAACATGATGTGACTGCAGTATCCAATTTGTCAACAGTCACAGCACCAGGTCAGAACAACAATTCCCCAGAAACAGTCCAATACGGCAACTAATGCGGCAACCATGAGTGATGGGGGACACGACACTGGATTGGCGGCCCAATGACAACTGTTCCTGTGACAGAGGTCATATTGGCAAAGCCAAACTCACAAAGCATATCCTACTGGCATCGTTGATGCTCAAAATCCATGTTTCCGGTGTTGCCAGGTTCGAACTCCCTCGGAATGCTGGGGGCAGAGGCTTCCACAATTGTGGTATGTGTGGGATATCTTCTGTGGCAAAAACCACCACACCTCAGTGCAACTTCCTGCCACATTCCTTTTTGCTTCGTGGCTCCCAGTGATCCGGGCTGGACTTCCCAGGACCCTCTTGCTCCGTTGCTGGTGCCCAGGCCTTTCTGCATTTCCAATGGCTGACACGGCAAGCCCAACGTGTTTTCCTTACAACAGAGGTTGACAGGACGAGACCACCCATCTATCACCAAATTGAGCTTTGGCTCTCCAGCACATGGATCCCGTGCGTTCTGGTGGCTTAATAAATCCTGCTGCAGAAGCCTGATGGACTTTCTCGAATGTTGTTGTGCATTTTATTGGTTGCGCATTTCGGGGTGGGTGACCAGTGCATCACCCTGTAACTGGAAATATGCTTAAGAGTTGTCATTTTTGCACCAGGGCTGATCAGCTTCTGTGGGTTTCTGTGGGGGTGTAGGGCGCGGATTTGCAGGGCCTTTGTGCGTCGCAGGCCCCACACAGAAGATCCTTAGCCAAGAACATTGGAATCTGACCTGCATGCACCACCAGCCCGGCCGACCTATTGGGGCTGGTGCACGCACTACACTCAAGGCACCCCCTAAATTGTTCGTACTTCATGCAGGTCCTTCTTCAACGGCAGCTTTGAAGCTTGCCCACAACCTCCTCCTTCTATAAAGGTAGTGCATCAGGCATTGCCGTGCTCCTCCCAAACCACCCACAACAAACTGAAAGATCATGTGAGGCGAGTGTTCAGGGGTTGGTGTGTGGCAGCATTGGGCTGCAGTCCCGTACATCGTGGAGGGTGTGGGCCAAGTGGCCTTTCCTAACTCGCAGCATTCGAGGCTGCGGGGGTGGGGGTGGGGATTGGAGAGGGGAGCAAAAAAAGGGCCAGCGAATACTCCCAGTGCCATGCGGCTGGTTGAGCTTCGCCGAGGGAACTGCCCAACTGTTGGCGGCATGGGCATGGGCATGGGCCTAAGCAGCACAGCACAGCTCACAGCTGGTTTGGGATGCCAGAGGTGGTTGCCATTTTAAGGATCCCCCCTGTCCCAGGATTATGTTGCAGCACACAAATCCTGCTGCACATTGGCAGGCTGCACAAGGGACTGGTCCACCAGATGACACTGCATACTCATGGAAAAAGGCAACGACTCAGGATTGCGGTGAACACCAATTTCATGTCAGCTTCAGGGCCATAACTTAATACCTCATCCCAATCCCAACTGCCTACTAAAAGGTTACACCTTAACTAGCCAAATCTTTTCTGTTCTATTGCACTCCCCTCACAAAATAGTACTTGAAAAGGGGAGTGGGGATAGCCCAAGGAATGTTTGATAAGAAAATGTCATGGAACAAAGAAAGAGGGTGGGATCGAGGGCAGATGCATGTTGGGTGAGGTGTGGACCCGGGGGGCCCGGGTACCAACATCCCTGCCTGCTTCTGTAAACTGCCCAGGCACGCCCTGCCACAGGCAACAGACAGCCTGGCAGCCCAGACCTCAGACCTGCTGGCCATGACCAACACTTACCCCCTATGTACACCCCTCTGTACCCCCTGGAACCACCCTAGAAATGACTGGATTGGATATGGGTCAGGGCCACCAACACCATCTCTCCCCAAATTTGGGGGGTACCAGACATGCCAATCAGACATGCTTAGAGGGGCTGCCTACTTAGTCGGACACAGGACATACGTAGCTCGGGTTGCAACAGCAGCAGATATTACTGAATGGCATATGGCACGAGGCTGATTCAGGAATGCAATAGAAGGGGGGGGGGGGTCCAGAACCCAAAAGTGTGTGCACCAAAAATGGCCCAAATCCATTTTACCTTGAGTAAATTTCATTCCCAGTGGGGTGGGGTGAAGTGTCCAACCTCCTCCTGTGGTTGTCAGCCATTCCACTACATGCCCCTGCCAGACATGAGTGGCAGGCCTGGCGTGCGCATTGGGCGGCATGACCACCCCCAACCACCCCCTCTATTGCTCCAGTATGACCAGACCACACCAAACCTCCCTCCCGCACGCCGCTCTCGTGTTCAGGCATTGTTTGGCTTCATCATCATTGTGTGCGTCGTGCTCAGAAGCCATCCATCA
The DNA here is from genome assembly GCA_964036045.1 of Eutreptiella sp. 'Long Island Sound 2002'. NCBI lineage: Eukaryota > Euglenozoa > Euglenophyceae > Eutreptiales > Eutreptiaceae > Eutreptiella > Eutreptiella sp. 'Long Island Sound 2002'. The sequence continues at coordinate 7,940,936 of OZ038394.1, forward strand.
GGCGCTCCTGGCCAATGCCACAGACCAACTCTCAACGAGGAACACCCCCAACGTTCCGCACAGGCAAAAACAGTCATGGATTGTCCGACGCCCCTGAACGTCTGGTGGGAGACGGTCGGGGATATTGTGTTGCGGGGCAGCGCCCAAAATGCACCGTCTCTGTCCTCCAAACGACGGTGGGGCTGGGGAGCAGCCTCATTTGCCTGACAACTCTTGGTGAGCCTTTTGGTACCCCATGAACGTCTTCCGGAAATGGTTTTCGGAGTCGTCAACGCTCTTCTGTGCAGCCGCCTTTCGTTCCTTTGAGACAACACCAGGGGTCAGGGCCACAGGGACTGCAAAGTTGGCGCAAGCATTCAAGCACCCCTCCAATCAAAATTATTCTGATGAGAGCCCCCGCCCCCCCAAAAAATGGTGGGGCCTGTGCATGAGCTAGGCCCCCCGAACTGGAAGCTCGTTTTTCATCGGGTGTGACGTGGGGGAGGGTATGGGTTGGGTATGGATGGAGTCCTTGTACCAAGTACCTGGCAAGCACCACCCGGTGTCTCACTGTACTGCAGTTGCCGCTTCGGACTTGTGAGGCATCCGGGGACCCGCCGTAGCCGAAGCACGGGTGAAATGGTTGTGCGGTGCACTGTGCTGTGTACTCTCACAGCGGCTGATACCGGGGGGAGGGCTCCACTTGTAACCCCTGGGGTGGATGTCTTGCACGGAGGGTGCTGACAGGACGGCCCGTGTATCGGGCTAGTCACACTGTAGGTCCTAACACGGTGAGGCATGGACACTGCCTGGTCCATTCTCCCGAGCCAATGGCTGAGAGCCACAAGCCCCCTCTGGTAAGGGTCCATTGCTACCCTCTTGGAGGACTGACCGGTCAGAGCGAGCCACCGGCCACACACTCCTCTTGAGCATCCACGGGCTCCAGGCCACTCAGGGCACTCCGAGGGTTAAACCCTGCTGGTCCATAAGACCTCTTGTGACAGTGAAGGTGATGGACAATCCCGTTCGACTGTCCCACTCACACATGGCCACAGTTCAGTGACCTCAGACACCGGGCTCCTGGCCACTCGTACCCAGGGCACACCGAACTCAGCGTGCATGAGACCCCCCAGCCAAACCCCTTTGTGTCACCCCTTCATTACCAACAGAATTCTGACTGAACATCCACCGCCCAACCGCCCCAGACTTGGCATTCTACATTGCACCGCTCAATTTGATCCAGAGAAATCCTGGAATTGAGAGAAGCCATTTTCAACACTGCAATTGTTTTGGTGTTTCTTGTTACCCTCAGTCTATACCTGAGTCGCGCACCAACATAATGCGGTCCCTTAGGGTATCTGTACTAAAAAAAAAAAAAGGTGGGTTTCACAAAAAGGAGTGTGTGCAGTGGCCCCGCCCTTCTCTCGCTTCAAGCCAAGCCTGCCCTTTGCATGCCCACTGAAACCCACCTACTGTGCGGAAGTTAGGCTCTCCTGGAGACCATGACGTGCAACCCCTATTTCTTCCACTTGGTCTGGCACTGGTGCGCTGCCCCATCCAGATAGCACCTGCCCCAAGGGGTGGCGGTCCCTGGTGGTGGAGACCCCCTGTCCAGGCCCATCTGACTCGGACGGTGGGGGGGGGGGGGGACTTGACTGCCCTTTTGCGGCCCCAATGCGTCGATCCACATCTAGGTTACTGCCAACGGACTCCCACAGCCCGCAACGCAATACAGCACAGCCTGCCAGGCGTTGGGGTGCGGTGGGGGGGGGATCGTTGAGAGCTCCTCCCTCTTCCCACACTGACATATCACTAAATCAAAGATTCTGCATTTTGGGTCCAATCCCTCGCGGCGCTACCTCCCGTCGAGAACAAACAGGCCCCCATTTCAGAGTGTGGGTTGCATTGTTACGGCGAATGCCCTCGACATCCGCGATGGGACGCCAACAGATTGCGGTGTTCTTCGGTGACAGGTCAAAGGTCCGAGATATGACTTTTGGGGCCTAATGGACCGCAATGCTGACACGACATCAATAGCGCACACAGACACACCGCAAGTTTGGACAACTCTTCGCCACACGTGGCGTTTTTCTCTTTGAGGTCACTTTGCAGTTGCGGCACCGGCGTCAGAACAAACATTCGTCCTTAGCAAGCAAACGCAGAATTCCGTCAAATACGGTGATGGATCACAGAACACGCAACACCAATGGCCATTGTATGGCATTGCAATTGCATTGCATTGCGTTGCACTTGCCATGCATTGCTATTGCAATGCAATACAATGCAACTGTTGTGTTGTACTGCACCACACGCACCGCGGCGAACCGCATCGCATCGCTCAACACTGCATCGTCGTGTGGTGCGGTACGGCGTTGTGTTGTGTTGTGTTGTGTTGTGCTGTATAATGTTATGTCATGTCGTAGCGTGTCATGTTGCTTTGTATCGTATTGCATCCAAAACATCGGACATGGTGCACGCACATGCATCAGAAAAACTACCAATAGCCCGTGCGATTTCTACTGCAAATCTCTCAACGGCGGAGCACGTGGCACGAAGAAGAAGGGGCAGGACCGACGGATCTGTATGTCTGGTGCGCCTCGCCCACGGTGTCCAACTCCCGCAAAGTAATATCGACGCGCTTCTTCTCTCTCTCCATCAATGCAATATGAGTGCTGGAGGCAACAACAAGCCCGTGAAAGAAGGCTGCAAAGCTGATGAACCGTAGCGGTTGTGGGCGGGGGGGAGAGCCGGGTATTACCTGTGGATGGCTGGGGGCAGGGGCAGGGGTCTCTCCGCCGGGCACTACAAGACCGGGCACTCCGCTGGTGGTGGTTGTGCAGTCCGTCAGTCCTACCTCTTTACAAATGGCGCGAGGAGGTCTATGCGCTATATTTCCCGATTCCCCGAGCACTCAAACAATAAAATGAACCCAAAAGCACGTGCGATTCTCAGGCACGGAGCTACAAAGGGAGAGAGATGGTTGGCATACTTCACTTGGTTCATCGCTTGGCGAGCATTGACGACTTTTTCTTGGGCATCCACAACTTGGCTCTGCGTTCCAACAAGATGTCATGTGAATTGCATGCTTTCTGCATTGCTTGCACCGCTTGTGCTCCGATAAAATGAGGACCAATTTGCAAGAAATCGCCATGAAACTCTAGCCTGGGGGTGCACACCTCCAATTCTTTGAGTTGCTCTTTGGTGGCTGCCATTGTTGCGAGCGAAACAACGATTCAAAAACCTGTGACCCAGAAATGAAGGTGTGACTCAAAGAGCAATGCCTGCGGGCCTATTCCCAGGGCACAACGACAACATCAAGAATTACGGCGTGTTTGGGCTGTTTAAACAAGACGTGGGTGGTGTTGCATCTCCATAGAAGGCCTTTCCCATACCCCTCCCCTGCCCTCCCACATTGCATCCCACAATCACCATGTTGGGTGCCTTCCATGCTGGCGTCAGTCGGAGATGCCAGTCTTTGGATTTTGAGGTCAGGTGGATATGGAACCCCAGCAGACAAACCACACAAAAAGGTGACGTGATTGCCTCGCATTTGTTGCTGTGAAACAGAGGCTGACCGCAGCTTTCAATGTGCTCTAGGTCAGAGCATCCCAGGCGAAGCATGGATGGTGGGCTGGCTGATGCAGTGGGTGACTGTGTGATGGGCTTGGTGATTGGCTGACTGGTGTGCTGCGAGATGGGCTGGGCGATGCACTTGGTGACGCGCTGGCTGATGGGATGGGTGATGGGCTGCACACAGTCAATGCAGGGCTCTCATCTCGACAGCACTCCCCAGACGCAGGTTCAGCTCCCACAGGCGAGAGTGCCTCACTGCCATGAAAGAATGGCCCCAGGGGGAATGTTTGCCCGGCGCATGCCCGGCGTGCTACCTTTGTATTAAGTATCCTGGCTCTAGCCCTAAGTTTATCCACCTCAGGAGGTCCCCCAAGTAGACCGCACTGGACCACAAACCTCCCCTGCAAAGCACGTGTGGGCGGGATGGCTACATCACCCCTGGCTTCTTGGGGGTCCCCAATAGAAAGGGACCAAATCAGAAGTGGCTACATCACCCCTGGCTTCTTGGGGGTCCCCAATAGAAAGGGACCAAATCAGAAGTGGCTACATCACCCCTGGCTTCTTGGGGGCAGATTGATTGGCGAGGGGGGGCAAAAACAGGCACGCGTGGGGAAGGGTCAAAAAAAGATGCCCGGCGCGCTAATACTCCCCTCTAAACTGGGAACCCTTTCGGTATTTTTTTCAGGAAAACTTTGGGTTCCATTACTGGCCAGCATTGTCTAAGTACAGCAACCCCATCAGATCGTTGCGTGTCTGACCTTTTGTGACCGCAGTGTATGTGGTCAGGAAGGGGCTGGGTCATGCCTATGACAAGCCGTTTGCCGACAACAACACCATTCGTGAAACTGCAGCCCACTTCTGTTTGCTTTGGTACTATTTTCTGTGAATGTGGCTGCAATGGGGCCCCAAAACCCTTCAAAACCGCTTGCCCATGTGCAAGCAGGGCCTCGTGTAAGCCCGTGACCCTCCCTCTCACCGTTGTTTTCCCCAACCTGGGCCATGCTTGCACAAGGGGGCAGGCGGCGCACGTGTATGGGGCTGTGCCCGTTGGCCTGTTTGAGGAGACTGTACACACCAGCCAACTGGGGTTTCGAGAGATCCTACGGGGCGCGAGGTGAGCACATTGGGCGCTTTTCCAAACTGACCATCCAGTGTGCCATGACACAGGCTCCCTTGGGGGCTCAGGGTGGGGCATTAGGAACGCGTACTCCCGCAGGAAAGGGAACACATTTGCCATGGTATTTGGTCATTACATCTCATTTGGTCTACAGATACCCCAGCGAATTGGGATACACTCCACACACACACAGGGGTCCAAGGTTCCCGTACCCAATCGGCGTTTGGTTCCCGGTAGCAGGGAAAAACGGGGAAAAACGGGGAAAAACGGGGGAAAACGGGGAAAAACGGGGAAAAACGGGGGAAAACGGAGGGAAAACGGGGGGAAAACGGGGGAAAAACGGGGGAAAACGGGGAAATCTGGGGGGGGGGGGGTATTTTGGACAGGACCCACCCACCCGACTTTTGCCCCCCTCCCCGTTTATAATTTTGTGGGGAGCATTTTTTGCAAACCAAATTGAAGCCAAGGCGCTCTCCCGGGTTAGGCATCCCGGACACACTAGGGAGCAACCTGGGCAGGCACCCATTTTCCATCTTGTGCATTGCCCGCAAGACCAATGGCAGCTGACGATTTGGATGATGCGCCAAGACGTGTGAGGGCCTTGGAGATGTCCGACGACAAAGCCCATTTTTGTGACACCAAATGTTGTATGCGCACATACAATATACCTTCATGAGGATGAAAATTGGACATATCTGTATGGAGATGAGAGCAACATAAGCAGGGGTATGCGTATAAAAAATAGTGGCAGTGCAAGAGCCGTGAGCATTCATTACAGTTCCCATCCTCCCCCATTTTCCCCCCGTTTTCCCCCCGTTTTCCCCCTTTTTTCCCCGTTTTCCCCCGTTTTTCCCCGTTTTTCCCCCGTTTTTCCCCGTTTTTCCTCCATCTGTATCCCTTAACCTATGTCACAGACTTTCCTCTCTTTGATCCTTTAGTAAAAAACCCTCTCCTGTATCCCGCACCCAAACGGCGTTTAGTCGCCTACTGTTCCCGGATCCTAGGAACCTTGGACCCCTGCACACAGCACCAGAACCACTGCAAACATGGCGCAGCGGTGGCCAATGTGGCAGGAGTGACAAAACGAGTCCAGCACATGGGTTACCTGCTGTCTGGGCACCGTCCTTTGTCCAGCACATGTAGATGTAGCAACGTACAAGGGGCATTTGAGGTCATCCAGCAGAGGGACGAGGTTTTGCCAAGCTAGGCTAAGCAAGTGTGGTGCTTGGTACTTCCAGGGGTACACATTGATTTGGTTTGATTTTCAGGAGGGGATTGTCTACAGATATTGTCCACAGACTGTGAGGCAAATTTTTGATATGCGAGACTGGGAGTTGTCCCTCTGCTGACCGGTGCTGCTTTTGCCCCTTGGCGCCGGCAATGCTTCATACAAAGTCTTTGCCAAAACTGTGAAGCTTTGAGGGTGCTCAACACCACCGATGTGAGAAAGGTGCCGCAGGGCCAGGGGGTTCCGGATCACCAAGTGGTATCCATTGCACGTTTGCCTTTTGGAGGGGGAGGGGGGGAGGTAACGGTGGCTTGGCCCTGTGTTCTGCGGGCAGGGCCGCCCGTGTGCGGCAGGGGCCGCCGAGGGGTACACTTTGGAACCCAGTTGCAGGCGCTCTTCCCAGGGGCGCGCTTCTGTGTGTCTTGCTGGTCCGCAGAGGGGGAACACGGAGTGAAACCTAATAAAGGGGAGCAAAGCGAAGCTGTAAGTAGAACCTTTGGTAGACACCCTGTTTAACACAGCTACCTATTGAGAGCTACTGTGGACTGCAACCACTCAAAGGCACATAACTTCAAAAAGGAGTGGGAGGAAACACAATGCAAATTGGTGTGGAAAAAAACACACCTCAGAGGGGGCGGCGGGGGGGGTTACAGTGCAGCGAGCAGGGGTATTATCCAGTATGCAGCAGTTTGCCATCCCAAAGGGGTGGGATTACGAAGCCACTAGATTTTGCTGCAGCTGCAACTGTTGCCTTTCAAATCCTGTTTGGGGGTGTAAAAGGGGTATTGTATCCTTTTTCCAGTGAATCTGCCTCACTTCCATAGCTGGGGACGAGGGAGTAGCTTGCAGAACTACATTGTGCCACCAATCAAGAAGAGCCCACAGAGTCAGACATTGCACCACGTACATGGATTCTTATTTTTTTCTGCTGCCACATCTGGTCCCAGAGGAGCTCTCGAGCGACAGCCCGCGTCAAAGAGTAGCGCAAATGCTACAAACGAAGGTCCCGCACGGTGAGTGTGTCCCAGACCAACTAGTGGACGTCTGTTCACTATAGGCTTGGCCTACCCCTTGCATATGCACTCAAAGTGCCACTAACTGCATCGGTCATCCGTGAATTTTGCGTTGTTCCAGCACAAATGATGTCTATTCCACATCTCTATTGCTGTCAGCCATGCTTCCCCTGTGGTGCCCCTGAGAGTCCAGGGGAGTCCGGTGGACTCCTTCCATGCGCTGGCTGCATGTCCCGGACTGCTTCCCTAACCATCTGTGGGGTGCAGATTGGCCTGTCACATAGTGTCGAATCTCTTTGGGCGACCTGCGTGCGTATTTGGTCCGGTATGGCTTTCAACCTCTGCCACACTCCATTCAATTGTGTCCGCCCACTTCTCCCATACCGGCTGGCAGTCATCCCGTTTTCTACATTTCGCATCCATATCAACTCTCTCCCTCTCTGGTGCCACCGTTTGAATTGGGGTATGACTATCTCGGCTGTCTGTCCCATAAATCGGCATGGCTGTCTGAGATAGGTACTCCCATGAACTCTTCACATACCGTAACCAACTGGTGTAATTCATCAGGAGCACTCCCACCCTGTACAGTGCATGAGCGTTGCCATCCCATTTTGGTTGACTTTACTGATTGTGGCAGTGGATACATCCATTCGGATCCAAATTTCAAGGAACTTTTTTTTGAAATATGGCACCGCCATGTCGGAGCTCTATTGCACAGATATACACAGTTCCGTATCCGTTGATTCAGCACTACAACAACGCAACCAATACATCCCTTGAATCACAATACAACCATGTCGGCCATTAGATTGGTCTCAATGAAATCTGACCACCCTAATACTCTGCACCTGATGTGGACTTGCTCATGTTCCATATCCTTAACCCGTCCCACTCTGGGCTTGCCTTTGATTTGGCTGGCCCCTCTTGAAAGCCCGTCAAGACACTTGTTTTGCAGCACAGGGCAGGCGCATGCCTTACTCCATGCCAATACATGTGGCTGAACTCCAACTCCCGCCGGGAACAGACTGCACATGCAATGCACAAGAGATCTTGGCAACACAAACATGCACAGCGGTACTTAGTGGTTATGGGTATGTACAAAAGGAAAGGGATACGGATTGACAGGGTAAGTGAGAAGGGTTTGGCTGCTAAGCACCAGTCATGACAAACACAACTGCCCGGTTCAGTTTCGATTCATTCTTTCGGTGGCGGCTTGTACCCCCGCCCGGGTTCAGTCTGGATACGACGGCTCTTGCAACAACAATGTAGCACAGCAACGTGCCCTTTTGCACGCAAAGAGTCCTGATGCAGTCCCAGGCCCGCTGAAATAGACACCAGCATCACACATACACAAACACAAACACACACACACACACACACACACTTGTGCAGCAACGACACGAACGCCCACTGTTGCTGAGTGGAAGCGGTCACGCCACGAGCACTGCGGGTCGGATAGCACCAGAAACACCTCGTCAGGCCAAAGAGGAATCAAAACAAGACAACAGCAAAAGTCATTGACCGTGTCATGAGGTCATAAGGCGAGGCGCCTTTCGAAAAATAATAGACACTCAGAAAGACACACACACACACACACACACACACACACACACGAATGATAAGACCCCAGAACTGCGAAGCACCACAGACAATGCGATAACACACACACGGACACGCACACACGCACACAGACACGCACACATAGAGTTGGCGTGGCAGGACTGTTCCTTTGGGCGCCCAACTGTCAAATGATGATACATGGACTCGCGCAGACCCTTAGCGGGCATCCCTCCGCCTGGTCCAGTCCCCGTCTGCGCTTCACAATGCCCCCACACCCTTGGGGGAACATGACCAAAATGACGGTTTCCCCCTCCCCGGGGGGTTCAAGGAACGCATGGCACACACGAAGGCAAGCACTAAACCGACGGCGTAAGATGCACAGAAGAGAACTGTGTGTGTTACCAAACGCCGTGACTCAGAGGGGCTCCACACTTTCCCGACACTAAGTGCTGCTTCGCTGGAGTAGTCAGTGTGGGGCGGTTCACCTCAGTGTCAGAGGGTTGACAAAAAAGAACACGCAAGCACACCAACTTCTTCAAGACAGTGCATCGCAGCGCATGCATGACAAGCAAACCTAATGAGAGGACGCCACCTTGTTTACCAGACCAACTGCCCACGGCCGCCGGTTCACCACCGACTACCGCCGTCGACTGCTGTCAGTCGGCTACCCCTTTTCCACCCTCGTCTTGAACAAAAGCAAAAAGGGGTGCAATTCCTTCAAAGACCGCATGCCTGCCAGTGGGCTGCAATGCCTGCAGACGCACCAAAACAACCAAATCCAAACGATCCCTCGCTGCACTCCCCCGTGGGCCATACTGTGGGCTGCACAAAACATTTCTCCCGGAAGCAAAGACCACACACTGACACAAGAAGTCCTGATGGAAGCACCATGGAATTAATATTCGCAGCCCCCTGTCGGGGGCTAAAGGAAAGGGTCTGTGGGGATGGGGGATGGCTATGCACTGAATGACCCCTGACATGGTCGATGAAGTGGGTTCAGAAATCACATCTCTCAGAGCAGTATCTCCTGCGAACAAAGATGATTCAGTGTTGGTCATGACTCTCCCACACAAAACTGTCACACCGACGTGGTTCATGTGCGAACTGCACGTGTCTATTTGTGCCGTCAGGCACACCTGCAAGAGCGCACACAAGCAGGTGCTCTCATGAAAATTCTAGCAAAGGGGAAAATACAGCGGCAAGTGCCCAGAGGCGCGCAAAGCCCTGGAGTTTTTGTTCCGCAGACATGCACAAGAGGAAGAGGGGGAGGTGGGGTTAGGGGTTCCTCCTGCACATTGGGCCATTCCCAGGCAGGCCGACCAACGGCGACATCCACGAGACCCCAAGAAATGCGCCCATCATTCGTCACCGGATGTCGGATGGGGACGGCTGCAGCCACCGCCGCCTCACGTGCGGTGGTGCTCACCGACTCAACAGTCATCAAAATCGAAGGCATCTTCCTCTTCGTCGGCGCCTGTCAAGTCCTGACGAATCGACGCAGCAACGGTCGGGGCGTGTCGACGTGCAGGTCGGCCGAGGGGGTTGGGCAGACCGGTTCGCCGGTCACCGCCGTCTGCCCAGAGTGCGAGCGCAGCGTTGCGGGCCCTGGGCACCAGCACCGGGGACCCCCCCCGTCAGTGACTCTCGTGCACTTATGCGGAGGCAAGGGGGGCCGAAGCTGCAATAGGGCACCATTTGACTGGAGGCTCCTTTACAGAAGCCTCCGATGTAATTTTCTGCAGGATCCAGGGACGCAGGACATGGGCCAAGAGGGCCATGTTCTCTTCCACCCCAACCCGTCGCGGGTTCTCCTGGGCGAGTGCAGTAGGTGCTCTCGTGCCCCCGTTCTGCTACTGTGCCCGGGTTGGCTGCACGAGGAGCCCGGCGCTATGCATCCTTCATTTTGGACCATTTCGGTCCCAAGAGCCGGCCCTCCGAGGGGAGGGAGGGGGGGGAGGAGAGGGGGTTTGAAAGGGGCGGAGGGGAGGGGGGGGGGGGGTTGACTGGGACCCCTCTCCTCCAACGGTGCCCAACCTAAAAATGGTCCTGTAATCTCTTTTTCTGCAAAGCACACCAACATACCTCTGGATGGACATTAAGGATGCAAGAGGATGCAAGAGGAAATACTCTCCTTGTGGAACGGAAAAGCAATACTTGTTCAAGGATGTGTTAGGGATGGAAAGTGTCATTGCGACGAAAACACATGATGGCTGCAACCATCTCTTTAACGGTGGCAGTTTTCACCGCCTTTTTGACTGGGAAAGAGCGTTCCGTGGTTTGTCCTACTACACAAACAGACAACAATGCCACAACATGCCAATGCACATCCACACAGAAGCACCCTGCACTGCCATGCGGCGGTTGTAGGTCACCAGAATGGTTTTTCCACCTGCGCATTGGAAGGGGAGGAGGGGGGGGGGATCCCAGGGGGGGGAGGGGTAGCCCCCCTCCTGCTATGGTGTACAGCCATTCTAGTACTTCCCTGGGGGGGGGGGGGTGCTCAATCACCTTTTTGGGGCATGCACTGCCTATCCTACCCCTGCCCCAGGAAGGGGCCGGGATCGAGCTCAGGAGGCAGGCATCCACTCACCGACAGGGGACACCGAACAGTGCACTGTGGGAATTCCACTACTGTCAGAATCCACCTCTGACGACTGAGGCATATACCACTGAGCTCACCTCCATCTGACACACGACACACAATGACTACCCGGTGACTTATAGTTCGGACCTCGACCCGGACCCACTGTTGGCCTACTCCTGCCCTTGGGTAGGCACGGGGGGCGGGGGGTTCTGTGAGACCCACAATTTGAAAAACAGGCAGGCACCCCCCCCCCTGCCCCTCCCCAGTGTATCCAAGCAAGGCTTGTGGGGGGGGGCGCATTCGAAATCCCCATGAAATTCTGGGCATTTTGACCACATGCAAGCGGGGCAAAAAGCCAAGGACTACTCACCGTAAGTGTGAAGAAACGGGGGAATTCTGGCAGAGACTCGTACATGGACCGACGCCGAAGCACCCAACGAACCGCGATGTTACTGTTGGCCCCTTCGCGTGGGTCCTGTTTGGTCAACGGGGCCCAGTGCTTCACCCGCAAGGCCGTGGACTGTCCTTGGCTGTCGGCGCTGCCGCTGTGCCTGGCGCCGGGGTCTTGTGCCGCTGACAAGCGCATTGCACTTCAGACTGCACAGCGCGCTGCTCACTTCTGTGTGTAACAACTGTCACAATGGCCTCCCCAAACCCCCAAAAGGCCGCTGGCCAGGGCGTCTTTTGAGTGGGGGGGGGGGGGGGCAAAAGTTTGCGTACCAAAAGTGGCCTTACCAGATTTTCCCAATGGTAAATTTTGTGTTTTCCCACGATGGTCACTTTGGTCTGGGGAGAGGGGGGGGGGGGAGGGGGTCCCCGCCCCCTTCCGTTTCTAATCATTCTAAAGACGCCCTGCCGCTGGCCTATGGATCATGTGCAAGCATGGCCTTGTGTAAGCGCGGGACCCCCACGTCTGACCGTCGTTTGCCCCCGATGCCCACTGCCGCAGAACGGGGGCCTGAAGGGGGGAGGGAGGGAGGGGCCGGCAGCCCCCAGAGCCCATCCGCCCGTGTCCGTGGGGGTCGAGCGAAGAGACCCACGGCGAAGGCAGGGGCATACCCATCGGTGCACGTCGCAAACCCACTTCAGTGCACTCCTGAGACATGAGAGGCCGATGCCCTGCAATGCTGCACCACCGACCCCCTCTCCCCCTCTCCTCCCAATGCCTTGACTCACTCCTGCAGCCCCACCCCAGCACAAGCACGTGCGCGTGGTCTGATGGGGCCTCCCCCGAGAGGACCCCCACCCCAACGCCGTTGAGTTGGACTACAGAAACATCCGTTTGCCGCTTTGCAGCGAAGGGACAACCCACTGGTCATGTCATGAGCAGCACGGGCCCCCACATTACCGTCATCACCGCAGGTTCACCCCTCCACCGCCCTCACTCAGGTATCGGCGGGCTCCACTCCGCCCAGGGCTGCTCCCATTACCATGACCACCACCACCACCGCTTTCCTGTCCAAGCCCCCGGGCAGCACCCGCACCTCGCGCAGCGCCTCCTTGTGTGACCGAATCCTGGCCTCCGGCAGCGGTTTTGTGCCCTTTGACTGGGCGCATGCGCACCCCGATGCCATGCAGAAGCCCATAAAGGAGGAAGGGCCACTCTCCGGGTCTCTTGGGGGGGGGGGGGGGCAGGCGCAGGTCAGTGGTGCTGGGCATTAGCAGAGGCATCTGGTCGAACCCGCTGCCCAGAAGTTAACTCGGGTTGGCAGCTGACAGCCCGGGTTGTCCTGGTTAGGGCCAAAGGCGGAGAGCCTCCCTGCGGACATGGTCAGGTGATTCGCCCCTCAGGCTCGTGTGTCTGTGTGTGTCTGTGTGTGTGTGTGTGTGTGTGTGTGTGTGTGTGTGTGCTGGTGGAGGGGAAGAACAATATTAAAGAGGGAGGCCCGCATGGGTCCATGGCCCCCAGCGGTCGCCTGAGGCGCCAGCTTGAAAAAGACAAAACATACAGCCCTGGCGAACTGCGGCACTGTCTCTGGTGCCTGCTCGGGTCGCGGTAGGGGGCCTCACCTGAGCCAGAACCTCTGTGTGTGTGTGTGCTGGTGCATGTGCGTGTGTGTCGGCGAGTGGCGTGTGCAAAGGCAATCCATTCCGATCAACCACAAACTGCGACTGCAACCCCTTTCTCCAACTGCACTACCAACCAAAGGTCCAACATGACAGAGGCCCTGCAGCCAGGCTGCCAGCAAAGGGCACTTCCACTCCCAGTCGGACAACGGCCACCAACACACCAGACCTCCACCCCCCATGCCCTTGAAAGGAATCTCAAGTGGCCGACAGGTGCACCACGGAAAACCTGCAAGCCCCCATTCCCCGGCACAATACAGGGCAGCATAGCGCAATGCGACACGCAACAACACAAGGGGAAGTCACGGAAGATAAAACAGCACGTTGCAGACTTTTCAGTACCTTTGGCCTCTGGCGAGGGGGGGGGGGGGTCTGCCTCTCCTACTACAGCAACTGCCCTCTGCCTTTCTGGTGCCCCCCCCCCCCCCTCAAAAAACATGCTGACTCACCTCTGCACCAAATTACTGAAATCCCCGGCGCCTGTATGCACGATGCAGCAACAGACCTGGACCACTGTAACAGCGCCTCCAAGAGTTCTGCAATACTGAGGTGCATCACCCGCATCGGCAGGTCTTTAGCAACATGTTCCTGGGAGGGAAGACAATGGCACCTGGCACCCCCCACCCCTGGTATTTTCGTCGTATTGGCATCACAGTTGGCAAGCCTGACTTTTGGGAAGGGGTGTTGGACTTCGGAATGGGCGAGGGTGTCGCTTTGGATGAGCGCCTCCTCTCCCCCAAAAAGGATCCAGCTTGCATTGACCGTAGTAAGTCCCCAGGGCACTGAGGAGGAAGATGGCTACATCACCCCTGCCGAACCGGGGCCCCGAAAGCGGGGAGGAGACAAGTGGCTCCATTACCGCTGCCGTACTTTGCTCCCCTAAACCAGGGAGAAGTCAAATGGCTACATCACCCCTGCTGTATCAGGGTGCCCAAAGCGGGGAGGGGGCTACAACACGCCCACCCTATAACGTCCCCCTGCAGTATCAGGGTCCCCAGGTGGAACGCTACCACCCTCCACCATCACAACCCCAGCTCAGTTCACCGCCTCCCGTATTGTCCTTCTTGTGCTGTCGTCACATCCCCAAAACGTGGAACAGCAAGGGAATATCTAGGCAATAAGCACCGCCCGTGGCGGCCGGCATTTGATCCGCGCAAACTACCACAGGCGGTGCACATTGGTGATGGAATCGAACTGCTTTCGTCCCATTCGCCGAAAAGGTTTGAGGCAGGACCCAGGGAGGGTCTGCTCTGATCTGGTGCAGTCACGGAGCATGAGGGCCAGCTACAAATGCGCGCAACTGCCGTACGTCTTGTTGGCCAGAATCAATGAGGCCCAGGGGATCATTGCATCTTCGATGAGGCACACAGCACGCCGCAAGTGGAATGAGCAGGCATTTTGAAGGAAGGAGACCTGCTGCAGCACCGCGCAGTATGCTGGACAATCTGAGGAGGCATCTTGTGTTGGGGGTTTGCAGGCAGAAATCGCGGCTTATCACTACTGGTCATATATCAGGGTGCGGCAAACTAAAGGCATTTTGTCCGTGCAAAACGCCCAACGCCCGCCACTGCCGCACCCAAGCCTGGTGGCCTTTTGCCTGGACAAAATGGCGGTAGTTTGCCGCACCCTCTCATATTAAAGCGGAGGTATGTGCGTGTTTGGGCTTGCAGAGCTGCAGCACATCACAAAAACTTCAGGGATTTCCACACCCTGGTTTTCCCAGGATGGGATTGGGGGGGTGCTTAAAGAGGTTGGTTGGGGGAATGGAAAGCGGACAGCCTGTAAAAAGGGCAGTACGAGGACTGGAGATGCTTTGGAACTTAGGTCATCCAGTGAAGGATGGTCAAGAGTTGAGGATGACAATGTGCTGCAGCTGGAAATGATTTTGGGCGATTGTGGAGGATTGCGGAAGGTGGTAGAGAGATGCAATGCCCCGGAAGCCTCGCAAACCTTGCCCCATGCCGTCCACCCGGCTCTCTAGTTTCTTCAGCCTGCTGCCACTAGCTGCAGCACCGGGTGGGTGATGGAGAAAAAGGGAGAGATCCGGCGACGGGGTAGGTGAGAAATGGCGAGAGGGAGACACAGGGCCTCAGAGTACCTTCACTTGCACTGCAGTGTGATAGTCAATGGAATACGGGTCGAAGTCCAAGAGACTTTGGATAAGGCCCTCCACACCGCTCTCTTGGATTTTAGACGTGACCATGCCCCAGTAACGTCCTGTGCACGAGGGTGTTCGGCATCTGGCATCAAGTTTCCAAAATCATTCTTGACTGCCCCTCCCCTGTTTGAATTTGCACCGTTGTGCTCTGCCCTCTTTTGTGGTGTTTTTGTTGTAGGGGCGTTTTTGTTGCTTGTCACTCTTAGCAGAACCACGCAGAGAATTACCGAGATGGAAAACAGTGCCACTAGTGGGGCCAATCTGTACCACTCCCTTCTTCGTACAGATGCTGAAACCTAGGCTTGGCTGGGCCCATGCACAGGGGCCATCGACAATTCTTGACTATTTTGCACCGCTTGACAGCCCTTTGCAGCACTTCTATCACTCAGACTTGCGGCCCCTGAGAGGCTCCGTTTCCCTCTTTGGCCAGCGAAAGAAAAACACAAGAGAGACAAACCGAGAAAGGCAAAGGAGAAAGAGAGAAGAAAGAAAGAGACGAAGGCAGGACGGCTGCCTGCCTGACTGTGACTGACAAGAGTCAGAATGTGCCTCTCAGGCCTGGCCTGTGTGACCTGCTGACAAACAAACTGTGCTGCACCTGTGCACCCTTCGCTACAGAAAAGCAGTGGTTTCGAAGATATTTTCGGTTTTCGGGCAGAGAGGGAGGAGCAGAGGGAAAAGAAGGGGGCAGAGGAAGGACAAGACACCCAATTTTCAACCCACTCCACAATCATGGCTCACCCTCCAATTTCATATGCCAACACCTTTGTCCCTTCCTCCACTACGGTCGCAGCTCAGCCCGTAGCGATTTAGCCCCATGTCGCGATTTTAGCGAAGGACTGCTTGGTGACAAAAACTCGAAATTTTTTTTGCGACGAATTCGCCTGGAACGAAGATATTGCAACAATAACGATGTGTTTATTACGATGTCTGGATTTTGCGCTCCCAAACCCTTCATTTTGACTGACTCACATTGTTGCACCTTAATGTTTTGTTTCCCAGGCCTTTTTTGGCCGTGTTGCTGGTGGCAAGGCTCGTTGGGACATATTCACTATATTCACTATATGAAGCATTCGCTACTAGCCATTTGAGTAGTGTGGGCTTGAAGGCAGGTGAGGTAAGTGACTTGAAGCTCTTGGGCCGGCATGTTGCAAAGCTTCGCGACGTATTACCTTCAATTGTTAGCCATCCTGATTTACCGGACGAGGTTAGGACCATAGTCGCTGCATTTTGCAAC
Source organism: Eutreptiella sp. 'Long Island Sound 2002' (assembly GCA_964036045.1). Lineage (NCBI taxonomy): Eukaryota > Euglenozoa > Euglenophyceae > Eutreptiales > Eutreptiaceae > Eutreptiella > Eutreptiella sp. 'Long Island Sound 2002'. The sequence continues at coordinate 7,957,452 of OZ038394.1, forward strand.
CTGGTGCCTTTGTTATGTGCATTTCGCTTGAGTGGTGATGAGGTGGAACTTGCTTGTGAATTTGCATCAACCCTCGCTGACACTATCCGTTTCGTTTGGCCAACCCCTGATAATATGTTCCCTTACTGGCATATGTGTGATGTTGAGTTGTCTCGCGAGCTACGGCATGTACATATGACTCATGGTGTTGGTGTTGGTGCATTCGTGTGCCAAGCCGTCGAAGCCATGGGACACCAAGTTAAGGTGGTTGCCCAACAAAGTGGTTGGGATCCGGACACCTTTTTGGGGAAGGTGTTTGCTTCTTTGGAGAAGAGGTTTGCTATTGAGCATGATGTTCTTGGCATCCGCGCATCTGGTGAGGGCACAGGGGAAGATTTGTACATGGCGATTGAACAATCCGAGGCATGGGGTCCGCGATTTGCTCCTCCCATGAGGAAGAGAAAGTATTGCGCATCGCAAAAGGAATAATACCCCCTCATTCTTCAGCTTGTATGGTGATACACTGGTGTTCTGCTGCATGTTGTGCTTCTGGGATCAAGGGGTTGTCACTGGGGAGGTTACAAGTCTCTAGGCGGCATATGAGGCCCAACCGTGCTTCTGTTTGGATCCGGCACCCTCAAAATAGGGGGGGGGGGGGGTCATGGTGAAAGACCTATGTCCAATGCACACGTACCCTCCCGCCTCCCCCCTGTCTCCTTCGCTAACGGGCAGCTACGCAGAACTGCGAAATTCGTGGGTCTTCGAAAAATTGGAATTTCTCCGACATATTGATGAGTTAGCAAAAACCGAGGGAGGCTCTTCGTGCCCCAGTGTTGCTCTCTAAGAGGGAAAAAAAACCGCCTCTTAACGAGACGGTGGCGTCACGTTATGAACTTAGCCTTTGGTTTGCGCATTAGGATTTGCCCCTGCAACCGTAGTGTCCAACCGACGTCGCGTACTTCCTGTGCTCAACCTCCGTCGCTCATGCCCCAGTGGCCGTCGCGCGCGCTCCGACCTCCGCCGCTCCAACCACCGCCACTGTTGGTTGGCCTTACGGACGCCGGTTACCTTTCATCTATCATCTACACGCCATCCCCACCGCCAAGCTTACAAATGGAAGCTGCCTCAGAGGCGTATGCTACCGCGGCGTGCCTTTCACTACTTTACCTCACAGCAGTCCGCCCTGCAGTGGGGACGAGGCCAAGGGTGGTGCAATTAAGGGGGAGGGGGGGGGGCAATCCATCGCAGCGTCATATCAATCAAGAGGGTGGTGGGGGGGGATGGCATACGCCAGGGACATATACACACAAGAGACGTTGCGCAGCAGACGCCTCGGGGCAAAAGGTATACAACTGATTGCTGGAGCTGCGGCTGACGCCTCTAATCAGGTCCTCCGCAGCACGTGGACGAGCGGCACGAGCAGGGGGAACAGACCTCCCGGAGTGCGTGACGTGGCAACGGGCACGTTGTGCATTGTGAAGAGGCACACGGGCGCCAGCAGCGACGCCATCATGCCGTCATGGTCGTCCATGATGGGAAAATGCCTGAGCTGCGACAGTCCCTGAGGAGGTGCGCGCGTGTGTGCGTGTGCAGGTGGGTGCCCCTGGCTGTGCCTTCTGCCCACCCCAAGTGAATGGCGCTGTCCAGGGCCAAACCGCCTGTCACACCCTCACTGCAGAGTTGGTTCGGGGCTCGGCCAGCGAGTGGGGCAAATAATTCAAAGGTGACGGCTGGTTCGGGGCGCAGCAAATGGGGCGGGTGGGTTTCGGAAATTGTCCAAAAAGGCCAAAAGGCCTCTGAAAGCGCACCACCACGTTGTTTCAATGCATGGCAGGACGTCCGCACACCACATCCACACACCCCGTCCGTACACCACATCGATACATGACATCCATACACCACATCCATACACGACATTCATACACCACATTCATGCACGGCATCCACGACGTCCATGCACGATAGGCCTGCAACCGAAATGATGGGAAAACACTTGTGTTGCTATTGGGCACTTTTCACCTGAATGGAATCCTTCATGATACCCTTTTTGAGGCCAAAAACGATGATTCAAGGGTGCTAAAAAGACCCCGACTGCCTAGCTTTTCAACATTCCGCTAAATTCAGGTGCTCCGAACGTTGTTGTCTCGAACACCTTCAGAGTGATGAACAATGAGAAACAGGGATGCTGACACCATACGGTTATGGCTCTAGGGGTTGGGGGGGGATTGGGGCAAAAACGGGCCACGAGTGACTAAACGGCACTTGCCGGTCACCACCACCAACTGTTGACCCGTTTGTATCCTTGAGAAAACCTAAAATGCCTTGACTATGGCCCATTCTGGAACCAACAACGGGTCAAAAGGTGAAAACTGTCGATTCCGAAAAAAAACCGTTCAACGTCCTCCAACCGCGTATCTAACCACTTCGTGGACCGCCTTTGAGGCCCCCTCCCTTCTGATGCATCCCTGCTCAGCCCCCCACCCTCCCGCGACACACAAACACCTACACGCAACCTGTGCCTGGGGATGAAGACCCTGCTCCTGCCACAGACCTCGCGAATGCGTTGGATCGAATCCTGGATCTCAATGTGCAACATATCCGCTTCATTTTGGCGCTCCATCAACGACGTAGACATCTCCGGGCTTGAGGGGCTGTCTTCGTCCTGAGTGCAACGCAAGAGAAATGTGTGGCGAACCACCAATGCACCAGCGCGGGTGTGGGTGGTAGTGCAGCAGAGGAACCTGCGCACCACAAGCTGCACGCAAGCTCGGCAATGGCAAGCCTCCCACAACACCTCGATTTTCGAGAAAATGATGGTGAACGCTTCTCAAAATTGGATACCGCATGGGGCGCAGCGGCATTCACGGCATTCGCATTGTCGGCAACAGCCTTTCCCAGCACACAGGATGGCCCCCTTGAACACCGGCACAGAGCCCCTTGGGGGGGGGTCGCGTGGCATTTGCGACATATGCGGACCCGCCTAGTTTTGATCTCACGCCCTTTGCACACGTGATTGTTTGGCTCAAAATCGATAAACTGCAAAAACCCGTGATTTCGAGCACCAGGACTTCAGCATCTACGGCCTACAGAATCGCGCTCAACACCAAAGCACCGAACCCCCCTTCCAAGACCTGCTCAGTCGAGGCTGTCTGCTTCCAGTCCTCCTGCCACTCGTCCTGCTGCACAAAGATGCGGTCCTCCATTTCCTGCTCCTCCTCCCAATCGTTCTCCTCGTACTCTTCCATTGCGCCGCCCTCCGGGAAGTTGGGGACGCTGCACTTGGGGGTGGCAGCCACTGCCGTTGGGACCCCGCTGTGGGTGGGGGTGGCTCCGGGGAGCACGGCCTGCGGCCTGCCGTCATCCAATGCCGGCGGGGCCTCGGTGTGGGGGGGGCCGGGTTCGGGGGCCACGGCTTGCGGCTTCCGCTTCGAGGGGGGTGACGGAGGCAGAGCCTGGGCCGGCACGGCGCCCTGGGGAACAGCACTTGCATCGAGCTTGGGTTGCGACCTGTATGGGAGCGCCGAGGGACGGAAAGGGCTGGGCAGGCTAACATTAGAAGAGAAGGGGGAGTTCTGGGACCCAACAGATGGTGTACCAAAAATGGCCCGACAAGATTTTCCCAATTGTAAATTTCTTTTTTCCCACTTTGGTCACTTTGATCTGGAGCGGGGGGAAGGGGTCCAGGGAGGGGGGGGGGGGCTCCTCCCATGGCGGTCGGCCGTTCCAATGTAAGGCCAGGGCTGGGGAGAGCTTTTTTTTGGGGGGGGGGGGAGGGATGTGGGGCGACACTGCTGGGCCGTGATGAGCCCCAATCACACGCTTACGTCAGAGCATGCCATCCTTCCTTGTTCTTCATCACCGCTGAGGCGCTTACATAGTTTGAACGAGACCGCGCGCCTCGTTTAACGAGGCGAACGAGGGGGGGGGGGTTGGCGCTAACGAGGCGCACGGGGGGGGGGGGGGAGTTTGGCGCTAACGAGGCGCACGGGGGGGGGGGGGAGTTTGGCGCTAACGAGGCGCACGGGGGGGGGGGGTTGCAAACGAGGCGCGCGGGGGGGGGGTTGGCGCTAACGAGGCGCGGGGGGGGGGGGATTGGCGCGCTAACGAGGCGCACGGGGGGGGGGGGGGGTAGTCCACATACAAGTCCGTGCATACACAAGGCGGTGCACATACAAGCCGGTGCATACACAAGGCGGTGCACACACAAGGCGGTGCACACAAAAGGGGGTCTGTAGCCACCGCAGGAGTCTTGTTATTAAAGGGGCCACAGGCAAGGCGGTACACACAAAAGGCGGTGCACACACAAGGCGGTGCACACAAAAGGCGGTCTGTAGCCACCGCAGGAGTCTTGTTATTTAAGGGGCCACAGGCAAGGCAGTACACATAGAAGGCGGTACACACACAAGGCGGTGCACACAAAAGGCGGTCTGTAGCCACCGCAGGAGTCTTGTTATTTAAGGGGCCACAGGCAAGGCGGTACACATAAAAGGCGGTGCACACAAAAGGCGGTCTATAGCCACCGCAGGAGTCTTGTTATTTAAGGGGCCACAGGCAAGGCGGTACACACACAAGGCGGTGCACACAAAAGGCGGTGCACCAGGGGGGGGGTTTGGCGCGCTAACGAGGCGCACGGGGGGGGGGGTGTGGCGCGCTACCGAGGCGCACGGGGGGGGGGGGGGTTTGGCGCTAACGAGGCGCACGGGGGGGGGGGGAGTTTGGCGCTAACGAGGCGCACGGGGGGGGGGGGGGAGTTTGGCGCTAACGAGGCGCACGGGGGGGGGGGGGGGTTGGCGCTAACGAGGCGCGCGCCGAGCCCGATTTGCGCCTCGTATAACGAGGCGCGCAGTTTCAGCCAAACACTCGGCGCTTATCAGCCAGGCTGACATCAAAATGGGAGGTCCAGGGGGTGGCTACTCTTGCACCGGCTCCCGGCTGCCGCCGCAGGCGTTGAGGTACTGGTTCCGTGTGGCACCCGACAAGCCTAACCCAAATGCTGCCACTGCAGCAGTGAGCCCGCGGCCTTCCTCTGTGCGGTCCACCCACTCCCACCACCCTCAGCCCCCAGCCACTGCCTACAATGCGGCAGGAGCAGTCCACATCAGGACCGGTCGGCACTTGGTGTGGGGGGGAGTTGGGGGGCGGGGGATGAACGGGGAGGAAGGGGGTCGGCATGACGCCTGCGTGGGTTGCAGGCTGAAGCTGGCGGCGCCAATTGGCCTCTGGCCACTTACGCTTGTTCTTTCCTTGAACCCGTTCCCTTCTTAGATAGCGGTGCGCATTGGCGCCCATTGGCCTCTCACCACCGAGTGCCTTTGATCTACCAGGTTTTGCCTGTCCTCACCCCCCTGCACTCCCTTCCTTTCCCTTGGCAGGTTGTGCGGACGGAGCCCACTGTCCGTCCCTGTTTCACTGCTCCGTGGCGGGTCCACACGCCAGGGCAAAGGCCCTCACCATCGGCCAAGTGCATCCACGCAGACACGCCATACCGGCGGTGGGGGGGGGGAGCTCACCGGATTAAACCGTACCTGGGGTTCGGCGTACCTGTCGGCTCGGCGTACCTGTCGGCTCGGCGTACTTTCGGCCGGCCGATCGGCCGGCCGAAAGTACGGTTTAATCCGTCACCCCCCCCTTGTTTTGGCCGAAAAAACGGCCGGAGGTACGGCCGTACTTTCGGCCGGCCGATCGGCCGGCCGAAGGTACGGCCGTACCTTCGGCCGGCCGGCTCGGCCGGCCGAAAGTCCGGCCGTACCTTCGGCCGGCCGATCGGCCGGCCGGAAGTACGGCCGTACCTCTGGCTGGCCGAATTGGCCGGCCGAAAGTACGGCCGTACCTCCGGCCGGCCGAGTCGGCCGGCCGAAGGTACGGTTTAATCCGTCACCCCCCCTTGTAGTAATACCCCCATATACTAACAACCCCCCCCCTATATAATAATAACAGGACGCCTGCAGTGGCCACAGACCGCCTTTTGTGTGCACCGCCTTCTGTGTGTACCGCCTTGCCTGTGGCCCCTTTAATAACATGACTCCTGCGGTGGCCACAGACCGCCTTTTGTGTGTTCCGCCTTTTGTGTGTACCGCCTTCTGTGTGTACCGCCTTGCCTGTGGCCCCTTTAATAACATGACTCCTGCGGTGGCCACAGACCGCCTTTTGTGTGTTCCGCCTTTTGTGTGCACCGCCTTCTGTGTGTACCGCCTTGCCTGTGGCCCCTTTAATAACATGACTCCTGCGGTGGCCACAGACCGCCTTTTGTGTGTTCCGCCTTTTGTGTGTACCGCCTTCTGTGTGTACCGCCTTGCCTGTGGCCCCTTTAATAACATGACTCCTGCGGTGGCCACAGACCGCCTTTTGTGTGTTCCGCCTTTTGTGTGCACCGCCTTCTGTGTGTACCGCCTTGCCTGTGGCCCCTTTAATAACATGACTCCTGCGGTGGCCACAGACCGCCTTTTGTGTGTTCCGCCTTTTGTGTGTACCGCCTTCTGTGTGTACCGCCTTGCCTGTGGCCCCTTTAATAACATGACTCCTGCGGTGGCCACAGACCGCCTTTTGTGTGTTCCGCCTTGTGTGTGCACTGCCTTCTGTGTGTACCGCCTTGCCTGTGGCCCCTTTAATAACATGACTCCTGCGGTGGCCACAGACCGCCTTTTGTGTGTTCCGCCTTTTGTGTGTACCGCCTTCTGTGTGTACCGCCTTGCCTGTGGCCCCTTTAATAACATGACTCCTGCGGTGGCCACAGACCGCCTTTTGTGTGTTCCGCCTTGTGTGTGCACCGCCTTCTGTGTGCACCGCCTTGCCTGTGGCCCCTTCAATAACATGACTCCTGCGGTGGCCACAGACCGCCTTTTGTGTGTTCCGCCTTTTGTGTGTACCGCCTTCTGTGTGTACCGCCTTGCCTGTGGCCCCTTTAATAACATGACTCCTGCGGTGGCCACAGACCGCCTTCTGTGTGTTGCGCCTTTTGTGTGTACCGCCTTCTGTGTGTACCGCCTTGCCTGTGGCCCCTTTAATAACATGACTCCTGCGGTGGCCACAGACCGCCTTTTGTGTGTTCCGCCTTTTGTGTGTACCGCCTTCTGTGTGTACCGCCTTGCCTGTGGCCCCTTTACAAGGGGGGGTGACGGATTAAACCGTACCTTCGGCCGGCCGATCGGCCGGCCGAAGGTACGGCCGTACTTTCGGCCGGCCGATCGGCTGGCCGAAGGTACGGCCGTACTTTCGGCCGGCCGATCGGCTGGCCGAAGGTACGGCCGTACTTTCGGCCGGCCGAGTCGGCGGGCCGAAGGTACGGCCGGACTTTCGGCCGGCCGATCGGCCGGCCGAAAGTACGCCGAGCCGATAAGTACGCCGAGCCGATAGGTACGCCGAACCCAGGTACGGTTAAATCCGGCGGGCCGGGGGGGGGGGGGGCGGGCGACGTCTGACCTGTGCAACGGCGGTATGCCGTACCCTGGCGCATTGCTGCGCAGGCCCAGAGGGCAGCCTGCAGCAACAACAGCAATGGCGGAGCATTAATTCACCAAACAAACAACCAATGAAAGCACTGCCTGCTACACACCTGCTGCACTTTTCCGCGAGGCGCTGGGACAATGTACTCCCGAAGTCTTCGTGGTACAGAGTCTGCAATTCGTCGTCAATGGTGCGCATGCGGCCCGCACCACATCCGCTGGAGGCTGTGAGAGGGGTTATCCGGCTAAACCCTGCGATGCATGCCCTGAGCCCCACCCCATATTGCACGACGGCGTTGACCGTTCACACCATGGCACCGCAGGGCGCAGGGCAGCCAGTGGTTTCATTGGGCCACTTGGCAAGGGCGCAGTACCAGGGTATCAGCCACAATGGACTAGAGCCATTTACAAGCAGGCGACCGCAGCTATGCAAGAGGGCCAAGAACCATGCAGTGTGTCTCGTGCTCCGCAGGGGACAGCAGCTCAACCCCAGTGGCAAGCCATGGCAACAGGCCTTGCAGTGAGTACCGCAGTGCCACAGCAGATAGCAGGCTTGATGGACATGGCAAACCAAGTGGCTCAGCAGGTCTAGCAGGTTCATTCCCCCCTCGCCCCCCTCACGTCCGCTCACCTCCCGTGTGCTGGCAGTGCAAAGTCTGACAAACCTGGGTGCCTGGGACGTCACACCCTCGCACCAGAGGGACGAGCAAGGGACGATGCAGAACACAGCCCATCAGAGACCGTTTCCGGGTCCGGTGAAGGTTGCGAGGCTGAGGCCCTTCCTTTCGCAGCCCACCTTCAGGGGGAGGGGCTGGGACTGTGGTGCATGAAGAATAGGGACCTTACACTCTGTTCTCCGACCATCAGCTGGCCCCTGGTTGGGATGTTTCCTCTCAAATATGTAGATGCCTTTCCCTAGCCCTGCGCTGGTCATAACCCCTTCTCGGAAAGGTGGTTGGGGATGCGTGAGTGCAGGGAGTCCTTTACCATACAACTCAAGATGTGCTGCACAGGCCTATCAACTGCCACAGGGGTTGGTCTGTTCAAAGGGCAGGGGGGGGGGAAAAATGCGGTCGCCGGGATTGGAAAAAAATGCGGAAAAATGCGGAAAAAATGCGGAAAATGCGAGAAAAAATGCGGCATAAAATGCGGTTTTGCTAAAATGCTATAGGACTCCCAAAACCCCTATGTTTATCAAGACGCATGTTGATCTGTTGACACCATCGCTCCATCAATGTGAAGACTACGGCCCCGGCTCAACATGCAAAGCGTGGTAGGGAAGTCTCACCCTTCTACTGTGGTTTAGGAGGAGGGGCGTTACACCCTCGGCAAGAAGCAGCAGAGCCCCAATACTGCCTCCACCCCATACCCCATTGAAGCAACCGGCTATTCGCCCCTCAATGGATAGCTTAACCGCCCGTAAGAATACAATGGCGGCTGCCGGAAGCCTTCCCAAGCCCACAGGGTGCCCAGTCCAGTGAGCTTGGCGTATCGATGCGTTTCGCGGTTCGTTGCCCCCGACTATTCGCCCCTAGTTGGATAGCTTAACCGCCCGTACAAATACGTTGGCGGCTGTCGGAAGCCTTCCCAAGCCCACAGGGTGCCCAGTCCAGTGAGCTTGGCGTATCGATGCGTTTCGCGGTTCGTTGCCCCCGACTATTCGCCCCTAGTTGGATAGCTTAACCGCCCGTAGGTATACGTTGGCGGCTGTCGGAAGCTACACTATACAAGGCGCCCTTCGACATCCAAGTTGAAGCGCGCCATAAAAGCCAATCGCCTCATCTGATTCAACAACTTGTTTTGCTTCTTGGAGACGTTGCCAGCTTGCGAGAAGAACCTCTCCACTGCCCCACTGCTGGTAGGGATGGTGATCAAGAACAACACCGCCTCCTTGAAAAGGGAGTCTGGCCGACTCTCCCACCATGCAAGAAGTTCATCACCGTTGTTGATGTTCCGGAACTCCGTTCTGCGGTACAAATTCCACTCCTCTTGGACGCCAGGAACTTCATCCAGCTTCAGCGACTTGTAGGAGGACAAGTTTGTATCCATGTCACTGAGGTTGCGTGGGTTGAGCACACGCAGCTGCTGGAAGAACTCAAGTTGTTCAGCCTCCTTCTCGAAGCGATTCTTCAACGCATTGAGCATCTCCTCCATCACACCAAACAATTTCCGGCGGATACTATCTGCGGACCTGGGCAACTTCTTCAACGCCTCCTCAATCCGCGGATGCAATATCTTCCGCTGCAGAGTATCCACCGGGCGTTCCTCCAAACATGCTGCAACACGTGCTTTGCAGCGGCGACCACGGTGCTTCCCTCGTCGGAAATGACAAAGTTGATGCGGTCTGGATGAATCTGCGCAGTGGCTAAGGAGCTCAGAAGGGCACCCGCGATCTCTGCAACCAAGCACGCACAAGGGGGTGATCCAGCTTGTCCAACGGGATGCCGGCACCGGCGAAGGCAAAGACCGTATCATCAGCGGCCTTGTTCTTGTCGTTGCATGACGCCACAACGGATTGTAGGCTGGGCTGCCTCATTGCGGCTTTATGAGGTAGAGCATCTGCCTCTGCCTCTAGGCGGCGCTCGACCCGTGCCTTCTCCCTCTTCTGCATAGTCTCAACGGCCACCTGGTGCTTTTTGGAGTCCAAATGACATTGGACTGTGCTCTTCGTTGTGTGGCTCACGGGGCATCCACACGCATCGCACCATAGTACTTCAATACCAAGATCATTGGTGCGGAGACTCAGGGGATGGCCAGGGAATTGTTCCTTCCGCTTCCCAGGGCCCATGGTGCAATACTTTGCGCCGGCACCACCTCTCCCCTTACCACGTACTTTGCGGCGGGGTGGGCTATTTCCATCATCAGATGTGGGCTCAGAAGGAGGGCAATGGGAGGGCATAGCATGTGACATGTCTAAGGGAAAAGGAGCCATGTAACAAACAAAAGTGGCGGTGTTGGGAAGGTATGCAAACACTGACTTGACTACAAAACTACCCTTTAGTTGAACTACACAATGCCACTTGAATGTATCCTCTTGAACATTACACTAAGGGACCTGCCCAGAAAATGCGAAAAAAAATGCGGAAAATGCGAAAAAATGCGAATCGCATTTTTCCCCCCCCCCTGCAAAGGGTCCCCTAGCTGTCTAGCTCCCTACGTGGTGTTTGGACATGGTGTGGGCACTGGCACAAGGCCAATCATTGGAGCGGCTTTACTGGGATCAACCTCAAAACCATCGAACACTGAAACGAAGCATGCACAACGCACGTAGTGGAACATCAAGCAGCAACACAATATCCATGTGCCCATTGTTCTGTGAACTTCGCCGTTGTGCTTACGTTTTGGTTCCTTCTTGGGCTCTACCGTAGGGCTATCCTTCTTGGGTTACCAACACGCGCGCTCCCCGCCTGAAATCTCGCAGCCCCTGCGGCTTTGCAATCGGGCTGCAGGTTCCACGGACCCTCAGCCCCAATACGGAACCGCAAAAGACTGCCTGACCAACAGCACAGGGAGCAATGAGGTGCGAGGGCGTGGCTGCTACCCCGACCGAACCTGCTGCAGTGCTGAAGCCAAAGTTCTAGCCCCTTGCGGTTGCTGGCACTGCAGAGGGATCTTGCTTCGCACCTCCCCCCCCAACATTGGAGCGTGCGTGTATGGTCTGCAGACCGTGTCCCTCCCATGATGGCTTCAGAGTCCTTGCGTTTGGGCGTGTGTGGCTTGTGAACGGATGAACGGAGACTCTGCACAGTAATCATGGCCCCACTCTTGGTCCTCTATCGCTGAAATAGCTTGCAACCGCCCCTCTGGCGGTCGACAAACAACGGCTTGGAGCCATGCTTCATTGTCTCTTTGGGCTTGGAGGGAAGAGGGGCAGGCCATTGCTTAGTGACGAGTACACCGCAGGAAAGGTGCTCGACAAGGGGCCAGATAATGATGAGGGTATCCGTGGCTGCAACCGCCTGCATAGCAGTGCCCCTGTTCCTAGAGAGGGCCGCACGGTCGCACAAGGGAAGGTATGCGATGTGTGTATCCAGCCCAAAAACGAAAAAAAAACCAGCACAAATAGAAAGGCAAAATTCCAATACCCTACAGGGCAGTCGGCTGCAAGGGGCTCTGAGTGCCGAAACACCACCTCGCCATTCTGCCATCTTGCGTCCTGATACTTTGGTCAGTATCCTGTCTGCAACCCATTTTGGAAACCTCCGCTGGTCATCATCGAAAATCGGTCAGCCTTCGCTGAACACCAACTCACTCACTCACCACCACCACCAGTTTTGTACCGTTCAACATACATGCTGCTCCTTCCACATGTTACACACACGCGCGCGCGCATGCGCACAGACACGCACACGCGCACGCACACACACAAGTACACGCGCAGACAGGCAGCACACCCACACCCACTCACCCGAGCACGCACACATGCGCTCACGCAGGCAGGCAGCGCATGCACACACACACACACGCATGCACATGCACACACACACACACACACACACACACACACCTTGGACTGCTGCCTTGACTCCAACTGCACCGACCATAGGCCGACGTCGGCCGCAGCCCTGTTGCTTGGTGTGGGCGGGAGGGGCCACTGTAAGCCCTGCTGCAGCAATAGCATGTTTGTGTTTTGGCATTTTTTCGCTGGGGGGCATGGGCGCCTGCGTGGCCCCCCGCTGCAGAAACGGTGGTGTGTGCGTAGGTTTGGGAATGCCGGCTGCGGACCTGCGAAGACCGACCCAGTGTGTGGCATGCGAAAGGGATCCAACCACATCCGTGAGGAAGCTTCTGGCCACAAACCTGGACCCATGCCCGAAGGCGTACGTGAGGGGGGAATGGGTTCGGGGTGGGTTGGGCGGCGAACCATGAAGAAGGCGGAGAAATTTTAAAGCGAAAACATGAATTTTCGTTGCCTATTTTGGTGGAGGAAGTCCTCCATGAGGCTGCCTCCCCAAGGGACGTGTTGGAGGTGCGACGTAATTAAGGTGAGCTAAGCGAAGCTGTGGATGGAACCCTTGGTACACACACCCTGTGGAACACAGCCACCCACTAAGAGCTACTGCACTGCAACCACTCAAAGGCGCATAATCTCAAAAAGGAGCGGGAATGAATGATGATGCAAATTGGTGTGAGACATGAAACACGCTGTCAGACCGAGAACCTACTGCGTTTACGCTTTTCGCAACGTTGTCTGCATACAGCACAGCATCAAAGTGTTGCGGGTGACCAAGCCGCTGAACATCCTTGATGAGATAAAACACATTGCAGGTGTGTGGGGAGGGGGGGCAGAGGGTTGTGTCCACAACGTTTAATTCCTCAAAATGACCGCAACGTGGCGCTGATCATTTTGTGGTGGGGTAACAAACAAATGGGGGGGGGGGGGTACCGTCAACAGAAATCTTCCTCCGGCGCCTTTAGTGCCGTTGGTCATGCAAGGCCCAAACCCAGCGACCTTAGGCAACTCAGTGTGGTCGAAGGTCAGGAAGCGGGGGGGGGGGGGGTTGCGTCGGACCAGAATTCTTATGCCCCCCCCCCCCGCCGCCGAGGGTCCCAGCTATCGAGCGGTCACTGTGCTCCCTTGTGTTGAAGAGCGCCAAGTTCGATTCTCGAGCGAGCACAGGCTGTGCCAGGGTCGGGCTGTGATGAACAACTGCAATTCCCGAGTACGAACCCTTGGTAAAGGAGGAGGGAGGCGACAATGAACTGATTGCCCAGCCCGTACCCACCCCAGGCACTACCTGCCACTAACCCAGATGGCAGGACCTGCAGCCCGGTTGACATCAAGCAGCATGCCAGTACCCGTCGGCTCTCGCTACATCACGACCCGGTTGCCCAACATCCCACCTGCTGTGTCATTATCCCCTGTTGTGGCCCCCACAACACGATGTGCAGGTACGCGTGCTGGGGTCCCGTTTTTTTGGAGGGGGATGTTCCATAAACAGTGGCTGGTCACCGTGTAGCACAACCAGCGTCCAGTGTTAAATTTTGTGAGTGACCTGCTGCTTGATGCATTTGGGCGGCCAGATGCATTGATGGTCGGTATGCACAACATGGGCTGGTGCGAATTGTCGATTTTGTGGAAAAGACACCGTGCGCCGTTCTCTGATGCACCACAGGCACTCGGTCGTCACCACGCCTTTAGGGCTGGGTACCCTGCCTTGAACAGCCACCTGTCTGTCTACAGCACCCATGGGTGTCCTGCCTGCAGATGAAGCACCTAGTTCCCAAGTCTTGTCAGAAAGCTTCAGCTCACAACTGTGAATGCCGCTGCTGCTCGGCTCTGCGGACGCGGTGTCTTGTTTGAAAAGCCTCTAGCAGCACTAATTTGACAAACGAGGTGTTCTGGGATGAGCACGCCATGGTGCAGCTCAGCATCTGCTGACGTGGTGATTCGCGCCTGCAGATGAGGTATATTTTCTGCGCTTTCTCAAACCCTACCCCTATCGGCCCCAGTGCAAGCCGTCTGGCCGTGGTGGCCTTATGAAGGTGTTCACAGCGTGGAAGTTGCCTGGGACTCGAAGCGGCTGTGGTGTTGCACCGGAGCACGGAAGTAGTCGCCCTCTGGTTGCCGCCAGGAAGCATGCCCAAAGCGCTGATGCATCCCACCGGGGTGCTGTCTCCACGTAGCGGCGCGTGCAACGGGCGGTGCGGGGAACAATCGCGTCCGACTTCAAATCGGATGAAGCTTGCAGCCAGCAAATGAGCTGAATGCTGGCATCAAAGGCCCAGGATGATGAGCTGGCGCAGAGTTGCACAACATCAGAGGCCGGGGGGGAACATACCATATGCAATCCACACGCTGTTGAAACGTGTCTAGGTGTCTTTCAAAAGCCTGTGAATAGAGGATACGCAAAGAGGGAAGTGCACAGTTGTGTGTGTGGGGGGGGGGGGGGGATTGCGACTGGGATCGGGAATGCAGGTGCTAAAAACAGCCGCGCGGGGAAGGGGGGCGGGGGGGGGGGGCAATATCGCTCAACCACAATGCAAAGTGCAGAGTGTGCAGTGCGCAGGGTGCGCAATGCAATGTGCCCAGTGCAGTGTGCTCGTCACTTTACACCGTTACTCTATACTGCCACTCTGCACCGTTACTCTACACCAGCACAGGACACTGTCACTGTATACTGTTACTCAAAACCGTCCTAAACCGTCACTCTAAACCGTCACTCTGTACGGGTACTATACCGTCACTCTCTGATATCACCACATACCAGTGTGTCTTGTTCCGATGTGCGGTACGATGTGTATTGAGTGCAATGTTATGTGCGCAGTGTGTACTGGGGTTATGAGAATGTATTGCGACACTGCAATGCACAACAGCCCGCGAATGTCGAGGTAGAATGCGAAGAAGCTCGCCAAATAGAGCACAACGCCATGTAAGTCAGACACTGCTGCACCGCACCTCTGCAACGGCAGCTGCCTAGGCCCAACGCCAGGGGCTCAGACACTGACGCTACAGAGTAGGCCCGAGGCAATTGAAAGGGCACAATCACAAAACTGCACGGAAATGTAAACAAAAACCGCACAGCAAAGAAAAGATTCTGTTTCTATGGCGCTGCATTGCCATGTTTGCAGCCGCACAGTGTACTGTGTTATGTCGCACGGACTCCAGCGTGCATCCTGTCGTTTGAAGCCAGGCTGCCATTTACTCCCATATGCATGCATTACTGAAATGGACCTATGATCTCTTGTCATCACTGAATTTCAGCACTTCAGTCTTATGGGATCACTCATTTCAACACCAGCTTGAAAAACACCACATGTGTTGTATGCTCTGACGTGCAGATCTGATGAATAGTCATGACCATTATGAGACACCGAAAACGAGACAGAGAAAATGTAGCAGTCTGCACGTCCGCACGCGAACTGTCACTTGTTTGGGAGCTGGACCGCGTGCGACTGGTGGCGCTACGTAGAGCCTCAAGCGCATGGCATGGCCACATTTTTCTATCGTTCAATGGCACTGAAATTACAAGGGGCACGATGGGGGCGGAGCAGCACATGTGCGGAGCGGAATGGAAAACGGAGAGGCAGGGAAAGGGGGCAGCCTGCACCACGCACAACGAAAGCGAATGCGAAAGCGACAGTCCATCAACACCGTCCCAGGAGCGCGAGAGTCAGGGGGATATATACGAGGACTCCGCAATTTCGGAAGATACAGCAGAGGCTGAGGTGTGTTGCTGAGAGTGAGAGAGGCCCAAAGAGGGTCCTTAATGGGGGACAGGGTGCAGGGCATTTGTTTGATTCGGATGTGCAGTGGATGCACACCCATGTCGGTTTCGTAGGTGCGCCAAAAGTATTCTGCAAGCGAGTCTTGGCCTCGTGCTGGCCGCAACTGGCCCTGAGAGCAGCCCAAAACCCGCAGGCATTGCGTGCATCGCAGGGTCGAGGCTTGAGGGTGATTGGCGAGGGGCAAGGTACGGACCTCATCTGAGATATCACTGTCTGGCAGCTCTTGGGAGATGAAGTTGTGAAATTGAGCCAAAGACATCACAGTCCTCCTCACCCTCGGTGGCCTTTGGAACTCAAACAGCGTCAGCGATGGGACTTGGCTGCAAATAAAGATCGGGAGGAGAAACCTTGTGGGGGCACACACAATGTGTACGGCGCTTTGTGCGGCACAAATCCTCACAAGATATGTAAAGCACTTTTTGGGGGCACCAACCCACACAAAACATGTAACGCACGCCTACGGCAGCGTAACCTTTGGCAAGCCAACTGGCGTGACCTCATCAAGTGGGAAAGCATGAAAGCATCAACGATATCGGGCCCCCCGGGGCCGCTGCAAACCCTTTGCCTCCATCCCTGCTTCCTCAGGCACCACCTGCCAGTAGAATGCAACACAAGGTCAATCTCGGCGGTCTCCAGAAACCCATTGCAATTGAAATCCCAGTCCGTGAAGAGGTTCCAAAGCTTCTGCGCTTTGGGGCTCCGATGCACCACTAGGAGATGAGAAGTGCATGATCCCCAGCCGCCACAGGCTCCCTTAGACAGAACAGTCCTTCGAAGCCACACCCAATCTCTTGCCTTCCCAGGCGATTCGGATCATGGGGTCCAGCTCTGTGGTTTGGGTAACCTGGCCCTCCTCCTTCATTCCCCTGGGCTTGTGACAGGCGACGGTCAGTTCCGCTCCAACAACATCCGTTTGGAGTCTGGGCGGGCAGGGGGGGGGGGGAGGCTGCAACCACCTTCCGGAAATTCCTGCGGGAGGAAGGGGGATTCAAATGCGGGGCTTGGGTGTCAGCATCGCGTAGCAGATAGCCATTGGAGGGGCCACTGGGTGTGTGCATGCGCACAAGCGTTGGCCTTTGCCCACAACCATCCCACAAAACGATCCAAAATGACTCAAAATGGCCAGCAGACCGGACTTTCCTCGGACTTCTTCTTCGTGCAGCTCAATTGGGATCTCCGAGTGGGAGAAGCGCAATGCAAAATAGCCGACACACACACACACACACACACACACACACACAGACGGCACTTTTACTCTCAGCCACCTGCCAACAGCCAACGAAAGAGGCACCGGCAGACGGTTGACCGGCAGCCGGCGGTGGTTGCGTGACAACCGCCAATCGCGATCCTAAACGCCCATGCCTCCAGATGAACCTCGCCAGCTCCTCAAAAGGCCTCTGCCACACCCACGGGGCCTCAAATGGTCAGGTTGCAGTGTCCCGTCACACCCACGGGCGGGGGGGGGGGGGGGGCACACTGTGATGGCGCCATACGGTGGTTCACTTCGTGGAGCGTCTTGGTCATCACTTGAGCCAGTGCCTCCACTTCGGATTCACTGAGGCCATGCGTGATGTCCCTCAAGATCTGATTCATTTGCCCGCGTCCCATCCAATAGATCGGGTGCGAAGGAGACAACACTCTGCTGCCCGTCATCTCCAGAAGCGAGAAAACCTGCACAGCAGAGGGCAGGGGATTGCCCAGTGAAGCATGAGGCCAAAAACAATGCACCACAAATGACAATGGGGAACGATCTGAACACTTTAACTACAAACTGCAGCCACTACAGCCACCGTGTCACATACAAAATTTCAATGACCCTTCTCCCGCCAAGTGAGGCACTGTACCAGAGCCATGGGAGGATCCCACACATTCACAGGAGTTGTCCTGTGGACACATAACGGCCTCCTCATATGCCCTTGTGGATCACCTCCACACACACGCGCGCGCGCACACGCACGCACGCACACATACCTACACACACGCACGCACACTTATAGCAGCTGTTCTGGGGGCTTCAGTGCCACCATTCCGTCCCTGTTGTGTGCTGCTCAAGCACGGGCTGTTGTAGCACCAGCACCCCAACGGACCTTGAATGGTTTTTGCAGTGCGGGAGTCAGTGGGGCAACATTTTGGAGTTTTCTGATACCGTCCTGCCCAAAGCCGTCATGTGGACTGTGGAGGCCCACAGGCCTTGAGGGACCTCCTGGACCACCCCTTAACAATCCGCATCCCAATGCCCCCCCCCCTCGATAAATGCCCACCCCTAAGCCCTTGGGGAGGTCCAGTTCCCCCAGCACCGCTGAAGAGTACTCTTTACCCACCCACCCACCCCTTGAAGCCCCGGGAGGCGCTTCCGCTACCACTCAGCAGTGACCTGGAGTGGCAAATGACCGTGACAACGGTGACACTGCCTCCGTACTGCCGCCTCTGGGGTGTCACTTGGCGTCTGGCATGTCATGCACCGCGGTCGGCCAACCAACCACCATGTTGCATGCTATTGCTTATCAAAACCCCGGCTGCAAATGCTGCCCAAGCCACGCAGTGAAGTGCGAGACTGACTCAGCCCGAATCACCCTACTTCATGGTGCTCCGTGATGGTTCGTGGTGATTCCCTGCACCCCACTGGAAGCCTTGGTTTGGCAGCTGAAGAGTAACACGCCCTGCCTCTCCCAGCCAGTAGTACAAAGACAGTAGTACAAAGCCCCGGGGCAGCGGTTGCATGAGAAGGACCATGACTTTATGCCCATCACTTCCATCACCAATGGCGCAGAAAACATCAGGGGAGGGGTGGTGCGTAAACTTTGAACGGCCTCCCTACAAAAGCCATACCCTATGAACATGACTTGACGTGACCTCACATGACCTCAAATGCATGTCCAATCAGGGCCAAAAAAGGAGCACCACCACAACAACAACCAGAACAAATCAAAGAGATGGGCGGTAGTAGTACTGCTGGCACAACACAGCGAATCACGAACCCAAACACCAGGCGCAGAAGGAAAGGGTGTAAGCCAAAAGGAAAAATGATCTCTCGAGCCAACAGATGTAAGGATCTACAGATGTATAGATGATGCCTATGTGTCTGGCCCTACAGTGTTCAATCTGGATATTTCTGCTCAGAGCAATGCTTCCCTTCGGGCGACAACAGCGATAAATGAGGGAAGCTCAGCAGTAAGGTTAGACCGCGGAGCACTGAGCAGTAAAAAGCAATATTCATGTCAGAGAATGCAAGTCAAAGGGAAGTTTAGCTCATGGGAGGGGGCCATGGTTTTGGATCGCCTCACACGAGTTGAACGGTATCTTAGATTGCCTCGTGGGGAGGTGAGATCACCTCATGCAAGTCAACGGGCATTTTAGATTGCCCCCCTGTGAGGCAACTGGCATTTTAGATCGCCTCATGGGAGGAGACAGAGATTTAATTAGCCTCATGCCAGGCGACCGGGATTCTACATCGCCTCATGCCGGACGACTGGCATTTGGGCCGGCCAGGATTGTTGACAGCCTCATTCGCGTCGACCGCGAGTTCAGATCGCCTTGTGGCCTCATCGCCACTGGGGTTTTAGATCACCAGGACAGGGAGGTCAAATCGCCTCATCCCATAATCTTCTGTCCGGTCGCCCTTCCGGCGCACATTTGTCGCGGTGCGATTTTGTGCGCGCCTGTTGCGCTCCGGGCAAAAAGAACAGATGTGCAGCCGGGCTTCACCCATGCGACCACCTCTGCAATACCGTAATTAGTATTAAAACGTTAACGAGATCATGATCAGAGAATGCGGAAAACAGTACCCGCCAATCGAAGGGCCAAGGGTACCAGGTAAAGGATGCGACGCATGGCAGCAGTGCAGCGGCAGTGCTCGTACCTCTTCAATCCACTGCGTGTACACCCGCCGGGCGTTGTCCTCTGCCGACCGCGAAAGGGTGACCATCACCTGTGCAACGACAAACAGGGTGCCACTCCTTGTCCCTCTTGACAGCCCAATCCAAGATGACTACAGCACCAGTCCCCTCTCTAGCCGTGGGGACACCTGTAATAAATAGAGATATGATGGCACCACACGGCACAGCTGCCGTGAGGTCATTCAGTCAGGCCCAGTTCAGATGACTGTTTTTCACATGTGGTCCGGTGCACAGAACTGCATGTGATCCGGCTACCCGAGTTTCCGAAACCGCACTGCATACCATGCTTCTTATTGTTGGGCGTGTGCTCTTTTGTTGGCGATGCCAAAGTTATCAGGGGC
This sequence comes from Eutreptiella sp. 'Long Island Sound 2002', assembly GCA_964036045.1. Taxonomy (NCBI): domain Eukaryota; phylum Euglenozoa; class Euglenophyceae; order Eutreptiales; family Eutreptiaceae; genus Eutreptiella; species Eutreptiella sp. 'Long Island Sound 2002'. The sequence continues at coordinate 7,977,339 of OZ038394.1, forward strand.
TGCGTGCACAGGTTGCAGTGCATTGTTGTCCCCGTTGACGGTCGTGCACTGTTGTGGAGTGTTTTCGGAAGTACAAGTGCGGAGGGTTGTCAGGGGTCATTAAGGATTGCCGAAGGTCAGTGCCGGTCGGAGGGGAAAAGCTGCAGAGGGTACAAAAGGGGGCGTTTCTGCACAGCGCCTATTTGTGAGTTGGGTTTCCCGTGACCACCCTGCAAACCACCCACCACTCGGGAAGCATACGTCCACAGGGCAAAAACAGCAGATTCAGACAGCAATCTGGCATTTTCAGTGTGAAACATAGCTTTATCTACGCTTTTGTACTCAGTAAGAATCTGAGCAGTCCTGTGCATGGGAACACAGTAGTTTTTGCGGTCACCTTGGCCATCGGGGAAAATGGGTCCAAAATACCCTACTTTTCGCATACCATGCCCAAAGTTGCATGTTTTGCTACGCAGTCAACGCAGTCAACGCCTACGATGCTCAGCATGTTTAACGCAAGAATCCTCCGCAACCCACCACAGCCCTCCAGGTACTTTCACAATCAGCGACCTTCGGCGTGCCAACGTTCCCTCACCGCCCTGCGAGCACCAGGCCCCTCCTCACCTCCACACGGCTTGAGCAAATGTCTGGTGTTTGTGAAATCTTTGGAATAGCAGCCCTGTGTCAACAGCCTAAGCCAGCTCAACATGCCTCAACATGACAAAATTGGGCACCACACGGAGCGACTGCATTGGTTCAGGCGCCGACAGGCTGGTCCATGTCCCTTTAAATCCCTGTGCTACATGCTTTTCGTGCCCGATGTGCACCACTTCATGCACTCCCTGATTTGCAGGCTGCCTTCCAGAGATGACGGGATCTCCCCACCGCACATCCAAGTGCAGCCAGTTCCGCTGCAAAACTGGGTTCTCTTCCACTGTGTTCTTGCGTAATGCCAATAGGCTCAAGGGACGGACGCAGGCATGATTTCCCCATCCATGTGTGTCCTAAGTGCATGACCTGCTGCGCGTGCACATACCTGTTGGACGAAGGGGAAACTGATGACATCGCCACCCGCGGAAAACAGTTGGTCGCACAACCTGCGAAATGTTTAACAGAATTGATGTGTTTCCCGGAACAATTGCAAGACAACACACCGAACGGGAGAAAAGCAGATCCACAGCGGCAAGGTCCTAGCATTTGGATGCTCTCATCTTGGCCCACATTGTGTGTGTGTGTGCGCGTGCGGGCACGCAAGTGTATTATCAACGAGAGAAAGACTCAGCAATGAGATGGAGAGCACAGTTGGGACTGCTGACCAGAGATAACCAGAAAATGTCCTTGTTCCATCTCTGGTGTCCAGCATCTTGTCTCTGTAAGCACACAATAGCTGATGTATTGTGGGTTGGCACTGCACAGGCACGAAGACGCTGTCTACATACACACACTGAGACAACCATACACGCATGGTTGGGTGGGTGTGCGCGCACACATGCACTAGGCAGTTCAGAAGGGGTTGGTGTCGTCAAGTGCTGAACACCCACACCAAAGCAATGCCTTCTCAAGAAGCCTCACACACATGCTCAGGATCCCACAGCGCTATGTACATCCCTCTTGCCCCCTCCCCTGCTGCACTGAAGCAATGGAGACCAGAAACGCCACAGCCGCCCTTGCTGCCGGTTCCCGTCCCACAGGGGCTGTTAGAGGAGCTGGCAGTGGAAGACAGGACACGAAGACAGGGCCCCGGCAGAGCCTCCTCCTGGTGAATGTAAGGAGAACTATTGCGCTGAATGTATTGACACACTTGCGGGGACAGAATTGCGCAGAAGGCAGAGCAAATGTCAAGTTTTTGTCCCATTTGAATTGGCAAACTTGTTGTTGTGTTGTGTGCTCTGCATGGATGGTTTTAAGGTTGATTTGGTTGGGGGGTGGGAATTTTCTGGTGTGCTCTGGGGCTTCTCTAGGGGATGTTAAAGATGCAACTGAAGTCCAGAACAGTTGCCCGAAAGTAGCGTGCCACGCGCACGCCGGTCAAATGTATCTGCAATATGATACAACAGGGCCCTGGAGCTCAACAGACGAGTGCCCTCCTTAGTATGATAGCACTGAGGCTGCACGGAGGCAGTGTAGGGGGTTGGGGTGTGGGTAACCCACTTGTGAAAGCTTCAGCCTCCCTCAGGCACAAGAGTAACCTGGACTTTCAAAGCCCCCCCCAAAAAAAAACACAGAAGCATCATTGCACCATCATCATTGCACTACCAAATAGCAGACATTCACAGGCATGTGCTCCTTCAGGGAAAGAAAAACAGTATTGCCAGGTCACAATCCAAACACACACAAACACACACACACACAAACACATGATAGAAGAGCCAAACCACAAACAAGAAATACAGAATACCATACGGCCGGGAAATATTGTCACGAGGTCGGATGCTGCGGGGAGGACTGCCAATTCTGTTGAAAGATGGGCGGGTCAATCCCGGTAGTGTCGGCAATACCCCCGATCGACCCCCGATGGACCCCCGATAGACCCCTGATCGACCCCCGATAGACCCCTGATCGACCCCCGATCGACCCCTGATCAGCGGTAGATCAGGGGTCTTCTTGGGGTCATTCAAGGGTCGATCGGGGGTCGGTGGGGGTCGATCAGGGCCGGATCAGGGGTGGACCAGGCGTCGATCACGCGTCGATCAGGCGTCGATCTGGCGTCGATCGGGGGTTGATCAGGGTCCGATCAGGGGTTGATCGGGGGTCCGATCGGGGGGTCCATCGGGGGTCCATTGGGGGTCCATCGGGGGTCTATCGGGCGTCGATCAGGAGTCGACCGGGGGTTGCTCGGGAGTGTAAAGGAGTGTCAAGGGGTGTCAAGGAGTGTCACCACCCACAACCACACACAAGTGCACGCGCGCGTGCATACACACACCCACACCCACATGTGGACAGGTACATGGACAGCCAGAAACAGCATGATGACCGCAAACAAACAACAAGGCAACGAAGCGCGACAACAAGAAAACACGCATACACACATACACACACATACACACACAAACACACACACATGCAGACACATGGTTACGCACACTTGGATGTGCAACACGCGCGACACAGGCACTCACATGCGCGCATATGCACAATACAACATCACGCCGTTGGCCCCTTTCTTCCAAGTCCAAAGCGTTGTTGGGAAAGCAGCACAGAACACTGAGTATAGCACTAAAAGAGGCGCAAGTGTCACCTTGCAACAGCATCCATCCCACCCGGAGTGCTGTCCGCATTCAGCTGCCATCTAACATCATTCACCAGCTGCTGCTGCACCGCCAACATATCAGACACCTATGGCCTGACCATCTGTACCATTTTCGTCGGAAGACACAACACACACAACTCTGTTGAGACAGAAGGGAGAGAAAGGTGCGATGCACTGTGCATTTCGCTAAACGTGGTGGTTGTTCTATTCGCTCAATCCCAGTCCCGCAGCAGAGAACACATTTGCAGAAACTGTGGTTCTTGCAGGATTACCAACACCATGGGTAGTTGACGGAATCGCATGGGCGCACCTCCACCCCATACACATACACATGCGACACGATGCGACCCATTCCAGCCCTGGTACAGGCAGGTACTGGTCAGCAGAATGAATCCGGTCAGCCCCCCCCCCTCCCAAGCATACACTTTCTAGTATTCGAGTGCAGGCCGCAAAACAGCCAAATGAAACGTGCTGCGAAGGGGTCCAGAGGTAAGAGCAATCATTTTAAAGGACGAATTTGCTTCTTGGATGTGCAGTACAGCATTCCACTCGTTGACCTACATCCGATGTTCTTCATTCACCTCCAGGAACTCATGCACTTTTGTGCTCGTTCATGCTTAGTCATGCTTAGTCAACAACGGCCAGAACTTCTCCCAGCCTGTCATCAGGATGCACCCCCTGCCGTGCTCTCCGAGAAGTGTCTTCGGAAGCCCAGCCCATTGCATACCTCTCAGGAGGTGTACTGTAATTGTCATCGGGGCACAGCACCATGTGCTGTGGGGTCGGCTGAACAAGGGGTCCCAACTCCCCTGGATGCCAGTGTGTTTGCTGTGAAGATGAAAGCCCCCCCCCGCTCTGCCGCCCATTTTTCCACTAATATGAGGCAATTGATGGAAAACTGCCGTCTTTTCCCCCGTTCTTGTGAGAAGGGGACTTCAGGGCCATTCCGGACGTTTCTTGAGCTATACTTCTGACTGCAGAGCTGAAGAGCAAATGAAGCGTTGTCCCTGGCACAGCATCCCCACCTGTTCGGGTGCGTTTCATTTTATTGGGTCGGTTTCACAAAGCACATGATTCCACAGAGTGTCTGTGCCCGTGTGCGCATGTACTTGGCAGACAATCTTTTGTTCTCTCCTCTCAGCCCAGGGTTGACGCACAGCCTAATCTTCCCCTTGTCATCCCAATAAGTGGGTGAGCGCAGAAGGGCCAAAGCCTTCTATGTCTTGATGTATTGGTGGCCACCGCCATCACACCCCAAGTACTTACACCGTGTCATCAAACTCGTCCTGGGGTACCTTATACTCCAGCATGTTGCTGGGCACAACTGACACCCTGGACTGTCCCCAGTGGCAGATGGCTGACGGTACCGGGGGCCGTCCAGGTGCAAAGGCATTGGGGGAGGTACGCGCACCGCGTGCACCGCGCATCGCACCGCGTGCGCACCGCGCACGTTCTTTTCATCATAGTCTCGAAAATTTTCAGTGATTTTTCAGGTTGTCAAGGACGCGGTGGCCTAAGGGGTAAGCATACAACAATGGAGGCCTCCACTCCATCCTCCTCACCAATTGCATGGTGGTTGTAGCCGCCCACACCCCCTGACGGAGGGGGCCGTTGGTTGATGATGAAAGGAAAAGGCTCCGCTCTCTAGCACGGCCCAACACCAAAGAGCGGGGCAAGCAGGGGAGGGGTTGAGGCACCCGTGGCTATTGTCCACCATCGCGATAGCCATCGCAACCTGGCTTGGCGCCCTATCCCGCAGCCACGGCAGACGGGCTCACTGGAGGGGGGGTGCTACAGGGCCGGTGAGGTGCGGAGAAAAAGCACAAGGGGGAATTATGGGGAAAGAGTGAGAGGCACTACCCAAAAGACCGCGCACCGCGCATCGCACCGCGTGCACCGCGTGCCGTACCTCCCCCATTAACGATAGCGGGCTGCACAGTGGACACGGCAGTTTTCCCGACTACCTCCCACGGAACACATTTTGTTTAAACGCTCGCGACACTTGGCTCCCACTTCCCCCCAAACTCCCTCGCAAAACAACCCCACAACATCAACTTTGTCATTGTAAATTTAAAACCACTGTTTCTTTGAAATACTGCACAAAGTAGCACAGGGCCCATAGGTGATGTTGCCACCCTCTATGATTGAGTTTGAGACTACAAAACAGTAAAACAATGCATCCTGCCTTTCCAGGATGCCGTCTTCTGCTTGATCATTGTTTCGGTCTTGAGAGGATCCTGCACCCCTGTTAGAAATGCTCCAGAGAAAATGAACCACTTATCTCGGTAACCTGGCGACGTTCTTTGGGCAGTGCACAAAGAATCTCTGGACACCGTCTCTCCTGTGAAGATATTGGGAACTTATGATACAATCCTACCAAATACAGTTTTCAAATACCGGTAGAGCTTTCAAGAGCACCAGTGTCACCAAAAGATATTGAACAACTGGGAGAGAAATCAACAGGACGGATCCATCGTTCCCAACCCAACAGATTGCACATGGTTGTACATGGTGCAACATGCAAGCCAAAAAACAACGGCAGTGGGTGGAGCTTGTTTGCTTGCTATTCGGGCCGTGGAAAAGGGGTTACAGTAGTGGTTGAGTCCCAGCAGCCCCTTCGAAATTCGCCTGGGCATGACATCCAGGCTGCAAACATTCCCACACACGGAAGATTCTCAGATGGCAGCAGGTCAATTCCTACTTTACTGAAGGCTTACAGCAAGCTCATTGAATCCCAATGCACAATAGGTGAAAATGCATGGCTCCCAGTTTGCATGTATTGGTGCAATAAATGTATTGGTGCAACCCCTATTACTTTCAGTTGCAGCAGACAAGTTTGGCCAGCCAACCCAGATTTCATCTCCAACCATCACATTTGCACTGTGAATACAAAAACAAACGAAGTGGTGTACTCCACTCTCTGGGGAAATAAAAACCTTGACAAATTTGGCGCCCATTTTTGGTGTTACTCCTGCGGGAAGGCACAAGTTCCGTTGTGGCCTACCTGAGCTGTTCAGCATCCTACTGAGGCATAGAAGGAAGGGAAAATGGAACCACACTATCTTTCACCCTTCCTTGCTGATATGAGAATATGGAGGTTAAAACACTGCAACCCTCCGCAACCATGGCCTAGGTGAAGGTAGGTCAGGTAAAAGTGTTCGTCAGATTGGGATCCTGTGCCTGGACAGGGCCACTTCCACCAGTGACTGGTAGTTCGACATGCCTCAGCAACCCACTTCCCATGCAACTGACTTTGGTGGAAGGTGGCAAAGAAGGCCACAGAGGCCACTCGTCTCACCCTTCCGCTCTTCTTTCCTTCCTTCATGCCTTTATCCATGTTTCCTTGGATTGCTCCCTTTCACTTCTTGCTGAATTGCCTTTTTAACCTCGAGCTATATCCTTGCTATCTACATTGTTGTAGTGCTTGTGCAAGGTGGGCGCCAGTCACAAAATGGGGCGCAGGCGTGGTTTGTTTTCTGTTTCAAATATCTCTTGGGGACGGCGGGTTTTGCGCCACCTCGGTGGGTTTTTGGTGGTTGTTGTCATTGTTGCCTTATTTGTACCCACTGTGTGTCCCGTAGGGGTACATTCGGAAAGCTGGTGAAAAATGCTCTTCGGAACACCCCAGGTGTGCATGCTGAACTGACGACATGTTTGAGATTTTCGTCCGTTTTGGATTGGATGATGTCTGTGTTGCTTGCTGCCTCTTTTTGTCAACAGGCAGCTCCGATATGTGCATTCACTCCACAGGCTGTTGCCTCCCCCGATGCACCATAGAAGCCTTTGGTTCGCAAAAGAGCACGCTCTGGGGGTGAAACTTGGATGAAGATGACTCGGGAGCCTGCCAGGCAGGCCAAGAAGCCTCGTATAGCAGGTTCACAGCAACCTGCATGCACCCATAAGGACCACCAGATTCTGACCACCGCAGAGGCCGCTTCTTTTGCAAGTCAATTTTGGGATCGTAAAGCACACCCCACGAAGGCTTCACAGCAGGAGTTTCTGGCCACATGCATTGACGTTGATTTGCAGAAAAACGTCAAGCATGCACAGTGGCACAAAAACACCAGAAAGAGGGGCCATCGGACAACATATTTTGTACCGTACTGTGGGGCACGACGCAAAATCTGCAAAATGCAGTTTTTGCATTACTTCAGGATTTGATGCTCAAAAATATGGTCGCCTACCCCCCCCCCTAACCCATACATTTCTGAAATGGCCTTTTCTCACAGATTTCAAAAAGCACACACATGCCCCCCCCAAGGGGACGATATTTTGGCGCATCGGATGAAAAGTTCAAAAACCCCGGGGAAAATGCCAAAACCCACCGAGATGGCGCACAATGAATGTCCCTGAGAGATATATGTCAGGGTAGATACCCCTTCATTTGCGAACAATCGTGCCACGGAGACTGCCTCAATGTCCTCTTGCTTTTGCATGTACAGGATTGCACTCTGCATGGGTATTACAGTGGGGGAGCACCTGACACAGCGCGCATGTGGTGCGGAGATTTGGCGGTCTAGCCTGACCAAGCACCCATACCTCCTTATACTTACCCACACAAGCCTGTAGCTTCTGATTGTGTTCCTTGAACCTTCCGGTGCTATTGAGGTGAAACAGACCTATCGTATTCTCTCCATGTTGGAGACCCTGAGACGACAGAGGTTATGAGGCCCTCTCGATTGTGCAATGTTTATAGGAAGGAGGGGTTTACACAAGTCCTGTGGCGAATGGGCTTGCTCTCCTTAGGGGCCGTTTTGGGATGGGGTAAAAATCAGGGTGTTCCATTTGAACTCACCGCAAAAGTGGTGTGTGGCGCGTGCGCAGCACAAATACGACCGCAGTGATGCTTCCAAGAGAAATTTCCGCCAAAGCGGCACCATATTGCGGTGTCCCAACAACAATGGATGACCCCCTGCATGTGTCAGAGGCACCATCATGATAAGGGCTCTACGGAACGTTCCGGGTGTTGAATCTCCAGCCCACTGCAGAATATCTCTCGCCATCTCTGAAGAAACCACAATCAAATGCAGATTAAAAAAGGCGCAACCTTCCAGCTGAAAACCAGTGTAGCTGCGGTAATGCAATGCTACAGTCGTTGCAATAGCACTTGATACATCCCTAGCCTGTGCCAAAGGCACCTCTGTGATGGGACTTAGCCAACAGCCACACTTGGTGTGGCTGTTTTGGGAGAAAGTGTCTAGGCGTAGTACATCCCTTCGGGCCAAGGAAAGAGAAATGTCCGAGGGGCAGTGAAACGTGGCCCCCAGATTTTAGCATTGCACTGATATGGAGGAATTGTCCAATCGGAGGATGGAGGGGGAGTGGTAAAAAACTGGTTCCAGGTCATTTCTTGTGCCTTGCACATGCCTTACAGGGCATTCCAGAATTAGAAATCCTGAGGGCAGGAAGACACTCCAAACTGAAGAGCCTCCTGCACCATGGACCCCCCCCCTTGTCCTCACCCATTCATATGGCACCTCAGTCCACCCGCAGCACTCCGAGCTTTGTGGTTTGCACTGCGCAAAACGGGGCAATTGCTGGCCTAGACTCCCGGACTCCTGCCCACTTGACTTTGGCGCACGCGCGCACAAGCCGCGCAGCCCTCTTCACTGGGACTCTTGGGGCGCTGGCTTGAACCCATTTTGGCCACTTTGGCCCACTAAAATTTCTAAAAAAGTCTTGAACATTCAAGGCACCACAGCTCCCCCACCACTGGGCGCCAAATACCCTCACCAAGGGGAAAATTGCCAAGCCCTAGCTTTAGGGGGCGTCCTGGCACAGCGCACCTGTAGCGCGCATGTTACAGGGAGAAATTGGGGTTTTTGCTACAATTGGCAACATTCTTGCCCATATCCACTGCTGAGTTCTGCTCATCAGCCATAGGCTTTTGATGAGGGGGGTGTTCTCTCCTTGCTTGGATTTTTGTTCCTGATTCTTGGGAGCAGGATACGCATGGGGTGCTAAGGAAGACCTTTGAGATTTGGGGTTAGCACCTCCGTCGCTTCGGGGTCATCGATCCCCATTCTGGTTGTCCCCACCTCCCGAGGGGGGGGGGAGATTCTTGGGGCCCCTTCCTCAGTTGTTCCTCTTCTCATCTTCTTCAAGCTTTAGCTTGTCCACTTGGCGCTTTTTAATGTGGCACTCGTCCTCATCGTGAATGTGTTCATATCTCCAACCGGAAAGGGGTCCCAAATGTATCACCATAGTTCGTAATTGGAATCCAAATCCAAATTCTTGATAGATACCACAAAATGAGAGAAAAGGATGCACAACGACACACATAAATGCACTAAGATGAGGGCAAGGCATGCAAGCAACGCATATAAATGCATAATAGGGCACATTGTTATTAGCACTAGGCACTGCTATGGAGCTTGGGTATGGTCCTGCACAAACTTTGTGCACGGCGCACGCACAGCGCACAAGACACCCCCTTAATGTTGACCTTGCCTGATCATTAGTGTCGGTAACAAAGATTCATGTCCGTTTGTTCACAAGGCCAAACTTGGTACAGAGACTTATAGTTGCCCCCTTCACACACTCTACACAGGCCTTAGGGTTGGATGTCAGGCAAGAGGTGGGCAAATTTGTTTTTTGTTGGGAGAACAGCTTGTAAAACGGGGGACTTGCCCACCTCCTCTTCTCTCTGTCCTCCCCATGAAGCCCACTTTCCGCCCTCCTCCCCAAGGGGCACCATGGAGGCTCCAAAAAGGCGTGGCAAGGGGGCGCCCCAGCCTGTACGTACAACTGAAATTGATCTCTCACGACACGCGGATCATGTTGAAGTACGTACTGCAGGGATCACGGGGGGAGGACTTTTCCTGTTCGGTCGCTCTGCAGTCCATTCTCAGCCCACAGTCAGCCCTCGTGGCTGCCCTTGTTCTTTGTTTAGGCACTGTCACGAGCCCCCCCCCCCCCCGCGCTCCCACTTCTCGATCTCAAACGACCCTCAACCCCCAGCCACAAATGACTTGGCCCCCCCACCACCCTTCATGCAGAATCCAAAGGATAGCACCGTTCCAAATTACATCATTGCAAGCCTTGCCCGGGGCTGGTCCGCTTGTAATGGCCTTGCAACATCTTCTGTGAAATATATCCGATCCGAAGACTCGGGACACACCGGAGCCATCTCTATGTGGCGCAGCACAAACGTGCCCCTGCTGTACGAGCGGGTCCATGCATCCTACCCTGACCGGCCTTCCGCTGTCAGGGGTGGGGGGCGGGAAAGGTTTGCAGAGAGGGGGGTCGTTCGAGCCCTAGTTCCAGACCCCCCGCCCCGAGTGGCTCCCGCAACGGGAGCCCCAGGCGGGCCCGGGCCTGCAAAGGAGGAGGGGGAGGGGGGGGTGCGGGGTACCCCAAAGTATCTACCTCAAAATGATTGCCACGACACGCTGGTCATTTTGAGGTGTATATCATGGGGCAAATTTGTTTTTCAACTTTTTTCCTTGGGACCGCTTTGGGGCCCAATTTCTGAGGCAGGACGGGTCCTCAGACTGCCACTTCATAAGGGATCTGTCACGGGAGCCCCTTTCCCTAACCCCCCCGCCGGGGGGGGGGGGGGATGGGCTCGACGGAAGCCCCCGTTCCCACCTCCCCAGCCTCACTGCACGTTCCACGGCCCAACACCTCCCTGCGTCACGCGGCATCCAGCTCCTGCCAGCGGTCCAGCACGTGGCACGTCCGGCCCAGGGCTGAGTGGTGGAACTCCAGGGAACACTGCTTCTGCAACAACGCCCGGGCCAGCCCCTGGCACGCGGCGTACAGCTCCGCGCAGCCCAAGATATTGCATGACCGCCCCATTTTGTACAGCCTCACGGGCCAGTCCGCCCAGCACTGGTCGGGCGCTGGGTCCGGCAGCCACGCACACGTGTGCACGCACCAGCCCCAGGCTCGGCACGCGAGCTCGACGCCACGTCGGAAGGCTGTCAAGAATTCGGGGTCCGCGCGGAGGGATGCTTGCGCCTCGGCATTGAGGGTGTAGGCCAGGCCGCGGGAGCTGCTCTCGTCCACGGGGAATGCCCACCAGTCGTAATGCGACGAATGAAACACGCTCCTGAACGGGGGGCAGGCGGTAGACAGGAGTGCGGCTCCCGGTCACGCGTGACGGGGGAGGAGCGAATGACACGCGACAAGCATCGGGAACGGCGCCGAGTTTGAGTGCATGCTGGACAGCTCAATGGTGCATGCTACAACCCAGCTCTGCGTTGCGAAGGCCATTAAGCAGGCTTAACGCCCCCTGGGGGGAGAAGGCGGCACGGGCCCCCACCCAGTCCACCGAACCTACCCACAGACCGAAGAGATTCCCTCCCCCCAGGGGATGATAGGGTACCCCAAAGCAGACAAATCGGGGTCGTTGCCGTATTCCACCCAATTTCTCAAGCTACGGCAAAATTAGGCCCTGGTAGTGCTAAGGTGGCAGACAACTTGGGATCACTTCTTTATTGACCTCCGACACAGCGGCGGCAGGGAGGCAGAAACACAGCCCTGACAACAAGGAAACAATCACAGAGGGAATACGTGTGCTCCCGGAATCAGTATCACCGTCATCAAGGACGAACTGCAATCAAAGCAATCCCCATCAGACAAAACATCATCCACAACATCCTGCCTCCCCTTGCGCTTGGTATAACCGTGCGGTAAACCCTTGTCCAGCCTTGCTGGCCTGAATTGAGTGCAACGCTTGCTACCCCTAGTGATCAGCAAAGCATCCGTGCAGTCATAGGCCCACCCAACCCTTTGAATTCACAGCAATAATGAGCAGTTGCACCACCAACCAGGATGCAAAGGACAGCCCCCTGCCGCCATGGACGTAGGCCAATTTACGGGCATCTGTTAAATCTAATGCCTGATGATTTCTTGTCGAAACTGTAAAGCATCCGGCGCTGGCGGCTGTCCAGCCAAGGAAATTGTGTTAGGGTTCGCGAACTCTTCCCTCAACCGGCTGGCCATGACACCATGTACCTCACTGGCAATAACCTGGCGTTGGGACAGGTCGCGTCTTGCTCACCACAGACCAGCCCACCCTGGGCCCACATTGTGTCACTAACACTTTAGCAAAGGATACTACCACTGTGGCAGGCAGGGCCCAGCAGTGAACTCCGGGCGAATTGAAAGCTATGTTTTTCGTACTGCGCCTGCACAACTCTCTACACGAAGCTGGAACTTGAATCACTCTCAGTTTGCAGAACCTCCCATTCAACTGAGGCTTCATACAAAACGCCATACGACACAAAATATGAAAACACATACAGATCTGTTGCACATCAGATGCATCACCAAACCCCAACCAAACAATATCTTCGACACATCTCTTCCTTATCAGCACCTCACAAGAGAGGCAAAGACGCAACACACCACTCATTGGCAGCTGCCCAGGCCTCAAACTTCTGCAGCTGCGCCGCATGTTCGGCTTTTAGGTGAGAAATCCCCACAAACTTGGACATGCAGCTGCAAAGAGACACGTTCTGCGCTCCGACGCCACAAAAACGACAACTATTTGTCTTCGCACCACATACCAACTACCAATTAGACATGTACGCTTCGCAATTGTGAGGGCTCATATGGAGTGCTCAGGTCACCAACAATGCAACTGGTGGCACGGATGATTATAGCAGGGCGGATGTTAGCCGACTCTGATCTGGAAGGACCAGCACGCTCAATCCCGAAAGACTGATCGTTGCACATAAAACTGGTCTCAGAAGCGAGATTGCAGTGAACTCAACGGTCTAAATGTAAATACTTGTCACCCCTTCACTAGATGAAATGAGAAAGCTGCATGAGGTAGGGGGCAGGTCAAGGATGTAACACAACACAAAAGGAGCAATGAGATCAGTTTATCAGGAAACTGTTGGGGTGCAATCTCAACACAATGCACAGTGCAAATAACACAAGACAAAGCTCAAACTTGAATCATTCTCATTTTGGCAACAATGACTTGGATGTTGAAAACTGTCCATCCCATAAGAATTCATGCAGGAGGGCATTGGCACTTATGCGATCCATATTGTGTTGGTCAGCCTGAACTTCATGACTCAATTCGTGAGACCGTAGGCCACAAAATATGAACACACAAATCTGCTGCACTTACGCCGCACTAAAATCTTTGCGGTTGACTGCAACATGCCACTTGCTCAACATGAATTTTCTGAGCTTCCACAATTCTGCACCCTGTTTTACACACTTGCAAAACAAGTCCCGGACACAGGCGATCGTTGCACGACTGTTTGCTATCCTCAAACGTGACCAACTTACAACTTGTAAAATACAAAGGAAAACCAACGGCCACGCACAGACTCTTTCCATATTTATTTAGCCCTTTGGTACTTCGTTCTTTGTGTTGAAAACCTTGCACAACGCGATCCTGAACAACTTCAACTTGGTAAAATATATGAGCTTTGGAGCTATGTGATCATAGATTGGGTTTTTTGTTGTGTGATCTGCTGGTTGCACTCCAGTTTCGTGCGCAAAATGTCACAATCGCCACTCCTGTCCATGGTTCGTTGTGAGGACAGCTTTTTACAACGTTGCATATCACAGGTGAACATATGGAGGGATAGAGATAAAGTTCAATTGTTGGGTTCAACTGGTGGGAACATATGTTGTGCGTCATGGTCACCATCTGTAAGATGCTTGATTTCTGCTGCTGGGTGTCAGCTCCTGCCGTGTGCATGGGGGCTAAACGGCATGCATGATGATTGCACGCATAGAGAACACTGGATGCCAAAAAAAAAATCCTGCCGGGGAAGACAGTCCTGGTGGGAGCCGGAAACCATTCATCACATGTCTCGCCGCGTTTCCGTGTGTGCGAGGCCCAATTGTTCCACCCCTCCGTGTGTTGTCCTGGTGGTCCGCCACCTGCCTCACGACGTTGCCACGTGAGTGAGGCCCAATTGCTCCACCTCTCCCCGTGGTACACCTGGGCATTGTGTGCACCTTCAAACTGAGGTCACTGCCAACACCCTAACAACCATCACAGGTGACTCATGTTCTGTACTCTATGTTGAAAAACAATCCCTGACCCACTGTTAGCCTACCCAGTTCCCTGGTGTGGGGGGGGGGGGGGCAGGGGAGAGGGGGGGGGGGGTTGGCAATGGCACCCACAATTTCAAAAACGGCAAGCAGGCAACCTGCCCCCCCTGTGGGGTGGGGTATCTGGGCCACTAAAAAAAAAAGCTTGGCCAGTAGGTGTTGGAGGTACACACAATCCTTCCTCAATCAGCAAGGTATTCAGCCACTTCTGGCCTGAAATGCTTTCGTGATGGTGTCCCTTCTCCATAGATCTCATTGTTTGGTTCTGTGTTGCTATGCAAACTGGCGAGTACCGCCGCTGTGAGTGTGGAATACTCACTTCAACTGTGGGCAAGGCCGGAAGTGGGCACTGCAATGTGAATGGCACCCAAAAATGGTTGAAAAATCAAGAAAAAAACAGAAATCCCTCTAGGCCTTAGGTCGCCTGTTCCACGGTCCATAATTGCAGGCATGTTGGAAGTGTGCTATGCCCCCCGGTGCAGCCTTGCTCTGGGCAACACCCAGAGTGACTGACTGTGCTGTTACTGGTGACCAGGAGCTGCGTAACTATTCTCAGCCAACACTCAGCCATCACTCAACAGCAGTAGGTAGCGTAGCAGCAGCGGTAGCAATAGCAGCAGCAACGGCACCCCCCCCCCCCCCTCTGATAAACATCCAAAGGGGCGAGGGGCTCCCCAGGTTGATCGGCACCCCAGCCCCACCTCCCTCTCTCGTGATGCCACCACGGCTGCTGAAGCACCTGGTCCCACCTTTTTGGGGGGGTTGGTACTTTTCTGCTGGTTGTGCTGTTGCTGAGGGTGCACTAGTCATGGTGGAGGAGTTGCTACTACTGTTGCTGCAGTCTGGGTGGGTGCTTGATCTTGGGTGGGTGGGTGCCTCAGACCCCACCTACCACCGGCGCCTACTCTTATCAACGATGACTGCCCTGACTGCCCTGCACAGCCCGATCCTCCATGGGGTTGTTGTGTTTTTTCTTGTGGCAGGTCGGGGGATAGCCCACCCCATACCCCTCCAGCATCCACGAGCACAGGCACCCCAGGGTACACGTCAAAGGAGAAGGCGAGGCACCACGGCCACACAAGGAGAATCGGTGGGCTGGGCCAATGGACTCCGCAAACAGGTGACGATTTAGGGCCCATCGTGCCAGTCTCTGCGACGCTTTGTTGTGTAGGCCGATGATTTCCACAAGGGAGGAAGAAAAAAGGTTTGTTCGCGTGGGGGGTCGTTGAAGCCCCTTTCTGAGCCCCCCCCCCCCCCTTCAGGGCTCCCGTGACGGGGACCATACCTAAGCCCCCTAACCCCCAGCCAACGGTGGTGGTCCTTATGTCCGGTCATTTCCGACCACATCCCATAGCATAAAGAAAAATGGAGGATGTAGTGCCCACCTGGGCCTCCCGTTGGCACAAACTACTCCGATGCAGATGTCAAATCTGACACATCAGAGAAATTGGAATCGGAAGCAGGCTGAGCATCTGAATCTGAAGCAGAGGTGCAATCAGAGATGGAATCGCCTAGGCCATGCCCGTGCCCCTAACTTTCCCAATAGGGACCGGTGGGAGTTAGTTCCGGTTGAGGCTACATAACCCCTGCGCTCTTGGGGGCCCACATAACCCCTACCGTCTCGGAGCCCCAGAATGGGGTAGAAAGGGACCCTACATAAGGGTTCAGCAATAGGTCTGTCACGGGAGCCCCTTTCCCAACCCACCCCCTCTCCTTCAGGGGGCTTGAACGACCCCTCCCCCCCCCCCGCACGCAAACCATTTTTCTCCCTCCCCAAAAACCTCATCATCATTTATCTCCCAGCGAAAAACGCCCATCCACAAACCCAAGAGATAGACATTAAAGGGGGTGGGGGGTCCTGGGCTGCAGACCCACCCACCCAAGCCATAATTAGAAGAGGGGGGGAGGCAGACTTTTGACCCACCCAGCCAGGCTGGGGCACCCACGCAGACGCCAGCCCCCCCAATCTGTATTAATGCCTCATAAACGATGATTGGTGCAGGGGTGCACAATCGTGGAACGCTAACAATCTCCACCACAGTACGCCCACTGCGCAAGCCACCAGACCGACGCGTGGGTCTCCATATCTGCATTCCGCTGCAGATTCCGCTGCCGCTGGCGGATGTTCGATGTGTGTATTGCTTACAACGCTTGCATTGAACCCATTGAATTCCCTTAGTTGGTGCTTCGTGATGCTGCTGGGTCAACCTACAGTATGCCATCACCCCCCGCCCCCCCAAATGTCCGCCATGAATCCCCCCCGACATTCCCCCCGTACCATCAAAGACCCTCTTCCCTTCCCAACGCCCTTCATCGTTCGTGGCAGACCCCTCCACAAAGCAAAGCAGAAATGCAAAGACAAGATCGTTGAGCTGTGGGGTGGGTTCCAGCATGCCCCTCGGCCTGGTACAATTCTGCAGAGGGGCACTCCTTTGCTGAAGAGGCGCTGCCCCGGCACCACTAACAACAGCCAGAGGTGGGACAGGTGGGAGGATTTCATGTGCGCTGACTCCCCCGAGCATGAGAAACGCTGACCTGCATCGTTCGCCAACGACCTAACTCACTGTATTCGCGCTGTGAAGCATTTCGAGGGTGCGGAGGCCAAAACAACGAAAGAACCCGGTTTTCCGGTGCTCCGCACTCCTTTCATCGACTGTGTTTCCAGAAAATTTGAGGGCTTGCAAATGCATCCCACGCGTGCTCTGCAGCACCCGCACAGGGGCCAAGAAAAGCATTCGGGAATGCATTTGGACACCGGAAGGCATACAGCGAAGGCGACTGCCTTTCCTTTGCAGAACTCCGACTCGTCCTCCCTTTAACCCTTTTCCGACGCCCATCGGGCGGCTTATTGACACCTTTTCCACGATATTACTTCTCCAGCTACGCCACATGAAACCCACGCGGGGGCCAGAATGCATTCATCGCACCAATGGCCATGTTCGTCGAACCCAGATCGCGTGCAATGCCGTCGCTCCCACAGTCGTGAAAGCGTATGCAGGAGGACCGTCCCCGGCACCGATGGCCCTCCAGCAGCAGACACCGAGGGGGCGGTTCTAATGCTCTAATATTCTAATGTTCTAATGTTCGGCGCCTGCAAAACTCTGCATTGATGCCTGAATTGGTATGTAGAATCAGGGACACGCACATGCACACGCCTACACGCATACGCACACGGGTTTGGTCAGCGGCATGATCACAGAGAGATCGTTCCTAATTCCAATGCACAGTGTATGTTTCTGTTGGAACACTGACCTCCGCATCATCGTTCCCCGTGCACACGCACACCCTTGGTTTCAAGCTTGGAGCACAATGGTTGCACCCCGAGGCGTGAAACGCCTTTGGCAGAGAAGATAAGGCCCAGGGCGGGCGCCTGCTTTGTGCTGCGGCTTAGGCTGGAAACTGCCCTGTGGGATCCCGCACCTCGCGCCGTTGCCTCGGCCTCATGATCTCCCTTGGCAGGTGCCTTGAGGAGTTGCCACAGGCAGCACAGGCAGGGGGAGAGGCATGGGTGTTGGAGCCCAAATCCCGCAGCATAAGAGGGGGGGGGTGCACGGAGGGAGGGTGCAGAGGATGCTTGGGCTTCGGGGGGGCTTCCGGAAGGTGCCGCCCTCATTGATGCACCCTCAGAGCGGCCGTCGCCTGTGTTCGCTGAACAGCGCTCGATGAACGAACTTGTTCAAGGTAAAGAAATGCTGGCCGCCTCTGAGGGAGCAGCTGTGGGTGGGCTTTGTTTTGGGCTGCCATGGTGGCCGGACTGGGGTGCTATGGCTGCACTCTCACTCTGAGAACGAGAACACGAGCAAAGACAAGGGTCTGAGGGGCCCTCAAACAAAAAAACCTGTACACACACCATATATAGCACCCTCCCATGCACAAATCGTCTCTGGCACTCTCTTGTTCCTCAACCATACACGCTTGCTTTGTCCTTCATCTTGTCCTCCGTTGTGCCCCCTCTGTGGCACTTGGCCTGCTTCCTGTTGGCTTGCCTGTAACAAATAAAACACAATCACCTTAGAGGGGAATAGAAAGGAGCAAGTGACAGAAGAGGACATAAAAGAGGAGCAGAACAGTCAAGAGTGGTGAACGGAAGACGGGGTGAAGGATCAAACAACCTCGCCAAGCAGAAGCATCCCATCCCCAAACTGCATGCAGCAGGTTTCCCAGAGCACGCCCTATCACACAGCCCAACCCCTCCCCCAACCCATGCCTTGTGCATGGACCAGCTGCAGCACCATTGCCCCGCCTTTCTGCCCCTCCCCCACTGTAACCCCCGACTGCACCTGAAGCCCAAATACCAGGAGGGGGAGGAAAATGGGAGAGAAGGAGGCACACAACTAGCCCCACAAGGCACAGCATGCGCCAGTTAATAAATTGGAGGCAAAGACAACAATTGCTCACAACTGCACACCAACAAGCGCCCTCCTCCCCGATGGTGACCTTCTCGGACCAAGTATTGGATTCCTTTCCTCAAATCCAGGTCTCAAACCAAGGGATTCACGCAATAGACCAGGTATCGTACCCGGGATTCCCTTCTGGGTTAGGGTTAGGTAGCCTTTCTGCACATGCAGTGGTGCCCATTGTCCTCTTGTCCACCGAGAGGGAGGGTGGGGGGGTAACACCTAATTTTGAGGATTGAAGGGATCGAAAAAAAATGATGCATTTGGCCTTTGTGCCCCGAATTGATTTGGATTGATGCTTGCACCATTGGTGAACCCCCACCCCCCATGACAACAGTACCGGTACTCTTAAATTTTTGCTCCTAGGAAATTTAGCTGTGTCGCATACAGAGATGTCTATAGCGATTGATAATCCGTCGTTAATCCATCGTCAAAATTTTCAAATCCACCGCAAATCCACCGTAAGCAATCCGGAATACCATATGCCACCAGATCCCTACCCCAACCCTATACAGGAAACGCTATCGGGTAGCGTTTCACTATATCCGCTATCGAAGTCTCACAATTTCTTTGCAAAGAAATGCTATCGCCGACCCTCCATGGCAAAACCCACATTCCCAAGACATTGACATCAAGAGGGGTAAAGAAGTCAAGTTGAGTTGCGAAACGTCACTGTTTGTTGTGAATGGCTACCACATGGCTACTACCTCTTAGCCATAAATAGGGAAGAACTACGGCGTCATGGTGCAGCTTTCACAAATCCATGACCCATGACGGGGCACTCGAGTCAACTTGGCACACCGAAGGTGGTAGGTTGCACGGCATGCATCACATGACACCGGTTGAAGAGCAATAGTGTCACGTTTCCTAGGGATCGGCTCATCACACATATAGCATACACTTGGTTCCACCTTGGGTCTACATGGGGCCTTTTTAGGCTTCTTTGCTGCTGTGAAGGGGTTAGGCATGTCTTCAAACACCTGATTGTGTGTTGCACCCTCCTCACTAGGTGGGGCTGCAAAAGCTGCATCACGATATTCATTGATACCTTCTGCAAGTGAGGCAAACACATCCCCCTTCTCAGACAATTGAATTGGAGGAAACTCTTCATACTCATTTGCTTCATCTCCGAAGGAAAGCTCCGAGGAAACCATAGAAGCATTCAACACATCGCAAGAATGTGAGCTCAGCAAATCATCATCAGAGATAGTATAAATCCTTACTTGATGATTGTCCATCTCTTGGGGAGACTCAAGTTTCACTTTCATTGCCGAAGGGTTCTGTGGTGGTTTTGGGCAAGGTTCGGCTTTTATCTCTGGTTTGGGGCACGGTTCTGCTTTGCTTTGCTCCTCCTCTTTTGCCACATTGTGTTTGCTCAAGAGCATTGCTGCTTTGAATTTCACCTGTTTGCCTTTTTTTTCTTGAACACGAATGAATTGCTCTACACGGGGTGGCGTGGGCAATTGTGCCTCGGAAACCTTGGAATCTTTCTTGGACAATGTTGTGCTATTCTAGTAAACACAGAGGGAATAAAATGCACACTAACATTTCTTTGCGAAGAAATGCTATCGCCTAACATTTCTTTGCGAAGAAATGCTACCCCTTAGCGTTTCTTTGCAAAGAAATGCTATCTCCAGGAGGGTCGGCGATAGCATTTCTTTGCAAAGAAATTGTGAGACCGATAGCGGATATAACACAGCAAGAAAATGGGCCGCACAGTGGATTTACTTCACTCCTAAGGTCTCCTTGGCATGGTAGACCAACTGAGCCCGGTGTCCCGGTCTCCCAGTTCCCTGGACCTGTACATTGTCTCGATGCTTGAAATAAAAAAAGCAGTATAAACCCCTTTGCTCATCAAATCGAGGCCATGGAAATTGGCGAAGCCACTTTGCAAGCAACTCGGGGCTGGCAGTTTGCTTCATTTTAGGACTCTTTTTTGGTACGGGGGACGGCGTTGCGAAAGCCAAAGGTCGTTTTTTTGCTTTTGCCTGCGGTTTCGGCTTTGCACTGCCTGTACTAGATGATGTGTTGGATGTCGCAGCAGTTGGAGGGGTTGAATTCGGGGGAGATGGCGTAGTGCTCGTTGTGCCACACCCCTTCTGCTGCCGTGACTTCACAATGTCAAAGAAACGGTTGGTACCAGTCACGGTCACCACCACCAGCAAAAAATGCTTCATACATGGGTGGCAGCAGCCCAAGCAACTGAGCAGGGAGACAGGCCCTGCGACGAGATCTTTGGGGGTGGGGACTGAAGGGGAACTGAGGGGGAACTGTAGGTTACCTACAGCTTGCAAAAAGTTGTGGGCACAAGCTTCACACCATGCAAAAAATGCAATAGTGCAGGGCACGGGTATGTGTCTAACACGCATATCCGTCGTAAATCCATCGTCAAAATGTTCAAATCCATCGCAAATCCACCGTCAACCCCCCAAATATCCACCGCTATAGACACCCCTGGTCGCATAGATGGGGGGATTTCAACCGTGTCACTTGTGGGTTAAGAGTGTGTGCCCACTGGTCCCGTGTTCATGAGTACCTTCCGTGCCCAGATGTTGCCCATGACTGAAACTGAAAAATGACACTGCCACTATCATTTGGTTGATATCATGCACCCAACAATTGCACAAAACTGAATGCAGCAAGGAGTGTTGCCACGGGCTGTCGAAAAGGGAAACAACTTGGCTGGCCAAAACGTCTGGACGGGCCACCCTCCGAGTGTGTGAAGTGGGGCGGTCCATTGAGGCATGGCACCCATGAGCAATGCAAGAGTTGCCATATCTATTTGCACCCCGGGTGCCTCTCTTTCGACAGCCAGGGCAAGTGTGCTTTCTGCCCTTGAGCAGCCACAAACAATTGTTAATGGGTAGTTGAAGATGTTTACATGTGTTTTGGTGCATGTCTCTGTACGTGAACTATGTCGCTTATGGCAACCGTGTCTCTTGACAACTTTCTCATCTCCCCAAAGGTGAATCCACCGTGTCACTTATATAGGGGGAATTGCCCAGTACTGTTGTCACGGGGGGGGGGGGTAAGTGCGTGTTGATCTGTTTGGGTGTGGTAATGGTTTGTCCTCTCTTTTGTGCAGATTCAACCGTGCCTGATTTGGATATTCCTAATGCACTAAATCAGATTGTGGAGTGCCTCATTGCTCCTTTGTGGAGGCACACAATGCCTCCCTCGCCACCCTCACACTGTCACTCCCATCATGACCCATCATGTCACTACCCTCAATTGACTATCTTGCACTCAGTCAAATTTTGCAATCTAGCTCAAGCTGGACAAACCGCCCCACATCCCATCCAATCAGTCCCCGCATGGAGTTGGCGTATGTACATGCATGGACATTGGGTTGTCCTAGCTAGCCCCCCGGCCCATCTTCCCCCAATTCACATGACCTGCTTGCGACTGCCCACGAACTCCTGCAACCTAGAAAAGATCTACGCGCATGCAGCATGCACAGGGGAAAAAACTACAACAACGAATTGAAACAAGAGCATAGGTTGCTTCACCAAGGGTCCATTCGTCATACCTTCATCCTAGGGTACTTGCCAAGAAGTAATAGCATACAGCCTCGCAAACACGAACATACCCCGCATGGTGATGTCATCAACATAACCAGAAACGCGTGGCGGGGTATTGCAAGAGTGATGCTTCTTGAGAACAAGGGTCACAAGTTTTCGATTTCCAGCAAACCTTGCTCATGCTCTCATTTCCTCATGCGACAATGTCCACCAGCCTTTTTTGACCCTTTTTTTTGTTTGAAACCTCCTTACAAGTTTGTTTCATTCAACTCCCACTTGTCCTTGTCAGACAAGGTGGAGGGGAAATAGACACGCGGGAACCGGCGGGGACACCTTCATCGAACATCGATTTTCACGCCAATCTCTTTAAAATACTCGTCGAAGCAACGCTTTATATCCGGGCTATTCTTCACGATGTCGGTCTTTGTCTAGTACGAGAGAGGTAGTGGTCGACAACATGTAGGGCTCAGGGAGATTTCCCGATCCCCAAGCATTCGATCTAAGGAGGATATGCCCTCCTCGACCTTTGATGGTTTCTTATGGACAACTTGGGGGTTCGGGGCGTTGAAACTTAACCTCGCCCCGCAAGCGTGGAATTCATCGAATCCGGGAACTACACTAACTCGCGCACCCCAAATGTGGAGATATTTAGTCTCACTTTTTCACTGGTACATGTGGCCGCATACCCTTGCCCATATTAAGTAGTCATTTTGACATTCACACAATTTTTTGTCTTTGTGTTGGCCCCACTGAAGCCGGTAGTTGCGAGCCTCCCAATCTTCACCCAGATTATCCCTCAAGGCATCTTCAACGGCAGGGAACCTACGAGATAAGAGGGTGAAATTGTCGTGGCCCTCGTCCAAAAGGTGCATGCCCCGAAAGTCACTTGACGCAACCACATGACTTTAGACGCACGTTTCAAACACACTAACACACCAACACATCGACGGGTGTCGGCGCTCGTAAATGCGACAAACGTAGATAGGGCGCAAAGGGAAAATGCACGAGCAAAAAAAGGGGAATCTTTGGACTTCGACTACAACTTCCACAACGTTCTTGGCGTGGCCGCCCGTGGAGAAACGCTTGTGCCAAAAGCATGAACAATAACACAATGAAGTCTACATGAGCAACCAACTCCAACTAAAACAACTAAAACGAGCCACGTTACGAACAAACAAGACTACTCGAGAGGACACATGCGAACCAAGCAATGAGAACGACGGCGCCAAGGAAATTTGATGGTGCGTTTTTTTTGTGGGCGAAACGTCTTGGTCCGTTTCCTTCGTGTAAGTAAAACGCGTTCGTAATGAGCTATGCCGCGAGGGCTCTCTCGTTACCTTTATCCAAGATTTTCCCACACAACCCAATGGCCGAATGTACAATCATGTCTCGTCCCGTGGGCAAATGAACGAAAAACCGTGTAGGTGGGGACGAAAACCACAAAGCAAGTCGAATGAGCATCGCATGTTGTGTATTTGGTGCCATTCGTGCACTCATACACATGAAATGCACAATGTGTCACCATACGTTTCCCACACTTGGTTCCATCTCAGCCATTGCCTGTAGCTCAGTGGCGTTTGGCTCAACTTCTTGTTCTTGTACTTCCCGAAATCGAGCACAATGTCCGTTGAGGGCGCCGTTGAGTACGACCTAAAGCCATTGGTTCCACTTTTGGCTGCTTGGCATGGTGTTGCCCTTACGACGGTTCTCAACATGCCCTTGTACTTCCCAAACTCGAGCACCATGTCCGTTGAGGGCCTTGTTGAGTACGACCTAAAGCCATAGGTTGCACTTTTGGCTGTTTGGCATAGAGTCGCCCTTAGGACGGTTCCCAACATGGTGCAAAACAGACTTGTGAATGATGTTTTTAAAACGGGACACGGGTAGTAGATCAAGAGTGGGGTGCAATTTAGCTACAATGCGACACAACAATGTGGAGGCATTTTTCAAGCGCAAAGTGTTAGGCGCATGACGAACTCACGTATGTGGACTTTTTCGTGCTAATGCACACAGGAATTTCTCGGAGTGTGATAGCGGCGACGCTTGCTGATTGTGATGGGATCTTATCATACCCCGAGGGCACATCGTGGCAATCTCGTACGGTGGTAGAGTAGTATGCGAGAGCGTATTTGCGATCACGGAAGGGCAAGGATGACGAAGAAAGCAAGCGGGCACACTCAACAGTGGCAGAAATCCATTGGCGAAAAAACAATTAGACACTCGGAAACTCGGGACTGTGTTCTATCATAGGGCCCCCCCATGTGTAAGGCGATCGAGGGCAACCTTTGGGGTGGCACAGCTAGACTACTGTGGGCTTTGGGGCATACCACCCATGTTCTTGCTGGCAATTGAAAAAACACCGCGTTTTTGCTACAAAACAAAGTGCCCCAAAAATTCGAAAAAAAAGGTGGAAAGCAGTAAGGATTGCGACCCTCGAGCAACGCTTTGCGTTTGCGGGATTCAGTTTTGAAAAGGTTATATGCCACTAGGACGATTGCTTGTTTTCCCTTTGCACGCGCAACGGTCAATCGAAGGCTCGTAGGCGCTGGGTACTGGCTTGCATGCTCGGGGATTCATCCGAGAAAATGCTCAATTGGGGGTGTGGTTGCCACTCGCGTGAAACACACTGGGAAATGAGGGAATTCAGAAGGAATTCACTCCAGGCGCCTACTTTGTATACTGCTATATAGATGGGATCGGGTTAGGGTTGCAATTACTCAATCTAATGCCACCCAGCTAAAGCTGGGCTCCCGTGGCCATCCAACCAACCCAGAGGCCGATTTTCGGGCGGCCTCCTGTGCCAGCCGCGCGCACTTGATGTCCTTCCCGGTGGCAATCATGAAAGCAAAGTCATGTCAACAATGTAGGTTGGAATCTGATTCGCAGCAATACGAATGGCGACGACTGGTGAATGGTTGCTTGCTGATTTTCGGATTCCAAAAATTTTGAGAAACTTTTTCGTATGTCGTATTGGACGTTCTTTCATTGCCTAGTGGCCATGTAGCCATGAATCCGAAGTGTCGTTGACATTTCAAACTCATTTTTGGCGCACAATCCGTGACGACGTTTCTGAGCTTGGTTTCACTTGACCTCGTGCCTTCTCCTTCACGCCTGTTTCCCACGCATCCCTCACGTCGCGACTTGATAACCTCCGGTTCCGCGTGTCGCGGCGCCGTTGTAGAACGTTAGTTAGTTAGTCATTCAGACCACAGTCAACACCACGCCCAACATGGAGCTTAGCGTGGGCGGAGGTGGAGTCGAACACTCCACTTCCCTGGGAATTTCACCAATTGAAGGGTCGGAGAAATTGGACCTTCTGTGTCACAACTCCTCACCTTGCCAAACCTTCAAAAACCCAAATTGTACAGTCATCACTTCAAGGAAGTTCAAGCACTGCAAAGTCTCTTTTACTGTCGGTTGGCGTAAGGAAAATTGAGGGACGGGTGATACGGGTGATAAAAGCATGTGTGCAATAACATAAAAGCGTGTGGCAATAACAGGCACTTAGCAAACTATCAGTGTATCCCACAGCCGGCGTACTAGATTGAATAAACAATAGAATTGAATGGTACAAGCACATTTGTGGGGGCTCAAAAACCTTGGAAAGCCCCGTTTTTTCGTGGTGATTAAAAGACTAGCCTCGCTTGAAGAGGGTCATCACGCACCGCCACGTGTAGATTGTGGTTGTCGTGCGCATTACATCTCACTTGCTTTGTAGCCTGATGCATATGGTGTCACGCGCAACACACGACCATTCCCAAAATGTCCTTGAACTGTGAAACTCCCCCCCAAAACAACCCGAAACAACTTTGAAATCTGGAACTGCCACAAACAAAAGTGGAAATTTTGCCTTTGCCACCGAATCGTGCTCAAAAACCATCGTTAAAATTCCAGAGTTGCGGCCACGTGTTTCCGTGTTGCCGAAAGGTAACGAAAAGGGATTTTTTTTATTTTTCTAGCGGATCGACAATTCAAAAAAAAAGGACGGCCACTCGCAACAATCGAAATGGCTGTTCAAATACATCTCTAAAAAATTTCAAAAACAACATTACGTTAAGTCACAATGCAAACGGTCCGCTTCTCTACAGAAAGGGTCAGCTTCGGCCACTTCAGCTTGTGTTTTGCATGCATGTGAGCTACGCACGCTGCAGGTACAAGGACGGTGGTAACGGCAACCTCCGTTGATGCAAATGCGGATGAGAGAGTAACTTAGGCGGTTTGGTGCCAAGTCGTTTGCCACGTGCCACAGCTCGATGGTTTCATGGAAGCACGGGGGGACCAAAGTTGGCATCTCGGCAATGGTTGGGAGAAGCTATTCATTTCCCAAACAAAGCGCAAATCAACTGAGCTCCCCCGCAAAAGCGCCACTTTGCTCCCGACTCATGCAGTGACCGAGATGTTTCTTCATGTTGCGGCTACCACCCACGGAAACACAATTATCTAGCATCCTTCCAAAGTCCACGAACATTTCATTCATGGGAGTGGTCGGGAGGGTGCAACGTTCGGGTATTTCCGCAACTGTGCAATTTAGGCTTCGTGCATTTGATTCACAGGCTGTAGCCACCGACTGACTCCTGCATGAATTTCCACAAAGCCTTGCGGTTTTCTCCTCCAATTCATTGAAAGGTTGGCCCTTCTCTGGGAGGTCGCACGTAAACACGTCATGGTCACCCTTACCTGTGAGTGATGCTTAGTGCCTCCACACCGAGCTTGTGAGGACAATCTACGACTTTTTGGCCCCATCGATGTCGCACTGGAATTTTCCTTGGAATGCGGCAACTATTCGGTTGCTCCATGTGGCTTCAAGTAGCAAGCTACAAACTCCTAGGGGGAACGATAGCGTGGATGGATTATGGTTTTTTTTTGGCATGTACTTTGGCGGGGACGTTTTGACACATCTCCACTAATGTCTAGGTTTTACCATGTCTTTTCCTCGCACATGTTTGCGAATCGCGATGTAGCGAGGAGGGCATTGCACATTCCATGGAGAGGTGGGCGAGATGGCCCTTGCACATGTTGCTTCTCATCGGACATGGGACATTCGTCGCAGCAACCGACACACCGACCCCAACTGGCTCAGATAGCCGGACGGTGACGTTCACTGTCACACGCACTCCTACTGAAACATACACCGCCTCGATCACCCCGACGATGACGGGGACAACTACATTAACAAGATCACAAACGCCAACCCGAACTCGCACTACGACCTACACGCGCACGCCAACTTTCACCGCAACTCTCTCTCCATCCCGCACGTGCACTGGGACGGTCACAATTTCGATGACGCCCACCCCTACACCGTCACGTTCGCGGACGAAAACATCCTCGAACACTGCGACTTACACTACAAGCTTGACGCTCACCCCCACGACGACCCGCACCCCATCGCAAACATCCACAACAACATATACGAGAACATGTTCCGGTACAAGTAGCAGGACGTCCACGCCCACACCAACTAGCACCTCCACCCGGACACGCACGAGGTCACCAGACCCGACGCTGTCTTCATCTCGGACGACTACGTCCACGCCCACGTTCACACGAACCCCTACTGGGACCGTCACCACCACGGACGTGAACACTGCTAGTGCCACCTTGACCTCCACGCCGTCACGTACCTGCACCCCCACAAGAACACCAACCTCCACGACTTCGGCCACATCAACATGGACGCTCACTATCTCACCGACGGCCACTCTCTCGCTAACCCGCACTAGCACTGCAACCCCGACCCCCACGGTAACATGGACGTGCACATCCTCCGCAACTGGGTCTCCCACCACCACCTGGACCCCATCATCCTCGGGGACACCTTTCGGAACACCCACCGCATCGCCAACAGGTTCACCACAGCTGACGTCCACTGACACGCGCACCCGTACTTGCACGAACACGATCACTGTCACGGCCACAACCACGAGCACCCCCAGCCCCACTAGGTCGAGGACTCCTACACCATCATTCACTGTTTCCTTGAGCTTATCAATGACAAGGACTCCAACTGTTACGGGTGTCCGCACCCAGACTTCCACTCTCACTGTGACAAGCTTCCTGACGCAGTCCGTCACATGTTCATCAACGCCTTCGACCACTGCCACGCTAACGAGGACCGTGACGGGGACACGCACACCCACTGCTACCTACACGCGGACACTCACATACACCATGACCCGAACACCCAGCAGAACACCGACGCCGACTCGCACAGCATCGCAAACACAAAGGTCCACAAACACGGGGACCGCAACCCCCAGTCCCCAGCAGACCTTCACTCTCACGGCGTCCGCGACGAGGTCGCTGACTCCAACCCGCACATCCACACAAACGAGGACTCAATCGGCCACCATGCGCTTGTCTGCCACGGCCACGTTTACCATTACACCATCTCTCACTCGCACACCCAGCCCTACGATCACCAAAACCGGTTCTCACACCACAACGGAAACTCATTCAGTCAGCGAAACAACCACCGATTCATACTCGCGCACCACGACCCCGACAATGACAGCACTTCAGACTGAAACTCAGACGGGCACGCACACTGCATTGCAAACACTCACTTTGACGCCATCGTGTACTCAGACGCATTCATTGACCCCGACAGCAACGTACTCCGGCACATTGACACTGACGTCCTCACCACACACCACTTTATCCCCCACAAGCACTGTGACTCCTTCGGTGTCTCGCACGCCAACTCCCACCCATACAGTCTCACCTTCAGCGACAATCACATTTACAAGGACAGCAATGTTCACAAAGACGGTCACCACCACGTACACTTACACCCCGTCGAAGACGCTCAGCGTCACGTCAACACCAACGCTTCGGTGCACGGCCACTTCATCCCCCACTTATTCTGTCACCTCAACTCCGACGTCGACTAACACCCACACTCGCACAGGCACTGAGACGCTGACCCAAACCTTGACAGGCACCATCACCAGGACCTGCACATCGTCTGAGACAGCCACTGCGAGCCGCACACGCAGTTCTACCTCCACTGTTACCGTCACCACGATTATGTCCTTGACGCCGTCTGCGACAGCGACCACATCAAGCACGGTCACGCGCACGGGGTTACAAACAGCCACCCTCTCTGCGACTCCGACAGACACTGGGACCCCCTCGGCAACCTACACCAGCACTCCTACCATGACTTTCACGTTGACAAACACCCGGACCCCCACCCCAAGTGCATCCTACTCCACAACTTTCTCGAATACGCTGAACCCGACCTACACCTACAGTCCCACAAGAACAATGACGCCCACCCCAACTGCCACCGGCACCACAACTCTGACATTTTCCTCGACTTTCACTCCAACGGTGTCCACAACGCTCACATTTACATCTTCTTCTTCCTCATCCGAGTCACGGTCAAGCTCGAATACCAACACGAGATCCGCAACGCACACACCGTCACCCACTTCCACCCCAACGGCCTCGGACACGCGGTCCCGAACCACCACCCTTACAGTCACACTCACCAGCACTCCGACACCGACCACTTCCCCGTCCGGCACTGTGAGTCCCACGCCAACCCCATCACAAACCCACACACCCACCTCGAGCCCTTCAGGCACGGCTACTCTATCGCCAACGCCAACGCCCACATCCACCCCACGCCAAACAGACACAGTCACCGGAACCTCCTCCCCATCGCCCACCATGACGCTGTCTGCGACCCCCACCCCAACACCAACACCAACACCAACCCCTACCCCAACACCCACTCCCTCCTCAACCTTTGCCTGCACCGGCTCCTACAGCCCAACTGGTACTGCCACAGGCAGCCCTTCCCCTCGTCTGTCCACCACCGGTACTGGCCTTGCTACACTCTCGGACTCTGCCACCCTTAGTTACCCAAGTGCTTCCGGCAGCCCATCTGTCACCGCATCACCCTCCGGTAGCACGACGGAGACACCCACTGCGCCGCGGTATTTCACGGGTACTACAACAGACACCACCACTCTGACTTGCAACGTCTACCCCACCGTCTCCGCTACCCTGTCCCCCACCGGCACGCACAGCCTCTCCCGGACCCCCAGCATTAGCCCACGGGTCACTCCCAGCCCCTCCCTATCTGACTCCTGGTCCCCTTCCCTCAGTTGCACAGCCACGCCCACTCGAACCGTGTCCCAGCTCACCCCAAGTTCCGCTTCGCGGGTGGCCACGGGGTCTCTGAGCCGCACACATTCCATCAGCAAGCCCTTCAAAGGCACCCTATCCCTCACCCGGAGCGCATCCTTGACGGGGTTGGCCGTCACGCTGTCTAACACCTTCTCCTGCACTCCCACAGGCCTGCCCTACACCATCACTCCCACGGACACCGCCACAAAGAACCCTGTCACCCTCACCCTCACCTCCACCCACTCCGGCTCCGGAGACCCAACACGCTCCCTGTCTTTGCTGCCATCCGGCACACGCAGCATCACCCACTCAACTACTCCGAAACCAACGACCACCTCCACACTCTCCACGGCCACACCCAGCAAGGCCCGCGTCACTTATTCGGCCACTGACTCGCACACCCCCTCTTGCTTCAGGTTTACCGGGACGGTCACCGGCACCGACTCCTTGTCGGCTGCAGCCCACGGCAGCGCCAGCGCTTCCCAGTCCAGCACTGGGTCGCGAACCTCCAGCCTGACCCAGTCGGCAGCCGGTACTTATTCCCTCGGGTCTGAAACACATACCCGGTCGCCGCACCCGACACTAAGCCGCAGCGGCACCCTCAGCACTCAAACTGCTGCCTCCTCTCTCTCCGTCACCGAGACCCAGTCCGCGACGCGGCCCCCGACTGCTACGTGGACGGGCAGCGGGAGCCGCACCACCTCATTAACGGACACTGCAAGTTTTTGGGGTAGGGCGTCGCGCACTTGTTCCCCGACCCGCTCCGTCTCCGGGCCCGGCCCGGCCACGGCCACGTTCACCACGCAGCCCAGCCTCTCCTCCTCCGGTACACCCACCATCAGCCCCAGTCTCACGCCTTCACCCTCCTCGTCCTTATCCCCAGCCTCCGTCACGACCACTGCCACGGCCACGCGCCCTCCGACCCCGACTCCAACGCGCCATGACTCTGTCACCTTCACAGTGCACCGGGTGTCGGCCACACAAACCGTGTTGCCCACTGCTTCCACTCGGACCCCCACTCACAGCACTTCTTTCTGGCCCACCCTCACTGCCAGCCCAGACAGCTGGACGCCCTCGTGGTCCGAAACCCCGCGGGTGACCCTCTCGCCCACGGTTGACGTCTCTCGCTCAGCCTCCCGCGGCGTTACCGGCACCGGGACTCGCGACGGGACGAGCACGCAGAGCCGAACCCGGAGCACCCACACGCCGACGTGGATTGCCATCACGCTCACGCTTTCCGGCACCGCAACACCCACGGTCCCGGTCCTCACCCCGACCCTCACCCGCGTCCCGACCGCGTCGGTGACCGGGACACGCACGCGCTCTGGCCAGGCGCAGCCCTCTGACACGAAGAGTGCCACCGCCACACGCGTGCTCGCCACTGTGACGTGCTTCACAGCGACGCCCACTGCCCGCCCAACCGTCTCGTTCGCGGCCCTTACCATATCGCAGTCTGCCACGCCCTCCAGCTCCCGCCCGGCCTCTGCCACCGCCACCGAGACCCGCTCGGCAACGCGTGTCGTCGGCACCCCCACAGCAACGAGCACCGAGACCGCCACCGCGCCACTGCGGAGGACCTCAACCGTTGTTCCCGTTACCCTCACCACCAGCGCCACTGCGTCGCTGTCCCAGGGCTTCACAGCCACCCCGACGAACACCAGCGAGCCGCCGCTGAGCATGAGCCCCGGCACCCTCTCGCGGCGCCGCCTCCCGACCCCAACTCCGTTCCGCGATACGATCACGGAGATGCCGTCACTCAGCCGCACCGGAGACGCCACCCTGACCCTGAGCACCGATCCCTCAGAGACCCTGGAGGCAACGCCGTCCCCCACCGAGAACCCACCGGGCCCGAACACCCTCCTCCCTGTCGCCGGCATCACGCTGCAGGCGGCCATTGGGGACTGTCGCGGCGCCAGCGGTTCCCTCGTCCTGAACGCCTCAACCTCCGCGGTGTCAGCAGGCGCGACCATCACGGCCTACACTTGGGACGTGGCCGGAGCGTCGGCTGCGCTGGCCGCGCACCTGCAGACGCAGACCGCCGCAGTGGCTTACGTCCCGCATGGGCTGCTGCCGGCGGGGCGCGTGGAGGTTCGGCTGGTGATCGTCGACTCCCACCAACAGATCGGCCGCGCCTCCACCACCATCA
Source organism: Eutreptiella sp. 'Long Island Sound 2002' (assembly GCA_964036045.1). Classification (NCBI taxonomy): domain Eukaryota; phylum Euglenozoa; class Euglenophyceae; order Eutreptiales; family Eutreptiaceae; genus Eutreptiella; species Eutreptiella sp. 'Long Island Sound 2002'. The sequence continues at coordinate 8,009,799 of OZ038394.1, forward strand.
CGTACCAGCCCGCCGGCGTCGGGTTGGCGGAAGTCCGAATCCCGCTGCCCAACAGTGGCCCGCTCCTAGTGCCGCTGCGCAACGTGGTCGACGCCCGCGTTGTCGTGCCCTGCCACGCGGGCGGTGCGGTGCCGCCGGCCCTGTACCAGTGGACGCTGTCGTCGATGACCTACGGGACCATCGCGATGCCGGCGTCGGACCAGCCGGAGCTCATCCTCGCCCCCTATCGTCTGGCCGCCGCTGCAACGTACACCGCGCAGTTCGTCGCGTACGCCTCCGGAGGTGCCCTCCGCGTCCGTGCGGAGGGGCTGCTGACCACGGGGTCGCAGCCACTCGTGGCCGTCATCAGTGGCGGGGATCGCCGCGTGAGCGCCGCGGGGCCCCTGCGGCTGGATGCTTCCGCGTCGATAGATCCGGACGTGGCACCCGGAAACCGCCCGCTCCCCAGCAACGGCGATCGCTTTGTGTGGGCAGTGTGTAAGCTCTCGGCTGCCGCCCGGCAGTGCGCCCCCTCGCCCTCAGGCTCTCAGGCCCTCGGGCCCTCTGTAGGCGCCGTCTATGAGGCCGTGGGCCCGTTCCCGCTAGGGGATTGGCTGTTCACGGTGAATTACACACAGGGGCTGCGCGCGGCGGAGACCAACATCGTCATCACTTTCGTCGCCGGCACGGTCCCTGAGGTATGTCTGCATCGCCTGACCATTGGCCACCTAAAACAGATTGCTTCCACGAAATCGTTGTGGCCTGCGATCAGGACCTGGACGTCGAGCTTTCTACTACGAAAGCAGCAGGTCTCAAAACAAATGCTGTCACTTCGGGAGGTGTAGCTCGGACGACGCCAGATCTGCATGCATGCGCAAATTACAGCGGTTGTCCATACATCCCACAACGAAGCCTCACGCACGACCAAGGCCGTACGACGGATGGCAGTTGCAACCAGATTCTACGCCTTTCAGAATAGAACGCCCTGACCAGCCTTGGATTTCGGTTCTTTGGGTTTCGGCTTAGGCTTGGGGCTGGTCTTGCGTGAACAAGCAACATTTAACACCCTCCCGCGCACAAACCATGCATATCACCTTCACACGGAGTGAGCAAAACACGCTCAGGTGCAAAACTGATGTAAAAACACGCGCCATTGCACAAATTATACACAACACCCTCACGTGCACATACGACATCTAACACCCTATTGCACAAATGCTATGCAACACCGTCCCATGCATACAGGTGGGGGGGTGTTATGTATCGTTTGTGCAGGGTGGGTGTTGTACATCGTTTGTGAAAAGGTGGGTGTTTTATGTCATTCGTTGTGTGGGACAGTGTTGCCATTGTTTGTGCGCGGCACGTTGTGTGCACGTTGTGTATTGGCTGTGCTCGTGGTTGCACCCAACCGCATCCATTCATCTTCCTAACCCATACCCACACCCTCACCCCGCACCTCGCCACCCCCAGACCCTCACCCGTACTCATGCCCGTGGTATACTCAGGTTGCCATTGATTGGGCTGATGCAGCGCTTGGGTACACAAATTACAGTACCTGGCAGCCGCTCCGCCTGCAGTCCACTGTCGATACCTTCGGTGCCAGTTCCGTCAGCTACCAATGGACCCTCAGCGGTGGCAACACCGCACAGTTCAACCTCTCCGACACCGCCGTGGCCCCACTCGGCGACTCCGGCAGCAGCTTCATCCTCAACGCTGGTCTGCTGACGGGCTCCGTGGTGACCGTCGCTCTGGAGGTGGTCGCCGCAGGTGCCACTGGAAGGGCCAGCCGCAACATCACCATCGCTGTCCCACCGGCCGGCGGCACCTTCAACGTGCGGCCCTCGGTGGGGACAGGCGGCGTCCCCGTGACGCTGACAGCGTCCGGGTGGTACAGCCCCCCGCAACCCAGCGCCCTGTTGTTGTACCTCTTTGAGGCACGCGACGTGACCAGTGGTGAGATACTCATGTCGACTGTGGAGCCCATGCCATCCACCACCGTCACCGTCCCCTGCCCCCATGTGGCCGTCGATGGTCTGGTGGATTTCGCCCTGCAGGTGTGGCCTGAATCACCGCCTTCAAACATAGCCCCGTTGCGCTGGCGTATCCAAACAGGGCAACGCAATCGGACTCTTTTTCTGACCACATTTTTCATTGTCAAAAATGGAAGATTGCGTGTTAGTGATTCGGAGCTGGAACGGACAACCTAGGGGTTAGATTAGACTGAGGTTCGCTTTTAAGGGATTCCCACCCCACAGATGCTCGCCTTGGCCCAAGCCCCCGCCTCATTCCCTCTAGACCCTCCATCTCACGCCATTTGGGAGCATCAAGGTGTCTTTGCAATGGTTTCTAAGAAGAAGTGGAAGGGTACCGAGGCTGTGGCGTCTTTCATTGAAGACAAGACCAAGAAGTACAATTTGACAAGAAAGCCTTGCGTTGTGTGAATGGTGCCCCGTCATTCAGTTCATAAGAAGGCTTCAGTGCTGAACGGTTCTCCCCACAGCACGTAGGCTCAGGCATGTTGCAAACACGATGTTGACACAGAAAAAGGTGACTGTTGAGATTGGAGATCTTCAGCCTTTGGGTTGTGAAAGTGCGCGAAAAAAAATCGAAGATGTGGGCGCATGTCACATGCATAATTTGAGAACTGGGGACTGCCGTTTTAGACTCATCAGTTGTTTCACAGTCTATGGAGGATGATGGAGTCCCCGGTATCGGCAAAGGTTTCTTATCGTAATAGCAGGCTGGCCCGGATTTTGAGGGCAAGCTATTTTGCCAAAGAAATGCTTGATGCCAGTTTGTCCCAAAGATCAAGAAGCCCAAATCTATTCCAAAACCATCTGCTGCTGCCACTCCAAATTCTGGGGCGAAAGCACGCATGTGCACTTGTGTCAGATGACATGCGACTTAGGGAACAAAAAAGTATCTCCATTCCCCAACTCCTGAAGCTCCTTGTGACAATTGAGAACAATTGGATGTTCTGAATTTTGCTCCTTTGTGGGAATCTGGTTAGGGGTTTGGGCTTTGGCCGCCTGATGAGCCCTCATGAGGGCTGTGACAAGTGGACGTGGTAAGAACGAATTCTCATTTTTCCCAGAGATAGTCAGCCGTCTTCTTCTGTCCTTGATATCTTTCGCTTCACTTCTGGTGTAAGGTGGTGGCTTTGTGAATGTGTGTTGCGGCTGAGGCATAGTAGGCGTAGGTGCTTTGTTGATTTGGTCGCTCTTTTCCTTCGGTCTGAAATGCAATGGCTCATGGAGACACGAGGTCGGCGTGTCTTGCTGCATGTTGGGGAAATAGTGAATTGTAGAGGGTACATGGTGCTGAGAGGCCATCCACAGTCCTGCGTGGCCCTACTCGGCCGACACGGCCTGGAAGAGGGGGAGGGGGGCGTGCTTGGGGGTCTACCGCACAGATGGGCGGCGTGCTGTGGAGGTCCATGAACTTCTTCTGCATTGAAACATTCTGCGCCAAGTTTTCTGATTCCCTAAAGTAATTTCGTGCAGTTCCAGAAAATTACTCTTGGCAAAGAGAGATGCTTGAAGGGTTGAGAAACATGGCGACGAAATCCTCGAACACGCCGCAAAAATTGTGCACGAGATTTGCGCCGAGAACGCGTGAATTTGTTCAACACCTCTTGCCACACCATAGTACCCCTGCCCCAGGGCCCCTGCACGGCTATTTACCGACCTCTTTCTTCGCACCCCGTACCTCATGTCCCAGACCTCACGCCCTTCACACCTTCACCAACGCAGGTGTGGGATCTCACGGGGGCACGGACACAAGTCGTCGTGCGCAGTGTCGTGAAAGCTTCCGTGATCACCCCCGCTGCTGTGACGCCCATGTCGCTGGCAGTTGCCGCGGCGCGGGATCCAGCAGGTCTCGCCACCGCTGGGCTGGCGTTGGTTGTCACACTTGAGGCACAGCAGCAGCAGGGGTCTCTGACATCCGCACAGGCCGTCATCGCCGCCGAGTCCCGTGCAGCCCTCGTCCAGCAGATGTCGCTAGTCCTTGTCACAGAAGGTGGTGCGGCCACTGCTGGCCCGGCGACGCGCACGCGGCTGCTGCAGGTTCTGCGTGGCTGCAGTCGCTCGGCTGTGACGGCCAGTGAGCTTCCGGGAGCGCTCCTGGACGTCGCGCGCGTACTCGCCTCCGCACCCATGACCGCTGCGGGCGCGCAGGCGGCAACGGCAGCCGTGGGTGACGTCTTGAAGGCGCTGGCGCCGACGGTGGCGTTTGACGGTCGTCTGCGCTTGCCCACGAGCTCAACGGCGCCCCCCCCGCAGGTGGCGAATGCCCAGCGGGTGCTCGCAGGCATCGCAACAGCGACGGGTGCGACGTTGCTCGCGGGCGAGTCCCAGTGCAGCGCGACGGCGCTTATGACGTCATGTGTGTACCGCATGCGTCCGGGTGTCGATCAGGCTGCGCTGCGCGCCGGGGCCGCATTGGAGGTGCTCCCCCCCGCGCCATCGGTATGGGCCCCGGCCCTGGGCCGCGCGCCCGCAGACGATGCGGTTGTCGTGCTCCGCGCCTTCAACGGCACTGGGCCCTACTTCTGGACGGAGTCAGGGGGTTCGCCAGTGGCAGAGGTCCGGTACCAGTCACCCAACGGGACGCGCTGGACGATTCACGGCCTCGCCGCGCCGTTCCAGCTCCGCATCCGCTACGGCGACGTCCCTCTGAACCGCTCGGTCGCGTGTGCCTACTTTGATTCCGCGCGCGGCGCCTGGGCCGCGGACGGGCTCACCGCTGCAGCGCTGGACTCGGCCCTCGTGGAGTGCGCGACGACGCATCTGACCGACTTCTACGCGTACGTCCAGCCGCCGGGGCTGCTGTGGCGCGTCGCGGTGCCCGCCGCGACGTGGGCGCTGTGGCTGGTGGTCGCGTTTGCGGCGTGGCGCGTCGTACGGCACCGGCCGGCGCGCAGCGTCGACCCGCGGACGGGGCTCGGGGCGGTGCTGCGGGTGCACCACACGTGGCTGGCGTGCCTATCCCACACCACCGCCCTGCCCGTGTACTACGCCCTCAACGTCGCCCTGTTCTCGGTCCTCACGGCGTACTTCCTCGCGGCCCTCGCCGCGCCGCTGCCGACGAACGCCGGGTACGTCCTCGTCGGCCTCGTCACGCCGCTCGGCAGCCTCCTCAGTGCTCTGTACCAGTTCGCAGTCGCCACCCCCGACGACGCCCCCACACCCCAGCCCCCGCTGCAGGTCTCCCCGGCCCCCGAGGAACCGCCCGGGGGGCACACGCGACCCGGCACCGAGAGCACCGCGGCGCCGGAGACCCCCCGGCGGGACGCCGCCCCCCCGCCGGCCCCGGCGCCGGAGGCGCCCGGCCTGCCCCCATCCGCCCCGGCCTCGCCGGGCGCGCCGCAGTACACCGCCGGGCAGCTGCACGAGGCCGCCATCCACGAGCTCACCAACGGGCGCCTGCTCTGCGGCGTCTACCTGCTTGCGTCCGTGCACGCCAAGGGCAGGGCCGACACGACGGTCGCGGGCCGCCGCGCGGCGCGCTGCACCACCATCAGGCAGGCGGTGCAGCGCGCCGGTGGGCAGCTCTGCCTGACCCCCGCCCAGTTCAACGCTCAGTTCGCGGAGGAGGAGCGGGCGCCGGACTGGCAGCACGCGCTCACGCTCATGGACCGCGGGCTGCACGAGGCGGCGCTGGTGGCGTTCCGGCAGGCGCTTATCGCCATGAACCCGCACATGGCGATGCTGCTGGAGGGGCCGATGGACGCGCGACCCTGGGTCCAGTACTACGCCGAGGTCCGGTACGGACTTCGCGACGAGGCGTTGGCCGCGACTATGGGCGGGCTGTCGCCCGAGAAGGCGAATGCTGCTGCCGTGGGGTGGCAGCAGCTGCCGGTCCAGAGCACCCAGCGGGGGTCAAGCCTACAGGTGCGCACCGTTGTTGCTCTTGTGGACACCTGCAGGTTGGTACTCCTCCTGTGGGCTTGCATGCCCGGCCTGCCGAATTAGTAACGGTACTGGGGGCCAATTTGAGAGGGGTGCCCTTTTTGAGAAGAACAGTGGCATTTAAGGGTTTTGCAGTGTAAGCAGTGTGAGACAGTGAACAATGTGGTGTGAACAACATCGATTGTAGAACCATTGGACGTAAATTGCAAATGGAGGCATGTAATAGATCAACGGGAAAAATGGCCTGTAGGACGGTGCCACTATGTGGTTCCAACGTACGGAGGTGGCGGACGGTCAACCGGGAGTGTTCGGCGATTCATGGACGTTGTTGGGTTGGTACGACAGGTGGGAGGGCACCAACTTGTTCAGGATTTGAACCAACATGCGTTAACGGACAGTGGGGGCACCAAGCATGTCAGCTGAGGCTTGCGCAGGGGCACCAGCAGGAGCAATGGCCGCAGCAGGCGACAGGAAGCAGTGACCCGACGCAACATGCGAAGGGAAGAACGGGTGACTGTCTAGGGCCCCGTACAGAAACAACAACCAGACGGAATGTCACACAGGAGTTTGGCCCAGACTGCTACATCCCAGTGCATTGGGCAGGCTGCGGAAAGGGCTGGGTGCTGTTTTTGGGGGGGATCGAGGGGTATCCTCGGACCTGAGGGCCTACAGTCCCGGGCACCGCCCACCGCCCGTGCCCACACATTGCTCCTGCTGCAAGTCCGGCCTCTCCTCTTCACAAGTGGCGCACGGACAAGAGCGCGTACAACTGTTCCCGCATTCAACTCAAATGAGGATGGAGTCCCCACCGCAGGTCTGCGCTTGAAGAAGGCCAGGCCACAGGGCGATGCAGCGAATGCCTGTCAGGGAACGTTAGTGCGCTGGGCACGCCAGGCCAAGTTTCCCCCTATTTTCCCCCAGTTCTCCCCCCGCTCTTCCCAAGGGGGCACCCTTAGCGCAGTGCAACTATTTGGGCATCTGGCAGGGGTTACCATGGGGACCCAGAGAAGGAGGGGGTTATGTAGCCATAGGGATTTCCCAACTTCAACTGTTTGGAGGCATGTGTTGGTACGGGATTTTCTGACCTGGCCTAGCACAATGGGATTTGGGCATTGATGGTGCATTTATGTCTCGGACAGAGGAGTGTTCAGAGGCGAAAGAGGCGAAAGAGAGTGGACCGAGTTTGCGACCTACTGAACCATGTGGTGCAGGAAATCAATGTTGTGTCATTTCTGCTCAGGGTTCCTGGGCTCGAGTGGGGAGTAATGTTTGGTGATAAAGCATTGGGGTAGATGGCTGGAACATTGATTTGGATGCCGGGCACGCCAGGTGCACGCCGGGCAAACGTTACCTATGTACAACTGGGGGGGGAAGGCGGTTGGGGAGGAGGCAGCGGTTACAAAACCGTTGCAGCCGCAGTTGGAGTTGCAAGGAATCGGTTGGAACGTGACTGACAGTTTGCTGTTTGTGTGGGGGGGGAGGGGGGGTTGGCACAAGGCCTTGGTTGTTGGCTCTGTTAGCCTGTGGCGGCGCCTATTGGCCTCTCGCCCTTGAACCTTCTGCTATGACAAGCAGGCATCCGTACTACTGCGGGCATCCGCACTGCCGCAGGCATCCACCTGCCTGGGTGGGAATCCAGAATGTGTGTGGGGGGCGTACCCCACCTGTAAGCATGGGCCTGCCCCAACATATCAGACGCTGATTGCATCTCAGATAGACCCGCCCCCCCCCCTCTTCCCGAGGCAAACCTCTGTGACATTTTCCTGTCTTCCTGTCCTCCGGCCGCACTCCTGCCACCGCTGTCTTCCAGGATGAGGACGTGCTGGCGGCCCAATGGGCTGACTACTACCTGCACACACTGGACGCCGCACGGCCACACGGCAGCACCGCCGCGTCCCCCAAGTTCGAGTTCGAAGCGGGCGCAAAGGCGCCGCATCTGGAACTGTACGTGGGGCCTGACAGTCCGCATGCGCCGCAGAGCGCCAGGGTGCCGATCTCTGTGGTGGACCAGGACATGGGCAAGCAGTGGGCGCAGTACTACGTGCACGCCCTCTCTGACGCCTCTCCGGACCCGTCCGCACGGCCGGGCACCGCGGCAGAAGAGCCGGTCAAGCCCCCGGTCCCGTCGCCAAGTGCCGGCGCTGCGGCACCGCCGCGCGCTCCCGTGCCGCCGGACCCGGCGCCCGCTGCCCCCCGGCTGCTGTACGTGACCCCCAAGAAAGGGACGGGCGGCAGCGGCATCCTGATCGACCCCTTCCACAGCCTCAGCGACGCCGTGGCAGCGGCCACCCCCGGGTCGACCATCCGCCTGCTGCCCGGCAGACACCCGCCCGCCGCGGTGACGGCCCCCCCACCGGGGCTCGTCATCCGGGGGTCGGCGGATGGGGTCGCGACCGTGCCGCGCCTGACCCTGCGGCGCGCCCGCGACGCGACCGTCCAGGGGCTCACCTTCGAGGGGAAGGTGGGCGTGCGCGCCCTGGAATGCCCCGGCCTGCAGCTGCGCGACAACGTCTTTGACTGCCTGACGCCGGTGGTCGGCCCCGGCGCGCCGGGCGAGGCCGAGGTCGCCGCGACGAACGTGGTGCTGCCGCAGACCCCCCCGGTGCCGCGCCGCGACCTGCTGCTCTACGGGGCCCACTGCGGCTGCCTCGTGTGGGCGGCCATCTGCACCGGCGGGTTCTACCTCGCGACCGCCGCCTTCTTCCACCGCGACGTCGACCGCTGGCTCGCCGGCGTGGCCCTCGCCCTCGGAGTCGATTTCGTCCTCCAGTTCGCGAAGTGCCTCGTGCTCCGGTGCGCGTACGGCGCGGCCGAGACGCGCCCCCTGTCCCCCTCCGAGCCCCACAAGGGCCCGGCGGGCGCGGCCCCCCGCGCCAACCCGATCGGCGCGATGCCGCCGCCCGTCCCCGCCTTCGCCGGCAAGCGGGAGAGCATCTACGTGACCGACCTGGAGGCCTATCCGCATGGCCTGAGCCTGGCCTCCGCCCCCGCTCCCGTGCGCCCCGCTCCCGTGCGGGCGCCCGCGCTCTTGGTGAGCTGACGTCGTGGCCCGGCCGAAGTGTGGGTTCGTGATGCACGAGCTGCGCTGCCACCGCCATCGCCGATCAGCGGTGCCACAAACCGCTTGTCGCCGGGCAAGAGGGTGCCGGTTACCGTCCCTCTTCCGTTGCGGGCCAGGGCCGTCCGAACCGCTTTCGGACGTGCCGCAAACCGCCCTCCCATCACCTTCGCACCGTCCCCCCGCCACTCTGTCAATGACTTTTCCATCGCTCCAACGGCTCCCCTGGGCCCTTTTGCCATTTGCCATTTGCAAAGGCCTGACGGCCACCGCTATCCGCGCCGCAATCAATGCGGCTGTGCATTGCTGCAGACAAGTGCCCCTTGTACGACTTGTACTGTGCCCCTCGGTGCAGATTCTGCCTGAGGCTCTCTGAGACACGCGTGGCGCCCACTTTCGTCGGCTGTGCAACCGATTTGCCCGCGCGCATTGAAAGGGACGTCGCGGCAGGGGCAGACGGGCTGACAATACCCGCGAGACCGCTGGCCCTGCCTGCGATCCGGAACGGACCCTTTTCCTGAAACGATTTTCGGATGATTTTGGGTGCAACGGATGTCCGGACGGCGGACCGTGCCGTTTGTCCGTGGCACATCGACCTCTGCGCCGAGGGAGCGACCCTCGCTTCCTTCCTTCTAATGCACGACGGCCTCTGTGTCCATCGCCCCTCTCTCCCCTCCGCCTTCGTTGCTGACATTACTGTCGGACCCACTTGCCCAATGCCTAACCTTCACCCGTTACCCTGACCCCTGTATGTCCTGTGACTGTATGTTCCCCCATGGGTAGCGGTCCGGGGCCTCATCCCCTCGCTTCCCTGTCATCCCGCTCTTCCGCTCCCTCCAACCCCCCCAAGCCCCCCAACCCCTTCTGCCCTGTGGCCGACTCCCGGGATTCCGCATGGCACGGCGGCCCGTTACATCAGCCACTGTCCAGTGTGCGGTCCCAAGTGCGAGCCCGTCGAAGCACGGGGTCGCCTGAGGCTGGGGCACGGGAACCACAAGACCCGTTCATGTTGAGTTATGGGAAGCCTAGGGAATGCCCCTCAGGCGCTCAACCCCAACCTCAACTCTTCACAAGGGGATGGCGGTCGGTCGGTATTTAGGGGCACGAGTTCCTGGGGACACGCTAGCGCACCACTGGGCGTGTTGCCAACCGCCGGTGTCAACCCCCGGGACGTGCACTCTCGACCCTGGGGTCTTTAGGAGTGTTCGGGGGCCGCGGTTTCAGCCCCCGGCGCCGGTCGAGTGGAATCGAAACCGGGACCATGGGTGCAGGAGCACTGTGTCCTCGTACTCGACCGGTGTCTCTCGGTTCGCTGTCTGTCTCTCAACCCGTTGCCCCGTGCGTCTCTCCGTCTGGGCCCCAGGTCGATCAGGGTGTCATGGAGAGAGGGCCAGGCCGGGGCGGCTGGCCGAGGCCCACCCAAGGGCTTGAAAGCGGGGGCAAGCCCTCCGCTTCGGTCGCGACAGCTTTGAAGTCTTCTCGTGCCATGGCGCCCCCCAAACAGAGGCCCTGGGGTTTGCCATACGCAGCCGGGGCGGCCTTCAAAGGAAGCGCTCAGGACCTCATGCACCAGCCCAGACAGAGCCGACGGTCCGCATCCCGGGTCTTTGGGCCCGAGGAGAACGGCCTGTTTGCCCCCTTTTTCTTCGCTTATATTGCCCGAACCCCCCCCCCCCCCCAAAGCCACCCCGTTCCTCCTCCGCATGGTCTGCTTTTCCCCCTTTTGGGCGTTGAGCCGCGTCAGACCACTGTCTGAGCGGTCACGTGAGGCCCTAACACAAATGATGGGAGGCAGCGGTTGTAAAAATGTATGTTCTCTTCCACTGCCCCCCACCCGAACACTAGACGCTAGCTCATGCATGTTTCAGGAGTCGCCCTGTCGCTCTCTGACCCCCCCCCCCCCGTTCCACTCTTCCCCTGTCTTTCGTTCGCTGTCTGTCTGTCTATCTGTCTGTCTGTCTGTCTGTCTGTCTGTCTGTCTGTCTGTCTGTCTGTCTGTCTGTCTGTCTGTCCGTCCGTCCGGCTTACTGTCTTCTCATCGTCTCTGCTCTTCCCTGAATCTTTTTGGCCCCCCGCGTCTCACGGATGTCAACCCGGGCTCTCCGCCTTGCACTCACATGCACAGCTAGCGTCTACTCTCCTGCCGTCTAACTCTCATCCCGCAATCCATAAACCGATCCTTTTTTTTTTGTACTTCTGACCTCTGCCCACGCGCCTCCTCTTTGGGAGATTTGCTCTTTCAATTTTCTGGTGCTACGGGCCCTTCAGGCGAAAGGCCTTGTGGTCCAGACGGAGAGACTTCTCCGACGGAAAGCGGTTCTCATTGCAAGCCCCTCCCAATGCAGATGATTGGCACACATCGTGTGACAGCAGACCACATATCAACGAAGAATATTCAGTGCAATTGCCTGAGCTCCCAGCACTCTTCAGTAGCATCCATGTGCCGTCGGGCATGTCCGTAGTTAAGTGGGTGCACAGGGGTGGGCTGCAGCAATGTCTGTCTCTAGTAGGGCCCTGAGCCCTCGACCCCTGGTCACTCAACATCCGCAGCACACGCCTTCTGCAAAGTGGCGCACGGCACTTTTCCCCCCATTGCGACGCAGCAGTCCCCCAATGGCCTGGGGGCCTTGGTGAAGCAAGCAGAACGGTGCACCTTGGGTGCGTGTGCATTGATTGCCGGCTTGCGGTCCCAGTTTGTAATGCGTTACGTGGTGCGTGCGGTTCGCACTCTGCGACACATCGTGTACAACCGGCATACGTCCCTGTAGGGCCCCCGCTCCTGTGCCAGTGTGGGCAGATAGCAGTGCGGTGCTTTTTTTTTTTCCCGCTGCAGAGTTGCAGTGCCCAGGCATCGGGTACCTCCGAAAGCGGCATTTCCCCCCCCTTGTTGTTGTTGTTGTTGCTGTTGTTGATGTTGTTGTTGTTACTGTTGTTGTTGTTGTTGTTGTTACTGTTGTTGTTGTTGTTGTTGTTGTTGTTGTTGATGTTGTTGTTGTTGTTGTTACTGTTGTTGTTGTTGTTGTTGTTGTTGATGTTGTTGTTGTTGTTGTTACTGTTGTTGTTGTTGTTGTTGTTGTTGTTGATGTTGTTGTTGTTGTTGTTGTTGTTGTTGTTGTTGTTGTTGATGTTGTTGTTGATGATGTTGTTGTTACTGTTGTTGTTGTTGTTGTTGTTGTTACTGTTGTTGTTGTTGTTGTTGTTGTTGTTGTTGTTGTTGTTGTTGTTGTTGTTGTTGTTGTTGTTGTTCTTATTGCCATTGTTGTTGTCGACAACCCACCAAATTACCCCTGTTCTGCTGTGGCACTACCACACGACTATCTTTCTCTCCTTCAGAGCCGACCTGCTACCGGTGCTCGAGCGCTGGACATGAATGGCAATGCTTTGAGCCGGCTTCTGTCTTTGTATGAAAGAGGAATTGTATTCGATGGACAGCAGAATGAATGCCATGAATCCTTTTTGTCGTAGTTGACCACTCGTTATCCTTACCCCTTACCCCCCCTTCAAATCAGTGAGCTCGTATTATTACCGATTAGACAAATGCCAGTCATGTGACCGTTGAGTGTACTTACTTATGGCCTTTGGTCACTAAGCCTAGCGCACAAGACATGCCAGCCATCCCTCTGCTTCAGTCTGGGCTGTAGTCTGGACCAATCGTTACATGCTGCAGGCACCTCAACATGACCGAGTTCTTTCGTCTCCAACTCTTGTCCCACGGCTCTCAATGGCGAATGAGACCCTTTGTCATTCAGGGCAGCGTGAGGGCAAATTCCCGGAATTCCGGCAAATGCGCGCCGTTTGTAGCAGTTGGGCAGGTTTTGTTGGGTTCAACAATAAGCGCCGAAAAAGGCTGTGTGGCGAATCCTTGAACCTCCGGTGGATTCCCAAAAAGGAATTCCCTGACAGAATTCTCCTCAGACAAGCCTTTACTCCTTGCTGGCGTGCAGACCTCCCCACCGTGTAGCATTATGCCGCATGCCGTGTCACCCTGCGCCCTCTAGTCATCCCTCCACCACACAACAGAGCTTTTCCCATCCTTTGGCTGACCGTGTACCTCCACTTGCCGCATGCCCAATCCCCCAGTTGCTCGTCCCTGTTCGGCGTCGCCAAGGCATGATGTGATTGCCTTTTCCCTCCCCCTCGTTGCGGACCTTAACCACGTCCTTCCTTGTTTGCATGCTGCATGCTGTCTCATCGTACCCCCATGTTTCTTTCCATGACTTGAGAACGACCTCCTTCCCTGTTAGTCTGGCCTTTCCTAACCTCTTTTGCCCCATGGTGTATGACACTCGTGCCTTGCTTACCCTTTGGTCAGGCGAAGCAAGGTGCAAGCAGCACTTAGTGATGGCACGCAGTAGTCAGAGTGGAGGGCACGTATGCAGATTCCCGGTATTGTGGATTGCGTGTGCTTCCTAATTCAGGCGAGCAGACACAGCTCTGGCCACACGGTTTATCTATACTAACATCTGAACCGAGAGATCCTCGGGTGCTTATCCAGACACTGGGTGACCCTGAACAAGACGAAGCAGCACCAGCTGTTGGCTGTACATTTTTGCTTTTTTCTCTTTCGCTTGTTTCGGGTGGATTTGGTTTTTAATCTTTGGTACCATCCGAGTTGTGTACCCAAGCAACGTGGTATGTTGCCGTGGCAGCAGCTGCTGCCCGCAAAGCGAGGTGTCGTCCTGACAGTCTCATGGCATTGATCGACTTTTCACCTCCACATTTAGTCAAGTCTGACCGGAGTTCCAATTGCTCCCCATTGCCATGAGTTCATATTTGGGCTTTACTCAGTAGTGTGTTGAAGGCTATGGGGCGTAGTGCACGCTGTGTGCGCGCTGTGCACAGCGTATATTTGGTGCTTGCCAGCCGTGGAGGCTGCGTGCACATAGCAAGCTGAGAAACAACATCCTATAATAGCCACGACTCATTTTCCATGTCTCGTCACTAAGTCTGTCCCCATGAGCTCCAGAAGTAGTGCAGAAACACAGGTGAGCATGCGGACTCACAGAAAAACAGACAGACAGCGCCTCAGCCAGACAGACAGACAGCGACCACGGGAGGGAGGGTGAGGAGGGGGGGCTAAAAGAGCTTGACAGAAAGCGAGCGGGCGACAAAGAGGCTTTCTGAATGCGTGGGTTCCTTTGCTGGCCTCTCAGGGGGTTCGCGTGCAGCAGGTGCCCAAAATCCTAAAATCTCTTTTTCTGCGAAGCACACCAACATACCTCTGGATGGACATTAAGGATGCAAGAGGATGCAAGAGGAAATACTCTCCTTGTGGAACGGAAAAGCAATACTTGTTCAAGGATGTGTTAGGGATGGAAAGTGTCATTGCGACGAAAACACATGATGGCTGCAACAATCTCTTCAACAGTGGCATTTTTCACCGCCTTTTTGACTGGGAAAGAGCGTTCCGCGGTTTGTCCTACTACACAAACAGACAACAATGCCACAACATGCCAATGCACATCCACACAGAAGCACCCTGCACTGCCATGCGGCGGTTGTAGGTCACCAGAATGGTTTTTTCACCTGCGTATTGGAAGGGGAGGAGGGTACCGGCGTTTGGGGTTTGCTGGGGGGTCTTGGGGGGCGTCCGGAGGCTCGCGGCATAGAACTTGCAGTATCTGATGCTTTAATGGATCTTCAACGGTGAATCATTCCATGGGTACTACCCGGGTGGTCGGCAAGAATGTTGGTAAATGTTCTAGAATTTCCGAGTTTGTACTGTAGACTGCGCGCTGCGCCCGCACTGTGCACGCTATGCCCGCGCTCTGCTTCAGTCCCCTTCAGGCTTGCAACTAAGTAGTGCAAGCTGCAGTACCTGCCCCTGGTGGCACTTGTGATGGGGGTGAGGGTGATCAGAAAGATGCGTCACACAAACCACGTTCTGCAGGCACCTGTGGGGGCAGCACAGCAAAGTAGGCTTCGTAGTTCCGAGGTGTTGAACAACAAACGCCAGGTTGCGGGTTTGACTTGGTACCGATGTGCATTGCTTTTTCAGCACTCGAGTGCTGACATGTATTGCAATAGGTATGGTCTCAGTATTCTTTCAGAAGCGCGAAGTGCAAGCTTCTGTCCAGAGGTATGGGTTGCCTCAAGCGCTGACCGAACACCTTCGGGAGGGGTGTTTATCAGGCGCAATTTTTGTGTTGCAGTTTCACTGCGGGTGTTGGGGATTTCTTGATCCCACAGAGGGTGGACACTACTACTTTTTAATGGTGATGCAGATTGATGCGCATGGTTTGGTTGCACTGTTGGGGGGTGTTGCCTGAACCGTGCGCGCACCGTGCGCGCACCGTGCGCGCACCGTGCGTCTTTTTGCGTATTCTGTGTCCACCAGATCCACAATGCCTGAATCTGAGCTGCCCTGGCTTGTCGCCGGACTGCCTGTGTACTACCACCGCTCCAACGGGGATAGGGTGTCGGCCACTGTCGTTGGCCCTTCTCCAAGAGGTGGGCGTCGCGTCTCTATTCGGTACGAATTGGGTGGTGAAGAGGTCTTGTACGAGCATGCACCCGAGGAGCGGTTGGAGTTTGCAATTGTGACTGCTGAGAGCCCCGATTCCCCCCAACCTGTGCACCATGAGGCGGCGATGGACGCTTTGCTGGAGCCCCAATTACCTGAAGTGGAAGCTGAAGCCTCTAGAATTGATGATCATGAGCCAGAAGCCCCCCGACCTGAAGATGATTGTCCACACGATGAGGCACTTATGGACGTTCAAGTGCCCCCCCCTGAACCTGTAGTGGATCCGGAAGCCCCCCCCAGTGATGCACATGAGCCCGCAGCAGTGCGCACAGAAGCCCATGCCCCCCCTCCACCAGAAGTAGATCCTGAGGTACAGCCCCCCCGCAAGCAGTATGCACCCAAGACCAGTGTTGCTGCTCGGCAGCGCGTGAAAGAGCTGCGGGAGCGTGCAAAATCCGTCTCCATCAATCTTACGAATGAAGATTGGCAGGAGGTGGTCGATTGGGTGCTGCGCAAACGGGCAGAGACGGGAAAGAATCTTTATGCTGATGCTGCTGAAAGGGGGTTCTGCCAGAAAAGGGAAGACCATGCGACCTGAGCGGGAAGGCGGTGGTCCAACAACTGTGTCTCCACTTTTACGGTATCGTCAGTTAATTCGCGATCGGGTCACACAGTTTGTTGTGCGGGAGAAGGCTTTTCTGCATCAAGCCAGGCCACACTTCCCTGTTTCTGCACTGCCGGATAAATTGAAAATGCCGGCAACCCGACCTTTGGAACGTCAGGTGTTTATGGAGAATTTCAGAACCGCACACCTGAATTTCTGGAAGCAATGTCACCCCACGTATCCTGATCTGCCTGAGGTTCCTGCTGTCGTTAAAAAAATTTTGCGCTGCAACTGGGGACACCACAAACCCAAGGATCCAGAAAAAAGGGCAGGTGGTTCAGAATTGTCCACTACGGCTCCTGAGATTGAACGGTTGCGCTTCAACAAGGAGCAGAAGAAGGACCAGCAAGCAGCAAAAAGGCAACGTACACTGACAGGCTTTTTTACAACTACTGCTGCACAGGCCAGCAGCAGCAGCAGTTCAAGTTCCAGCAGTGCTGCATGTGCCAGTCCCAGTCAAGGGGCCAAGGGTAGGGGTAAGGGACAGGGTAGGGGCCAGGGGCAAGGTAGGGGGAAGGGACAGGGTAGGGGCCACACCCAGGGTACCACAGAATCTGCGGATAATGCAGCCCCTGAGGCCACCCCTGAACAATGTGCTGCGTCTGACAAAAGAACTGAAGGACAGATCTTGGAATATTTGTTGGCAGTGCACAACAATTTGGCGCACCCTTTGCACCCTGTACTTGAGATATATAACGCAGATGGTGTGTTGGTTGGTGGAGTAAAGTGGTGGCAGAAACGTTGCAAAAGTGAATCAACACGGCAGCAGATTGCTTTGGTGGGCCGTGACGCACACACCCTTGAGGAGATTTACATGAAATACGGGGAAGAACCCTTTCTATTCCGAGAAGATTTTTTCAGATTCTTCTTCGCGATGAAGAATGCGCCCACTTTTGACAGGGCAGCTTTTACCTCGCAGAGCGATTGTTCGGATAAGACGTTTTGGCAGAGTGTGGACAAAACCCGGTCTTACTTGAATGAGGTTGTTTCAGAAATCAGGTGGAGTCAGAGGTTGGATGAGTTTAATCACTCACCCCACTTTCCATTCTTGGTGACCCACTTCACAGATGCAATGCCAATTGCGAGCATCGGTGGGGCACTGAGTGACGTTTTGTTCAACCCGAAATATGCAGGCAACATCTATAAGGTTACGGTAGCTGTTGATTTTTTGGGGAACATCGTCTGGATCTGTCCTCTGTCACCCGGGACCACCCCTGATGTCTTGATTTGGGACCAGCATGGCCCTCAGCGTACCCGTGGTGATTTCCTGGATTTCGAAGTAGGTCTCCATGACGGAGCCTACAAGGGTCGCATCCACACTGTGATTCCTTTCCCCGGCCGTGGCAAATTAACTGAACGTCAACAACAGTACAATGATGTGCATGGCTGGTACCGTGCCAGAGTGGAGCACTTGTTTGCCCAGCTCTGGCAATGGAAAGTTGTTCGTAATATTTGGCAGGGGGGGGAAACTGAATTGCATGAAACAATGCGCATACTTCTGCACATGGAGCAATTTGTTAACTCACGCAAGGTTCGGTATCAGCCATATGGACCTTGGCCACACGTCCCTGAGGGGTTGTGGACCAATACCCCACTTGTGATTCCTACCGAAGAAGGTGACGATGAATCAGTTTTGGCTGCCTGTCAATTGTGTGGAAAGCCCAGTGTAAAAACATGTGGATCCTGCAATTTAGCTTTTTGTAATGATTGCGCAGCAGGGCACACATGTTAGTTCCTTGCGCTGCATGACTCGCAGCCACCGTTCTTGTATATCCTGTTCTCAGGCCACAAGACCCAAGTCAAGACTCAAGTCCCGTAACCCAACCAGTGTTGTTGCCTGTGTTGTCGCCTGTGCATGGTGCGTGCAAGGTGCAGAAATTGGGAGCTTGGAACCTGTGACAACCATCAGAATAAAAATTGAAGAATCCTGGTATGCCAGGATGGACTGCAAGGTGCAGAAATCAGGACCCTGGGTGTGTTTTTATGGGGGCCATTCAACGGGGTACAAGTTGGGCAACCATCCCAAAAACATTGAACCGTGCGCGCACCGTGCGCGCACCGTGCGCGCACCGTGCGCGCACCGTGCGACAACACCCCCTTGATATCGGTCTCGTCTTGTGCGATTATGCTCCTGTGTTCCTGCCCACGTGGGGTCCTAGGAGGCCCTGTCCCAGCGGCCGAACCCCCCCCCCCAGTTGTCGCCAGATACATTGGAGCAGTACCGCCGGCTGCCCCAGCCCCCCCCCCCCCCTCGCCTGCGTGAAGGAGGAGGGGCACAGCAAGGCAGGAGAGGCAACCAGAACAACGGGAACAGGGAACCAGAATGGAGCGCACGGGAGAGCGTGCGCATGGGAGGCGGGCACCTGGGCCTCATGCACACAGAAACACAGCGAGGCAAGCTATGGACGGCCTGTGGACAGAGGCGCGTGGACAGCACAAACAGTCAAATGACCCCGGCAACAACCAGCACATCCTTCATACGCCAACTATTGGGCGCCGCTGACATGCAAACGGCACACCATGCCACATTCAGCACAGCCCCAACACACCAACTACTGGGCTCCGTGAACGCGGAAACGACACCAGCAAGAGCACCAGCCGCAGTGGCCGGCAGAAGGCAGCAACCCGATGCAACATGCGAAGGGAAGAATGGGTGACTGTCCAGGGCCTCGTAAAGGAGCAACAACCAGAAGGAATGTCACACAGGAGTGCGGGGAAATTCGGAACAGGCAAAATTCGGAACGGCAAAATTTGGCACAACAAAAGTGTGCCAAATTCTGCCACGGCATTTTAAGGTCTGTAGCCATTTTTCTACAGAGGCGCCTGAAGCGCAGTGCAACTATTTGGGTGTATGGCATTAGTAGAAACCCATGCTTTTTGGTACTTTGGGCATCATTGTTGTTTCGTAGTAGGTTTTGATGCATTGGCGATACAGCATTTTTGGGTTTTCGCCCCGTTTCACCCATTTCTACCTTTTTGCACACATTTCTTACTCATTTCTATTTTTTCAGATGTCTTTTGCAAATGAGCTCCCAAGGGACCATGCCCCAGCGCAATGCGAAGGCATCAGCTCAACAACCGGGTACGCTTGCACATTGTAGCTCACCACATGCCTCCCACCGCATCTGGAGGCGCTCCAGAGGGCCCATCCTCGTGTTTGAATTGGTGGGTCCCGGGGAATGCCTTGCCCGCAGTGCGCCCGCTGTGCAAAGTTTTGTATGTCGGCAAATACTCAAATCCTAGTTTTGGCTCTTTTCCACAAGTTTGTTGTTACATAACTGGATTTTCAACGCTCCTTGTGCATTTGGGATGTGCCATATTTCACTTGTCACCCCCGAGAAGGCAGGGGTGAGGTAGCCACTTCTGATTTTGTCCCCTTTTGTTTGGTGCGTGGCCCCTTGAGTTGGGGTTAGAGACTCGCAATCCACGCTTTGTTGCGTGGCCCCTTGAGTTGGGGTTAGGGACTCGCAATCCACGCTTTGTTGCGTGGCCCCTTGAGTTGGGGTTAGGGACTCGCAATCCACGCTTTGTTGGTATGTCAACCGCGGTGTATGCTTGTGTACGTGCATTTATGTGACACAATAGGATGCTCCAGAAGATGATGAGGAAAATGACGACGGTGTTTGCTGTCAACTATGTGCTCACCACCATGAAGAGAGATCGGAGTGTGGTACATGTCATTTGAACATGTGCCCCTCTTGTATGGGGGCGTTTTCGCACAGCGCGGGCACAGCGCGCGCACAGCGCCAATTATTACGGTGATTATCCAGGTAACAACCCTGAAAACCACCCACCTGCGGAATCATGCACAATCAATTCAAAACTCAAAAATTCAAACATCTGATGCTTGCCATGGGTCCCAGGGACCTAAATTCTGCCCCCTATAGCCCCGTCCACTGCAGCAGCCATTCAATGACGTCCTTTCAATCTTCTGAACTTACCAAACTCCCGGTGGTGGAGAACAGCCAACTTTTCGCACAGCGCGTGCACAGCGCGTGCACAGTGCGCGCACAGCGCACGGTACGCCCCCTATGCCTTTGCATAGTTGCAGTTTGGATTTGTAACTGTAAGAACCACGGATTTCGGACATCTCAGAATCAGATTGTTATGTTGTGTTGTTGCATTCGCATGCTTGATGTTTCCTCCCTCCTTGTCCTTTGGGTGGTCTTTGATACATGTGCCCCGTAGTGTGCCCGCAGTGTGCCCACAATGCAAAGTTTGGCCCCCGCACAGCAGCAGGACCTCATATTCCGTCTCCTCCAAGATATCTTCACGGAGGATGTCCACTATCTCATCCCCGGCATCAACTTCGAGTAAAAGAGAGCCATCAACTAGCATCTAGAAACTCGCTATTGTTGCATCCGATGGGGTTTTGCAGGTAATCCCCGGACAGCACAATGGCATAAGATGCAACAACGGCTGCCCAAGTCAGACCGAAATTCTTGGTGACACACCAGTTCAAAGGAGATGAAATTGTCTTCATGAGCCATAAGGCGACGCTGCTTGCAATCACTCATGGGGCGGCACACAAGTCCCTCAAGATTGTGATTGCGGATCGACACTACGAGGGAGCGGGACGCACCGTGCGCGCCGTGCGTCTTTTTTATTTAGACAATTTACCTAACGCCATTGTTTTGCTTTGCCGCTGCCCCATGGGGTGCGGTGTTGCTGAGCTAGTGCCCCATTTCACCCTGCATGCCCTCACAACTGAATTGTACATGCTATTCCTTGGTCTATAGCTCAGCAACACAATGTCATTGTCTTGGGTTCGCGCCGGTACCCCTGTCTTCTACAACCGTAGCAGTGCAAATGAGCTTCTTGCTACTATTTTGGGCCCCTCACAACACCCTAGTGATTACGTATGCATGCAAAATGAGGTGAATGGCAAGGCAGTGATTCATGATGCTGCTGCACTCCATCGCCTCAAGTTCCACATCCGGAGCCCATCCCCATCACCCTCAACGGTGGCGGCATTGAGTGGCGTACTTTTCAACCCAAAGTATGCAGGTAACGTTTATAAAGTGACAGTGGCAATTGATTTCTTAGGAAATATTCTTTGGGTTTGTCCCCTGTCACCTAGGACAACCCTTGATGTTTTGATTTGGGACAAGGAGGGACAGGCAGGGGGTTCCAATGTTGCTGTGTGCTGCCGTTCTGTGGAGGTCCAATTGGGGGGTGAAAGCTAGGTAACTGCCCCAAACGGTGCAATGTGCACCCGTTCCCCCTACTTCAAGGGGACTGATCTCACAGCTCCGTAGCTGAATTTGGCTACGGTGCTAGAACAGAAAGAAATGCCCTCAAACAAGTAATTTGGACAAATGAAGGCCCACTCAACGCAGTCATCGCGGTCTGCAACACGGTGTTCCGCAACGGAAAAATGTTTTTCAAGGTGCTAGTCTAATCTGACAATGATAGTCTTCACGGTGCAGGACCGGAAGCTCCACGAAGGAGGATATTTCCTCACTGCACAATTGAACATGGGCATAGATACCATAGCTAGACTCAACAGAGCCCTCAACGCCAAAAATGGAACAACCCACCTCCACACATGGATGGTCGAAACGGCTCATACCACGAGGCTAAATCCGTTCGCAGGCAAACCCAAAATGAAAATCATGACCAAGGTATCAACCCCATGAAGCTCTTCGCGACGGTGGGACAACAGTCCCGAAAAATCACACTGGCCATTAACAATAAACAGTTGGACAACATGGTATGGGATCGAATCAACGAAGGAATGGCTACGGTCTGCCCGGGACGGCATCCCACTGAAACGAGCTAGGTAATCTTCAACTCAGCTAACATTACAAAGGAGGCCTTGAACACGAAAGTGCCCTGGGCAGTGCAACAAGGATTGCTGGGCCCTTGTGAAATTATTGCGGAAGTCTAGATCACACGGAAAATGCAGTCCCATTATTCGCCGCCCACGTTGTGGGTCACACTCAATTCTCATGTCCAACAAATAGTAGAGCAATTCTAGCAGGCCCCCAAAATCTAGTACGACGGCTTGAACAAGCTGCGGCTGGCATTAGGGGGTGCACTTAGCGTAGTGCCCGCGCAAAGCAAGCGCGGTGCAACTGTTTGGGCGTGTGGCCGCACTAGAGACCCATACTTTGTGATACTAGGGGGGCATCATTATTGTTTGAGAGTCGGTTTTGATACTTCTTCCACATTGGGGATATGGCATTTTTGGATTTTCACCTAGTTTCACCCATTCCCACCTTTTTTCACACTTTTTTGCTCATTTCCACCACATCCACTCTTTCCTAGGGTGATTTCTCCCCACCATGGGACCTCCAGAAGGCAGAGGTGATGTATCCATGTTGTTTTCCCCCTATCATGGGGACCCCAAGCAGGCACAACTGATGTGGACCTAAGGATCATGATCAAGGCTGAGGGACAATCTAGCATCCTCTCAGTGCTGTATCACGTCCAAGTACTATAATCGACGGTGACCTCACGGGCTTGATCAACACCAAGGATCCTTCGTGTTAGCCAAGATGTACCATGTTGTCATCCCGAGTTGGCAGCGGGGCTATGCTAGACAGCCATACGCAGCACCCCCGGGTCCATCGTCCTAGCCCCATTCATGGAAGATGGACCACCTCCCGTCTCCACTGAAGGAGGTCTCCAGTGGGACATGCTCCCGAGGCAGGGGTGATATAAGGGCGTTTGGAAGGGTTGTGCTTGGGGACTCTTCACGGGGAACGTGGTCTAAAGTAGCGAGCAGTGCGCGCGCAATGCAAGGGCGCCCCCTAGGTGTCATTGTCAGCGCTCTTGGCATGCACATTCCTTTTGTGTCTACGCAGTTTGCTGCACAGGGACGCTTTGGCAAGCTCCAAGCCTCCGGGAAATACCAACAACCAACCAAAGGCCCACAGGATATAACAGCCACCATTCACAGTCTATGATTGTTGTGCCACAATCTCGGAATTTTGTGTCAAAATTTTCATTGGGATTGAAGACTTGGTTAAGAATTCGCCATTCCAAACGTCGCACATACCAACCCCCCCCCCCCCTCCTCCCCTTGGGAGGGTGAAGAGGAAGAAACACAGAGAGAGAGAGGCCCGCAGAGCGAGAGGTTAGAGACTAACCGGCGCTGTGGGAGGGTGGTGGGAGCGAGCTGACCCAGACGCCCAGACAGCCAAAGCACATTCAAAAGCCACCCGGAGTGGCGCATGCGAATCTATAGTTGGCACCAAACTGGTCTGCGCTGCAGTGCAGCAAGGCAAAACATTGAACTGAGTGTGGTGATGACCATGTGCCTGTGACACGGGGGCGTATGCGAGCCCAGTATCCGTTGCCTCATGGCCCCTCCTCCCGGTGCATGGTATTCAGAAGATTGTCTTCGAGTCTTTCAGCCATTTCGAAGCACACTCCACACTCCACAGCACATGAGCGAGTCTCCTGTAATGCAGTGTACGAAAATTGTCGAAAATCCAACCCCCAACTTGGCAGGGAACGCGCCGTGCAGCTGAGACTTCACTAGTGCCACTTTCAAATCTCATCTTCAAAGCACGCAGAGGATGTGGAACCCTTTTTTCACCTTTCTGGACCCATCGATCATTGCTGCCAGAATGAAATGTATTCTCTGCTGGTTGACATCCATCAGAAGTGAACCCACAGCATTGAGGCGGTGCGTTCAAACGAAAGAATACAGAGTGGATTGAAAGTTGGCCAAAAACGATATCCCCCCCCCCAGTCCACTTGGCATAGTTATGGCATTTTGAGGTATAACCACATTGGCGGCAAAGTGGCAAAGTGAGTCAAAAAACGCCCAAACCAAAGACAAACACCAATGAGACACACCTTCGAAATGTCTGTGATCCTACAAATGGGGCTTTTATGGACTGGTATGCACTTGCCATGCCCACCCATGTGCTTACTGCACGCCTGCCATGCGCCCGGGTAACCCCTGTGCACCACGACTGCCTTGCACAACACCCACCCCTTGGTCAAAGGGCGCTTTTGCTGACGCCTCTTGTGACACCGCAGTTTTGTCCAACAACCACTCTGTTGTCAAACGGCACTTTTTTGCCTGAAGCCACTGTGCAACGACCATCTGCTGGTCAAGCGTTGAAATTTTGCTGGTCATTGAGCAAAGGGGGGGGAGGCTTCATCTATGTGCCTGCCATGGTCGCCAAACCAGAAGAATGTACCCCCCCCCCCCCGTGTCCAGTGAACAATAAAGTCCTCAAAAAATACGTTTCGAACAGGAGTGTTCGTTGAACAAACCATTCGGTGCCAAATCAATTCGGTACCTAAAACCCGGTACCTCATTGTTTAGGTCCCCAAAAAATACGGTCCAAACAGAAGCGTTTGTTGGACAAGGCATTCATTGGACGATGGGGGGGGGGGGCATCTGGTGAGTCGAAGGGGGGCAAAGGATCCAGTAACCATTGCACCAACACTGTACAGAGCAAACCAAAGTAAATGGCCCAAGAGCTAGAGGTAATAAAACGAAAAATACTTATTCGCCCTGTCCCAGCCGTTAGTACACTTGCCCAAAATGGGTTGCTCACAAATGTACCAAATGTTGCCTCAGCAACTTTTGTTTTGCAACAGCAACGGGAGCGGAGGATGCGAAGGGGAATCCAGGCACCGCGGGAACAACCAGTCTGATGTCTCGTGCAGTGTATTTGTTTTGCATAGCCGTCCAGGGGCAGGGACGGGTACAGGAGCAGGAGCAGTATCAGAAACAGAAGCCGAACCGGGCGTATGGTGCTCAAAAGCGTCTTCCCTTCAAGCTAAGTCCTGGACTGGGATTTGCTAGGGGAACATGTCAAAGATCACGTGCCCTGAAAGGTCGAAAGAACTCTAATGGGCAAAGCAAGCGTTGTCTGCAGCCCCCCCCTTCAATAGGGGGAATGCAGCACGTGCGAACCTCAGCCTCTGCGATGGCACCCATGGCCTGCCCGTGCCCCAAAGACCATGAGTCTTTGGGCTCAAACCTTGTTGTCCGTGTCGTTTGCCTATTTGGGGCGGCAGCACATGACCCTTGCTCTCATGCGTGTCGCCAGTACCTGGAAGTTGCGTCCGGCCGGTCCTCCTTTTTCACTGCGACTCACCCACAGTGCTTTTGTGCCCATGGAGTCTCCTGGAGTGGCCGCCAACCAGTTTGGTGCCAACCCGCTCCCTGCTGACTCCACAACTGGTGCGAACATGGCCTCCCCAGGGGGAGCCGGGGACGCTTGCTCTGCACCGACTTTGGTGTCTCGTGGTTGGATGGGACCAGCCGCAACCGCCGTGGCTGCTCTCTTCTTGCAGGCCACTCGCAGACAAGCTGACAGCCCCCTCGGCACCAACGGTGCTGATGATCTGGGCGACTTGACCTTCTCAAGCAGCAACGGTGCCACGGCAGCCACGACAGGTTTGCAGGAGTTTGCAGACGCAAGATGGTCAGTAGGGGTCGAGGTGCGTAGTGTGGAGCACTTCCAAAAGCCAGCTCGTGTCAACGGCGTCCAGGACGGGTCGGCCGCGATCTCCGCACCAGGCTCAAGGGGGGCGCACCTTGCGCTATGCCCGCGCTGTGCCCGCGCTGTGCGACAAGTAGGCTATTTTGCACCCGTTTTCCCTGATGGCCAAGGTGACCGCGGTAACTACTGTGTCCCCGTGCACAGGACTACTCAGATTCTTACTCAGTCCAAAAACTGAGATAATGAGTTAGAACAAATTATGTTTTCCACCGAGAATGCCAGATTGCTGTCTAAATCTACTGTTTTTGCCCTGTGGACGTAGTTCCCCCGTTGGTGGGTGGTTTTCAGGGTGGTCATGGGAAAGCTCTAGCACACTATTGGGCGCTGCGCCCGCGCTGTACTCGCGCTGTGCAGAAACGCCCCCCAGGCGTCAGCACGTGTAGGGCCAAACCAAGCCAAGCTGAGGCTGCACCTGCCTCGAGTAGCCGAGGGGTCAGCGAGGGTTCGCAAGACAGTCCACTCTCTTTTTCCTCTCGATTTCACAATGCAATGTTACGAGTGCAGAATGCTCGAGGCGGTTGCGTTCCTACCCAGAGTCGCTCTCGCCGAAAGTCTGCCGGTGCCCAATGAGGGGCCGGGCCAGCAGGACCCTTCCAGACAACGGTCCCACTCTCGCCTACCAAACGTACGCTGCCCCACCGTTTGTAGACAAGCGATGTGGACAGTTCCCCCCTGAAAACCCAAACCAGTGCGTACATGCGGAGGATATGTACCTGGCACACCAAGGGCGTTTTTAGAATAAGTAAAAACTAAGGGGCGGGGACCCGCCCCCCCCCCCAGGACCAAAGTGACCATCATGGGAAAACACGAAATTTACCTTTGGGAAAATCTGGTCGGGTCATTTTTGTACACAAATTTTTGGGTCCCAAACCCCCTCCCTCCCTCAGAGCATTGGGTCGGGTTAATTGTAAAGGGGCTTGCGGTAATGAGAACTTCCCAGTTCTCCTCAGGTACAGAGGGCTGTCCCGACGGCATGGCAGAGGGGTACGTTGCAGAGGCCCCGGGATCATCCAAGCACATGGGCTGCAGATTAATCATCTGTGGCATTCCCCGGGGTGGCCGCTGGCGACCACATGGGGTCCACTGGTGAGGGGGAGAGGCCCTCTCACAAGGGGGCCTTCCGCCACTTTTCGTTTTGGGGGAGGGTCATACACAGTGCAAGAGCCTCAGCCCGGCCCCGTGCCCCTGCCCCCACACCTCCAGCCCTTGCCCGCAACTGCTCCCGTAGCCTGCGGTGTGCCCAGGGTCGCCCCTGCCCAAAGGTGGCCGCCCAAACAGAGGGCGGGGCTGGGGCGCGTTCCCACCGGCCGGGCATGTCCACAGGCATCGCGGTGCTCCCCCTCGACGCCTGGCAGCACATCTCCGACTTCCTCCAGAGCCCCGCGGTGAGTCGCCTGTGCCGGGGCGTGTGGCAGCGCCTCCGCGGGCAGCACCTCCGGTTCCCCCGTTCCGCAGCCCCGAGCGACATCGAGGCGGCCCTGCGCCGCCACAGGACCGCGCTGAGGACCGCGAAGCTGCAGACCCGACTGCCCGACGGGGCCCTGCCGCCGCTGGCGAGTGCGCTCCGGGAGGCCGCCGCGCTGCACACTCTCCAGTGGGACCTGTCGCTGGGCCAAGTGGGGGAGGGGGACCCAAAGGCCCTGGCGGTCCTGCGGGGCGCGCGCGCGCTGCGCACGCTGCGCCTCCACCTGCAGTGGAACCTCATCGGAGACGCCGGGGCCCAGGCCCTGGCCGCGCTCCGCGACGCCCCAGCGCTGCAGACGCTGCAGCTGTGCCTCGCGTGCGCGGACATCGGCGAGGCGGGCCTACGCGCGCTCGCCGGGCTAGCGGCCGCGCCGCGGCTGCAGGACCTGCACTTAGACGTCCAGAGGAACCGTCTGGACGCGTCGGCGGTGCACGCC
Organism: Eutreptiella sp. 'Long Island Sound 2002'; assembly: GCA_964036045.1. Taxonomy (NCBI): domain Eukaryota; phylum Euglenozoa; class Euglenophyceae; order Eutreptiales; family Eutreptiaceae; genus Eutreptiella; species Eutreptiella sp. 'Long Island Sound 2002'. The sequence goes on from OZ038394.1 coordinate 8,037,252, forward strand.
CTAGCGCAGGGTCTGGGCGCGGCTCCGGCGCTGCGCGCGCTTCATTTGGATGTCGCGTGCAACCGGTTGGGGGACGGTGTCGGGGACGCCCTCTCGGCGCTGAGGACGGCCCCTGCCCTCCAGACCCTCCGGGTGAACCTGCAGGTGCCTTCATGCCGCTTATGCCCCATCCCTGACGCCCATATGCCCCTCCCGCCCCTTCCATCCCATGCAGCCCTTCTGCTTTCAGACCCCAACGATACCAGAAATTTGAGGTCGGTGCTCAAACGGGGAAATATGTAGAGGGGGGGGAAGGGGTTAATTCCGTCTGGGGATGGGGACGCGACTGATCGGCAGCTTTTAAAGGGGCGGTACATATTTGGGTGCAGTTGTAAGTCGTGTGATTTTTTTTGCCGCTGTAATGGCGAGTACCAAAAAAAACGTATCGGCCAGTCCTGAAAAAACCGGGTACTCGCCCTTGCGGCAAAAACATTTACTCGACTGACAATGGCAATAAAATTGGTTTTCGCCCTTATCAAAGCAAACGAATTACTCGCCTCCACTGAAAGAAAAGTCGGTACTCGCTTTACAGCCAAAAGAAATTCCTCGCCTTTTCGGAAACAACGACATTTACGTTTGGGGCCCCATGTGCCCCATTGTTTGACACTTTTCGGGGAACCCGAGATGGTGGGGCTTTTTTTGCCTTTTGGATTCGTCACCGCCTTGCGGACCCTGAGACGGCAAGGGTTATGTAGCCATTTCATTTCTTCCCAATACGCCCCTGCGCCTGCAGGACAGTCTGGTGGATGACCACAGCGTATCCGGTCTCGCAGACCTCCGGTACGCCCCAGCGCTCGTTGAGCTCCACCTCAACCTCGAGTTCAACCCCATCGGACCCGAGGGCGCGCGCGATCTTGCGAAGCTGCGGGATGCCACCAAGCTGCATACGCTGCACCTTAATTTCAAAGACGCTGCTCTTGGCGACGCCGGTGCGCGCGCGCTGCAGGACCTGCGCTGCAGCCGCGCGCTCCACCATCTGCACCTGAACCTCGAGGCCAACGGCATCGGACCGTGTGGTGCGCGGGACTTGGCGACGCTAGCGGCAGCCCCTGCGCTGCACACACTCCATCTTGACCTGCGCAGCAACCACGTTGGGGCCAGCGGTGCGCACGCGCTCGCCTTGGCGCTGTCAGGGGTGCCGCGGTTGCGGGACCTCCGGCTGGACCTCAGCAACAACCAAGTGTGCCCGAGATGCTCCCATCCGTGTCTGTCCCTTGCCCCATATCCCTTGAGGCCCGTACCCCTGCCTGTACCTCTACCGCCCCCGGCCCCGGCATCCTATCGCTCAAGCGTCTTCAGCGCTTGACTTGGCCGCTCAGTAGCGGAATGGCGAGGGCACTCGTTCTTTGGTGCGGCCGAGTGCGACAGTGGGATCAAGCAAGAACTCGAGCATTCAGCGAGGCGTCCCCTCTCCCAATCCAAAGCCCACCTTCCGGTCCTTGGGCACCAGCCCCCGTTTGCCCCGAGATCAGCCCCCCCCCCCCCCCGATGCCTTCCCCCCCCCCGCCGCCGCCTCCTTATACATGTGGCGTCCATCACTGGCACACGCATAGCATGCGGTGTCAGGCTCGCCCCCCCCCCCCCCCCTCCCCCCAAAACCAAAACCCAAAACCCCTCCCCCCAAGCCCACTGCCGTTCCCACGGCTGGCCAACACTGAGGCGACGCCAGCGACGCCAACAGAGGTGGCGACGCCGCACTTTGTAGGAACCCGCAATACCTTCGAAACGCCGCCACACCGGTCTCTAACGTGGTGCTGATGGACGAAGGGGAGGGGACCAACAGCAGGGATAAGTCTTCCCGGTCGGCAGCGTCACAGGAGTCTGCAGCCACGACCGTGACATGCAGCACAGAGGGGTCGCAATGTGGTACGCCGTGATCTGTAGCTGATGGCAATGGTGGGGCCCAGCCGGTTACACAACCGCCATGACAAACCTCCCAGCAAAGCAGATCCCCCCCCCCCCCCCTGTATGTTGTGTGTAATTGACCACCGAACCAAAACGCCTGTACCCACTGGGTTTTTCAACCTAAGGACCAAAGCCACGCCGGATCCGGGAGGGCCAAATGGGAGCCAGCTTCACGAGCACCTGGTGACGGAATGACCCCTGACCAGCATGCACGCCTAATCCAGTAGAGTCCTGACCACCGCAACCCAACCACTGAGGGCAGGTGAGGGCTGGAACACGCCAGAGGACCTGAGCGCGCTGGATGCGCCGATGAGGACAGTGGGCGATGAAGGCTGTGGGGCAGGCGCAGCCGGAGCCTAATGCGGACATTGCAACCTGACCATTGATGCCCCCGAAGCCCTGCAGGGGAAGCCTGAACGTAAGGAGTGGCCGGGTGTGGCCAGCAGCAGCACAAACACGCCCCAAGCGCAGTGTGGCCCAACATGGAACACGGCACGTACAACGCCACGACCCGAACTCAGTCCGTAGTGCACCGTGACCCAGAAGCCTCAGGAGAATGACAGCAACCATCCGGAAGCCTCCAGGAATCAAATCAACACAACAAATCATAAACGCAACGCAATTTCGGGCAGCTTTGATGGGCAGCTTGGCAAGGGGGAGTGTTGAATCCCCACCCCCAGACCCCCCACCCCCCCCCGGTGTCCAAACCCCCTGCCCCCCACAAAGGGCACAAAGCCCACCACAAGGCGGCACAGACAGACACCACGTAGTGCTTGAGTGCAGCGAGTGGCGCGACAAAGAGCGGAACAGCCGGCAAGAAACACAGCGCGTTCAGAGGCCCATGGGTGAATGGCCCCTCTGGTGCCAGACGGCGACCCCCCGCCAACCGTCGGGGCGTGCGGCTCCCATGGGGAGCTCATATCGCCGGATCACACGAAACCTAAACCCCTGCCCCCGTCCTACCCTTCTCCCTGCCGCAGGGAGAAGCATGTCCCTGTGCCCCTATACCCTGTTCCAATCTGCTGCCGTACCCCTCTGCTCCGTGGTTCTTTGCCCGGAGCCTCTGGTCCCCTTCCCTACTCCCCGATCCCCCTCTGCCCCTGCCCCTCCGCCGTGCCCCAGCCGTCACACGCCCCTATGCCCATGTACCCCTGCACGCCCACACCCATTGCCCCCATGTCACCCTGCCCTTCACGCCTTGCATGCCCCTGTGCCCGAAGCCCCGCACGTGCGACAGGTCGGTGTGCATGGCGCCCAAGCGCTCGCGGCGCTTCAAGCTGCGCCGGGGCTGCATACTCTGCACCTCCTGCTCGCGGACAACGCCATCGGTGACTCGGGCGCGCGAGCCCTGTCCGGCCTGAAGGACATTGCGCCACTGCGTGAGCTGCACCTGAACCTGGACTACAACCAGGTCACCGCCCCCGCCGCCGTGGCGCTCGCCGCTCTCGCAAACGCGCCCGCGCTGCGGACGCTGCGCCTCGGGCTCGGCAACAACGAAGTCGGGGACGAGGGGGCGGAGGCCATGGGGTCGCTGGCCGCCGCGCCGGCGCTGCACGAACTGTGGCTGGACCTGCGGAGCAACGGTGTGGGGGAGCGCGGGGCGGAGGCGCTGCGGGCCTTTGAGGGCGCCGGCGCGCTGCGGACGCTGGGCATTGACCTCTCGTGCAATCGCGTGGGGGGAGGGGCATGCACCCTGTTGGGGCTGCACGGCGCGCTGCCCCTGTGCGATGTGCGGCTGGACTTTTTACAGCCGGAGTGAGCAGGGCGGCGACAACCGCACAAACCAGAGCGAGCACAGTCGCGAGGTCCACGAACCAGAGGAACGCAGTGAGAAGAGACGACATCGAAGGCGTGAGGGTGCCACGGAAGCGGGTAGTTTCGCACGTACATTGGTACATCGGTTTCGGATTCCTGCGGGAGTTTTGCGCTCAGATGCTCCGTCTACAAACGAGCAATTTGGAACGGCAGCGGCCCGATGGCATAACCGCAGCTCAAAGTCTCGCATCGATGGGGCCGTCAGTGGGTTGCAGGGCGGCTGGAACCATTGGCATAGGGTTGGGTCGTGTGCCTTGGCTTGGTTCCCTTGCCCAGCCCCAATTTGGTTTGTGTCTGTTTCCGGTCGTCCCGCCCGCTTTGTTAGACTATACCTCAGTGGGCGGCAAACCACACGTCGGCACACGCGGGCGCATCTTCCCGCCAGACGTCGGCACACACAGAACCAGCCCCCTGCCAGACGTCGGCAGACGGGCTCACCGGGGGGTTTCATGCCGATGAGGTGTTCAAACATACACAAGGGGGACAACAATTGTACTGCACGTCTGCCAGACGTCGGCACACGCAGGCCCGACCTCCCGCCGTACACTAACACATAGTCTGGGCGGGGCGCACAGGAGGACACAAGGACTGAAGCACCCACGACGCCCATGGGGAACAAAGCACGAAAAGGCCACCAAAACGCCAGAACAAACCACCACAACCGCTGCCGTTTTGGCACCGATGACTGTTGGCGGTGCTTTTGTGTCCTGCGCTGTGGAGTTGTGGTGTTGTGGTGTTGGAGCTGTGGTGCCCGTTGTGCTGCTTTTGGGTTGATTGCGGTGCAGGGGCGCGGGCCCACCGAAGGATTCTTCCACCACAATTGCTTGATGCTGGTGCAATACCATGCAAAGAAACCGCCTTTGACCTTCTTTTCCAGAGTTCAAATTACCGGTGCTTCAGCCAACAGAATCTAGTTCTGCCTAAGCTGGGTGAGCAAATGAGAAATGGACCTTACACCAGTAGCCTCAGCAGTCGAGTTTGGAGCAAACATCTCTTCAACTTGTGGGTCCCAAGGAGCGCAAGTCCTTCCATTGACCAGTGTGACGATAACGTGATGGGCCGTGAAGAACATGAGTTGCACTTTGCTCTTTGCCGAGACAATCTGCCTCGCTCTTCTTCTGATCCTCCCAACCCTCTTTGCCATGTTGAGATAGTGGTTGTCGCTGTTTTCCAATTTTGCTTGTGACTGGCACTCGACGCCAGATCGCGCGCGCGACAAAGTCTTGTGTCAAGTGTGAGTGGTGTCAGAAGGCAGCCTAAGCTGCGGCAGGTCACCCCAGTCCTGTGGTTCCTGCGGCGCGCACGACGCGTTCCTTTGGCCTGACCTGTGCGTGAAGAGGGGGCGAGGGGTGAATCCACGTCCACCAAAATACCGGGGAGGCGGGATGGGGTATTGCTGGCCTCGGGTTCCGAATGGACAACTGCGGCCTGATTGTCTCTGGCTCAAGGCAGTGCCCCTAGTCCCACCGCCAGACATGCTACTGGCGTCCGGCAGGTTCTCAGTAGCTATCTGCCCTGTATCAGCGGCCACTCAGTATTACCCGCCCCCTGCACCACCAGAACTCAGTAGGAACCTACTGCGTCCAGCGTGTGGCGCGGTAGGATCGTGCTCCATCTGATCATGTCTGCGTTGGCAGAGGCCAGTGTCAAGTCTGGCCACCGCCACATGATGGATTGCACGGTGTTGACGTTCTGCTTGTACTGCCACGGCCCTCATGCAAGTTTTCAAAACCTGTGTCAACTTGTGGTAATTAGTGCTGTGGCAGCCCAACGCGAGGCCAAGCGATGTCCAAACGAGGCCCAAAGCGGGCAGTCAAGAGCGTAACTGACGGCGTCTGGACCGCAACGGGCGATGGAGGGAAATTGGAAGCCAGAGTTTTTTGGTTTTTGCCCATCCCTGTTCGAGGCTTTTCTTATTGGGCCATAGTGTCTGCGTTGCCACAGTAAACCCGCCGCTCACAGGTCAAACCCAACATGAGAGGATTGCCGCCCAACGACAGCCTCGGGGTGGGACCTCTGGACACTACATGTTTTTTTATGATATGTACATCATACATCTTTTTTTTTTCGGTCTTTTGTCGTGTTAATGTGGAGCGTCATGCGCCGCCCCAAGGACCAATCCCTGTGCTATGCCCGATTTGTGCCTGTTTACACCCACTCCAGACGGGATAATGCGAAAATGTCACGTGCAAGGGGTCATCCTGTGGATAGATGCCAAGCCCCCTCCGGCCCCTCTCCTCCGAAGAGTACAGCGGATCACAATCACCCCCATTTGTGTGGAGGCGATCAAGTGCTTGACACCAGCAGTGCTGGTCCATCTGTTGTCCTTCGCCTGACCCTGCACGCAACACTGTTCATACTGCAGATTGACTATGCGGTAATTTGCACCACGCTAAGACAAACACGTGCGTCTCGGTTATTGTGCAATACTTTGCACTCAGTCTGCACCCAGTATACGCCGAACATTCAGGGCATTATAGGGGGATCGAAAGCGCATTTTCATGGCGCAAGACAAATTTTTTTGGTGTCCTTGCTGGTCCTCAAGCAAGTTTGGAAAAACTCATTTTGACCCATTTTTGGGCTCCAGAATGGCAAGAGCATGATTTTCAGAACACGATCATGCTGTGTGGTCCCCGATCGATTTTGGGATACCCAACCCATTTTTGGTCCCTGGTGCCAAAACAGCTCCCCGGTGACCCGACCCTACAGAAAAGCTCTGATGTTCGCAGTTTGTGGGCCGTGGACATGGATCTGCTGAGGGTCATGGGCTATTTTTTCTGAGTTTGTAGAGTCTTGTGGTAATCTGCTTCGGTCTATCTTTTCATCCCATTCCGCATTATCATCTGCACTATGACCCAGGCGTATCTTCAGACGAAAGATATCTTCTGCAATCATTTTGTGAAGAAGACATGAGCTTGCAATCAGTGCCTTTCTCATGGTGCTGAAGTAGTGTGCGGGCAAATGCCCTATCAAAGGGTCTTCAGTTGTTAGGATGACGAATGCAGTCGCCCCAATGACACCTGCTGAATTGGGCACGTGGTATCCAGACCTGAAAGGTTGGGGTTGGAAGTGTGAGAGGACGATGCACAAGAGTGGATGTTTCAAGCAAAGATGCATTTCAATGCTTTCAATTGGCATTGTCAAGAAATGCAACCCCCGGTGGGCTCGGGTTACTGGGGGTCACCCCTGGCAGTAGGCATGAAATGGAAAAAGAAAGTCAGAACTCAGCCCGACCAATGTGGGTTCCTGCCAAACTGGAATGGGTGATGCCTTGACATATCAAGTAGAATCCCACAAAGTTTGAGCTCAAAACTCAGTAGGGGAGCTGGCAATGGATGCCAGGTGTTTCAATCTGGTTCCACAAAGTAAAAGTCACATGATATGTTAGGGGTTGAGGGGGGCTGGGGGAGCCCATCAGGGGCAGACCAGCCGTGAGGGGGAAAAGCACATATGGTGGACGGCTGGGACAGCGCGTGGAGGAACAGGGCACCTGGGCCTCACGCACACAGAAACACAGCGAGGCAGGCTATTGACGGCCTGTGGACAGAGGCGCGTGGACAGCACAAACAGTCAAACGACCCCGGCAACAACCAGCACATCCTCAATACGCCAACTATTGGGCGCCGCTGACATGCAAACGGCACACCATGCCACATTCAGCACAGTCCCAACACACCAACTACTGGGCTCCGCGAACGCGGAAATGACACCAGCAAGAGCACCACCCGCAGCGGCCGACAGAAAGTAGCGACCCGACGCAACATGCGAAGGGAAGAACGGGTGACCGTCCAGGGCCCCATAAAGGAGCAACAACCAGACGGAATGTCACACAGGGGGTATCATTTTTGCGATCACTGTGACTGGCCTGCGCACGCCCGTGGCTCCAGGTTGGTCTTTCCCAATGATGCGCGGCCCCGTGCGGCCCCGTGCCATTGGCATGCGCTGACGCTTGTGACGCGAGCGCTGTACCCTTCTTGCGTGTGGGCCCCGCGCCCGGAGCCCCGGGTGCCCCACCTCCCGCACCCCCGCCCCGGCCCCTGGCCGCGCCCCCATGTACTCGAGGGTATGGGGCAGCGTTCTGGTCTCCGTGTTAGTCGGCATCGCCATCATGCTGTGGGCCAGCCAGCGGATGATGGGGGACGGAGTGCCGCTCCGCCCGCCGCCCCCCGCGACCCCGGTCGACGTGGCGATGTCCGGGCCGAGGTCTGCCCCACCGGCCGTCACGCCGGGCGTTAGAGGGGCTCTCCCCCCGACTCCGACTGGTCCGACCGTTCCTGAGACCGGCCCTCCGGCGCCGTCGGAGCGCACCGAGACGATGGCATTGGTAGGTGTGCGAGTCGCAGGCTCCCGTGCTGTCCCCTGCGTGGGTCCGGGCCGCCCCGTGTGCGGGACAATAGTGGCAGTTCTCGTCGGCGCCGGTCGTGTCGCTCCAGCGCAAGGCACTACGGACACAGGGGGGGACGATTTCGGGGCCCACCGGTTTCCGCAACCTTCTTTGAACCTTCTGCAAACCTGAAGCGGCACTCGAGAGACAAAATGCGCGGCAACAGCGTCTGGAGGAGCTGGCGATTTGTTTGTGGTGGTTCCAAATCGCGAAAATTTGTGGTTGCTGCAAGTGCATGCAGACAGCACGAAGCATTTCTTAGTCAAACGTTCGCCGCCGAGCGTTGGCAGTTCGGCGCTGGTTCGTCGTTGGCCAAGAGCGTGTGGCGGTAACATAACAGGCAGGGGGAGCGCAACGGTAAAAGCACTGAAATCGACGGAAACAACACCTACTGTTGCTCTGACAGAGGCGTTGTTTGCGCTCTGGACCAAACGGAGGACAAGGTGAGGGGGACCCTTGTGGCGGAGATGGGTACCTGACGGCGTTGGATGAGCTCATGAGGGTGTTGCATGGCTTGCAACTGGCAACTTAGTGCCTGGCGGATGGCAGGTGGTGGTCGTAGGCTCGATCGGGGCGCCGTCATTCGTCATTGGGCCCTCTTGCCAAAATTTCAGAGTTCCGGTTCCAAGTACCGACCCCACCCGGGGGTGGGCGGGATTTCGACTTCGGGCAGAGGGGGTCGATACAGCCCTCTGGCTGGACCCACCCCCCAAAAAAGAAAGGGCTCAATTGACGGGCCCCCAAATTCCCACCGAGCCTGACCCCCGGGCCCCGGAGGTGACCTGGACCCAGAATTCGGCAAAAACGAAAATGGGATTTTCGGAATCAGCGCGTCGAGGGGTTTCAGAAAAGTCATCATTTTGCATGTATTTGGTGAAAAAAATTGACCATTTTCAATGCTTAAAACAACTTTCGTCGCCTTCGGCGCCAGAGTTCATAATAACTGATCAATGGTCCTGTCTATTGAGCTCCTTTCCCGAAGCCCCCCTCCCCCAGTTTTGGGGGGCTCTATTGAAGCCCCCCCCCCCCCCCTCAAGTTGAAAACCCGACTTCCCCGGTTTGAACCCTCGACACCGGGTCTGTTGAAATGCCCCCCCATCCTCGGACTGGCTGCCACACCACACATGGGGAAAACGTGGAGGGATGTTTGTTCAACGGCCCGCCAGAAATTCAGCGTGTTACCCTCATCAGACTGTTCATTCACGTCAGTCGAGGTGGGCAGCCGGGGCAAGTTGGCCTCGCTCAAGAAAATGGCCCCCATCCCAGATGTGCAACCGAACAGAGTTTGGCAGACCGGTCAGCCAAATTTCCCCCTCACATCAACGATTTCATTGACTCAGGCCTGGGGGGTCAAATGGAAAATATGAGGTAGACGCCAGAATCGGACCGGATGTCATCGCGGGGGGCGCCCGGGTGCGCGCGCTGGAGCCACTGCCGTGCCCTGCGCTTGTGTAGCAGCGATAAGCTGATAAGTTCCGAGTGGTGCCGGAGGGACGCGGCAAATGTACCATCGTCCCTGCCATCGGCAAAAACTCGTCCAGCCATTGGGCTGCATCGGCAAATCCGTTTCACAGCACGACCAGCCCCCAAAGACGGCGTTGTTGGATTCCGTCCAAAGAGCGCTTTCAGGAAACGTGGGGGGTCCAGGTTAGGCTTGACAAACATCGTTGGTCGGGGAGCAAGAGCGAGATGGCGGAGGGAAAATTGTGGGTGCCTGTGCTCTGGGGTGCCATCTAATACGACGTTCGTCCACTGCAGTGCGCTCGTGCGACGAGGGCCCTCCTGCGTGTCGTCAGGGGGAGGGGGGGTTCGTGCTTGCCCCCCCCCCCCCCCGGTGGCCACCGCAAAGGGGAGTGCAACGCGCTCTATGTGCCACAGAGCCTGCCAGTCCAGTCCCCACCGACCCCGAATCTGTGCCTGCAAGCGACGAGGGCGTGCCTCCCAATTCTGAGGAAGGAGAGACCGATGCCGCTGGGGGTTCCGCAGCCACAGGTCGCCCTTGCATAATCATGTGCGCACGCGGCCATGCGTGCTCCTGACTGTGTCTGCGTATGTGTGTGTCTGCCAGCGTGCGGACGCGTCGGCGTGCGTGCTTGCGGGCGCCCGCGTACGTGCACCAGAGGTGCTCGGGCGATACAGGCACCACTCGACGGAGCTGAAGCCGACCACGACTGCCAGGTGTTGGATATCTTACTGCCGGGCTACAGCACTGCCTTGTTCGACCCCCCCCCACCCCGATTGTCGACGCAAATGTCATCTGAATCTCATCTTCGAGTGGGATGCCCAATGCCTCTGCTGGGTCGTGCTGGCCCTACATGAGAATGCTTTCCCTGGGGCGCCTGTGGCGGAGAATCCGTAGCTTACTCCCCTTTATTTGCCCCCTTGCGCCGTCCAATTGGTGTGTCAGCCCATCCAGGGCTTTTCTGTCGACAAATGGTGTACATGTTGCCCGGAAAAGTGCCCGTACAATCCGCAATTTGGCACACTACTCTTATCCTGTGGCACCTGCTGCGTGCAAAAAGCGTTCTCTGTGGCCTGCCGCCTGAGCCCCAAGAGGGTGCGCTGGTTGCTGTGGTTGTCAAGGCGCGGGGCTGCATTCCTGTAATTTAGAGCACATGCCGTCGTTTTCCGGTGACTCTTCAGGTGATTGCCTCTTCTGGGTGCAGAAGTGGTGGACCATGTCGGAAATTCTTTGCAATGCATCAGTGTGATTCGATTATCTCCGCTTCATCTTCAAGCAGGTGCAACAGTGGGGGTCCAGACATGCATTATTGAGGCCGCAAACCCCTTCAGGGCGGCCGTAAAGTACGGGCTTTTTGGTTGCTTTGTCTGTCCTGTTGTTCAGATGGCTGCGGGGTGCTGTACGGAACTGGCAAAATGCACGAAAAAAATTGCATTTGGATAAGAACACGACACGTACTACAGCAAACACATTATTCGCAGCATGACAGGGGGGGGGGGGCGACTCCGCGGATCCCAGGACGCCAACCACCCCTCCCCCCCCCCAAGGGGCCTCTGGCCAACAGTTAGTTGTCAAAGGTACCAGCCCAAGGAGCCGATGGGCGCCAAAGGCGCCCAATTGTACACAAACACCAGAAGCACTACCCTGGGCCCTTGACTTGGGGCGAGATTTAGCGGTCTGGCCTGACCAAGCAGCTGCAGCTTCTGCCCTGGGGGCCCCTTGTCTAGGGGTTTTGAGCCTAGTCCGTGATACTCATGAGTTGAACTACTGCCCCCCCCCCCCCCGGCGCCCCTCCCAGAACCTCCCCTCCCAGCCTCCCCCCCCCCCCCCTAGGGGCCTCTGGCCAACAGTTAGTTGGGGGGGTAGTTGGCGTCCAGAACCGAGGGGTCGCCCCCCCCCCCCCCCCATGCAGCGCGATTTTTTTGTACTCAACTTACGATTTCCAACGTTGATGCGCATTCTCTCTTTTGTTCCTAATGACTACCGTTCTTTCCCCACGCCATGCTGCACCGGCTTTTCAAGCTGTCGTCTGTGCTCTTTCATTTCCACCGCCATGTTCCGCAGACGGCGCCATGAGGGAGGGCTTCCCGTGGCGGTGTCGCTACTTCACGGACCCCAATGCCTCGTTCAGCGCCGCAGACGTCAATGTGGCGCTCCCATTTAAACGGGTGATGGGCGTGGCGCAGCAGATGTACAGTCTGGCGCTGCCCCCACGCTTCGACCTGAACCATTCCTTGGACGAGTTATGGCGTATTAAGCGGCATTTTGACACGCTGAAGAGGTCTGCCCCCACCTGCCCATGCCCCACAGAGGGATAAGCCACAGTTGTCGGGGACCGGGGTTGACGGCGCCGCTGGAGCATCCGCCATTTTACTTGGCTCCCATCCTAAAGGGGGGGGGTCTCATGGGGGGCGGGGTGTGGCATGCAACGGGAAGGGGTTGGAGCCTTGAAATGTCCACACAGCAGGGGATGGTGTGGCGTGAGAGAGGAAGGGCTGAGTGCACAATACCCTACTAATGTTGCCAGATGTGTGGTTTGTTGTTTCAGCAGACTGAGATGGCTGTCTGGCACAGCGTGTTGCTAATTTGCATAACAAGCTGACCATAGCCACAACCGAATGAATGCAGTCACAATGGTGTTAGCGACTGGTTCAACTTGCCAATACAACAAATGGTCTCCCTTTGGGGAGTACCCAACAGTGGTGACATTGTTGCGCGGTGCATGACCCACGGTAGGTAGGTCCATTACTCTCAACCCTTCTCATGGAGCGATTGCACGGTTCGGCACCGGTTTGGCACCGAATCCACCCCATCTGAAAATGGTTAATGGGGGGGAGGAGGGGCTGTCACGGGGGGGGGGGGGGGGCGTTCCCGTAAGATGGGAGCACTGCCCTCGGCGGCTAGTCGGAACCACCCTGCACAAGCCTCGGCGGCATTTCAGATTGGCGGAAGTTGGGCTGGCACTTCGGCAGGGCGGCACTCTCAGCGGGCCGAGTTGGCCGGCCAGACTGCCAGCCGGCACTTCGGCCCACTAGTCGGACGGTTGAGATTGCAGGCCACTTCCCTCCAACCCCCTTGGTACTCACGTTACTCTTCGGTTGTGCTTGTGCTGCGTTCTTGATGCGTGTTTCCTTCCACTGGCCTGCTATCGCGGTTTACCCTTGTACACTGGCATGGCAGTCTTTAGTCTGTAGACACTGTCTGCCCCAAGTAGACGCAGTCCACTAATTGCAGACGTTGTCGGCATGTCGTAGATGCGAAGTGACAATGTTTTGGAAGGGAGCCGAAGGTCTCATTCCCCAAGAAACAGTGCTCATGTCGTTTACCCCTGCACACCCCATGGTGGTCTGTGGTTTGTAGACACTGTCTGCACCAAGTAGACGCGGTCCACTAATTGTCGACACCGTCGGCATCTTGTATATACAAAGTGACAATATTTGGGAAAGGGGACAAAGGTCCCCTTCCCCAAAAAACAATTCGCTAACGTCGTTTACACAGGCATGTCTGTCGAGCGAGTGAAGCAAGTGAGGAAGGCACTGGCAGCGTACGGGGGGCCATACAGTGGGGCTGGGAGGGGGGTTTGATCGTGCACTTGTCTAGTCAGAGTCCGGGGTGTACTTCAGTGGGCCGTTTTTCAGCCAAGTAGCGTATTTGGTGGGCCGAATCCGCCTGCCGAGAGTGCCCCCGAGGCCTAGCGCAGCACACTTCCGATGAGCTGCCCTCTGCCAAAACAAAACACCGGATGGCCCAGGCACCGACAGATACTCAGAGCCCGTAGCGGTCGATGGATGGTGGAGGAAGGTAGGAAAAGGGCAAGACTCTCGGGTTTTATTTTTGGATCACTGGACAGATCAATCTGTGTCTGGGACCCAGCTGCTGCGGAAGGGATCTGCGCCACGCTGAGAGTAACAACATTTCCGCGGCTGTGCGTACGAATGCCGCTCATGCAAGCAACGGTGCGGTGTTCTAACCAAAGTCAGTCACACTGTTGGTATGGCACTGCACTGCGCAAAGTCAACCGTCTGCTGCGGCGCGCAGTGAACCTGCATCCCACCGGGTCCACTACAGAACACCAATGCGACCCACCATGCACAGCTGAAAGCAGATTTTGACTTTAAGGGTCAAGGGCTCTTATTTTTAGCATGTACCCCTGAAGGGGCTTTTTGAATTGAGACAAATGGTTCGAATTTCTAGGGTCAACTCAATGAACATTCCACACCTTGACAAAGGACCCTCTTCCTCCTTGAAACTAGGAAAGTTTCTGGCAACTCATGGGAGGATACACAGCATGTCATGGGGGATTGGGTTGGGTTGGGCGTGTGCCTGTCCCCAGTCTTGACGTGTCCTGAAGCGCTTCCATTGTCATGAAATGGGATCCAGCCTGTCAGGGTGTCTCAGGCTTCCCAGCAGTCCCTGTCCTGTTCGAGCCAGGCACAGTGAAGCCTCTGACATGCACACTCTTGTGCACACCATGTCAATCCCTGGTCCTGACTTGGGGCACTGGGGTCCCTATGCAAAGCAGTCAGTGGAGTATCTGCCCTTATCCCCAAGCAGTTGCAGCCTTGGTGCCACAACAGCTGGTGCGTGGTCCAAGACATGATGCCACACTAGAAAGTCAAGGCCGAGCCACCAGACCGCGCCCTGTACGGGATGTGTTTGGTAGGTCTTGAAGCTACCAGAGGTTATCACACTCACCGCAGCTTGGGGGGAGGCGGGGCGGTTTTTATCTCACTGGTGTGTATTCAAATTTCTCACATTTAAGCATAGAATCCAAAAAGGCCTTAGAGGGCCGGGAACAAGTTTTCTGACACACACACACACACCCGACCTCCCAGCTCATACCGCAGGTGTCAGGGTCTAGTACTGAATGCCCCTGTACCTTGACTACAAGGCTCTCACCATTCATCCGTGTTGCTTTTGGATCGTTTGGATCGATCCCCTGCCGCACTCTCCCCTGCGGGTGTTCTCCCCAGCCCCATGGCTGTTCACATACCCCCAGGGAATTATGCTGCGCTTGCGGGGGGGGGGGGTCCAGTCACCACCGGAAACCTTGGGTCTTGATGTGCATCTCTTTGTAGAGGAGAAGGCCCTGATTTGATGGGCACTGTGTACGCACTGCGCATGCGCCATGCACAACCGCTCACCAGCGCCTGCACACCTCCACCCGCAGGTACACGCTGCTGCAAGTCCTCCCGGTACTGGCCCGAAAGCACCGCTTGTCCAAGTACGCCCTCAACATCGGGGCGAATGATGGCAAAACCGTGGGCCCTGACCCGCTGTGGCCCCTGTTCCAGACGCGCCCACTGAATCGGTACAACAATTATTCAGGTGGTCCTCGTGGCCCAAAAGCGTTCCAGATTCCCATCCGCGCTACGCCCCGGCCATCCTTATTCCCTCTTCCCCTCAGGCGTATGTGTAGAGCCCGACAGCCGCGCCTTCTACAAGTTACGCCACAATATCAAACAAGACAACGTCATCAAGACCCAGACCGAGCTCACCCCGAAAGCAGTAGCAGAGTTCTTGGACACCAACAGGTCCCTGGGAGCCACCGTCATTTCTCTTGCAGTTGAAGTGGATGTAACAGGAGTATTAAGGTTGGGTGAAGCGGCGTCAGGTGGTGTGGCGTGGTGTGGCGTGGTGTGGTGTGGGGTGGGGTGGGGTGGGGTGGGGTGGGGTGGGGTGGGGTGGGGTGGGGTGGGGTGGGGTGGGGTGGGGTGGGGTGGGGTGGGGTGGGGTGGGTTTTCTCGTTTCTGGTTTCTGCGCGACCCGCCCGAGGCTCCAGCACAGCTAGAGGAGGACCCACCGAAAATCGGGCTCTCTCAACCACCAAAGGGCAGCTTACTCGGTCCCCCGCGGGTGGGCCAAAGCGGGCAGCGCGTGGAAGCACCCGCGTCATGGGGACTGCCACGGGCCAGTTTTCGTGGGGGGAGGGGGGTATCCAGGTGGGTGTGGTGGTGGTGCAGTTTTGGGTGGGTGGGTGGTGGAAGAGGGGAGGCTCCGCTGGTGGTTGTGGTCGCTGGGGGTGCCGGGCAGGGAGCTGGAGTGGCAATGGCTGGGTTGTGGCTACGTGTGGAGCTGCTGGCGTGCTTGTGTATCGGTTTGGTGGTCGCAGCATTATTGTGGTCGCTGTGGGCCACTGTTTGTCGTGGCAGTGTAAAGGCAAGGTGCAAATTGGCGGCGGACAAGAGGCGCCTGCCAGAGGAGGGCCCCGGATTGCAATCGCAGGGCACACGGCTGCAATGCAAAGTGGGTCAAATGGTTGAATGCCGACCGCCGACACTGTACCGCCAACCGCCAGCAGTTACCCGCCAACCGCTGGCGGTTACCGGCCAATTTGTTGTGCATCACGTACCGACCGCGGGTGGAGGGTCGCATGGCTTCTCTTCGCCAACAACAAACTCCAGATGGACGTAGTACCGAATGATGTGCAGCTCCGCCGTGTGTATTGCCTCGTCCCCGTCAACGTACCCATTTGTTGGGTCAAGTGTAATTCAACCAGAGATGTTTTTTTTCTGCGACACGCTGGGGTGCGGGATGAGGGGAGGTGATGTGGGGAGCAATAGCCGTTTTTCGGCCAGGCGGCACTTTCGGTCGGCCGAATCCGCCTGCCGAGAGTGCCCCCGAGGCCTAGCGCAGCACACTTCCGATGAGCTGCCCTCTGCCAAAACAAAACACCGGATGGCCCAGGCACCGACAGATACTCAGAGCCCGTAGCGGTCGATGGATGGTGGAGGAAGGTAGGAAAAGGGCAAGACTCTCGGGTTTTATTTTTGGATCACTGGAGTAATCACCTGCAAGCCGTTCATGCCCCCGCAAGTCATTGAGTGGGGGCCTGTGTCCGCGTGTTCGCAGCGCATCGTGGGGGCCCAAACGTGCTCCCAAATGCTGCACTTCGATGGAGGGAGGAGAGGGCAGACGCGGGGCCCCCCACACTGTTGCCCTGTGCCGGCACTGAATAGTTGTTGTTTACCTGCCGTCGGCCATGGCTCGGGGTTACAAGCCACCGCTCAGTGCCTGCACACTGTCCACATTGCCCTCCATTCGGTGCTTTAGCGTCCCTGCCGTTGTTGACGTCCTGAAGCTCGACATCGACAGCTTCGATTGCGACCTCCTGGAGGCCTTTCTGGAACACCGGAAGGTGTGTCAGTTTGCTTGGGCTGGGCCGCAGCACCTTTCGATGGCCTCATGCCGCATAGTCCTGCACTTCTTTTGCCGACGACTCTGCCGTCGGCCCCTGCTTCATTTTGCACTCCGGAGGGCCCTGCGGTAGGGCCCTGCGGTAGGGCCGCCAATGGACGTTCCTCCGACGCCAACTGCCGCTGGCCGACCGCCAAACGTCGCCCGCCAACCACCAACAGCCAACCAAACCCGCCGTGAACTCACTCCACCCGCTGTCCGTTCACTAACAACCGCAGGCGCCTCGTTGTCCCGGATTCCCCAGCCGCCGTTTCTTCTTCAATGACCACCCGTCGGCGCTCAGCCACGGCCTTTTGGACCCTCCCTCCGAATTTCTCCGACTGATCGACTGCAGGCGGTCGTATCTGTGGCTCACCTTGGACACCTGTCCTCACGGGCCTGCAAATTGGCGGCGGAACGTCTTAAGGAAGCCATCCCCCTCGCAAGGACCGCCCCCCACTGTGTTACACTTCCCACATCAATGGCCATGAGCACCCTCCAAACCTCGCGGTCCTGGGAATGTCTGAAGGTGAAGCATCGCCGGCCCCGGCGTGGGAGGGACGCCAAGGGGCAGAAGCAGCACTTGTGCGCAGAGGGACGACGGTCCCACTCTCCGCTACCCTGCGCTTCAGGCTTCGGCGTGGACACCAGCGCGCCAGAGCCCGACATTGCGGAGGGGCACATTGGAACGGCACCCACCGCTTTGCTTTGGTGGCATCAAAAGGCCCCAAACTCCTGGAACAGTGCAGGCACGTCCGCGCAGAAGTAGATTACTCTGTATTCCTCTGAGCCTTGTGAACCACAATAGGGTGCCTTATGAAATTTCTTTGGCCATCAACGCGGCAAATCCGCCCATCACTGGCGACTTCATCACTCAGCAGGCGCACACCGACTTAGGCCGATTCTCGGCACGCTGGGCGCAGAACTACTGGTAACATCATGCTGCCTGACATGCACCTCACGCCCATCACCCTTCACACGTTTCCTTGCGACCACGCAGCCCTCCAACTTGTCAACGATGGCCACCCAGTCATCAAGTGTCCGGTGTGTACAAGGAGGGCCTGCTCATGAGTGGGGCCCCACACCCTCCGTTGACAGACATGGCAACGGACAGCGCTTGTACTGCGCGGTCGCCGCCAGCCTCTCTGCAACACCGCCCGCAATGGGACTGGTGGGCATTCAGGGGGACTTGGCCTGAGGCTCGATTGAGGGTGATGGGCAGGTGTACCCGCTCGGTATTGCACAGATGATGAACAAACAATGCGCTGTGTGTCCATCTGCAGTACCTTGTCATTTTGGCGGAGATCAACTACGAGATCCCGCCGCCGTTCGCGTTCGCGCGGCTCTGGTCGAAGGAAATCAAGTTCTGCTCCCGGCCATTTGCATATTACGGCTGCTCCGTGGCCTATCAAGAGGAGCTTATGCAGGTCTTCCGAGGCAGGGGATGGGGACGGGGCTGGGGCAGGGGACGGGCAGCCACCTCCCACGCCGCCACCGTCGCCAGGGATGGCAGATACCCCACAGGCGCATCATAACGGGTGTCCCCAGTGCAATCTTCCGCTGGCAGATGGGGTGCGTGAGGAGGAGTAGGGGTGGCAGTCTGCGCCCATTGCTCATTTGGGGCTGGGTGCAAAGGAGGCGGCGGCGGCCGTAGTGTTGCTGTACCGACCCCCGCCCCCCCGAAGTTGAAAGCCCGCCCACCCCCGTACGCCGTCTGGGCTTTTCAGGCCTACGGCTATACGCTGCTCCAACTGATCGGCAACGACGCCCTCTTCATCCGCACAGACGACCGAGACCTCTTCGGCTCCCTCTTCTTCCCGGCGTTTGCGTGGTACTACAACGACCGCATTTGCTGGTCCGCCCTCGAGGGCGGGCGGAAGGGTATGCCACAGCCTCAGTGGATTGGCGCGCGGGGCGGTGCATGGGATGCGCCGCGGCGCTCGGGGGGTCCCGGGCATCGGGTGGTGCCGTTGTGGACGTCAGAGTGGCACACGGAGGACCACTGCTCCCTATCCCGCCCCGTGGCGCGCGCTTTGTTGCCGGCGCCTGCGTTTCGAGGGGCAAAGGCTGGGTCCAGGGTACAGAACCACCACGGCTCTCGAATGCGTGCAGGGAGCCGTGGTCGGGGGCGGGCAGCCCGCATGTTTTGGAAGGTGGCCCTACCGGAGTGTTTGTTCTTTTTCACGGAACGGATCTCACTACAACTAATATCGCTGATTCGAGGGCGGTTTTGTCTACTGATGGCATTGCAAGTAGTGTTTGTCATATTCACGTCCCAACCAGTCGTTTGGTATAGGGATGGATGATAAAGTTTTGCTATTCATTATTTTCATTCTTTTCGATCATCGTTTTCCTTTCGAGGGAGCAACAAAGAATAGAAGACGCAAATGGAAAAGTTTTGGATGGCCGAATTCTTCGTATTCTTGGCGGTTCTCGAACTCGTCGTGATTTCGATTTCAAAACATCCGCAGTGCACACTGGCCTATGACGGTCCGTACCGCGGTCATCTGGCTTTGGGGTCTGGCCCTGGTGACCAGGCGGAAGCCCTCGCCCCCTGCCCTACTCCCTCCCCGTGTGGAAGAGGCGGTAGTGCGACCCCCCGGTGGAGGTCACGTACTGCCCTTTGGTGGCGCGCCCGTGCCCTCCCTGTGTGGGCCGGTGCGGTGCCGCCCCCGCGGGGTCTCCCCCCCGTACCTCACAGGCGGGTGAGGGTACGGCGACCCCGTGCGAACCCCATCGACAGCACGCTGCCCGAGCGCATGCCCCCCCGCCCGTGTCGATGCCCCTGACCGCCCGTGACGTGTCACGGTGCGCAACGTGTGCGGCCGCGGAGAGGATTGTGACACTGGGGCGCGACGGGCCATGCGTGGGACCCGCGTGTGGGAACCGCATTGGAAGGGGGCGGATGACTTCGAGCGGAGATAATTTCGTGGGAAATTTTCGTCTTTATGGAACGTGGTGCAATTTTCCCCTGGCGAAATCTGGAGGGTTTGGCAGTGGAGTGTGTGCGTGAGGCAGTGTAAGCTTTGGGAACGCCAATCCTGCGGCGCACAATTGGGGAATTATGATGGAACATGGGGAATTGTTCCCTTTGTGAACCGTCCTTTTGAATGGGGAGTGGTCATCGCTACATTTTTGTCCGTTTTGAGTACTGTGCCTCGCTGTTGTGCCCGTTTGACCTACTTCCTTGACCCAAAGTTGAGGAAATTTAATGCGGTGCGATTTCCCCCTCAGCCAATTGCCCTTCCCCTGCGGCGCGCAGGAGGCAGTCCCTTTGGGATTTGCACGGGTGGCGCAATTTCCCCCTCCGAAAATTTCCCCGGCGAAATAGTCCCCGCACAACATTATCCCTCCCCCCCTCCTGTGGCAGGGGCGAGAAGGTATTTCCCCTGTGCGCCACTGACCCGCCCCATGCCACCACGGCACTCACCAGCACTATGATCGTCTTCTGGTGGGCTGGCACCTGCACCAATCCCCTGCACGCACCCTCGTGCGCTGTGTGCAGGGCATCTGAAGCACGCCAGTCGCAAGCGGCACTGGCGGTCGTGGGTGTTCAATCATCAGCTGGATGCTGCAATGCAGAGCATCTTCTGCCATTTCTTGGACGCTGCCGCCAACTGCGCCAATCGGAACTACACGTTCGGGGACTATCAGCAAGCGATGGGCCACGAAATGAAGTTCCGCGGGCTTGTGTGAGCGTGTGGTATGCGCGTCAGAGGCCATGCGGCATGATCCAGTGGGGGAGGGGCTTCAACCCTCCGTGCAGATTGCTGTGCAGCAAGCAACCAGCTGTTCCGAACAGAACATCCTGACATACAGCAAGGACAATAAGTTGGCTTGAGATTCATCGTCGCCGCTTTCTTCCTTTTTCTTTTTCAATTTCAGGTGAGCACTGGGAGTGACCACTGTAGCCATTCCCTTCCACATTCCTTGCGGGTGTTGCCAGTTTATCAAATACACTGTTTTGCATCGAGCACGTGAACCCCGCGCCACGCAACCAAACATTGTGTTGATTGCACATCTGTGTGTGCACGGACGCCACCTGCCAACAAATTTGGGGTCCATTGTGCCACAGGCAGTGGAAGCCGAGTTTATTTAGATTAACTGGGGGTCCATATGGCGGGCCCAAACAACCCCAACCTCGCGTGGAACCGCCGAGCGCGGGGTCCCAACGCCTCTGGAACGATGGTCCGCCCGGCTGCGGTGGGTTGTGTGGCAGAAGGTTGGCCCGGGGTGCCATGCCTCACCTCCTGCTATGCCCATACCTGCGCCGCCCCAGTGGAAGAGACCACACACCACACACTCACGGCACGACTTGTGCTCACATCTACGCAGGACCGGGGCTGGGCACAGTGCTCTGCAGTACTGCAGGTGGGCTCCGATCCGCGGCAACTGAATCCTAAATTCCAAGCAAAGAACACACAAATGGCTCGGCCTGTCCCAGACCCCAAAAAGAACCCCAGCCTTATTCAGCCTTTCTGCCCCCCCCCCTCCCCCCGAGACGGCCACCCCCCCACACCCCCAATTTTGACCAATAGTCGGAGCTTGGCTTGCATGGGGACCGGGTCCAGTCCCTGGGGGGATGCTCTTTTCTCTATGGCATCGTTACTGAAAATCCAATCGAGAGTCTCAGCACTTGCCACTTGTTGCACGCGCATTGCGATGTGCGGAAGTTTCTTGTCTTTGCCATTTGCCATGGAACGTGGTAGTTTATGGGGAGCATTGCAGGGATTGTGTAGCCAGATGGTAGAGTTGACCCCTTTGAATGAGTCGAAAAGCTTCAGCAAAAACAACTCATTACATACACACATTTTCTGGTATTATTTCCCTGTCTCAAGGTCCCCCCTTGGATTATGCAATTCAAGTGACCGAAATGGGTGGCACTCCAACCAAAAGCTACTGTCTAAAGTACACGACCAGTGCTTGCTCAAAAAGAATTGCTGCCGAGTCAACCGCTCGCCAATTTTCTCGGACCCAAAGTTTGTCACATCTCTTGCACATCGCAAGAGCAGCAGCAGTTCTCCCCAAGCATCGCATTTTCACCCCAAGGTTGCTTACCAACAGCCTACCGCAAATATGTTGTGTGCATGCGATTGTCTACTGCTGCAATCTTGCCTGTTTTGCACACGGTGATGGCGTGCCACTTCAGCACGTGACAGTGTCGCCACTGCATGTTGAGATTTAACAGAAAAGGCAATCTTTGCACACATTTAATCGGAAGACAGGATACACCTCCTCGGAAGGAGTGCCCTTTGGCTCGTGTGGCTTCCCCAGGCCTCAGGCTTATTCATGGGAGTTTCATGGCGCACAAATCAGTGGGAAAAGACACGGCCTGTATGTCATCACCCCGTACCCTCCAGGTTCAGCATTGGGGAGGCTGTCGGGGCGGGTCCCGTGAAGGCGCTCTATCGACCCTCCGCCCCCGCACCCTAACATTCAAGACGGCGCAACACGAGGCCGTTCAAGACACCTTTCGGTAGTGGCTGCACACTCCCAACTCGCTCTGGCATCTCAGATCACTCAACTCTCAACGCGATGCATTGGCATCTGACGTACAAAGCAACGTCGGATCTTTACGTTCCCCGGGCGATGCCTGCCACGACAACGGCCTGTGCGGAGCTGCAGTCTTGGGGTGCACCGCTCCTCTTCATCTTTGGATGCCCAGCCTCTGCGCACTGTCTGCCTCCTCGACATCGAAAACCGATTCAGTCAGTCCCCAGCAGACAACAGCAGTCGCCAGGGGATGGCCGGCCCGCCCAGTGGCCTTGTGGCGCCTTCAATCGGCCGCTCCTCCTTCCTGCCGCCCTCAGCGCCCGCGGAATGTTTGCTGGGGTCGGGGGCACAGGGGTTTGATTGCAAGCGGAAGAAGCGCGATGCTGGGGCTACTGGTGGCACCACGCGCGCAGACGAGCTGGAGATCGAGGGGAGGTGGAGGAGTGACTCAAACTCGGCATTTTTTTGTGGGGGGGGGGGGGGGGGGCGAAAGTCCTGCACGACTGGAGGCCCCCAAGTCCAGTGCCCCCTCTCATCCCCTCCCGATGTTTATCTGAGCATCTCCTGCGTCAACAAGCCAACTGGTTGTTACCTGAAGGACCGGAGTAGTAACGCGCCCGCAGGACAGAGAGTCAGGCAGGGGCATTTCACCAACGAGGATACCCTCAAGGTAGGCAATAGCTTGAACAGAGGGTGGGGGATTTCTCACAAAACCAGTCGCACGCTGCACCAAATCATGAGCTGTGCAAACACATCTAACCGCATGTACAACCGTCTCAAATCGCCTGCTACCGCTTCCCTGCTCATCGGTAACCGCTTTGTGCACAGCAGCTTCACACTCCTTCCCTCCAACAGACTCCCTACCAAGGGACGGGTTGCATTATGGCAGGAATTGACACGTGTCTGCCCCCGGCCCCGTTTCATCCGGTTCGTGACCAAAGCCCATTTGGGCGCCAAAGCAATCGTTGATTGCTGTGTGCAGATGGACTGACCCCTACTTTTTCATATGCAGATGAGCCACAGAAGTTTGGGCGAATGAATGAACAGTGGTGGCCTGCTAGTCGTCAGGCGAATCGAAACGGTGGATTCTTGAAAAATGGCACGCAAGTGCCGTTGTTCGACTGTTTTTGGATGCAAAGGATGTCTGTGGTGGCCGCCATTTACCTCCATTACAAACCTTATGAAATCATGAAAATTCGTGTTCAGTCACTCTTCGGCACCTGTTTAGCCTGGTCAGCACTTTCCGTGCAGCTTTTTTTCGGGTTCTAAAGGTGCTTAGAATGACCCTGAATGCCTACTTTTGGCATTGGTGCACACTGTGTCCATGCTCGGGTAGGGGTACAGGAGCCACTGGACAGCGTGAAAAGTGGGTCAAACGTAGGGACGCATGACTGTGAGAAAATCTCAGTTTGGACCACGAATACCCGTATTTGGCGCTCTTATGTCCTACGCAAGTCCCAGAATGCGTTGAAAAGGGCCAATTGTGGGACTGAAAGTGGGCCAACAATTCCGTGTCCAAAATGCTCTGCGACCATCCGGCGCAAAAAAGCGGCAGGGGGGTTGGGCCATGCAATTTGTGGCGCCTGTTCTAGCACGGATTTCCAGCTACATCTGAAATTTCAGAATTAGACCTTTTATCTGACTGTATGCTGCTAATTGGCCTGCAGCGTTAATCGCTGCTGCCTGCCCAATGGCTACAGTATTGACAATACCGAGTGATTAAAGTGAAGCTATAAGGTCATGCGTGTTAAAATCTTTGAAAATGACGCAGTTCTGGTGCATTGGCCTGCTCACAGTCTGAAGCAGTATGGGTACACACATTTTGTGCTGATTCGCATTTAACGGTTTCACTGCTTTTCTGTGATGCAACTGGGTGCAACCGTTACAACCGTGCAGTTGCACCTGCAGGGTGCTGGGGTAGGAAGTTGTGTCCCATGCATTGTTGAGGCCCAAGGGTATCAGTTTTGCAGTCATAATGTTAAAAAAAAATGGAAATCTAGTACGTAACCCATATAGTGGCATTTTTTTTGCTGTTTGGTGGTTGGATGATTGCACCTTGAATGGCACGAAGAATGAGGATGGCGCGACAAGTCCACAAACACGTTTTTCCCTTGAGGCTGCAGGATGATGCAACCGGCGGCAAAGGCATCTGGTACATGCAAAAAATGTGCCTCTAGTGGGGCCCACGCAATCGGAGTGTAACCGCCCGATTTGTGGTTAGTGGCACCATGGTTGTACCACAACCCTCAGCACACTGTAGGCAGGCCAAAGCCATTCATGGAGATTCCCATGGCATGCAACCCCTGATTGTAGATTGACCACAACAACCCCTCTCCAACCATGTGTGCAACCCCCAAAGGGGTGTTAATGTAAGGGAAAGGTGCCCTTTACCATTACCCAACATACCACAACAATAGTAGGGGGGCGTACCGTGCGCTGTGCGCGCGCTGTGCGAAAAGTTGGCTGTTCTCCACCACCGGGAGTTCGGTAAGTTCAGAAGATTGAAAGGACGTCAGTGAATGGCTGCTGCAGTGGACGGGGCTATAGGGGGCAGAATTTAGGTCCCTGGGACCCATGGCAAGCATCAGATGTTTGAATTTTTGAGTTTTGAATTGATTGTGCATGATTCCGCAGGTGGGTGGTTTTCAGGGTTGTTACCTGGATAATCACCGTAATGATTGGCGCTGTGCGCGCGCTGTGCCCGCGCTGTGCGAAAACGCCCCCTAGTTGCCTCATCAACAACATTTCCCAGTTTTCATCACGTAGATGCTGCTCAAGGCGGCTTGCAAGATTTGGGTCAAGCTAGCCTAGCCGCGTGAAACCACTCAACTCAATGAACGCTATGAATAGGGCTGACCATGAGTCACAAGCATTCATCATCCCATGTCAATGAGTGGAAGCTATGCATTCTTTTTTTTTTAACACCAATTCAGTGGACATGGTGGTTGAATATTTAGGGGTGGGTAGGTGTGGTAATAGTTTCAGGCAGACAGTAAGGGTTGCTGCTTTACATACGGAGGCCAATCAGAGTAGCCTAACTTTAGCGGGTGAGCTTAGGGCGGTTCAAGCGGGGTGTGGGGATGAAAATGTACAGTATTTTGGGGAACCGGGTCGCTTTTTGGGTCCCAGTTTGAATGCCTTCGGCTGATGCATGCGCAAGGTGCAGAAATCCCCACCATGACCGGGATCTTGCCGAGACACTATCCCAAAATATGGGGAAAAGGGTGAAAATGTGTCATTTTTGGAAAAGTGAGTGGAACAATGGTGATAGACCACCCCAAAAAAGGTGGAAAATGGTGGTTTTCAGTGCTGATGGGACACAGGGTGTGGGTCTCTTGGGTGATGGCAGGAGGAATAATGGGGCGAAATGGGGGTAATGGAAGGGAATGGGAGAAGATGGGGGGAAATGGGGGGAAACGGTTGAAGATGTGTTGTTCTTGGACAGCGGAGTGGTAAAAGTGGTGATAAACCATCCGAAAAAAGGTGGAATATGGTGGTTTTAATTGCTGATGGGACACAGGGGTGGGTATACTGGGTGATGGCCGGAGGAATAATGGGGGGGAATGGGGGAAAGTGGGGAAGAATTTTTTTCCATCCCCCCTTTCCCCCATTTCCCCCCCATTTCCCACTCCCCCCATCCCTCTTTTCCCCCATTTTCCCCCATTGTTTCCCCTTGTTCCTATTTCCCATTTTTCCTCAGGAACGTTGTCGGGCACCTTTTTGCCATTCATGTCAAGGATTTCTGGGCCTTGTATGCGGCACCAACCCCCATCTCTTCCTGATGTGACTACCCAATGCCATCCATGACTGCTAGCCGGTCATGAAGAGGCCATTCCACCAATTGAAAGAAAATTGAGCACGCCACCAAGCTGGCGCACACAAAAAGCACTAGGTGTTTCATTCGATTGGGCAACAATGCATTCATTTCAAGTGTTAAAAGCCTGTTGCAGGAGTTGGGGACATGTAACACCTTGCTCTTTGCACCCTTAGCATGGGTTTGAGTAAAGCAGCAACACAATCGAGAAAACCAGCATTTGTCCCGCTTTGTATGGAAAGGCACCCCATATTTTCTTGGGGGTGCAAAGTCACCTCGGAAATGGTAACTTACTCACGGGCCCAAAATGCCGTTTTGGCAAAACAGTCTCTCAGGAGTGTGCACAGAAAACCAATTTGAAAAATATTTGACAGAAGGCATTCCACGTTACCAATAGCAATTTATTCTACTGCTGGCAGTAGAACATGGGCGGATCAAGGCACTATGTCCACATGTGTCGAAGATGTGTTCCCGTGGGTGTATCAAGGGGGGGAGGGGTTGGCGCAGGGATGTCTACACACACATGGGCTTATGTACTGCCGAATAGGCCCACACACACACGTGTTTTGTGCCTATTACGGAAGGGAATACAGCCCTCTAGGCGGGTGAGAAGGGAGGTACTCGTTGGTACTGTCTGTTTCAGTCCATCTACACGGCTCATACTATAGAGTACACCCGGTTATGCAGTACCGGGGGCGCATCACATGGCTACTAGTTTTGCAATTAGTAGCCCAGCGGGCCTTTTACCATTTTTGTTGTGTCTTTTTACTGCCAGCAGTAGAAATACTGCAGTGCAATACATGGTACTTAATACATGTTGTAGGACCATAAAACTATGGGCTATGCCCCTAGTGTACCCCGCATTACTCGGGTATATGCCCCTTTAGTGGGGGACCATGTCGTGGTGCAATATGCACCTGGTGGCCATGTCGACGACAGTGGGGATTGAACCTGTGCCCACAGTTGACGGTCCACCATGCATACCGCTGCACTAGACGACCGGGTACCGGATTTCCAGTTTTCATTTTTTATCAATTTTTTTCACTGAAAAAAAAACACTGCTTCATGCATCGTATGTGTCACATACAAGACTTTCCAGCTCATGGCCACTCTTTGATTGTTGTGCAGCACCTCGTACGCACATTTCTTTACATTTCCCCTTGCTGCAGGCTTGCAAGAGAATTCCCACGGTGATTCTGCTGCTGGCAGTAGAACAGGTCACGGTGTCCATCAAGGGTCACAACGTAGTGCTGCGCTCTATTGTTACCCCATGGAGTTCTACGTTGTCCAACCTTGTCTGTTCACTTGTTCACTTGATTGTGCGCTGTCTACATTTTGCGTTGCACTGCTTTCATGTTATACCTTGGTGCCCTTCACGACACAGGCCTTGTCGATGTATGGTTCCTGTCCCATTGTACACACATGTTCTCTTGTGTTCTTATCAGCATACACCGAAGACTGTTGTCCGAGGTATTTGTATGCCGTCCTCCGCATTAGTATCCTGTTTGGTAAACGTTGGAACATAGATCAATGTCCACCCTGCTGGGGTACCGTTCTACTGCTGGCAGTAGAATACACAGCGACACGTTGAGTCCTATCAGTAGTGTGTATAACAAGTACATCTGTGGAACTCTATCACTGCCGGGCCACCTCACCATAAGGTGAGACTTGTTCTACTGCTGACAGTAGAAGCTCCCCTCACGCTGTGGTTTTTTGCTAGACACCCATGTCCTACACCCCGCCCTCCGGTGCCATCGATTTATATATGTGGCGTAGTCTCCTTAACATGGAGAACCCTTATCAATCCGCCGAGGATCTATGTGGGGATGTTGTTGACAGCGGTCCGGCAGAATTCCTGGTGGATTTGTGCTTGCAGCTGCGCATCAACCCTAAGACCCGCCGGCAGAACTCTTTGAACAACTTCAAGGAGGACTGGGAGGACCGAGGGCGGAAGCAGTGGTTACGGAGGTTGATACCAACCATCTTTATGCTATAACGTACTAAGCTTAAGCTTAGTCATTCCGATGCTGCCCGGGCAAGCCTGCCTCAAGACACATCACGGGTTAGCAAACGGGTTCGTGTTCAGCTTGCCGCCTGCGGTTTGCTGTCAAGCCGTCAGGCGCCTGTGGTGACTTGGGTAGATATTATTGAGCAGGAGGTGCTACGGATGATGCAACATAGGGGGGGAACACTTGTTGCCTGGGTAGATCAGTTCAACAAAGCCCGGTACTCCAAAAACCCGGCCACTGGACGCGACATATCATTGTCAACAACGGCAAGGGCATTTATACCTGCTGGTAGTTTGAGGGGACATTTTGCGGGGCACCCCATGCCTAACTCCCCGTATAGTGATGAGGCTGAGCATGTTACGGACTTACAGGATACATGGATGTCCTTTACAGCAGCGACAAAGCACCTTGTGTGTCAACACATGAGTTTTGAGGAGGTACGGTGCCCGCTGGACCTTCGCCGCAAGGACGTTGAGGTTACCCCATGGTACCCCTTAGCTATTAGGGATGTGCCTATCTCCGCAACCTTTGGGTTTCACCAGGCCATGTATGGCGTACTTCAGTTGGCTAACAATTGTTCGGCACCCGTCTTACCGATGTTATGCGACATCACGATATACTACAGCTACTGGAAAATGTTGTACAGCTATTGGATGCAACCACTCCCGCTGCACCATGTGTATGGCTCCGTTTGTCCTTTGTTCGGTATCTGGCATCCATATAAGTACTGTGTTGATCACACGTGCAGTGCTTTCCTTCCATTCATGGTGGCACTTGAATATGAAGGGTTCCTTCAAAACCCAGCGGCAGGACAACTGTATGCATATCCTTCCCTTATTGTTAAGGAGCGTCTTATTTTGGCTATTTGTCTCTCCATACCAGGTATACGTGCTCACTTACGTTCTATTGCTGGCAGTAGAACACTTAAAGATAAGTTGTTAGCAGGGCTATACGGACTTGTTTTCCAATATGCCCCGGCCTTACTTTGTCTTGGTATTATGGTGCGCCTTTGTTCGTGGTACCACCGTACACCCGGTACCGGTGACGCAGCCAGGTGCCGCCTGCAGGTTTCTCTTTACTTGATTCAGAAATTGAACCCACAACAGAGACGGTGGTTACAAGCGAGCTTTGCACTTAGCACTACAAATGTGGTCCCCATACCACTCTTCCCTTCCTGTGTTTGCCTTTGTGGAGGAGAAGGGGGGGGGCCTGTTGTCCCGGTTGGCACAGGTAGTGGGCGAGGACACCAGCATTACCAGCGTTGATGACTACCACAACGTTTTTGTTACCTTACGCCACTGGCAGCCCGGTACTCGGAAGCCCCTAACAAGCCCCCACATCACCGGCGAGTCAGTACGACCTGTGAGCATGCATCTTACACGGTTGCTAGCGTGCATTCATTCTGGTACTGTGCCGTTTGTTAGCACTAGGAACTTGTGCCAAGCACAAAGAACAAGTCATAAAGGCCCAAATCTAGGCAAGATGGCTACATAACTCGTGCCTTCTAGCGTGTCCCTAGTGCGCAGCATGCAAAAAAAGTCAGCAAAGGCCCAAATCTAGACAACATGGCTACATAGCCCTTGCCTTCTTTGGGGTCCCCCATGCTCACCGTAGGGAGAAAAAACGACGTGGATACTTCAACCCTGCCTTCTCAGGGGCCCAAATCTAGGCAAGATGGCTACATAACCCCTGCCATCTGGAGGGTCCCCACTGCTCAACACGGGGAGAAAATCAGAATGGCCAAAATCTGGGCAAGATGGCTACATACCCCTGCCTGCTTGGGGTTCCCCGGTAACGAGCATATGGAATAAATCAGAAAAGGACCAAATCTAGGCAAGACAGCTGTGTAACCGTGCCTTCTTGGGGGTTCCCAGTGCCACACCTCCACCTTCTCCGGGGCCCCACCCTTGGCAAAATGCCTCCAAAACCCCTCCCTTCTTGATGGACCCCAGTGCTCAGCACAGGAAAAAAGGCGAAAGCGTGCAAATTTGGGCAAGATGGCTGCATATCCCCTGCCTTCTTGGGGGTCCCCAATTCCCAAATTCCAATGTCTCTATTCATGGTAGGTGTTTCGCCCAATGGGAGGTTGACTTTTTGGAGAAAGAAACCACCATTTGGGCTTAGAAAACCAACTACCCACCACGCCTGTTCGTAGCCAAGACTTGTGTGGCACACAAAAGGTTGGCACCCATATGTGGTTGAATATGCAGCTTAAAATCCCACAGACTTCAAAGATTTTGGGGGTGCAACGGTACCCGTTTCGGGGTAACTTACTAAAGGGTGGATTGGGGGCACAACCAACACCCCCTTTTTCGTAACAAAATCCCAAGAATATGCACGGACTCAAAAATGAATTTTAGGCTTCACAGAACCACATCTCAGACGCCAACTTGTTCTATTGCTGGTAGTGGAACTCGCCTGTAGAGGGTGGTAAACATGACTGTGGGAGGAAATGGTAATCGGAAAAGGCGCGGTTACGAGGAGTAGACACACAACTTGGTATGTTGACATGCTACGCAACAGTAGAAGGCAAGCATGCACAACAGTGTCTCCTCATGAAAAGGAAAAATAGCTACAAGTCTCATACCCGTTTTTCATAAGACGGCACCTATTTCTTTACCGTTAGCAGTAGAACTTGCACCACAGCAATCGGATACGAGATCTTTTTTCACGACAGACCTATGGACATCCTGAGTTGAGTAACAAAGTTGAGTAACAAAGGGAATACAACACAGCCCAAGTGCACAAAAACATACAATGCAATGCCACCGGTCAGCAGGACAACTGTTTGTGGCAGGCGGCACGATGCGGGCTTTTAAGTGAACACATATGGTGAAGGATAACAGTATGAGGGCACTACTGCCAGCAGTAGAACTGACCAGAGCGATATTGTTACAATGTCGGAAATAAGCCTGGGAGGTCCGGGACATCAAGGGCAGTGTGTGTGCAGGGGTGTTGCAAACTAGGTAACAGGACTGGCAAGCACACACAACTTTTCTTTTACTGCCAGCAGTAGAACACAACTGCACACTGACAGGCAGCAAGGGCTCAGTGCAAAGCAGTGCAGTTTGCCCCACACACAGGGCACCAACGCATCGCAGTGCCATGCAGCAACCAGTATCCAGGGGGGGGGGGTTACTGCCAACAGTAGAACACTAGCATGCATCAGACTATCTTCTTCCCCTTACACCCGCTCTTCTATCTTCTTCGCTCTTTCGGGTCTCTCCACTTGCAGCCGTGGCCTCCAGAACAAGAGCAGACTGGGAGGCACTAGCAGACGGCTTGGCTGCAGGGCTGGCCTTGGACTATGACGCCTTACTCTTTGGAGTACCAGCAGCAACTAGCCCTGTTGTGTTGTGCCGAGGGTTCTCATCCGGGGCGGGCAGGGGAAAGGGGCTCTCCATCACACATGACAGTTGGGATGATGCGCTGGTCCTCTTGCCAGCTGCCTTTAGCGTACTTGCTGCCCTGGCAGCTTGCTTCTCCTACTTGGCCTCCTGCTTCATCACCTGCTTGTCTACTTTCTTTGCCTGTTTCGCTGTCTCCTCAAAGCGCTTGTCCAGGGCCTTTACCGCAGCCGGGGTCACCGGGGTCACATTGGCAAACAACGACAACTCACCTTCAAAGTCAGCCGGCAGTGCGTTTGTGTGGTGGTCACCTCCTCCGACAGTACCTTCTGCATGCTTTTGGGTGGCAGGCCCGTGCAATCCCAAAAGCAGATGGTCCATCGCAGAGAGTACACCAAAAGGGCTGATGCTGTCCTCAAAATTTGTTGTGCTGAGCGGCACGACGCATGAAACACCAACAGCATGGGCTGTGCTGGATGTGTTGGGACATTCATTGATGGGACGAGAAGCTCATACCACCGGCGGAACATCGAGGTGCGCCATGGGTAATTCACAACCATGTATGGAGGATGCCGGATGAATTTCTTAGGTTGCAGCAACACACTGTACAGAACACTGCATGTGAATTCAGTTCGGCTACCCTTCGAAACCATGTCCGTTTCCCCTGTATTGTACACCGCCATCTCGGTCTTCTGCCACGTTGCAAGTGCAGAGTGCCTCTCCTGAAGGGATGCTGCCTGCTCCCTTGCGTTCGGTCCATACACAATGCAGGGGGTCCCATCAACCACCAACTTACCTCCCAGCACCACAAAGATCGTGTCCATCGGTTTCTCAGGCCCAAGCTCAATGTATGCCAGCTGGGCGGCACTCACAGTTCCCATCTTGTCCTTGCAATATCGCACTGTCCGCATCTTGTTGTTCACCACCTCGGCCACTCCATCCTGTGCGGCATCCGTGCTCACAGTACCTTGTGCAGTCATGTCTGCTAGCAGACTCTTCCTCAACCCCTGGTGTGCTGCTTGAGTCTAGAACTTGGCCTTCAGTAAATCCTTTGCCTTCACCTGCAATCACTCCACTCTCCAAAGTGTTGCCGCCCGTCCGCGCAGTCCCCAACTCCACAACCGGTTGTCCCAAGCCATCACACGTTTCGCTGTGCCCTCAGTGCCTAAGAAAATAAGACAACAGAGTTCCAATTGGACATAGTGTTCTACTGCCAACAGTAAAAGGCACCTGCATTTGTATGCACTAGGCCTGTCGCATCGAAATGAAAAAAAGAACACCCAGAACTCAGTTCTACTGTCAGCAATAAAAACCGGTGTACAAGACAGCTGATTGCCCACAAAACATGCATGACATACGTTGCGAGTCATGAATTGGCAGGTCTGGGTGGTATACATGGGTGTAGATGCCCTGCAGTTGGCGCAACTCCTTCAATTTACGGTTCACTGTGCTCACCGTGACCTTTTTCGTCAACGGATCCGTCAACCACTCCATGAACTCCTTGCAGCACCAGTGCTGCATGTCCCCCGCGGACTCTTTGAACGGTGCTGGACCCAGGACCCTTGACTCATCGAATTTTTCGATTGCTGGCACCAGATCGGGATAGCCATACATCGTCACAACAAAGTTTGCGACTCCCCACCACTGCGTCATCGCCCGCTCTTGCTGTGACAACAAGAATGCTAATGCACGTTTGTGGTTCAAAATTGAGGGTCACATCGCCGCGGTGTCCATACAACGCACCAGGTACCATGAAACTTTCTACTGTTGGCAGTAGAACATACCGTTTTTTCTGGTGTCCCATAGTCCTTGTACTCCAAGCCCAGATCTTGAATGATGCTCCAAATCTCGTCTCCATCGAGTGTCACCTTTTTTTGGCTCTTCCCTCCTCTTTGCTGGCACAATTCTGCTAGGCTTCGGATGATCTCGTTGACGGTGGTCTCCTCATGACTCCGCTGGGCTCGCTGGTGGAGGCCTCCTGCCATCGTCAGCACGGCTGTGGGGGTGTGTGGTTTTCATCACCACGGCCTATGTCTGTGTGTAGGGCTTTGGCAGGTCTGCTTCATCAAACCCTGCCCCCCTGTGCCACTGGTGCCATCTTCTGGTCGAAAATCTCACACACGCCAGCGGAAATGTGCTGACCCGCAATGGGGAAGTTCGTGGAGTCTGTGGACAATCAAAGCGCATCTTTTTACTATCTCAAAAAAAATTGGTAGCAGCCACTTTCTGGCTGCCTCCCATCAGCAGTGCACAAATCGGAAATGATTTCTACTGTCAGCAGCAAAAGGCAAACGACATTGCTGCACTGCAGGCGCAAATACCTTGCAGGTCAAGTAAGTGTGTATGCACCTCCGCCACCAGGCCTCTGAGTCGAAGGCTTGCCCTGATCTTGTTCAGTCGCCTGCTGCTCAACGGACGTGACTGTCCACGGCATTGCGCTCCACACCACACCAACTACTTCAGTGGTATGTACCCTTGCCATGCAATCCATTTGCGGACCTCTGTCAGTGCCGCTTCGGCCTCTTCGTCGGTCCAATGTTGTGTTGCGTCCACTGTCTCTTCACCTCCACTGTTGTCTCCTCCTCCTCGTCATGCTCCTCCTCCTCCTCCTCCTCATAGTCATCGCCCGCTGGCTCCACATCCCGGTCGTGTCCCGTGCCACTGCCAGGGCCCGGTGGTGCATCAATGCGCACTTCCTCAATTTCGTCGTTGGAGAGGTCTGCGGCAGGATCAGGCGACGAAACGTTTGGGGCAAGGGAAGTTTCTTGGGGGGGGGGGGGGGCTGCTTTAGCAGGCGGCCTTGTATCCTGCGCACCCCCGCGAGCACCGCCATCATCAAAAATCATTTCACCACAAGTGGTCCCATGGGTAGATGCGCAACGAAATAAAAAAAAGGCCCAAATGGCCTAAGCCACAGGCAAATTTGGCACTGTTCAGACTATGTTTTGGCACATTGCCTCATGCAGTCATTTGGCCTGTCCCCTACGTAGCTGGACCCTGCAGATTCAAGCTTCCGTGTATCACGTGTATCCACACACAACAACCCCAGGCGCTGCTTCCAAGAATAGAAATGTCACAGTCCTTGTTGCTTGTGCCACATAAGAGGCTTGCAACGTTTCAATGAAACACGGTTCTCAAGACTGATAACCCAAACAGAAACCTACATCTCAGAGGCTGAATTATGTTTCCTACTTGCTACTTCGTATCACATTTTACTGTTGACAGTAGAACATCAGGCAGTCACTTTCTGCGGAACACATAACCACTCCATGCCGAACTGGTGTTGTACGAAAGGGATGTCGCACGACGCAACAGACATTGGGGTACAGCACATCGCAGTTACCCAAAGTACCTTCTACTGTTGGCAATAAAACACTCTGCAAACTCCATGCACATAACACACAAAAGCAGCACACACCGGCACCGTATATGCCTGCCATGCATTTACAAGGGGGGACCGAGCATGGTCGTGGTCTTCTACTGCTGGCAATAGAACAGGGGCGCTAATCAATAATAGTCACACTGTGGACCCCTTCCGAGCTGTCATTGTCCACAACATAAGACGTCAAGCTCAATACATGGGATGATGATGCATCATTGCTAGTGGCATCATCACCATCCACAATAGGACCCACAGAGTTCCGTGGTGCAGGCTCTGCCGCAATAGGCCCGGGTACAACTTGGGGCGGGACACCGACCCCCCCTGTTTGCGCGTCCGGGGGGTCTGGATCCCCCGCAACATCCCCGTCGGCGGCGAAGGGGTGTGGGCGTGTATGACCAAAATGGGCACAGAAGTTCATGAACCGTTGCTTGAACTCACAGGCACCTCAGCCACGTCGCGAGGTAGATGTGCCCTCACTGCATCAAACCTAGGCTGACTTTCTACCTTTGTCTCACTAAAACAACAACACGTCCAGTGAACGGTATGCACCATACAGCAAGGTTGCATCCGCAACCTAGGTGTTGAAACAGGGTGGAAAAGGCAGGGGTTATGTAGCCATCTTGCCCAAATTTAGACCCCCAAGAAGGCAAGGGTGAAGTGGCCACTCTGATTTTCTCCCCGTACTGAGCACTCGGGGTCCCCAAGAAGGCAAGGGTTATGTAGCTATCTTGCCCAGATTGGGGCCCCCAAGGATGCAACGGTGAAGCAGCCAGCTCTGATTTTCTCCCTGTGCTGAGCACTTGGCACCACCAAGAAGGCAGGGTTATGTAGCCATCTTGCCCAGTTTTTGGCCCTTGAGTAGGCAGGGCTTACGTAGCCACTTCTGATTTTCTCTCCATGTTGAGAACCCATACTCAGCACTAGGGCCCAAAGAAGATAGGGGTTATGTAGCCCTTCCGCCCACATTTGGGCCTCTGAGAAAGCACGCATGCAGCAACCCTTTCTAATTTTCTCCCCGTGCTGAGGCACTATGGATCCCCAAGAGGGTAGGGTTTATGTAGCCATCTTGCCTAGATTTGGGCCCCCAAGATGGCAAGTGTGAAGTAGCCACTTATTAGTGTTCCCCTGTGCTCATCACAGGGGATCCCCAAGAAAGCAAGGTTATGTAGCAATCTTGCCCAAATTTGCCTTTGTGAGTCCCCAATGCTCCACGGGAAGAAAATCAGAAGTGGCTACTTCGCCCTTGCCTTCTCAAAGGCCCAAATCTAGGCAAGACGGCTACATAACCCCTGCCTTCTTGGGGATCCCCAGTGCTCACCACGAGGAGAAAATCAGAAGTGGCCCCTTAGCCCCTACTTTCTCGGGGGCCCAAACTTGGGCGGTATGACTACATAACCCCTCACTTCTTGGGGGTCCCTAGTGCTCAGCACGGGGAGAAAATCAGAAAAGGCCCAAATCGGGGCAAGATGGGTATAGAACCCTACTGTGTCGGGTGTCCCTAGTGCACGGGGGGGGGGGATCCCAAGAAGGCAAGGGTTATGTAGCCATCATGCCCAAATTTTCGCTAGGGATCCCCAAGCAAGCGGGGGCCCGTTCTGATTTTTTACTTGTGCGGAGCATTGGGGACCTCCGAGGCGGCAAGGTTATGTAGCAACTTTGCCAAGATTTGGGCCTTTTCTGATTTCCTCCCTGTGCTAAGCACCGGGCGTGTCATATGTTTCTCCAATAACACCACTTCCAGCAAATCTATCTGCGGCAGCTATGTGCACGCTTTCTCCGCGTTTCCTCGGCCTTGCTAATAGCCCTGCTGCACGCTTGCTATCAGCCCTAGATCTACACGTTCTATTTTCTCCTTTGAGTCACAATACCACGTTTTCTAATAGTGCCTCACATAAGAGCGGCCATCTTGCCCAGTTTTGCGCCCTTCATGATTTTCCCCGTGCTCATCACTGGGGACCCCGAGAAGGAAGGGGTCATCTAGCCATCTTGCCCAGAGTTGGGCCGTTTCTGATTTTTTTTGCATGCTGAGCACAGGGGGAGCCGCGAGGAGGCAAGGGTTCTAAAGCAATTGCGTCTAGGTTTGGGCCCTGAGAAGGCATTCTCTCGCTGTGCTGAGCACTGGGTACCCCCAAGAGGGCAGGGTTTAGGCAGCCATCTTGCCCAGATTTGGGCCTTTCCTGAAACGTTTCTGGACTCATTCCGCCCAGGTTTGGGCCCCTGAGAAGGCAGGGGTCAAGTAGCCACTTCTGATTTTCTCCCCCGTACTGAGCACTGGGACCTCCAAGAAGGCAGGGTTTATGTAGCCATCTTGCCCAGATTTGGGCCTGTTCTGATTTTTTCTGCACGATGAGCACTGGGGGCCCCGAGAAGGCAGGGGTTATGTGAGCATTCCAAGACCTGAGTGGAGGGGGA
This sequence comes from Eutreptiella sp. 'Long Island Sound 2002', assembly GCA_964036045.1. Taxonomy (NCBI): domain Eukaryota; phylum Euglenozoa; class Euglenophyceae; order Eutreptiales; family Eutreptiaceae; genus Eutreptiella; species Eutreptiella sp. 'Long Island Sound 2002'. The sequence continues at coordinate 8,074,490 of OZ038394.1, forward strand.
GGAGTGGAGGGGGAGCACACGGCGACGGCACCCACCCGGGCCACCTGACGATCCTAGGCACAGTGCAGGCACTGTACATGAACCCACATGTTTTTGGGGGGAGGGGCTATTGGTTACACCAGTGGTTTGGGTTGACTGCAATGGCATCTCTCTCCTCCTTTTTTGGAGGCACCCTAGCCCCGATGGACTCAGCATCCATGCATGATCAGACTGGGGGGGGGGGGGGGGGTGCATGGTGTCCAGGTTGCGAGGTGCATTGCCTGCACCATTTGGGATGCATCCCCTCCCCCAAATCGGGGCAGTGGGCAGTGAAGGCTGTGGGGCAGGCGCAGCTGGAGCCTAATGCGGACAATGCAACCTGACCATTGATGCCCAAATCTGGACCCCAAAGACATTGGATTGATTGTCAGATTTCGCTTTGGTGACCATGTTGAACGGGGCGATGCACATCAGGATGATGCAGGTGACATGGGGAGTGATGCTGCCAAACTAGTAGATTTTTGGGTGCTTCTGGGTTTGGATGATAGGAATAATTTTGCACTGCATGTGCATTGCATGTGCACATTGAGTGCACATTTTGTGTGCATATTTGGTCCCACGTTACTACAGAGAACTACAGAGAGTAGGAGGAACCACGAGAGATGATACCCAGCCCCCTCCACCCTGTTTTGAAATCACTGTTCTCTCCTGTTTTGGTCCAATAACGGGTGGAATTCTCAACGAGCCTGCCGCTGGCACTGCACCCTCCAGGTAATGCACGTGAGTGCCCAGCACATCACGACCAAGACACTCTTGCATTGCAGTGCCAAAGCTCTGCAGCTGATCCAAAGCCTGCACGACATGTGTGCACCGCGGCACGCACCGCGCGGAAACAGCCCCTTTCAATGGTGGTGAGGTTGCGAGCCCAAATCTGGGCACAACCATACCTGTTCTTTAGTGTACTTTTACTTGGCAGAGAGTCTTGGCCTAAGTCATGGATTTCGTGAAGAAACCTTTCAAAAAGATGGGGCAAATGGTCAGTGGGGACCACGGAGGAGAAGAGAAGCCAAAAGAGAAGCCCAAGCACAAATACGATGTCCAGCCGCAGCCCCTCAAGGGGGAGCTGTGCGTATTCGGCAAAGAGTACGTTGTGCCAGAGGGCAAGCCGCTATTCCTTGCCATGAAGAACAAGATCAGTTGGACTGGGGACGACTACATCATCAAAGGTGGTGTCTAGTGTCATGTCATGAAGGGGCGCCTTGAGCGGAGTGCGCGTGCCGTGCAAGTGTTTGGCAATTTGGGCAAACCATGCGCCCGACTTACGATGCAGCAAAAGTGGTGCACACAATGTGTCTTTTCTTGTCTATGTTCCATGCTGTCATGGCCTAAGATATCATAGGGAACAGCATTGCACGCTTGGGCCGCTTGGAGGATTGTCCTGGGGGGCCGTTTGGAGGCTGGGGGGGCAGCTTCTTGGGGCAGTATGTCCTGAAAGTAGCGTGCAGTGCGCGCGCAGTGCAAGGATTCCCCCCAGTGTGTGGTTGGGGGTAACTTCTTGCACGTTTGGGCCGTCCAAAGGTCTGTGGTCCCTGACTGCCACCCCCAGACAGTCCCTTGCAGTGAATGTGGATGCCCCCAAAGAAAGCGCCAGCTGCCAGGAAATCGCACAGGAATTTGTTAACCATCAACTGTTGTCGGTCCACAGCAACCACCGTCGGATTTGGCGGCTGGCGCAGCTGGCGTGGCTAGATGAGGCCTGTCAGGACGCTTGTGAGTGCTGGCACCGTGCCCAGAGGCAGGTGCGGCAGTGCATATGCAGCCAGGCTGGTCGTGTAATCGAGCCTGCCAGAGAATCCGTCCAACCCAGTTGGCCCCCTGTGTCCGATCCCCCGGCGGTCACTGGGGGCAGGTCTATTCTGCCCATGCCCCCGCCCCCTCATCGTTTTCACAAATTCCTGACGTAAGAGGGAGAGCAACAGGGCGAGGTATATCATAGAGAAATCTGGATACATTTTCGAAGAAAGGCAGTCTCCAGGCCCTGGGGCGTGGCAGAGGCAGAGGCATGTGGCCGGGTGTCACATAGCCGTTTACTGGAGACAGTTGGTTTCAGGGAACACTAATCCTGCGGCACGTGCGGCACACAGTTTGGGTAATTATAACGGAACATGGCAAATTGTTCCCTTTGCGAACGGTACTTTTCAACGGGTGTGGTAATCGCGAAACTTTTGTCCATTTTGAGTATTGTGCCTCGCCATTGTGCCCGTTTGACCTACTTTCCTCACCCAAAATTGAGGAAAATTAATGTGGTGCTAATCACCCCACAACTAATTGCCTTACCCTGCGGCGCGCAGGAAGCACTCCTGCTGATGAATCGAGGGTGTGACCAGGGCGGGTGTCCCACCGCTAAGAGATGGTCTGCCCACCATGACACCAGGCTGTCCTCAGAAGACCGTTCCAGACATGTCACTAGCATGCAGCAGCGAACTTCACATCTCGTCAGGCACCCCACCTGTGCCGTGCCCCCTTCTATTAGCGAGAACGTAGTGCTGCACCATAATGCCTCTTGACATCTGCCTCACCAAAGTACAGTCGCCTGTCGTGCCTGACCACGTGCTGTGTTCTGATACTTGTGTTGTAAAGTTGTCCGTGGACAACACAGCCCTGTCCGGAGAAAACCGGTTGTTGTTTCAGATGCCGCAACACAGGAGGTATGGTTCAAGATCGACGGCAAACTCAGCTTTTGTGAGAAGAAAACGATGTTCGACCGCAATGGGGCTCCGGTGTTCATTATGAAGGAGAAAGTCATGCAGCTTGACGATGTACAGACTGTCTACAGCGGGAAGGACCCCACCCGCCTCATGTTTGAGGTGAAATCCAATATCGGCAATTCCAAACAGAGGGCGAAAGTGACTGCTGAGGGGGGGCGTGAGGTGGAAATCGTGTCGAAGTGTAGCTTGACAGACAGCCATTGCGCAATGTGGTTGGGCGAGCCCAAAGAAGGGGGGCACCCCATCGCATGTTTCAAATGCAAAGGGGATATTATGAATTTTTGCCCAAATGGCCTGAATGACGGTGGTTATGTCTGTGATTACTACGTTGAGATCGCTCCTGGTGTGGACGCAGCCATGGTCGTAGCCATAGTGATGGCACAGTGCCAGATGAATGAGTCGTATTGGTAGCTATGCCAATGCTGCACAGGACGAGTGACCCAATGGGTTTCCTGCTATCATCCGATTTACATGCCACGAAACCCCCATCGGTACCAGAGGAGCGGCTAACGAGATTGCGACCAGTTTCGACAATTTATTTGTTCATTCTCACCACCACCACCCTTTGCATTTTGTCCACACACCCATGCAGGCAAAACGCACCGTGTAGATATTGTGCTTTGCTAACTCGCAACTGGGGTTGGCAGTCATTTGAGGCTTTGACGTCACAGAGCCCATTTATATTATGGCCAGGGATGACGTTATGTGACCCCATGCATGCACGACTCCACACTCCACGTCGCTGCAAACCCTCCCCCCCTTATAATTTCACGCGCGTGATATTATTTTGACGTGTGATATCATTTTGTGCGTGATATTATTTTGACCCCCACCCTCTGTTCTAGGTCTATTTTGTGATGTTTGATCCCGCTGACCTCCCCTCTGTTCCCGAGGCGAATGAGGCACTGCAGCATGATGAGCTTGTTGGCTATTGTTTGATGTTGGTAGCTATGTAATTTGCCCCAAGTGGCCTAGTCGAAGACGAACCTCAAGACAGGCACAGAAAGGCGCAAGAGGGCTCCACAGATGTGCTTATGAAAACATGTTTCGAGCCGACTGGCTCCTCATCAGTTCTGAACGGGCAAACAGTAGGCATGTTGTGCACACATATATGGGGGCTTGCACAGACAGTGTAAAATCATGATTCACATGTAGAGCAACCGGTTAAATCACAATTCACATGTAGAGCAACCGGTTAATTCACAGGTGCACAGAAAATCAAAACAATAGAACAAAAAATCACCGTCACGTGTGTCGCCCCGGCGCGCGGTGAAGGCGCGCGATATACTCCTGATACCAAAATTCAGCAAAAAATCACAGCCCGAAATTTTCGAAAATTTTGGTCCCACCATCCACACCCATCAGGAGTCACCCTCTGTTCTAGGTCTATTTTGTGATGTTTGATCCCGCTGACCTCCCCTCTGTTCCCGAGGCGAATGAGGCACTGCAGCATGATGAGCTTGTTGTTGAATGTGTATATAAGGCTGCCACTGATGAAGGGGAGTGTGATGTTGATGAGTTTTCCACTGGTGATGATGATCACAGTGATGTTTCTGAAGTTCCTGTTGCTGAAGTTCCTGCTGCCGAACATGTTATTTGGGGTCAGGTGGGCAAAATGCATGCGTGATATTAGTTCAACAGTCTGATATTAGTTCAGCAGTCTGCGTGATATAATTTCGGCGTGTGATATTTCAAGGGGGGTGGGGTTGCTCCGCACACCACACCTTCCCTGTTGCACGCCTTATTCTGCCCTGTTTCATGCAGGTCCTTTGCTATGCTACCATTCCCTTTCCCTGGCCCCTGCTTGTGGAGGCAACATGCATACGACAGCTCCAGTGCAAATGGCAAGTCACTTCCTGAACACATAGTCATTCATGGGCCTTTCCAGTTGTAGGAAGGAGCCGAGTAGGGTCCTGTGTACATCTTTTCCTTCCCTCGTGTGCCACCTGACGTGGTCTTGCTGCTCTCGTTGGTGGTCACATGTTGTGCACATGCTGCTGTACTATTCCATGGATGTTGCTTGCGTCACCCTCGCTTGATGTATTTCTTGCTGTTTCCTCCGTCCTTCCTCATTGTCTTTCTGTGCATATGTCTGGACTAAATATATGCATGCCTGCACAAAGTACATGTCCAAAGTAAGCTGGTCAGGGTGATGGCCCCCCAAAAGGGTGATAGAACGCCCCTAGGGCTTGTTTGTTTGCTTTTGGTAACTGTGGTCCCTGGGGGGCAGGAGTTTACAAGGCAGTTGAACCCTTGGGGGGGGGGGGGGTAGAGATGCAAAACCCCCATCTCAGGGACCCAGATTCCTGAGTGCACAGCCCTCATCAGGTTCTAGATGCAGCAATACAAGTGGCAGGTTAACAAAGATATTGGTTTGGATGAGAAAGCCCCCTGTGCAATCATGTGGTGGTAGGGTGTCACCAGTGATTTCCTTTACGCACCTCGGCCCAAGGCAGCAGGCCCCGGGTAAGCAACAATACCCTGTCTGTGCAGAAGGGGCACTGCTTTGTGTGTGCAGTGTCTTCAACTAGCCTGGTACGACAAAGCATGGGACTGTTGACTGATGTGTTGAAAAGTATGGCCCGTATGGGTCGAGAAAGACAATTATTTGTTCTTTCTCAAATGTTGTGGGGAAAGGAGGATTATCAACTGGTACCCTCCAGCAATCCCCCCCCCCCCCCCCGGAGCTGCCAAAAATCCCTGAATTGGAAAAAAGCACGGCGCAGTGTAGTGGAGTACGGTGCAGCATGGATGGTTGTATGGTGTGAGAGGGCCTGACACACTCCTTGCCTAGAATGCATGCCACATCACAGCATAGTCCGCCTTTATGGAGCACCTGTTTATGAATCTTGATGATGGTGAGCGATCCCTCCACAGCACATGATGTCGTTCCACAGCAGTTGGCAATTAATCAACGGCAGTTGGCGGTTAAGTGGCGGCAGTTTGGCAGTCAACTCTTACAGCATCCGGACATGAGGCACAACTGGGCGTTGCTGTTTACATGTCTGCTGCCACCCAACCAAGTCCCTGTCGGAGAGTAGCCACATTCTCCACAACGCACACACCAAGGTTGGGTCACTCCCTCCATAGTCATTGGCCTCCCCGAACTAGATGCCCTTGCCTGCCTGTCCAGGAAGTGCCACGTGCATACGACACTAGATGCCGTCTACATTGTTTTTCAGGTCATTGTTGTTGGCGTCGCAGTATCAAGTCGCTGTGGAACCAGGTGCATCATTGGGTATGTTGGTGTAGAATTTCATGCTGGATGTTTGATCCTCCTTTCTCCCTTTGGTTTCACACATGCTACACTGGGGCACAGTGTGGATGCATGGTGAACAATTGACGGCAGTTAATCGTCGATTAGGGTACCGGTGCAAAACTCCTCTGCAGAGACCCAATTTCAAACCCTTTCCGGTGAAGTAGCCAAGCAAACAAGTTGTGGGCTATCATCAATTCATTCGCAACTTTACTCCCATTGTCGTCACTGTCTAATTACCATTTGCAGAGTGTCATCTAGGTGTTGTGCATGGTCATGACATCACGGCATGATAGTGCACCTATGCCAGCTGCATTGGACACACACACCAATGGCCACTCGTGTTAGGCAGCTGTGGTGAATGATATCAAAGTGCTACTAACACATCGAGGAGACTGAAGTTTCGTGTGGGCATTGAGGTGGTATCAGGACGCCTAGGGTTCGGAACCGGTTTTACCAATTAATCGGAAAAACCGGTTATCGGCAATAATCGGAGGTTATTTTCAAAACAATTGGCACAACTGGTTATTTTGAAAACTGATTTGAACCAATTAATCGGATTGGTTCCAAATTTTTTGGGTTCTTTTCGGCAGTACATTTTGTCCAATTTTTGCACTAAACAGAGGCTTTGGTAGCAATAAACGATGGTCGATAGTGAATTACAATTTCGCACATAGTTTTGCTCACTGTGCTTCGACTAGTATGGGCTCTTTCGTGCCGATGGCAAGACTTTGGTTAGTAAAGGGTAATTAATCGGAAAGACCGGTTATTTTGAAAACTATTAATCGGCAAAACCGGTTATTTTTGTAAAATCAATCGTTTCAAACCGGTTATTTTCAAAACTACCAGGTTCCAAACCTTAAGGACGCTTTACGCCTCTTGTTCGGCGGACTGAACATTGTGTGTTTTGTCAAGCACCGTTGCTTGAAGGTAGTGGTGCAGTGGCACAGCTAGCCATGGATGATGTTCTCGATTTTTGCAATTTGGGTTGTTCGCGTAGTTCGCTAAACCACAGCATTGTTAGATGGGTGAAACCACCCCTCTCACAACAATAATTGCCAGAATAGCTTTGCTTTAAGCCTCATAGTCCAACTATATGCCCCTTAAAGGGCATTTGGATTAGTTTTTAGATTCTTTGTAATGTAGTGCTGCATGAAGTATGTGGTACCGGAGCCGCATCACTAGTTGGCAAAGTGCAAGTTGACAATTGTCATTGGCTGTTTGGTGGCTACTTGGTAATCATAGAGCCATTCACACATGCAGCACTGCTTTGTTTGTGTTGCCGTAGGTATTCATTTTTCTTGCAATTGCAAATCCAAATTATTGTTTTGTCTCCGTTACATAGAGGGTACGGATTGTACTAGTTTGGGCCTCCCCATGCTTTTGACAAAGTGAGGGCTGACTACAAGCTTTGGTGGTAAGAGGTTTTAACGAGTTGCCTGTTTTAGAAAGAGATAATCTTTTTGGTCTTCAAGCTGCTTTTTTACGGAATCTGAAAAGAACCTTTTATATAAACCTGTTACCTAATTTGCAAAAATGTAAGAGATTTCATTTTTGAAAACTGTGCTATGCTTTAGTCAAAGGAAGGAAGCAAGGTTTTGCTTAGTGTCCGTTCTACCCCACGAGGGGAGGGTCTGGCAGAGTTTCAGGGTGGGTGGGTGTCCAACCCCCCCCCCCCCCCGGGGTGGGGTGGGAATTTGTGGAGGCCGTTGGGTCTATCAAGCCAGTGCCACTTCTTTCTTTCTTCTGTTGCAGGTTCCATGTAACATGTTTATTTATGGTGTGTTTACATGGCATTGCATATCACGTGTGCATGCCCCACGCCCATAAAGGGGCTAGGATGCACTGTCATTTGTGTCAAATGCGAAGGGGGCAATGCTAGAACCGCACAGTTGCTGTGTTTGCCCCACGCCCTAGGATGGGTGGGTGGGTGGGTGGGTGTTAGACCCCCCCCCCGGGGGGGCGGGGACATTTGTCGGTCTGTGGGTATGCCAAAATTCTGGGTGGGTGGGTCCCTGATTTAACCCCCCCCCCCGGGGTGGGTAAGCAAAACCCTGGAAGGGAGGTATCGGGCCAAGAGAGCATGCACAATTGTGTCTGCAAATGTGCATTGATGTGTGTTAGTGAAATTTGGCTCCCATGGTTTTGTCTTTGTAGATTGCGGTTAATTGATCTTAGCAATAATGGTCGTTGGAACATGGGCCACTTTGCTCTTGTCACATGTGGACATGGAGCTTGGTTTTATTGTATTTCTGAAACAGTTTTGGTCTCCAGCTATGCACCCAAAGCACCATGTTATTTTGCATCAGAGTAGCCATGCCACTGTTGGTGCTTTTTTGCGAAAAATGCTTAGTAGAAATCTTGCACTAGATTTTTTAGAGCAAAATATTTCATAGAGGTGCAAGAAGTGCAAAATGACAACCATTGCAAACAAAACACACCATGGGAAAGTCGATCATGGTAGATCATAGTAGAATATATTGTTTTGCCACATGCGTTGCGATTTTTTGCACATGTTTCCACCCATTCTTGCCTAAACCTAACCTAGAAAGCAAACAACAACACAGGCTACACTCACACGCTAGCTTAGCTAAACGTTGAAGCATAGCACTCTAGGATTAGGGGCGCATGTTGTAGATTGGTTTGGACAGCTAGGCCCTGAAGCAGGGTGAGCCCACTTGGGAACTGCCAGTCTTGGAGCTTGGTACGGAAGGGTGAAAAATCCAGTGTTAAGTTATTTAATCCTATGATGTACCAATCACACAACTTTTTTTTGCGCGCACCTCTTTGTATATAGCACAACAGCTCATGCTATAAGGTTGTTCATTTTCAAACACTTCCATAGGTGTATGTCAAGTTTTACGGTTGTAGGGGGTGTAATGAAATGAGCTGCATGTGGTTGTAAACTTGGCAGATTATAGGTCACGTGCATGTACAAAATAGTCAACATTTGTTACGAGATTGCTACATGCTTAATGCAAATTATATTGCTCAATAACATTGTGTGTTCTTACTTCATTTCATAAGTACGAGATGAAAGCCCGTCACATGTTATGAACTTCTGTGTCTTAAGGTGTACTTTGTCTTTGTGTTGGGTTGTGCACAAGCCACGGATTGTGCTGCAGCTATTGCTACCGATTCTTCTTATTTCAGTATGCAAATAGTCCTTTTGCAAACTAGGCATTTGGTTCGTAAATCATTACATATTTCATAAAAACATTTATATATATATATATCCTCTAATCCACAGGCCTCTCCCAACTCTAGGTGGCTCCACCACACGGCTCTAAGGTACCTGCGAAGGGCACAACGTGGTGCATACATGTGGTGGAAGGGGCTAAACTCGGTCAAAACGGGCTCAAAGCGGGCTAAAAACACTTGTTTGAGCATCCCAAATGGTCCGGGATCACTTTAGGAAAAACGCGTTTTTGACCCATTTTTGACCCATTTTTGGTCCCAAAAAGGCCCCTTTTCAAGGCATTTTGGGATTTTCCATGAGCCAAAACCCGTCGCCACGTGCTCAAATTGGGCTAAAACTACTTGTTTGAGCATCATAAATGGTCCAGGATCATTTTTGGAAAAATGCATTTTTGACCCATTTTTGACCCATCGTTGGTCCCAAAACGGCCCATTTTCAAGGCATTTTGGGATTTTCCATGGCCCAAAATGCGCCACCACGAGTAAGAAAAAGTCACTGCCATGTCTTTCTTGGAGGGCTTGATCCAGGCTAAGCCCCCCTTAAAACCTTTTGTTGATGCTAAGACAAACTTAAGTGTTTTTATCTTTCTTTTGTTGCCTAAAGTACACCTTCTCAAAGTAACTAGGGTTGTGACCCTAGCCCCCCATGAAGTTCACCCCTACCACTCAACTGAGCGGAGGTACCTTCCTTCATGGAGGATATACCGAAATAAAACAGGCATTTCATGCTTTAGGCCTTGGAGGTTAAGCCTAGTGGTCTCCCACCCCAAGACCCCTATACTCAATTGTTTCTACCACTTATTGTGGTCCTACTTTGTAAGTGTTTCTGAATTCAGTTGCTTGGCCAAGTCATTTTCTGTGTGGTCCTGACATCTATGCCCCCTCAGTCCTAACCAGCACCATTTCACCCAAAAGAGTGCACATGAAGTGCCTAATGCAACCTCTGAGGCAAGAGTCAGACCAATTCTCATATAAAACCTTTTGTATTATCCATTTGTGATTGAATCTTTGTGTATAAACCTGCTTTGTCTATCTGCAGCCCTTCTGTGTTACACTGGATTCCAAAACCAATCATTGATTCGATCAACATCCTGTCCTTGCTCTACTTGCTGCTTTGGTTTGGGTTTTCAACTACAAAACCTGCAGGAATACATCAAAATATCTAGGGCATAATTCAAGGACATCTTTCTGGTAGCAGAGGCAGTCCCTTGTGACCTTTTGAACCGACCCTGAGAAGAAGTGCAGCACAAAAGCTCAACAACAAGTTCATCATGTCCACGCCAAGCGTCAGGACCTGGCCTATCAGAACTGTCCAAGTACAAATGGGCAGCATGGCCCACCCAATGAGTGAACCACCTTACCGAGCTCCACATCATCTCAGTGGCGCATCTGGGTCCCAAGGAGATCCAGAACGCAGAAGGGCGGAAGAGAATAAAGGCCTTACCACCGAGGCCTTAGCAGCACACGGTGGAGACAGCTTCAGTCACCTCCACAGACGTGTGGCCGCCTCAGTATCAAGATCCAATTGTCCAGCTTCATCCTCAACTGCCATTGAAGGACCTGAGGAGTATGAGGAGCTGAGGAAGAAGATGGATGAGTACATCCTACATGAGGAGTACTACAAATCCATCCTTGGGGAGGATGGAGAGGAGCCATTGGCCGTACATGGATCCAGACGACGTACAGACCTAGGGTCCTACGCGCACTCTGGTCCTCCGTCCACTGCATCCCTGCCAAGACGACTAAGACCTGAGTATCCAAGACCATGTCGTCCAACCCCAAGAACTCCCATGTGGGCCCGACTCGAGTCGAAGAACAACATCATCCAAGGCCCACCTACGGTGCCCTGGATCATACGGCCGAGCTGTTGGCCAAACTCCTGTCTGGATCAGAAGATCCAGATGTGACGGCCTTATCGGAGGCCATTAAGGCTAAACTGGGTATTGCAGAACCCTTACCCAAGCCAGAGTTGCCCTCTCTCTCTCCAGGACTGAGTACCCTGGCCGAAGATCTCAAGAGATCAAGGGTCTCAAGGCTGTTGCCTAAGGTCACCTGCCCCAGCCCCTTTCACCCCCGTGCCAGGACAGTGCCTATGGCTGATCTACAGGATGTGCCTGTCACAGAGAGTGAGAGAAGAGGGCTGTCAGCCCTGGCCCCTCTTGCCGGCGTGTCGCCTTCAGGCCTAACTCCGGGGGGTAGGAAGACGGGCAGACCAATTGCCCAGGCGAACATCCAGCTGGAACTGCCGGACTTCGACCCCAAAAATCTGCCCGAAGGGGCAGAAGAATTTGCAGAGTTCCTTTTGTTGACTGGCCAATCCCATGTGGATGTGGCCACCATATGTTCACTGCTAAAACGCTCATGCAAAAAGAAATTTTTGCAAAAACAGGTTAAACAGATTGTGAAAACCTGTTCTACCTGGGCAGAGGTACTCCTGAGGTTAGAGAAAATATTCCCAGTCTATGAGACTGACCTCAGCGTACGCACACAGATCGAGGAGCTACCTATGCTCCCTGAGTTTCCATCCGCTGCGCGAATTTCTGAGTATGTGTGCGACTTGGAGTACTTGTTTTCGAGGATGAACGTGGGCTCCTACGGAGCCACTGAACCCCACCTGTGGCTCATGAGTAAGATCCCCCAGCGTACGTGGGATGATTGCCGCTCCACCTCTGAGAGGAAGAGCAAGACCCACTCGTACGATGAACTGGTGGATCTCTTGATTGAGCTAGCCTTTGAGAGAGAGAATGACTCCCACATGGAGAAATTCCTCAAGAAGCATTTGGGACGAGGTGGTACCCCTACCCCCGAACGTGGCGAAGGGAAGGGGCATAAAAATCCCACTAACACCAACCAGGGAGGTGGTCAAGGGAGGGGCAACCTACGTGCCATGAACGAGGTTCAACCTGATGCAGGCACGCCCCCCCTGTTCTACTGCCGACCTGTCAATGACAAGGGGGGACCTTGTCATGCCTCTGACTGCGATCTCCGCAGTGGCTGTATGCTGCAGATGAAACGTCAGCAGCACACCAAAGATGGAAAACAGGTGACCCATCAGGACCATTTCAGGTGTACCATCACCTGTGGTTACTGTGGCAAACGTCGTCACTACAAGGACGAATGCCACATCAAGAAACGCGAGAGTGACAAACTCAAGCGTCAGGAGGCGGAGCGCCAGAAGACCCAGACGCCCGCCAGAAATCCCCCGAGCGGGGATAAAGGTGGTAAAGGAGGTGGCAAGGGGGGGGGGCAAAACTGGACCCCCTAACCCCCAGAGGCGCTCATCAGCGCCCGTTGCTACACCCACTCCTGCTGCTACACCCGCTCCTGCCGCGGGTGACCCAAAGAAACGCCCCCAAGGGGATAACGCTACCCCTGAGGGGAATAATTCCAAGAAGAGGCGCTTGGCCTGGATGGCCAAGTCCCTCATGGCTGCAGGGGTGGATGTGAAATTCCCTGATGAGGAATGGGGGGGCGGCTCCGAAGCGGAGGACTTGGTTTTCTGGATCCTCGTGAAAATCGGGGATCAGGTTTTTCGAGCGGTGCTTGATACCGGTGCAACACTTTCCATAGTGGCCCGGCGCCTGCTTAAGACTTTCAGGAAAACTAAGACCGTGGCCATAAGAGTAGGGGATGGGCGTACCATCCATTCCTTGGGGGGGGTCGATGTGACCATATGTCTGGGCGACGAAACCGTGACCCAACACTGCAGGGTGTTGGACACTGACGCCTTTGACATCGTCATTGGCACTGACTTTCTAAGAAGAAACCCCCAGGTAAAAATGCTGTCCCTACAGCGTCCCTATTCTTTGCACTGCGACTTTGGCAGTGGGCTATTCTCCGTTCCTTTGGAGCTGTCAGGACGAAAAGAGTCTGGGCTGCGCTACGCGGCCAAGACGAACTATCGTACTGAAAACTACCAACTGTCCCGTCACGTTCTTGAAAATGGACTGGCGGCCCTTCAGGTAAACCCGGATGAGATCCAGGTGGAATTGTTTGCGAGCCAACAACAGCACATCATGCAGTTGTACTGCTCGAAACAACTGAACAATGCTTTCCGTTTCTTCTGGAAAGCAATGGGCCTAGCGTATGCTAACCCTCCCTTCTCCCTGCTCGCGAAGGTTCTAACCAAAATCGCTTCTGAGGGAGGAAGGGTTGTTATGTGCACCCCTGACTGGGGTTGCTCTGGTGAACATGCTTACTGGCGCCGTATGCTAGATGGAATGACCGTGGGAAGGGTGCAACTCCCCGACGGCCCCATCTATGTGCCTGAGGACTCAGACACAGCTATGCAGGCCCCTGAGTGGGCCAGTTTCCTGTCCATCGTGGATGGATCTCTCAATCCTGTACCCCTGTGTGACCTGGACCAGGTGCTACTGAAAGAGGTCATGGCCGAAAATCGTGGCCTGACCCTTTATGATCTCAAAAATCGATCTCCTGAGCACCTATCTGCCACACTTACAGGGTGTGAGTCTCCCGATGAAAATCTGGAACCTGCAGCTGTAAAAGAGGATGCTGACGACCAACTGTCTGAAATCGCCAGCACTATTCCCTCTGTTGATCCCAGCTGTGTTGACCTAAAACATAGTGCTTTCCTAGCCCAGCTGTTGCTAGAGGAAGTAGATCTAGAGGCAACCTCTGAACCCGCTTCCCCTGTTGGGAAGCCAGTGCTACACATGCAGCCTTTGCACACAGCTGAACCCGTGGCCCGGAGTGCTGATGCTCTGGCGCGGCCTGCTGCTAATAACATGCCATTGTCTGAGCATGACACTCAAGAACTGCGGCGGCTGTTGTACCTGAAGGCCGAAGGTATTGAGCGCCAAGAGCGGCTGCAATACCTCAGACACACCTGGAAATCCTCCATCAGGTCTGAGGAGGACGATGAGTCCTATACGCTGCCTGATCCTGAGATACCTCTAGTGTATTCTCTACACTATGGGCAGCAATGTCCCCCTGAGTGGGACGATGGTACTGTGCCTGCCGAAACTGCTGATCGGCAGAAAAAGAAAGAACATGGAAAAAGCAACATCCATGCTGAGGAGGATTTCCTTCAGAAACTCGAGAGTCTTAACCTTGACCCCCGCCTGAAGAAACTGCTGATAACCTATGAGGAGGTGTTCGGCGCTTTGCCGCCTCCCCTTTCTTGTAAAAAACTGGTCCAGATGGACCTGAAATTGAAACCAGAATTTGAAAAGACGCGAGTGAGGCGTCGTCCCTATCCCGCTCCACAGGAACAGGTTCAAAAAAATCGAGCGCCAGATCCAAGAATGCATTGATGCTGGCCTCGTTGAAGAGTATAAACACGGGGACTATCCCCGTCACTGCAGTCCCTGTTTCCTTGTTGCTAAACCAGGGTCGACTGCCCTACGTCTTGTTGTAGACTATGGTGAGGTCAACAAGAAAACCCAGAACCACTCAGGGAGTATTCCTAACATGGAAAACACCCTGGAGCGTATTGCCAAATGCAGGTATAAGACAAAGATGGACAAACGCTCTGGTTTCTGGCAGGTGGACCTAACCGCCGCAGCTCAGGAGCTGTTGGCCTTTATAACCCCTAAGGGTCGTGTCTTCAAGTGGAAGGTTATGCCTTTCGGGGTGGCCAATGCCCCAGCGCTCTTCCAGGAGCTTATGAACAAAATTTTGTACATACTGAGGCGCAGGCCTGTAGTACAAGAGTTGATTTCCCGGGGTGCAGAAATGGAGGCTCACATCGACGACGTGAGTCTGGGTACTAATACCAAAGAGGACCACGTCCTTCTCCTCCGTGAATTTTTCATTGTCTGTCAAGAAAACCATCTCCGAATCAAGCTCGAAAAATGTGAGTTTATGAAAGAGGAGATGGAGTATTTGGGTTTCGACGTGGGGTACGGCTGGTGGAAACCAGCCGCGTCTAAGATGCAGCCCCTACAGGACATGCAGATTCGCGATGACCCTAAGAAGGGTCTACACGATGTGAGGAGTTTTGTGGGCGCCTGTAATTTCTATCGGCGTCACATCCACAATTTTACTTACTCCTCTGCACCCCTCACTGACCTGATCAAGAAAACTACTCCCTGGAGGTGGACCTCCAGAGAGGAAGAGTGTTTCCAGGAGTTGAAGAAGAAGATTGCCTCCTCCAACTGCCTGGGAGTGCCCCGCCCTGAGGGCGAGATACTCCTGATCACTGATGCCAGTGATGTAGGGGGGGGTGGTACGATCTACCAATGGCAGGAGCTTAACCCCGCTGAACTAACCCACTGCCATTATCGTACTACTGGACTGAACCGTGATGGTTCGTTGAAACATGACTATCCTACCAGTGAGTGGCGACTGGTACCACTAGGACACTGGAACTGGAAATGGAACCAAGCGCGTTCCAACTACAGCACCTATGACCAGGAACTCCTGGCCGGTATGTTGGTGCTATCGTCACAATCCCGACTCCTGGGATCTAACCCTATTGTCTGGCTGTGTGACCAGGAGCCTGTGAAGTCTTTTCAGAAGGGCCCACCACCAGAAAAAGCAAAGCTAAAACGCTGGTGGACTTACCTGAGCCAGTTCAGGCTGACCGTGCATCATATCCCCGGGATTAAGAATGAACTGTCCGACTATATATCGCGCAACAACTTCGATGCGCTTATTGGTGAGAGCTCTGAGGCGCTCGCCAAAGAGGCTTTCCAGCGTATGGATGTCCAACTTGACCTGTCCATGCGCACTGCTGGAATCCTGGAGGGTTGGAGTCTAACCGACTATCAGTCAGAGTATGAAGAAATTCTCCAAACCCTCAGCACTGGTCTTGAACCCCGTGTCATTGACGGGCACCAGTGGTATAAAAACAATCAGTACCTCTTCTACGAGGACCAAATTGTTGTGCCTGAGGCACGACTGGATGGGTGCCTACAGTGGTCCCATCTCAGTTCTGGTCACACTGGCGCTAATCGCTCAGTGGACTTCTTCCGTGAGTGTTTCTACTCTGGTCTAACCCTGACTGAACTGAGGTCGCGTATGCAGACCATTGTGGATGCTTGTGGCTGTCATGCCAGCAAGCAGAGCGACAGTAGGGATAGGGGCCTGATCTCCAGCTTACCCATACCCTATTGTGCTAACTCTCTTCTCTACGTGGATTTCATCCACGGCCTACCACGCTTTGGCGGCTATGATAGTTGCCTCGTGGTCACCTGTGGTCTATCTCGCTTCACCCGAGTGTTCCCATGTAATAAGGAAATCACAGGTGAGCAGACTGTGAAAATGTTGGTCGAACAATGGTTCAAACCCTATGGAGCACCTAAGCAGGTGCACTCTGATGAAGATGTACGCATCCGCAGTGACACTGGGTGGTACAAACGAGTGCTAAATGCCCTCAACGTGGAGGTAACCACAGGTGTGCCCTATACCCACACGTCTAACCCTCTCTGTGAGAGACAGAACCGTGTGGTGGAGCAAAACTTAAGAATCCTGATGAAACAGGAGCGCACCAAGGACTGGGTACGCCTAGTGCCCTGGGCAGTGCTGTCCATGAACTCACAGCGGAGCTCTTCTACGGGTTTCACCCCCCACGAACTGTTCCATGGAAGACGACCTGCTTGGTTCTTCAAAACCCCCTTTCCTGAGGACTTCAAGAGCCCTGTGGGAGATTGGCTGGAACACAAGCAGTCTCTGGCTAACCAGGCTGGTACTAACCTGAGGCACATTCGTGACCGTGAACAGAGCCGACGGAACCGCCTACGGCGACCTGCCAGCTTCAAGGTTGGTGACCTTGTTTTGGTACACCATTCACGCCTACCCTCCTGGCCACGTAACTGCCTACAGGACCCTTATTTTGGACCCTATCGTATCATCAGGATAGATGGATCCAGGATCCATGTCAGGTGCAGTCCACGTCTAGGTGGTGAACTGCTGTGTGCACCTAAGCAGTTGAGGCACTATCACTCCCCTGACGACTTGTCTTGGGATGAGTGGCGCCTCAGCGACAGTGAGATTGAACGTATAGACCTAGAGAACGCTGCCAGTCCAGAGGAGGCAGACGAACTCGAAGAGATGACTGCCGATGAGATGGCAGTCGATGGTTACTACGTGGTTGCAGGTATTGCTCGCCACGAGCATAAACAGGGCTGGACATTCCTTACCCTGTGGGATGGCTATGCGTTGTCTGAGGCGACCTGGGAACCTATGTCAGCCTTCATACAACCAGATGGGAGTATCAACCCCATCTTCCGCACTTACCTCGTTGAGAACAACGAGGGGCAGCTCCTAACCCGTGCTGAGACTATGTCCCAGCGTAAGAAGCGAAACTAATCTCCCTGTGTCAGTCTGTGCCCTGCAGACCCATGCCTATGGTTTCCAGCGTGAGCCAGGTGGCCGCTTATCATGATTGCAGCCCCCCAGCGAGTGTGTGCCTTGTTGACCATGTGTTGCATGGGTACTGCCCTAATGTAATGACCTTGGAGAGCCAACGAAGAACGGTGGCTTACTACGCCAGGGGGGAATGACAAGCAAGGTGTTATGAGGCAAGGTGTGTCTTCCCTCCTTGGGGACAAGCGAGCCCACAGTTGGGACCCCTGACTGGTCCAGACCCATGGGGTTCTACCCTTCCTTACAGGGTTTACCATACCCCTAAGTGTGCTACGTATGTCTGTATGTGTCTCACTTCACTCGCTGGCATGGCTCCCGGAGACCGGGCTTCGCTGACGTCGGACCAAAGGTCCTAATCAGGTACTATTACCACTCCTATGGTGCCCAATTTCTGTGCTGGCGCCTATCCTTGGGGTAGGACGGCAAAAGCCCTACCTACTAGAGGGGAGGGGTGGCCAAGTGTGCTAAGGGCATACAAAACGCCCATTTTTGCTACAGGCCAAAAGCTAACGCACTCCCCTGCCCACGAGGAAAAGCACGCGGGACAGGAGACACCACTACACTACACTCACTAACGCCAGCACCGGCCTTCGAAGGCAGGGTGAGCACTCATCACTTGCACTCAACTCCTGCCAGGCCTGCTGACCCTAACCCCTACACACGCTACTGGGTGCTGCTGTTGAAGAACACTCAGGCCCTAATGGCCCTCCTGTGAAGAAGACAAGAGAACACAGCGCTCCTAAGCAGCTGTGGCCTAACAGGGGACGCCACAACGCGTTTCCCCTGCTAGGGCTTGGAGGGAAGGGGTGCTCTCGTTGCGTGCACAGCGCAGATGTCATTGAAGTCGAACTGTCCTCGCCAGTACTGGCTGAGGCACAGTGATTTGATTTGTGATCAGCGCCCCTGTTTTGCTGGGGCAGAAAAATGGATAGCCGCCGAAGGCAGCTGCTGCGTGCACCAATCACCCTTAACCTCTCCCACCTGTACAACAGAGGCAAATGAAGGGGTGTTTGCGGCGGAGGAACCAAGCCACACTCCAGGTATTATACCCTTCTCAGTGTGACCTATAATACACTGTCCGCAAACACGCTGAAGGATCAGCTCCCCTGTCAAGCAAGCAAGCGTTAAGAGACTCCTCAGGTTCTCTTAAAGAACGTACCGAGGAGCCTCTGGGTAACCTAAACAAGGTTTACCGTGCGCAATTCGCGTGGCCTACCCTTTAATGCATCATGTGCACGCAGGGAAGGGAGGCTGAACCACTGACTCAACCAGGAGGTGAGCTCCTCCTGGGCTAACCTACCTTACTCACCATGCATCGTGTGAATGCCGAATTCAAACGAACACAAAACAAGCCTAAGCGTTTTAAGCAACCCTACTTTAACGCCACGGCCACACACGAACAAACGCTTTCTTTACTAACCTGTGAAGAAGAAAACAAGGGTGAATTTGGGGTCAGGGAAAGCGTCACAGCGTGTGAATGCCTCGATTAGGCACATGCATCGCGAGCACAGCGCATATTCTTACCCTACGTGCGCGCTGCGCGCTCCATTCGCATCGCATACCTTTCATTCCTGTTTTTACCTGTGCAGAGCACGAGAGAAGAACACCCGACCCCCCAACGAGCACAGCGTAGACAACCCTAACGTTTTGACGAAACAACCAACACGAACGCAATGCGTGAGTGTGAGGTGACACTGACATACCTGAGAGATGGGTTGTTGACCTGCTCTGTGGTGTGGGCTGAATTTGAATACTTGACTCTGGAGTTTATAAAAATTTTGATGCAACTGTGCAAAAATTTCCTTTAAAACTTTAAACACTACGGCTCATACCTTCTTTTCCAAAAGCCGTTTACGCTTGCGCAACCCTTTTCTTGGAGTCCGCTTCCTTTGCGCTTGTCTGCGACTTTGAGTTATGTGTAAAAATGACGATTTCCCGCGTGGTTTCGTCGATTTTCAACGATTTCACTTGCTAAACCGCAGCCCCTTCCGCTAAACCGCAGGAATCACTCCCTGCTGGTTACATTTTCTATTTTTTCCAGCTCCTGGGGGTTTGTGTCCTCCATGGGGATTATTGCTCCGCCCTGGCCCTTGGTCAGGACGTATACTAAAACGCTGTTTATACAGCGATAGCCGTCCGCATTAGAGCGTTCGACTGTACCCTAGTGGGCAAGCATATGTGCTCTAGGGAGGGAGTCCTGGGTTCAAACCCCACTACCCCGAAACTTTTTCCAAAAGTTTTCGTCCAACGCCGGCGACTTTTGAGGAATGCCCCATCGAAGGGACATCATTCACGGCACATTACACTGTTTTTCAAGGGTACCTACAGTGTGATAGGCTTCTATGAAGTGATGAGGATGTTTTTGGTCAGTTTAATGCATGTTCTGAGGTAATTTTGGGAATATTTGAGCCTTTTTCCTTGGTCCTACTAGCTTGATCAACTAGTACTCCAGGGGGGAGTAAGAAAAAGTCACTGCCATGTCTTTCTTGGAGGGCTTGATCCAGGCTAAGCCCCCCTTAAAACCTTTTGTTGATGCTAAGACAAACTTAAGTGTTTTTATCTTTCTTTTGTTGCCTAAAGTACACTTTCTCAAAGTAACTAGGGTTGTGACCCTAGCCCCCCATGAAGTTCACCCCTACCACTCAACTGAGCGGAGGTACCTTCCTTCATGGAGGATATACCGAAATAAAACAGGCATTTCATGCTTTAGGCCTTGGAGGTTAAGCCTAGTGGTCTCCCACCCCAAGACCCCTATACTCAATTGTTTCTACCACTTATTGTGGTCCTACTTTGTAACTGTTTCTGAATTCAGTTGCTTGGCCAAGTCATTTTCTGTGTGGTCCTGACATCTATGCCCCTCAGTCCTAACCAGCACCATTTCACCCAAAAGAGTGCACATGAAGTGCCTAATGCAACCTCTGAGGCAAGAGTCAGACCAATTTTCATATAAAACCTTTTGTATTATCCATTTGTGATTGAATCTTTGTGTATAAACCTGCTTTGTCTATCTGCAGCCCTTCTGTGTTACACTGGATTCCAAAACCAATCATTGATTCGATCAACATCCTGTCCTTGCTCTACTTGCTGCTTTGGTTTGGGTTTTCAACTACAAAACCTGCAGGAATACATCAAAATATCTAGGGCATAATTCAAGGACATCTTTCTCCACGGGCTCAAAACGGCCTAAAAACACTTGTTTGAGCATCTCAAGTGGCCTAGGAACAACTTTGAAAAAAATCATTTTTTTCGCCCCGGGGACCCCGGTGGACCCACCCTTGGCCCCCATTGTGCGTGGGCTGGACGGCCCTCCGGCTGCACCAAGTGATCATTGGTACGATGGTCTAGGTGTCTCGTTGGGCGATTCGGAGGCTTGGAAACCATAAAAAGTGGGGGATTGCGGGTGGACTAGGTGCCCTCGGAATTCGTTTTTGAGCCACGTAGCCCAAGATGCGGCCCGTTCTTGGTTTCGGGGTTCTGGTGCACATTGCGCAGTTTTTGGGGCTTTTTGGCGCCTTTTTGGGCAGTTTCCCGGACATATCGTGGAGTTGAAGGGCAGCAAAGTTCCCTTGGTCGCGAGAAAATCAAGCCGCACGTGGAATGTAGCAGCTGTTTGCCTTCGTTTGGCTGTTTTGAACCCTTACTAGGGCTGTTTTGGGCGAAAAATGGCTGTTTTTGGCCCAAAACTGCGCAGATTTGGGAGGGCACCTCCCGAATTGGTGCCACCGCCCCGGGCCGCCGGGGGTGAGTTTGTGGCCCAAAACTTGGATTTGGCAAGGGAACCACGTAGGCTCTAGGATGGCTAAAGTAGAGTCAGGCCTGAGGCGCTGGGAAGGTGCAATGGCCAAAACGACACGGAGATGTGCTTGTTGTTGCTTGATATATATATATATATATATATATATCGTCCAATCTACACCCCTCTCCCAACTCTAGGTGGCTCCACCACACGGCTCCAAGGTACATGCGAAGGGGACAAAGTGGTGCACACATGTGGTGGAAAGGGCTAACCTCGGTCAAAACGGGCTCAAAATGGGCTAAAAACACTTGTTTGAGCATCCCAAATGGTCCAGGATCACTTTAGGAAAAACGCGTTTTTGACCCATTTTTGACCCGTTTTTGGTCCCAAAAAGGCCCCTTTTCAAGGCATTTTGGGAGTTTCCATGAGTCAAAACCCGTCGCCACGGGCTCAAAATGGGCTAAAACTACTTGTTTGAGCATCCCCAATGGTCCACGGTCACTTTTGGAAAAACACGTTTTTGACCCATTTTTGACCCATTTTTGGTCCCAAAACGGCTCATTTTCAAGGCATTTTGGGATTTTCCATGGCCCAAAACGCGCCACCACGGGCTCAAAATGGCCCAAAAACACTTGTTTGAGCATCCCAAGTGGTCTAGGAACAACTTTGGAAAAAATGATACTTTTCGCCCTGGGAACCCTGGTGGACCCACCGTTGGCCCCCACTGTGCGTGGGCTGGCCGGCCCTCCGGCTGCACCAAGTGACCACTGGTACGGGGGTCTACGTGTCTCGTTGGTCGATTCTGAGGGTGGAAACCATAAAAAGTGGGGGATTGCGGGTGGACTAGGTGCCCTCGGACTTCGTTTTTGAGCCACGTAGCCCAAGATGCGGCCCGTTCTTGGTTTCGGGGTGTTGGTGCACATTGCGCAGTTTTTGGGGCTTTTTGGCGCCTTTTTGGGCCGTTTCTCGGACATATCGTGGAGTTAGAGGGCACCAAAGGTCCCTTGGTCACGAGAAAGTCAAGCCGCACGTGGTGTGTAGCAGCTGTTTGCCTTCGTTTGGCTGTTTTGAACCCTTACTAGGGCTGTTTTGGGCGAAAAATGGTTGTTTTGGGCCCAAAACTGCGCAGATTTGGGAGGGCACCTCCCGAATTGGTGCCACCGCCCCGGGCCGCCACCGGTGAGTTTCTGGCTCAAAACTCGGATTTGGCCAGGGAACCACCTAGGCTCTAGGGTGGCTAAAGTAGAGTCAGGCCCGAGGCGCTGGGAAGGTGCAATGGCCAAAACGACACGGAGATGTGCTTGTTGTTGCTTGATATATATATATATATATATATATATATCCCCTCCAATCTACACCCCTCTCCCAACTCTAGGTGGCTCCACCACACGGCTCCAAGGTACATGCGAAGGGGACAAAGTGGTGCACACATGTGGTGGAAAGGGCTAAACTCGGTCAAAACAGGCTCAAAATGGGCTAAAAATACTTGTTTGAGCATCCCAAATGGTCCGGGATCACTTTAGGAAAAACGCGTTTTTGACCCATTTTTCACCCGTTTTTGGTCCCAAAAAGGCCCCTTTTCAAGGCATTTTGGGAGTTTCCAGGAGCCAAAACCCGTCGCCATGGGGTTAAAATGGGCTAAAACTACTTGTTTGAGCATCCCCAATGGTCCACGGTCACTTTTTGAAAAACACGTTTTTGACCCATTTTTGACCCATTTTTGGTCCCAAAACGGCTCATTTTCAAGGCATTTTGGGATTTTCCATGGCCCAAAACCCGCCACCACGGGCTCAAAATGGCCCAAAAACACTTGTTTGAGCATCCCAAGTGGTCTAGGAACAACTTTGGAAAAAATGATACTTTTCGCCCTGGGGACCCTGGTGGACCCACCGTTGGCCCCCACTGTGCGTGGGCTGGCCGGCCCTCCGGCTGGACCAAGTGACCACTGGTACGGGGGTCTACGTGTCTCGTTGGTCGATTCTGAGGGTGGAAACCATAAAAAGTGGGGGATTGCGGGTGGACTAGGTGCCCTCGGAATTCGTTTTTGAGCCACGTAGCCCAAGATGCGGCCCGTTCTTGGTTTCGGGGTGTTGGTGCACATTGCGCAGTTTTTGGGGCTTTTTGGCGCCTTTTTGGGCCGTTTCTCGGACATATCGTGGAGTTAAAGGGCACCAAAGTTCCCTTGGTCACGAGAAAGTCAAGCCGCACGTGGAGGGTAGCAGCCGTTTGCCTTCGTTTGGCTGTTTTGAACCCTTACTAGGGCTGTTTTGGGCGAAAAATGGCTGTTTTTTGGCCCAAAACTGCGCAGATTTGGGAGGGCACCACCCGACTTGGCGCCCCCGCCCCGGGCCGCCACCGCTGAGTTTCTGGCTCAAAACTCGGATTTGGCAAGGGAACCACCTAGGCTCTAGGATGGCTAAAGTAGAGCCCGGCCCGAGGTGTTGGGAAGGGGCAATGGCCAAAACGGCACGGAGACGTGCTTGTTGTTGCTTGTTGTTGCTTGTTGCTTGTTGCTTGTTAGCTAAATTTAAGGGGAGAGGGGTGGAGTAATATATATCACAGCATGGACACTTCATTTTCAAGGCATTTTCCAATAATTGCAGGTCCAACACGGGTGTGAGAGTGCATCATCAGCACGCAACAAACGACTTTTGTATAGCGCCTCGTCTTGCGGAATCTGGCGCTCACAGCATGAACGGCTTGATGACCATGGACGGTTTTATGAAAGAACCTTGTGCACAGCTTCAGCACGCAACAAACGACTTTTGTATAGCGCCTCGTCTTGCGGAATCTGGCGCACACAACATGGACACTTGATTTCCAACAGATTTTCCAATAATTACAGGTCCAACGCGGGTGTGGGAGTGGATCATCAGCACGCAACAAACCACTTTTGTTTAGCGCCTCGTCTTGCGGAATCTGCCGCTCACAGGATGGCCAAAGTAGAATCGAGCCCAAGGCGATGGGAAGGGGCAAAAAAGAAATGGCGGTGTGCTTGCTTTCAAGGCATTTTGGGATTTTCCGCGGGTCAAAATGCTTTACCACCGGCCTAAAATGCACTAAAAACATTTGTTTGAGCATCCAAAATGGTGCGGGATCACTTTTGGAAAAACGCGTTTTTGACACATTTTGGACTCATTTTAGGTCCCAAAACGGCCCATTTTTAAGGCATTTTGGGATTTTCTATGGCCCAAAACGCGTCACCACGGGCTCAAAACGGCCTAAAAACACTTGTTTGAGCATCCCAAGTGGTCTAGGAACAACTTTGGAAAAATGTATTTTTTCGCCCCGGGGACCCTCGTGGACCCACCGTTGGCCGGAACCGTCCCCGGGCCGGGCTGCCCTCCGGCTCCACCAAGTGACCACTGATACGGGGGTCTAGGTGGCTTGTTGGGCAATTCCGAGGGGTGGAAACCACAAAAAGTGGGGGGTTGCGGGTGGACTAGGTGCCCTCGGAATTTAGAATTGAGCCACGTAGCCCAAGATACGGCCCGTGCTTGGTTTCGGGGTGTTGGTGCACATTGCGCAGATTTGGGGGCTTTTTGGTGCCTTATTGGGTCATTTCTCGAGCATATCGTGGAGTTGAAGGGCACTAGAGGGCTCTTTGACACGGTGAAGTCAAGCCTGACATGTGGTGTAGCCACCGTTTCCCTTCGTTTGCGCGTTTCGCCCGGGTTTGGGGGCTATTTTGGGCGAAAAATGGCTGTTTTTTGGCCCAAAACTGCGCAGATTTGGGAGGGCACCTCCCAACTTGGAGCCCACGCCCCGGGCCGCCACCGGTGAGTTTCTGGCTCAAAACTCGGATTTGGCAAGGGCACCACCTAGGCTCTAGGTTGGCCAAAGTAGAGTCAAGCCCGAGGCGATGGGAAGGACCAATGGCCAAAACGGAATGGTGACGTGCTTGTTGTTGTTGTTGTTGCTTGTTAGCTAAATTTAAGGGGAGAGGGGTGTAGTAATATATATATATATATATATATATATATATATTACTACACCCCTCTCCCCTTAAATTTAGCTAACAAGCAACAAGCAACAACAAGCACGTCTCCGTGCCGTTTTGGCCATTGCACCTTCCCAACGCCTCGGGCCTGACTCTACCTTAGCCATCCTAGAGCCTAGGTGATGCCCTTGCCAAATCCAAATTTTGAGCCAGAAACTCACCGGTGGCGGCCCGGGGCGGTGGCGCCAAGTCGGGAGGTGCCCTCCCAAATCTGCGCAGTTTTGGGCCAAAAACAGCCATTTTTCGCCCAAAACAGCCCTAGTAAGGGTTCAAAACAGCCAAACGAAGGCAACCGGCACCTATACTACACGGGTGGCTTGACTTTGTCGTGGCGAAGGGACCTTTGGTGCCCTCTAACTCCACGATATGTCCGAGAAACGGCCCAAAAAGGCGCCAAAAAGCCCCAAAAACTGCGCAATGTGCACCAGCACCCCGAAACCAAGAATGGGCCGCATCTTGGGCTACGTGGCTCAAAAACGAATTCCGAGGGCACCTAGTCCACCTGCAACCCCCCACGTTTTATGGTTTCCACCCCTCAGAATTGACCAACGAGCTACCTAGACCCCTTTGCCAGTGGTCACTTGGTGGAGCCGGACGGCAGCCCGGCCAGCCCACGCACAGTGGGGGCCAAAGGTGGGTCCACCAAGGTCCCCAGGGCGAAAAAAATGATTTTTTACAAAGTTGTTCCTCTACCACTTGAGATGCTCAAAGAAGTGTTTTCAGGCCGTCTTGAGCCTGTGGTGGCGCGTTTTGGGCCATGGAAAATCCCAAAATGCCTTGAAAATGGGTCGTTTTGGGACCAACAATGGGTCAAAAATGGGTCAAAAACGCGTTTTTCCAAAAATGATCCCGGACCATTTATGGTACTCAAACAAGTAGTTTTAGCCCATTTTGAGCCCGTGGCGACGGGTTTTGGCTCATGGAAAATCCCAAAATGCCTTGAAAATGGGCCATTTTGGGACCAAAAATGGTTCAAAAATGGGTCAAAAATGCGTTTTACCAAAAGTGATCCCGGACCGTTTGGGATGCTCAAACAAGTGTTTTGAGCCCATTTTGAGCCCGTTTTGACCGAGTTTAGCCCTTCCCACCACATGTATGCACCACGTTGTGCCCTTCGCAGGTACCTTAGAGCCGTGTGGTGGAGCCACCTAGAGTTGGGAGAGGGGTGTAGATTGGAGGATATATATATATATATATATATATATATATATATATATATATATATATATATATATATATATATATATATATATATACATATATATTACCACGACCCTCTCCCCTTAAATTTAGCTAACAAGCAAGCAAGCAAGCAAGCAACAAGCATGTCACCATTCCGTTTTGGCCATTGCACCTTCCCAACGCCTCGGGCTTGATTCCACCTGAGCCATCCTAGAGCCTACGTGGTGCCCTTGCCAAATCCAAGTTTTGAGCCAAAAAGTCACCGGTGGCGTCCTGGGGCGTGGGCGCCAAGTTGGGAGGTACCCTCCCAAATCTGCGCAATTTTGGGCCAAAAACAGCCATTTTTCGCCCCAAATAGCCTCCAAACTTGCACGGATGGTCCAAATGGCTACACTACACGTAAAGCTTGACTTTATTGTGTAAAAGAGCCCTTTGGTGCCCTTCAACTCCACGATATGTCCGAGAAACGGCCCAAAAGGGCGCCAAAAAGCCGCAAAATCTGCGCAATGTACACCAACACCCAAAAACCAAGCACGGGCCGTATCTTGGGCTACGTGGCTCAAAATCCGATTTGGAGGGCACCTAGTCCAGCCCATAACCCGCAGTTTATGTGGTTTCCAAGCCTCAGAATTACCCAACGAGACGCCTAGACCCCCGTACCATAGGTCACCTTCGTCTGCAGGGGGGGCACAGGTCGCGCGATCGCAGCAGAAGAAAAATAAAATACCAAGAAAATGACGCACCGCCAGAAGAAATAAAGCGAAAAATCGTCTTTTCCGACCTCAGAAACCCCCCCAACAATTTTACGCCGCTGTTTGGCGAGGTCGCAAAATTTAGGACACTCACCAAAAAAGACGAACAATAGAGTCGCGACGGCGAAGAAGCTGAGTGTTGCTTGCCCCAAACCACATAGCAAAGTGCGTGCCCTAGGCGCT
The DNA here is from genome assembly GCA_964036045.1 of Eutreptiella sp. 'Long Island Sound 2002'. Taxonomy (NCBI): domain Eukaryota; phylum Euglenozoa; class Euglenophyceae; order Eutreptiales; family Eutreptiaceae; genus Eutreptiella; species Eutreptiella sp. 'Long Island Sound 2002'. The sequence goes on from OZ038394.1 coordinate 8,101,872, forward strand.
AGGGACTTGTGCCCGCCCCAAAACAAACCACACATAGACAACAACAACGCCACCGGCCGCCGACAAACAAGTATGTTATATGCCGCGCAACGCTAGAAACCAACGAAACAAGCACAACGCGGTAAGAGGTAGACAAGGAGAGAACAAGTATGTAACGAACCGCACCACGGTGGAGACATACCACAAGTACACGACCAAGCAATACAAGCCCACTCGCATAGGGAATACGACGACGCCGTAACACGCGAAGGAGATCACAACAAAAGAAAAAAGAAGCCGCACAAGTATGTTGCATGTCATGCATGAATAACACACACAAGCAACAACAACGCCACCGGCCGCCGAAAAACAAGTATGTTATATGCCATATGTTATATGCATAACGCCGTAACAAACGCAATACAAGGAGGTTACGTGTCAAGCAACGCCAAAGTGCGCCGCCACGAAAAGCGCAACGAAAACCGCACCGGCAAGGAAAACCAACAAGAGGTGACACCGAATGAATGCCTATGCTCACCCCCGCACACATAGGGAAATAAAGGTATGCCCATACGTGCGTGCCCGGATCGCCGCAAGGTCATCACCGCCACGGACGAGCAAAATGGTATGAAGGGACACGACGGGGGAACAAAAAACCAACAAAGGAGAGAAGAACGCGTGAAGGAGGCCACACACCACCGAGGTGAAGCACAACACACAAAAAAGCACACAAATAAAAACTAAACATACACAACGTGCACACGTGGCTAGTTGGATCCAAGTATGTTACATGCCATGCTACGCTACGCAACGAACACGAGATAAGGACCGCAACCACGCCAACAGAAGCAAAAGGTGACCACGAGGCGTAACCGAGACGTGCCCACCCCCCACCTGCACGCCCGCTTACGTAGGAGGCGAGAGGGAGCGAAAGGGGACAAAAGGTATGCCGCCGCATGCAAACAAATAGTAGGCAAGCCACACACCGCCACCAAGAACGCAAGTATGTTACCATGTCGTGCCACGCCGCCAACCGCCCGGCCCGCGCCACCAACCGAGACGGGGAAAAAAGAAATGGCCTTCGGCCAGGGAGTGGTTGTCACGGGGGGCTAACAGTCCTGCCCTGCGGTGCAATGCGGGACAACCGTGACAACTGCTCTTACAGCACAACCACCCTTTTTGTTCCGCTGATTAGAACATACACAAAAATAGCATAGTGTCGTCGTGTGCCGGATTCCGACAAACACACGTTGCCACGCTACCTGGTGCATGCACCCACGTTCCCTTCCCCTCACAGGTCCCAAGGAGAACTGTATGCTCGTGTTTGCGTCGTTTGGGCGTTAAAGTAGAGTTGTCTTAGACGCTTAGGCATGTTTTGCGTCGTGCCGTCATCTCTCATTAGCGAACGCCCGGCCCGCGCCATACACACGTAGGCAAGGCGAGAGGACTAGGACACATTAAGGTAGGGGGGAAAGAAACAAGTATGTTGCATGTCACGCCGCGCGCGCGGAACGGGCAACGAGCAAAGGTAGCGGCCAAAGAGGTGTGTGGAGCCAAGACGAGAGCAAGTAGGAAATAAACCTACACACACGCCGGTCGCACACACATGTCGCATGACGTACCAGCCAGCTCGAGGTGCCGTGTCGCGACAAAACCGCCGCCGCCGCACGCCCGCTTACACCCTCTCTCTACGCAGGTTCAAAAGAGAAAGCCCAACGAGAGAGCATGGCGAGCCGGCAAGGAAAAAGACCGAGACACGCAACAAAGCGGAGGCAGGGAAAAAGTGCATGTCAGGGAGAAGGGTAGAGGAAAGGGTAAAGAGCAACGAAGCCACGAAAGGAACAAGGGGTAGCCAGCGGCCGAGCAAGGGGCGCGCACAGGGAAGGGGACACGGCAGGCACACGGCGAGCACAACACCGCACCAAGACACCGGAGAGGGGAGCACCAGAGGAACAAGGGAAGAGCGGCACCACGCACCACGACACGCACGGCATAGACACCACACACACCGCACACACCCAACGAGCCCCGGCAGCCCGCCCAGCAGTGGGCGGGCAGTCGGGGGAGGGACAGCGCCTGACCTCAGACGCCCCTCACAATGGTGGAAGGCACCCCCCCCCGGGGACGCCCTTCCGCCACCCCCACAGCGAGCAACGCCGGCCCGCAAGGGCGCACGCTGTGGGGCCGGTGCTGGGTCCCCACGCCCGCATCGACCGCACCCGGGACACACGGGTCGCGGAACCCAGGCTGCCCGCTCCAGAGGACGGGCGGCCGGGGGAGGGACAGCACCTGACACCAGGCGCCCCTCACAACGGTGGCAGGCCACCCCCCCCCGGGGACGGCCCCCCACCGCGCCCGCGGCACGCAGCCCCCACAGGGCATGCAGGCCAAGGGGACAGTGTTGGGCCCCCACACCCACACACCCGCGCCCACAGCACGTGGGTGGCGGACCCCAACAGCCCGCCCAATGGGCGGGCAGTCGGGGGAGGGACAGCGCCTGACCCCAGACGCCCCTCACAATGGTGGAAGGCACCCCCCCAGGGGACGCCCTTCCGCCACCCCCACAGCGAGCAACGCCAGCCCGCAAGGGCGCACGCTGTGGGGCCGGTGCTGGGTCCCCACGCCCGCACCGACCGCACCCGGGACACACGGGACTCGGGACCCTGGCTGCCCGCTCCAGAGGACGGGCGGTCGGGGGAGGGACAGCGCCTGACACCAGGCGCCCGTCACAACGTTGGAAAGCACCCCCCCCGGGGACGCCCTTCCGCCACCCCCACAGCGAGCAACGCCGGCCCGCAAGGGCGCACGCTGTGGGGCCGGTGCTGGGTTCCCACGCCCGCACCGACCGCACCCGGGACACACGGGACGCGGAACCCTGGCTGCCCGCTCCAGAAGACGGGCGGCCGGGGGAGGGACAGCGCCTGACACCAGGCGCCCCTCACAACGGTGGAAAGCACCCCCCCCGGGGACGCCCTTCCGCCAACACCACAGCGAGCAACGCCGGCCCGCAAGGGCGCACGCTGTGGGGCCGGTGCTGGGTCCCCACGCCCGCACCGACCGCACCCGGGACACACGGAACGCGGAACCCTGGCTGCCCGCTCCAGAGGACGGGCGGCCGGGGGAGGGACGGCGCCTGACACCAGGCGCCCCTCACAATGGTGGAAGGCACCCCCCCAGGGGACGCCCTTCCGCCACCCCCACAGCGAGCAACGCCGGCCCGCAAGGGCGCACGCTGTGGGGCCGGTGCTGGGTCCCCACGCTCGCACCGACCGCACCCGGGACACATGGGCCGCGGAACCCTAGCTGCCCGCTCCAGAGGACGGGCGGCCGTGGGAGGGACAGCGCCTGACACCAGGCGCCCCTGACAACGGTGGAAAGCACCCCCCCCGGGGACGCCCTTCCGCCACCCCCACAGCGAGCAACGCTGACCCGCAAGGGCGCACGCTGTGGGGCCGGTGCTGGGTCCCCACGCCCGCACCGACCGCACCCGGGACACACGGGAAGCGGAACCATGGCTGCCCGCTCCAGAGGATGGGCGGCCGGGGGGGGGGGCAGCGCCTGACACCAGGCGCCCCTCACAATGGTGGAAAGCACCCCCCCCGGGGACGCCCTTCCGCCACCCCCACAGCGAGCAACACCGGCCCGCAAGGGCGCACGCTGTGGGGCCGGTGCTGGGTCCCCACGCCCGAACCGACCGCACCCGGGACACACGGGACGCGGAACCCTGGCTGCCCGCTCCAGAGGACGGGCGGCCGGGGGAGGGACAGCGCCTGACACCAGGCGCCCCTCACAACATTGGAAAGCACCCCCCCCGGGGACGCCCTTCCGCCACCCCCACAGCGAGCAACGCAAGCCCGCAAGGGCGCAGGCCGTGCGGCCGGTGCTGGGTCCCCACGCCCGCATCGACCGCACCCGGGACACACGGATCGCGGAGCCCAGGCTGCCCGCTCCAGAGGACGGGCGGCCGGGGGAGGGACAGCACCTGACACCAGGCGCCCCTCACAATGGTGGCAGGCCACCCCCCCCGGGGACGGCCCCCCGCCACCCCCGCGGCACGCAGGCCCCACAGGGCATGCAGGCCAAGGGGACAGTGTTGGGCCCCCACACCCACACGGCCGAGCCCACAGCACGTGCATGGCGGACCCCAACAGCCCGCCCAATGGGCGGGCAGTCGGGGGAGGGACAGCGCCTGACACCAGACGCCCCTCACAATGGTGGAAGGCACCCCCCCAGGGGACGCCCTTCCGCCAGCCCCACAGCGAGCAACGCCAGCCCGCAAGGGCGCACGCTGTGGGGCCGGTGCTGGGTCCCCACGCCCGCACCGACCGCACCCGGGACACACGGGACTCGGAACCCTGGCTGCCCGCTCCAGAGGACGGGCGGCCGGGGGAGGGACAGCGCCTGACACCAGGCGCCCCTCACAACGGTGGAAAGCATCCCCCCCGGGGGCGCCCTTCCGCCACCCCCACAGCGAGCAACGCCAGCCCGCAAGGGCGCACGCTGTGGGGCCGGTGCTGGGTCCCCACGCCCGCACCGACCGCACCCGGGACACACGGGACGCGGAACCCTGGCTACCCGCTCCAGAGGACGGGCGGCCGGGGGAGGGACAGCGCCTAACACCAGGCGCCCCTCACAACGGTGGCAGGCCACCCCCCCCGGGGACGGCCCTTCACCAACCCCGCGGCATGCGGCCCCCACAGGGCACGCAGGCCAAGGAGACAGTGTTGGGCCCCCACACCCACACACCCGCGCCCGCAGCACGTGGGTGGCGGACCCCAACAGCCCGCCCAGTGGGCGGGCAGTCGGGGGAGGGACAGCGCCTGACATCAGACGACCCTCACAATGGTGGAAGGCACCCCCCCGGGGGATGCCCTTCCGCCACTCCCACAGCGAGCAACGCCGGCCCGCAAGGGCGCACGCTGTGGGGCCGACGCTGGGTCCCCACGCCCGCACCGACCGCACCCGGGACACACGGGACGCGGAACCCTGGCTGCCCGCTCCAGAAGACGGACGGCTAGGGGAGGGACAGCGCCTGACACCAGGCGCCCCTCACAACGGTGGCGGGCCACCCCCCCCGGGGATGGCCCCCCACCACCCCCGCGGCACGCAGCCCCCACAGGGCATGCAGGCCAAGGGAACGGTGCTGGGCCCCACACCCACACACCCGCGCCCACAGCACATGGGTGGCGGACCCCAACAGCCCGCCCAATGGGCGGGCAATCGGGGGAGGGACAGCGCCTGACCTCAGACGCCCCTCACAACGGCGGAAGGCACCCCCCCCGGGGACGCCCCTCCGCCAGCCCCACAGCGAGCAACGCCGGCCCGCAAGGGCGCACGCTGTGGGGCAGGTGCTGGGTCCCCACGCCCGCACCGACCGCACCCGGGACACACGGGCCGCGGAACCCTAGCTGCCCGCTCCAGAGGACGGGCGGCCGAGGGAGGAACAGCGCTTGACACCAGGCGCCCCTCGCAACGGTGGCAGGCCACCCCCCCGGGGACGGCCCCCCCCCACCCCCGCGGCATGCAGCCCCCGCAGAACATGCAAGCCGAGGGGACAGTGTTGGGCCCCCACACCCACACACCCGCGCCCACAGCACGTGGGTGGCGGACCCCAACAGCCCGCCCAGCGGGCGGGCAGTCGGGGGAGGGACGGCGCCTGGCCTCAGCCGCCCCCCGCAATGGTGGAAGGCAGCCCCCCGGGGACGCCCTCCCGCCACCCCCACAGCGAACAGCGCGAGGGCGCACGCTGTGGGGCCGGTGCTGGGTCCCCACACCCGCACCGACCGCACCCGGGACACGAGGGTCGCGGAACCCTGGCTGCCCGCTCCAGAGGACGGGCAGTCGGGGGAGGGACAGCACCTGACCTCAGACGCCCCTCACCATGGTGGAAAGCGCCCCCCCTCGGGGACGCTCTTCCGCCACCCCCACAGCGAGCAACGCCGGCCCGCAAGGGCACACGCTGTGGGGCCGGTGCTGGGTCCCCACGCCCGCACGGACCGCGCCTGGAACACGTGGGTCACGGAACCCTGGCTGCCCGCTCCAGAGGACGGGCGGCCGGGAGAGGGACAGCGCCTAACACCAGACGCCCCTCGCAATGCTGGAAAGCGCCCCCCCCGGGGACGCCCATCCGCCACCCCCACCACGAGCAACGCACCAACGCACCAACGCACCAGCCACGGGACATCCGCACCCCACCCCCTGCTCTTAGGCACAGCGACGCAACAATGGCGGAACCCGCGGCCCCACGCAAGACACGCCCCCGATCTCTGACGCTGGACGAAGCACACGAGGTCATCAGGGCGCTGGGACTCAGAGACGGCGAAGGAGACCCCCCACAAGGGGACGCGGGCACGGACTCCGACCTGGAGGCAGTACCGGAGCCCCCCACGGGAGGCGCGCCCGCGGAACCTGCGCCGCCGGCGGGCAGTGTGCCCGCGCTCTGGCCCGTGTGGAAACGGGGCCACTGCAACGGCGAAGGCTGGTGCCCCAAACAGCGGCCCCACCCCGGCCCCGATGACGGAGCGCTGCCCGAGGTGGAACCCGCGGCCCCACGCGCTGCCCTACGCTACGGGGTGGCGCAGGGCTGGATCCTGGATGAGACCGCTCGAGGCAGCGTGAACATCCAGGAGGCCGTCGACCGAGTCACCCACGCGGGACAGGCGGCAGTGGCCTTGCACACCCGGGGCCGCCACGGCGGACCCGCAGAGGGGATCATTGTGGAACCCTCGGGAATGGTGCTGGTCCTGGCAGCGGACATGGTCCGAGGGGTGCTCCACGCGTCCCGCGTGCGGCGGGTGTGCCCACAGTGGACCATCCAGGTGTACACCCTCCCGCGGGCGTGGCGTTTCTCCACGTGGGCGGTGCTCGCCGTCATGTGGCACCTGGCACCAGAGGACGCCCCCACAGGGACCGCGGAGGACATCGCCCGGGACCTCCACACCTGGCCGGCCGACCAGGATTACCCCTGGCCCAGGCCCCGGGGCGGCCTCCCGGTGGCACCCGCGGCAGAGGGGCCCAGCCTCGCGGCAACCCTCCAACGGCACCCCGACAAGCAGGCACGCCACTTCCTGCAGACAGGCACGGTCCCGGCCACCCCGCCAGACTCCGAGTGGCGATGGGACGCTGGGGTGGCGCAACCGCTGCCGGGCCCCTGGACCCTCCCGTTGTGGTATTTCCCCATGGGCACCCTGGCCCAGGCCACCCAGGCCGTCAAGGGGGCTTTCCCGCAGCCGCTCCTCCCCGGCGTGGCCCTGCTTCGCAGCCTGCAGGCGGGGGCCGCCTGGGTACGGTGGAAGGAAGGAAAGGGGCGCTCGAGCCCCTATTTCCCCCTGGTCCAGGGCCAGGCGCTGATCCACGCCGAGGGCATGGGGACCGTGGAATGGGGGGCGATCGTGCCCGGCACGGCGTGCAGGTGGATCACAGCGGCCGCCCCACAGCCCATGCGATCGCCGCCGGCGTGCCACCGCCTCCTACGGATGGTCCCCTCTTTGGCCCCCCAGCACGCCTTTACGAGGGACGTGTGGAAGGCCGTACTGAGCCACACCAGGGAGTGGCTAACGAACCCGGGTGCACGGTACCCGCCGGGGCCGGTGCTCGACCAGCTCACGGCCCCCACACCCGGGGTCCTCCACGCCCTGCACAGGGCGTCGGCTCTCACGGAGCAGCTCAACGACGAAGTGCTGGACCTGGCGCTGGAGCCGCTGCGGGTGCTCTACCCGCAAACCCACATCCCACCCGCGGGCACGTCCAACCGCCTAGGACGCCTGGGGTTGCAGCGCCGCTTCGAGGCCGCGCACCCAGGAGGCGTGGTGGAACAGTGGCTAACGCTCCGCAACCCGTCCAGCGCGGAAGGCCACTGGTACCTGCACCAGCTCCTCTTCCAACCACGGGCAGCCCCGGAACACCGCCGGCAAAACCCATACCACACGCACCCGGAGCGCCAAGGCGCGCAGGACTTCCCGCAGCCAGTCCCGCCCGCCCTCCCGTCGGGGCAGGACCCGGAGGCGCTACAGCAGGGCCCCCCGCTCGACACCGCCACCACGGTACAACAAAGGGGACGCGACGGCGCAGACGGTGCCGAACTGGACGTCACGAACTGCGGAGCGGTGGCCTGGATGGCAGCCTGCAGGCACCTCGCCCGAGATACCAAGGGGCTCCGGCAGTACAGACCAACGGACCGCACGGCGCTGGCGTCCGCGGTCGCGGCCGTCACCATGGGTCCCGTGGCGGCGTGGCCGGCGCAACTGCTGCCCCACGTCCCCTGCCGCGACACGCAGCCCCGCCGGCCGGCCGCATCGCACGCGCCGACAGCACCCCTCACGGCGGAGCAGCTATACGTCGTCGCGGCGGCGTTGCTAGCGGACGGCGGGGAGAGCTTCGTCCACCACCACGGCCCGGCGCAGATTGCGGGAAGCATACAAGGGCCACAGCGCGATGCACCAGACCTTTGGCATGCCACACTCCGCGGGCGCACCCGCGTCTGGGATGCGGGCGATGGCACACCCCCACCCGGGCCTAAGCAGGGGGAGGCACTGGTGCTGCAGACGGCAGGCTACCAGGCCATCCTACACGGCCACGCCGGAGGGTACCGGTCGCACGTCCTGGCCGGAGGCCGCTGGACTGTCTGGCACAGCACCGCCAGGCAAGGGGCATTCCCGCCCCTGCCCCACATCAACTGGCAACAGGGGCCCACCCAGGCCTACTATATGTCGGCGGACCCCTGTCCGCTGGCGGTCCTGCTACACACCGTCAGCGCCCCCAACAAGAGGCAGGAACCGGGGTGGGTCAACCCCCCCACACTGGTGTGGAGCCCCGACGGGGAGGAGCATCTACGGGCCGCGTGGCAGGGAGACGCCATCAGGGCCACGGATGTCCCGGACCTCCACGCGGGGCCAATCACGCACGCCCGCCCAGCGGCTACCCTGGCGGTGGCCCAACGGGGACAGCAGAACCCGCAGTGGGTTGTCTGCATGTTCAGCCCGGCGGACGCGCACATCGTCGTCTGCGACCCCGAGCGCCTGCAGGGGCCCGAAGCCGTGATCCGCGTGGCAGACTGCACCCGCATGATCCTCAAGGCGCTACGGGAGGGCGAACACCACGCCCTCCTGCTCCAGGTCAGGCTGAAGGAAAACGCCCGGGCAGCGAGGCCGGGGGTGTGGCCGGCAGCGGCGCACCCCGCCGACCTAGAGCTCCAGCTGGCGGTCCCGACCGCAGCGTACCACTGGCTACAGGCCTTCCACGACCTGCGATGGAGGGGCAAGCCCGACCGCCAAATCGGCTCCACGCACTGGCAAACGTGGCTGCAAGCAGACGCGCAGCGCGATGCCATCCGGGGTCTCGGGCCCGCACCCGCGACACGAGCCCTCGATGCGGCGGCCCCGGGCCGCACACTGGCGCCACACACGGTGCCACTGGCCAACCTGCCCTTCGAACCAGCGGCGGAGGGCGCCATTTTGAAGTCGGTGCCGCTCCCCCCGGCGCGAGGGGCCACGGAGCCGACGAAATGCCCCCTGTGTGCAGACAAGTGCTACACCAGCGGGGCAATGCTGGAACACCTGGCGTGGCACACGGTGCACGCTGCAGCCCCGGCGGACGACAAGGAGGCGGCCACCAACATCCTGCAGGGGAGAGCACGGAGGTCCCCGTGGCACGCCCCGTACACCCGGCGCCCCCCGCCCCAGGCAGCCGACCACGCAGACGGAGATGAGGAGGCACCCGGAGCAGCCCCGGGGGCCGGCGGTGCGGCCCCACCAGGGTCCATGTCCATCCCCGCGGGGCTGGCCCCCCTGGCCCCCCTGGCTCCCCCGGTCCCCCGGGCCCCCCTGTGGGCCCCGCTGGGAACGGGCTCAGCGGATGCGGCGCACCCGGATGCCCTGGCTGCGCCGGCGAACCCAGCCGCGATGCCGATGCGGGATAGCTGACTCCAGGAGGACATGGCGGGCGACGCCCTGTGGCTCCTCTCGTGGAACCTGCGCAACGGCCTCGTGCCGCCAGACCGGTCCCTCCGGGACACACTCCGGGGGCGCCGGGGGCCGGCGGCCTGTACCAACAAGGAGCACCTCATCACCGGCATGCTGCCCCAGGAGGGGGGCTTTGCCATCATGCTCCAGGAAACAGGGATCGCCACCCGGGCGCAGGAGATGCACGTGGCCGCGGCGCTCCGGGACAAGGGGTACACCGCCTTCTTCAGCAGCCGGCTGGCGGAGACGGGAGCCACCTCCACCTCGAGAGGGGGGGGCCTCCCCACCGCGGTCAGCAGCAAGTACGTGGCGGAGCACGAGGTGCTCAGTTTCACGGAAATTGTCCCCGGGAAGGCCGCGGCCCTGGAGATCCGCACGGACGGAGGAGGCCTCACCCTCATCAACGTCCACGGGCCGCAAGCAGGCTGCTCCCCGTGGGCGGGACGGGCGGCGTTCTGGGCCGACATACAAATGTATGCCACGGCACGCAGCCTCGGCAGGAGGCACCCGGTGGTCATCGCCGGCGACACCAACATCTACATGGATGTCCCCATCAACCCGGCCACGGAGCATTTCCAAGCGGGCTGGGAGGCCTGCGGTTTCCGAAGAGCCGCGGCAGGCGGCGTGGAGGACATGACCCCCACGCTCCACCCGTCCCGGCACAGGGTGGACACCTCCCTGGTCAACGAGCCCCTCCTGCCATGGTCCCTGCGGGAAAGCGTCTGGGCTCGCGGCATGGCACACCCCCAGGTGGTCGGCTCGGACCACCTCCCGGTCCGCCTGGCCCTGCCGGGTCTCCTCAGCGCAGCGGGGCGCGCGTCGATGCCCACCCCCTACAGCCAGACGGAGGGCCGCCTCCTCCCGTACGACGCCGAGGCCGCACCCGTCCAACACTGCCTGTGGGCGGCGGTCACCGCCGCGCAGGATGAACCCTCCCTGGCGCCCTGGCTGGGTCCCGCAGAGCAGCACGACTACGGGTCCATGCCCGCGGCCGCGGTGGACAAGGTGTTCGAACACCTCCACGCGACGCATGACGCCCTGGCGCGTGTGGTGAAACGCCGGCAGCCGTCCCCGGCGGGGACGGACCCAGCGGAGGGGGACCTCCCGGAGAGCGGAAAGCGGCTCCAGGCAGCGGTCCTCCGCTATGACACCCTGGCAGCGCGCGCGCCGGCAGCGTACCAGGCGGACGCGGCCCGGCATGGCATCCGGTCCCAGGCGGCGCTCCGGCTCACGGAGGAGCTGCAGGGTGTGTCGCCCGGGTTCCGCCCGACCACACAGGGCCAGCTACAGGAGGAGCTGGAGAGGCAAGCAGCCGCCCTCGAGGAGGACATTCGCCAGCTCCGCGCCCTCCTGGCGGCAGACCGCAAGCGCGCCATCAAGGACTTCTGGCGCCGCCACGCCCCCGACATCGCCCAGCGATGGAAAGCCGTGCGGGGAGCCATAGAGGTAGAGGCCCCAGGCCCGTCAGGCCTCTGGAACGTGCGGGTCCCCAACACCCAAACGCTCCTCACGGAGGCCCACGACGTGATGTTCGCAGTTCGCGCCTTCTGGCGAGAACTGTATGACAAACGCCCGGTGGACCTCCCAGACTTTCAGGCAGTCCTCGGCCGCCACGTCCCCCGGGTCCCTGAAGGGGCCTGGACACAGGTCCAGCAGTACTCCATGCAGGACCTGAAGTCCGCCCTGGACAAGGCCGATGGCAAGGCCCCAGGTCCCAACCACGTGGAGGCCCGTTTCATCAAGGCCCTCCCAGCACCCGTCCAGTGGCTCCTGGTCCACTCCTACCGGGCCATCCTCCGCGGCGCCCCGCCGCCGATGCACTGGAGGGACGCGCACATCTGGCTCAGCCCCAAGGTACCGGGCTCTGCCAGACTGGACAACTACAGGCCCATAGCCCTGGGCCAGCTGGACATGAAGCTGCTCACGGGCCCCCTCACCCAGCGCATCACGGAAGTGCTCACACGGCACGGAGTGGTCAGCGACTGGCAGCAAGGGGCCCTCCCTGGCTCCAACACAGGCCCCCCGCTGTTCATGGCGCAGCGGCAGCTCCAGTGGGGAAGGCCCAACTACGTCTTCTCCTTGGACGCCCGCAAGGCCTTCGACACCGCCCCACACGGCGCCCTCCACCTCATCCTGCGCCACCTCTCCGTGCCGCCGGACGTCATCGACCTCCTGCTCTTCCTCCACACGTGCGCCAGGCTGCGCATCGTCACAGCACACGGGCTAACGCAGCCCGTCTACATGCTGCGCGGCGTCCGGCAGGGCAACCCCGAGAGCCCCCTGCTGTACGCGCTCCTCTTGGAGCCCCTGCTCAGGGCGCAGGGGCACCGCCTGCGCCCGCCGGGGGGGGCCGAGCACGGCCTCATCCAGGCCTACATCGACGACCTGCTGGTGGTGGCCCACACGCTGCAGCACTTCGTCGAGGGCGTGGAGGCGGTGGCCGCGTACCTGGGGATGATGGGCATGGAGCTCAACCCCCGCAAGTGCGCCATGGCCACCACGGAGGGGGTCCTGGGCCTGCGGCTGCGCCTCTGCCCCCACCTGGAAAACCCGTGGCACTGGGTACCAGCGGCGGACTCCGTCCCCTACCTGGGACTCCAGCTGCAGCCGGACGGGGAGTTCTCCCTGCAGCGCAAGCACCGGCTACGCCTGGCGGCAGTGCACCACTGGTGCCTTAACACCCTCGCGCCACCGAAAGTGGTGAAACCAGACCGGGTGGTCAGGAGCAGAGGTCGCAGTGGCATGGGCAGCAACATTGCTTGGCACCGAAGACATAACGATAGTGTTGACTGAATAGTATCCTGCAAACAGATATGGTACACATAGCCAATGAAATACCTGATATGCACATATGAGAAATCCACCCTATCATCCACTAATTGATATAACTACTAAACATCCATGATTGCCTTATCTATCCCACATCCTATGTTCCTAACAAGGAAATGGAATATGATATACCCTATCCCACATATATCCCATATATAGGGCCAAATAATGCTCCCTTAGGGGTAAAATGCCAGGGTAGGGTTGTGACCTGCTTCACCCCCCCACTTAAAACGACTGCCACGGGCAGGAAGTACATGCCCAAGAGGAACGTAGCAGTCACAAACAGCAGTAAATCGCAGGTTAGCAGATCCCCTGCCAGAGGGAATCGAACCTACGCAGCCGATCTCAGAGCCGGCCGCACAGCCGCTGGAGTAGCCCCGATCGGTGGGAATCGAACCACCGCCGATATACATAAATTGACGAACGGGATCCCGCAGGTCCCGCAATAAGTAGTAGGCGAAATCGCGAGGTGTTGCGCGTAGAGTCTGGTCCCTGCGTGTCGCATGAGGCATGTGGGGTCCAGCAGGTAAGGGCAGGTAGTTTTCCAAAGAATTAAAACTAAAGGCAAACTGAAATCACACTTTTAAACAAAACTGAAGGTAATGGTACATGCGAAGCGGTGCGACGCGAAAGTGCGGAAATTTCACTTTTTGAAAAAACTGCCAGGAGAATTGACGGGAGTGTCAAACAGCAACGTAGGACTGTGCCTGCACAAGGGAGCACGAGGGATAAAAGAGATGGAGGCCAGGGAAATATTCACAAGGGACACAACAAAACCTGATGGCCTTCGGCCAGGGGACTGTTACCACGGGGGGCTAACGGTCCTGTCTCGCAGTGCAACGCGGGGCAACCGTGGTAACAGTCCTTACAGCCACCACAGCCCTTTTTTCACACTTTGGAACAGTGAACACCGTGATCTTGCCATATTGTTGCCTTGCGAAGCTAGACTAGGGGATGGATCGTGAGTCGTAGCCCAGTGAGGGCCTCCGGGTGCTCTAGGGTTGCAGGTTCCCCATACCCGACATCTAGCCATGCTTGACCCCGGGTGCCGTCTTGTGCCTGCCTCTGTCTTGTGCATGCTTAGGCCCACTAATAAACACGGCCGCGATGGCCCCACAGTGCGCGCGGTAGCTCACTAAGTAGAGGAAAGAGGTCACGATGGCCTCGGGGTAAATGATCGACGATCATTTAGGCACAAACCAAAACACGGGTACGATGCCCACACCTTGCACCCACGTGCTTTAGATCGTTTATGAGGGCTTGATGTGCTTGATGTTCTTGATGTGCTTGCCCATAACGCTTGTAGTAATGAGTGAGCTCTTGCTTGTAAGATGTAAACTTGCTTGATTACTTGCTTGTAAAAGACCGAGACAAGGCCTAGCCAAAGGCCCACTTGTCAAACAGACCAGACACCAAAGAAAAATGCTCGAGTGGAACGGACCAGGATGAATGAACCAGTCACGGTTGTGACTGTACGATACGGGCACGGCTCAGCCAAGGGTCGTGTCCGTGTGGATGTCTAACTTAGCATGTGTGTCACACGTGATGCACCACATAGAGGGTAAAGGAGGAGGTACGGAGATGGGATGAGGGTGTGAGTAGACACTCTTAAATAGACAAACCTCATAGCCATGTAATAATAACCTGACCTCACTGCTAACCCCTCACCTAGGAGCCATACTACGTATATATATCATATATACACATAATAGAGCGATGCACACCGACAAACACAAGACACACTTGTGCGCGCACACCCATTGTCAGGGCCCGGGGGCACACACTCGCCCGGAGGGCATCACAGAGTGTGGGTCTCGCGGTGGCGGCCTTGGGGCACGTGATGGGGGCACTCCACACATACGGCACGTGCAAGAGCTTCCACAAACTACTCACGTACATACAACAAACAGTAAGCATATCCACAATAGAACACGTGTATAGATACGCCACCTTGTTGCTTGGTGTTCGTGTGTGTCTTGGGGGCGTGCGTATAAACACTTAGGTTAGCTTGCGTGCTACCTTTGTCGATGGGTGTGCCACCGGCGGGCCGTAGCGCAGGGGGTCACCTCCAGGTTGCAAATTGGGGAGGTCGCCCGTACGGTCCCGCTGGTGTATCAGCCCACCCTGCTCCCCGGGGGCATGATGACACGCCCCGAAGGAGTTTTACTCCCCCAACCCCTCTACACCGTGTATGACGGTTCATGTTTACACCTCCGTGTGTAAACTTGGGCCGGTGTACGCGGCTACAAAACCCCAAAGGTAGGTGTCAACCTAGGTCGTGCTTGTTCGGGGGGCGGGTGATAACCAACGTAATAGGCAACCATATAATCCCGTAACTAAATTAATGGCATGCGCACACACACGCTACCATTGGCCACGGGCACACCCGGTTTTGGTGTGTCTCGGACAGAGAGACTCGTGTGTGTTGTGGAAATCCAAGTCCACGCACGGGTCTCTATAAAGAAAAATGCCACGCCCATATCCCAACCCGTTTGGTTGGGTGCTGGGATAGAGGACCCCTCGGGTGTTGTGGAAATCCAAGTCCACTCGTGGGGAGCTCTAGAGAAAACATTAATATACATATTCTCTCATAAACATATGCATGTGCACACTCGCCCTTTTCATCATATTGTTTGTTCCCTCTCGTTGCAGGCTGGTATTCCCCCGCGAAATTCATCAAGGACATGAAGAGCACACCCAGCCAGCATGCGGCCCCATGCAATGGCAATGGAGGGTACCCACTCCCAACCCGGGCACGCATAGCGACCGGGGACGAATACCCAGGCGGCGGAGACGGCCCAAATCCGCAACGCCACTCCTTGCCTTTGAAGACCCCACCCACTCATAGAGTGACGGGGCAAAGGCACCCATTGCAATTCATATTAGAATACTTGTATTGTAGAGGACGACCCCTCCCTCTAGGCTTAAGTCCTCGCCGTATGTAGTGGCAATTTTGCACGCCACGAAATTTTTTCCACGTAATGTGAGCCACACGAGTACCTCGTACCTTGTATACCTACCCTCGTGTGGACAAGGGCAAATCGGTGGAAAACCATCACGCCCAACACAAAAGGGAAAATGGGTTGTACCCGCCAACCCAACGAAGTTTTCAAGCCTTCGCCATTTTGGGCAAATGATTTAGCTCGTTGGCTTGGGTCACGGGTCAGGGACGGTCGTGGGGTCGTGGTTTCGGTACGGGGCGGCACTCCGAAACCTTGCAAACACCACCATGCGCACAACCCGGTAGAGTCTTCGGGAAGTGCTCGCCACGTTGTTAGCACCCTTGACGGGGGGCGTCATCGTGGGCAGGACTTGTGGCAGTAGTCCTGGTGGTGGTAGGAGTGCTCCAGTAAGACCCAAGGATAGGGGTTTGAATGGCATTAAGACCCCCGAAAGAACACGTCCCACTTCCGCCCCAGGCTATATGCCACGCCACCCCACCCCAAGGACTCTCAAGCCTTTAGCGGTGAGAGAGGTAGACGGTGGGGTAAACCTGCGGTACCCACCGCCCTGCTCCGGTGGGGATTTTTGTAACCGAGGAGCTCGCCGTGCATGCACATCTTCTTTCCTGTCTCCCACCGCTTCTCGCTCTCTCCTCCCTTCCCCAAACAATGATATATCCATATTGGTTAGGGTTTTCTGTTCGTGGCACGCTCATGAGAGCGGTCCACCAAGGTGGGCAAGGATGTCAACGGTTTGGGTGAGATTCTGTTTCTGCAAGTAATCTCTCCAAACTTTGTTGTAGGATGGTAAGAAGGTTTCAACGGGTTCCTCGGTATCCCAATCTTTGGTATAACCCTCCCACCGCACCTTGAAGAGAAGTCTCTTGCGGTAAGTACGGTGACTTAATATTTTCTTGACATTATAGGTGTCCTCCTCAAACTGGGAGGGCACCCTAGCAACCTCCTCCGTGTAATTTAGAGGCACGGCAGAGCGAGGGGAGTTGACCGTTTTCATTAAACAATCAACGTGGACGTCAAGTAACCTCCGTTGGTCCACTTGAATAACATAGAGGTCGTGCGCCTTCTTGGCCACAACCTCATAGGGCCCATCCCAATAGGGACAAGTCTTATCGCCAAGATTTTTGCGTTGGCGACGGACCCATACGCGGTCCCCTTTTGAGAAATTGGGGGACATCCTCCTACTCTTATTATACTTACGAGCCATTGTCTCTTGCACTTGAATCATAGCCCTCCGTGCAAGAGCAATAAGCTCCTAACGCCGTTGGAAGTAGTGAGCGGCGTCTTGGGCCACCCCCTTAGGCTCAGCAAGAGGAGGCCCCTTAGTACGGTTGTGTTTACCAAACACAATCTCGTTAGGTGTATAACCTGAAGGACCTGTAGTCTCATGCCACGCTCGTACAACGGCGGGCAAAACCTCTACCCAATGAGTTTTCTTTTTCTTCAAGGTAATGGCTTTAGCAACGGCACGCCTTACCTGCTTGCCAGTATTTTCGGCCTTGCCATTACCTTGGTGCCTACCCGCGAGACACATAGTCGAGCGGGCACCAATCTTAGAACAAAGGGTTTGGAAATATTGGCTCACAAATTGTGGCCCACGGTCGGAGCATATTTCACGAGGGGCTCCGAACCTATCCACCCAGCGCTCCATTACCAAATGGGCCGCTCTTCTCCCCGTTAGCCCTTCATCCTTGTCTTCATGACGGGGTTTAGGAATAGGGATCGCGATGAGGTAGCCGGAAAGCCGGCATACACATAGGAGCATTCGGTCATACACCTCTCCATCGTGGGAGGTGGAAGGGTAGTGAAACACATCAAGCGCTATGGAGTCCATGGGCTCCATAGGTATAGGCATAGGGGTCATGTACCCTTGTTTGCGCTTGGTGTCATGCGTGTGAATGGCACATGAGGGACACGTTTGACATTGCAGTTCCACTGCTTTGTACAACCCCTCACCTTCCACGCCATGCTTAATTTCCTTCCAGTGTTTTTCCACACTGGAGGTAGTTAAGTGAAATGCATCATGGTATTCGGCTACCAAACGATGCACTAGCGGCGTAGGAACACACCACCGTCCATTACGGACGAGCTTGTTATCCACCAACCTCACTCCATCTTGGAAGCTCCCATTCAAGGCATCTTGCCACATTTGTTTGTAGCGTTGACAATTTGGGTAGTGTTTAGCCCAATTTATCTCAAAAACATTGGGAGCATCCTCCCCATGTATAGGAGTTGCTTTCTTGTGGGACTTCCAAGATTTTTTTATCTTGACAATTCGCTCCAGTCTCCGAAGCTTTCTCTTTTGCTTCGTCCCCCCCCCCACTGGAGGCGAAGCCAGAGGGGGTGGATCACATGCGGGTGCCCCTTGAGCCCGAGGCGCCGCTTTAGACCTAGTAACAACGGGCGCCACAACCGCCCTAAATACAAGGGGGCGGGCGAGAAGTTCCTCCTTCTCGGCCGCCATCATGTCCCGCACATCCCCGGCCGCTTGGGCCGTCCCATGTATGGACACATCACCCAAAGCCGGGTTAGCAGGGTAAGCCCAACGGGACAAGAAATCACCCGCGGGGTTCACTGGCCCCGGAGTGTAAACCACATGGAGGTCGAATTTGGAGAACAATTCATGCCAACGTGCTTGGCGTGGAGAGGGACCCCCCACGGTTTTGAGGTCCTCCGTAGCCCAATTTTCAAGGCTACGGTGGTCCGTACGGACCTCCACGCGCTTGTTCCCCACCCAACCATGCCATTTTAAAGGCGCCGCCACTATGGCGTAGCATTCTTTCTCCCGAGGGCTCCAATTCAATTGGCTGCCTGACAATTTGCGGGAGAAAAAGGCAAGGGGGCGTAGGGCACCATCGGGACCTTCCTGCTGTAGGGCCGCCCCCACCGCCCAATTACTAGCGTCCGGGGTGAGGACAAAGTCCTCATCCCAATCGGCTAGTTGGAGGGGAACAATATCCGTAATAGCACGCTTGAGCTTCAAAAAGGCCTCGTTAGCCGAAGCATTCCATGTTAGGCCTATCTTTTTGCCATTCTTATGCTTAGGCAAATCCTTCAACATATTAATCAAAGGGGTAGCTATGGAGGCGTAGTTTTGGACATAGCCCGAATAATAGTTGGCGAGCCCCAAGAACCCCCGGAGCTCCCGAACATTATCCGGTTTGTCCCAACGCTCAAGCGCCAACATTTTCCCTGGCGCCGGCCGACGTGTGCCATTTTCCAACACATGGCCACAAAACTCAACCGAACGAACAAAGAAATCAGTTTTGCTAACCGAAGCAACCAACTCCTCTTTTCGTAGCCTATCCAACACGGCACGCACGTCGCGGTCGTGGTTAGCCAATAGCTCCTCCTCCGTCGCACCGGAGGAACCAATAATAATATCATCAATATATACGTCCGCACAATCCAAACCCTGCAAAACATGGTCCATGACCCGTTGAAAAATAGCGGGCCCATTCTTGATACCCATAGGCATAACACGCCATTGGTATCGCTTACCCGCCAAATTCATGGCGGTCTTAGCCCGGGATTCAGGGTGAAGGGGAATTTGATGAAACCCTTTACTCAAGTCCACAATAGTGAAAATCTTGTGTTTGGATTGATTTTCCAACATGTTTTCTATGAGGGGATGGGGGTGTGCGTCCGGCAAGGTAGCCTCATTAAGCTGGCGGTAGTCCACCACGAGGCGCCATTTTCCTTTCTCTTTCTTGGGCACAACGAAACCGTTGGACGCCCATTCGGAGGCAGGGCACGGCTCAATCCAGCCACGAGCCAAAAAGTCCTCCACTATTTCTTGCTCTGCCGCGGCACGCTCCCCCACCAACCGTATAGGTTTTACGGACTTGGGTTTGGCGTTCGGGTATAGGTCAAGTTTAGCAAACCCCAACCGCTCCGTACCACGGACCTTAGGGTGTTCCTGGCCCGGACGGAGACGAACCTCCCCACTAAAAACATCCTGCTCATAGTCCGCGAGGATGCGCCTCCTCATGAGCTCCACCTCCGGAGACACAATAGGCTCTTGGGTGGTGACAACGCCACCCACACGAGAAGCCGCCAACAATCGTGTGGCGCCTTTACGTTTTCGGTAACGCTTAACGGTAGTGGCCCTCCCACCCAATAACTCTCGTTCAATTTTCGCAATGCGTGAACGCACGCATTCTTGTACCACCAAATCTTCGGGGGTAGGATCAAGAGTAACGGGTGCGAGGAGTTTTTTATGGGTCGCCTGATACGTGAGGGTGCGCACCGAAGCCAAATGGTTAGGCACCCTTTCATCCTCCGACTCTTCCTCCGAGGTCATGCCCGGCTCGCCATCCGTGTTGGGGTTAGAGACGGCCGGTGCCAAAACGGAGGCCACATGACATTTCGTGGCCGCCAAATTTTCCTCCGCAATACCACCGTCCACGTATAGCGCCACCGTGGACCAACCCCGTTGAGGAAGGGGCGTGAGGTGGTCATTCTGATAGAGACAGGCTTTAGTCTCTGGCCCAGGAAGGTGGTACCCTTGCAAAATAATTTCCATAAGGGGTTTCCACCACTCCCTATGTGTCCACTTCGGCCCTACGACGATGGCTCGTAGTTTTTCTTGCCGAATTTTCAGAACACAATCGGAAAACCGATGATAGGGAGGGCACATCCAATACAATTTGGAGGGGTCCGCGGGAGTGGAAAAGAAATCTTCAAGCGGCGAAACCCAAGGGGTAGCCTGGGCCATACCCGGGACCCTATTGAAGGCGTCCACGTCGGGGTTTTTGCCAAATTGTTTTTTGACACGTGCGGCCCAATATGGCGTGAGGCCATAGTCAGACTGGGTCCACATGGACCCATCACGCCGCGTAGGTAGAACATCACGGGCAAGGGCTTCGGGAGCAAATTCAACGAGCTCCAAAGCACAAGCCCGGTCCTGTACGGGGGCCACGGAGGAAGCGGTCAAGGCATAGGATATGTGTTTCTCGGCCTCAACACGGTTAGGCGGTTCGCCACCAGGGGGCGTAACCACAATGGCCGGGGCAGGGTGCGTAGGAGTGACCGCCCCAATGACTGGAATGGTTAGGCCCCACACGGACTGACGTGACACCTTACCATGAATGGGTTTCACCAAAAATGGTTTGCCGGTTCGTGGAGCCTCACGGAAGTCCTCAATCCAAAAACGGGGGTGCACTGGATGGTGAGAGTACAAACAATTGAAACGGGCAAAATGGCTCACACAATGTTCGTAACCCCATGGGTGCCCCAAAACCATATCCCAAGGTAAATTCGGGACAAGGTACGGGGACACGCCATACTGGGCAACACGAGGAAGTGAAACACTACCATCCACAACCCCCGTAAATTGAATTTTGACGTCTATTTGCTCGTCCCCCCCTGGCAAAGGCGTCTCATTATCTGCTTGGAGTAGGCGCCTCCGTTGAGGGGATTCATATTTTTCGGAGAGTTGGTCTCCAAAAACATTGGGGTTGGCCAAAGCGACCGCTTGGCACCCAAAATCCACCAAAACACGGAGGGCCTTGCGTTCTCCATTGGGCAAAACAACCTGAACGGAAAGTTCGGTTTGAATCTCACTAGTCACTATATGCCCCTTCATGACTCTCGATGGAACGAGAGCCACGGTAGCGTCACAGGAGTGCCCGAGGTTTTCTTCTTTCGAAGGGGGCGCCTCTGGGCACTCCTACCAACGTCCGCGCCCGTTCGGCGCTCCCTTGCCTCCTTTATCACCCTTGCCGCCGCCACCCTTATAACCACCACCACCCTTATCACCACCGCCACCCTTATCGCCACCCTTAGGCTTACCACCTTTAGACTTACCCGCAATGTTCCAATGAGTGTCATTGCACGGAGAATTAGGCTTACAAGTCCAAAGGGTGGTATTGGTGGCACCCCAATCAATCTAAGACATGTCCATCTCTGTTTGTTTACGTGTTTTCCAATGTTTGGAACACGGAACCCAAAAGGTAGGTGGCGGTTTAGCCCCGGGGTCGACGGGTTTCTTCGCCGGAGGTTTAGAGTGACCCACGGCGTTGACGGAGGTGTCAGCGGGTTCGGAGGTGTCAGGGTCCGTCGTAGCCTCCGCATTAACCGCATTCACCGCGCTTTTATTGTGAGAAGGGCGATGAGTGTACGTCACCGTCGTCTTGTCTCCTTTATTGAGGCGTTCGAGAGCTTCCCTCTCCGATACGCTTTTATGGGCAAGGGCGTAGATTTCCGCAGGCTTCAAACGAGGCCTACGTTGCTCCACTTTCATAGTGTAGCCGCGTGTGTGAGGTGTGTTGTTGAGTTTCAAGATCCACTCCTGGAGAGCCGGGTCTTTGCAGTCAACTATCACCCCCGGCCCCGAATAGGAAACAATCTCAGGAACCGTAGTGCAAGCTTGAGCGCTATATTTCCTGAGTTCTTTTTCGAACGGGGCGCGACCCGGCGAAGGGCTAAGGCCACTAAAATCCACCACATAGCTGTCCGGGCTATTCTTAGCCTCTTGCTTGACGACCTTCTCCTTGATCCACGGGAGCTTGCTTAGGAGCTGCTCCCGGATCACGTGGGGACGAGTCTCATTGCTCAGAGGCAACAAACGTTGCCAACGAGCATAGAAATCTTCAAGGTCGATGAGGGTCACTTGCCCTTTAACCACCCTTGGGGTGAGGGCTCGCCACCTTTCATCAGCCCTTGAGGGGTCATACTCGTGGAAACGTTGTTCCAAAAAGTCCCACAACTCTTTGAGGGTGGGGGCCGTGCGTGTGTGGTGGGTGGCCTCGGCAACCCGGGCGTTGATGATCGCCTTTAGCCATGGGGGCAAGGTACTCAAAATCATTTTTGCCTCGTTGGCCTTTCGGTACATGGGATCACACCCCCCCAACCATTGTTGAAGCTTCTCCACCCACTCGTCGTAGCACTCTAGCTGCCCATTAAATTGCGGTTTAGGCATATCACTATCCTCCACCGCTTTGGTGTAACTATTTTGCACCATAGGCATTTGGTACGGGTGGTAAGCAGGGGGAGCCATGGTTGGGGGTGCACCTCCACTTGCACTTGGTGCAACCTTCACTGGAGAGACTGTACACGTATCCGTAGGATGGGAGGGCGTGTACGAAGGTTTCCCAGGGGAAGTGAAAACATTTTTCGTGAGGGGATTAATGTTCCCCAACGAAGAGGTGTTCTCCTCTTCATTGGCCCACGGGGCCGTAGGCTCCGTGGGGTGTTCTTCGCCCTTAGGCGTCGCCCTCCACTCGGGAACAGCACGTTCCTTATGCTTTTCGGCGATTCCCCTCCACGATGTAGGTTCTTGGGGGTGGGGGTGTTCGTGGTGTTCTTCCCCCCCCCTCGGCCACCCCGAATCCGGACAAGCGTTCGGATGGTAGATGCAATCGTGGGATGGGTGGACGGAGAAAGGAAGAACACACCCACCACCGGATGAACCGGATGGCGCGCCCATGGGCGCCGTAGGCGCCGCCGGTGTAGGATTAGGAACGGGCGGAGGCGCCGATGGCGGGGGTAGGACCACCGTAACGGGTTCCGCAGGCGTGGAGTACCAGTGGTCCCACGCATCGATCCTAGATGCAACGGCGGCGTAACCTGTAGCGAGCGACTCCACTGCGCTAAAGCACTTAGCCGTGTTGCCGTTGGACATCTTAAGATGATCTGCCACGCTAGCCTCCACCACCTTAGAATCCTGGCGGTAGCCCTGAACCGCCGCGTCAAATTTAGCCTATGTAGACAAGATTTGGGTCATCCGGTCCCCGTAGGACTGACTGATGCCCACGGTAGAGGCTACTGCCTGAGAAAGTTCCTGATGGGATCGCTGCAACTCTAGATTCTGAGTTCGCAGGTCCTGCACCTGTGCCATCAGAGATTGGATGCACGTTTCGTAGTGCACCACACACCGGGGACAGCCACAGGTGTGCTGTAGGTCGTCCTCCCCCCGTGTAGGAGTGGGGCCCCCAGAATGTCGAAAGGATGGACCCCCCCCTCCACGAGGAGGAGATGACCCACCACCGCCCCCCCCAGCAGCCCCCCCTGCCACGGAGGGACCAGAGGGCCCCCTGAAAGTGCTGCCCTGGGGCGTTGATGGTGCCGGAGGGCTCGGGGCCGGCAAGACCAGTGGGGCAGGCACGCGAGGAGTCGACCTGAACGCTGCTATTGGGGGTAGAACCGGAGACTCGAACACCAACGGAGGCGAGAGCAGCAACAACAGAAGCAAGATCCATATTGAGTGTTATCCGGCAGAAAATCCCAGTCTATGAAGAAAATTGATGCGGATTATTCTATGCACATCTGAGTGTCCATATCTGTCTGAAAAGATTTAAATAAATCCAATTGTGAAAAATATTTGGCCGATCTGGCCCGCGAGCGCGCGTCAGCGGCAAATGGCGATTCCAGCTAAATGATCGGAACGCGGCGGATTTACGGGGCATGGACCGCGGAATCAGATCCGGCATCTCAGAAATATATAGGTCTGATCCTGAGACTGAGCTGCGAGGCGGCGATTCCGCCGAAGCAAAGAAAATGACCAAAATGTAGCCAATCTGGGTTAGATCAGTGAAAATCTGAGCAGATGGGGGTTAGCCGCACTTACACTCCCCCTCCAAAAACACACTGGGGTGTGTCGCTACGTCAACGAAGAACGTAGTGCGGGTAAGTCCCAGAAAAAAATAGAAATGTAGCCTCGATGGGGCGAAATCTGCTTGATCTGACCTGATTTGGGCTGAATTGACACTGAATCAGGATGGATGAACCTGAAATGAGACAGAATGAGAAGTGACGAACAGTCCTCCGTGCAGTAAAACAGTAGGTTAAGTGCTAAAGAGCATGTAAACGTATCGAGAATCGATACCAAACCATGCATTGGTTGAGAATGAGGTAGATTATTGGTGGATTGAGTGGGGGGATCCAGAAATGGAGTGACATCTCAGCGCTCTGGCACAGTTTCGCTGTCGCGGGCACGCTACGGTGTCCTCGCCGAACTCTACATCGTGTTACTCCCGCTTTTCTCGTTCTGAAACGTGCAGCATGTGCTTCAGATTTGGCGCACCTGGTGGATGATCACGAGATTCAACAAGATTGGGAATCATTTGGAGCAGAGATGAAGGAGATTAAACAATCACAGAGAGGGAAAACAAATACAATTGTAGTCTACAGACCCTAAGTGAACCACAGAAGGTAAAGATGTCTTTCTGTTCACTTAGATCTAAACAGATCTTCGAGGAATGAGGGGAGATGACAAGGCAATCAACCTAAATTGTCCTAAAATGAGTAAATTCCCTGAGATGAAGATGAAATGAAGCGGAATGTCTAGAACTGAAACTAGTAACACTTTCGTTTAGACTAAAGTTAATATATATTGTCGTTTATTCAGCTCAATTGTGCTTTCCGGCACGTTGGTTCGCGAGCATCCAACAGATTCCATGAAAATCTGGATCATGTGATGATGCATCATGATGGGACATGCTGGCCCTGGATCCTTGGCATGTAACGCGCCGAAGGTTCGCTGAAGGCGCTTTACTGACAGTATATAACTGAGAGACACCGAATTTACAGTGGCGGTGGTGTCAATCGACTTGGACAAGGCCAATCTTTCGATGGAGTCCCACAAGACACTTGGATTCACCATTTTCGACAGTTTCAGGTCGGATTGAGCTCACATTGGCGTGTGCCAAAAATACAACGAAGCTTACGGACTTCAGAGGTTGCTGTTAGAAGTCCCTAGAGCTCCTATCTGAAGGTTGTCTGAACAATTGACGTCTGGGTTTCGTGCAACAGTGGCAGAATGATGGACAAACCTGAGGAATTCAAGGCAAATTTGAGGATCCTGGATCTGAATCTGGACTTTGGCGTTAGCATCACAGCAAATGAAGGTAAGATCTGAGTTCCTGGCGTTGCATCTGGTGCAGCCAGTACTACAGGGGGTGCCTGTAGGGGTGAATGTCGCTGGCCAGCGTTTTTACTATGTACATTTGCTTCCATCTGCACGAGTAGCCAAATTCCAAAGATGCACAGACCAACAGAGACAAGATTACCCCAAATCTGCCTGAATTAAGCCTGAGTTTGGTTTTTTCTGAACACGGCAGCACACTCCGTGGCTTTCGGTTTTCGACTTTCGATACGCTACCGAACGGAGACCAAAGAAAAATTGATTGATTGACGTCAAATTATCAAACATTCGCAGTTCTCCACATCATGACATAAACAGAAAGAATGAACAGTGGACTGAGCAGAATGTGGTTCTTTCAAGTCGAATTCGCCAAGCACGAATACATGTGACCACCAACCTGTCTGGTCGGGCCCTCGTACGGCTTGGGCGCTGCAAATCAGCGGCCGAACTCGAAGCTTGGTCCTCATTTGGCTCCTGGGCTGGCCTGACCGCAGGAGGGGGGATCGACGGATCAGCCCTGGAATGTGGCTGCTGAGGGCCGTAAAAGGCTGGATCTCGATTCACCACAGGTCGTTTTCCGTCGCTCTCCACTTGTCTGTCTGGTTTCGACAGACAGTCTGTCAGGAGTACTCCAATTTCGGGGTGCTTCTTCAGGAAGTCGATGAACCCCTTGGTGTATCCATGGACAAAAGATTGGGCTGGTTCCCAGTTGTGGTGATCGGAATCAAAGCCCCTCCACTCACACAGAAATTCCCATTCGCCCTTGGCGTCACGTCTTGCTTCTAAAATCCTCTTGAGTTCGTACTTCCCCCCTTCGATGACCCGATCTGACAAAATTTTCGAAGTCCAAAAAAGGGGTTTGACCCGATCCTTGGGGGAGGGGATCTCTCTCTTGAGGCGATCGCCCGAAACGTCAATTTCCCTGCTGACATCCACACGAATCCTCCACCTGTTCTCACCAAGACGCGCTGTAACAGCGAATGGCCCCTCCCACAAGGGAAGAAGCTTGTCATCTCCGTCCAGGGTGGTTTCGGATTTTCGAAGCCAAACTCGATCATCGACTTCAAAATTGTGGGCGTTTTTTCGGCCTTGATTCTGGACCCAAAGCCAGTCAGCTTGATGCTTATCAATTAATTTCGAGACAGTTTTATCTGCTCGTTGGACGTCGTCCAAAAACAACGAAGCATCCTTACAGGGGCGAGGATTATTCAACGGCATGTTCCACCAACACTTCTTTCGTCCAAAGACAATTTCATTTGGAGAAAGGCCATGATACAAAGGCGTGTTGTGGTAGCGGCGAAGCAATGCGAAGAGAACTTCCATCCAATGGAAATCCTTTTCACTCGCGAGCTCCTTACGAAGCATATTTATAATAGAGCGGCCGGCTCTTTCGCCAGGCAGCGCTCGGTGCGAGTGGATTTCACATCGGAGGTGGTGGATTCCAAGGCGAGCACATAATTCCTTCCACCATTCGGAGGTGTACTCTTTGCCTGAATCCGTCACCACCTCGGATGGGACGTCCCAACCTCCCATCCAGGTCTGCGCGCACCATTTGGCGGCAGCCTTGCCAGTCATCGACTCAATGTTGCAAGGCAACACTTGAATGTAGCCGGAATGACGGCACTGAATGAGGAGCACACCATTGACTTTTTTATTAGTCCAATGGCACTCTTCGTCATCGAGTTCACCGAGATAGAAGAAATCACTGGTGACTCTGTTAAAGAGGCGCTCCGGAATAGGATGAGGCCTCAGATGGCCGTGCTTCTTCGCGCTGGGGGGCGTAGAACCAGCACATTGGGCACATCCGGCGGCTACTTTCATGCAATGAGTATATACCCGTGAGCCAAACAACCTATGTTTAATCATCGACCATAATCGACGACCATGTGCGTGGGGGGACTCCCATTTGTGCCACCAGTTTAACACTCGGGGGGCCAGGGCGTCTGGTACGCACAATTTACCCTCCATCCACAGCTTCCCCCCATCCAACGAATACTCCGAAAAAATCCCATCCTTGTGAGCATCTTTGGATTTGAGATTTCCAAAGACCTCTTTAAACATGGGATCATGCAGATAATCGGAGATCCAGTCACGGATGATCAGGGAATCTTTCGGCAGGGATGGAGTTTTGGCCGGATCTCGACGCTTAATGCCCTGGATCAACCGAAATCGACTTACTCGTCGGGTATAGTCAAACCGTTTCACACTCCCTGAGGAGGGATCGGTGACTTTCTCCACGACTTTCAGTGTTTTGGTGCAGATCTCATGAGCATGCGCCGGATCTGAAAAGGCCGTGATGTCGTGACACGGTAATGCGTGCTGTTTAACAGCGCATTGCATGCATGCACGTCGAATGAGTTTCTTTTCTTCTTGATCCCACTCGATTATTACATGGCGGTCCTGCTCCGTACCATGGATGTTGGTACTTTGCAGCCCCTCTGAGGCGGGGTAAGCCCATCGGCTCAGAGCATCCGCTACCGTGTTGTGTTTTCCAGGCAAATACGACACATGGAGGTCAAACAGACTGAGAAATTCGTGCCATCTGGCCCGTCGACCAGCTGGGCTCGCGACAGTATCAATGTGTTCGGTGGCCCAATACTCCAGAGATCGATGATCCGTCAGGACCTCGACTCGATTGGTGCCAACCCACGATTTGTACTTTTTTAAAGCACAGATTATGGCGTAGGTATCTTGCTCACGCGGCGACCATTGCATTTGGCGTGGGGCTAGCTTCCGAGACCAAAATGCAAGAGGGTAATGATCACCTGTGGCTTCATCAACCTGTTCAAGGACAGCTCCGATCGCGTACCTAGAAGCGTCGGTTCTTATGTAGAAGGGTCGGTCGAATTGAGGCACATGCAACGTGGCGACTCCGCAGAGGGCCGCCTTCAAGTGATGGAAGGCCTCCTCGCACTCGTCAGTCCACTTGACACGAACCTTTGAACCTGCCTTGCCCGCATCTCTCCCTACCTTCAATAATTCAGTAAGGGGGGCAGCAAATTTGGCATAATTCGGCACAAAAGTGTGGTAAAAATTGCAACAACCCAGGAATCCTCTCAATTCCGTGATCGTCTCAGGGCGCTTCCACTTCTGAATAGCGACAAGCTTCCCTGGACTGGGTCGTCGGGTGCCATTCTCAAGGAGAGAACCACAAAATTCGACTGATTTTAAAAATAATTTTCCCTTCTTTGGCCCAGAAATCAGCTGATTGGCATCAAGAATGTCCAAAACCTGGTTCAGCTGCTTTTCATGTAGGGCCACCAGCTCGGCTTCGGTCAGTCCCTCCCCCTCCGTCGCGATGATTATGTCATCTATGTACACACTCACGAAGGCACGAAGCTCAGGATGGGCTGTAAAAAGCACATCCTCCATCATTCTTTGAAAAAACGAAGGGGCGTTCTTCAGGCCCATGGGCATGACCGTCCACTGGACTGGGCCACATGGCGTGCACATGCAGGTGAGAGGTCGGCTGTCCTTCCTCAACGGCATTTGGTGAAAGCCGTGACGGAGATCCAGCACAGAAAACAAACGACCTCTTGCCCTCTTGGCGATTTCCTCCTCAATGAGGGGCAGGGGGTGTGAATCCGCCTTGGTTTCGGCGTTGAGGTTGCGAAAATCAACCACCATTCGCCAACCATCAATAGTGTTCTGGTCTGCAGGCGGGGGCTTCGGGACTGTGAAGGGTGCACAGCACCATTCGCTGGTCATACAACCCTCAAGCCAACCAAATTCCCTGAGATTTCTCTCGATTATTTTTCTGAGGATCTCATGTTTATGTCCATGGTTCTCATAAGGACGCTGTTTCTTCGCCTTGTACCCTTCACGAAGCTCGATGAAGGCTTCACCGAACTGCCCACGGACAGGGGGGTCTTTGATCAACTTCCCCGAAAGGGTTGTGTCCTTCCGTTCCTCAAAAATCTTTTCTCTTGACTTGGAACACAATTCAGTGTCCACCTGATCGCCAGGAATTACTGTCGAAAAAACTTTGGCGACTTCTTCGGCCTTGGCAGGAAGAATCTTCTTACGGATGTCCCTAAACAGGTCCGTATCAACTGCCTCTTGAAGATAGGTGGGTCGAGTGTCGACATTCCAGAGATTATCTTCGTGATCCAGCTCCTCGAAAGGATCTATGAAAGCTTCCACAAGGGGTTTTTCATAAAAAACTCTGAATTTGCGGCGCGATTTAAAATTTTTCTTCGCCCGTGTACTGAAGATTCTTTTCGATGTCGATCGTATTGGGGAAGAGGGAGACGAGGCGGATCCATTTGACGTTGGATCACCTTGGGTATCTGACGGACAAAAATCAGAAAAAATAGATTCATCATCAGTACCACGCTCAACCTCAGATTCAGACCCAACACAGGAATCAGTACCAGAATCAGCAGAATTAGAGTCAGAAAGCTTTCCATCCACCAGGAATGCAAGCGAATTCCAGGACCGCTGTGGCAGGGGACCTGTGTCGTCCCTGGCATACAGCTTAATCTTCCTGGGAAGTTCGATGTAATCTAGACAAATGTCTTGTAATTCCTGAAACCAAGGCTTGTCGTCCCACAAGGGCACAACTAAAATCGCCTGGGTTTTATCTTGCTTGATTTTGTGGATAACCTGCTGGATTAAGTGAAACGGAGGATTAATCCATAACTTCTTGTCCCATTTATGGGTCCAAGCGTCGCGAAAATGCTTGTCAAAGCGCTTGTTCTCACGGTTAGCAAAGGCATCATACTGTGGCCAAAAGGAATGGTGTTCATGAAAATATTCACAAATTGCATCGCGCCATTTGTCGACAACCCTGTAGGATGAAGAGTGCCAGCGCGAAGGGCGTCGTGGCTGGGAGTCCCTACGAAGACATTCTAACTCTTGGGAGTAATCGGCACTCCCATTCACCTCTGCAATGGTGACATCTTCGCCAAATTTTGGTGTAACCTTTTGCTTCAAAAATTCTTCTGCACTTTTAAACCCTGCGTGCAAAAAACGAAATTCAGGACGCTCCAAGGGACCTGACTCCAGCAAAAAACAACGCCGATGACCTACGGGCGCCACCCTGTTCTTGCGAAGCCAAGGATGGCCCAAGTAAAGGTCATACTTTATGTCGGCACGATAGAAGTAGTCATCCTTAAGGACAACTTCCTCCACATTACCTTCTTCCCAAAGGTCTTGAGCGACCAAATGAGTTGATATATAACAACCGCGTTGCCCACCTGCGAGAGAATGTCCAGAAACTCCCTCGAGGGTAACAGGATGAGGCGACTCAAACACGCAGTCGTCGGGTAAGAATGAATTGGATTGGAGATTTACCTCTGATCCATTGTCACACAAACAAGTGGCGAGGAGGAAATTTCCCTTGCAATCAGAGACCCACAGCTTTGTGACAAACTGACGGGCCCTGTGCTTGGACTGTACACCAACCTCGTCCACTACAACAGAAGGATCCGCTGCCGGATCCAGGGGAGAGGAGACAAGCGACCCTACATCAAGTAATGGTCGATCTGGAATCTGGGGATCATGCCTGAAATCGCCTGGGGAGGGGCGATTTTCGTGGCTCCCCTAGGCGTTCTGACCTCCAGTGGATGCGTTAACATTGTGAACACACCCTGATTCGTCGACCCACTCATCTTGGAACGGATCATCTGCTGGATTCAAGGCATTTTCAACGTAATCTCGATCCGCATCGGACACCTGATCTGCACCTGAGACCTGATCCACACGATGGTTGCCCTTTCCACGTCCACGGCCACGGCCGCCGGATGATGGACCTCCACCGTCGCCACGCCCTCTGCCCTTACCAGAGAAAGGGGTTCCCGAAGGATTTCCCTTACCTTTACCCTGGGATCCTGGAGCATTTCCCTTGTTTGTACCGGATTGAGGGGTTTGGCCTGGATTTCGATTTCCGCCTCCGGCGTTGCCATTGGGATTTTTCTGGCCGTTCGGCTGCCCACCGGAGCCGGATGGAGTCCGATTTCCTGTGCCTTGGGACCCGCCAGGGCCTCCAGTATTTTTGTTTCCACCGGAGGGGGGCGAATTCCCTTTTCCCCCCTTTCCACCATGCACCTGTCTGTCATTCCTGTCTGAATTCTGCGGATTACTGATATTTTCACCAATCACCTTGTGATCGTAAGGAGACCATCGGTGATTACTAGTAGAATGTGACTTAGCTCGGTTCGTAGAACCTAAAAGAAGGCAGATGCTACAGTGATCCTGAACATTCCGGGTGTCATTCACCTTTTTGTTGCCCTTTTGGGCCCCATTTTGGGTGTTTTGCTGGGTATTCTTGTTTCCCCCAAGACCCTCATGGAAATTTTGATTGGCGGCGTCAGCGAGCCGCTCAACCTCTTCCCACAATTCCTTCGGGGTGAACGAAAACACCCAGTTCCTGGCCTTCAGGCGATGGCCATGGTAGCTTACTCCCCTGTTGAGGACTTGGACAAACAAGTCCCGATCCTCGTGTTCATTAAACTTGATTTTCCACGTGTTTTCAGTGAATTTCACCTTGGAAAACGACGTGGGGGAGCACTTTTGAAGTGCCTCCCTGACCGTAAACCTGTTGGCCGAGGCATCGAAGCCTTCGACCTCCGCCCACCAGGTCTTGACCTTTTCTTCGGACTGTTTGTTCCGAAGGGTGGCGGCGGTTTCTGAGGGGATCTTGTCAAAAATCAGATTTTTCAGCTCGGCACTAGAAAATTTTTCGCCTGAATGTTCAGATTCTTCCACTAAGTTCCAGAAGCGCTGTCTTTTGTCTTGCACTTCGTGCAAGATTAATCGCGAGAATGAAGGAAAATTCTTCAACATCTGGTGGTAATGGTCCTCTGGCAGCCTGGATCCACGTACCTCCAACTGTTCCCACACCTCATCAAAGGTAAGGGGGGAACTTGAATCCTCACGATCACTCCAGGTTCTGAGCCAAGTGTTGGCCGGCGCTCCCTCAAGGCAGTCCAAGAGGGCCATCAGGAACTGATCGTCCTGGAGCTTTTGAGTCTTCACCCACAATTTAAATTCCCGTTGGAACTGAGGCCAACGTCTGGGGTTTCCATTATACTTCGGTTGCTTGGCAACCTGACGAAGTCGCAATGAGGTAGGATTAAGGAGAGAATCCAGCCCAACACCGGCCGTAATGGCAGATACCTTGGCGGCATCGTTCGCCACACCAGCTCCGGCGAGGGTCTGGGCGAGCAACAGCTGGGCTAAGGCATTGGAATCAGCAGCAGGAGGGGCAGTACGGGAGGCAGTTCGCTTGGCATTCTGAGCCTCAGTCCTAGCCTTCGCCGTCCTACTCTGAGATCGAGAGATTGTAACCCTTTCCTTTAGCTTGGTCCTGCTGATCCTTGCATCGGTGGTCTTGGAGTCCACCGAAGGAGCAATTGAAAAAATTTCTGTCGCCTCCTCCGACGGTTCTGTTACTTGTTCCATCGATGATGCGCCCTCAGATCGCATGTGCGTCTTGAAAAGATCTTTAATTCCCAGCGTTTGAATGATGAGTTGCATTTGATCTTTGAGCAATTGGAGCTCAGTATCTCGCTGGAATCTGCAAGAACAGTCGGCAGGACAGTACATACCGTGTCCTGAAGGGCCTGAGCAGGCTGTCGGACCGCTAATCTCAGTGGTCCGCAGCCAGGAGTCCACTTGGGGAGCTCCTTCAGCCCTAATTTCCAGGCTTGCCTGCCTGGCTGCCTCTAAAATTCCTTCCTCAACCGCGGCGGCTAGATCGTCGCGGATGGAAACAGGGGGATGAGGGGCGGAGGGCCCGGCAACAGGTGCCTTGGTCTTCTCCTTCGGGAAGGGGCTTGCCTTCCAGATCTGCAAAAAAATGGCAAAAGAGTCATCTTCTTGAGAACGCCACCACATCCTGGTATTAATTTCTTCTTGAAGGAGGAAAAAATATTCCATTAAAAAATTAGAGGCGATTATTTCTTGTCCTATCAGCTTAGACGTGGCTAATAGACAAAGGGCCTCAAGCGCCTCAAGGTTACGGGTCACTTCTGAAGACAATGGTCGTCCCATTGTGCCCAAGAGGCTGGTCGATTATAGCTAGGTACCTCACCTGGACCACCCATCTCAATGTCGTCAATGTCGGCGTCGATGGTCTCAAAATGTGGACATTGGTAAGGAGTATTGGTACCTGCCAGGTCCGTAAGCTCCACCGGAGCGTTGCCATCGGCGTAGGCTGGCAGATTCCAGGTGCTTGATGGCCAATTTCGACTGGGATTGGGATGATAATTTGGGTCTGCACAGCTGCTGATTTGTGCCCTTCTTGGGCAGCTTGGGCTTGCGCAAGGCATTCCTCTCAAGGCCTCGTTCGCACAGCACCACGGCAGCGTAATTGTTACGTCTCCAGGAGCGGAGGAGTCTACGGGGCCGTACTGGGGAGCTAGCTGCGGTTGGGACACCAAAGGAACAACATTCAGGTAGCCTCTGCTACCATGAAAGTGCTGCCCTGGGTCGTTGATGGTGCCGGAGGGCTCGGGGCCGGCAAGACCAGTGGGGCAGGCACGCGAGGAGTCGACCTGAACGCTGCTATTGGGGGTAGAACCGGGGACTCGAACACCAACGGAGGCGAGAGCAGCAACAACAGAAGCAAGATCCATATTGAGTGTTATCCGGCAGAAAATCCCAGTCTATGAAGAAAATTGATGCGGATTATTCTATGCACATCTGAGTGTCCATATCTGTCTGAAAAGATTTAAATAAATCCAATTGTGAAAAATATTTGGCCGATCTGGCCCGCGAGTGCGCGTCAGCGGCAAATGGCGATTCCAGCTAAATGATCGGAACGCGGCGGATTTACGGGGCATGGACCGCGGAATCAGATCCGGCATCTCAGAAATATATAGGTCTGATCCTGAGACTGAGCTGCGAGGCGGCGATTCCGCCGAAGCAAAGAAAATGACCAAAATGTAGCCAATCTGGGTTAGATCAGTGAAAATCTGAGCAGATGGGGGTTAGCCGCACTTACACCCCCCCGCAGGGCGAGACGGGGGTGCGGGGCGCGCAGCAACAGGTGCTGGCGCCCCCCCACTAGAGGGATGTCCCCCCCCCGAACCCCCACCACTAGATGGCCGAACCAGGTGCGGGATTCCTTGCACGTGCTCGATGTAAGCCACCTGGCGGTGGCGGGGTGACGGCGGAGGGGGAACATGACCAACAGTATTCGGTCGCGGCGGTGGGGGTGGGGAATCGTCCACCACAATATACTGTGGTGACTCATGAACCGGCATAGGTGATCGAGTTCTCGGATGGGAAGCAAAAACAGGCTCTGATCCCGTTGCAACCTCTGGATCCCCCCCCCAATTGGGCAGTTGGGGGTCCTCCGTAGGAGATGTATTTGTGGGGGGAGAGACCAAATTTTTTGGGAGGGTTGCTGAACCTCCCTCCACCTGATTCCCTCCCCCCCAAGCACAGATTGTTGACCTTCGGCATTGCCGGAGAATCATCCACCAGGGATGGACGATCTTTCGTGCCACTCATAGGCACTGGAGATGCAGTACCGGCCCGGTCCTCCGTAGGCTCCGGAGATTCCACGACAAGACACGGGCGGTTTTTGACGCCGCTCATGGGCACCGGGGACTCTTCCAGAGCAATGAACTGAGGGGCCGGAGAGTCCTCCACCGTGATGTAGTGGGGGGCCGGGGATTCTTCCACAAGCATGGGGCGATCCCTGGTCCCTGACATAGGTTCAGGAGGTGCAGGCGACGAGGCAACGGAAATAGGGGAATGATGGAGTTCATGACGTTCCAACACTCCAATCTCCTCCTCCTCATCGTCGTTCCACTGCTCCACCGCCAGGGGGAACCACTGGTCACACTCATCCTCCTCGATTTGCGTGGGGGATTCCTCGATGATCGTAGGATTTAGCCTGGATCCGCTCTGGGGATTGGGATACGCTCCCAAGGCAGGAGATTCCTCCACCAGGGAGGGAAACCGCCGCGATCCACGCATTGGAGTGGGCGACGATTCCACCACAGTGGGGTTCTGCCTAGTCCCCGACAGGGTGTGCTGGATCAGGGCCACGGCCTCTCGAGCCGGACCCAGATGGCCCTGGGGATCAGGCGTGAGCGCGAGGACTCGACGGTTTTCAGCGTCGAGTTGGTCAACAATGGGGCTGATGGGCCCTGCCGCAAACAGGTTTTTTCTGACCTGAGGCTCTGGCAACCCCCCTAGCGACGGAGGAGTGCCAGTGTCGACCACGATAGGCCCCATTGGCGAAGCCATCGTACCCCAGTCGGCAGCGCGTGAGGGCGCAGCGTTCGTACGCTCGATCACCACAGTAGATTGGTCGATTACTGCCCGATTCTCGGCGCTAGTAACGGTTCCCGAGCCCATAATAGGCGATTGTGGTCCTCTTATCGCTCCCTGAGGGTGGCCGTCTATTTCCCCCCCAACCATCCCAGGTACACCAGCTGGATTTCGAGGATGGGGGGCCCCGATGGGAACATTCGGGGATTTCGGAAACTTAGGATTTGCAGCCACTTGGGGCTTGGCCCGTTTTTGCGGCCCCTGCCCGGTCGATGGGGTCAGGGCCGAGGAGGTCCTGAGAGTGGGGACCTGGACACCCTCAGCTATCCCTCCCGGGGAAGAGATTTTAATTTGAATTTGGTCCACGATGTCTTGGACCGATCGCTTTCCGCGATGCCAAACGCCCAACAGAGACGAAAAATTTTCGCCTCTGCTACCATGAAACCAGACCGGGTGGTCAGGAGCAGAGGTCGCAGTGGCATGGGCAGCAACATTGCTTGGCACCGAAGACATAACGATAGTGTTGACTGAATAGTATCCTGCAAACAGATATGGTACACATAGCCAATGAAATACCTGATATGCACATATGAGAAATCCACCCTATCATCCACTAATTGATATAACTACTAAACATCCATGATTGCCTTATCTATCCCACATCCTATGTTCCTAACAAGGAAATGGAATATGATATACCCTATCCCACATATATCCCATATATAGGGCCAAATAATGCTCCCTTAGGGGTAAAATGCCAGGGTAGGGTTGTGACCTGCTTCAGTGGTGCAGGACGTCATCCTGGCGATCCTCGGGGGGGTGACGCAGTATGTCGCCCCTTTCATCGCCGACGACTCCGACACTGCACGCCACCTGGACCACATCATGGTCCAGGTCGCGAAGGACAGGGCGCGGTACGCCTTCGACGCCTCGCGGGACAGCCTGCAGGATGACCGGACCCTGGGGATCACACGGGTGCCCACGCGGTGCCAGCAGGCAGCGGTGGCCCTCGTGGGTACAGTCGTCCACCACCGCTCAACCTCCGTGCGTGCCGAGGTCACCAAGATGTTCTGGGAAATAGCTGGCGCGCACGAAATATGTCCCGAGGTGCACTACCCCGTCCCGGAGTTCGCAACTCTGGCGGGAGGCGACTGGGTCCACCGCATACCCCGGGCCCTGGCCGCCCTGGGAGTGGGGCTGTACAACCCCATCGCGTGCCCCAGGGCGGCCCATGTCCAACTACAGTCCCCGCTGGGCAACATCGTCACGCTGCGCACCGCCAAGCTGCCACACCGCGACACGTGCCGCCTGACGGTGCCACACACAACGCCGTGGCATGGGCACCACGGGCCACGCCACCTCTTCCCCGACAACGACGACCCGTGGCCGACGGCGGTGCGGGAGTGCCTCAACCAATGCGCCGATGAACACCTCCACTATTGCCGCCGTGAGCAGGAGCCCACCAACCACCCCGGGTGGCGCGACGCCTTGGTCCACCTCTTCCACACCACCGGCACGCGGGACCCCAGCCTGAGACTCGTCCACCCCACGAGGGCTAAGCAGGACGCCCACACCGGCCCACGGGTGACCCCGGACGGCCTGCACCTCCACGTCGGGGGCTACCGCCGCCGGGACGGCCTATCCCCCCCCACGCAGGGGGCGGCGTACCACCCGCCGGCAGCCCTCATGTACATCCTCCGCGACGTGCTCGCGGAAAGCGAGCACCAAGAGCCTAACGCGGACGTGGCATGGCCAGAGCCCCTGCGCCCCCGGCCCCACGCGCCGACGCCGTTGTGGTTGGTGACCACAGACGAACAATGCACCCAAGCGACGGGGCAAGCGCAGCTCCGGGCCGAGTGGGTAATAGTGCAGGTGAAGGCGGGCCAGCCCGAACCCCGTGGGCTCCCCCGTGGCACCGCCCTGCTGGTAGCTACGGGGGTGCCGCACGACCCACACATGGCGGTGCACGCGTTGGAGGACCAGCCGGAGGACACGGGACACCTGGTGGTGCACCAGCGCGGGGGCCCGGCGTGGCTCAAGGAACATGTGACGGCACTTCGGTCCTGGGCAAGCACGATCACCGGAGCGGAGATCCGGCTGCACGACCACCCGGCGATCAGCCCAGGCGACACCAGGGCGCTGAGCGTGGACCAACTGACCCCCAGCCACCCCGACGTCCGGTGGCACTCCGCCGACCTCAACGCGGGGTGGCTCAGCCCCACCGGATACTACTGGATCCCGGAGGCCTGGGGCCACATCTCTTCCGACGCGTCCGGGGGCGGACCCTGCAAACACGCCACCAGCGTCGCTCTCGCCGCCGACCTCACCCGCACGTGGGCGGTGGCCATCTCGGGCACGGTGCCCGACGGGAAGGGGGTGGCCGCCTCCCTCCCCCTACAATACGGTGCCCACCGACCATGGGTCCACACGATGGACGCCGAAGTCATCCTCCACCTCCTGCGGCACGCAGATCGCGAGCGGACCACGGGGGTCCCCGCAGGCGCAGCGAAGGTGGTAAACCAGATGCCCCTGAGGTGGCTCGGGGACAGCCTGTGCGCGCGAGGGCAACACGCCGGGCACCCGTTCTGGTACGTCCGAGCCACCTCGCACCACAGTGACGCCCTACTGCAGAAGGCGGACTGGGCGGCGTCCCAGAACACCGTCCTGCAGAACACGCCCCCGGACCCTGGCCACGTCCAGCTCATTGTCGCTGGCCGTGACGGCCATCTCGATCTACGGCCCCCCACGATGCGGGTGCTCGGCGAGGTCACGCAGCGGGCGCAGACGGACCATGCGCTGACGCACCGGGGAAACACGCCTTTGGGCGCGGCCCACGCCACGGCCTATGTCCACGCCCGGGACCTCACCGCGACGGCCACCAACCGCCGGGCGCTGCGGGCCCGACACGGCCACACGCCGGTGCAGCGCAGGCTCCGCGTCCGTAAGGAGCGGCTCTCCGGCGTCACCATCGTCCCACAACCGTGCCTTTTATGCGGCGGCCCGGAGGAGACCCCGGTGCACATGCACGTTGGATGCGCCCACTCACAGCTCCTCTGGCCCCACTACCGCCAGGCGGTGCACGAGGCGGCCCGCCACCTCCCACCCGGGGACAAAGCCCTGTGGGTGGCATCGTGGCGCTCCGCAGGCGCCACATGGACGGAGGTATTCTGCTCCGGACTGGTGCCCGAGGACGCGGAGGCGCAGCTCCGCGCCATAGCCCGATACGACCCGCCGGGAGGGACCTCTGTGGACGATTTCCTCCACCACATGCTCCGGCTGGGGGACTTCGCATGGGAGCTTCGCAACCACCGGCTGGAGCAACTCCTCCGCGAGCCCCAGAGCGCGGCGGCCCGGGCACACCGGTGGCTCACTGCGGCGGAGGGCGACCACCCTCTCCCTCCCCCGCGCCCTGATAAGGACTTCGTAGCCTCCCTCCGTGTCGTGAATGGCACTCTGGAGTTCCCGCCCCAAGAGGGCCCCCACCCATACCAGGACCTGCCGGGGGGGTTCTCGAAGCACCTACAAGACGCCCTCTTCCCACCGTGGATCATCGGGCGCGACTCCATGACCGCGTGGGAGTCGCGCATCGTGGGTGAGGAATGGGCGCGCGAGTGGAGCCGGTGGTGCGCCGCCACGCGCGCCCCGGAGACCCCTGCGCAACGATACGCCGCCATCCCGCTCAAGGGATGGGGGCCGGACACCCGGCAGAGACCCACCGCGATCCGCGGGGCGGGACCTGACCACCCGTGGGACGCGGCGACGGAGGAATGGCTGCAGGCGGCCCCGGGGCCGCAAATGGGATGGACCGGGGACGTGTCCTCACTCGTCAGGACACCCGTCCCGCCCCGCATCGTCCTTCACGCCGCCAACGTACTCCGGGCTACGGAGATACGCACGTGGGGACACGCCGCGGCCACCGTCGGGTGGCGGCCCCCAGAGGACGGGGCCGCCCAGCTCGCCGTGGCGCACTTCAAAGCTGGGGGGCCGGTATACGACGACGCCCTGTCCCGGCTGGGCGACACCCAGGGGCCCTTGCTCCTCATGCTCCCCACCGGCATTGCAGCCGCGCTGCGCCAGGAGCTAGACGGCTGCGAGGGGCTGCAAGTGGGATGGGAGGCAGTCGCGGACGGCACCCTGCTGGCCCTCCTCCACCGAGACACCGCGAACGGGTGCCGATGGGATGCGCTGACGCCCCACCTCACCGGGCGCCACGTGTACGTGGCAAGCCCCCCCCAGGGGCACCCCCGCCCGGCGTGGGACGACCTCATCGCCGCCTTCCACGACCACGGGATCCTCCCCGACGACACGTGGCAGGAGGTCCAGCGGAAGACCCTTGGCAAGGACTACCGGCGCCGCGTCCGCGCCCGCCTGCTGTAGATCCGGGACCCCCTCCGACAGAGGTCGGACGACCTCTGGCTCCGCCATCTCAACCCTTGGTCGCCGCCCTCCCACCTCCCACACACCTGCCGACTCTGCGGGGAATGTGACACGGTGTCCTCCGCAGCGTCGACAGGCGCCAACAGGTGCGCGCGGTGCGCCCAGGTGGCCGCGTGCCCCTGGCCCGAACCTCCCGCAGGCCCTCGCAGGCGCACAGAGGAGGAGGCCCTGCACCGGCGCATCGAGGGGGCACACACCCCCTCACACGAACGAGCGGGCCCCGCGGGCGCTGCCCTTCTGTGGATCCACGTGCACCTGCGGGACCCCACATCCGTTGCGCACCTGTCACACGTGTTCGCGCCCTGACCCCCACCCGCCGCCGCCCTTTGCAGAGCCCGCAGCACCATGCCACGCCGACGGGGGGATGGGCCGGCACACACCAGGGCCCGCCGCAAAGCGCAGGAGGCGGCCGTCCGGGGCCTGGTGGCGGACGCGGTGGCGGAGGCACACGAAGCGCACGCTGCCGCACGGTGTGACCTGACGGGCAGTGTGAGGGCTTTCCTCAACGAGACCGCCCTCCCGGCTGTCCGCGCCCTGAACTGAGCGGGGGCCCATACGCTGCTCCCGGCAATGCACCCGATCCCGAACGCCGTCCAGCCGGGGCTCATCAGCCCGGAGGCGGCCCTCTACGGGCACTGGATGGAGTGGCGCGAGTCCAATCGGTCGGGCCGGCTGCTGTCCATGGGGGACACCCTGCGGCTGACGGGAGCAGGGTCTGCCATGTCCCTCCGCAGCAGCGCCCCAGCCCTGCTGCACGCCCTCAGGACGCGCTACCCCGGGGACGCGGCCCCGTACCTGAACCAGGCGCGGGCCACGTGCCCGGGGGGGGTGTCCGAGCTGGATGCGGCGCTCCACCTTCTAGACCCACCGGACGAGGACCTGGATGTGGGCGAGATTACGGTGTTCGTGGAAGGCGCGGACGAGGCGTCCGCCCGCCCCCGGCCGACCAACCTGGTGTACGACGGCACCAGGCCTACCCTCCCGTACGCCATCGTATGTGAGGCGTTCCCCAGGGAGCCCACTTGGTGCCCCGCCCTCCCGCCGGCGACGCACGCGCCCCGCGGCTGGGCTAACCCAGACCTGTCCCCCCCCCTCTCCAGAACCAGGGGTGCCCACCACAGGGGGCAGGTCCTCTGGCAAGAGTGCCCTGGCACCCCCCTGCTCCTCCTCGTCGTCGCGACCCGCGAGGACCCGGGGCGGATCCTGGGGATCACCCCCACCCACCTCTATGGGGCAACACCCGTACCCCGCCCCCCCCTCCCGGCGCCCGCGGCGCAGGACGGGGTACACACCTTCCTGCGAACACAGGAGGTCACCGCCGTTACGGGGGTCCACCTGGTGCGGCTCCCCCCGACACCACTCGACGGTCCCCGGGGGCCCGGGGCCCT
The DNA here is from genome assembly GCA_964036045.1 of Eutreptiella sp. 'Long Island Sound 2002'. Classification (NCBI taxonomy): domain Eukaryota; phylum Euglenozoa; class Euglenophyceae; order Eutreptiales; family Eutreptiaceae; genus Eutreptiella; species Eutreptiella sp. 'Long Island Sound 2002'. The sequence continues at coordinate 8,143,516 of OZ038394.1, forward strand.
GGGCCCCGCCCCGGACTGGGAGCTATGGCGCGACGCGTGGGCCGCGGGGCTCCCCCGCCTCCCCTCCCCATGCCGGTGGATGGCCGCCGGCCCCCGGCCGTGCGGAGCTGACGCCACAGCCGGCCCCCCACCCCCTCCCCCCCTCCCCCCCGCAGATCACCACACGGCACTGCCCACGGCACGGCACTGATGCACCAGGAGGTAGTGGGAAGGGCGCGCCTGCCACCACGCATGCCTACCAGGATAACAGTGATGGCAGACTCCGATGGCTCCCCCCAGCGGGACGACCGCCACCACCGCCGGTCCTGCTCCCGCCCCCCCGCCTCCCCGGAGTGGACAGGGGAGACCCTCGCGGAGCGCGAGGAGCGGAGGCTGGCGGAGGCGGCGGTGCTGGTCGGGCCGGCGCCGCCGGCATGGGAGCCTGAGCCAGCCGAGATGACCGCCCCCGCCGCCCAAGCAGCAAGCCCCGCCGGCCCGCCCCGGGAGGGGGCCCCAGACGCGCAGGAAGCGGAGACCGCAGCCCCAGCAAGCCACGCCGCAGCCCCGACCGCGGCCCCCGGCACGCCGCCGACACGGGGCGTAGCCCCGGCGCAGGAACCGGGCGCATCGCCGAGGGCTGCCGCAGCCGCGGAGGAGAGCGAGAAGGGCGCGCAAGGGGTTGCGACCGCGGCCCCGGCGGGCCGCGCCACCGCCTCAGCCGACCACGCCGCGACCCCCAGCACGCCGCGAAAGCGGGGCCCGGACCTCGCACGGGCCACGGGCGCCTCGCCGGCGGCCGCCACAGCAGCGAAGGAGAGCGAGGAGGGCGTCCGAGGGGCTGCGGCCGCGACCCCGGCGGGCCGCGCCACGCCTCAGCCAGCCACGCCGCGACCCCCAGCACGCCGCGAACGCGGGGCACGGACCCCGCACGGGCCACGGGCGCCTCGCCGGCGGCCGCCACAGCAGCAGAGGAGAGCGAGGAGGGCGCGCGAGGAGTTGCGACCGCGGCCCCGGCGGGCCGCGCCACCACCTCGGCCGGCCACGCCGCGACCCCCAGCACGCCGCGCAAGCGAGGGAAGAACCCCGCGCGGGCCACAGGCGCCTCGCCGGCGGCCGCCGCAGCAGCGGCAGTGGGCAGGGAGAGCGCGAAGTACCGCGCCCACGCCAACCCCACCCACACCCACACCAGCCCCCCCAAGCAGTTCCCCCCCAAGCCCTTCCCCCCGGGGCGGGAGCGGCACGTCCGCCCCCCGGCGCCCGAGCGCTCGCCGCCGGGCATCACGCTGCCGCAGCTGCAAAGGCAGCGGGACGCCCGGCGAGTGGTCCAGGAAGGGCGCAGCAGCGGGGGGGAGCAGAGCGCAGGCAGCGGACGGCGCGACTCAGGGCAGGGGGCCGGGAAGGGGCCAGGGCACGGGAAGGGCGCGCAGGGGCACGGGCAGGGAGTCCAGGTGCAGGGGGCAGGGCACGGGGAGGTGGGTGAGCGGGCGGGCCAGGGCGTGGGGGACGGGAGGCGAAACCCGCGACACGGGCAGGGGGCCGGAAAGGGGCCCAAGGGCAAGGGCAAGGGCGCCGCGGGCCCCAAGGGACAGGCGGGACGGGGCATGGGAGCCCAGGGGGGAGGGCAGGACGAAGGGAGGGGGGCGGAGGGCGGGGCGCCCCCGCAGCCGGACGTGCAGCCGGTGAGGTGCATCCCCCCCGGCATCCAACAGATGTTGGCGCACCACACCCACCACCACCACCACCAACACCACCACCACCTCTACAACATCGACCCCGACGCCGGCGAGCTCGTCCCCCCCAAACCCCCACGACCCCGGCACCAGCCAGCCCCCCCCGCGCCGAGGGCGGAGCCGGCGCGGATGGCCTCGGCGGAGGGGGGGCGGGGCGCGGCATCGGCGCCGCAGGCACAGGGGCAGCGAGGGGGGCCGGCGCTGGGGGCAGAGGGGGGCCGGCCATGGTGACGCGTTCCCGTGGGGGGCTTGGCCACGGGACGCTGCGGTGGACAAGCGCAAGTAAGCAGGCAGGCAAAGCACTACGCTCACAGGGGCATCAATGCGCTCGTGTCATGTGACAAAGCGTTTCAGGATCCTCGCCACTCTGAAACAAGGGAACGAAAGTATGTACAGCAACACATCAGGATATGTATACATGGGGTTAAGACTGGACTGGGGTAAGGGCATCACAGGACAATAGACACTCAGTCCCAACTCGTATCCCAATCCCAGGTCGGACCCTATCAATGGCTGGTGGGGGCGGGTGCTCAAACACAACCCATGCCCTGCTCAGTCCGGACTCTGAAACCCTGCCAATAGGGGAGGTGTCCCGCCCTGCCACAGGCGAGTTCCTGGGAATCAAGCAGCTCGAAGGCCAACTGACAGTGGCTCCCTATGCTTCCCTAACGGCAGGTCCCAACTCCTCTCTGAGCCAGAGATATGGCCCCGCCATTATCTCTAGGAGTTGGTAGCTGAAAATGGGCTGTTTCAGCCCAAACTGATATTAGCTCAAAAATCTCCAAAGCTGACCCCTCGTCCGGACCCTCCAGAGGTAGGAACGAGGCAACTGACCCTATGCCCTTCGAGTACGAACTCCCTGGAGCCCTCATCCAACCTGGTTCCCTCTGAGGTCCTGGCATCAGGGCACCACGGGTTCGTCAAGTGGGGTCATGATGCCAAAATCACCAAAATTGGCATCATTCTTGCGCCTGGCTCGCCCGGCCAGGGCAAGGCCAATGGCTCACAGGATAGCAGGCAGGACCTAGGACCTATATCTGAGTGTACAACTTGGCATTAGGTCCGGGCTCCCTGTGGGCATAGAGATATGGGTCCGCCAATTGACCACACGAGGGGGTGAAATTTGGGTCCCAAAAGGGGGTCATTTTGGCTGCTCGAAATGAGCCAAATTTCGGGGGTGCTCCCAATAGTATATCTCCACGCCGGCTTGGAGATCCGATCCGCCATTCCATACGCAATCCACGGGGAGCCCAACAGAGACTGCCATGCCCTTGGCTCTCAAAGATCTCCATGCCACTCGGCGTGGTGACAATCCCAATTGGATCCACAAATGCCAAAATGGCAAAATTGTCCACACTCACTTTGGGCTAGCACCTTGACGAAGGTTGCTCCGCTTCGCCCACGTGGTGTGTGAACCATGGGGACCAATATACATATCACCCATGTCATATATGGTCCATTGGTCCATGCGTCCGGCGTGCACGGGTGGGCTGAACATAGTGCACGGCGGGCAGAAAAAGTGGAAAATTGCTCAAAAAGGCCAAAAATGCGCACACTCATGGTTTGGGCAAATGAGGCACATGCCCGACTTGGACCGGAGTGTGCCATAGGATTGGTATCAAGTCATATGTGTCCAACATATCTTTTGGGCGTCGCCCAACTCCTCCGGTATTGGGAATGGCAGGGTCGCCAAGTGAGCCCATGATTTGGGATAGTCCCAAATCGCCAACATGGCGGCCACGGTATGCCAAGCCCAAGAGGAGTTTTCCGCCGGGTCCAAGATATCTTGGGCACCGAAGTATGTACCCTCAGAACATACTTGGGTCATGATGTCAATTGGGCGCAACGTTGAGATACACGGTCGCCACTTGACATCATGACGGGCAAAAAACAGCAATATTGGCGAAGAAACACCCAAAAGTGCCTTGAAAGGCGCACAAATATATTATAATATCTTCGGCTTGGATTGAGTTATCGACCAATCCTTCTAAACACAGTGACTTGACACCAATGACCTTCGATTCCACATATGTGCTCCACTTGGGGCGCCTTGAAAGGTTACGAGCGCTACTTCCCAAGTGGGCACATGAAAATATGGAAAATTGCAAAACACACACCTTGCTCCCAATGCTTCGCTTTGGGATCGCCACACAAGCTTTCCTCCACGAAGGTTAGGCTTGCAATTGATCGTGGGGAGTATAAGGAAGGGCCTCGTGCAATATGAGGTCCATTGGTGGGTGTATCGCTCTTAGCCAAACAAGCCAAATGGGCACGCAATACAACACATGGCACTTACCACATATTGCCCAAAAAGGCAGCTCCCCCCACGATATGTCATGCCCCTCCAAGGGCATAGCTTTGTGTCAATCGCTCATAGGAACTCAAGGAGAGTTCCTATGCAACACCAACACTCGCGCGCTACACTCGAAAGTTATCTTAACGCACGCAATATCATGGCCAAAGAGTTATAACGCAAACTCTACCCTCTTGACCATGATCCATTACGCTGGCACGCACGTGTGGAGACGCAAGGCGTATAATGCTTCCTAAATTACGTCGGGAGTATTGTGAATACATACCACGTTTCCTTATTGTCATTCCTCGCAAGCGGCACGAGATATGACCCTCACAAGTGGCCTCACGAATCAACTTTGTTTTGCCCATATCTCTAAGACAAATGGAGGGCAAGACAAAAGGAAAGTTGATTCGTGCAAAGGGAAGCACGTAGGTCCACTCGAAAGAGGTCAAATCAAGTGCGGGGATGTCGAAGTCGAAAATCCGATTTCGACATCCTGAAAACTTCGGATTAAGGTTGCGAGTGTAGAATGTGAAAATTGCGGATGCATCAATGCAATTCCTGAAGACTTTAGAGTCTTCGTCACGATTTGCGCTAAAATATCTGTATATAACAGTTAAACTGGCGCTTACGCTCAAGTCGCGAACTAACCGCCAGCTGTCAAGACAGTGAATATCAGAACGGAAGCGTAAAAATTGACGGAAACAATATGAAAATAAAACCCTGTTGATTCCTGACATTCTGATATATAAATCTCCGCTGGCGGTGCATCGGTTGCCGATGCGGGGCTTTACGGCACGGAACACGCTCCCGCCGGGCTCGCACCGGGCGTCAACGGGCGTCTTCCCTTCCGTACATGGAGTTAGTGGACCGGAGACCGGTTGTATGCCCTACCCTAGCCATGGGGTTCTGGGTACCGCTTCAATGGGACCGGGACTGGGGCGCGGTCCCGGACCCTCTGGGGGAGGAGACCCTCCCCCTGGTGGGGGAGGTGTACGGGTGGTTGTGCTGGGCCAACCAGGGGACCTCCAGGAGGTCGAGGAACCGGCCCTTCGATGCCGTGGTCCTCCGGAGAGACGGAGGAAACCGAGAGGTACCCCCGGGGGGGTTGGCAGCCCCAGAGGACCATGAGAGGGTCCTCAGGTCAGTGATCCGGGCGGCGTGGCCCGACAGGGAGCCGACGTGGCCGGCCTTCCTGGAAGGGGGAGCGGTGCTCCGCATCACGGATGCGGACGCCAACAACTGGCTCCCCCGGGCTTTGCGCAGCGCCCTCGCCGACTGGCGCTACCGCCGGCACAACCCGCCGCCGCCACAGCCCCAGCCCCCACACAAGGGGCGGCGCAGGTGATGGCCCAGACGGCGGATGCGCGAGAGTGGGGGTGGGAGCTGGGCCCCCCGACCCACGCCCCCCCCCAACGGTGCGGCACGACGCATGAGAGCGTGCCACCTCCCGCGGGAGGGAGGGCGGAGACAACGAGCGCGGGGGGGAACCTGCTGCCCCGCAGCCCGCTAACCACTGACCGCTAACCCTCGCGGCCGCCCCCGGCCGGCCAGCGCCGCGCGACAACGGCCGGGGGGATGAGGGGCCCCAGCGAGGGCCTGCACGAGGGTCCGGCTCTAGGTAGAGGGGGGCGGGGGAAGGGCGCGACCCCCCAGCCGATGGCTGGCCCCCGGGGCCGGGACTGCCATGCCGCCCCCCCCCCCCGGCCGTCAGGAGGCGTCGCCAGGGGACCAGAGGGCCCCCCCACTCCCCCCCCCCCCCCCCCCCCGCAACCCCCCCAGCTGGGGAGCCACGGGCGCGGCCCTCCGCCCCCCCGGAGCCAGGGGGGGCGACGCGGTGGGGGGAGCGGCGGCTGGACCTGCTCCCGCGAGCCCACACTGGCGTGCCGGAGCAACGCGCACAACGGAACAGTATGGAGGCGCCCCAAATGACCCTCCCGTGACCACAGCCCACTCAGGGAGGGCAGTGGGGGGGTTCAGGTCTGCAAGGGCCCCCGGGGGAGCGGTCCACGGGCCGCCCCTCACCCCCCCCCACCCCGGGGCGGCACTTCGGCCCCGACCGCACGCGCACGCCGGAAGGGAGCGCGCCGGCGACACGGAGGGGGCCAGGTTTGAGTACCGCAGGCCGCCGCCCAGAAGGGGAGCAGGGAGGCCGCGGCGCGACACCCCCCCCCCGCCCCCCAACCGGCCCGCGGGCCGCGGGGGCCCCGGCCCCCACCCCCCGAGGCAGGGGGGATGGTCCCCCCCCCGCCCGAGAGAGGAGCCGGAGCGCGACCCGCCCCCCCTCCCCAGCCGCCGGGTCCCATGGGGACCGCGAACAACAGGCGAGCCCGTGCCTAGGCGCCAGGACGCCGCACAGATCGTACCCAGAGAAGCCTGGTGAGCACGAACCGGAGTGGTATGGGGGGCCACGCCCCCCATGGAGAGCACAACGCCAGTGACACCCGCTTTGTTGCCTGCCCAGGGAAGGCAGAGGGACGGAATGAGGCAGAGCGACCCCCCGCCCTACAGGCCCCCCCCCGGCCGCACGACCGGGGGGTACGGCGCACCCCCCCCCCCCCCCCAGCCCGCCCCCCGGCACATGAACGCCACGGACCCGCCCCGCGGCGCGCAGCCCCCACAGGGCGTGCTGGCCGAGGGGACAGAGCAGGGCCCCCACACCCGCACGCCCGCGCCCACAACACGTGGATCGCGGACCCCGACAGCCCGCCCAGTGGGCGGGCAGTCGGGGGAAGGGGAGCGCATGACCCCAGACGCCCCTCGCAACGGTAGAAGGCACCCCCCCGGGGACGCCCTGCCGCCACCCCCACAACCCCAAGCCAAGTAGGGGGGAACCGGGACCGGACCGCCCCCCCCCAAGCACGCCAGACGGAGCAAGGGACCGGGGCAGGACACGCGGAGGGGCACGGACCACGTGGAACGGCCCTACCAGCGCCCAGTGCCGGGACCACGCGAGGTGCGCACGCCACAACACCCAGGGGGGGGGGGAGCGGACACCGCGAGAGCGCGAGCGCACACACACGAAAGGGACACGCGGGGACTACCGGAAGGGCTACCGGACCGAGCGCGCGGAACGCACAGACCGCGTGGCATGGCGTACCAGCGAGCGAGGGTAAGGGACACCCGGACGGGACGGCCCGCCACACGCAGCGCGGAACACGGAGGGCGGGGAGGGGGAAACGAGAGAGACATAACACCAGGTACCGGCCCGAACCCCCCGAACCGGCCGCGAGCGCCGCGCACACACAGACGGGGCACTGCACCCGCCAAGGCAGTAGTGGCGCACAGCGCCACGCCCCGACCCCTAGGCCAGGCAGCCTCCGCGCCAGCCCAAGGGGGTCCCAGTGGTGACAAGCCAGTAGCACGGGCCCGGCAGCGCCGGCGCCCCGGGCGACCACGCATTAGGGGGGCGACGCAGTGGGTAAGCGCCCGCAGCCACGGCTGCGAATTGATGCACAGACCGGGGAGTGGCGAAACGGGGAAGCCGGGGAAGGACGGGGCTCCGAGCTCTGTGAACCCGGGGGACTCCGCCACCAGGCAGGAGGTGCGTCTTGGAGGGCCCCCCACTAGGACCCGGTGGGGAGGATATCACCTGGCCCGACCAGGTGGCCCCCCGGGGCCGAAAGGCGTCTAGTACCCGCAAAGTCAAACCTCAAACCTCAAACCCAACGAGACGCCTAGACCCCCGTACCATAGGTCACTTGGTGCAGCCGGAGGGCAGCCTAGCCCGCACACAGTGGTGGCCAACGGTGGGCCAACCAGGGTCCTCAGGGCGAAAAAAATCATTTTTTCCAGGGTTGTTCCTAGACCACTTGGGATGCTCAAACAAATGTTCTTGGGCCGTTTTGAGCCCGTGGTGATGCATTTTGGCCTATGGAAAATCCCAAAATGCCTTGAAAATGGGCCGTTTTCGGACCAAAAGTGGGTCAAAAAAGGGTCAAAAGTGCATTTTTCCAAAAGTGATCCTGGACCATTAGGGATGGTCAGACAGATGTTTTTAGCCCATTTTGAGCCCGTGGTTACGCGTTTTGGCCCATGGAGAATCCATCCCAAAATGCCTTTAAAAGGGGCCGCTTTGGCACAAAAAGTAGGTCAAAAATGGGTCAAAAAGGCATGTTTCCAAAAGTGACCATGGACCATTTGGGATGCTCAAACAAGTGTTTTTAGCCCCATTTGAGCCCATGGTGACGCGTTTTGGCCCGTGGGAAACCCCAAAATGCCTTGAAAAGGGGCCTTTTTGGGCCCAAAGGTAGGTCAAAAATGGGTCAAAACCGCATTTTTTCAAAAGTGATCTTGGACCATTGGGGATGCTCAAACAAGTGTTTTTAACCCATTTTGAGCCCGTGGTGATGCGTTTTGGGCCATGGAAAATCCCAAAATGCCTTGAAAATGGGCCGTTTTGGGACCAAAAGTAGGTCAAAAATGGGTCAAAAAAGTGTTTCTCCAAAAGTGACCGTGGACCATTGGGGATGCTAAAACAAGTGTTTTTAGCCCATTTTGAGCCCGTGGTGACGCATTTTGGCGCATGGAAAATCCCAAAATGCCTTGCAAATAGGCCGTTTTGGGACCAAAGATGGGTCAAAAATGAGTCAAAAAGGCATGTTTCCAAAAGTGATCCTGGACCATTAGGGATGCTCAAACAAGTGGTTTTAGCCCAGTTGGAGCCCATGGTGACACGTTTTGGCCCATGGAAAACCCCAAAATGCCTTGAAAAGGGGCTGTTTTGGGAGCAAAAATGGACGAAAAAAGAGTCAAAGGTGCATTCTTCCAAAAGTGATCCTGGACCGTTGGGGATGTTCAAACAAGTGTTTTTAGCCTATTTTGAGCCCGTTTTGACCAAGTTTAACCCCTTCCGCCACCTGTATGCACCAAGTTGTACCCTTTGCACGTACCTCAGAGCCCTATGGTGGGGAGCCACGTAGAGTTGGAGAGGAGGGTGTAGATTAGAGGATATATGTTTGTGTGTATGTGTGTGTGTGTGTGCGTGTGTGTGTTTGTGTGTGTGTGTTTGTGTGTGTGTGTGTGTGTGTGTGTTTGTGTGTGTGTGTGTGTGTGTTTGTGTGTGTGTGTGTGTGTGTGTGTGTGTGTGTGTGTGTGCGTGCATGTATATTTTGCCCGGGGGAACCTGGTAGACCCACCGTTGGCCCCCACCGTGCGCGGCCCGGGCTGCCCTGTAGCTCCACCAAGTGACTAATGGTATGGGGGTCTTGGTGTCTCATTGGCAAAAAGCTGGGGGCGGTGTAAAGACTAGGTGCCCTCTAAAGTTCAATTTGAGCCACGTAGCCCAAGATACCGTTTTTCTCGGTTTTGGGGCTTGATGACACAAACTGCGCACAACCTCGGAGATTTTTGGCCATTTTTCGTCCGTATTTCGGAGATATCATAAGTTCGAGGGCAACAAAGTGCTCGTTGTCACGGCGGGGTCAAGGTGCCGTTTTGAATAGGTTTCAAGGCCGTTTTGGGCCAAAAAAGGCCGTTTTGGTGCCCAAAATGCGCAGTTTTGGGAGGGCGCCTCCCAACTTGGCATCCCCGTTCAGGGCGCCAGCGGTGACTTTTTGGCTCAAAACTTGGATTTGGTAGAGGCATCAACTAGGCTCTAGGATGGCTGGATTAATGAAAGATCTGAAGCGTTGAGACGGAGCAGTGGCCAGAATGGAAGCGTAAAATGCTTTTTGTTTGCTTGTTGCTTGCTTGTTGCTTGTGGTTAGCTACATTTTAGGGGTGTGGTAACATATACAACATGTCAAAAACGAAAAATAGCCCGGTGTTGCATGGCAAACCTAACTCATTCTGCATTGTGTAGGCGTGCTACGTGCAATGCGGAGCGTGCACATAGATGCAACACTTTCACATGGCGCCCTTTTTCTGTGCCTTTTTGTTCATTCCATGCTTCCTTCCCAGCACATTGTGCCTGCTTGGCGTCTTGCCGCATGGTCGAATGTGCACATGTGCTTTTGCTAGCAAGCCAGTGGCAATTGCACTCAACATATTTCCGTTGACCAACTGTTCTGATATTCTAGAATGTATCTCTAGTTGCGGTGCATTGAGCTTCTTCTCTTCCTGCAATGTAAATCTCGTCTTTCTCCCCTTGTCCTTCACTCTACTTGTGTCCTAACCTTGCTGTGTGTTGTACCTCTTATAACGAATTCATATTGTGCCCTGTGAATCCTCCCCATTAAATTGGTACAGATCGGCAATGGGGTGTAAGTCTCTGGTTCCCATTGTGGTCATTGAAGATTGCCCCTCTCCCCTTGCAAAACTGAATCCGCTCTTTATAGATAAACAGCTGTGTCATGAACATTTTGCCCAACTGCATGCTAACTTCTGGGGGGGGGGGGGGACGCTATTGTGGGGATCACTATTGTGGGGATACCACAAAGCAATCAGCCTGAATTTGTGCACGCCAGACAGCTGTCTATTTTTATAAAGTCGTGCATGGGCTGCATTGAGTGGTCACAACATTATGGGCCAAGCTGTGTTGAAACACAGGGCGGCATTTTGGATGAAACCCCTACCCGACTTTGGACCCAACCCTGACACCGGACTCCCCGAATCCCCCCCCCCCCCGGTTGTAATTCTGTGAAGTGGGGTTTTTTTTTTAGTAAACTTGAATCCAAAGTGCTCACCCATGTTAGGCATCCCATCTCCAAAAAAGTGACACACATACCAACAGGAATATCACCAATTTTCTCACCCATTGATGCTGCCGCACACGCCAAAAAACATTCCCATATCCCTTCCCAGCTTTGCAATGGCTAGTGTAATGTCTTTTTTTTTCTGATGGGTTTCTGCTTGATTTTTTGTTGTTGTTCTTTTGCTTATAATCCCGTTGCTGCTCGTGCTGCTGCTGCTTGGTTGTGGGGACTTTGATGTGGAGGGTTGTTCTGAGTGTCGTTGTGGGTGCTTCTGTCTTGGTTGTGGCAGCCATGCAGGGGCTGGGCTGTGTTGCTGCGTGTGTTGTGGCCTTGCTGTTATTGACGGTGTTGGTGTTCGCTGGCTGGGTCCCTCCCATACTTCTTTGCATTCTCCCATTGCTTGTGCTTGTCACTCTTCAGGTGCTCCCTTTTAGCCCCATCAGAGGAACCAACAAATGACTCACAACCGCAGAGCCGCCCCCCCCCCCCCGTTGCACAAGCAAGCTGAAAGTCAGGAAACCGAGGACCAGATAAGACCCATGCTTGGACAAGCCCATGCTTGCGTGCAATGTGCAGCACCAAAAAAATGCATGTGGCGAACACCTGCCCATACCTCACCCTGACCACAACTGTCGCAACAGGGCAGCAGAACACAGAACACAATGCGTAGGCAACTTGCAGCATGTTCTGGACGTCCTCACTGCCCATCAGAGCATCAGGAAAAGGAGTTGTGGCGCGGAAATGTTCACCGGTGGACCAGATGTACATCACAGCCATGCCAACAATGCAACATTAACCATGGCTGAAAATCACATCAAAACAAACAGCATTGGGTTGCAGTCGCAAGCAGAATGTTGGTATGAGCAGGGGGAACTACCACAAGCATGATCTAGCCTCCTTTTCCCTCTACACAACCGCGTCACATTACATTTCCGACCATACAATCTACGGTCAGAAAAAACCAGGAAAACAACGGGCAGACGAGGTCCCATGCTTGGACAAGCCAGTGCTTGCGTAAATTTGGGGGGGGGGGGTACAAGGTGCCTGCAGAAAGACAGAGAGGAAAACAACAACTGCACGCAACTTGACAAGGCTTCTGTGAAGAAGGAAAGAAGGTGCAGCAGGACCCCAACCCAGGAAACCCCTCTCTCTGAGTTGTCCTGTCCTTGCTTTCCCCCCTCCTCTGTGTGTTGAGGGCCCTCTTATCTCACAGCAATCCCACTCTCCTCCAGATAAAATGCAGCAATGCAAGCCTCATTTGACATTTGCTAAAAGGAGGAACCATGGTTTCACAATTAGGAGGAGCCCCAGCTGCAGCCCTACCATGACATTTAAATTCCCTGACAAGCAGTGGCGGCAGCACAAGCGACAGTAGCAGCACAAATAGCGGCGGCGGCGGCGGTACCAACACAAGCCACAGCAGCAACAGCAGCAGCACAAGCCGCAGCAGCAGCAACAACAGCTCACAAAGGGGGGATCAAATGTGCTAAGGTGGGAAGGGGAAACATGCAACAAGTAAAATAAAAAAAAAATCAAGTCTGATGGTTTTGGATGTTATCTAGTGCAACTTTGGTGGTTTAAAGCAACACCACAAATTCTTAAGGAATGTCCTGGGCCTAATACTACTCGATGTTGCATGCCCAGTCTGCCCAGTGCACAAAACATCTCTAGCTAAAATGGCCAAACAGCCTGCCGTGAAAGGCGAGACATGGGCTGACAGCTGCGCTGAGGAGGTTGGACTCCAGTTGGGGCTCAAGAGGAACATAAGAGTGGTATCTGGGCATGCAGATGGTGGACAACACACAGCTTGAGAATGTTGCAGTCCATTTGCATCTCTACACTCATCTGCGTGCTTACACATAAAGCCCATCTTCACCACCTACACACGAGACAGAGATTGTAGAGGGGCAAGAGTGGGAGGGGAAGGGGGCAGGAGGGGGCCGGGGATGGCTCACCCCTCCTCCACCATCCCCATTTCACAGGCGGCAGAAATGCCACCATTGAAGAGTATCAAGGGCATCAATGATCTGAAGAGCATTTCCAAGGCCTCCTACGCAGAGGGCATGGCGCCGGTGGCGCTGTGTTGTCCGGCGATGAAGATGCATGTGAGGGGAGGGATAGTTCTTCATCCTCTTCTGACTCACTCTCTGAGAGATGAACTCCCACCTCTGTGACAAGCAATCATCTTGGGGTATAAGAGACCACCACGTGTCCCAAAGAGCGTGGCGACCTTCCTCCGAACTACAGCCAGTATGGGCCAACAGAGCAGAGGTATATGGTTGGGATGGTATAGGTTGGGAGTGGGTCGGTGGTGCGTGTTCATGAAGCACACTGTCACCGCCTGTGTCAACCATGCAGCAAGGGCGAGCACACCGCCACATACCCATACACCCACATGTCCCTACAACCTCTCAAGGTTTGGGCCGGCACCTCAAGGCCTTGGAGCGCACGTTCAGGCCATTACTCAGGGGCCATGAGACAAGATGGGACCAGTGTGCTCGGGGACCCAGTGGGGAATGAAGCACGGATACTTGGCTAACATATGACCCCCGCGCTACAGGCCATAGGTCATTGCGCACACTGTTTCAAATCGGTACCGAATGTTTCCTTGAGTTCGCCATCTGGCTATCGAATGTTTCTTGGGCCGACTTGGGTTACCTCCACTCTGCCCCCCACTGGCCCCGATTAGCATAGACGGGGTTGTTTGGGCCAGGCATCAGGAAATTCATCATCTGATCCCCCCAACCGATTGGAGTCTGTGTCCCATTTGTCTGACATTTCCACCAAACCCAGTTCTTCCTGAATGTCTGTCACTTGCTTTGAGTGAAGTACATTGTGCATGGTGTGTCTTGCCCCTTTGGACGCTCGTGCGTCCGCCTCTTCGTTCCCCACCACCCCTACATGCGAGGAGACCGACAGGATTTCGACACTGTTCCCCAGTAGTTGCGATTGTCCCCACAATTCTGTCCATAAGCCTTTATGCGCCAATGGCCCCCTTGACCCCACCCACTTGTGTCTGTCCCATTTTGCACATTTGGATTGCAACCCTACACACACCAGTTCCGAATCCGACACCACCAGCAGAGGTATCCCCGGGCATTTTGGCAGCTGTCAGCTCTGCCCTGGTGATCGATTGCTTTTTATGCACTGGTAGCGGAGCTTGCTCGTTGCGTGTATCTCCGGGTCCAAACCATACACCATAGCCTGCGAAGTTCAACCCCCCCTCTTCGTTCATGGACCCGTCGACATATGTCGGGGACCCAGCGGGAGGGGGGGGCTCAAGGGGCTGGAGGTGACCCACCCAACCAGCTACCCTTCAACCCCTGACTGATTTTCCAACCACTATTTTTGACACCGCCCTTCAGCCTCCTGTCCCTTCTACCGACACCTGCTCTTGTGAAACGCCAGAGGCCAAATGTGCCTTAATTGAAAAACATTGGGAACTCCCTGGGAGGATGGGTAGGTGCATGGTTTATTTTTCCCTTTGCCCTACCCCTCTGCACTCCACTTTCCCACAAGCACGTATGTGCACAAAAAAAATTTGTTTTATAAAACCACATTGTACTTATGTTAAACAAATGTTGTGCTTTTTGTCACATTGAGGCCTTTTTTTTATCAACATCATTGTGAGGTTGTTAAACCAACGCAAGTGGCTGATTTGGCATCCATCAAATCCATCAGCATCCGAACTCCTCATGGCTGATCACCCAACAACAGCCCAAGGGTCCTTGGGCCCAAGGGTCCTTGGGGTTGTCAGAAGACACCCAGAGATCTCAATTTTTCAGCCAACCCATAACAGCCTGAAAATGGCTCAGTCCTCACTGGTCGAGCCCCATAGTGGGGGTGATCTTGGAGACTTGGAGATAGCACCCGGGACCACCGTCATTGGTTACACAGTCCATATAGACGAAAAAAAAGTAGAATGCAAGCAGGGTCTGAACAGGCGCACAGCGGCAGCTGTAGCCCAACCAGGTTTTGCCCACCATAGTGCAACGAAGCCCAAAACGACACCTTTGGGGCCAATAAGCCCCACTAAGAGGGCTTAGTTGGTGCTACATGGCTCCCCATGGGTTTATACGTACTCCCATTGTCACCATCACCCAACAACAGCCCAAGGGTCCCCGAGGACTGTCAAGCGTCGCTGGAGGAAGTGCATTTTGCAGCCAACACATGTAGGAGGCGGACGGCAGGATTGGGGGGGGGGGGTCAGGGACCCAAATGATTTTGCACCAACGATGGCCCCAGGAAAATTTCTTTCCGTAAATTTCCTTTTTCCTCCACTTCAAAATTTGGGGGGGGGGGCGTCTGAGCCCCCCCCCCCTCCCCCCTCCTGTGGTTGTCGTGCCTTGGCTTTGGGTATTCTCCTTTTTGGCTATTTCCAAGTTCATTGGTGTTTTGCCCGGGGTGCTGGTGTTGATGGGAGCACCATCGGAGGCATATGTGAAGACAGAAGCATGAAGACAAATGGTGCACACCTTTTTCTGGTAAAACATTCAGAATTGGATCATGTTTTTGCTCTGATTGAAAATCCTGCTGGCCTGGGGGAGGGTGAAAAAACATTGTTTCCTGCGATTAGTATTTCCAACACAAATTGACCACATACACAGGAGTCACAAAGGGGCACTGGGCATCGGATAAAAGATGAGGGAGGTTGGTGAAAGATCCAGGCTTCAGGCTTCAATACCCCCATTGCACATGGCATGCACAAGTGTGCAGGGATACATACTCCATGAACCAGTTGCAATCTCATATCAAACATTCTGGATCTGCAAACCAAGAGGTTCTTGTGATTGATCAAGCGTTGCACATGCAGCGTGAGAGACGACGTTTTCAGGGACATAGCGCAATCTGGCTCAGCCCATCCAATCTGTAACACCTGCAACACAACAAAAAGTGTCACAGCCCAAGAAATCGGAAAATGAGGAGATGGTGGGCATTGGATTCATCCCCTGAACATATGGTCTATGAGAACTTCATCACCAACACAACTCAGGATTGGGATCCAACACTGCCTACCAGCCAACAGTGCCACCACTGCCAACCACCCACCACTACTGGCTGCAAGCAATGCTAGCCACCCACCACTGCCACCCACCCACCATGTACCTGTACCCTGCCATGGTGGCTATGAGCCTTGTGAAGAATGTGCGCAGATTTGGCTACAGGTTTAGGTTTGGCATGGGCTAGGGCATCGATACAACTTTAAATACAGGTTATGGAACAGAAGATACTCATTTCCAACCTCAAGGCGGGATGCAAGGATCGTCCGTCCAGCCTCATGGACAGGATGCAAGGATCGTCTGTCCGGCCCAAAAGGTGGGATGCTCAGGGTGCTAGAGTCTGGGCTATGGGTATGAGACACAGGGGTGAATGCTGAAATGAATCGACACCCATCTCGCTAGAAAACTGGGTATAAACCTAAAGTACATTGTAACCTGAGAACAAATGTGGGTGTTTCCACCACCCCTACTCTGGCTGCACAGCACAGCACAGCACAACATGTTATAATGAGGGTGATTAGGGGTTGAATACCTCAAATGAGGTCACATCTTTAAGATACAATGGATACCATAAGTATCAGCACTTCAGGGCTGAAATTATGGCTACTTTTAGATGCAAAAACATCGAAAAAGGGACTTTTTGACAGAAGACCACAACACAACAAAACAGCGCAGCACACCACAGCACAACACAAGAAAAGCCAACACAACACAAACCAAGAAAAAACAACAGAACACAACACAACACAACACAACACAACACAATGCAACACAACACACCAGAGCACACCACAGTACAGCGAGGACAGCGCAACACAACACACCACACCACACCACACCACAATGCAACACAACACAATACAGTATAACGCAACACAATGCAATGTCACACACCAAATCACACCTCTCTGCACCACCAGTCCTTGTGGCTGACCATGCACAAGCTCAACTATGCCTCCTCCCCGGAGCAAAAGGTTGGCGCATCTGATTATGTCAACCACAGGCGGTGCCTGCCACATGGGTGGCGAAGGGGCTATGACAAAGCCGCAGCAAGTGGGAGCCACCACTTCGTAGATTTCTTAATGCACTGCTCCATGTTTGTCAGCCACACACATTTCCACACAAGCATGCGCTTGAAGAAGATCCAGCTAGTGAGAGCAACCAACGCAGCGCCTAGCATACCACACATTTCGGCTGGAGGGACATAACATTGCATCCAACTGTGAAGGGTTGCAGCAATCTGAGGAACAATCAGGGAGGTCAGTACCACTCGCCGCAGCGTTAATGTTTCTCACCGATGCCAGTGTGTCAGGCCTGGGGCCTAGCTTGCATTGTCCAGTTGCTCTTCAGTCACAACCCCCTTAATAGTGGTGGAAGCTCCATACTTCATTCTCACAGTAATGCTGAAACCTAATGTTGTGTTCGTGGGCACGTGCAGCCTTTCAGGGTATATGACACAAACCTCGCCCATGAATGGAGGCAGCACAATCTCTTTCTCATGACAGTCAGCCACCCCTTGGATTTCGAAGTTGCAGCTCAGAACTGCCGCACTGTATTCATTCAGCCAAAGATGGTTTGCAATGCGCACTTCGATGACATGCCTGGTATCCTGACGCAATGGCTTCGGAGAGAATGTCTCTTTTGGCTCCAGGCAGATCCCAAAAATTTGTACTGAGATGCGGACCTGGGGCGCCTCGTAAAGGGGGTCAAGCCAGACCTCATTGTCCTTTGACAACTGCATTTCGTGTTGGGGTACGCTGTGGATGACATGGGCTGTGCGTTCAGAGGTCCCTGCCAAAACAGCACCGAACGGCAGGCGGTAGGCCGAACCCTTAACTGCACGCCGGGTAGCAGAATGGCTGTAAACGCCCCAAAGATGAAGGCAATCCCCCTGTTTGGAGAACTCCACCAGCCCGGAAATGCAATTACTGAAGATTGTGAAGTGGTTCAGGGCGACTCGCTGAAAAGAATGAAACGAATGGCCCGAGCAATACAGCGCACGCCAGCGCCTCTCCCCAGGGCACGGATGGATCCGGAGAGACGCATTTGGATGCTTCTCATCAAAGCCGTGAGTGCGCGTCGAGAACCACCACTGTACCTTTCTAGTGCTCTTCGACACGGCAAAGAACCCACCCAAGTGCCATGCACTTGCATAGATCATGTCCTCGTCGGCGCTGTACTGCACAGAGTTGACATGATGGCAGTCGCCACGACAGGGAAGCCATGCCGGCTCTTCCAGAAGATTGAAGTGCCACACAAGGTTGGCATTCATGTCAAATTCAATGATTACATCTGGTTCTCCGCCCGTCCGTCGGAGTCCGTGGCTGACTGCCTGCTTAGCAGGCGCCAACCACGTCTGAGACTCCGAGTAGAAGCGGCTGTCGTGGTGAAGCTCAATGGCCGGGATCCCTGGCACAAGACCCGGAGGAATGACAACCCTCGTGACCTTTGTATGAAAAATATCCACAAGCACCATGTGCTTGCTGCTACTTCTGACAACAGTGTCGATTTTTTTGAAGTCCGCCGTGGCGTGCATGTGCGTATGGTTGATCACATGGGGGGCCTCAAACCACTTGACTTCGCTCGACATGCGATGGTACACCCGATCGTGTTGATCTTTGATGGTGAGGCCTGTACCGCCACCACGTCTGCCAGTGATCGTGAGCAGCTGGTTGGCTTTGAGTGTTTCATGACTGAGCCAACCGACGTGGCTGAAAGTCATGTTGTGTAACCGATACGCGGATGCCACTGATACCAGCAACACAACAAGTGCCGGCACAAGTGGCATGTGCACCCCCCCAAAAAAATCACAGCAAGCCCCTGAGAAAGCAGAATACCAAGGGTGTGTGCTCTTAGGTCCAGACGATGGCAACACGAGCTGCTGTCAGCCTCACAGCAGCTGAGCAAAGCCAAAGCGATGTCACGTGCACCTACTGGGAGAACCATGTCCTTGACCAATGTGCACGCTTTGCCTTGCTCGATAGCAGATTCGGAACACCGGGTGCCATGCAAAGCCCCTTTTTGTCGTGGTGTATAGTCGTGTCAAGAGGCTTTATGGGCTTCGTATGCAATGCTATCCTTTTTTGTTTCCCCGTTTGTGTGCGGATCTTTGGACTGGGTGCAAAGAATTGTGCAAGGTGGGTGTGAGGCGCAGTCCTAATCCAGCTCTCTGGGGCAGGGCCGACTTGGCTATGGCCGGAGGGGGGGGGGGGGTGGGATGCTTTCCTGTGGTCCCCGATGCAACATGATGTAGCGGCAGCGGTGTCAAGTATGGCGCCAGCTAGTGCTGCCAGGCACCGCGAAGTCATCAGTGCCTCCTTTTGGCTGACTCTGGCTTACTGACGAGCATCTGTTTTATATGCTGCTAGTGCGTGCCGTCGCACGGCCATAACACAGCTTTCCAATTTGGGGGGGGGGGTGGATAGAATAACACAGTGATGCATTTTGGGCGATGGGGGCGGTGTAGAATGGCATGGTGCACAACCGGCAATGAACAATGCCCATCATGCACTGCCAAGCCATCTTATGTGGCAAACAACATGACTCCTTAAAAAATGAGGTCGGCCGCCCACTTCTATAATGGAGCAGGTGCCTGATTTGTGCAGGCCCAGTTAAGGGAAGCAGGCGGATCTTGACATTGGGTTTAGTCACCCCCCCCTCCTTTCCCCACACACAAGCAAGTGAGACCCCAATACGTTGTTTGGGCAGGGTTTTCCAGGGTCTAAAGGGGACGTGTTATTTGGGCACCATACATTATTGTTTGCATGGGGAGTTTGGAGTATGCGAACCCCATTGCCAAAGAGAGTGGTGGTGGCGATGTGGATGCTGCCCCTCCACGGGATGTGCCTGATGTATCCCCCGCTGAATCTGCTCAATGTCCAGACCCAAGAGGCCCAACGCATTACGAATCTCTTTGTGAAAGGTACTACTGCTTGGCCAAAGGGATACGTTTGTGCTCTCATTCCAAGACCCCCACAGATGGTGCATGATGGGGGTGCTTTTGTCATTCAGGTGCTATTTTGAGGCAGGTGGTCAATATTTGTGAAATCTTGCACATGCACATTCACATGGTTGGATTTGTTTCCAGTATCTGTCTCTCGCCATGGCAATGGAATGTGGTGGAAGGTGGTTGTGTTCAGATGAAGAAGGGTAGGGGTGCGCTGTGCTGTAATCCCTTGTCAAGTCGAGAATTCCCAAGTTTGAATCGGCCTGTCACCTGTTTAGTTATACCTTGTAACCAGGTTTTAACCCTCTTTCATACAAATGGGAACCCTCATGGCGGCTTTTTTCTTTTGCACGAAGTTGGACAAAAGCACGACAGCCAACATTGCTGATTTGCTTTCGTGCTGCGCATATGGTCATCTTCGTGTTGTGTTGCATGCTGTACATGAGTACAGGCAAAGGCTTTTTTGCATGGATATGTTCATGGATATCAATAGCATCTAATATTTTGGTAACACACAAGCACTTGTAACCACAATTTGCATGGAGCCCAAGTTTTAGCACAGTGGTCCATGGAATACTGGATAGAATTAAATGGATTGCACATCATCAGACCTCGGATGCACTTGATTCCAGGGTTTTTCTTGGGCACTTTCATTGTTCAAAATCGCACACCCCGAAAGTCGGCAAAAAAAAAAATTCAATTGAATCAAGGGGGAACGTTTGCCCGGTGCGCTACCTTTGTATTAAGTATCTTATCTCTAGCCCCAAGTTTATCCTCACCTGGGGAAGTCCCCCAAGTACACCACACTAGACCGCAAACCTTCTCTGCAAAGCACCTTTCATAAGCCGAAATATGAGAATTCATTAACACAAAATGTCACCCCCACCACTTCCAACCACCACCCTTGCCATCGTCATAAACTGGGGGCAAAGGATGGGCCAAATTCTTAGACACGGCGAGAAGGTACTCCAAATTGTCTGGTGAGGTGTGGGCAAAAACGGGCATGAGTAGGGAATGGTCAAAATGCCCGGCGCGTGCCCAGCGCGCTAACGCTCTCCCTAAATGGAATGCTTTTTTCAGTGCTCTGTTTACCCTGCAGGCAATATTTGAAATGTTTACAACAATTGTTTGTTTGATCACAGGTGGGTGCAGAGCAGCATAGTTGAGAGACACTGCCTTTTGTTTGATCGTTGATCCCATTTCCGCGTTAGGTTACAATCATCGCTACACAGTCATCAACGGTTGTTGTTTCAGGTAGTGTTTTGTTTGCACCGGCACCTCCAGTATGGCTTACTTCCTATACTATTTTTTGGTGTGAATATTGCAACACAGATCAGTGATCTGTTTGGTTTGTCATTTGCAGGGGCGGGGGGAGGAGGGATGGCCCCTGCCCCCCCTCCCGCCTGAAAACCCCCCCTTGCAACTCCAGGGAACCATCACTTCGACTTTTCTTCTGATAATGAGTGGTTGTGTTGTGCTCTCTTGTTCTCTCTCTGCTGGTCTTGCCCCTATGAGCATTGACTCCTCTTCACATTCAGACACAAATGTATGCCATAGGCACTCATGTTTAGTAACGCTCTCGCAGCAAGGGTGCCCCACTGTTGGCAACTATCATCGATCCCTGACCCTCTGCACCTGAGTTCTGCACATTCAGTACCAGGGTACTGAGGACAAGGTTGTGGACCATACAGCAGCCAAGTTGTGTCGGTTGGAGGCGGTACGGGTTGCATCTCCCCAGTCGCCGAGATCTGCTAACATCTGTGATTCTCCGCAGCCAGCACCTACAGCTGCATGAAAGGCACCTACACCCAAACCAGAAGCCAAGCGTGGTGTGAAACGCACCCTCCAAACGTCCATTGACCGCTTTTTGAAGCCCATTACCCCGGCTAAACATGACAGCGAAATTGATGCCACTGTGGTTTTGACAGGGTCTCCCGAACCCCAATGACTGATGAGGAGGAGACAAGCCCTACTCCTTGGTCCATCCACAAAGAGTGTGAGGCCATTAGTGAATCTCTACCTCGTGTCTGCTGCACAGTTACAGCAGAGGACAAGTCAAACAAACCCTCCATGTTGTTCACCATTCAAGAGTCCATGCAGGTTTGGTTGCTGATGCAGCGCATCCTTCTACATTGGACGGTGCCCTGTGTCACATGCATACTGGCAGCTGCATTTTCCTTTTGCCTTTGAAGTTGATGGGGAGATGGGGAGATTTCAAGGGGGGCGGGCTACGAGTGTGCATCATGGTTTGTGTCACAGCCAAGAGGAAACTCTGCGGTTGGGCTTTAGTTGTTTGTTGCTTGTCCATTCAGTATCCATTTTGGCCACCATTGTGAGGTGTGAGTTGTCTGCCATGTGCCATCTGCCATGGCCAGTGGCCAGTAAAGTATTGATTTCAATGTTTATTTTGGTTTATTTTGTGTTTTTTTGTCATTTTTGCTAATTAACTGATGCTTTTTGCAAGTTCATTTGCACTTCCTACTTGCTTGAGGTTGTTTTCATCCAATTTGCCTTGAAATACACACTGCCCTTTGGTTTTTTTGTGTTTTTTTGTCAAAAAGTGTAAAAAATGCTTATTACCTGATGTTTTTTGCCAGTTCATTTGTGCTTCCTATGTCCTTGCGGTTGTTTTCATCCACATTGCCTTGAAATACACACTGCTCTTTGGTTGGCACCTGAGAAGCGGGAGCGATAACTCGGGAGAATGCGGCCCCCATTGAGCGCTACCATTCAGAATTACCCTCAAGGTTAGTCATGGGTTCATAGGATTGCACGAGTCTATACACCGTGGGAAACAACCCCATGATCCCATCTTGTACCTCGGTTGGCAACGTACGAATCACCGAGGTGACACGGCCACCGGTCTTCCACAGGGCAAGAGAGACACAATGGGTGCCCGATTTACCATGTAATTTCAAAGAGAACACCTTGAAGTTGGAGGTACCTTGGACAAAGGGCATAGAACAGCCAATTTGTGGATGCGTGCGACAAGCCTCGCACCACATCAAGACACAAACCGGGTCGTACCGAAGCCAAGGCCTGGACAAGAGCCACCTTGGATTGAGCTTGTGTTGCTTGCGCACTGCCGGAAGCGCATGCGGCACTACAAAGGGTGCAAACACCATCTGTGGTGCATCCACCATGCACCCGAAAGTTGCACTTCCGGCATTGCACCAAGTGGGCGGTTAGTGCACGCCTGCAAGCCCGACACGTGCATGTGAAGCAGTGTACCTCGGTGCCGACACAGGCCATACAAGCCTCGTCGACAGTCGCATTACACCTGGTGCAAGAGTGTCTCACACCACATATGTTCGCACCGCAACAAGCGCAACGCACAGCAGTCAGCCCAAATGATGCCAAAGTGGGTGTGGTTGCCGGCTGCGGACGCGCGGGCCTAGCGACAACCATGGGCGCTGGCTCCTTGAAGGTGAAGGAATAGCCGTCCCGGGTGCCGTCGCTTTTGGCTGCACGGGCGACTTGGGTGTGCTTGAGGTGCCGCAAAGACCCTCCCGCCTCGGAATGCAGGAAACGGAGGGCCTCGGCAACACTGTGGAAGTGCAACCAAGCCGCACCCTCAGCCTGAACCGGGCCAAGTGGGCGCATCCATACGTCAGACCCCATGTGAACAATGAGGAAGGGAAAGAGAGTCTGACAAAGGGATATATGGAACAATAAAAAATGTTAATGACACACATGCACACATGCACATGACATGAATGCGGGGCATCAATGAGTGTACATGGCGTGTCCGTGTGTCCATTCATTCCATGAGCCACATCCTACATCTTCCCACTATGATCCACCATGCCGGCCGACACACAATACTATTCACCCTTCCCTGCACCACATTCTAACTTTGATACCCTCAAACATGCACAAATGCACAAATGCTCTAAAAATACGTCACACAAGGTACAGAAACCATCAGAAATGTATGCAAGAATGTCAATAAACACCAATAAACGTCGATAAACAACGGTTATCCCCCCCAAAAAGGGCATTTTTCGAAAAATAAACGCATAAACGCGTTTATTTGCCATTTGGCCAGTGGCCTGGCCAGTACTTAATTCATCCTTGGGCCATGTGTGGAGACAAGAGAAGGAAAAGACAAGGTCAAAATTTGGACTCATTGGTAAATTGCTTATTCATGGCCTCGGTTTCAATCTTGACTACAACACGGGCTGAGAAGTGCTGTCGTTGTCTCGCAATGCTTAGTGTTGCTCCCAGGCAAGTTTCCCGGGCATGTGTGCAGCGTGAAGATCCCTGGTGCAACATCAATGTTTTGATCGCCCAAGTATTGTTCGATGTTGCCATGCACTGGTAGAGCCTGACACAATTGGAACTGGATCATGTTGTTTCTCCAAGTTGCATGATCGGCAGTTGCTTTCAGCAGCTGCTTTCAGGGCTGTAGTAGAGAGAGGGTGTGCATATTGCTCACTGATGCTTGTGCAATCATGCATTCTAGTCTCAGGGGGTGAAGTGTAGAACCTTTACCACCTGCGCGACACCAGGTGGCTGAAAAAGGCAGCCAGAAACGGGATGGGAACGTAGTCTCTCACTGGACCACCATTTCCTGCTCAGAAGTGAATGCGAACTGTGCAAAAGTATAGTGAGTGCTGTGCATTGCAATTTGCCATCATGGATCATTCAGCCACCAGCAAGGTCTTTAGGTTTTGTGTGCATTTTCCTGTGCAGTTGCACAATGCACTCGGCGACATGCCCTACAAGCGGCAAAATTGTATGGAAGTAGAAGTGGAATCGCCGTTCGCATGTTCAGATCGGATCACAGGATACACCCAACAAATCCTCTGTGTTCTTCCCAACAAATCGGACGATGATTGTTGCAAGATGGACTTCACGCACCACAACCGGAGACAAGGTCAAACATGCATAGATCCTTTCCTTGCCAGCACTCGAAGTCGAAATTAAACCCTGCAAAACACGCTGTGGCATTTTTGGAGGGGTTCATACCTGTCAAGGCACCCCCCCCCCTTGCGAAAGCAACACTAAAATCCCAAAAATTGACGGAAACAACACCTACCGTTGATGTGACACGGGGGCGTATTCATAAAGGGCAAAGTAGCACACGGTTCGAAAAGTTGCGGAGACAACACCTGCTGTTGCTCTCGCAAGGGCGTTGCTCTCACAAGGGGAGGGGGGCACTTTATTCTGCAACTTCAGGTCAGTTTTCCTGAGTTTTTACTCAGCGGACACTTTTCATTTTCTTGACATTCTGCCCACAACAACCCAGTCATGACCTCACCCCTGACTCAACCGGGAGGCGGTGACGTCAGGACCACTGATTTGGTATTGTCACAAGGAACAACCCCCAGGCCCACCGGGTCATCCAGGAACGAGCCGGACGCACACTCCCACTGCACCACCGGGGCCTGCACTCTTGTCATACCAACATCCTCCCCCACCCACCCAACCCAGAGATGGAGGGCAGACCCACACAGCCTCTCATTATTTTTATTGGGGGGCGGGTTGCGTGTGCACAGATGGTCGTCCGCTGAACATGCTCCGGAACTTGGTCTGGTCATGCGACTGGGTTAAGAGTGACGTGTGGAAATGCGGCAGACGGATCCTAATTTAATCCCATCCTAAATGTGGCGGTGACGAACAAGACTTCCCCTGACGCAAAAAAAAAAACAGGAAAACTTACACATTGCATCCAATTACTTTGCAGTCCAAAACAGTGCCCCCCTCCCCCCTTGCGCAAGCACCACCAAAGGCACAGAAAACGACAGTTTCACCAGGTAGTGGTGCTTGCGCAGGGGGGGGGGGGGGGTGCCACTCTCTTTGATTGAGCCGGATGGGCCCGTGGCAACAATTGTCTTTGTATCGAAGAGTGCCTCGGCGCAACAACCGCCAACAAATGCGAACTCGTCGTTGGTTGACCATCGAACGTCGGCTGCAGGCAGTGGACTGTCGGTGGGTGGGGATTCATCAACGACAGGTGGCAAACAGCCGCTGGTTGATTGTGGTCCAGAAAGTCCCCTACGGACATCTCCAATCAGGAACAACAAAATATACGTGTGTCTTACACGTGTGGCAGGGGAAATGGCCCCGCCGCCATGACAACTATTCGCCCCCCGTTCGGGGGGTGTATGCCACGTACTTCAACCGTTTTATGACAAAAAAATCTTCGCCAGAAATTAGACCCATTTACAGTTTGGGTTCCCTGGCCCTCGGGTATGCGGGTGCCAATGGCCACGGCACACATCCCAAAAACGCTTGTCTGGTTGGGTCAGCCCCTTGTTGTGGGGGTTGCCCACCCATTGGGTTGGGGGTGAAGGGGGCAGCTTCAAAAATTGCGGGAGGTGGGGAGCCCCCGACTATCAAGAAAACGAAGTGGCGAGTTGCAGGAGCAGCACAGTTTGACCCAGCGGACATTGATCGTCGGATTACGGGACATGAAGAAGATGTCTGTGGGATTCGTCATGTTGTTGCACAAAGTTGCCAGTCCAAAGACGATTCTCACCGTTTGCTGCAAATGGTGCTAAAGGGGCAAGGATGGACTGACAACGATGTAAAGGTTGTTCTACCCCCGTGCCCGCCCCCCATGCCACCGCGACAATATGCCCATTTTGGAACTCCCCCACTCGCTGGCATCGTGACTTCAGGGGCTGGCCCCTGGCATGTTGCCTCCCTGCGGTCTGGGGGGCAGGGTGTGAAGCAACGGATACTCAGCTACCATATGACCCCCGTGACACAGGTCATAGGTCATCGCCAACAACATTGTTCTGCTGCACTGCAGCACTGTTTGTTCACAGACATAGCATTGTTCGCAGGTCACCTCACTCTGTCTGGGGGGCAGGGGGGGGGTCCAGTCCGACACAAGACCAGTCCCCGTGCACGCCTACACCTGTAGGAATTTGGGAGATCACTCTGAAGAAGTGGACTCTCTGCTGTTGGTTGGAGGAATCCAGAGCTCTGGATGTAAACGACCCCCCAGCCCCGTGGAGAGTCCCCCCAAAGGTCGTTCTTGCGCCGCGCATGCACTGCGTCTGCACCATGGCAACTATTTGGGGTCAGACGCCGGTGAACCATCACAAGAAGCACCCACCTGAACAGCCCATGGAACCCCAGAAAACTGTAGTTGCTAGCACAAAACCTTTGTTCGTGGGGTTTTTTTGGTGGTTGCCAATGATTCCAAGAGGCTTTTGAGCAGTTTTGGTTCTTTCTTGGAGGCCTCTTGATGGTTGCAGTTCTTGAAGGCTTCTGGAACTCCGCACGGTGAAGTGGTGCACAATCATGCGTGATCATCTTGCCATTCACCTCGTACCAGATGCCCAAGAAATCGCCATCCAGCTTTGAGGGGCCTACAACAACTGCAAGAACGCTCTCCAATGTGCTTGAACAATGATAGATGACGTTGGTGCCAGGGACAACCCAAGACAAAAACATGTTGTTTCAGAGCTGTGAGACAACAGTAATTGAGTACCTACACCAGCTCATGTGTAAACAGCATACCTGCAGCAAATGGGGCCACCAACCACGTGTTTGATGCCCCCTAAATGGGTGCTACCGGTCCGTGTGGGTGCCCAGATGTACCCAAAGTTTGCACCGCGCGCGCACCGTGGCCAGAGCACCCTCCCAGAGCGCACAGCGGTCCCCCAACCCCTGGGAGGAACTGTTACCAGACGCTCCCCGGCCCCCGCAACCCCCGGACGGGGATGCGTGAGGAGCCAAATTTGACCTTTCCACTACAAGTCCATTGTGGCTGAAGGAACATTTTCTTCAGCACCACAGAATTTCTCCCCAGGGGACTGTGTATGGAAAAAGGAGGGGGGGGCTCTCCGCTGGGGCCAGGGAGTAGTTCTTGGAAACTGGCACCCAACCAAAACGCACCATTCCCACGCATGCCCGAATCGTCCCGTCTTTGCAGCGCACACCATCAGTGCTTTGGAATCAGAAACGGCCTGTGCAGCGGCATGCACAGTCCAAGAGGGTGCAGTCCCAAAAATAGTGAACAAAAAGGTCAGTGTCTGATTGGAATGCGGTTGGAAAACAGGGCTGGGGCCCATTCTTTGTCTGCGGCATAACACTCAACAAAAGGGCTGCTGCTGATCAGTCATGGATGACTGAATGCCAGCAAAACGGGCCTACGATCCCTTGTGCAGTGCCAGGTCACTGGCGGCCCAGTGCAAAGTCAGTAAAAAGGAGAGGGCTCCACCCAGTAACTCACAGAACCCAACGGGGTAGACGGGTTAGCAGCTCCGGGTGGCACCGGCTGTGGTCTGCCTGTGCCCCCATCCCACACATGTGTACCCGAGGCCGCGAAATTCAGCTGTCATTGCACCTGACGCCTGAACTGGAGATGACTGGTTCGAATCCCGTTATGAACACAAGCAGGCACACAGCGTCTTAGGCGCCAGGGTGTCTGTGACCCCACGGAAGGGACGCTGCGAGGGATAAGGGTAACTCTACCTTCAAGCTTGGAGATCCCCCAGGCACCTTACCGTACCTTTACCCCATGCATGTGGTAGAAGAGATGGGCTGGGAGTCCGGAACCCAAAAGTTTGTATACCAAAAATGGCCCAAATCAATTTTCCTTTTGCCACCACCGCCATTTCGAGAACAACACCAAAATCCCCAAATTGGACAGAAACAACGCCACGCCTACTGTTGTTGACAATGGGTGGGTGTTTATAAAGGGTAAAGTAGGACATGGTTCCAAAATTTGCGGAAACAACACCTACCGTTGTTCTGACAAGGGGTTGTTCTCGCAAATTGGGGGGGGGGGGGGATTTTCTTTTTTTTTCTGGGTCAGGTGGGAGGGGTCCATGGGAAGGGGGAGTCTCTCCTCCTGTAATTGTCAGCCGTTCTAATACATGCTTGCCCAATCATATGCTGTGGCTAGGGTCGGGTGCAGCGGTGCAAAGGGCCCCTCCAGGTCATTCCTCTGCCTAATAATGGTCTTTCAGAGAGTAAATTTCGGTTGGAGGCAAAGAGTGTCTGTGCTCCGTTTCAGGCGTGGGCAAGGGTTCACGTCGTGCTCGCGGAGGATTTGGCGAAGATTCCGTCGCTGTCATAATCCGCAACTGATATCGCACTGAAACTGTCACAGCGTAGGTGGAGGCTGTGTAGTGGTGTTCGGGGTTATTTGCTCATTCTTCCACAACATGTCGCAATCACCGGTTTCGAACTCATGACCAGGGAAAAGCCATGGCCCACGGGTATAATCTTAAGAGAGCTACAGCCAAGGGCAACCACCCAAGGGTGTATTTGCCGCCCCTGCCGCTGCACTCGGTCCCGGTGCCCAAACCCCCCAAAAGCTGCACTATGCATGGCGCGCCTTCTTCTGTGCTGGCTCTGGGTTGCCCCCGCTCAATGTCTTCTTGACCATCTGGTAACACCATTCGAATCGACTGCTGGGCCGCAGATTCTCCCACATGTGATTGAGCTGCACAGCAAACAAAATCGCAGGCCGGGCATGGGGTGGCGTGGGCCACAGCAGGTGCACCCTGATGAAGCCTGGGCAACGGACGGCACAGGGCCCTGCACCCTCTGTCCCTCCCCCTTCTTTGTGCCGCCTCCCAACACCCCTGCGACAAGCGCCCTTCTTGTTCCAAGTGTTGCCATCAGTAGTCTCGCTGTCCTGTTGCACATCAATCACTTGCACGTTTGCACGTGCGTCTGCCTCCTGCCATTGCTGCTGCTCGCGTTACAACTCCGCCTTCGGATGTCATATGGACTTGGAGAGGAAAAGGGGGCCATTCGGGATACAACTGTTAAGACTCTGTCAGCGGCGGTGGCATACCCTATTTCTGACCCCTCTGGGCCCATGGGGGGGGGGGGGGGGATACCCAATCACAACCATCTCAACTCCTTTTCTGGCCATCCCACAGAAGAGATCCGCAGTTCCTCTGACCACCACACGGGTGCTCGGACCTGCCATTCTGCCTTCAGCAGCCCCTCTGGGGGGTCGAACAAGCCCCGTGGTCACATGATGCCCAGCAGCACAAGGAGGGGGGGGGGGGGCGACACCTCGGGTTCGGATGCGGACTACCCCCCCGTCACTGACTGTGGGCCGGACCCCCCCCAGGGGGGGGGGGGGGGGTAGTCCGCGTCCGAGGACCCGCGGAGTCGCCCCCCCCCCCGTGCCCAGCAGATCACTGCTGCTCATAATGGGGGCCCATCGGGGTCAGGCATGCTGCTGGTCATCCCGGGCCCGGGGTCTCTTGTCCTGTTCCGCGTCGCGATCCACATGTGCACTCGCACGCAAATGTGCCGCTGGCTGCTTGGCCCACTGCCAGAATTATCTCTGGGGTTGTGGTTGGGAACGGCAGAGGACACTCACCCACCCCCTTTGTACGATATCTCGTCCACTCAGTGGCTCACGGGGCCCCGAACAGTCACCCATTTCCTCCCCAGCCCTGTTCCTCCTGCCGCTTTGTTGTCCCCCTGTTTCGTGTCGTTAACGGCGCCCAGTGCCAGTGCCAGTGCCAGTGCCAGTGCCAGTGCCAGTGCCAGTGCCAGTGCCAGTGCTAGTGCGGATGGGGATTCAGACTGACTTGCCGCGTCGGTGGCCTGAACACCGGAGTCCCCGCCGACCCAAAGCTCCGGTGTCCAGCCCCAACGGGGGCAGTGGGGCAGCCATCCCCCCCCCCCCCCCCTCCTCCACATCCCCCCCCCCCCCGCCCCCCTGCAACTTGTCCCCTCCTTCACGCCTCCTCCCTTGTTCCCCTCCTCCGGCACTGCAGGTGCCTGCACCACAACACATGATCTGTCGCGGGCTGACAGATCAGTGCTGCGTTGTGCACTTTCATTGGGCGGAAACATAAGACAATCGCAGTGGTAACAGTGACCCGGACGGACGGACCCACAGGGAGCGGCCTTGAGCGTACAGAACCCGAGGACCCTGGCCCGAGAGGCATGCGAGACTCACTGTGGCCATCAGTTCATGGAGCACTCAAGCGCATGCAGTGCAGTCCCTCTGTAGCGTAGCGCATGCGAACGAACGCGCGGCGCGCCTGTTCGGGCCGAGTCGGATGCGCGCCGCCCCGCGCCCCCGCCGGCCCCGCCCACAACACGTGTGGGCGGGTGTAGGCAACCGCCGAACACATCCGCAGAGACCCAGGCACACATGTGCACGGACATGCACAGAGGTGCAGGCGCGGACCTCAGCATCCGTCAGGTGTGGGCTTGTCTGCCTCTGGATTTTGGCAAACTCTGCCCTGCCCCCGGTCTTGCCCTGTGCATAGGCCGCCAGCTTGTCCCACTCGTTCCTGAGGGCAGAAGGCGATGTGGCGGCCCTTTCCCGCAAAACCCGTTGCTGACCGACACCGCACGTAGAAGGCGGTGCTCCAGCTTTATGTGGGAAGCGCCACATACCGCCCTTTTGCCGATCTGTGGCCCATGGCCCAACGGGTTCAATGGGATGTTGCCTGTCCGGTGTAACCGTGCCCAAGGGGCGGAGGGGCCATTTGCCACAAAGGCTGAGTAGGCGTGCCAGTCGGCCGGGGATCGGGTAAGGCTCGGGGTTTTGGTTTCCCCACAGAACACCAGAGGCGGGTATTTGTGAGGGGCGAAACTTGTGCAATACGAGGGGAGGGACAACGGTCCCCCTCTTACTTCCCAAAAACTTGTGCCCAGGGGCTTGCAGACGGTTTCCTCCAGAAAACCTGAACGAATTTACACACCCAGAAATTCTGGGGCTGCCTTCTTTGGGGGGGCGGTCCAGACACGGCGCTCGTCATCATAACGCGCAGCCCTCCTGGCCTTTCCCTCCCGCCTCTTTGAAGCGTGCCCCCCACCACCCGGCACAACTCCCAGTGACCCCTCCCCCTTCCCCACCCTCGACCGCACGGCTGACGTCCACTGTGCAGAAAATACCAAAACCCGGTGGCACTGAAATGGAGGTCTGCCCCAATGCAACGTCGAGCTCTGCTCTAGAAATGACCCAACACCAGACTGCTCGATAACTCACACAGTGGCGTACAGAGACCATCACATTGCACACAAACCTGCCCACCTGCTGCGTCACATCCGCCCTCCCGGGATCCCTCCCACGGGGCCATATCTTCCCGGGGCTTGCCCCCGCCCTCCCCCCCCCCCCCTGCAGCCCGTGCACGTCCCCGTTCCGCTACATATCCCTCAGCCTTGCACACTCCCTCCCTGCCATCCGGGCTCTGCACACGCCCAATGAGCAGTCCCGCAATACCCGAGACGCGCATACCTCACGACGGCATCCAACTTGTCCCATCGCATTTTGACTACGTGAAGAGGCACATCCGATTTTTCAGTTGTCGCTCGAGCAAATAATTCGAACGGGGGGATTTCGTTCTGCAGGCTGCAGGAGGCGTTGGAAAGAGGAAGGCACCATGCAGCGGGTGGGGGGGAGGGGGTTGGCACAAGGCCTCGGTATCAGATAGCGGATGGGGGGGGGGGGGGGGCGGGCATGGGTCTTAGACCCTTCCCCCCAGCCTCCTCATTGTCCAGGCCCACTGAGGTACAGAGTTAGAGCAGTTGACACGTCATTTTTCTCTCAAGTCATTTTTAGACATGATTTGCCCCTCAAAACGCTTAACTGTCCAGGACAGTGCCCACCTCAAAGCCATGGGGGGCGCCAGACAACACATATTGGGGTGTCATCTGCCCTCCTGAGACCACAAGGGCAGGTACAATTTCGGGGTGTTGCCAGCCCCTCAGACACTGAGACCGTCGGGGTACCGCAAACAGAGTTGGGGTTGTCACCCACGCTACCAACTCCGTTGGGGGGGGGGGGGGGGTTGGGTTGGGTTGGGTGAAGGCCTCACCTGGTCGCCTACCCACGGTCCGCGCCGCCTTCCCTGCCGGACCCGACCGGGCGGCTGTACCAGGGTGTCCGGTCACAAGGCCTACCGGACTGCTGACCGCCCCCAGACCCCGCGGTGGCGCTCGCGGGCGGGAGATGCCGCCGTGCCTGTGTGTATGTGCCCTTGTGTGTTTGTGGAGGGGGGGGGGGGGGGGGCTGTGGCACACCTGCTTGCTCCATTGTTGTTCGGCGTTGGCGCACATGGTGCGGGGAAGTGTGTGCCTGGTGCTCCAGGCCCCGGCAGGGAGGCTGGAGAGCCTGACTCTGAGCCCGCCGGGGGAGATGTGGGCCTGGGCTCGCAACCTCCACGTCACTAGGACATGCTACCCAACCACTCCACGACTGCCTGTTGGCACGGGAAGGCGGTGGTACGTGGCACGACTGGGGTCAGACCCGCACTCCTTGACTGCCTTAGGCACAGGTGGTGCTGCCACGCGGGCTGGGTCCGGCTCCCCACGGCCGAGGGCGTACCGCGGGCAGGTGGAGGGGCACCAGGGCGCAAAGAGTGCTTCCCTGCCCTGGGTGCCACCGGTGCTGGCTGCACTGGCTGCGGCGCTACAGCCCGCGTAGACGAGGGGGGCCAGAGGGCACCACACCCGAATGGCCTCTCCTGGGGGGGGGGGGGGGGAGGGGCTCAGTTCAGGTCCGGAACCCAACCCCTGCGGTGTGGGCAGGGGCGTCCAGCAGGCTGCGCGTGGTTCTGTGAGAGTGTGCCTGTGGCGAGAGCCTTCTGTGTGGGGGGTGGGGGGTGGGGCCTGGGGGCTCAAGAGCGGAATGTGCTGACAGCCTTCTGCCCTCATGGCATCTACTCCCCTGTCAGCGAGTCCCTAAAGAGGACACTCGGCCGGGGATAGGCTCTTGTTCTGGGCAAAGGGAGGGAGGGTGCTACTTTGGTTGACGCTGCAGGCGCAAAAAAAAAGTTTTACTCTGTGGCTGCAGCGTCAACCAAAGTGGCACCCATCCCCCCCCCTGCCCAGGACAAAACCCTATCCCCACCCAAGTGTTCTCTTTAGGGACCTCCTTTTCAGGGGTGCCACAAGGACAGCGTCCCCAGGGCGGGGGGTAAAGCCACTGCAACCCCCGCCCAGGAATATGCATGCACAAGCGCACAATCCAGTGTTGGCTGCAGGGCACACCCTACAAACAACACCACGGACAGTATGCCTGGAACTGCAGTGTACCACTGATGGATAACACTTCGTGATCCGGAGCCCCTGGCCCTGTGTAACAACTTCCCACACCAACATCATCATCCTCCGAACTTCACGGTCTGGGAATGACCGGGTGCGAAGCCTGTCAGCGCTGGCAGTGTAGTGGATGCCACGGAGTATAAACACTCGGAAAAAGAATATGTGTGGCGGTCTTTCCGAAATGCCCCAGCGCAACAATCTTTTTATTGTAGGTGTCGCTTCTCTGGAGTGCCGTTTGCCAGTACCCCAAACCTTCTCTGGTTGGCGTGTCCATCCAACGCGATGTGTCTCAAATGTGCTATGGCTTCTGTGTACGTGTGTTGTTGTGTGTCAGTGCAACAATTAATGCCGCACCACGTGTCGATCGTCGCACGTCACCAAAATACATCACATTTAACAGTCTGTTTGCATGGGGGCCATGGTTTTTTGCATCGGTTTCAAATGCAATATCCCGCGTGTCTCTTTTAGCATCGCACACACAATGTTCTTTTGCCATGGGCATCTATTCTACCTCCTGAAGGGGGGCGAAAATACCAAAGAAATGTATGAGCGACCGACCATTCGACGGCTCCACTCTGCACTATCGGACCCCCCACCCCTGGTGTCCAGCGAACAATGAAGCCCTCAAAAAACACGGTCCGAACAGGAGTGTTGTTTGGACACGCCGTTCGGCACCCAATTAACTCAGTACCTAAACCCAGTACCCAATTAATTGAGTCCCAAAAAAAACGGCCCGAACGGAAATGTTCGTTGGACAAAGCATTCGTTGGACACGGGGGGGGGGGGGGGAGTGGCACAACCTGGAAGCTCGGTCCCTCAACCCCAGCAGCCCAGAGACCCAGGCAGACCTCGATTCAGCAGATGGAACGGTTTGTTTCGGGGTCATGGGGCTGCTCCCACTCCCAAACGGTTGAAGAGGAGGCTCGCCACCTGTCGAACTGGCTGCGGTGGACACCCCTGAGGCTGTGGTGCTCATTGGAGCCGAACACTGCACACAATGGGTGTTACTGCGGGGCTGCTTGTGGCCGCAGCTCATGCAGAACGCGTAGGCGTCCTGTGACAATGCAGAAGTGCAGTTTGCCAATCCCAGTCAAACACACAGGAAACAAGAAGAACTCGTGAAATCTGGTCTAACACTGACAGCACCCCCACTGGGGGCGACTGGGTCTGGGTCGAATGCGGGACATCCCCCAAGTATCCGTCGAAAACTTGGGGGGGGGGGGGGAGGTCAGAGGGGGGAGGAGAGAGATTCGGGGTGGGGGAGGGGGGGGGACTACCTTGGGTAAGCACCTCAGACACTGCACAATACAAAAATTCCTGTTCTCATTCTGGGTCAGGGTTGGTTGGCCTGGGACCACACTATCCCTAGCCCTACCCTTAATCCTAGAATTAGGATTAAGGGTCACCAACAGCCTTATAGGAGAAGCAAAGAAGAACACAGAGAAGGGTCCTACCGTGCAAAATGACAACCGCAAGGTGTTCGCTTCGGCAGGAATTGGGCCTGGCGTCCTCCAACTCAAAACTTACATGTGCAATGCGCAGGTCGAAATGTGACATGCAGCTCAGACGTGTTTTACTGCCATATTTGCATTCCACGTTGAGCCCTGGGCATTTTGAGTGTACATAAGCGGGTTGAAGTGAAACTTTACCCCATCCCGTGGGCCTGGTGAACTGGGGAAAGAATTGCCTGTGCAGTGGTGCCGCTGTCCCTATCTGTCAAAATCTGGGGTGGCAGGGGTGGGGGGTAGGCATACAAAGACCAGGCCGGGCTGCCACCCCCCCCCCCCCGATTGCCGCTACAAAAACCCTTCCCTGGGCCCTCTTCCTGCATCCCAGCCCCCCAGCACAAAAGGAATCTTGAAAAAGTGCCCCTGGCTGTACTCTTGGGTCCAATTCTTTGGATCACTCAAGGACAAAAGCCTAGCCCTGATGCCAAACAAGGGTCCGCTGTATCTTCTTATTATATGCAGCCAAAACTGTGGTTCGGAACATTCCCTTGTGCTCCAGTGCTGGTGTGAGCATTACCATAGGTACTGACAGCATCAGGTGTTGGAGGGCATAGCTGCACCGGCTGTACCAATGTTAAGAACTGGTTCTTGTTTTTGTTGGGGGGGTTCAGTGGGCCGGTTCTTGTTTTTGGGAAGGGGTATTAGAGACCGGATGGGCGCATTCTTTTATGAATTTTTTGTATTAATGAGCGTGTCGCGGTCTTGGTGGGGGTTCCTATTTTTGGGGGATGCAGGCAATTGCAATGTTGTTGCCCATCTTTGGCCTATTGCTTGTCAGGGCCCAAGGTGGTTCTTATCTTTGGACACTACGTGCAAAACCCCAGATGGTTCTTATTTTTGGGGTGGTTCTTAATGTGGGCCATATGGCTCACACGCTGTTGAGTCTATGCCACCACTCTGTGATGAAGTGAATGATGCTTGATTGATTTTTCCATCTTGTGTTTCTTCATGATATATGTAAACCTCTTGTTTTGAGAGACCACAAATAGACAGCTCACTCTCTGTTGTTGCCACAAGGTGTAGGTGTCTCCAAAAGTTCACCATGGAGACCTGGCACTTGGATATCCATGCCTCTGGTGTATTTCAAACCAAATGTGGCATTGCTTGGCTGCTTTGCCATCTGTGACATTTTGCCACCATTATGTGGAATCTGCTTTGGAGTAGCACAGAGATTTTGCTAGCCCCATGATGGAGATTGGCAGTCAGCTGTTGGATATGTTTGTGAGGTTACTCACAATTTATCTCACCAGTAATGACAAAGTTCAGTGCATCTCCGAAGAAAAGCTCCTGTGTTGCTGATGCACTTGCGCACTGGCACACTGCAGCACAGCCGCAACTAACACTGTCTGGACATCGACAAAAGCAATGTTCAGGTTTGGTCCGGGATGATGGAATCGGCATCATTACGTGACGCAACCAAAGCGATTTGTGCTGCATCTCACGATGCCACCCTCACAACACATGCCAACACAGGCTATGTGTCGCACTGCCTCCCTGTCGCCCTTCAGGACGCATACTTCATCCCCCCCTCTCCCAAAACACAAGCTGCATGTCTCACTGCCTGCCCATGCCCCACAACACACACTTAACCCTGCCCACCCATTGACACACACTTGAGCCTATCCGCCCACCAGAGGCTAAGGCGCATTCCAGTCTATGGCCGTGTGACGTGGTGGCACCCTGCCACCCTGCAATCTTGCAGCCAAGCTGCACCCCAACCCCTGTAGAACGACATGGCCTTGCCCGACTGCATGAGACAATGGACAGCCACAACGACAACCATCAACACCAACACCAACACCAACACCAAATCCAACTCCAACTGGGCCTATTTGCGGTAGCAGTGACTTCAGGGCACAGGGCGGGTGGCAACAAACCGATGCTGCAGGTGGCGGCTCCACCGTCTGGGACAGACTCTTGCCGCAGCTCATGCAAAATTTGGACGTGCCCGACTGCTGTGCGCCACAACCAGAGCACACCGTGACCGCTGGTGCTGCAGCTGCCGCTGGTGCTGCAGCTGCCGCTGCCGCTGCCGCTGCAAGACACGCGCAATGAGGGTTCCGCATGCGGCAGAAGGGCCCAGGGGCTTGTTTGGGGCAGGGGATCGGGTTGGCAGGAGCTCCGGCAGAGCGCCGAAGAAGGGAGAAGGGGGAGGTGTTCCAAGAAGGGTAGGTTGGCTGTGTAGTGCGACCGGTGTCCAGTGCTTTGTCGTTTGTGTGGACTCTTTTGCTTGAGGTTGCCTGAGGCTGCAGTTTCGCGGAAAAATTAGGGGGGACGGATACCTTTTGCCCACCCACATGTTCTCCCTCAAATTACGAGTACTTTTACTCAAATTACGAGTGCATATCAGTGGGATGGGGTAATCTTTGCAGCCCATCCTTCCCTGAAACAAAACTCTTTTTCTCGGACCTTCGGCACAAAACTTACCCCTCTACCCTTTAAGTGGCGTGCCATCCAACACGACACAAGGAAACGGGGGCACACAAATGTTTGCCTCTGCCCACAGGACTGCATCGAACCAACGCCGAAAGAAGAGCAACGCGGTTCACACCAATACGCACACTGAGCAGCTCCTGTGGCTGTCCTGAAAAGGGGCCGAAGAGGCCAAAAAAATTTTTCTTCTCCTATGTTACGGGCACCACTGAAGGACCCAACCCTTTCAAAAGGTCTGGGTGCCCGGCCAACTCACAGTGCCTGCGAGGTAGTGCCGCATCGCGAGGCATGGTCAGCGCAGCCTCAGGATTCCCTCCTCAAAAACACAACACAAACGAACCAATTTGGGCAGACACTGCCCGTGCACATGCCTTCACAATTTTGTGGTACCCAGACCCCACCGACCGCGCACGCCCCTCATGAACACATACGTTGGGGTGCACTGCGGGCCGGCACATCATCGGCCATGGTATGCCCGCAGCCCATACAGAATTTGCAGGGGACCTGTTGGCGGCCACAGCGCACGCATGTGACCTTACGCTCCGCTGCAGGTTTGCCTGAGTAAACGTAAGAGTGGGCTGTCTCAGGCAAAGCACAGGAGGGCCAGGGGGGCTGGGGGGGCATGTAAAGCGGCCTCCTGCCCAACAGGCCGCAGCTGAGGCTCACAGGTCGCCCACGGGGGGCATGAGGGCGTCCCTGACGATTCTGCATCCCAGCTCGGACGGCCACGCCCCTTGCCTCTGCACCTGCCCCCTGCCTTACAACCCACCCACAATCCACCTACAAGGCACACACAACAATCCATCTTCAAGCCATCTACGCAGAAAAAGTCGATCAATGTCGCTTTGTCCTGTAGAAGCATGGGGCGGGGGTGGATGGTAGGTGGATTGTCGGTGGATTGTGGGCGTATTGTAGGCGGATTGTAGGCAGATTGTGGGTGGATTGTGGGTGGATGCCCTAAACAGTCCCCTATTCGTCTCGAGGACTTCCAAAAAGGCCCTCCAAGTATTCCCTGGTACCCCTGCTCAGATTCGCTGCTCAGGCCCAGGGCCCCCACTCCTCTGCGTGCGCCAGCTCATCGGAATGAAACGGCGGTGGGGCTCGGCGGCGGTCCTCGGCCGAAAAACTCGGCGGCGGTTCGGCCGGCCGACTCGGCCGGCCGAACCGCCGGGCGGCGGTCCGGCCGGCCGAAATGGGCCGGCCGAGACCGCCGTTGAGGATTTCGGCCGAAAATTTGGCCAACACCGCCGGCCGGGTAGGTTCCGGCGGTTCGGCCGGCCGGCCGGCCGGCCGAAATCGGCCGGCCGAACCGCCGGCCGCCTTTTGTGCGCACCGCCTTCTGTGTGTACCGCCTTGCCTGTGGCCCCTTAAATAACATGACTCCTGCGGTGGCCACAGGCCGCCTTTTGTGTGCACCGCCTTGTGTAGGCACCGCGTTCTGTGTGTACCGCCTTGCCTGTGGCCCCTTAAATAACATGACTCCTGCGGTGGCCACAGGCCGCCTTTTGTGTGCACCACCTTGTGTAGGCACCGCCTTCTGTGTGTACCGCCTTGCCTGTGGCCCCTTAAATAACATGACTCCTGCGGTGGCCAGAGGCCGCCTTTTGTGTGCACCGCCTTGTGTAGGCACCGCCTTCTGTGTGTACCGCCTTGCCTGTGGCCCCTTAAATAACATGACTCCTGCGGTGGCCACAGGCCGCCTTTTGTGTGCACCGCCTTGTGTAGGCACCGCCTTCTGTGTGTAGCGCCTTGCCTGTGGCCCCTTAAATAACATGACTCCTGCGGTGGCCAGAGGCCGCCTTTTGTGTGCACCGCCTTGTGTAGGCACCGCCTTCTGTGTGTACCGCCTTGCCTGTGGCCCCTTAAATAACATGACTCGTGCGGTGGCTATAGACCACCTTTTGTGTGCACCGCCTCCAAGGACCCTTGCATTCTCGGTCCCCAATTTGTGAAGGTGGGTGAAAAAAAAGGGTGCCTAACCTGGGGATCCTTGGGGGGTGGTGGGGGGGGTGCGTCGGAACGGCCCGGCGGTTCGGCCGGCCGAGTCGGCCGGCCGGCCGGCCGGCCAGACCACCGGCCAGGTAGGTTCTGGCGGTCCGGCCGGCCGACTCGGCCGGCCGAACTGCCGCCCGGTGGTCCGGCCGGCCGAATTGGCCGGCCGACACCGCCGCCGAGCCGAACCGCCGGAACCTAACCGGCCGAGCCGAACCGCCGCCGAGGGTACCGCCGGTTCATTCCGTCCAACCGCGTGCGCCAACGGGCCTCACACGCAACCCAACCCAGGATCACCATCGATGTGGCCTGTTTAACACAAGGGTTTCCGCGCCACCAAGTGTTACTCGTCAGAGGCGTGTTGCAGTTGGGCATTGTGCCGCATTGTGGCATCTTGGCGGACTGCATTTTGCACTTTTGTATTCCTTCCCCCTGCCTTTGCGCCACCTTCCCCTGTCCCTGTCCCAGCAGGCACCCTCGGCGCGTACCCCTGCCCCTGCCCCTGGCACTGCCCCCTCACATACTTTGGGCTGGTAATGGCTTGCCACAGGACATGCAGAACTTCCCTGGGGGCTGTAGCATGCCGCACCCCCCGCACTTGACCTGAAAGCAGGCGGCATCATCAAAGCTGTTGCGTAGATACTGCAGGCCTTCTGTCGCCCACAACGTCCAACAGCGCTACA
Organism: Eutreptiella sp. 'Long Island Sound 2002'; assembly: GCA_964036045.1. Lineage (NCBI taxonomy): Eukaryota > Euglenozoa > Euglenophyceae > Eutreptiales > Eutreptiaceae > Eutreptiella > Eutreptiella sp. 'Long Island Sound 2002'. The sequence continues at coordinate 8,183,710 of OZ038394.1, forward strand.
GCGCCCAGTCCTGTCTGAAGATGAGCACCCATTCCTCACAACCGGGGCGCCCTTGCCATGTGCCTTTCCGCCCAGCGAATGGGTGCCCCAGGCCGAGAAGCGTCTACCGTTTGGGGAAGAGTAGTGGGCTTTTGTCGACATAAGGTCGGTCAAGAGATCAGGGGCTGTCCAAGAGGGCAAGGGTGTATTAGAGGAGAGGAGGAGGGGGGGAGGGGGGTCTAGCAAGAACCCCGCTTCCCCTCTGGCCTCTGGCCTAAAGCGCCAGAGGAAAGTTCCTTAATGAATGCCAACCTTTGCAACCGAAGGCCAAAGAGAAATTTTCCCCAGAAAATCGCACTGCACATCTCTGGGCTGGATCATGGACTGGAAGAGGAGGAGGGGGGAGAGGGGGTCTGTGGAGGAAGGGGGGGGGGGTCCCTCCTACGGTTGTCAGGCGTTCCAGTACATCCCTGCAAGAGGGCCATTTCACCTTTCTGACCTTGTGAGGCAATGCCTGGCATTCCATAGAACCATGAAGACATTGTTGTCGCCATTGTTTCATTGTTTCCGTTCCTTGACAAACCAGCCTCAAAAAATTTTAGGAATGAAACCCTTTTCCGGTTCCTCCTTCGTACCACTGCTCACTGCCCACCACCGTTTCTTGAATCTTCTGACCATCCAGAAAAATCTCGAGCGCCGTACTGAAGGGACATAATTCACCCCGAACCCCCCGTTCAGGGCAAGAAGCGGGGGTTGGGGCGGGAGGCTGCAAGCCTCAGAAGTAGCCCCCGTGACGAACAGGGCTTTGGGGGGGGGGGGGGGTGTGGCACAAAGACATGGCGAGTTCCCAACGAGTGACAGGGGGCGCGGAGATTCTGGACCACTAACTGTTTTGAGGTACGTGAAGATGACCCGTGCTCCAGACCCTTGGGCTGGAGTCTAACACTACTCATTCAGTGCCCCCCGTTGGCAGAGGAGACTGCGGGTATTGACGTGGTCCAGGCTGAAATCCTCTGTCAGGCGTAGGAGGTGCAGGGCAGTACGGGTGGCACGTGGGGCCAGGGGCATGGCAAGCTATCCGGCACCGGGGTAGTTTACCAGCAGTTGACCACGATGTGCGTGTGGCAGTCACCTCCTAAGAACCAGGTAGGTCCCTGTAGACACCAGGTCACGTGCACACCCTCTGTACACCAAGTCAGGTGCATACCTCGGGCTGCAGTTGCTCCTTCGGGACGGACTTCTGGCCTTTTGCGGCCAGCTTGGCCCCGCACTGATGGCAGAAGTTCTTGATGCTCTGGTGCAGGCCACAGCGCATGCAGTAGACTTTGTCGGGATGAATGCCAGGCACTGGAGGAAGAACAACAGCGTTGCTCGAGAATGCACGACGCATACCTCTGCATGCGGCAGTGCCAGTGCATGCCCGCGCCCGAGTGTCCCTCTCCCCCCCCCCCCGCCCCAAACTGCGCATCGTTCCGCAATACCCCACCGGCTTTGCAACCCATTCCCCCCTCTGCCACCCCTGCCCCCAGCACAAAGCCTGCAACCACCCGCCATTGATGCCGCTGTGCTAGCCTCTGTTAAATCCCCGTCGGATACGCATGCCCACTTGTGGGCAGTAGCTGCACCCCTCGTTTTTTGTGAGGTGGGAGGGGGGGAGGGGGGTGCTGCAAGCGGTCTCGGCCCGTGGGCAGCACTTTTTTGCGCGTCGTTACGCACACACCCAGCAGTTCCAGCGCAGTTCCAGAAAACGAGCCCAGCTCTGCCCAGTGACCCCGCGGAGACACTGGCCAAAGCACCCAAGGCTCCAGAAACAATGCCGAGTGCGTGTTCCCGCACCAGACAGCCAGGCTAGAGGGAGGCCACATCGTCGTGCAGCAAACACATCACGTTCAAAACCACGTTCAAAAGCGTCCAAGACTTGTTCTACCGATTCGAACCGTTTCCAACCCCCTCCCCCTACTCCCCCCCCAAGCAGTCACTGTCAGTGACACTTCAACTGTACCCTTCCAACTCCAAGGCAGTCGCTGTGGTACACGGAATAGGGGCCTGATCCTGCGCATTGAGCACTACAACCAGCAATTTGGCAAGTGTGGCACTGCACCAACTCTTCCAGATGTACGCCGCAGCAAACGAAGTCCATTCCCAGCCACCTGACCAAAAAGCAAATACAAACGCCTGTACTCCGTCCGTCCTGTTTCTATAAATTAAGTCCTGTCCAAAAATTGACAGCAACGACCATCAAAATGTTGTTTGAACAATTCCTTGTTTACACAAAGGGCCAGGGGGAAGGAATTCACATGCCGAGTGTACCACACCTTTGCCGGGCATCGGTGCTTGCTTGGGTGCTGGTGATTGTGCTGGGGCCGGGGCAGCTGCCGCAGCAGGAGGAGGCTTTGTTGGCTGCTGCTTGGCCCCACACGTCACACAGAAGGCAGCAGGTGGTTGGACTTGCCCGCACGCAGCGCACTCATATTCCGCAGAGGGCTTCGCAGCAGGTGTCTGAAAAGGATGCCGCCAGAGTCCATGCCATGAGCAGGCACAGAGCGCAAGCCCACAATCACCAAAAGAGCTCCTGCCAAAGCCCGTGCAGAGTCAGGCTCACAATCACAAGAAGGCCAATAAGAACACATTGCTGGGGTCTCTTCAAGGGATTCTCTCTTCCGGTTGAGTTCGTGAACAAAAACGTTATGGCCAGGCTTTTCTGAAAAAGCGGATCCCACCACTGCACCCTCATAGCGGTGCACAGGAACGCAGCAAGGGGGGCACACCGCCATCTGCTTTGGAAGTATTTTGGCCCCGCACTTCATACAGAACTTAGTCGGGCCTTGCACTTGACCGCACTGCGTGCACTCGAATGTTTCAAGACCTGCAACAACAAAGCACAGCAGCATATGCGACTTCACTGCCGCATGTTCCTGCATGTGCGTGCGCACATTCGTGCGTGCATTGACCATCCTCCGAAACGCATGCCCAATCATGGCAGCACACAAATATTCCCTCAAAAGACCGGACAAGGTGTCGTGGACAGTGCGCACGCGGTGCACACATGGTACGGCACATTTTGGATGTTTCCACAGATTCTAGCTGGTAACAAGGCCCTCTGAAAACCACTGTTGCAGGGATTCCTTGAGACTTCTGCATGGTTCCAGAGGCTTCTGGATGGCTGGGTGGATTTTGGGTGGCTGCTGTCAATTCCCGTTGGGTTCTGCGTGGCTGCTGTTAATTACTAGTGGCTTCTGGATGGTGGCTGTTATTTCTTGAAGGCTTCTAGATGGTCGCCATTAATCCGTGGAGGCTTCACGGTGGATCCGCAAAAAGTACCCAGACCGTGGTGAAGAACACAATGGCTGGAGCCCGGTCATTGGGACTGATGCGATGACAGAAAACATGGGCACCAGGGGTGATCCAGGACAAAGACATTGCAAATCCAAGCCGAGGGACAGCAAATGATATGTGTCATGTGGCCATTAGTGATACAACAACAAGGAAAAATTGGCGGGAGAATGTAGAGGGAGTTACAGGCACCCCACCACAGTACACCTTGTCACAGCACCGTGCCATTGGGCCTGAAATGGGGCAAAAAGCAGTGCCCATGGATCCGAACATACAAAAACTTTGCACGCTGCATGCAACTCCCTCTGTGACAGGTCCCTTGAAGAGCGATGCCACAAATGTGACAGCACTACTAACGGCACTGCTACGCACGGTAGTTCTGCAACACACTGTTTCACTGCTCATGAGCAGTGCTGCAACAGCACCCCTGCGAGTAGCCCCCGGTGGTACCTCGCATATCCCAGAACATACCCTTGGATCCATGTGCTCCGTTGGAGGGGGGCTCATTGGCCGCAGGGGTGTGCGCTGCTGCACTGGCAGGCGGGGCGGCCACATTCGTGGGTGGAGCGGCCGTATTGGCGGTAGGGGGGGCCACATGGACGGGCACTGGTATGAAGGTGCGGCAGCCCACTGATCTACAAATGATTCCAGGAACCTATGGAAGTGAGGGTACTTGAAATGGAGTGCAATCACTGAAGCATCCTCACTTGACCTGGGCGATTCTCCCCCTTTCCCTTTGTGATTGAAGAGAGCCTGCAACACCCATACACACCAGCGCCCCTCCTCCTCCCCCTGCATGCTGCATGCCACCCACACCAACACCGACTCGCTGTGTTGGGTCTCCAAGAGGCCACACGCAGCCACCAACGACAACAATCAGAGCGCATGCCGCACGCTCCCCACGCAGCGCTCCCTCCCCGAGTTTGGGGGGGCCAACGCTGATAAAGGGCCAGAGGACCTGTGGTGACGCCCGGCTGCGTGTGAGTGCAGACAGATCCCCACGCCATAGACACACGGACCAATCGAGAAAGCCACCGTACCTGAGTGAGTGCCGAAGTGACATAAAGTCGGCTCAGGTGCACCCGTGCCAGACACGAGTGACATGTCTGCCCATAAAGCGCTCCTGGCAGCTGCAGCCGTAACCCCGTTCCCGGCCCGTGTCACCGGTGCAATTCGCAGCTGCTGTTGTCCGTGTTGTCGTTTGGTCCGTCGACCGATGTATCCGGTTCGTTGTCGGGGCAGCGGTAGGGGGAGCGCCGGAGGGCAGCGAGTGATCGCCCACCGCCTACGGCCAGTTGGTCCCTCCCCCACAGACACCTACCCCACCACCCTATCAACACGGTGCCTTCTGCACCTCCCCCAACCCCATGCACACCACAGGGCCGGCCAAACGGGCCGTCTTCCCGCCAACGGATGCGCCCGCGATGGGCGGTTGAAGTACGGGAAGAGGTCCCGGACTCCCCTATTCGGTGCCCATTCAAGTTTGATCCACCGTTCCGTACCACCTTCGGCAGCACAGCCCCCCCTCCCCCACCACCAACCACCTTCATCCTCCCGCCCTACGCACAGTGCCCCACCCCTCCTCATCCTCCTCTCAGAGGTGACAGCTAAGGCACCTGAGGTGTCTCAGCACATGTGACGGCAATCCGTAACATCTGGGGACTCACCACAGCCACATGCCCGGCGGACCGCTTGCGGCTGAGGTGGTGATCCCCCCCCGTCGGCATAATAGGGGCCACACGCCTCGGTCTCCACTGGAGCCAGGTGGTATGACATTGGTGCAGTTGTGCCCTGACAGCAACAATCAGTGCCCTCCTGTTGGCCTCAGGAGTTCGAAGAGGCAGCCGGCGCCACCAAGACACGAAACAACCAGGCGGCGCAGGCGGAAGGACTCTCTCCGTACCCATACCCATACCCATACCCATACCCATACCCCCCCCGTCGGAAATTGCGAACCCTCAACCGAAATCGCGGTGTGTGAAATCGTGACCCGCAAATTCGGCCAGAATTGCTGGACCCTGCGGGGGGAACTTCGGGCTGTCACCAGACGTGCATGGCATTGCATCGTAGGCCAAGGACACGGTGCTTTGCTTTCTTTTCAATTCGGCCATGGAGGACACTGACCCCCCACCCCCCACAGTGCGGCTACTCCCAGACTGTGAACTTCGGAGTGTGTCTCTGCTACTGATGTGGGAGCCGGGGGCCGGGGGGGGGGGGGGGGACTTCGTGCATACTATCCTGCCACCCGCCCACCAAGGCAGGCCCGACACGCCATTGCCTGCCACCGCTTTCAGCTCCTTCAGGAATTTTTTTTGGAGGCACTGATGGCGTTGGTGGAGGCACTGATGGCATTGGACCCCACAATTTACCTCTGCGACATCCGCATGCGTCTGGGAATAGATGGGGGTGGCACCTGCTTCATCCCACATCTAGGGCATGGGACGACAACAGGGGATGGCCGTGCGGGCTGGGGCTTCGCAGGCGGTGGGGCTGTACTGAGGCTGGGCGGGGGTTTGGCGGAAGGTTTGGGAGCCGCACTGGACAACGACGATCCACAGCGGAGGCAGAATTTTCCGGGGGGCTGGGGGTATTGGCACTGGGGGCAGTGCACGGTGTTGGAGGCTGCGGCGGGCTGCGCGGCCGGGGCAGGTTTGGACGCGGGCGTGGCGAGCCCCGGAGTCGGTTTGGCCATTGTCTTCGGGATCGGAATCGGGGGAGGCTGTGCTGCCGGGGCAGCAGCAGCGGGGGATGCGACCGCCAGCGAGAACCCGCACTTTACACAGGAGGGCCCGGGGGCCTGGCGCAAGCCGCATGAGGCGCAGCGCACCAGGCCTTGCCCAGCAGCAGCAGCAGCAGCAGAGGGAGTGCCAGGCGCTGCCCGGGCAGGCGGCGGGCCGGAGTAGCCGGGGGCAGTTTGAGGGACGCTGGTGGCGGCTTGGGCCGCAGTTGGGGCGGCGGTAGGGGCAGGCAGTGGGGCGCCACACTTCACACAGAACTTGCCATGGGCTTGTGAGGAGCCACACTTGGGGCACGTTGTACCAGTAGGCCTTCAAGAATAGCATGTGCAAAGGTGGGGCTGAGATGGGGGGACATCATACTCAGTCCATAACTTTGCGGCTGCTCCACAAATAGTTGTTTCCCCGCGTTGACATGGCGAGGAATTTGACTAAAAAGCCACCGTAGCACATTCACAAATATGCACAAAGGCGCAAGTTATTTTTTTGTGCAAGTGCCACAAAATTAATTGACAGATTCACAGGTAAAATTCATGAGTATGCTATCAAAAACTAACCAGTGTGACTGCTTACGAATGGTACTCACGAATGTACCAATGACGAGTTGACTGCTGATGATCACAACACACCCAATGTTGTGGATAGCTCCTCCCCCTGGCCGCTTCTGGGGAATACAAAAGTTGTCAATATGGTTATTACTCCAGAGGCTCACCTTACTTGAGGTTCCTCAGTACAACCACTAAATCATGACACCACTGAGGCGCCACGAAGTGTAACAGGATGGCAACCCCTCCCCTCCCCTCTTGCAGCTAGGATGGGCCATCCAAGCGTTGTGCACCCGCGGCCCCCTTGGCTAACGCGGCTGTTGCGCCGCAACCCAGGAGCTGTCCCCGGGAGGTCTCCAGGGCAAGAGCGCTCTGCACCCCCTGGGACCCCAACTGCCCCAGGCACGTCCCCAAGCCATGGGGAGCTGGACCCAGCCGGTATGATAACACCACCTGTGCCTACTGTGAATCAAGGTGCAGGTCCTTGCCAGTCACGCTGCATGCTGCAGCCACCCATGTGCCTTGCAGTCATGGAGCGGCTTGGCAGCATGTCCCTGTGACCAGGAGGTTGCAAGCCCTAGCGGTGGGTTTAGCGGAAGGCTCCCGGGCATCCCCACCAGGCCCGAAGCACCGTCACACACATCCCCAACAGCAACCACCAAAGGAGCGAGCAGGTGTGCCAACATGACCCCCCTTGACCCCCAACCGCAGCCAAAACCCCACCAAACCGCTGCCCCTGTGCACGGGTGAGAACAAGATGGTTCTCCAAACCTGACCCAACGCTCCCTTCTTGCACTAGCCTCCATCATTGGCAGACTTCAGTCCATCTGCTTCTCATGTTGGGGAATGCCTAACAAAGGGGCAGCACCTGCCAGGGCGCACGGCGCGGACATGTGGCAACGTATCCCGACCAAGCAACCGTGCAGAACCCGAAGGGGTTTTCTCTCCGAAGGGGCTGTTTTAGGAGGGGGGAAAGCCTAGGCCATTTCGGGAAAACGCGCCGCAAAAGTAGCGCACGCAGCGCGCGCACGGCGCATATCCTCCCCCAAACATTCCAGTCGGCAGCGATCATGCTCTGCCTCTGCGCTGGGCGACCTCTCACCAGCCAAATAGCATTAGCAAATTCTGAAAGCATCTGCAGCGGAAATGCGCCGTTGGCCCCTTCCGGTGGTACACGGTCACAGCACTCTTCCCTGCCGGACATGACTGGACTCGACTGACCTGAACGTCCGGTCTCAAGGACCTCACCTAGTGCGAGTGAGCCGCAGATACGCCTGTGTGTGCGTGGGAAGTAATGTACGTGGTGGGATGCACAGCCGCCAGGGGGTGCCAGATGCGCACACAGGATTGATCGAGCTTCGATCGCAGGCTGGTTCCGCCACTGTACAGGGGGGGAGGGGGGGGATTTCGTGCCAATTCAAATTTGCAGTGGTAAATTTTGCTGCGGGAAATTTCACAGAAGCCCCTGGATTTTGTGTGGTAAATTTCGCAAACACTTCCAGAAGTGTTGTGGTGCGTAGGGCTTTGCAGGCTCCACGGAGCTTAGCCACAAGTGCCACTCGCTGAGGCCCCTGGATTTCATGGGTGAAATTCCGCGGCAAATTTTCGCGCGAAATTCCCCACACCAAGTTGACTGCCCCCGAAATTTCAGCCCCCCCTGTTTGCACTGCAGCAGTACGCCCTCAAGCAAGCCCCACAGGCATGCACACATGAAGCCCTGTGGATGCGTACCTTGTATCAGCGGCGACAGATGGATTTGCAGTCGCTGGAGTGGGGGCAGCTTTGGGGGCTGGGGTCATGGGTACAGATGAGCAGGGAGCCCCACACTTCACACAGAACTTGCCTGAGGACTGGACGTTCCCACATGAACCACAGACCAATTTCATAGGGGCAGGGGCTGCCGCAGCGGCGGGGGCAGCAGCAGCCGGCTTAGGTTTGGCTTCTGCACCTGAATGTACACAGAGTGACGGATACAAGCAAGCCTATCCCTGAATTGACGGTGAACATTTCCAACAAATTGGGGCAATTATTGGGGGACTTTCGGGGCCGTTTCAGGAGGGTGTTGGGGAGGGGGGCGGATTTCGGTGCGCGAGATTTGGCAATGGAGTGGGGAAAATTGGCGCCTATTGTGAAATGCTGTGAGAAAATTTTTGCTGCCAATTCCCAAATGGTGGTACAACACAAAGCATGGTCCCAGGCTCGGCAATTCCTGATAACAAGCATGACACTGCCGTGCAGGAATGGAGATGAATTCCACACTTCTGAAAGATTGATGGATATCAGCACCTGGGTTGACAGTTGGGTTGTGAAGGAGGTGAAATCTTGAACACCACCAGGAAATTGGGTGGGGGTTTCTGGCACCAAATTTGTTTGGCCAGGGCAAAGTTCACACGGTATTGGGGGGGGGGGGGGTGAACAGAAGGGGGTGCGATGGGCCTCAGCATCTAAAATGGCTGGATGTAGGAGCTGCCGCTTGGATGGACGGGCTTTCAATTGAGGGGGGGGGGGGGGGGTCAATAGAGCCCCCTGGCTAGACCCCCCCCAAAGGGGGCTCAATTGACGGGACCCCCAAAATCCTAACGAGACTGACGCTCCGGCCTCGGAGGTGACCCAGACCCAAAAATCAGCAAAAAAAAAAACGAAAATGGGATTATTGAAATCAGCGCGTCGAGGGGGTTCAGAAAAGTCATCATTTGCCATATATTTGGCGCCAGAGTTCATAATAACTGATTAATGGTGCCTGTCAGTTGAGCCCTTTCCCAACCCCCCCCCAGATTTTTGGGGCTCTATTGCCCCCCTGTGTGACATTCCATCTGGTTGTTGTTCCTTTGGCCCTGGACAGTCACCCGTTCTTCCCTTCGCATGTTGCGTCGGGTTGCTGCTTTCTGTCGGCCGCTGCGGCCGGTGTCGTTTTTGCGTTCGCGGAGCCCAGTAGTTGGCGTGTTGGGGCTGTGCTGAATGTGGCACGGTGTGCCGCTTGCGTGTCAGCGGCGCCCAATAGTTGGCGTATTGAGGATGTGCTGGTTGTTGCCAGGGTTGTTTGACTGTTTGTGCTGTCCACGCGCCTCTGTCCACAGGCCGTCCATAGCCTGCCTCGCTGTGTTTCTGTGTGCGTGAGGCCCAGGTGCCCTGTTCCTCTACGCGCTGTCCCGGCTGTCCACCATATTTTCCCCCTCACAGCTGGTCTGCCCCTGATGGGCTCCCGCTCCTGTTGCGCAAACAGCCCATCTGGGCTGCGAGAGACACCCCCCACCTGATGCCGGTTGAGCAGGGGTTGCCCTAGGACCCGGTAGCGACGGGGCTGGCTGGCCAAGCCATCCCCTTTGTTGTCACTGCCTCCCATGCGCACGCTCTCCCATCCGCTCCATTCTGGTTCCCTGTTCCCATTGTTCTGGTTGCCTCTCCTGCCTTGTTGTGCCCCTCCTCCTTGTCTGCTGTGCTCGCCCTTGTCCCTCCTGGTGTGGCTCCCGCGTTCTGTGTGTCTGTGTTGCTCCTCCCCCTTTCTGTTGGCGCTCCCGGGTGCCCTTGTCGCGCACCCCCTCTTGTCCCACCCGCCTGCCCCCCCCCCCCCCTACAAGGATTTCACATCTCCGTATGACGTGGACTGTCCCGTGCGCGGTTGGCTGGTCACGGCCCTGTTGCCACCCCCGTGGCGGGCACCTCCCAGCGCGCAGGGTGCAGCCCCCGCCCTTCTGGAGTACGTGGGCACCTTGTAGAGGGAGGGGGGGTGGGGTTTGCTAATGGCTCGCTTGGCGTGCGCCGCATTTGGTGGCAATGCTCGCACCTCATGGTTCCCTTGTGTATTGTTGTGTGTCCTGTTGGGGCTCGTCTCAGTGCTGTGTGTGGGGCGGCTCTGTGCCCAGTTGCTTTGCAGCTTGCGTTCTTCCCAATTTCGGGCTCTTTCTTTTTCTGCTGGCACGCTCACCGCTGCTAGTGTGCGGCGCCGGGGGGGGCAGCATGTCGCTCCCTGCCTCCCATTGTGGCTGTCAGGTTGTCCCACTTGTAGTTGGGTGGTACCAGGGGCAACGGGCACTTTTGCACATGTCTCCAAATCTACAAACCGACCTGTCACTGGTGTTTGTTGGGGTTGTTCTGGGGTGAATGTGGTGCGTTGTTGCTCTTTTGCTTTCTGGGCTGCTGGGGGGCTGCCCGTTTGAGGACTTCACTCCGGGCTGTCCACGCCTCGGAGCTTGGGACTCATGTGAGTCCACACCCTGGTTGGTCGTGTGCAGTGACCACCAATGGTTTGGACGCTCATAAGCGTGCCCAAGGCCCCTGCACTAGGCCCCGGTGACAGAACTTAGCTACTCGCAGGCAGTACATGTTTTAGGTCGCTGCCCAATGGACAACCGCGTAGCCAGCTGCCAACCCCCCGCAGGGGCGACCCCCTTACTTAGGTTTGGGTTGCCTTCTCCTCCTGGTGTGGTCAGGATGGTGATGGCTCCCGGGAGTGCATCAGGGAAGCATCCCTTCTATGTTGTGTGTAAGTGTGGCCTTGGTTGTTGCGTGTGTGGTGGGCGCCGTGTTGGCATTGGGGCGTGGGGTCGTGGGCCCTTGGTGATGCTCCACGTGTGTGCTTTGTTTGTGGGAGGTTGTGGCTGTGTGTGGGTGAAGTGCCCGTGTGGTGGGTCTGGCCCCCACCCTGGGTGTTGGGTGTTGGGCTGGTGTTGGTGCTCGCGCCCCCCCCTCCTCTCACTTGACAACCCGCCACCCCTTACCTCATTGCCACTTGCCGCGCTTGCCTCATTGCTAATCAGCCATGAATCAAATGGGACATAAAAATGCGGGGGGGGGGGGGGGTCTCCCATAACCGCCCCATCTTCCTCCATTGTCTTCCACTTTGTATACCCAAAGGAATCTTGCCGGTTGCTTGCTTCTGGTTGAACTGTAGGTCCTGCCGTACTTCTTGCCCAATTACCAGTTGTCCTGTTATTGACTGGCTTAGTCTCATTGTTGCTTTTGCCTGTCTCATTGCTGCTGTCCTCGTTGCAGATGGTTGTTGCCTAATTGCAAACACACACACACACACACACACACACACACACACACACATACAGAGTGTTCTCGTAGACGATACTCAGCAGACGTGGCGGAGTCCCAACACCCAACCCAAACCCCGCATCCACAGCGAACAGAGTTGCACATTTCAGGATGGGGTTGTGCAACTGAGGCCTGGACAGAAGGTACAAGATCTGTGACTGCCTCTGTGGGTGAGGCACGCTGGAACCAAAAGCACAAAATTCGTCCATGGAGGCAAACGAGGCCACTCCACGCAAGGCCCAACACACGTCAGCAGTGTGAACACTGCTGTATGGACTGGGTCCCAAAGCCCCAACGCATCGGGGCACAAATCAGGGCAAATCAGCGGAATCGGCCCCGATTTGGGTGGGACTGCACATGCAAGCCTCCCCAGATCTGCAACTACCATCCGCACAAGTGTCAAAGCAGATGGGCCGGGGGAAAATCCACACCTCTGGCAGCGGCCGCCTGCAACTGCGAGGGCTGCTGCTGCTGCTGCTGGGGCTGCTGCTGCTGCTGCTGGGGCTGCTGCTGCTGCTGGGGCTGGGGGGGCTGCTGCTGCTGCTGCTGGGGCTGCAGCTTCACAGAAACTGTAGCCGCCTCCTGCTCCGCTCATGGAGGCATGAGTAGGGAATGGTCAAAATGCCCGGCGCGTGCCCAGCGCGCTAACGCTCTCCCTAAATGGAATGCTTTTTTCAGTGCTCTGTTTACCCTGCAGGCAATATTTGAAATGTTTACAACAATTGTTTGTTTGATCACAGGTGGGTGCAGAGCAGCATAGTTGAGAGACACTGCCTTTTGTTTGATCGTTGATCCCATTTCCGCGTTAGGTTACAATCATCGCTACACAGTCATCAACGGTTGTTGTTTCAGGTAGTGTTTTGTTTGCACCGGCACCTCCAGTATGGCTTACTTCCTATACTATTTTTTGGTGTGAATATTGCAACACAGATCAGTGATCTGTTTGGTTTGTCATTTGCAGGGGCGGGGGGAGGAGGGATGGCCCCTGCCCCCCCTCCCGCCTGAAAACCCCCCCTTGCAACTCCAGGGAACCATCACTTCGACTTTTCTTCTGATAATGAGTGGTTGTGTTGTGCTCTCTTGTTCTCTCTCTGCTGGTCTTGCCCCTATGAGCATTGACTCCTCTTCACATTCAGACACAAATGTATGCCATAGGCACTCATGTTTAGTAACGCTCTCGCAGCAAGGGTGCCCCACTGTTGGCAACTATCATCGATCCCTGACCCTCTGCACCTGAGTTCTGCACATTCAGTACCAGGGTACTGAGGACAAGGTTGTGGACCATACAGCAGCCAAGTTGTGTCGGTTGGAGGCGGTACGGGTTGCATCTCCCCAGTCGCCGAGATCTGCTAACATCTGTGATTCTCCGCAGCCAGCACCTACAGCTGCATGAAAGGCACCTACACCCAAACCAGAAGCCAAGCGTGGTGTGAAACGCACCCTCCAAACGTCCATTGACCGCTTTTTGAAGCCCATTACCCCGGCTAAACATGACAGCGAAATTGATGCCACTGTGGTTTTGACAGGGTCTCCCGAACCCCAATGACTGATGAGGAGGAGACAAGCCCTACTCCTTGGTCCATCCACAAAGAGTGTGAGGCCATTAGTGAATCTCTACCTCGTGTCTGCTGCACAGTTACAGCAGAGGACAAGTCAAACAAACCCTCCATGTTGTTCACCATTCAAGAGTCCATGCAGGTTTGGTTGCTGATGCAGCGCATCCTTCTACATTGGACGGTGCCCTGTGTCACATGCATACTGGCAGCTGCATTTTCCTTTTGCCTTTGAAGTTGATGGGGAGATGGGGAGATTTCAAGGGGGGCGGGCTACGAGTGTGCATCATGGTTTGTGTCACAGCCAAGAGGAAACTCTGCGGTTGGGCTTTAGTTGTTTGTTGCTTGTCCATTCAGTATCCATTTTGGCCACCATTGTGAGGTGTGAGTTGTCTGCCATGTGCCATCTGCCATGGCCAGTGGCCAGTAAAGTATTGATTTCAATGTTTATTTTGGTTTATTTTGTGTTTTTTTGTCATTTTTGCTAATTAACTGATGCTTTTTGCAAGTTCATTTGCACTTCCTACTTGCTTGAGGTTGTTTTCATCCAATTTGCCTTGAAATACACACTGCCCTTTGGTTTTTTTGTGTTTTTTTGTCAAAAAGTGTAAAAAATGCTTATTACCTGATGTTTTTTGCCAGTTCATTTGTGCTTCCTATGTCCTTGCGGTTGTTTTCATCCACATTGCCTTGAAATACACACTGCTCTTTGGTTGGCACCTGAGAAGCGGGAGCGATAACTCGGGAGAATGCGGCCCCCATTGAGCGCTACCATTCAGAATTACCCTCAAGGTTAGTCATGGGTTCATAGGATTGCACGAGTCTATACACCGTGGGAAACAACCCCATGATCCCATCTTGTACCTCGGTTGGCAACGTACGAATCACCGAGGTGACACGGCCACCGGTCTTCCACAGGGCAAGAGAGACACAATGGGTGCCCGATTTACCATGTAATTTCAAAGAGAACACCTTGAAGTTGGAGGTACCTTGGACAAAGGGCATAGAACAGCCAATTTGTGGATGCGTGCGACAAGCCTCGCACCACATCAAGACACAAACCGGGTCGTACCGAAGCCAAGGCCTGGACAAGAGCCACCTTGGATTGAGCTTGTGTTGCTTGCGCACTGCCGGAAGCGCATGCGGCACTACAAAGGGTGCAAACACCATCTGTGGTGCATCCACCATGCACCCGAAAGTTGCACTTCCGGCATTGCACCAAGTGGGCGGTTAGTGCACGCCTGCAAGCCCGACACGTGCATGTGAAGCAGTGTACCTCGGTGCCGACACAGGCCATACAAGCCTCGTCGACAGTCGCATTACACCTGGTGCAAGAGTGTCTCACACCACATATGTTCGCACCGCAACAAGCGCAACGCACAGCAGTCAGCCCAAATGATGCCAAAGTGGGTGTGGTTGCCGGCTGCGGACGCGCGGGCCTAGCGACAACCATGGGCGCTGGCTCCTTGAAGGTGAAGGAATAGCCGTCCCGGGTGCCGTCGCTTTTGGCTGCACGGGCGACTTGGGTGTGCTTGAGGTGCCGCAAAGACCCTCCCGCCTCGGAATGCAGGAAACGGAGGGCCTCGGCAACACTGTGGAAGTGCAACCAAGCCGCACCCTCAGCCTGAACCGGGCCAAGTGGGCGCATCCATACGTCAGACCCCATGTGAACAATGAGGAAGGGAAAGAGAGTCTGACAAAGGGATATATGGAACAATAAAAAATGTTAATGACACACATGCACACATGCACATGACATGAATGCGGGGCATCAATGAGTGTACATGGCGTGTCCGTGTGTCCATTCATTCCATGAGCCACATCCTACATCTTCCCACTATGATCCACCATGCCGGCCGACACACAATACTATTCACCCTTCCCTGCACCACATTCTAACTTTGATACCCTCAAACATGCACAAATGCACAAATGCTCTAAAAATACGTCACACAAGGTACAGAAACCATCAGAAATGTATGCAAGAATGTCAATAAACACCAATAAACGTC
This sequence comes from Eutreptiella sp. 'Long Island Sound 2002', assembly GCA_964036045.1. Taxonomy (NCBI): domain Eukaryota; phylum Euglenozoa; class Euglenophyceae; order Eutreptiales; family Eutreptiaceae; genus Eutreptiella; species Eutreptiella sp. 'Long Island Sound 2002'. Next base: position 8,198,907 of record OZ038394.1, read on the forward strand.
GATAAACAACGGTTATCCCCCCCAAAAAGGGCATTTTTCGAAAAATAAACGCATAAACGCGTTTATTTGCCATTTGGCCAGTGGCCTGGCCAGTACTTAATTCATCCTTGGGCCATGTGTGGAGACAAGAGAAGGAAAAGACAAGGTCAAAATTTGGACTCATTGGTAAATTGCTTATTCATGGCCTCGGTTTCAATCTTGACTACAACACGGGCTGAGAAGTGCTGTCGTTGTCTCGCAATGCTTAGTGTTGCTCCCAGGCAAGTTTCCCGGGCATGTGTGCAGCGTGAAGATCCCTGGTGCAACATCAATGTTTTGATCGCCCAAGTATTGTTCGATGTTGCCATGCACTGGTAGAGCCTGACACAATTGGAACTGGATCATGTTGTTTCTCCAAGTTGCATGATCGGCAGTTGCTTTCAGCAGCTGCTTTCAGGGCTGTAGTAGAGAGAGGGTGTGCATATTGCTCACTGATGCTTGTGCAATCATGCATTCTAGTCTCAGGGGGTGAAGTGTAGAACCTTTACCACCTGCGCGACACCAGGTGGCTGAAAAAGGCAGCCAGAAACGGGATGGGAACGTAGTCTCTCACTGGACCACCATTTCCTGCTCAGAAGTGAATGCGAACTGTGCAAAAGTATAGTGAGTGCTGTGCATTGCAATTTGCCATCATGGATCATTCAGCCACCAGCAAGGTCTTTAGGTTTTGTGTGCATTTTCCTGTGCAGTTGCACAATGCACTCGGCGACATGCCCTACAAGCGGCAAAATTGTATGGAAGTAGAAGTGGAATCGCCGTTCGCATGTTCAGATCGGATCACAGGATACACCCAACAAATCCTCTGTGTTCTTCCCAACAAATCGGACGATGATTGTTGCAAGATGGACTTCACGCACCACAACCGGAGACAAGGTCAAACATGCATAGATCCTTTCCTTGCCAGCACTCGAAGTCGAAATTAAACCCTGCAAAACACGCTGTGGCATTTTTGGAGGGGTTCATACCTGTCAAGGCACCCCCCCCCCTTGCGAAAGCAACACTAAAATCCCAAAAATTGACGGAAACAACACCTACCGTTGATGTGACACGGGGGCGTATTCATAAAGGGCAAAGTAGCACACGGTTCGAAAAGTTGCGGAGACAACACCTGCTGTTGCTCTCGCAAGGGCGTTGCTCTCACAAGGGGAGGGGGGCACTTTATTCTGCAACTTCAGGTCAGTTTTCCTGAGTTTTTACTCAGCGGACACTTTTCATTTTCTTGACATTCTGCCCACAACAACCCAGTCATGACCTCACCCCTGACTCAACCGGGAGGCGGTGACGTCAGGACCACTGATTTGGTATTGTCACAAGGAACAACCCCCAGGCCCACCGGGTCATCCAGGAACGAGCCGGACGCACACTCCCACTGCACCACCGGGGCCTGCACTCTTGTCATACCAACATCCTCCCCCACCCACCCAACCCAGAGATGGAGGGCAGACCCACACAGCCTCTCATTATTTTTATTGGGGGGCGGGTTGCGTGTGCACAGATGGTCGTCCGCTGAACATGCTCCGGAACTTGGTCTGGTCATGCGACTGGGTTAAGAGTGACGTGTGGAAATGCGGCAGACGGATCCTAATTTAATCCCATCCTAAATGTGGCGGTGACGAACAAGACTTCCCCTGACGCAAAAAAAAAAACAGGAAAACTTACACATTGCATCCAATTACTTTGCAGTCCAAAACAGTGCCCCCCTCCCCCCTTGCGCAAGCACCACCAAAGGCACAGAAAACGACAGTTTCACCAGGTAGTGGTGCTTGCGCAGGGGGGGGGGGGGGGTGCCACTCTCTTTGATTGAGCCGGATGGGCCCGTGGCAACAATTGTCTTTGTATCGAAGAGTGCCTCGGCGCAACAACCGCCAACAAATGCGAACTCGTCGTTGGTTGACCATCGAACGTCGGCTGCAGGCAGTGGACTGTCGGTGGGTGGGGATTCATCAACGACAGGTGGCAAACAGCCGCTGGTTGATTGTGGTCCAGAAAGTCCCCTACGGACATCTCCAATCAGGAACAACAAAATATACGTGTGTCTTACACGTGTGGCAGGGGAAATGGCCCCGCCGCCATGACAACTATTCGCCCCCCGTTCGGGGGGTGTATGCCACGTACTTCAACCGTTTTATGACAAAAAAATCTTCGCCAGAAATTAGACCCATTTACAGTTTGGGTTCCCTGGCCCTCGGGTATGCGGGTGCCAATGGCCACGGCACACATCCCAAAAACGCTTGTCTGGTTGGGTCAGCCCCTTGTTGTGGGGGTTGCCCACCCATTGGGTTGGGGGTGAAGGGGGCAGCTTCAAAAATTGCGGGAGGTGGGGAGCCCCCGACTATCAAGAAAACGAAGTGGCGAGTTGCAGGAGCAGCACAGTTTGACCCAGCGGACATTGATCGTCGGATTACGGGACATGAAGAAGATGTCTGTGGGATTCGTCATGTTGTTGCACAAAGTTGCCAGTCCAAAGACGATTCTCACCGTTTGCTGCAAATGGTGCTAAAGGGGCAAGGATGGACTGACAACGATGTAAAGGTTGTTCTACCCCCGTGCCCGCCCCCCATGCCACCGCGACAATATGCCCATTTTGGAACTCCCCCACTCGCTGGCATCGTGACTTCAGGGGCTGGCCCCTGGCATGTTGCCTCCCTGCGGTCTGGGGGGCAGGGTGTGAAGCAACGGATACTCAGCTACCATATGACCCCCGTGACACAGGTCATAGGTCATCGCCAACAACATTGTTCTGCTGCACTGCAGCACTGTTTGTTCACAGACATAGCATTGTTCGCAGGTCACCTCACTCTGTCTGGGGGGCAGGGGGGGGGTCCAGTCCGACACAAGACCAGTCCCCGTGCACGCCTACACCTGTAGGAATTTGGGAGATCACTCTGAAGAAGTGGACTCTCTGCTGTTGGTTGGAGGAATCCAGAGCTCTGGATGTAAACGACCCCCCAGCCCCGTGGAGAGTCCCCCCAAAGGTCGTTCTTGCGCCGCGCATGCACTGCGTCTGCACCATGGCAACTATTTGGGGTCAGACGCCGGTGAACCATCACAAGAAGCACCCACCTGAACAGCCCATGGAACCCCAGAAAACTGTAGTTGCTAGCACAAAACCTTTGTTCGTGGGGTTTTTTTGGTGGTTGCCAATGATTCCAAGAGGCTTTTGAGCAGTTTTGGTTCTTTCTTGGAGGCCTCTTGATGGTTGCAGTTCTTGAAGGCTTCTGGAACTCCGCACGGTGAAGTGGTGCACAATCATGCGTGATCATCTTGCCATTCACCTCGTACCAGATGCCCAAGAAATCGCCATCCAGCTTTGAGGGGCCTACAACAACTGCAAGAACGCTCTCCAATGTGCTTGAACAATGATAGATGACGTTGGTGCCAGGGACAACCCAAGACAAAAACATGTTGTTTCAGAGCTGTGAGACAACAGTAATTGAGTACCTACACCAGCTCATGTGTAAACAGCATACCTGCAGCAAATGGGGCCACCAACCACGTGTTTGATGCCCCCTAAATGGGTGCTACCGGTCCGTGTGGGTGCCCAGATGTACCCAAAGTTTGCACCGCGCGCGCACCGTGGCCAGAGCACCCTCCCAGAGCGCACAGCGGTCCCCCAACCCCTGGGAGGAACTGTTACCAGACGCTCCCCGGCCCCCGCAACCCCCGGACGGGGATGCGTGAGGAGCCAAATTTGACCTTTCCACTACAAGTCCATTGTGGCTGAAGGAACATTTTCTTCAGCACCACAGAATTTCTCCCCAGGGGACTGTGTATGGAAAAAGGAGGGGGGGGCTCTCCGCTGGGGCCAGGGAGTAGTTCTTGGAAACTGGCACCCAACCAAAACGCACCATTCCCACGCATGCCCGAATCGTCCCGTCTTTGCAGCGCACACCATCAGTGCTTTGGAATCAGAAACGGCCTGTGCAGCGGCATGCACAGTCCAAGAGGGTGCAGTCCCAAAAATAGTGAACAAAAAGGTCAGTGTCTGATTGGAATGCGGTTGGAAAACAGGGCTGGGGCCCATTCTTTGTCTGCGGCATAACACTCAACAAAAGGGCTGCTGCTGATCAGTCATGGATGACTGAATGCCAGCAAAACGGGCCTACGATCCCTTGTGCAGTGCCAGGTCACTGGCGGCCCAGTGCAAAGTCAGTAAAAAGGAGAGGGCTCCACCCAGTAACTCACAGAACCCAACGGGGTAGACGGGTTAGCAGCTCCGGGTGGCACCGGCTGTGGTCTGCCTGTGCCCCCATCCCACACATGTGTACCCGAGGCCGCGAAATTCAGCTGTCATTGCACCTGACGCCTGAACTGGAGATGACTGGTTCGAATCCCGTTATGAACACAAGCAGGCACACAGCGTCTTAGGCGCCAGGGTGTCTGTGACCCCACGGAAGGGACGCTGCGAGGGATAAGGGTAACTCTACCTTCAAGCTTGGAGATCCCCCAGGCACCTTACCGTACCTTTACCCCATGCATGTGGTAGAAGAGATGGGCTGGGAGTCCGGAACCCAAAAGTTTGTATACCAAAAATGGCCCAAATCAATTTTCCTTTTGCCACCACCGCCATTTCGAGAACAACACCAAAATCCCCAAATTGGACAGAAACAACGCCACGCCTACTGTTGTTGACAATGGGTGGGTGTTTATAAAGGGTAAAGTAGGACATGGTTCCAAAATTTGCGGAAACAACACCTACCGTTGTTCTGACAAGGGGTTGTTCTCGCAAATTGGGGGGGGGGGGGGATTTTCTTTTTTTTTCTGGGTCAGGTGGGAGGGGTCCATGGGAAGGGGGAGTCTCTCCTCCTGTAATTGTCAGCCGTTCTAATACATGCTTGCCCAATCATATGCTGTGGCTAGGGTCGGGTGCAGCGGTGCAAAGGGCCCCTCCAGGTCATTCCTCTGCCTAATAATGGTCTTTCAGAGAGTAAATTTCGGTTGGAGGCAAAGAGTGTCTGTGCTCCGTTTCAGGCGTGGGCAAGGGTTCACGTCGTGCTCGCGGAGGATTTGGCGAAGATTCCGTCGCTGTCATAATCCGCAACTGATATCGCACTGAAACTGTCACAGCGTAGGTGGAGGCTGTGTAGTGGTGTTCGGGGTTATTTGCTCATTCTTCCACAACATGTCGCAATCACCGGTTTCGAACTCATGACCAGGGAAAAGCCATGGCCCACGGGTATAATCTTAAGAGAGCTACAGCCAAGGGCAACCACCCAAGGGTGTATTTGCCGCCCCTGCCGCTGCACTCGGTCCCGGTGCCCAAACCCCCCAAAAGCTGCACTATGCATGGCGCGCCTTCTTCTGTGCTGGCTCTGGGTTGCCCCCGCTCAATGTCTTCTTGACCATCTGGTAACACCATTCGAATCGACTGCTGGGCCGCAGATTCTCCCACATGTGATTGAGCTGCACAGCAAACAAAATCGCAGGCCGGGCATGGGGTGGCGTGGGCCACAGCAGGTGCACCCTGATGAAGCCTGGGCAACGGACGGCACAGGGCCCTGCACCCTCTGTCCCTCCCCCTTCTTTGTGCCGCCTCCCAACACCCCTGCGACAAGCGCCCTTCTTGTTCCAAGTGTTGCCATCAGTAGTCTCGCTGTCCTGTTGCACATCAATCACTTGCACGTTTGCACGTGCGTCTGCCTCCTGCCATTGCTGCTGCTCGCGTTACAACTCCGCCTTCGGATGTCATATGGACTTGGAGAGGAAAAGGGGGCCATTCGGGATACAACTGTTAAGACTCTGTCAGCGGCGGTGGCATACCCTATTTCTGACCCCTCTGGGCCCATGGGGGGGGGGGGGGGGATACCCAATCACAACCATCTCAACTCCTTTTCTGGCCATCCCACAGAAGAGATCCGCAGTTCCTCTGACCACCACACGGGTGCTCGGACCTGCCATTCTGCCTTCAGCAGCCCCTCTGGGGGGTCGAACAAGCCCCGTGGTCACATGATGCCCAGCAGCACAAGGAGGGGGGGGGGGGGCGACACCTCGGGTTCGGATGCGGACTACCCCCCCGTCACTGACTGTGGGCCGGACCCCCCCCAGGGGGGGGGGGGGGGGTAGTCCGCGTCCGAGGACCCGCGGAGTCGCCCCCCCCCCCGTGCCCAGCAGATCACTGCTGCTCATAATGGGGGCCCATCGGGGTCAGGCATGCTGCTGGTCATCCCGGGCCCGGGGTCTCTTGTCCTGTTCCGCGTCGCGATCCACATGTGCACTCGCACGCAAATGTGCCGCTGGCTGCTTGGCCCACTGCCAGAATTATCTCTGGGGTTGTGGTTGGGAACGGCAGAGGACACTCACCCACCCCCTTTGTACGATATCTCGTCCACTCAGTGGCTCACGGGGCCCCGAACAGTCACCCATTTCCTCCCCAGCCCTGTTCCTCCTGCCGCTTTGTTGTCCCCCTGTTTCGTGTCGTTAACGGCGCCCAGTGCCAGTGCCAGTGCCAGTGCCAGTGCCAGTGCCAGTGCCAGTGCCAGTGCCAGTGCTAGTGCGGATGGGGATTCAGACTGACTTGCCGCGTCGGTGGCCTGAACACCGGAGTCCCCGCCGACCCAAAGCTCCGGTGTCCAGCCCCAACGGGGGCAGTGGGGCAGCCATCCCCCCCCCCCCCCCCTCCTCCACATCCCCCCCCCCCCCGCCCCCCTGCAACTTGTCCCCTCCTTCACGCCTCCTCCCTTGTTCCCCTCCTCCGGCACTGCAGGTGCCTGCACCACAACACATGATCTGTCGCGGGCTGACAGATCAGTGCTGCGTTGTGCACTTTCATTGGGCGGAAACATAAGACAATCGCAGTGGTAACAGTGACCCGGACGGACGGACCCACAGGGAGCGGCCTTGAGCGTACAGAACCCGAGGACCCTGGCCCGAGAGGCATGCGAGACTCACTGTGGCCATCAGTTCATGGAGCACTCAAGCGCATGCAGTGCAGTCCCTCTGTAGCGTAGCGCATGCGAACGAACGCGCGGCGCGCCTGTTCGGGCCGAGTCGGATGCGCGCCGCCCCGCGCCCCCGCCGGCCCCGCCCACAACACGTGTGGGCGGGTGTAGGCAACCGCCGAACACATCCGCAGAGACCCAGGCACACATGTGCACGGACATGCACAGAGGTGCAGGCGCGGACCTCAGCATCCGTCAGGTGTGGGCTTGTCTGCCTCTGGATTTTGGCAAACTCTGCCCTGCCCCCGGTCTTGCCCTGTGCATAGGCCGCCAGCTTGTCCCACTCGTTCCTGAGGGCAGAAGGCGATGTGGCGGCCCTTTCCCGCAAAACCCGTTGCTGACCGACACCGCACGTAGAAGGCGGTGCTCCAGCTTTATGTGGGAAGCGCCACATACCGCCCTTTTGCCGATCTGTGGCCCATGGCCCAACGGGTTCAATGGGATGTTGCCTGTCCGGTGTAACCGTGCCCAAGGGGCGGAGGGGCCATTTGCCACAAAGGCTGAGTAGGCGTGCCAGTCGGCCGGGGATCGGGTAAGGCTCGGGGTTTTGGTTTCCCCACAGAACACCAGAGGCGGGTATTTGTGAGGGGCGAAACTTGTGCAATACGAGGGGAGGGACAACGGTCCCCCTCTTACTTCCCAAAAACTTGTGCCCAGGGGCTTGCAGACGGTTTCCTCCAGAAAACCTGAACGAATTTACACACCCAGAAATTCTGGGGCTGCCTTCTTTGGGGGGGCGGTCCAGACACGGCGCTCGTCATCATAACGCGCAGCCCTCCTGGCCTTTCCCTCCCGCCTCTTTGAAGCGTGCCCCCCACCACCCGGCACAACTCCCAGTGACCCCTCCCCCTTCCCCACCCTCGACCGCACGGCTGACGTCCACTGTGCAGAAAATACCAAAACCCGGTGGCACTGAAATGGAGGTCTGCCCCAATGCAACGTCGAGCTCTGCTCTAGAAATGACCCAACACCAGACTGCTCGATAACTCACACAGTGGCGTACAGAGACCATCACATTGCACACAAACCTGCCCACCTGCTGCGTCACATCCGCCCTCCCGGGATCCCTCCCACGGGGCCATATCTTCCCGGGGCTTGCCCCCGCCCTCCCCCCCCCCCCCTGCAGCCCGTGCACGTCCCCGTTCCGCTACATATCCCTCAGCCTTGCACACTCCCTCCCTGCCATCCGGGCTCTGCACACGCCCAATGAGCAGTCCCGCAATACCCGAGACGCGCATACCTCACGACGGCATCCAACTTGTCCCATCGCATTTTGACTACGTGAAGAGGCACATCCGATTTTTCAGTTGTCGCTCGAGCAAATAATTCGAACGGGGGGATTTCGTTCTGCAGGCTGCAGGAGGCGTTGGAAAGAGGAAGGCACCATGCAGCGGGTGGGGGGGAGGGGGTTGGCACAAGGCCTCGGTATCAGATAGCGGATGGGGGGGGGGGGGGGGCGGGCATGGGTCTTAGACCCTTCCCCCCAGCCTCCTCATTGTCCAGGCCCACTGAGGTACAGAGTTAGAGCAGTTGACACGTCATTTTTCTCTCAAGTCATTTTTAGACATGATTTGCCCCTCAAAACGCTTAACTGTCCAGGACAGTGCCCACCTCAAAGCCATGGGGGGCGCCAGACAACACATATTGGGGTGTCATCTGCCCTCCTGAGACCACAAGGGCAGGTACAATTTCGGGGTGTTGCCAGCCCCTCAGACACTGAGACCGTCGGGGTACCGCAAACAGAGTTGGGGTTGTCACCCACGCTACCAACTCCGTTGGGGGGGGGGGGGGGGTTGGGTTGGGTTGGGTGAAGGCCTCACCTGGTCGCCTACCCACGGTCCGCGCCGCCTTCCCTGCCGGACCCGACCGGGCGGCTGTACCAGGGTGTCCGGTCACAAGGCCTACCGGACTGCTGACCGCCCCCAGACCCCGCGGTGGCGCTCGCGGGCGGGAGATGCCGCCGTGCCTGTGTGTATGTGCCCTTGTGTGTTTGTGGAGGGGGGGGGGGGGGGGGCTGTGGCACACCTGCTTGCTCCATTGTTGTTCGGCGTTGGCGCACATGGTGCGGGGAAGTGTGTGCCTGGTGCTCCAGGCCCCGGCAGGGAGGCTGGAGAGCCTGACTCTGAGCCCGCCGGGGGAGATGTGGGCCTGGGCTCGCAACCTCCACGTCACTAGGACATGCTACCCAACCACTCCACGACTGCCTGTTGGCACGGGAAGGCGGTGGTACGTGGCACGACTGGGGTCAGACCCGCACTCCTTGACTGCCTTAGGCACAGGTGGTGCTGCCACGCGGGCTGGGTCCGGCTCCCCACGGCCGAGGGCGTACCGCGGGCAGGTGGAGGGGCACCAGGGCGCAAAGAGTGCTTCCCTGCCCTGGGTGCCACCGGTGCTGGCTGCACTGGCTGCGGCGCTACAGCCCGCGTAGACGAGGGGGGCCAGAGGGCACCACACCCGAATGGCCTCTCCTGGGGGGGGGGGGGGGGAGGGGCTCAGTTCAGGTCCGGAACCCAACCCCTGCGGTGTGGGCAGGGGCGTCCAGCAGGCTGCGCGTGGTTCTGTGAGAGTGTGCCTGTGGCGAGAGCCTTCTGTGTGGGGGGTGGGGGGTGGGGCCTGGGGGCTCAAGAGCGGAATGTGCTGACAGCCTTCTGCCCTCATGGCATCTACTCCCCTGTCAGCGAGTCCCTAAAGAGGACACTCGGCCGGGGATAGGCTCTTGTTCTGGGCAAAGGGAGGGAGGGTGCTACTTTGGTTGACGCTGCAGGCGCAAAAAAAAAGTTTTACTCTGTGGCTGCAGCGTCAACCAAAGTGGCACCCATCCCCCCCCCTGCCCAGGACAAAACCCTATCCCCACCCAAGTGTTCTCTTTAGGGACCTCCTTTTCAGGGGTGCCACAAGGACAGCGTCCCCAGGGCGGGGGGTAAAGCCACTGCAACCCCCGCCCAGGAATATGCATGCACAAGCGCACAATCCAGTGTTGGCTGCAGGGCACACCCTACAAACAACACCACGGACAGTATGCCTGGAACTGCAGTGTACCACTGATGGATAACACTTCGTGATCCGGAGCCCCTGGCCCTGTGTAACAACTTCCCACACCAACATCATCATCCTCCGAACTTCACGGTCTGGGAATGACCGGGTGCGAAGCCTGTCAGCGCTGGCAGTGTAGTGGATGCCACGGAGTATAAACACTCGGAAAAAGAATATGTGTGGCGGTCTTTCCGAAATGCCCCAGCGCAACAATCTTTTTATTGTAGGTGTCGCTTCTCTGGAGTGCCGTTTGCCAGTACCCCAAACCTTCTCTGGTTGGCGTGTCCATCCAACGCGATGTGTCTCAAATGTGCTATGGCTTCTGTGTACGTGTGTTGTTGTGTGTCAGTGCAACAATTAATGCCGCACCACGTGTCGATCGTCGCACGTCACCAAAATACATCACATTTAACAGTCTGTTTGCATGGGGGCCATGGTTTTTTGCATCGGTTTCAAATGCAATATCCCGCGTGTCTCTTTTAGCATCGCACACACAATGTTCTTTTGCCATGGGCATCTATTCTACCTCCTGAAGGGGGGCGAAAATACCAAAGAAATGTATGAGCGACCGACCATTCGACGGCTCCACTCTGCACTATCGGACCCCCCACCCCTGGTGTCCAGCGAACAATGAAGCCCTCAAAAAACACGGTCCGAACAGGAGTGTTGTTTGGACACGCCGTTCGGCACCCAATTAACTCAGTACCTAAACCCAGTACCCAATTAATTGAGTCCCAAAAAAAACGGCCCGAACGGAAATGTTCGTTGGACAAAGCATTCGTTGGACACGGGGGGGGGGGGGGGAGTGGCACAACCTGGAAGCTCGGTCCCTCAACCCCAGCAGCCCAGAGACCCAGGCAGACCTCGATTCAGCAGATGGAACGGTTTGTTTCGGGGTCATGGGGCTGCTCCCACTCCCAAACGGTTGAAGAGGAGGCTCGCCACCTGTCGAACTGGCTGCGGTGGACACCCCTGAGGCTGTGGTGCTCATTGGAGCCGAACACTGCACACAATGGGTGTTACTGCGGGGCTGCTTGTGGCCGCAGCTCATGCAGAACGCGTAGGCGTCCTGTGACAATGCAGAAGTGCAGTTTGCCAATCCCAGTCAAACACACAGGAAACAAGAAGAACTCGTGAAATCTGGTCTAACACTGACAGCACCCCCACTGGGGGCGACTGGGTCTGGGTCGAATGCGGGACATCCCCCAAGTATCCGTCGAAAACTTGGGGGGGGGGGGGGAGGTCAGAGGGGGGAGGAGAGAGATTCGGGGTGGGGGAGGGGGGGGGACTACCTTGGGTAAGCACCTCAGACACTGCACAATACAAAAATTCCTGTTCTCATTCTGGGTCAGGGTTGGTTGGCCTGGGACCACACTATCCCTAGCCCTACCCTTAATCCTAGAATTAGGATTAAGGGTCACCAACAGCCTTATAGGAGAAGCAAAGAAGAACACAGAGAAGGGTCCTACCGTGCAAAATGACAACCGCAAGGTGTTCGCTTCGGCAGGAATTGGGCCTGGCGTCCTCCAACTCAAAACTTACATGTGCAATGCGCAGGTCGAAATGTGACATGCAGCTCAGACGTGTTTTACTGCCATATTTGCATTCCACGTTGAGCCCTGGGCATTTTGAGTGTACATAAGCGGGTTGAAGTGAAACTTTACCCCATCCCGTGGGCCTGGTGAACTGGGGAAAGAATTGCCTGTGCAGTGGTGCCGCTGTCCCTATCTGTCAAAATCTGGGGTGGCAGGGGTGGGGGGTAGGCATACAAAGACCAGGCCGGGCTGCCACCCCCCCCCCCCCGATTGCCGCTACAAAAACCCTTCCCTGGGCCCTCTTCCTGCATCCCAGCCCCCCAGCACAAAAGGAATCTTGAAAAAGTGCCCCTGGCTGTACTCTTGGGTCCAATTCTTTGGATCACTCAAGGACAAAAGCCTAGCCCTGATGCCAAACAAGGGTCCGCTGTATCTTCTTATTATATGCAGCCAAAACTGTGGTTCGGAACATTCCCTTGTGCTCCAGTGCTGGTGTGAGCATTACCATAGGTACTGACAGCATCAGGTGTTGGAGGGCATAGCTGCACCGGCTGTACCAATGTTAAGAACTGGTTCTTGTTTTTGTTGGGGGGGTTCAGTGGGCCGGTTCTTGTTTTTGGGAAGGGGTATTAGAGACCGGATGGGCGCATTCTTTTATGAATTTTTTGTATTAATGAGCGTGTCGCGGTCTTGGTGGGGGTTCCTATTTTTGGGGGATGCAGGCAATTGCAATGTTGTTGCCCATCTTTGGCCTATTGCTTGTCAGGGCCCAAGGTGGTTCTTATCTTTGGACACTACGTGCAAAACCCCAGATGGTTCTTATTTTTGGGGTGGTTCTTAATGTGGGCCATATGGCTCACACGCTGTTGAGTCTATGCCACCACTCTGTGATGAAGTGAATGATGCTTGATTGATTTTTCCATCTTGTGTTTCTTCATGATATATGTAAACCTCTTGTTTTGAGAGACCACAAATAGACAGCTCACTCTCTGTTGTTGCCACAAGGTGTAGGTGTCTCCAAAAGTTCACCATGGAGACCTGGCACTTGGATATCCATGCCTCTGGTGTATTTCAAACCAAATGTGGCATTGCTTGGCTGCTTTGCCATCTGTGACATTTTGCCACCATTATGTGGAATCTGCTTTGGAGTAGCACAGAGATTTTGCTAGCCCCATGATGGAGATTGGCAGTCAGCTGTTGGATATGTTTGTGAGGTTACTCACAATTTATCTCACCAGTAATGACAAAGTTCAGTGCATCTCCGAAGAAAAGCTCCTGTGTTGCTGATGCACTTGCGCACTGGCACACTGCAGCACAGCCGCAACTAACACTGTCTGGACATCGACAAAAGCAATGTTCAGGTTTGGTCCGGGATGATGGAATCGGCATCATTACGTGACGCAACCAAAGCGATTTGTGCTGCATCTCACGATGCCACCCTCACAACACATGCCAACACAGGCTATGTGTCGCACTGCCTCCCTGTCGCCCTTCAGGACGCATACTTCATCCCCCCCTCTCCCAAAACACAAGCTGCATGTCTCACTGCCTGCCCATGCCCCACAACACACACTTAACCCTGCCCACCCATTGACACACACTTGAGCCTATCCGCCCACCAGAGGCTAAGGCGCATTCCAGTCTATGGCCGTGTGACGTGGTGGCACCCTGCCACCCTGCAATCTTGCAGCCAAGCTGCACCCCAACCCCTGTAGAACGACATGGCCTTGCCCGACTGCATGAGACAATGGACAGCCACAACGACAACCATCAACACCAACACCAACACCAACACCAAATCCAACTCCAACTGGGCCTATTTGCGGTAGCAGTGACTTCAGGGCACAGGGCGGGTGGCAACAAACCGATGCTGCAGGTGGCGGCTCCACCGTCTGGGACAGACTCTTGCCGCAGCTCATGCAAAATTTGGACGTGCCCGACTGCTGTGCGCCACAACCAGAGCACACCGTGACCGCTGGTGCTGCAGCTGCCGCTGGTGCTGCAGCTGCCGCTGCCGCTGCCGCTGCAAGACACGCGCAATGAGGGTTCCGCATGCGGCAGAAGGGCCCAGGGGCTTGTTTGGGGCAGGGGATCGGGTTGGCAGGAGCTCCGGCAGAGCGCCGAAGAAGGGAGAAGGGGGAGGTGTTCCAAGAAGGGTAGGTTGGCTGTGTAGTGCGACCGGTGTCCAGTGCTTTGTCGTTTGTGTGGACTCTTTTGCTTGAGGTTGCCTGAGGCTGCAGTTTCGCGGAAAAATTAGGGGGGACGGATACCTTTTGCCCACCCACATGTTCTCCCTCAAATTACGAGTACTTTTACTCAAATTACGAGTGCATATCAGTGGGATGGGGTAATCTTTGCAGCCCATCCTTCCCTGAAACAAAACTCTTTTTCTCGGACCTTCGGCACAAAACTTACCCCTCTACCCTTTAAGTGGCGTGCCATCCAACACGACACAAGGAAACGGGGGCACACAAATGTTTGCCTCTGCCCACAGGACTGCATCGAACCAACGCCGAAAGAAGAGCAACGCGGTTCACACCAATACGCACACTGAGCAGCTCCTGTGGCTGTCCTGAAAAGGGGCCGAAGAGGCCAAAAAAATTTTTCTTCTCCTATGTTACGGGCACCACTGAAGGACCCAACCCTTTCAAAAGGTCTGGGTGCCCGGCCAACTCACAGTGCCTGCGAGGTAGTGCCGCATCGCGAGGCATGGTCAGCGCAGCCTCAGGATTCCCTCCTCAAAAACACAACACAAACGAACCAATTTGGGCAGACACTGCCCGTGCACATGCCTTCACAATTTTGTGGTACCCAGACCCCACCGACCGCGCACGCCCCTCATGAACACATACGTTGGGGTGCACTGCGGGCCGGCACATCATCGGCCATGGTATGCCCGCAGCCCATACAGAATTTGCAGGGGACCTGTTGGCGGCCACAGCGCACGCATGTGACCTTACGCTCCGCTGCAGGTTTGCCTGAGTAAACGTAAGAGTGGGCTGTCTCAGGCAAAGCACAGGAGGGCCAGGGGGGCTGGGGGGGCATGTAAAGCGGCCTCCTGCCCAACAGGCCGCAGCTGAGGCTCACAGGTCGCCCACGGGGGGCATGAGGGCGTCCCTGACGATTCTGCATCCCAGCTCGGACGGCCACGCCCCTTGCCTCTGCACCTGCCCCCTGCCTTACAACCCACCCACAATCCACCTACAAGGCACACACAACAATCCATCTTCAAGCCATCTACGCAGAAAAAGTCGATCAATGTCGCTTTGTCCTGTAGAAGCATGGGGCGGGGGTGGATGGTAGGTGGATTGTCGGTGGATTGTGGGCGTATTGTAGGCGGATTGTAGGCAGATTGTGGGTGGATTGTGGGTGGATGCCCTAAACAGTCCCCTATTCGTCTCGAGGACTTCCAAAAAGGCCCTCCAAGTATTCCCTGGTACCCCTGCTCAGATTCGCTGCTCAGGCCCAGGGCCCCCACTCCTCTGCGTGCGCCAGCTCATCGGAATGAAACGGCGGTGGGGCTCGGCGGCGGTCCTCGGCCGAAAAACTCGGCGGCGGTTCGGCCGGCCGACTCGGCCGGCCGAACCGCCGGGCGGCGGTCCGGCCGGCCGAAATGGGCCGGCCGAGACCGCCGTTGAGGATTTCGGCCGAAAATTTGGCCAACACCGCCGGCCGGGTAGGTTCCGGCGGTTCGGCCGGCCGGCCGGCCGGCCGAAATCGGCCGGCCGAACCGCCGGCCGCCTTTTGTGCGCACCGCCTTCTGTGTGTACCGCCTTGCCTGTGGCCCCTTAAATAACATGACTCCTGCGGTGGCCACAGGCCGCCTTTTGTGTGCACCGCCTTGTGTAGGCACCGCGTTCTGTGTGTACCGCCTTGCCTGTGGCCCCTTAAATAACATGACTCCTGCGGTGGCCACAGGCCGCCTTTTGTGTGCACCACCTTGTGTAGGCACCGCCTTCTGTGTGTACCGCCTTGCCTGTGGCCCCTTAAATAACATGACTCCTGCGGTGGCCAGAGGCCGCCTTTTGTGTGCACCGCCTTGTGTAGGCACCGCCTTCTGTGTGTACCGCCTTGCCTGTGGCCCCTTAAATAACATGACTCCTGCGGTGGCCACAGGCCGCCTTTTGTGTGCACCGCCTTGTGTAGGCACCGCCTTCTGTGTGTAGCGCCTTGCCTGTGGCCCCTTAAATAACATGACTCCTGCGGTGGCCAGAGGCCGCCTTTTGTGTGCACCGCCTTGTGTAGGCACCGCCTTCTGTGTGTACCGCCTTGCCTGTGGCCCCTTAAATAACATGACTCGTGCGGTGGCTATAGACCACCTTTTGTGTGCACCGCCTCCAAGGACCCTTGCATTCTCGGTCCCCAATTTGTGAAGGTGGGTGAAAAAAAAGGGTGCCTAACCTGGGGATCCTTGGGGGGTGGTGGGGGGGGTGCGTCGGAACGGCCCGGCGGTTCGGCCGGCCGAGTCGGCCGGCCGGCCGGCCGGCCAGACCACCGGCCAGGTAGGTTCTGGCGGTCCGGCCGGCCGACTCGGCCGGCCGAACTGCCG
Source organism: Eutreptiella sp. 'Long Island Sound 2002' (assembly GCA_964036045.1). Lineage (NCBI taxonomy): Eukaryota > Euglenozoa > Euglenophyceae > Eutreptiales > Eutreptiaceae > Eutreptiella > Eutreptiella sp. 'Long Island Sound 2002'. The sequence goes on from OZ038394.1 coordinate 8,215,001, forward strand.
CCCGGTGGTCCGGCCGGCCGAATTGGCCGGCCGACACCGCCGCCGAGCCGAACCGCCGGAACCTAACCGGCCGAGCCGAACCGCCGCCGAGGGTACCGCCGGTTCATTCCGTCCAACCGCGTGCGCCAACGGGCCTCACACGCAACCCAACCCAGGATCACCATCGATGTGGCCTGTTTAACACAAGGGTTTCCGCGCCACCAAGTGTTACTCGTCAGAGGCGTGTTGCAGTTGGGCATTGTGCCGCATTGTGGCATCTTGGCGGACTGCATTTTGCACTTTTGTATTCCTTCCCCCTGCCTTTGCGCCACCTTCCCCTGTCCCTGTCCCAGCAGGCACCCTCGGCGCGTACCCCTGCCCCTGCCCCTGGCACTGCCCCCTCACATACTTTGGGCTGGTAATGGCTTGCCACAGGACATGCAGAACTTCCCTGGGGGCTGTAGCATGCCGCACCCCCCGCACTTGACCTGAAAGCAGGCGGCATCATCAAAGCTGTTGCGTAGATACTGCAGGCCTTCTGTCGCCCACAACGTCCAACAGCGCTACAGCGCCCAGTCCTGTCTGAAGATGAGCACCCATTCCTCACAACCGGGGCGCCCTTGCCATGTGCCTTTCCGCCCAGCGAATGGGTGCCCCAGGCCGAGAAGCGTCTACCGTTTGGGGAAGAGTAGTGGGCTTTTGTCGACATAAGGTCGGTCAAGAGATCAGGGGCTGTCCAAGAGGGCAAGGGTGTATTAGAGGAGAGGAGGAGGGGGGGAGGGGGGTCTAGCAAGAACCCCGCTTCCCCTCTGGCCTCTGGCCTAAAGCGCCAGAGGAAAGTTCCTTAATGAATGCCAACCTTTGCAACCGAAGGCCAAAGAGAAATTTTCCCCAGAAAATCGCACTGCACATCTCTGGGCTGGATCATGGACTGGAAGAGGAGGAGGGGGGAGAGGGGGTCTGTGGAGGAAGGGGGGGGGGGTCCCTCCTACGGTTGTCAGGCGTTCCAGTACATCCCTGCAAGAGGGCCATTTCACCTTTCTGACCTTGTGAGGCAATGCCTGGCATTCCATAGAACCATGAAGACATTGTTGTCGCCATTGTTTCATTGTTTCCGTTCCTTGACAAACCAGCCTCAAAAAATTTTAGGAATGAAACCCTTTTCCGGTTCCTCCTTCGTACCACTGCTCACTGCCCACCACCGTTTCTTGAATCTTCTGACCATCCAGAAAAATCTCGAGCGCCGTACTGAAGGGACATAATTCACCCCGAACCCCCCGTTCAGGGCAAGAAGCGGGGGTTGGGGCGGGAGGCTGCAAGCCTCAGAAGTAGCCCCCGTGACGAACAGGGCTTTGGGGGGGGGGGGGGGTGTGGCACAAAGACATGGCGAGTTCCCAACGAGTGACAGGGGGCGCGGAGATTCTGGACCACTAACTGTTTTGAGGTACGTGAAGATGACCCGTGCTCCAGACCCTTGGGCTGGAGTCTAACACTACTCATTCAGTGCCCCCCGTTGGCAGAGGAGACTGCGGGTATTGACGTGGTCCAGGCTGAAATCCTCTGTCAGGCGTAGGAGGTGCAGGGCAGTACGGGTGGCACGTGGGGCCAGGGGCATGGCAAGCTATCCGGCACCGGGGTAGTTTACCAGCAGTTGACCACGATGTGCGTGTGGCAGTCACCTCCTAAGAACCAGGTAGGTCCCTGTAGACACCAGGTCACGTGCACACCCTCTGTACACCAAGTCAGGTGCATACCTCGGGCTGCAGTTGCTCCTTCGGGACGGACTTCTGGCCTTTTGCGGCCAGCTTGGCCCCGCACTGATGGCAGAAGTTCTTGATGCTCTGGTGCAGGCCACAGCGCATGCAGTAGACTTTGTCGGGATGAATGCCAGGCACTGGAGGAAGAACAACAGCGTTGCTCGAGAATGCACGACGCATACCTCTGCATGCGGCAGTGCCAGTGCATGCCCGCGCCCGAGTGTCCCTCTCCCCCCCCCCCCGCCCCAAACTGCGCATCGTTCCGCAATACCCCACCGGCTTTGCAACCCATTCCCCCCTCTGCCACCCCTGCCCCCAGCACAAAGCCTGCAACCACCCGCCATTGATGCCGCTGTGCTAGCCTCTGTTAAATCCCCGTCGGATACGCATGCCCACTTGTGGGCAGTAGCTGCACCCCTCGTTTTTTGTGAGGTGGGAGGGGGGGAGGGGGGTGCTGCAAGCGGTCTCGGCCCGTGGGCAGCACTTTTTTGCGCGTCGTTACGCACACACCCAGCAGTTCCAGCGCAGTTCCAGAAAACGAGCCCAGCTCTGCCCAGTGACCCCGCGGAGACACTGGCCAAAGCACCCAAGGCTCCAGAAACAATGCCGAGTGCGTGTTCCCGCACCAGACAGCCAGGCTAGAGGGAGGCCACATCGTCGTGCAGCAAACACATCACGTTCAAAACCACGTTCAAAAGCGTCCAAGACTTGTTCTACCGATTCGAACCGTTTCCAACCCCCTCCCCCTACTCCCCCCCCAAGCAGTCACTGTCAGTGACACTTCAACTGTACCCTTCCAACTCCAAGGCAGTCGCTGTGGTACACGGAATAGGGGCCTGATCCTGCGCATTGAGCACTACAACCAGCAATTTGGCAAGTGTGGCACTGCACCAACTCTTCCAGATGTACGCCGCAGCAAACGAAGTCCATTCCCAGCCACCTGACCAAAAAGCAAATACAAACGCCTGTACTCCGTCCGTCCTGTTTCTATAAATTAAGTCCTGTCCAAAAATTGACAGCAACGACCATCAAAATGTTGTTTGAACAATTCCTTGTTTACACAAAGGGCCAGGGGGAAGGAATTCACATGCCGAGTGTACCACACCTTTGCCGGGCATCGGTGCTTGCTTGGGTGCTGGTGATTGTGCTGGGGCCGGGGCAGCTGCCGCAGCAGGAGGAGGCTTTGTTGGCTGCTGCTTGGCCCCACACGTCACACAGAAGGCAGCAGGTGGTTGGACTTGCCCGCACGCAGCGCACTCATATTCCGCAGAGGGCTTCGCAGCAGGTGTCTGAAAAGGATGCCGCCAGAGTCCATGCCATGAGCAGGCACAGAGCGCAAGCCCACAATCACCAAAAGAGCTCCTGCCAAAGCCCGTGCAGAGTCAGGCTCACAATCACAAGAAGGCCAATAAGAACACATTGCTGGGGTCTCTTCAAGGGATTCTCTCTTCCGGTTGAGTTCGTGAACAAAAACGTTATGGCCAGGCTTTTCTGAAAAAGCGGATCCCACCACTGCACCCTCATAGCGGTGCACAGGAACGCAGCAAGGGGGGCACACCGCCATCTGCTTTGGAAGTATTTTGGCCCCGCACTTCATACAGAACTTAGTCGGGCCTTGCACTTGACCGCACTGCGTGCACTCGAATGTTTCAAGACCTGCAACAACAAAGCACAGCAGCATATGCGACTTCACTGCCGCATGTTCCTGCATGTGCGTGCGCACATTCGTGCGTGCATTGACCATCCTCCGAAACGCATGCCCAATCATGGCAGCACACAAATATTCCCTCAAAAGACCGGACAAGGTGTCGTGGACAGTGCGCACGCGGTGCACACATGGTACGGCACATTTTGGATGTTTCCACAGATTCTAGCTGGTAACAAGGCCCTCTGAAAACCACTGTTGCAGGGATTCCTTGAGACTTCTGCATGGTTCCAGAGGCTTCTGGATGGCTGGGTGGATTTTGGGTGGCTGCTGTCAATTCCCGTTGGGTTCTGCGTGGCTGCTGTTAATTACTAGTGGCTTCTGGATGGTGGCTGTTATTTCTTGAAGGCTTCTAGATGGTCGCCATTAATCCGTGGAGGCTTCACGGTGGATCCGCAAAAAGTACCCAGACCGTGGTGAAGAACACAATGGCTGGAGCCCGGTCATTGGGACTGATGCGATGACAGAAAACATGGGCACCAGGGGTGATCCAGGACAAAGACATTGCAAATCCAAGCCGAGGGACAGCAAATGATATGTGTCATGTGGCCATTAGTGATACAACAACAAGGAAAAATTGGCGGGAGAATGTAGAGGGAGTTACAGGCACCCCACCACAGTACACCTTGTCACAGCACCGTGCCATTGGGCCTGAAATGGGGCAAAAAGCAGTGCCCATGGATCCGAACATACAAAAACTTTGCACGCTGCATGCAACTCCCTCTGTGACAGGTCCCTTGAAGAGCGATGCCACAAATGTGACAGCACTACTAACGGCACTGCTACGCACGGTAGTTCTGCAACACACTGTTTCACTGCTCATGAGCAGTGCTGCAACAGCACCCCTGCGAGTAGCCCCCGGTGGTACCTCGCATATCCCAGAACATACCCTTGGATCCATGTGCTCCGTTGGAGGGGGGCTCATTGGCCGCAGGGGTGTGCGCTGCTGCACTGGCAGGCGGGGCGGCCACATTCGTGGGTGGAGCGGCCGTATTGGCGGTAGGGGGGGCCACATGGACGGGCACTGGTATGAAGGTGCGGCAGCCCACTGATCTACAAATGATTCCAGGAACCTATGGAAGTGAGGGTACTTGAAATGGAGTGCAATCACTGAAGCATCCTCACTTGACCTGGGCGATTCTCCCCCTTTCCCTTTGTGATTGAAGAGAGCCTGCAACACCCATACACACCAGCGCCCCTCCTCCTCCCCCTGCATGCTGCATGCCACCCACACCAACACCGACTCGCTGTGTTGGGTCTCCAAGAGGCCACACGCAGCCACCAACGACAACAATCAGAGCGCATGCCGCACGCTCCCCACGCAGCGCTCCCTCCCCGAGTTTGGGGGGGCCAACGCTGATAAAGGGCCAGAGGACCTGTGGTGACGCCCGGCTGCGTGTGAGTGCAGACAGATCCCCACGCCATAGACACACGGACCAATCGAGAAAGCCACCGTACCTGAGTGAGTGCCGAAGTGACATAAAGTCGGCTCAGGTGCACCCGTGCCAGACACGAGTGACATGTCTGCCCATAAAGCGCTCCTGGCAGCTGCAGCCGTAACCCCGTTCCCGGCCCGTGTCACCGGTGCAATTCGCAGCTGCTGTTGTCCGTGTTGTCGTTTGGTCCGTCGACCGATGTATCCGGTTCGTTGTCGGGGCAGCGGTAGGGGGAGCGCCGGAGGGCAGCGAGTGATCGCCCACCGCCTACGGCCAGTTGGTCCCTCCCCCACAGACACCTACCCCACCACCCTATCAACACGGTGCCTTCTGCACCTCCCCCAACCCCATGCACACCACAGGGCCGGCCAAACGGGCCGTCTTCCCGCCAACGGATGCGCCCGCGATGGGCGGTTGAAGTACGGGAAGAGGTCCCGGACTCCCCTATTCGGTGCCCATTCAAGTTTGATCCACCGTTCCGTACCACCTTCGGCAGCACAGCCCCCCCTCCCCCACCACCAACCACCTTCATCCTCCCGCCCTACGCACAGTGCCCCACCCCTCCTCATCCTCCTCTCAGAGGTGACAGCTAAGGCACCTGAGGTGTCTCAGCACATGTGACGGCAATCCGTAACATCTGGGGACTCACCACAGCCACATGCCCGGCGGACCGCTTGCGGCTGAGGTGGTGATCCCCCCCCGTCGGCATAATAGGGGCCACACGCCTCGGTCTCCACTGGAGCCAGGTGGTATGACATTGGTGCAGTTGTGCCCTGACAGCAACAATCAGTGCCCTCCTGTTGGCCTCAGGAGTTCGAAGAGGCAGCCGGCGCCACCAAGACACGAAACAACCAGGCGGCGCAGGCGGAAGGACTCTCTCCGTACCCATACCCATACCCATACCCATACCCATACCCCCCCCGTCGGAAATTGCGAACCCTCAACCGAAATCGCGGTGTGTGAAATCGTGACCCGCAAATTCGGCCAGAATTGCTGGACCCTGCGGGGGGAACTTCGGGCTGTCACCAGACGTGCATGGCATTGCATCGTAGGCCAAGGACACGGTGCTTTGCTTTCTTTTCAATTCGGCCATGGAGGACACTGACCCCCCACCCCCCACAGTGCGGCTACTCCCAGACTGTGAACTTCGGAGTGTGTCTCTGCTACTGATGTGGGAGCCGGGGGCCGGGGGGGGGGGGGGGGACTTCGTGCATACTATCCTGCCACCCGCCCACCAAGGCAGGCCCGACACGCCATTGCCTGCCACCGCTTTCAGCTCCTTCAGGAATTTTTTTTGGAGGCACTGATGGCGTTGGTGGAGGCACTGATGGCATTGGACCCCACAATTTACCTCTGCGACATCCGCATGCGTCTGGGAATAGATGGGGGTGGCACCTGCTTCATCCCACATCTAGGGCATGGGACGACAACAGGGGATGGCCGTGCGGGCTGGGGCTTCGCAGGCGGTGGGGCTGTACTGAGGCTGGGCGGGGGTTTGGCGGAAGGTTTGGGAGCCGCACTGGACAACGACGATCCACAGCGGAGGCAGAATTTTCCGGGGGGCTGGGGGTATTGGCACTGGGGGCAGTGCACGGTGTTGGAGGCTGCGGCGGGCTGCGCGGCCGGGGCAGGTTTGGACGCGGGCGTGGCGAGCCCCGGAGTCGGTTTGGCCATTGTCTTCGGGATCGGAATCGGGGGAGGCTGTGCTGCCGGGGCAGCAGCAGCGGGGGATGCGACCGCCAGCGAGAACCCGCACTTTACACAGGAGGGCCCGGGGGCCTGGCGCAAGCCGCATGAGGCGCAGCGCACCAGGCCTTGCCCAGCAGCAGCAGCAGCAGCAGAGGGAGTGCCAGGCGCTGCCCGGGCAGGCGGCGGGCCGGAGTAGCCGGGGGCAGTTTGAGGGACGCTGGTGGCGGCTTGGGCCGCAGTTGGGGCGGCGGTAGGGGCAGGCAGTGGGGCGCCACACTTCACACAGAACTTGCCATGGGCTTGTGAGGAGCCACACTTGGGGCACGTTGTACCAGTAGGCCTTCAAGAATAGCATGTGCAAAGGTGGGGCTGAGATGGGGGGACATCATACTCAGTCCATAACTTTGCGGCTGCTCCACAAATAGTTGTTTCCCCGCGTTGACATGGCGAGGAATTTGACTAAAAAGCCACCGTAGCACATTCACAAATATGCACAAAGGCGCAAGTTATTTTTTTGTGCAAGTGCCACAAAATTAATTGACAGATTCACAGGTAAAATTCATGAGTATGCTATCAAAAACTAACCAGTGTGACTGCTTACGAATGGTACTCACGAATGTACCAATGACGAGTTGACTGCTGATGATCACAACACACCCAATGTTGTGGATAGCTCCTCCCCCTGGCCGCTTCTGGGGAATACAAAAGTTGTCAATATGGTTATTACTCCAGAGGCTCACCTTACTTGAGGTTCCTCAGTACAACCACTAAATCATGACACCACTGAGGCGCCACGAAGTGTAACAGGATGGCAACCCCTCCCCTCCCCTCTTGCAGCTAGGATGGGCCATCCAAGCGTTGTGCACCCGCGGCCCCCTTGGCTAACGCGGCTGTTGCGCCGCAACCCAGGAGCTGTCCCCGGGAGGTCTCCAGGGCAAGAGCGCTCTGCACCCCCTGGGACCCCAACTGCCCCAGGCACGTCCCCAAGCCATGGGGAGCTGGACCCAGCCGGTATGATAACACCACCTGTGCCTACTGTGAATCAAGGTGCAGGTCCTTGCCAGTCACGCTGCATGCTGCAGCCACCCATGTGCCTTGCAGTCATGGAGCGGCTTGGCAGCATGTCCCTGTGACCAGGAGGTTGCAAGCCCTAGCGGTGGGTTTAGCGGAAGGCTCCCGGGCATCCCCACCAGGCCCGAAGCACCGTCACACACATCCCCAACAGCAACCACCAAAGGAGCGAGCAGGTGTGCCAACATGACCCCCCTTGACCCCCAACCGCAGCCAAAACCCCACCAAACCGCTGCCCCTGTGCACGGGTGAGAACAAGATGGTTCTCCAAACCTGACCCAACGCTCCCTTCTTGCACTAGCCTCCATCATTGGCAGACTTCAGTCCATCTGCTTCTCATGTTGGGGAATGCCTAACAAAGGGGCAGCACCTGCCAGGGCGCACGGCGCGGACATGTGGCAACGTATCCCGACCAAGCAACCGTGCAGAACCCGAAGGGGTTTTCTCTCCGAAGGGGCTGTTTTAGGAGGGGGGAAAGCCTAGGCCATTTCGGGAAAACGCGCCGCAAAAGTAGCGCACGCAGCGCGCGCACGGCGCATATCCTCCCCCAAACATTCCAGTCGGCAGCGATCATGCTCTGCCTCTGCGCTGGGCGACCTCTCACCAGCCAAATAGCATTAGCAAATTCTGAAAGCATCTGCAGCGGAAATGCGCCGTTGGCCCCTTCCGGTGGTACACGGTCACAGCACTCTTCCCTGCCGGACATGACTGGACTCGACTGACCTGAACGTCCGGTCTCAAGGACCTCACCTAGTGCGAGTGAGCCGCAGATACGCCTGTGTGTGCGTGGGAAGTAATGTACGTGGTGGGATGCACAGCCGCCAGGGGGTGCCAGATGCGCACACAGGATTGATCGAGCTTCGATCGCAGGCTGGTTCCGCCACTGTACAGGGGGGGAGGGGGGGGATTTCGTGCCAATTCAAATTTGCAGTGGTAAATTTTGCTGCGGGAAATTTCACAGAAGCCCCTGGATTTTGTGTGGTAAATTTCGCAAACACTTCCAGAAGTGTTGTGGTGCGTAGGGCTTTGCAGGCTCCACGGAGCTTAGCCACAAGTGCCACTCGCTGAGGCCCCTGGATTTCATGGGTGAAATTCCGCGGCAAATTTTCGCGCGAAATTCCCCACACCAAGTTGACTGCCCCCGAAATTTCAGCCCCCCCTGTTTGCACTGCAGCAGTACGCCCTCAAGCAAGCCCCACAGGCATGCACACATGAAGCCCTGTGGATGCGTACCTTGTATCAGCGGCGACAGATGGATTTGCAGTCGCTGGAGTGGGGGCAGCTTTGGGGGCTGGGGTCATGGGTACAGATGAGCAGGGAGCCCCACACTTCACACAGAACTTGCCTGAGGACTGGACGTTCCCACATGAACCACAGACCAATTTCATAGGGGCAGGGGCTGCCGCAGCGGCGGGGGCAGCAGCAGCCGGCTTAGGTTTGGCTTCTGCACCTGAATGTACACAGAGTGACGGATACAAGCAAGCCTATCCCTGAATTGACGGTGAACATTTCCAACAAATTGGGGCAATTATTGGGGGACTTTCGGGGCCGTTTCAGGAGGGTGTTGGGGAGGGGGGCGGATTTCGGTGCGCGAGATTTGGCAATGGAGTGGGGAAAATTGGCGCCTATTGTGAAATGCTGTGAGAAAATTTTTGCTGCCAATTCCCAAATGGTGGTACAACACAAAGCATGGTCCCAGGCTCGGCAATTCCTGATAACAAGCATGACACTGCCGTGCAGGAATGGAGATGAATTCCACACTTCTGAAAGATTGATGGATATCAGCACCTGGGTTGACAGTTGGGTTGTGAAGGAGGTGAAATCTTGAACACCACCAGGAAATTGGGTGGGGGTTTCTGGCACCAAATTTGTTTGGCCAGGGCAAAGTTCACACGGTATTGGGGGGGGGGGGGGTGAACAGAAGGGGGTGCGATGGGCCTCAGCATCTAAAATGGCTGGATGTAGGAGCTGCCGCTTGGATGGACGGGCTTTCAATTGAGGGGGGGGGGGGGGGGTCAATAGAGCCCCCTGGCTAGACCCCCCCCAAAGGGGGCTCAATTGACGGGACCCCCAAAATCCTAACGAGACTGACGCTCCGGCCTCGGAGGTGACCCAGACCCAAAAATCAGCAAAAAAAAAAACGAAAATGGGATTATTGAAATCAGCGCGTCGAGGGGGTTCAGAAAAGTCATCATTTGCCATATATTTGGCGCCAGAGTTCATAATAACTGATTAATGGTGCCTGTCAGTTGAGCCCTTTCCCAACCCCCCCCCAGATTTTTGGGGCTCTATTGCCCCCCTGTGTGACATTCCATCTGGTTGTTGTTCCTTTGGCCCTGGACAGTCACCCGTTCTTCCCTTCGCATGTTGCGTCGGGTTGCTGCTTTCTGTCGGCCGCTGCGGCCGGTGTCGTTTTTGCGTTCGCGGAGCCCAGTAGTTGGCGTGTTGGGGCTGTGCTGAATGTGGCACGGTGTGCCGCTTGCGTGTCAGCGGCGCCCAATAGTTGGCGTATTGAGGATGTGCTGGTTGTTGCCAGGGTTGTTTGACTGTTTGTGCTGTCCACGCGCCTCTGTCCACAGGCCGTCCATAGCCTGCCTCGCTGTGTTTCTGTGTGCGTGAGGCCCAGGTGCCCTGTTCCTCTACGCGCTGTCCCGGCTGTCCACCATATTTTCCCCCTCACAGCTGGTCTGCCCCTGATGGGCTCCCGCTCCTGTTGCGCAAACAGCCCATCTGGGCTGCGAGAGACACCCCCCACCTGATGCCGGTTGAGCAGGGGTTGCCCTAGGACCCGGTAGCGACGGGGCTGGCTGGCCAAGCCATCCCCTTTGTTGTCACTGCCTCCCATGCGCACGCTCTCCCATCCGCTCCATTCTGGTTCCCTGTTCCCATTGTTCTGGTTGCCTCTCCTGCCTTGTTGTGCCCCTCCTCCTTGTCTGCTGTGCTCGCCCTTGTCCCTCCTGGTGTGGCTCCCGCGTTCTGTGTGTCTGTGTTGCTCCTCCCCCTTTCTGTTGGCGCTCCCGGGTGCCCTTGTCGCGCACCCCCTCTTGTCCCACCCGCCTGCCCCCCCCCCCCCCTACAAGGATTTCACATCTCCGTATGACGTGGACTGTCCCGTGCGCGGTTGGCTGGTCACGGCCCTGTTGCCACCCCCGTGGCGGGCACCTCCCAGCGCGCAGGGTGCAGCCCCCGCCCTTCTGGAGTACGTGGGCACCTTGTAGAGGGAGGGGGGGTGGGGTTTGCTAATGGCTCGCTTGGCGTGCGCCGCATTTGGTGGCAATGCTCGCACCTCATGGTTCCCTTGTGTATTGTTGTGTGTCCTGTTGGGGCTCGTCTCAGTGCTGTGTGTGGGGCGGCTCTGTGCCCAGTTGCTTTGCAGCTTGCGTTCTTCCCAATTTCGGGCTCTTTCTTTTTCTGCTGGCACGCTCACCGCTGCTAGTGTGCGGCGCCGGGGGGGGCAGCATGTCGCTCCCTGCCTCCCATTGTGGCTGTCAGGTTGTCCCACTTGTAGTTGGGTGGTACCAGGGGCAACGGGCACTTTTGCACATGTCTCCAAATCTACAAACCGACCTGTCACTGGTGTTTGTTGGGGTTGTTCTGGGGTGAATGTGGTGCGTTGTTGCTCTTTTGCTTTCTGGGCTGCTGGGGGGCTGCCCGTTTGAGGACTTCACTCCGGGCTGTCCACGCCTCGGAGCTTGGGACTCATGTGAGTCCACACCCTGGTTGGTCGTGTGCAGTGACCACCAATGGTTTGGACGCTCATAAGCGTGCCCAAGGCCCCTGCACTAGGCCCCGGTGACAGAACTTAGCTACTCGCAGGCAGTACATGTTTTAGGTCGCTGCCCAATGGACAACCGCGTAGCCAGCTGCCAACCCCCCGCAGGGGCGACCCCCTTACTTAGGTTTGGGTTGCCTTCTCCTCCTGGTGTGGTCAGGATGGTGATGGCTCCCGGGAGTGCATCAGGGAAGCATCCCTTCTATGTTGTGTGTAAGTGTGGCCTTGGTTGTTGCGTGTGTGGTGGGCGCCGTGTTGGCATTGGGGCGTGGGGTCGTGGGCCCTTGGTGATGCTCCACGTGTGTGCTTTGTTTGTGGGAGGTTGTGGCTGTGTGTGGGTGAAGTGCCCGTGTGGTGGGTCTGGCCCCCACCCTGGGTGTTGGGTGTTGGGCTGGTGTTGGTGCTCGCGCCCCCCCCTCCTCTCACTTGACAACCCGCCACCCCTTACCTCATTGCCACTTGCCGCGCTTGCCTCATTGCTAATCAGCCATGAATCAAATGGGACATAAAAATGCGGGGGGGGGGGGGGGTCTCCCATAACCGCCCCATCTTCCTCCATTGTCTTCCACTTTGTATACCCAAAGGAATCTTGCCGGTTGCTTGCTTCTGGTTGAACTGTAGGTCCTGCCGTACTTCTTGCCCAATTACCAGTTGTCCTGTTATTGACTGGCTTAGTCTCATTGTTGCTTTTGCCTGTCTCATTGCTGCTGTCCTCGTTGCAGATGGTTGTTGCCTAATTGCAAACACACACACACACACACACACACACACACACACACACATACAGAGTGTTCTCGTAGACGATACTCAGCAGACGTGGCGGAGTCCCAACACCCAACCCAAACCCCGCATCCACAGCGAACAGAGTTGCACATTTCAGGATGGGGTTGTGCAACTGAGGCCTGGACAGAAGGTACAAGATCTGTGACTGCCTCTGTGGGTGAGGCACGCTGGAACCAAAAGCACAAAATTCGTCCATGGAGGCAAACGAGGCCACTCCACGCAAGGCCCAACACACGTCAGCAGTGTGAACACTGCTGTATGGACTGGGTCCCAAAGCCCCAACGCATCGGGGCACAAATCAGGGCAAATCAGCGGAATCGGCCCCGATTTGGGTGGGACTGCACATGCAAGCCTCCCCAGATCTGCAACTACCATCCGCACAAGTGTCAAAGCAGATGGGCCGGGGGAAAATCCACACCTCTGGCAGCGGCCGCCTGCAACTGCGAGGGCTGCTGCTGCTGCTGCTGGGGCTGCTGCTGCTGCTGCTGGGGCTGCTGCTGCTGCTGGGGCTGGGGGGGCTGCTGCTGCTGCTGCTGGGGCTGCAGCTTCACAGAAACTGTAGCCGCCTCCTGCTCCGCTGATGGAGGCTTCCAGGAGGTTGTTTTTGTCAAATGGTCCACCCAATAGTCCTTTCCAGTGCCCGGATCTGTGCGCTTCTCGTATCGTGATCGTTGGACTGTTAGCCCGGCAGCCTGCATTGGAGGTGCCACCAGAAACATGTGGTGCAAGTGGCACAAGCAAAACGCAATTACAGTGGCACCAGCAACACAATGGGGAAAGGACACGTGCAATGGAAACAACGCAGGTCACATGCAATGGAGGTGGTACGGGCAATTCACTGCAGCTCCTGTCACATTTGTACCCCCCAATTCATTACCCAAAGACTCCCACAGCCACCGTGATACTCGTCGCTACAACCCCACCCCTGCCGGCACAGGATCATGATACAGTGCCCCTGTGACACCCAGAGCAGGCACTACCGGTTTGGCAATAACGGCCAAGCGAATGCCCCCTGCCTCATTCACAAATTGGTCCTTGTTGGCGTTGAGCAACTCCATTAGAGCGGCCAAAGGCTTGAGGGCCGTGTACATGCCTGAAAACAGGGTCAATTGGCAGTGCACATGCATCACAACATGCGCGCTCCATCGTACTGATGGGGCTGTGCCATCAAATGCGACAGAAATATGAATGTTGCAAACAGCTGAGTGTGATTTAGATGCCAGTCCCACACTGGACTCGGCCACTGGCAGGGCAAAATGACGAAAAATCGGGGTGATGAGTCATTTGCAATGAGTCATTGGTGTTGAGCAAAGGGATGCTGCGTGCCCACCTCCATCTCCCTCAACTTGGTACACAGCCCCTGCCACACTACCCCTTGCCTGCTCCCTAAACATGGCCCAGCGCCCAAAGCCATTTGAACGCCTCTCACCTTGCTCAATGAGGAGCTCACGCATGCCCATTGTGCAGGATCCTGCTGCATACCAAATATCATGTGAGGCTTTGTCTTGAATTCAGGGCTGACCTTGATGGAGCCATCTGCCAAGATTTCCTCAAATTGAATCCCTAAAGCAGGATTTAGGGCAGCCACAAACTTGAGGTCATTCCACTGAGGCCTCAGAAGGTGCTGTTACACGCATCATCATCTCATTTCGCACATGCAAATCTGGCAGCAGCCAAGGAAATAGGCCAATGGCACATTTCTGTTGCTGGAACGTGCAGCCTCTGGGCAGTCCAGCTTCCCAAAAGGTCTGTGATACCCTTTTGCCCGCCCCTCGAGTCCCAAGCGAGGCTCTGAGACATCAACGCACAGGCCCTCCAAGCACAGCAGCCCCACCGTCGGGCGGTGAGGCAAGGCCAGGACCACCCTTGATGGACTGATGCCGCAGGGGCAAGCAGGTCTGCACCAGGGGGGGCCGCGCAGCAGCCAACCCTGCCACCGGGGTTTACGGCCCCCCTATTTTCTGTTGTAGCCCCAGGTCCTGTTTGGTGCAGGGGCCGTCTGCCCCTCCAGTGGGTACCATGCTGCCTGCGTGCGTGCGTGCGTGCGTGTGTGTGTGTGTGTGTGTGCGTATGTGTGTGCCAAAGGCGCTGTTACCAAAAAGCGATGGCCAGGATGTTGTACCAATGGGAACTGGTAGACGGGTGGGCCCTAATATCCAACCCTAAACTACCCATGCACAAACCCTCCTCACCTGCCTCTTGAGCCCCTGCCACAGCACACACCGCAGTTGTGGAACTGCCAGCCCCTATGTGGCCCTTGCGGCCACTGTGGGGCAGTGTAGCCAGACACAGCAGTCTAAAGAGACCAGCCGGGATTCCTCCCGTACATTGCTGCATTGCGAAGGGCATTGCGAAGGGCAGCATGCAATGCAAGTCCCACAGGGCCAGTGGGCAGTGGGTATCCTTCAGTGCACGGCAAAGCACTTTTCAGGGTGGGCCAAAGCAGAGTTGAGCTCTGTAGACACACTAGATATGCAGGCCTAGATTGCTCCACCTTCTCCTCTAAGGAGAGCTCTCACATCAAACAGAAAGCATCATAGATACATGCCATTAATTACGACACCCCTTTCTCCAGAAATCTAGATCAAGCAACAACAGCAAGCAAGCAACAAGCACATCATAACTGGAGGCAGTAGGAGTCCCACTGTCCCATGCCCCGTGCAGTGCAGTGTATTGAAGGAGTCTCACTGCCCAACGCTCCCTGCAGCCCGGCAGTGTACTGCAGGAGTCCCACTGCCCACTGTCCCCTTGCACTGCAGTAGTGTACCGCAAGAGTCCCACCCTCCTTCCTGCGGCCTGAGCGGAACTGGATTTTGACCCTCGCTACCTTAACTTCAGTTCAATACCCATGAAAGGCATCCGGATTGCACTCCCTTGGACAATAATAAGATAAGATTGCCTGTGCGGCTTGGTCTACACGTGACCTGAACCCCCCAGTAACCTGACAAACTTTCTACTTCTAACTTCTAATCACCATGATAGCTATCCTGAACAATTCCTGGCCCCTGCACCTGTACAACACCTTGTTGAAGCACGAATTTGTTGAACAGTCCGATCAATAAATTTGAAGGCACCTGCACAATAAAAACGCTCTTTGTCTCCATTCTTCTTGCAACACTACAGTGTATCAGCCACAACCACAACCAGAGCCACAGCCACAGGCACAGCCACAACCACAACTTCAGCCACGACAAACCACAAGCACAACATAACCACAACCACAACCATGGCCACAGCCACACCCACAAGCCACAAACACAACCCACAACCGTAGCCCTCACCACAACTACGGCAACAAGCATACCCACAGCCACAGCCACAACCACAGCCACCGCCACCATCCACGGCCACACACCACACCACAGCCAGAACTAGGCACAGGCAACAGCCTCAGCCAAAGCAGGTAATGACGCATAGCCTGCATTGACACAATAAAATCAACCCCAAGGCACTGCGTAGCTCAGGGGCGCTCAGCCGTACGCAACCGTACAGAAGGATCAAGCCTACCCATACACAACTGTACACAAACATCGAGCTATCTGTATGCAGCTGTACACAAGCATCGACCCTAGCCGTACGCAGTAGCTGGAGAGTGGCGTACAGCTAGGGTTACACCACGGCTGCGGTTGGCCACTCGGGATAGCTATGTATGGCAAGGGTCGATGCTTGTGCAAAGCTGCAACCACAGATCTGGTGCTGCGGCTGAGACGTGCAGTGGGGGCAGTGCATGGGGCACGCTGTGACGGCATGGGCGGTGGGCAGTGCATGAGGCATGCTGTGGGGGCAGTGTGTGGGGGCAGTGCATGAGGCATGCTGTTGGAGCAAGGCATGGGGACTCAGCTGGGGAAGTAGTTGGGGCATACAGGAGGGGCAATGCATGGGGCTTGGGACAGAGTTGGTGGGCAGGGCATAGGGTATGTAGTGGGGGCACGGCTAGTAGGCAGTACATGGGGCATGGCTGGGGGACAGTGGATGGGACAGGCTGTTGTTTCAGGGCATGGGTGGTGGGCAGTGCATCGGGCACGCGGCTGGGCATGCAGTAAAGGCAATGCATGGGGCATGAGTGGCGGGCAGTGCCTGGGGGTCGGTTGACACAGGCTGTAGGGGGACACTGCAGTGCGCGTGGCATCCTGTGGGGCTGTGGGGGGGGGGGGTGGCATGGGGCATGCAGTTGAAGCAAGGCATGGGGCACGCGGCTGGGGCAGTGCATGCCCCATGCAGTAGGGGTAAGGGTGGTGGCGGTGCATGGGCCATGGTTGGTGGTGCAGTGGTGGGGCAGTGCATGGCTATGGCTTACGGGTAGTGCACGGACATACCTTGCCTTTGTTGTTGCGTATCGTGGCGCTGAGCAATGTTTTCAAGTGCTGATGGAGCTCGTCTTTGTTACGAAACTTTAATGGGCAGGGCCTGACAATGAAGAAACCTGAGCGTGTCCTCAGTAACTTGTGGGGGTGCCTTGAATCCCATGCCCTCGGCCCCGCCCTGTGCCGAGGCCATGATGATGTTCGGGGGCCGTCGCTGCACATTGCGCTTGGCATGGGGGGCCTCCTGCTTGAAAACCCGACGCCAACGGGGGGCCTCCTGGTGGGGGCCCTGGGGGGGGGGGGGGGGTCAGGGTGACCCCAACATAGACTATTCCTGCCGTATTCCTGCCGTATTTAAGAACGGTCATGGTGTAGACGCAATATTTGGCCCTTGTTGGGGTCTGTACCTGGCAAACAGGAAGCAGGAATTCTAATCACATTGGATTGTGTGATTGGCTCCAAACAGCAAATGCTTCCATGACAAAACCACCTTTGGTCAGGAGAGGTGCAGCTGACCGTGTTAAAGTATGGCCAAATCCAGAACTCCCTGAAAGACCCCCAGCGTTTTAAATCATGGCGTTTTACATTATGGCCGTATTAAATTATGACAGGAATCGTAGACCACAAAATGATCACCACGTCGCGCTGGTCAATTTTGTGGGTGATATTGTGGGGCTGCAAAGGTTTCTTGGCTCCTCCGATGCTGTCGGGACTCGTGCACAGCTCTCTCTTCCCTTGGCCTGTGCATCGAGCCCGCCGACTGGTGCGGCCGCATGACCACCGCCGCCGCAGTGATCAAAGCCCTGCCATGCCCTGCCATGCCCTGCCATGCAATGCCATGCCCTGCCATGCAATGCCATGCCCTGCCATGCAATGCCATGCAATGCCATGCCCTGCCATGCAATGCCATGCAATGCCATGCAATGCTGTGACATGCAATGCCACGCCATGCCCATCCTCCCGCTGCCCCACACAGCCCTGCCCGCCTCACAAATGCATACTTCGCTGCTGTTGCTTGCCCGCCTTGTCCTGCCTGAAGCACAACAATGCGGAATCAGATGCACAGGGAATATGAGGCGGCCAATGGCACCCAAAAAGCCTCCATCCTCCACTCCAAAAAGCAGGAGACAAAGCCTCTGTTCAGGGCCACAAGTGATTGGGTGGCAGGAAAGACAACAAACGGGTCGTTGTTGTCCTGAAGATGACAACCTTCTTGTGTGGAAACGGACGGCGCAGCCAAGCCCTGCCATGAGGGCGGCCGAGAACTGCGCGCTGTCAGAAGTTGGGAGGGGGATGTTTGTCAGAGGGCACACATATCGCGTTTGGGAAAAGGGCTGGTGGCCGCAGACCATTGCATCTGAAACACGGCGGCGGGGGGGGGGGGGGTTGGCCGAGGGGGCAAAACCGCTGACATAGACATAGTGAGAGCCCAACCCGTGTGCCCCAAAAGACGCATCAGGCATCAAAGCCTCGTCATTCCTGCCAGAACCTTTCGCTCCAGAGAGCGGACGCCCGCCGCTGTCGGATAGGCGGCAGCGCCCCCCCCTGTGCCCAGCAGATCACTGCTGCTCATAATGGGGGCCCATCGGGGTCAGGCATGCTGCTGGTCATCCCGGGCCCGGGGTCTCTTGTCCTGTTCCGCGTCGCGATCCACATGTGCACTCGCACGCAAATGTGCCGCTGGCTGCTTGGCCCACTGCCAGAATTCTCTCTGAGGTTGTGGTTGGGAACGGCAGAGGACACTCACCCACCCCCTTTGTACGATATCTCGTCCACTCAGTGGCTCACGGGGCCCCGAACAGTCACCCATTTCCTCCCCAGCCCTGTTCCTCCTGCCGCTCTGTCCCCATGTGTCGCCGATTGACGGTCCCGGGAACACTCCCCCGTGAACTCCGTTGGCTCGAGTCGATCTCGTCGCTCGTGTCGCTCGTGCCGCGCATGTTGCTTCGCTTTCGCTCAACGGCGCCCAGTGCCCGGGACTGTCGGCGGCCGTTCGGCTCACGCTTCGGATGGGGGGCTCAGACGGTGCGTCGGTGGCCTGAACACCGGAGTCCCCGCCGGCTGTCGTGTTAGCGCTGTTCCGAACGGCGTAGGAACAGCGGACGGATGTCCATGCGATTGGTACAAAAGATGTGATGATGAGGCGTGTCGTGGCGGCGAAAGAAAAGACGTCTTGGACGCTCAGAGAACACAGTGCAGTTGGCGAAGTGTCCCACATGCACAGTGCACAGTGTACAGTGTGTACGTGGTACACACACACGCTGTGGATGACACACGGCGGGTGTGTACCACAGTGCACGCGACTTCAGAGCAACGGGTACCGCGAAATGCGTATGGGAACAGCGGAGGAACAGCGTAAAGATTCTTACGCAGAGCGTACGGAGGGGGGGGGGGGGGGGGAGGCAAGGGCACTTCAAATCGGCAGCGGGAAATTTGGCCGTAGGTCCCGGGACCAGCATTGGAACGGCGATGGCCAGCGCTGATGTGGCGTAAGTAAATTCGCCGGCCCATTTGAGCAACCCCCTTCCCCATGCCCATGAGCCCCTGCTCCCGACCCCCCCCCACACTTCTGTAGGAACAGCGTAAAGGGCCCCGTCCAGGCCCAGAGCTGCTACAGGTTTCGGCGCTGCGGCGGGCCCGGTCGGCGGCTCGGCAAGGACCTCGGTCACGGGAGCCCTTTCGAGGGGGCGGGGGGGGGGGGGGCTCCGGAGGGGGGGGGGTCCCCAGAAAGTGAGCTCAACCCTCCTCCCACCCCCCGAAATGAATGTTCCCCACGCCCTTTCGTGCCTTCCGTACCATTGGCCCAGACGTTTTCGCCGCCACGACACGCCTCATCATCACGTCTTTTGTACCAATCGCATGGACATCCGTCCGCTGTTTCTGCGCCGTTCGGAACAGCGCTAGCACGACGGCCGGCGGGGACTCCGGTGTTCATGCCGCACGCCCCATCCGAAGCATGAGCAGAACGGCCGCCGACAGCCCCGAGCAGAAGGCGGCGGCCGTCAGGCCCCCTTGGCCCCACGCAGACGCCCATCGCTGCGAGCAAGTGTCCAGGGGCACTGAGCGGGAGGTGGGGCTTGGAGGAAGGGACGGGGGGGCGGCGGGGGCGAATGCCCTACGGAGGCCGCGGATATCGCCCCCCGGGGGACTGGGCGAGACCACCCCCACGAGCCCCCGCCGCATTGCCCCTGCGCTCCCCGACGACCCTGCCCCCCGGCCCAGGGCCAGTTCAGCGAGCGCTTTCGTCGACCGCGACCCCAGCGCAGCAGACGCACCTGCAGCGCCTCCCCGAGTCTCGGGGTGACGACGATGGTGACCTGAGCGTTGCACAGGCACACGGCCCCACGCATCAGCCGCAGGTCCACATCCGCCGCCACGACGTGATGCGCCACGACCGCCCCATTCTTTAAGAACTCCACCCGCCGACTGGTCAGGTCCAGCCTCGTCGCAACGCTGTCCCCTGAAAGGCGGGAGGGGACGCGGGCACTCGAGACCGGGCGCACCGGGCGCAGCTGACTGCGCAGGGGCACAACGACAGGCAAAGATCAACATCAACAGAGGAAAGAGGGCACGCGCACCCGCACACACTCGACAATCAGCGACAACCGACACACAGGTCCACCGACGGGGATGGCCTGGTGACGGGACAGGACAAAAATGAGGGGGACTCCCACGTTGAGGGCACTGCGTGCGCGTACACTGGCATCAGGGAGCGCGTCCGGATCACACGCTTCGGCCGGGCCGGGCTGCGAGTCCGAGCGACACCCGCCAATCGGGGCTGGGCATCTGGACCGGGTACCCCTCTTTGGGGGTGCTAATCCTGCGGCACCTGCGGCGCGCAATTTCGGTTATTATCGTGGAACAGGGGAAATTGTACCCTTTGTGATCGGTACCTTTGACTGGGGAGTGGTTGTTGCAACAGTTTCTTTCGTTTTGAGTATTGTGCCTCGCCATTGTGCCCGTTTGACCCACTTCCTTCACCCAAAATCGAGGGGAGATACTGCGGTGCTAATCACCCTGAAGCTAATTACCCCTACCCTGCGGCGCCCTGCGGCAGCAAGCGCCCCCTCTTGCCTCTCGAGCCATCCAGCCCCCTCGTTGGGTGGACACGCTCCTGTTTTCGGCACCCATCCGGCCCCCTCCTCCGAGTGCGGGGCGAGACTTTCCGGAACCTGACAGTGACCGGACGGTCCTGTGGAGGGGCGGGTTGCGTGTGCAAGGGTCCAGAACACACTCCGCCGTACCCTCCCCTTCCCATGCGGAGGGGGGCTCCCCACCGCTGATGTTGGAAGTGTACCGCAGGGCCAGAGGGTGCGGGATCCCGAAGTGTTCCCCGTCGGTCGGCGGAGCGCTAGACATTGGGTCCGCGGTATTGGCTGCAACGAACTAAGGCCCATTTGCCAGTGCGGCAAAAGCAAGGGAGCAGTGGGACTGCCAGCACGCACCCCTTAGCACACGAGGCTGTGTTGAGACCGGGGACACTAGTGCTCAGACCGCGAGCACTTGTGCCCCGGTGCACAGGATCAGGGGCCACTAAAGGTGCGCTTCAGTGCCAGGGGCTGCGCTGACAGTGCCAACACTTGTACACCGGAGCTCGCTGCTACATTTCGGTGCGCCCGTCCTCCGATGCACAGGGCACTGCAAGAGGGCCAAGGTCCACATGGCGTGTTTGTTTGCTCCCTTGCCCCCGGTGCCGTTGGCTCAGCGTCCTTCGGCAGCGCTGCACTCAGGCTGAGTGGACGCTGCGGGCCGAGTGCGGAGCCGTTGGTGGGCGGGGGAATTACCACAAGGGACGTGGCATAACATTCAACGAGGTGACCAGTACCCCCCGCCCCTCACGGAGAGTCCCTCCAGAACGCGAGACGGGGTTTTCAGGAAGGCAGACTGACGAGTGGGCTCATGCAGTGACATGCGCCCCTACAGCCCCACCAGGTCCCATGCCTTGGTGATAAGCCACCCTCTCAATACTGCACAGGACCAGGGCCCTGGACACACCTGCACCGAACGTCGTGGGGACCGCTTGTTGCTTGCCCCACGCGATGAGAACCCCCCGATTATTGAGCGCAACCTGAGACCAATGCATGAGGCACTGCTGGGCCACCACCTCGACATAACGCCCTGCCTCGCTGCACCCATGACCATACTGTACCATGAAATAGTTGGCTTCAAGATCATGAGAATTGAGGCAAGATCACGCCATGCCTTGAAGCCACAGCAGGAGCTCCAGCAGGAGCTCAGCAGCAAACTTTCCACAGCCGGGGCACTCTGCCCACGTCCGTAACCTTCCTCCCAGTGCCAGTGTTGGAATCATCGCCACTGCGCATCATGACTTCACCAGGACCAACCCTCACGCCGAAGCCTGGCCCAGCGAGACAGACGGCACCTCCCCAATGCGTTGGCCCAAAGGTGTTAGTGTGTCTTGTGATAATGTCTTCAATTGCCATCCAAAGTATACTTCACTTGCATTCGCACTTTGTGGGAAATTCAATGCCTGCACATGCAAGCACAGTGGCAGGGAGAAGTACCTTGGGGCACAAAGGCACGAGCATAGCTTGTTAAAGCAAGGGCCAGCGCACTTAGCCGCAGCAGGGCTGCCATCAGCCCCAAATGCCGGGCCAACAGCACCTGTGCTGCAGTGCACGGGGATGCATTCAAGACCCTGTGCTGCAGTGCACGGGGATGCATTCAAGACCCTGTGCTGCAGTGCACGGGGATGCATTCAAGACCCTGTGCTGCAGTGCACGGGGATGCATTCAAGACCCTGTGCTGCAGTGCAAGGGGTCACCTTGGGGCTACCAGCACCTGTCCTCCGGCGAACAGGGCGGTAGTGGAATTGCCAGCACATGTGCCCCAGCCCACAATGCTGCCTTGGGACCATCAGCACTGGTGCTCTGGTGTACAAGGCTACCTGTCCTCCAACGCATAGGGATTCATTGACCCTGCAAGTACCTGTGCTCTGGTGCACACGGTTGCATGCAGTTAGCGCAGCCCCGTGCCTGTTCACCGCATCGGCACCACCACCTACTCAGGGCAGGATGGAGCAGATGCGCTTTGAGTGCACCACCAGTGCCCTGCAAGGGGACAAGCTTTGTGTTTAGGGTGCCTGCTGCACGGGTTTTACAAGGGGGGTGCCAGGCTCCCACGGTTGGGTTTCCCTCGTTGCGGGCCTGGGGGTCAGGGGGTAGCCTCCCATGGTGCCTCAGGCTCCAGCATTGCCCTGTCATGGGAAGGCTTCTGACAAGCAAACTTCGTTTGGATTGCTTTGTGTGCTACAGGCGCTGGGTATGGGGCCAGTTGGGCTTGGGCAAGTGGATCCCTGACTCCAGAGCTTCCCGTTTCCACCATTCATAATAGCAATTTGGGCTTAATGGCCTCGACCCTGCTTAACACAGCCTCCGTAGTGACCTCACATGCTGCCCTGCACACTAGAGCACAGGTGCTTGCGCCTGCAACGTAGCCTTGTGTGCCGGAGCACAAATACCAGCGGTGTCAATGTAGCCTGGAGTCTGGGTTTTGGCAGCTCCATTGTGCTCCAGTGTTCAGGGTTACATTGAGGCTGCTAGCAACGCTCCAGTACAAAGAGTGGCAGCAAGGTTACCATCACCTGTGCTCCAGCACACATGGCGGCACTGCATGGCTACACATGACTGCCAACACCTGTCCTTTAGCGCACAGTGCTGCAACGGCGCACTTTTTGCCAAAGCACAGGTGCTGGCAGCTAGAATGCAGCTGTTATGCGCTGGAGCGCAGGTGTTGAGGTCTTGCTGCAGCCCTGCTGCACAGAGATCAGGTGTTGGGCAGCGTTTTCATACTCTGTGTGCCACAGGGGGAAAGCTGAGTGGGTGTGGACACGTGCATGAGTGTGTGCACATTAGGCGTACACATTTCTGTGTGCACAACTGTTTGGGCATGTACATGCTTGTGTGTCGCCGTTGAAGAGGCATGCGTCTTGTTCAGTTTCCATGAGGCCCCAACATGCACTGCGGCTGGGCTGTCTCTAAGCGGAAGTGCACAGCTGAGCAGAAAAGCAGCTGTACAGTACACGTGTTTGTGGGGGGGGGGGGGGGGGGCATATTAAGGAGGTACACCAGCATGGGTCAGCGGGGACGGCTCTCATACAGGATCACAGGCCGTGCTGGGTCTGTCAGCTGGGCTGTGTGTGTGTGTGTGTGTCTGTCAGAATGGGGAAAGCATGTTACAGAGGTCACTAGACTATTAAGGTCCAAGGAGCTAATGCGAAAGAAATGGTGGAGGTTAGTGGGTGAGAGCTGGCAAAAGGACACCAGCATGCGTCAGCGGGGTCAGCTCCCAACCACATTCACCGGTCATACTCCGTAGTGCAGCCAGAAGATCCGGGGTCCCTGGAACTAGCCCATTGCCTTGGTGAGAACCTGCCTCAGCTGTAGGTGATGTGACCTCCGTTCCAGCATGTCTATGGTGTGCATCAGCTGTGTGTGTGTGTGTGTGTGTGTGTGTGTGTGTGTGTGTGTGTGTGTGTGTGTGATCTGTACTTTTAGAGGTGGATCCTTGTGCAGCGTTGGGCTGGACGCCTCATTTGGCTCAGGTCTGCTGAGGCCTCTTTGTGACGTTGTTTCCCTCCCGTCTGCGGAATCAGAACCTCTGCAATGTGCTGGCTAGGTATCCAGAGTGTTTGCTCTCCCGTGCCTCGTCACGAAAAGCGGGCGTGCGACATCCTCGGCCACGGTCTCCTCCAGCCCCCGTGGCACTGGGGCTGGTGGGGACGGAGGGGGGGGTGTTTTCGGCCTCCTGCGTTTGGGGGCTGGAGGGGTGGGGGGTTGATGTGGGGACCTCAGCAGACCCGTAGAGATACGTGCAGGCCCTTGCAGGCATGATCGTTTGTTGGGCAGTTGTGAATGTGCAGCAAGTGGGCGCTTCCGGCGCGTAGGCACTGGGGTGCACACTTTATGGTGTCCCCGCTGACAGCAGTGGCGCACTCCCCTTTGCTTGAGTGTGCACCTCGGGCATGGTGGCAGGCCATGCAGTGGGCATAGCTGCAGTTGCGGTCTGTGTGTGTGTGTGTGTGTGTGTCAGGAAGGAGGGGGGAACGACATATTATAGAGGAAGGCCTGCATGGTTACAAATGTTGTGGCTTGTGCAGTGTGTATGTTTGTAAGACCTTCATTTTGTTCCGGCTGCCTGTGGCACTCTGGGGAAATCGCAGACACCCGGGTAGGAATGTGCACAAATATCCTGCCATACCTTAAGAGTGATGCTGGACACTGCCTGCTCCAGAATATGTCTTTCAGTGGTGTTGCAGACTGATGACGCCGTGAAAGTGGTGTGGGCTTCATCTTGAGGGATGATGTGCATATTTCTGAACAGACGTGTACATGGCTGAAGGTGGAGACACCCGTTCACATTCCCACAAAAGTACCAGACTCCTAAAGATGGTCCAATGGTACGATTTGCATTCTTTGGCGGTATTTCCGGATGTATTCTTGGACACCCATTACCATCACACAGAGCAGTTGTGCCGACAGACCCTAGCGTGTTTCAAGACCTCCAAACAGTGAAACAACAATGAAACAAAAAAGCAAACACTAAGGCACAACAGGTTTGGTGTCTTTTTGTGCAACGGTGCCATCAGCAACCAGTTGTGCCATTCGGAAGAGATCTCGAATGTTGAAGGAGGGCTGTTGTGTCATGCGGCAACTGCATATGGTTATCTAGAAATTGTATCGGCCAGTGCAATTTATGCAGAAAATTTTACTCTCAAATGGGGCTTTGGCCGCCCACAGGCTTGCGTATCGGCCCGCCTACAGCTTGAAAGTGCTTGTGTGCACAAGAGGAAACACTCTTGCATAATTTGGACAGTTTCGCAGGCTTTGACAAAGTTCTTTGCAAAGCTGCTTTATGACAATGTGACCAAATCTGCCCACCTTTTCTGAGGCTGCAAAAAATGGTCACCCAGCAGTCTCGCCTACCCGTGCTAGAATGAATCTAACAACAACAACAACAACAATAACTGCTGCAGCTGCCTCCACCGCCCAACAGTGTCCGGCCCTGCCATACCCTCCTGCCCGGCAGCAGCAACAGCACCAGCAATGAAAACAATATTGAAATACATATTTTTTAGGCCCTCATTGGATTGAATGATTGGTTTTACCATCAAGCCTGTTGTTTGACCACAGCCAGTATCTTCCTGGCCTGGCATTGAATGTTGAATTCTGTGAAAAAAGGGGTGAGGCAAGCAGCTAGGGTGCTCCCTGACTAGCTGAAAAAAAGGGGGCGGGAGGGGCGGGCTCATCAAAGCCTCCCCATTCAAAAAGACAGAACCGGAGTTCATAGTTCCTGGAGGCTCTTTGCTGTTGTTTCCAGGAGATTTCTGCATGCGTGCTGCTAAGTCTTGCATGTTTCTGAGTGCTTGCTGGTGATTCTGGAGGTTTCTGTTTATTGTCAAGATGACCACAAAACACTGGAAAGCATACGCCTACCGCAGAAAACTTCAAAACCAGGTCCTCGGAGTTTGTGTCAAATAGATCCAAGCTGCAGTGATCCACAACTCTTTTTTTGACGTTGTCCTTCGCGACTATGGCGGTGGTGAAATCCCTTGATTCAGGCCCACAACGCCACATCAAATTTTTGCCTGCATAGTAGCATTTGCATGTTGCTGTGCAGCTTGCACAACAAAAACCACCTGTGCCACTTGGTTGCTAAATTTCTCACCTTTTGGGGCTTTCTTTTTGTCTGTTTTTGGTATCCACTTCAACAAAGAGAAGCAACAAATGTGGGGGATGACAACAAGGTGTTGACTGACGGAGCCAAAAAAATGCACAGTGGGGGAATCGAAACCACCACCTTCCAAATTTGGGCTTCACAGCCAGGCCATTTATCACTGAGTGTTGCTCCACTGCAAAACTGTACTATCCTTTCCAATACTAGACTAATACAATTCTATGGTGGATGGGTGACTTATGGGCCAAGCATTCAGACCAAAATTGGGTCCCTGGGGCGCTTCTTAAGGTCGCTCCTGAATGAAACAGAACAAAAAATCTGAGTGCCTAGGGAGCAAGAAGTGGGGTGTTCCAAAAACTCAAATGCAGTTTTTGCAAAAATGGCTGTTTTTCATTGGCCAATGGTTGGTGTTGAGGTGAAAGCCCCACTTCTTTCTGTCATAATTTGCCTCTAATGGCCCAAAGGGTATCAAAGTGTCCAGTGAAAGGAAACACAGGGAAGTAGTCACAAGCTGCTGTCCCGTCTGCTGGCCCAGATCTAATTTAGTCATTACCCCAGTTTGTGGAGTGAGGTATAGATGTGTTGAACCAGTTTGTTAAACAAAAAGGCTGTCATCACCCGATTCCACAACATATTCTCATACCTGTGGCAGCTCACACCTTCTGCTTAGATTCACAGATTTTCCTCCTGCTGCCGTCAAGTGTGTTTACAATGGAACTATGGAGGGAGGGACGTCATATTTGGGAGCAGTAGCCCATGGGCTGGGTGCCATGTCCCCCATTGCAGCCCCTCTCAGCGAGCAGCCATGGTGATGAAGGGGGCACTCCACGCCTGTATGACAAAAGGGTCCACCAGCCCAAATGGCTACGTTTGTTTGTGGGACGTCTGTTCGTGTCCACAATGGTGCTCTGATAAAAGCCCTCCTCAGCTGGTATCATACTGTACACCATTGTGGTGTGGGCAGGAAGGGGTTCCTGGACTCAGCCTTTCCGCTGTTGCATTTCTACACAATGGCGCATCCACCGGCCGGTCAGCTTTGCGCCCGGCCCTCGCAGCGGGGTTGGGCTGGTGTAGTTCTGGTTGGGGGACCAAGCAGTGCACGCGCCTTTCAGGGTCCCCTGTAATATGTAGTATTGTATTGGGGATGGCATTGTTCACAACTCCACCTGCATGTGCCAATTCCAAATCCTCGTTGCATACTTTCACCCGTAATGAAATTGAGAGCAGAACCTTCTACCGTCAATTCCACCCAGTTGAGCACAGGATGCACCCATGCTCAAAGAAGTGGAGAAGATGAAGGTTAGAATCTTCATTCTTTTTATTGTGTGATGTCTTATTTTTTCATTTGGCTGTGTCGTGTTTTTGCAGAACGGAGGCGCAGAGTGGCGGGCACACGCTGCTGTTGATTTTGTTTGTATTGGAGATGTCAGCAACAACCTTGAATGCTACAAAAAACTCCATGCAGTCTTCTTTAGCCTCCAAACCATGCTGCCATCCATGGTCCAACACCCCCCTTCCCATGGGGCTGGGACATTTCTGGGTGTGGATGGGTGGGTCTCTCAAATCACCCCACGCCCCCCCCTCCCCCCGTGGCCAAGCACATTCCTGGGGCCACATTTTGTGAGGTAAAGTTTCCAAAAAGAGAAATAGTACGTGTGAAGATTCGTTGTGTCACTCCCCCCCCCTTTGTTATGTTGGCTCTCGCCGTTGCAATCATGGATGACCTGAACTGTCCAGGGTGCCATCCACACTGCCCCGGTTTTTGGATGAAATGATGACTTGCAGCGACATGACAAATGTTTGCTAAGTATGACATTTTGATTCGGTGTTCTAAACGGACTGAATGTCACACCATGGACTCCATTGAGTTCTGGTTTCACTTCCAGTGCCATACTTGACAGCATCATCCTGGTTTGCTTTGCATTGGTTGTTCATGCCAGATTTCCTGGTGCCTGTTTTCTGCATTCTGTGCTGATTTCAGCTGCTGCAGGTGCATTCGTGGAAGAGTGGAGACCAAGAGCGGCTCCTTGGGAGGAATGCAGGATGACCAGCAGACATAATCTGCTTCCACTTTGGTGTTGCCCTTGGCCTGGCAGGTTTTCCGTTGGGTAACAGAACAGTCCAAAAAATAACTGGTTGGTGGTCACTGAACCTTGTGAGATTTGTATTGCTCCACACAAAGGAAGCGCCCCAGGCAGTCATGAACAAAATCTGATCCAACCAGAGCATCCCACCACAAGAAAGTGACGCAAATTCAAGTTCAACTGTACCAGAAGACTGCGCAATATAATGATGCATCGCGAACTGTGTCAACAGATCCTTTGCTGCGCCAGGGCTGAGGCGTTGATTCCCACTCCCTGAGACATAGACCTGCACTACAAACCTTCACTTAGATGGCGTCCACCGTCGCCCAGGCCCACGCATCCACACTTGGCACTGGGAGTTGGGTCTTGGCTCAATGTACTTTGATTCCCTTTCCCCCACTCCACTCCTAGTGCCTTGCATCATGGCAAGGCACTAGGACCGCCTTCTCTCCTTCACAGAAATGCCCATCCTCCCCCACTGCCCCTGAACCCTCTGTCGCCTGCGTCCCACTCCCACTGTCCATTTCCCCCTTCCCACATACTCCGACTGTACCCCCCCCCCCTGTGTGACATTCCGTCTGGTTGTTGCTCCTTTATGGGGTCCTGGACGGTCACCCGTTCTTCCCTTCGCATGTTGCGCCGGGTCGCTGCTTTCTGTCGGCCGCTGCGGCCGGTGCTCTTGCTGGTGTCGTTTCCGCGTTCGCGGAGCCCAGTAGTTGGTGTGTTGGGGCTGTGCTGAATGTGGCATGGTGTGCCGTTTGCACGTCAGCGGCGCCCCCCCCCCCTGTGTCCAGGCTACCCCAGGGCCCAAAAAGAAGTCCCGTCCCTGAGGGAGGTGCAGCTTGGACAGGGCATTGCTGATACACAGCCCACAGAACCATCATTATCGTAAATGGGACATCTTTGATGGCCATGAGGCTTGATTTGTGCAAATACACGGCCCAGTATTAGTGGAAACAACAGATGAGCTCAAACAGGCATTGCAGAAGATTGCACAAAAAAGTGGCGTCTAATGGTGAGGCTCAAATTCGTACCAGAAAAAAATTGCTGCATACAAAACATTGGGTACCTTCGAGTAATGTAGCAGGGACAGGGCGCACACATTGGGTTGCTTTGGACCACATTCCCTCCAACAGTTGCAGTGCTAACCTCATGCACAGACATGGGCGTACCGTATGCGTTGCATTGTGCACTGCACCTACTCGCAATTGGGCGCCCAAGTGACACACTCCATTTTGCATGTGGTATGGCATAGCCCCCGTCCATACCTCCAGGGGAGGGCTTTTTTGGGGGGAGATGAAGGAGTAGTATGGTATGGGAGGTATGGCAGGGTGGGGGTTGCCATAAAGGCTAAGTAAGCGTGCCGGTTGCTACTTCTGCGTGTGCGCACTGGTTTGAGTTTTTAGAAATAAATGGTTTACATTGCTTGTTCCAAGTCACCGGGGAAATTTTTACCAGGTGAGAGTGGGACAGTTGTCCCTCTGCTCACAAGTGCTGCCTATGTCCCTTTGGTGTCGGGAGCACAAAGGCTTAGTTAGGTGTGTAGGGGCAGGGGGGCTTGTGCTGCCTTTCAGCCCGCCCAACATACCACAAAGCGCCACTGTGGGGTTGCAGTCTGCCCCAGAGTGACACCTGTTTGGCGTGCAATCCGGGTTTGCCTCGTCTGGGGTTGGGGCTCAGGGCAACGGCAATGCTTTGGCTTGTATTGGCGGGACACCGGGTGTGGCTTCGGGGTTTATCGCAGTCTTGTTTGCAGGGTTTGTGTGCAGCGAGCTGCTCCTCTGGCCACACCCGCTGTCCCTGTGCTTTTGCTCCTGAAGCAGAGCTCTGTTGACACAGAGACATCACTGAACTCACCCTCACACCTGCTCACGAGGAGAGGGTCACCCCCAGTGAGCAGAATGGGAAGCTGGTGTAAACACCCAGCACAAGTGCAAATGCAGTGTTCAGGGAATATTAGACTGCACCAGGCAGGCAGGCAGAAGGACCCGCTCGCTTCCAGTTGGTTGATGTTACTCAAGTGTTGGCAGATGCCTCCCCGTGTGGCAAGCTTGACCCTTCAGGCAGCGGACGAGAGGGACTGGGCGGTGAAACGGTCTGGAAAGGAACTGCATGGCAGTCCACAAGTGACGGCATACCGCCGGGTCTGGGGTTCACACAACGTTGCTGACCGTTCAGCAAACCTTGGGTCAGGCCTGGTATCTGGAGTGTGCGGTGCGCAGAGGGTGCAAGACCAGGGGCACCCCTTTGCAGAGCCGCCGCCAGTGTCCGGCCCGGAAAGCGCCAAGAATCACCTCCACGCGATGCAGTGCGGAACACTGCATAGCCCAGTCGCATCCATCACTCAGTGGGGCTCGCCCACATCCGATGTCTGAGTCAGTAGCCGGCAGCCCTCCCCAATCACGCCTCAGTGCCCAGACACTAGGGGCAAGTCTGCCCATTCGCTGCGGAAGGAAGATCCCCCAGAAGCGCAGCACGACGCTTTGGGTCCTGTGCTATTGGGAATCCCACACCCGAGCACCAGCGCCTGCTGCAGGAGTTGGGCTTCCCAGGTGCCTGAATGTTCATGGTGCTATGTTTGATGCTTGCTGGGCTAGGCAAATTAGGAAGCGCAACCCCCTCCCGTTAACATAGGGCCCCCGTAGCTCATGGTCCCCGGCCCGCGCACAAAGATCGGGGATTGTGCCGGGCCTTCACGGGGCCCCTGTGCCGGGGCTGTCCGCCGGGAGTGAAAGAATCCCCGCATGCTCTCCCTTACGCGTGACCCCCCCCAGCTCGCGCCCACCACCAACTACTGTTGGTCACCGACCAACCGCCATCCATCACCTTTCAACGCCCTGGATGGATTACAACCCGGCAGCCCCCACGCAGGACTGTTTGCTGTCCTCAGCCAGGATACAACAACAACAACAACAACAACAACAACAACAACAACAACAACAACAACAACAACAAAAACAAGGACATGCGCTTCAGGACCGCTACAACATGTGGTGGGCGCGACCGCAGAGTTGTTGACATCCGCTTGCTCGGAGGTAGGGCCAGCCTTCGGTTTGAGGCAAAGGAAAATGGGGTTAGCCGTCAGATGTGCATCGACTTGGTCACGCCAACCCGTCCCTTTTAGGTGGAGGTGGGGAAGTAGTAGCTCTTGCTGGGATTCTTCACACGTCTCATCCTGCAAAGCCGGGGCACGGGATGCTGCTCGTTTCGTGCAGTATCAACATCGGCGTATGTGAGGGAGCGGCTGGCGGGCGGCCCCCCTGGTTCTGTTTTGGGAGGGGAGTGTAATGGGCAGCTTGGCCCCCACAACACCCGCAGAAATACTGGGGTAGAACAGAGATGTAGGTCGCGGGAGATCACAAAATGCAGATTGAAAATCTGAGATTTCCTGTGAATTCCATCGTTTTACTTGAGCATTTATCAGCCTTTTTTGTATATTGAAGCAATTGCATGCATTGTATTTAGTTGCCGTGTCATCCCACTTTCAGTGTTTGTTCTGTGACCTGTGAAAGAAATGTCGTCTGGACATTGAATATTGTAGAAATGCGGATCATAAGCATGGTGCCGTCTTCTTTGTGCTGATTGCGCGCAGTTCTGCGCTCGTAGTGTCAGATTTTGCAGACTTGGTCAAAATTGAACAAACGGCGAACTAACGGATTGAGAACCGGAACTTGGTCAAGATTTGAATGTTTGCCAAGGTGAAACATTTGGGCGGCCAAGACCTGTGGGGCACCGGTTCACCCGCCGCTCTCCTACCACACCTGCCCTCTGCCTGTTGCCAGACTCAAGGCACGGTCAAGGATGTATTAGAAAGGAGCAGGGGAGGGGGGGGGGGGTTGGCATGACACCTGGTTGTGTTGCTGTCTGCAGCTGGCGGTGCCTGTTGGCCTCTTGCCACTTACCGCTGCCCTTCCCTTGAACACTTTCCCTTTTCCATAGGGTCCCCATCAGCCCCTATGTAGGGGGGGGGGTCTAGGACCCAAAAAAATTGTGTACCAAAATGGCCCAACCAGATTTTCCCAATGGTAAATTTCATTTTCCCCACAATGGTCACTTTGGTCTTGGGGGGGAGGTGGGGGGGGTCAGGGGGGGGGGGATGCTCGTATGGTTGTCAGCCGTTCTAATAGATCCTTCGTCGTGGACCCCTCTGTTCCAGCCACACTCTTGCAAGGGTAGGGCCGCCTCAGTGCCCATGGGGGTTGGGAGTTGAGTTGGAAAAAGAAAAAGTCACCCACGAACCCATTTCGATACGCCTTCGGTGCGACTCTCCATTTTTGTGGGAGCAGGCACAACTGCCCCACACTTTTCCATGACTCAGGAGTCTGTGGGCATACACCTCCATTTTTGTCATCAGGTGAAATGGGTGTTTGTGGGTGGGGACAAGGGGGGAGGCAATGCTTTTCGTGCCGTCGAATGCCGGTTTGGGGGGCAGATCCAGGAAATCCACAATTTGGGAGAAACCCCCACAAAATGGATGGCTGGCGCCGCCAGATTTGCGACCCCTGAGCAAACTTTCCGGCACCTCCAACGACCAGTAGTCCTTTCACGCCCCTCATGGCTCGTTGCAAAACTGTCATCAGCTCCGCCGCTGCAAACCAAACTGGACCCTACTACCCGCAGTGTACCCCATTGTTACCCACCAAACCGCTGTCCCTTCTGTGCCAAACCGCTCTCGAATGATGGTCCAAGGCATGGGGAGCACTCATCCTGCGGCGCTTGCGGCGCGCAATTTAGGTAATTATCACAGAAAAAGGGGGAATTGTTCCCTTTGTGAACGGTACTTTTGAATGGAGAGTGGTTATCGCAATATTTTTGTCCTTTTTGAGTAGTGTGCCTCGCCGTTGTGCCAGTTTGACCTACTTCCTTGACCCAAAGTTGAGGGGAATTAGTGCGAAGCTAATTGCCCTGAGCCTGCGGCGCCTGCGGTGCGCAGGAAGCATTCCCATGGGCCGACACGAACAACAGTGGAAGGGAATAGGGGGAAGTTGGGGGGAAATGGGGGTTGGGGTGGGGGACTGGGGGAGGTGATTGGTAGCGTGGAACACCCAAGTAGTGACATTCCACGCCGGGTTGGAGGACAAGTCCAAGTATGGCAATCCGGTCATTGCTCGCCAACTGCTGCCAGACACCCCCGACCACCAAATCAGGGGCAGCTTCTGATTAGGCAGGGGAACAAGAACAAATCAAGGGAATTTTTGTGGGCTGCTTCAGGAGGGGTCTGCCTTGGGAATGTGCGGCGACTCCATTGTGTGAGCCCAAAGCCGCACGGTCGGCGATTGTGGACTGAGTCTGGCCTGACTTGGTGTGTCCACAAGCCTGAGCCCATGGCGGACGGCCTGTCATTTCCAAATTGTGTGCCATCCTCCCCAGACCCGGCGCCCACGGCCCTATGCACTGTGCCCTACGGAGACAAGTCGGTGCACATGCCCCGTCTGTGCCCTCGCAGACCGGGGCACAGTGGCGTCGGACAAGATCTTTGCCTGACTACTTATGGGCCTTCGTGGTCCCACCGCTCCCCCTTGCAATGCGGTGCTCTGATTCCTTTGGCTCTTCAGACCGCGTCCATCGAGCAGCCTCCGACACGTGGCCCTTCCTGTGGACAGGCCTGTGGCTGTCCACACGCGGACGCCGGTCCTGCTCCGGCCGCACATTGCCGGACGCCGAATCGGGAGATCGGAAGCGCTGCGGCGGCCGAGGCCCCTGGACCCCCGGCCCGACGCGGGGAGGCGTGAGACACGCCAGGGCCCACGATGCACCAGCATTGCCTTGTCCCAACCCCATTGCCTGGACCGGTCCCCGAAGACGGAGCTCCCTTTGACAGGGCGCTGTTCCGCGATGTTGCTCCCTTGGGGGGGGGGGGGGGCTATAAAGGCCGATCGAGTGTGCCGGTTGGTACTTGCAGGAGTACGCACGTGTTCGCCTTTTGAGGAGGGACTCCTGCACTCGTGGATGGGGGGGTTATATATCCACCCGTTGGGTTGGAAGGTGAAGAGGTCCAAAAAAAAAAAAACTGCGAGAGGTGGGGAGCCTGCTCGGCTACCCCTAATAACCGGGGGAATCATGTTTACGAGGTGCGAGTGGGACAGTTGTCCCGCTACTCACAAGGGCTGCTTTCGCTCCTTGGCGTCCCTCCCGTGCCGGTGCAGGCGGGGGCGAGGTGTGTGTGCCATAATCCTGAACCAGTACGGAGGGGGGGGGGTGCCCGAAAGGCTGAGTAAATGTGTCACGGGTACTCCCGCATGCGCACAACTGTCAGAGTTTGGGGACGAGGTGGGGAAACGGACTTTGGTAAGGGGGCGGGGGCCACCCACGTTGCTTCTGCCCCCGTGCGTCCACTCCACTGCCAGCGCCGGTAGCCTTCACCTTCAGTCATTCCCAGACCGCGAAGACGTGGAGGGTGCTCTCCACCGCTGATGTGAGGATGTCACACAGCGCCAGGGAGTTCCAGATCGCCAAGTGGTACACATCAGCGGTGCGCTGTGTTTCCGGGCATTTTGCATTTGGAGAAAAAGCAGGGGTGGTTTGAACTATGGTTTCCTTTGACCCGGGGGGCTTGAGATTCGCCCCCATTTCCAACAAAAAAAAATTTCCAAAAGAAATTTCACCAAAAAAATTTTGTTGGAAAATTTTTTTTGTTGGAAAACCCCAATTTTTTGTCAGACAAACTTTTGTTGCATGCAATTCGCCCCCCCCCCCTGTGTGTCCCTCTGCCGTGGCATACCTCCGCCTGTCGTGCGCGCTACCCCAATTCTTGTGGGCCGGCAGTGCGCCACGTGCTCTGTACGAGTTCACGCGGTCCGTCACGGGGTTCGTTCCGGTGGAATCCATCTGCGCAACAGCAGAGCGAGAGGCCATGCAACCGTGGGACCGGTGCTGATGGGGCAGGCGCCACATTGGACGGGCGGTGACAGGCCAGCAGGACCAAATGAACACACAAACCATGAGACCAGACGCACGCCATTCGTTGCACAATTATGTCGGCATCTGCACACCACCACACCCAACCCCCTGCTCCTCCCACAATGCAGGCTCGCAATCCAGGGAGGGTGCTGCTGCGCACTGAAGCCTCTTCGACCTGGCTCGACCAGCGATTGGATGCAATGCGCAGAAATTGGGCCGAGGGTCAGTCCGATTTCTCTCTGGCCACTGCATTTTGGAAAGAATTGCGCATTGCATGACTCGAATCCAGTGATTTGGGGGCAGTGTTGTGCGGAGGGTGACCCGGCGCCTTGTTGTCAGCCGACAGGGTGCACTACTGTCGTGGCGCTGGCAAAACGCTTCCCGCCGCCTGGGGGATGAAAACTCAGTGACACGCTGCTGCTTAGGGGGGGAGGGGGCGCAGGTATCTGTGTCGGTTTCATTGGACGGGGTGGGAGGTGAACAGCAACAGCGCGAAAATGATCCAGCTTGGACAACTCGGGCGCCTACGATGCAACCTTGGCAGAACACACGCACACGCACGCGCACACACACACGTCTATTGCGACGAAAAAAAAGTGTCAAAGACATCAAGTCAATGCTTTAAAGTACATGGGACGCAGTTAGCAGCTGCTAGTACCAGACAGAACAGGGTGAAGCGCAGCCCTGAACATACACTTACATACACTCAGCTGTCGGCTAGAAAACCGACAATACACAGCTCATACCCAGCGATTGGTGCCCACACACACACACACACACAGGCTCAGTTGCCGGAAAGCGCACCAGCGCGGAGACCGCAACTGCGCCCTGACCGCGACTAATCGAGCAGCAGACAAGCAACACCTTGTGGGGGCTCTCTCAGGGCAGGTTTTGGGGGATGAGGCGACAGCACGCAGGACTCCGCAGATATTGGAGAGGCTCGAAATTGCACGCATACCGACTGTCGGCGAAGATTCTTCTTAACCTGGCTCTTAGGCAACACTGGCATAACTGGATCCTTGTGCCTGTAAGCAGGAGATAGGCTGTGGACAGAGGCTGTCATCATCGGTGGATGTGTGGAGGGCTGTATCGGTCGAATCATTGCGAACGCCATTCTCGCACATCTGAAACCTGCCGCACTGACACCACTTAGCCCCAAGCTCAAACTCAGCTGCACCGCTTGAACGACAGCACATCCATACCTGATCCCGCCAGTGTTCGGAATAATGTTTGGTTTCTCCACCTTCTTTATCGCGGACTTTAATTTCGACAGCTCTGCACAGAACACGGCAGGAGGGGCAAGAGAGTTGCGAGTCATTTGACCGGTGCTTGGCGCGGTCTGACCATACAGTGAGCCACTCTTACAGAACTGCACCGCATTGCATTGTTTCCACAAACACCTGCCGTAAGAGGGGGAGTAACGGGGCGAGGCACAGCATACACGCGTCTGAGTAGATTTCTTATGAGAGAGGCAGTGTCCAGGCTGGGGCGTGGCAGAGGCACTAGGCCTTTTTGCTACTACGATCCTGATACACCGCAGGTTGCAGGACCAGGACCCGCCCCACAGGTACCTCCGCGTGTGACATGGCTGTTTTCCCCTGGGCCATTATCTGCATGCAACAACCTTACGCTCAGGGTTGATACATGGCAAAGAAGTTCTCTTCGTCGAACAATTATCCGTCTACAGATCAACTTTTTTGGTTTGGTTGTCACTGGGAGGCGGGGCCTCGGACACAGGGGGGCAACTCGGGTGCACGGATTCTCTGGCAGGCTCGGTTACACGGCCAGTGGCTGCAAACGCACTGCCGCACCTGCCTCTGGGCACGGTGCCAGCACTCACAGAGGCACACTGCCCCCTCCCAAGGACCACGGGAGATAGTTCTCCAAGAAGGCGTCGTTACGAACCTCATCCAGCCACGCCAGCCGCCAAGTCCGACGGTGGTTTCTGTGGTCCGACAACAATTGATGGCTGACACATTCCTGCCCGTGATTGCCTGTCAGCTGGCGTTTTGTTGGGGGTGGGGGGCGTGCGGGAGTTGGGGCAGAGTAGAGCAGAGGTGTCCCGACCACCTCAGACTCTGAGTATTTGGCCGGCTGCCAAGCAGCCATTTACTGGAGACAGTCGGTTTCTGATGAACTGAGGATGTGACCAGGGCGGGTGTCTCACCGCTAAGAGATGGTCTGCGCACCATGACACCACGCTGTCCTCAGATGACCGTTCCAGACATATCACTAGTATCCAGCACCGAACTTCATATCTCGTCAGGCACCTCACCTGTGCCGTGTCCCTTTTCCATTAGGGCCAGTGGCAGGTAGCGGGACATGGGCATGATGCCCGCTCCATATTCAGGTGACCTCTCACACCCACGACAATTGTAACCATTTTGCTGGTGAGTGTATGGACTGCATACTAATTGCCCTCCATCCTGCTTTGTGCAAACAAACAGTTGTATGCAAATATCCAGTACGCCTCCCTGTGTGTCAACGCATCGGCTTTTGCGATCTGTGGTATTGCAACACATCGCAATTGATGACTAGTGACTCAGACAAACACTCCTCTTGCTCACTGCCGAGACAAATGTGCTGTTGCACTGCAGAATTCCCTTCATCGAGAAAAGCATGCCTGCAGAGTTGATCGTTGCACCAGGATCCATTTACGCAATTGCACCCACATGCCCCAGCAATAATTGTGGCACACCATAGGCCCAGAGAGACCATGTGGCATGGTAGTTCTGTGAACCAATATTCATACTTCAGGGGGCATATGTGGTGTAGAGCCCGCTTGGTGATTTTGGGGCTTAGGCGTCAAATTGGGTTACAAATGGCCCTGGCCCACCTTGGTGTGGGGGTGTACAGAAATGATTGAAAGCTCCGAATGTCTCCCAGGTGCTCTAGCCCGGTTTGAGTCCAATCGTAACCCAATAGCAATAGACAAAATTGCAAACACACATTCAATTGGCACGCACCAATTCTCAATACAGGTCTACTGCTACTGCAGGCCGCCTGATCCGAATGGTGTCTCGAGCGGACTGGCTCCGTAAAAAAACCGCAAATGAAATGGAGGCTGCACCTCTGTTTTGGAGTGGCCAGAACCCAAAAGGAGGTTTTTGTTTTACGAGCAAAGCTGAGTTCCAGATGGACGATTGTTGAATAAATTGGAGGCCGCGAAGCAGTTGTATCACAGCGTCTCTCATCTCTGGCAGGCAGGAATCTGATGGCGATGCCGATGATGATGATGATGATGGCGGTGACAACGACGACGATGATGAAGATGACCCTGGTGAGCTTGAGATCCAATTGACCTGACGCACCCATCATCATCTGGAATCTCCTGGGCACTATCGTTCACAAGTTGTGAACAACTTGAACAGTTTTCCCGCTTTACACCACGAGAACGTGAAGTGGGGCCCGTTTCCTCAATAGCGACAGAAGGTTTGATGACACCCAGCAACAACAACCCACAACACCGACACTGTGTGCAACATGGGTGCACACACATTGACAGTAAAAATTCCGGTTCTCACCATTCTACCTTTTGGTTACTTTGCAGGGGGGCTGGGGGGCGGGGTTGGACGGGGGGATCTTAGACGAGGTAGGCTCCGCTCCTCCTTGCGAATTTCCTCTTGTAAGGCGTCCCTAGCCCTGATATAAACGAACCTTCGTCAATCTTTCGTTTGGCTCGCCTGCTTGCAACGATCTCATCGAGCCTAGAGACGAACATGGGTTCAGAGCTCCATGCCTTTCCTCTCCGCGCTCGCACAGAACGATTCCCCACGACCGTAGATTACAGTGCGCATTGCAGCATTCAAGAATGCCATGAACATTAGGCTAGTGCTGGGACACGTGCGGGAGATGGGAGATCAGTGGGACAGGAGGAGTATGTTCCTCAGGAGTTCAGGCTAAGAAGTCTGGCACTGTGATGCCTGCTTGGATTTGTTTCCTGTGTGTGCTGTGGTCGTATTATTCCTTGTTTTCTGTTTTGGTTGCAAACTGCCGTAT
This sequence comes from Eutreptiella sp. 'Long Island Sound 2002', assembly GCA_964036045.1. NCBI lineage: Eukaryota > Euglenozoa > Euglenophyceae > Eutreptiales > Eutreptiaceae > Eutreptiella > Eutreptiella sp. 'Long Island Sound 2002'. Next base: position 8,254,176 of record OZ038394.1, read on the forward strand.
TCCTTGGTGCCAGCTTCATTTCTTTTCCTGGTTTTGCTGAGCCTTTTCGTGAGAGGAGCTCAGTAGCTCTTCCGGTGCGGTTGTTGGATCCATCCCTCAGCCGTTCACCCGCTCAGTTGTGTCGGCAAGGTGCACTGCACTCAGGGTGCTCTCACTGCCTTCACCTCACGTGCTGTGGGGCGGCTGAACATGCGACTTACGCTTCATTGTGGTCCTGTGGCCTGGGAGGGTGCTTACCGCGCTGGCTTGAACCGCCTTACGCGGCTTCAGGCAGAATCCGCCACAAGTGGCGAAAGGTGAAGAAATTTTGTGTGTCCTGAAACGTTGCACCCAGCCATGGCTATCGGCTGCCCGCTGTGCACCTGTATTTACTTGGCTCGCGTGTTGGCGGGGGCTTGCAGGCACGCATTCCGGTGTCTCACTGTTGCCTCATCGCCTCTCAAACGGTCGATGATTTCCCATGGGGGCCTTTTTGTACCCCAGGAAGTGGACCGGGGGGTGCGGGCACACGTTTTGTCTGGGAGGATGGCTTGCTTACGACGTTTTACCGCCCAAAACTCTGAAAAGCCATAAGGGCATGTGCCATATGGTCTGTTACTCGTTAATGACAGTGACAGCGATTAAAAGTGCGGTTGCCCCTTTCCCCACGAGTGTACAGTAATACACATCATGCAACACGCCCAGCGGAATCCCTGGCACAACCATTATCCTGCGAAAGGCGTCGTGCCTTTAAGCCATGGGCCATACTTTGCAAACTGTCGGTTGAACGTCTTTTTGGCCTCTGCTCTTTTCTCTTTGACCTTCTGCCGCCGTGCAGAAATCGCTTTGTTCCGCTCCTGTTCGGTCTTCTTCGGCTTCTGCACAAACGACGCAGGGCACATCTGGCATGCACAGCAGCAACTGACTGAGAGAGGGGAAATGGGGCCGGGCAGAGACACACACTCACACATACTGCACGCCCCTGCGTTCGCTTACGAGCCCGTTGGCGTCCTCGTCCTTTTCCTTATCTGAGTATATTCCCTGCAACCCTCTCATCGATCCTCCGCCCCCCTTGCCCAACCTCTGCTTCGCCCTCCATCCCTCTCTGACCCTCCCTACCCTCCTCCATCCTGGGCAAGGGCATGACCCGCCCACCCCTCCTTTTCAGTTGGCAGCAGTCACATCTGAAAAACCTGCGGGTTGTGGGTGGTTTTAAGAAACCCCCCAACAGCCAATTTGGGCCCTAAACACTCGCCATCGAAGGTGCCAGTTGCGAGATATGATCAAGGTTGCTGCAAATGCACACATGGCAACCACACGCAGACATCCAATACCGCAAAACAGTACAAAATGGCATTTCTCAAAATGGCATTTCTTTGGCGAGCTTTTGCCAAAATAGGCGAGCCCCTTCCTCAACTTGCCGCACCCGTGGCTCGCCGCCACCGCAAGCTTTCTTCCTCAGATTTTCCGTGGGATGCAGGGTGGGAAGGCCTTGGGACGGGTAGGGGTTCAATTTTTTGCTGCTTCATCAGCGCTATTAGCCTAATCCACACTATCCTACCGTAGGTTGGTAGAGATAGACATGGGATACTGAGGGCCATCCCTGCATGCTCGTTCCACACATGGGGATAGTGCAGTTGGACATGCCTTGCCCAGGCTTACGCTCCGCAAAACTGAGCGGGGGAACGGATGGACGTTGCCGATGCACGAGGACTAGGTTTGGATTGAAAGGTTTGCAAGGCTCCCAAGCCACAAGGGCACGAGTAGTCTGCAGGGACCGGTCACAACGTCGAAAACGGCACCCTCCAAAACTGTCCAATCCCCTGTCCCTCTGTCCGTCCCTCTCTCCTGCCCTACCTCGCTCGGTCTGCCCCTCCGTCCGTCCCTGTGTTGCCCCATCCCTCCCTCCATCCCTACCTCCCTCACCCTCCTTCAGTACCTCCTCTCGGCCCAGAGAAAACTGCGCATTAATCAGGTTTCAGTGGGAGCATGGAAAGGGCAGGGTTGGCTTGAAGCGAGAGAAGGGCGGGGGCCACTGCACGCACTCCTTTCCGTGAAAGCCACCTTTTTGCGGTACAAATACCCTAAGGGGCCGCATTATTTTGAAAGGTTTGGTGGCCGGCAGAGTGCGCCGCGCTAGCTCTTGCACGTGACGTACTGCGGCAGTTGTTGGGCACTGCTCAAATGTGTTTCACCAGCGAAAAAGCATTCTGAGCCTGATTTTGAGGATGAACACTGCGCACTGCACATTGGAGGAGCAATCTGACGGAGTACACACCTACAGTAACACCCATCCATTGGGGTGCTGAAAGTGTGGGATAATCCCCTTTGCCCCCTTTCTCCAACAACTCTCTTGTCAACCCTGCCCCCACATGGCCACTGGATGCGCGGGTCAGCCTCCCTGGATCCTTTGGAAGTTGGAGGAGGCAAATCGAGCCACTGATACGCGGTGCCAAACCCCTTTGCGTCACCCCCTTTATTACCAATGGGATCCACTGCCCAACAGCCCGAGACTTAGTATTCTACAGTGCACCGCTCGATTTGATCCAGAGAAATCCTGGAATTGAGAGAAACCATTTTCAACACTGCAATTGTTTTCGTGTTTGATATATTCAAAAGCCACGACGGTCTCACTAGCTGTGCCCAATATCCCATTGCTTGTTACCCTCAGCCTAAGCCCGAGTCACGCACAGGTGTGCTCGGGGAGGGGGGGGGGAGGGCGAGGCAGCGTGAACGCTGTGCCTGCTCGCTAGACCACGAGCACACAGAGACTCAGGTTGCGGAGAGCGGACGCGCGCATGTACACTTTCAGTGTTTCGTGCACGGCATGTACCCCCGTCTGCACAGCCACGCACGCACACAGCGCATCGCCTGCTCTTGGCCCAAAGAGGCCCCCGAGACAGCCAGGGAAATACTCTGCCTGGCATCGCAATAGCTCTGAAGGTGGCTGGCAGACTGTGGCACCGTGACCAACGGCATGAAACCCCTCGCCCCTTCCCCTGATTCTGCAGAGCCAGCTCAAGAAGCCCACCCTCCCCTGACTTGCGGGGCGTGTCAAGAAGAAGAGCCTCCAATCGGAGCACAGATGGCTGCATCCACACCTTCCGGACTTCCACCACCTCCGACTCCAATTCGTCCTCTGACCATCCCTTGTCCGTCAACTACGAAATAACACAAAGGTCCGTGGCAGAGATCTGGATTGCAGGGTCCAAAATCAGCATAAGGGAATGGCGGAGGCCCAACGAATCCCTTCCCTTTCAGGAGTCGGGCAAAACAGTGCATCAATGTCTCGAGCCTCGGGCTGGCCTGGGTTCTCATCCAGAGGTTCCATGTCTGGACTATGCAAAATATGCTGAATTAGCGCCGCAGGGTAAATCCTTGAGTTGCCCTACAACTATTCGGCGCCCTGAGTGGGGGTGGCTCCAGAAAAGCAACACACCCCGGCAGCCAGATATTTCCGCATCTTGCGCATTCTCAGCCTTTTGTATGACCTGCTTAACGCTCCAGGTCAGTTGGGTGGAGCAGTGTGTGTTTGGGGGGAATGGGAGGTGAACCACAGAAATGGAGGGGGTTTGCCTGTCAGTAGTTCTGGTTTCATACATTTCGTTGTGTTCTGTGGAGGCGCGCCTCCAGGCTGCGTCTGCTTCTGAGGTGACGTTCGGGTGGGTGCAATTTTGTGCGTGAGAGTGGGGTGTCTGTCCCACTGCTCACAAGTGTAGCTGCGGCCATGGCGCCCACTTCCCTGCCAGCGCTGGCAGGCTTCATATTCAGTCGTTGCCAGACCATGCATTGTGGGAGGGTGCCCGACACCACTGATCCGGGAAATCGTGGCACAGGGCCAGAAGGCGCCGGATCACCAAGTGTTACACATCAGTGTGCTGTGTATCCAGGCATTTTGCCCGACGCTTGACCACGCGTTTGCATGTGTGGTGTTTTGTGGCGTCCGTGCTGCCTCCCTCTGTCCCTGCTGCCGGTGCTGACCCAGTAGCTCTGCCGCCCCTGAAGAGGCGGCCCCCCGAAGAGGATATTCGGGCGGGGGTGGGGTGGGGGGGTTCCCCTCTTTGCTGTGGCACTGCCCTGCGATGGCGGAGGGGCGATCGTACTGTTGTGCCGTTGCTCCGTTGCCGGGGATGGGGATTGCTGTTAGATGCTCCTACGCTGCTCCTGTGGCGCTTCCTGCTGCGGAGGGGGTCAGGGCGGCATTGCCTGTGCTTTTGTCTTGGGTGTGTGCGTGCGATATACGAGGGGAGAAAGGGCACGGTTTGATTGGACAAGCCCGGGTCCAGCAAATTGCTTCTGAGGGGATCGCAGCAGAGGCGCCGTCTGACCAGGCATCCACTTGAAGGGAGGGGGTGGGGTGGCCCCCCCTTTAGAAGTGATAGTTCGTCCCATCGCAACTGCGGCTGTCTGCCATCAACGGCCCACCAACCGTTTTATAACTGCCAGACCTTGTGCCCAACCACTTTTCCAACCGCCAGGAACCGTTTCGCAACCCCCCTTCAGCCTGCGTCTCTCTCAAGCGCAGCCCTGCGTCTAACTACACGCCGGTCGTTGGACAATCTGGTCGTTGCGCCAGGGGAGGGGAGGGTGGTCGATGCAATTGGAGTTGCACCGGGACGAGAAGATTCGGGCGATCAGTGCGCAGTCGAAAATACAGCGCACAGTACGACCTGCTCGGCCGAGGCTGAGCGGAAAACGTTCGTGCACAACCGGGGGCCGGGGGGAGGGACGGAACACCCTTTGGTACAAAATGTCGCCGCTTTAAACCTCTCCAAAGAAAATTTGCTGCGCCGAATTTCTGGTGACTGATATTCGATTTCGGCTTCTGCTCTCTGGTGTGCCTTCCCTTTTAGCCCTGTGTTCACACAATGCGGGGTGCTCACACCAGATTTGTGCCCGAACTCTGCACTCGCTTGTCGACTGCAATCAGTTTTGACAGGTATGCATCTCTGTCCTTGATTCTTTGGAGCTGCTTTGCGGCAATGTTGGTCAGTTCCTGCACAATTACAACGGGGGGCGGGACGAATGGACGGAAACGGGAGGCGTTCGAGTGCAGCGTCATGCTCAGACTCCACATTACCAAAGAACAGCGCTTGCGGACACAGAGCACCCCAGCCCGCAAGCTGTTGCCCCCCTTCCAAACTTGCAGCCGAGATGCTCCTGGGCCTTTGCTTCAAAAAATGGTTGCCCTCCCCCTTCACAGCACCCAACAGTCGGAGATCGGGCTGTCCTTTAGGAGTTGGGCTACCTTACATGCTGAGCCGCACTGCATCAGGAAATTGCTAGAACAGAGGATGGAAGGGGGGAGGGGTTTTGGTGGATGGATAGGTGGGTGGGCGGGTTCAGGCTGGACGCCCCCCTCCTCCAGTGGTGTCAGCCCACCATAAATTCTTTATTTTCCAGGAGTGGCCCACTGAAACACGTCACAGTAGCAACAGGACACAGAACAACCACAGTATGCCCCTTTAGCTGAATGCGAAACAGTAGGGTGCAATTGTGTCGCAATGGTGGTTACGATTTGATTTTCTGTCCAGGACGCTGTAACACATCTGACAGACACAATGCCGTTGGAGGGAGGCGGGGGATGTTTTGAACGGAGACTTTGGAATAAAAAGCAATGTATTATCATTTCCACAGCGCTGAGCAAATTTCCATTTCCAGATGAAAATTATGGTGGAATTATGTTGAATGCTTGAGCACGTTCAAAATGGATTCCATCTCAGAACTAGATTCAGGGCTTGGGCCGCAAATGGCACGTAGTGCATGCTGCAGGGCATATGGACTGTTGCGAAAAGGAACCGCTTGCTTTCACTGCAGAGGATCTGATCAAAGCAATGATGCTTCTCGGTGCAACCAGTGGCTTTCAACGAAGCACGGAAGGCTCGTCTTCTCTACGAAGAGCTGCGCCCTCGTCACAGCAAAGGAAATTGCGTCAACAACGGGCTGGTAAGATAAGGAAACATGACCCAGCGTTCAGCGAGGAAGGTGCCAATGGTGTGCACACCAGTGGTATTGATGCCATTACTTCATGAGAATCAGCAAAATAAACATCGCACCCCGCTCAGAGGTGCATTGTGTACTAGATATGTTACTTACACCGTTGTGACTATCGTAATTTCCGGTGCTGCCATGTTGAATTATGGCACACAATTTTGTCTGTTAGGTCTTGAGGGGGATGAGAACTTTCAGGATTTTGTGTTTTTGTATTTGTTCGGTTGTTGTACACTTTACAAGTGGTGGTATTTTCTTGGAGGATTTTTGGAGCCTTGAAGTTTGGGAAAGTCGCCTGCCCACCGCAAACCATTTCGCTTTCAATCCAACTACACTTTGTGGCACATCTCTTGTACTGTGTTACAGCCCCGTGGCGATTTAATACATGTCTGGTTCACTTTTTCCTGTCACGCTTGTTACCGCTACAAAGCCAAATGTAGTACTTCTCATTGAGCCGAACCTAACCTAAGAACTCACCTTGTTGCCCCCACCAACCACCGACTGCAGCAATAGCTACCTGGTTGGAGTACAACTGATGCTCTGGTTTGTTCGTGGTTTTTTTCAGGCAAAATCTTGAAGGAATTCTGCTTGCTCTCTCATTTTGAGTTGCCATCTTTGGTGGCCCGTGATCATGCAGTGATGATGCGAAGAGGTGGTGCAGCACCCCTTGAACCCCCGCCAGTTTTCTGGGTGAAAGTGGCAATTTATTGCAGGGAACCACCTTGTTGTGCGACCTCAACACCGTGGTATCGAGTGATCTGTTGCAAGGTATTGTGTAGCCAATGGGGCCCTTGTACTTTCTTAGTGAGGTTTTTGCCGAGCCATGGGTGGCCTTGAAGGTATGGACCTCTTTGTGGTCAGGGAATTGGGTGAATGGGTGGTGTGCAGACCGTCAGAGGGCCCTTTCAGTCGGGGCCCACACCCCCGTAGGCGCAAAGCTGGAGCGAGCAGCGCAAGATGTGGGGGCTTGGTGATGTCCCTATGATGTGACTGATGTCTATTTGAGAACTCTGTGAGTTCCACTTTCCGGAGCTTCGGAAGATGTGACGGTCTCGGGGGGTCTTGGGGGGGGGGGTGGTTCCAGAGAAGTGGGGGCCTGGGGTGACTAATTGGCTTTTTATTTTGTCCTAAAAACATGCCTCACTGAAGCAGCCAGCCGCTGCCCACTTTATGGCATGAGCATAGAAATCACAAACAGCTGGAGCAATTTCTGGCACCATTGAGTCATTTCTTATGCTTGTCGACGTCTTGCCAAGGTATTGGACTCTGAAGCCAAATGTCATACTTAAGATGTAGTGACTATTCTGGAATACGTTGGTCTGTTGCCTACTATTGCGTCCCCCATGATGCCAGGAAACAAGATATGCTGGTGGCTGGCGTCAAGGCAATCAGCGAAGCCTTGCTTTCTGCCAATGCACTTGCTCTCCCTAAAACTATATATTTGGCTCAAGCGCTGAAGGGCAGAAGTGCTCTCTTGACCCTCCGCTTGGAGCGGATAAGATTGGTGCAGCAGGAGGAGGAGATTTGAGTTATGGCTGAGAGTAAAAAGTGTAGTTGATCAGCCCCAATAACGGACACATTTGTCAAAGGGTCGATTAGTATGTTGGGCAAGTGCTAGCAAAAAGGGTCAAGAAATGTCGGCATACCAAAAGTTAACAATAGAGGACAAATGCAAACATCGCCCGGCTTGGTTTCGACAATTGTTTCGGTTCAGGGTAAGTAGGCAACTGCGATTTTGGGGCTGCTAGTGTGCGGTGGGTCAACGCAATTAAGGTAAAGCGCAGTCGGAACCTTTGGTGAACTTACCTAGTTTAACACAACAACCTACCAAGAGCTACTGGATTGCAACCAGTGAAAAGAGGATTGGGACTGCTGGTGGTGGGTGGGGGGGGGTTTGCCATAAAGGCGGTGCCGGCTTGTACTTCCGGGTGTACGCACTCGTTTGGGAGCTGTTGGTTGTGGAGGGTCGTCAAGCTAGTCAGCCTAGCCCGGTTCCCATAAGTTCAACAAGGATTGATATGGACGCAAAAGGAGGGGTTATTGTTTCGCTCCCTACCACCAACTCACAAGAGCACGCTCAGCACCAACACAACTCCTTAGCCAAAACTCAATTGAACATGGGATCAACATACCTCATGGGCTTCGGGCTCCGGGTTATATGACATTCCAGAATGTGGGAGTTCCACTGCAGCTCTCCTTCCAGGCATTTTCTTGTTGCGAGACCGCTGCGTGCGAAAAAAGGGCTCGCCGGCGACCGCAGTGGCCGAGGGCAAATGACATACGGGAAGTGGTTGCTCACAAAGTGGAAATGCAGAAACCAACATGGGGTCTAGGGAGTTTATTTTTGCGACTCATTGGGTGTCCATCCATTTTTGGTTAACAAAAAACAAACCATTGTCTGTTGCATGGAACCTGCCGGCTGTACGGTATTTTGGGGCATGTGGTGTGGTTGGAAACATGCCTCGGCGTGCGCTAGCGTGTCGGCGGGTGGTCCTCAAAAAAAAAAAATCACACCATTGGTGCGACCATGGGATCTTTGGGAGTGTTTGGAGGCGCCTACCCCAGGTGCCGGTCGAGTGGAACCTTCAAATGAGAAGTGACAGATGTCCCTTTTCCAAGTGGTTTGTCATTTCGTTGCAAATGGATGGAGACAAATTGTTGGTCTTGATGCCAATGCTGTCGTGACCACAATGGTGTTCTTCACGGTCATCACTTGGCGTGTATCTGCCGATGGAAAGCAATTGGAAATCCGAAGCACCAACTCACTGGTGGCATCGACATTCACAACACCTATTTCTCAGTAGCCTCTTCTCATGGAGCCCGGCCAATTGCTCAGAACAAGTGATTCACGGGATGCGGGCAATTGAAACAAACACACGATGGCCATCGTGTGCTTGTGTCTTGCTTGCAACGTGTACCACAAGTCTACTCGCTTTCGACTCCGTGTTGCACTAGACCGGGTTGTAGCGCACGGGCCAAAGCAAAAAGGGGCATTATGACGATGTTGTCCCCATGTCGCCCCAAGCGCCCAAACGTTTTCAGTGATTTCATGTGGCCACCGAAGAGCATAACATCTTTCATTCCAGGGAAGAGGGGAAAGCGACACGTTGTCACTTGAGTGGACTCAAAATTGTTTGGAAGTTCCTCCATGCACTACAACTCAATATTCGCTGCAAGTTCGGGCCACACCATTTGTGTTTTGGGGAACGGATGAGTGGTGAAAAACGGCCCTGAAACGGGCTACCAACACTTGTTGGCATCTTAGGAGGTACTCGAACGAATTTGGAAAATATCACATTTCGACCAAATTGTGGCCTGAGCCACGTGTGCGCAAGCAGATGAGGGATCACGGGGCTCAGTGTCGGCGCACTCCCATGGTGGGTATCCACATACCACCGGCTCTTTCCGCTCCATTGGCTTGGGTGTCGTGGCCCACACGTCGAAATTAGCCGTCGGACTATTGAGTTTCAGCACCTTTGCTTCATGTCTACGGCATACAAGGGAAGCTCGAGAAAACCTTTGCAACCAACGTAGCGACCCGAAAGTCAAATTCAACCCTCCAACACCCCCGATGGATCCCCCGATGGAAGCATCCCCCGATGCAAAATCCCCGGCATCGTCTTGCAAAGGTGCGCAGGGTTACATGCATGTAGCGGCCATTGAATGCTCGTGCAATCCGATGCACCAGTCGTATCCCATGGTGGTCATGGCGCATTCTTCATGAACGTCGCACAACGCCGGTTTACTTGACCCTCGTGCAAGCGATACCCCTTTACCCTAGGGAAGATGATCCGTTTAGGGGTCGGGCCGATTTGCCCCCAAAAGCAAACAACAATTCCACCCGTGGCATGGTGGCACGGGATGTTGAGCACCGCCTATGCACCGTGCATGCGAAGTCATGCATTCAATGAGCTGCCGGATTGCTTGGCCGGAAAAACCTTACACAAGGGGGGATTTACTTCCACTTAGTCGTTTCAATCTCCTATTCCCCCCGTCCCCTTAGCACACGTGCGCGCGACACGCATTACTCACGACAAACTTCAAAACCAGAAAGCGCCCAAAGGGAACACCCACACAAGTGATCCCGCCTACCTTTGAGCAAGCCCCTTGGCCATCCGACTAACAACTTGGTCATGCGAGGACTTGTGCAAGGCACATAGGCGGGCCAACCCCTTTGGTATTGCAAAGACACACCTGTGTTTGCGAATCTTCGGCTTCCCTGCTTGCTTTTGCAGCTCTCGCACGGTGAGTCCATGTGCTTTATGCCTAGCCCGTATCTCATGACCTGGTGGTAACTTCTTTTGTTTGTTTTTGGGCACCAGCGTACTTCTCGTCATTTCTAACCCCACGAATGCCTCTAGTTGGTTCCACAAAAAGCACTGAAGATAAATAGAGGTTCTAGCGGTGTCGCTTTGCCACAACCTTGAGCAACCTTGATCTATCGCCTGGGGCAAGAGAACTAATGCCGGTCGTGCAAGCAGTTGTGTGAGCAGGCATCGTGATGTTCGTTCATCTTGGCCTCATGAATGGACAAGACTCCCACGAATTTGTTGGGCACTCGACAAAGATAAGTTGCTATTGGTGGTATCTCAGAAATCCTCTCATTTTGAAAGATTTTATGGAGCTGACATTGATGGTTCCGTTGCACAGGGCTGATTTCGACTCACTTGCTTGATTGCAGTTACAGTCATCATCTCTACATACCAGTCATGTTGGTTTTGTTCGAAGGAATACCAGTCAACTTGTTCTTTGGCTGAAACGAATTTCACCCTTTTTTTGGTTTTGCAAACGCAGCAGTTGAGCGTGGTTCACCGATATTTCCTGTCTTGGATGTCATTCACGCGCTCTCAACGGTTACACGAAACAAGAAAACAAGGATTCAGGCGGGTTGCTTCTTGGATCAACCTTCGTCCTGTGAGTCACCATGTACACGGCACAGATTGTACGAGGGAATTATCTGTGAAATAAACTATTGCACTTCCTAATTTCATAAATCATCGTTATATCCAATTTTAGTTGATTTGAGGGCCGGTAGAAGCCAGGATGCCGATTCCACTTAGTGCATTTGACGTCGCATGCACTCAAGACGCAAATGACAGATGACGGCTGCCAGCCTCCGAGTGCCCCTTTGCTCTTTGCTGGTGCAAAATTGTTGCAATGTCTTCTACAACATTCTTTCTGTGGTCTATATCCTTATCTGTCATCCAAATTGCGTACCCGCCTGACTGTAGAGCACAATGTCTTTGTTGCCGCTCAACCGTCTTCAATATTCCACCATCGAGGAGCAGGGTATGTTGTTTCGCTTTCATAACTGCGAGCAAGGAATGGTGAGACGAGTTATCCGCGTTCGAACACGTACATGTACTTCCGACGTTCCTGTGACGCGTGGATGGCTTACCCTCGAAACCTGTTCACAGGTCCAGGAGCACGTCGGAACCCTGCCAATGCGGTGTTGGTCGCTGCTGTCGCCACTGTAGTGGCGACTGTGGGCGTGGCTTCCTACAACCTTGGTGCTGCCCACACTGCCAACAGCCTTCAGCTGTTCACCCCTGTGCAGACGGTTTCCACTGCCGCCCGCCCCGTTGCCTCTTTGCCCTTGAGGCAAACCGTCGGCAGGTCTGCTGTGGGCACTTCAGGTGTGCTGCCTGTCTCTCTAGGTTCCTTGCTTGTTTACTTTGACGGTTGGTTCGGTGACACCTCTGTTTGCAACTGTGCTCATCCGTTTTCCTTGTCCAATCTTCAGCCCCTCTGGCAGCCAGTGGATCCGGCGCGTACGCACCAGGTATGGCCTAACTCCGCTCCTCTGTTTTGGTCTCGGCGAACAGACATATCGGAGTGATCGGATGCCGTCGTTGACTTTTGTCGTCCGTTTGCGAAGTTTGTCTGCGCCACCTTGACACATCACGTCCTTCTCACTTTGTTACAGAGGCTGTGGCACTTCCCCAGGCAACCTCCCAGGTGTGACTTTGTGCGGCCTCCTGACTTTGCTGCTGCGTGACTCTTTGTCGTTGGTTTCTCAACTCTTCAATTTCTCTCTTCCAGATCAACAGCGGTGTCTGGTCCATCGTCGGATTCGGAAGTGTCATCACTGCCGCGCTCCTGTTTGTGTGGAACCGCATGCAGGGTAAGCAGGTATCCCCCGCAAGTGCACCCGACCAACCCTTGTCATATGCAACCAGTGTGCGACGCCCAAGGCCGCCAACAAGCCAAGGTTGGTTTGGGAGGAGAGTGTCTCTCCCTAAGACGCACACGTATCTCCTCCTTCTGGACTGTTCTGTCTCTGCAGACCGTGGCTATGGCTGCCACTACTGCTAACAAGGAAGGCTTCGAGATGCAGCGTGAAGGCGTCAAGAAGGCTGCCGCCGACACCATTCTGACGCCCCGTTTCTACACCACGGATTTCGACGAGTGCGCTCAGATTTTCTCCAAGGAGTTCAACGAACACTTGGACATGAAGGAGTTGGAGGCCGTGCGAGATGAGTTCGTCAAGGATTACAACCAAAACCACTTTGTTCGCAACGACAACTTCAAGGCGGCAGCATCCTGGGTCGACGGTGTGTTTCCCGTTGTGCGATACTCACAAATGGAAGCATAATCGCCCTGGTTGCGGCCAGGGCAGAGAAACAAACGACGTGCTGTGCTCGCGTTGTCTTTCACTGTTCGGTCACCGGTCAAACGAAATTGACACCTGAGGCCTTTTCGTTGTGGCCGCATGTTGTCGGGTGACAGCCGCAAGATTTCCCTTGAGTCCTTGGAGCGATCTTGCACTGCTTTTTGTCAGGTGACAGCCGCAAGATTTTCGTTGAGTTCTTGGAACGATCTTGCACTGCTGAGTTCTCCGGCTTCTTGTTGTACAAGGAGCTGGGACGCCGCCTGAAGGAAATCAACCCAGTTGTGGCTGATATCTTCACCCTCATGTCCCGCGACGAGGCCCGTCACGCAGGTTTCTTGAACAAGACTATGTCGGACTTCGACCTGGCTCTGGATTTGGGCTTTTTGACTAAGCACCGTGAGTACACTTTCTTCAAGCCTAAGTTCATCTTCTACGCCACTTATCTGTCGGAGAAGATTGGATACTGGCGGTACATCACCATCTACAGGTGCTGTCACGGCTCTCTGCCTACTGTTCAGGGAAGATGTCCGAGCATATCTGGGGAAGCGAGCTTGGCAGAGGCCTGCATTCGCCAATTCGCGTACCCTCACGCTACAGGCACTTGCAGAAGAACCCCGAACAGCAGTTCAGCCCTCTGTTCCAGTACTTCGAAAACTGGTGCCAGGATGAGAACCGTCACGGTGATTTCTTCTCCGCCATTCTGAAGACCCAGCCCAAGATGCTGCAGGGTTGGGATAGCAAGTTGTGGTGCCGCTTCTTCTGCCACTCTGTGTACATCACCATGTACCTGAACGACCACCAGCGATCTGCCTTCTACGAGCAGTGCGGCCTGAACACCACCGAGTTCAACCAGCACGTCATCAGGTGTGACAGTGACAGAAAATTTGGCCATTTTAAATCCACGCATACGCCGAACGTAGCACGCGGGCCGTCCCAGCATGGGGTCTTGTTTGGTGCCCCCTGTCCGACGCACTGTTTCTCGTCACACATTATTTTCCTGTTTCGCAAGAGAAAAGGCATTCCATGCAACCATGCAATCTGTTTGCAGGGAGACCAACAACACCACCGCTCGTATCTTCCCTGCTGTGCCCAACGTCAACGCTCCTGACTATTTCCCCAAGATGGACCAATTGGTCGTATTGAACAACAAATTGGCGGAGATTGGTGCCAACGGCAGCCCTGCCGCTTTGCAGAACGTCCAGAAAGCCCCAATCATTGCCCAGATGGTCGGTATCATGCTTGACCTCATGTGGGCTACCCCTATCGAGTGCGGTACCTTGGACAGAGAGGAGACCCCCAAGCTTGAGTACGTGTAAGTATATGGGACCACACGGGGAGCCGCGTGCCCCACATCACCTCGGCGTCCACCCCAACCCCTCTCTGCCTTGGAATTCCACTTTTTTCACAGTGCTTCAACAAATCCATGCAGTCCCTTTTGTCTGCCGTGCAGTCCACGTCACAGCCCGATCTGGTCGGCTGTTCCTTGTTATTCTATCCCCTGTGACAGGATGGGGAGCCCCCCCCTGCTTACCCAAGCCGCCATTGTGGGGTTCGCGAGGCACGCCCCCTGTTTGCTTATCTGGTAGTCGAGTGTTTAATGCACCACAGAAACCCCCTTTTTTTGGGTAGTTTTCCGAGTTTGCGTTCTGCTGTGTCGTCTCGTTGCTGGTGGACTCAGTGTGGACTCGCGTGGCTAGTTGTGTTTTTGGGTCAGCCTCGACCTTGTCTAATGAGTCTACCCTCGCAGCGTAGACTTGAAGACGGAGCCGTCGTCTTGTCCGTCCTTTATAAAAAAAACCAATCCAACCTAATACGGGGCTCGGAAATGAGTCTCAGGGAGATCCATGATATGTGTGCATCTAGTCTGCCCGTGGTGCACCCTAATGGCTCTTCAGGCGGGAGCACGAGGAAAAATGCGCTTGTTCCCCGCTGCAGGGGCGTGTTCATGAGTTCTGGGCGTGAGGGAGACTACTGCTGCTCCCCACAACACACACCTCCCTGGATCATACATCCGCGCATCAGCCCTACTGTTGTTTTAATTTTAACACATTAGGGGGAATGCGCCCGGTTTTTTTTTTCCCTGTCCCACTTGCCCACCCACCCCAAGAAATCTGCCTTCTGCCCACTCAGAAGGTGGATATCCACAACTCTTTCATCCAGCAGCAGAGGTCCCCTCACTGCGGTGGGACCCAGCCGTGCAAAACAGAGGCAGGCTTGAACGCACGAAGATTATGACATGCGTCCCCCTTCACAAGTTATTCTGAAGCGGAAGCCCAGCTCATCTATTTCAGCAGACACCCCTGCTTAAAAAATTTTCTTCATATTCCTGTATTCTTTTTAGTACAATCATCTCATCCTCTGCCGACACACCAACAACATCTCTTACTCACCTCACCCATGTCCACACCCACATCACCATGTAGACCTCCCTTGGACTGTTTTCTTTCGTTGTTTGGAACAGTGCAGTTTTTGGGTGGCATTGACAGATGGCTGACTGGTTTGGTGTCAGCATTTGGCCGTCATATTTTTCAGTTGCTTGTGCTGTATGTCATTGTGGAACTGCTTGTGGCATGGGTTGACAAGCTGGCTGCTTCTTGATCAAACCAGCAGAAATCGGTCCAAGTATGCACACCAAATAGTTTGCAAACAGCTAAGTGCACAAGAAAAATCAGCAGTGTTCTTCAATTTTTCTCAGCAACATGCGGCAACATCCTGCCAAAGACAAGGAATTAAGCAATTCTTGACATTTTTCACCACCAAGCAATGGTTTGCCAAATTAGCGGCCCTGACAAAAATTTCACATGCCCAGTGTATTGCTTTGATTGCCCGCCAACAGGTCTGGTTAAGCATTTACTCCTACCGTATGTATCAATGGTCAGTAAAAGTGAAGCCTGCTACGGGGCAGAGGAGCTATGTTTGTGGTTTGCAGGGTATCGGGTGGTGGGTGGAGCAGGCAGGTTTGATCACTGATGACCAGTGAATCAGGCTGTAGTCAAAAAAATTTACAAATCACTGACAGAACGCTGCAGTGTCCACACGCCATGATCAAATGGCCAGAGGGACTAGCTGAGCACAGAGCGACCAAAACCAAAAGGCAGGTCTCTATCTAACAAAAAACCCTTCCCCGCTGTCACAGTTGGAGTAGGGCAATCAGCAATTTTAGCTACCATGGATGTCAATCAGTTGAGCAATTCCATGTTACATGAATGATTGCAAAACTGCAGGTGGTGGATTCTGTGGTGTACAGGTTGAATGGATCTTGTATTTGAGGGAGTTGAATATTTTCGTTGAAAAATGCAGTGGGAAAGCCCCACATGAAGTGCGAAGGAGTGTAGACACAGAACAGGATATTTGTTGGCAGGATGAGTAGGCAACAATTCGAAAAACGCTCTGAGTACTTAGTTCCTTTTCCTGCTGCAGTTTTCCAACATTGTGGGGTTTGGTGCGAAAAAGAGACAGTCAACTTAGGGTAGCGTGATTGCGCAAATGCAGGATTTTCACCATTAGGCAGTTAGGGGGTGAAACGAATGCTCAAGAGCTGGGCAGCAAGTGGATAATGTCATACCATGCATTTCTTGAAGGGTTTGCCAGAATAATCAATTCTTGGTTGTTGTTCCCAAACAATTTAATTATTGGCCAACTGGTTTTGCAACAAAAATCTTAAAAAGTCCAAAATTTTTCAACAATCTTGCAGCTAGAAGACAGGTTGCTCCATTGCTTGTTGTTCCGTTCTCGATTTTGCAGTTTGTTTTGCTTCCAAAGAATGACGCCACCGGGATCTAACAATCGTTAACATTGCTCATTTCTTGGGTCGCTTGTCACATGCAAAACTTGTGCGTGCTTCTATTGCATTTATCAACTCAATTTGCTATCCCAACTTCAGCTTCAGCAACTAGCAAACCCATCAAGAAGTCCAATTTTAAAGTCCGAGACATTGGTGTAAGTTTGCAGCCATCAAAACAACGCCCACAAGACATGCAACGCCAAGCCTGCTTCTTGGTCTGCAAAAAAAAAGCACGCAAAATGAGCTACAAACCGTTAAAGGGGATCGTTTTTGTTCCAATGCTCATACATCGGATGGTCAGCCATGTAGTGAGTCATCGGGCGTCGATGGGTTGGGTGGTCAACAGCTTGGCGATGGTTATTTTGATTTGTATGTGACAGAGGGTAGTGCAGTGGCGTATGCGTTCATGCTTGGTTCGCTTTTTTGTACTTTGAGTCATGACAAAGACTGTTTGCGCCTTTTTCCCATTGAGTTTGTGCATGGAGCTTCACACCGTGTGCAAAATTTCTTCCCGCAAAACACATTATGTTTTTTTAGAAATAGAACATACACCTGTAAAGATACGTAGTTCAGAGCGCTGCCTCATTAAACCTTAGACAACAATGTTTATGGTTGAAGTTCACAAAAAGGTTTCGGTGGTGAAGATTTGTGCAAAAAGTTGTGAAGTGGTAAACATTTCTGAAGAACAGGCAGCATTTTGGTCCGAGAGCGAAAATAGGTTTCAAAAGATAAATGAAAAAAAACTGTTGGAAGCTCCCACATGCAGCTTGCACTAAAACCTTTGTAGAAAAACAAAATACAACCGTTTTGGTTGAAAACTTTCTAAATTGTATATGTAGTTTACAACCTAGATACCAATGAATGATCGCCAATTTTACCCTACAGGTATTTGATCATTTGCACGGAAAATCACTTTTGATATGATTTTAATTTGGTTTTAACAACCTTTGTTGTCTATGGGGCCTACATTAGGTCTAACTTTTTGTTATATTGTTCCACTAGATGTCATACATCTCCTGGAATAAGTCGCATGTCTTCTGGAACAGTATACATTGCTCGAGAAATAACAGCTATACTGTTTCGGAAGATGTATTTTGTCTACCACTGACGGTGTGGAAAGGGACAAAAGCGGAGAAAAGCGGAGAAAAGCGGAGAAAAGCGGAAGGAAATGGTAATTAATATCGGTACAAATGGTATGCAAGTGCCCAACTTCATATACAAAACACAACACGTGGAGAAAACTCTTTGAACATTGTCTCAGGGTCAACGGTGGTGGGACCACACCGTTGACATGTACCTTGTGCGTGCTTTCCTTCATATCACTATTTTCCATATAGAAAATGAACGGTCGACATCACAAAATGTATGTGGAATGGCAACAATTCTGCGGGCATATCTATGCATATGGGGCAGCCGTTCTTTCATGGCTTCCTAGCACTGCACAATATCAAATTTGGAAATTGACAGTTGCACATTCGCTTGACACAAATCCTACTCACCATTATCTACAATGATACTTTGCAAATTGTCCCGAAAGATGAGAGCCAACTGGTTAATGTCGCTAGGAAGTAGTGCCATAGTAGTGTGATCTAACATACTTGCTTACTTTGCCAACTCCATGTGTTTGGTGACATAGTTTCACAACTTTTCACATGCACACTGCACAACATCAAGCAGCTTTAGCCGCCAAGCTTCAGCATCTTATATAGCTGCCCCATTTGCAGTTTGCCTATTCAAGCGACGCTCGGTGTTTGACCGCAGTTTTTTGGAGTCTACAACTGCACAGAGAGTGACATGCAAAATAATCCTCAGATCACCTGGCAACCTCCATGCCTGCAACTTCTTGGAACTTTGTGAATTGGATGACCACCCATGACGAACAGCTTCTATTTTCGCAATGTACAATGTACCATTGTGTGGCCAAAAGGCCGGTGGGTCCATGTGTATGTACAAAGAGGGAACAAATCAAAAATGTATCGCAGAGCACAGTGAATTACTAAAAGAGACATATTGAATGACATCACCGCAAGCCTTTTAAACCCAACCTTGTCGAAACAACCACCATGACCCTTGAAGAAGATGTTGCAAAAAAAAAAACACGGGAAAAAACAAAAACTGTTTACTTTCCGGATAGAAAAGCAGGAAAATTGGAAGCCTCCGGAAAGATTCCAAAATCTAGAGAGCTAGGATGATTGTAGGTTTCAACAAGCCCGCCGTGTGCCCCTCCGTGGAAACCATGGGCTACCTGCGATGTGACCCCCCCCCCCCTAGATGATGGTCCAAAATGCAGAAAAGACAAAAAAAACAATAGGCAAGAATCATCGTGGTTCTTACGTCACAAAAAGTATCCAGCGCACACAAATCAGTGCTAAAGTTGGCAAATCCAGCATTTGGAGTGTTCTTCTCTAGATGCACCTTGTAAATAAAACAGGCAGCAGCCCGTCTCTAACACCGAGTAATTGAACAGGACAAAGCATCCAAGGAATCCATTGACACAAACCAAAACACGTTCCAACTCATTGTGGGCCAGGATGTGCAGCGGCGAGAGGCCAATCGGCACCGCCAAAAGTAGCCAACCCAACACCATAGCCTTGCTCAAAACCTCCCTTACCGAGTGTTGAAAAAACCTCTGCAACTGTAAACAAAAAAACCTTGATACCTGGTCACAAACCCCGCTCCCCCCTATGGACAACCCTCCCCAAAAAGAAACCCAAATGAAGAAACTCCCTCAGAGGGGGGAAAGAGGGGGGAGGGTCGTTCCTAATCTAGGGGAGGATTTCCTCCCCTACCGGCACAACCCCATTGGCCCACACGTGATTTCACCTCAGCTCCCATGGGCATTTCTCATAGTGCCTTAGCACAATGCCTTCCATGAATGTCCCAGCAATACCTTAATGCTTGCCATCCCTAGGATGGCACACCCACACCAACACATTGCCATAAACACGGCTTGCCACCCTTGGCGGCGAGCAATGCTACACAATCTCAAATATTATTACTTATTACCTTATGTTCTTGTGCAGCGCCAATCGGTGGTATTGTATTTTTTCAAACTTCTCTTCTTAAGAACCAAAAAAATCATACAAAAAACAACCAAAAGACAGAGAACAGGGCCATACACAAACAAAAAGATAGCACCAAACAACATACACACCACAGACAAGCATGACGACTCCAAACACAAAACCCGTCCTCCCCAACACACACACCATCAACCCCCACACAACACACAAACCAAGGTGCCTGTGCAGATCTATCTATCCATTCTGTCAATAGAAGAAGTAAAAACGTGAAATTTGGAGCAGTACGTAAAATTGCGATTATGCACAGGAAGAAAATTTTCACAATCTTTCAATTTTTGTCAATTGCGTCATATTTGGTCACTCAGGTCTGAACTGGTTGATGTACCGGAAGACCAACAAGATGGGAAGACTGCTCCAGCACGCACAGATGGGAGACATAATGCCAAAAAATAAAGCAACAGGTCAATCCTAGAAATAACCACACAGCACCTTGACCTTCTTTCCCAGCAAAGCAATGCAAACACCTGCAACAGCAATATGAATAACAGGTATTTGACAAAAGTAAATGCTGATCCCATTTCAAATGTCCACAGAAAATGGGGGGAATGAATGCTCCATATTGATATAATGATTGTGTTGTCATGGATTCTGGCTCTGTTCGCACAAATCAATAACACATGCCAAACAAGCCAATATCTGACTGGTTATACAGCAGCCCTGACCCAAACGCTGAGATTCCAGAAGCTGAAACCCCCTGGCCCCCCCGCAAAGAGATAGAAATGCATGATGCTGCAAACACAAAAAAATCAGATAGATTATTAGGCAGAGCCTGGGTCGTTTTTTTTAACTGACAACCTTTGTTTTTTTTGGGGGGGGGGCATTGCATTTGCTGAACTGATGATCACCTACAAGAAATGTGTTCATCTTCTTGCAATGCTTTTCAAAACACATTTTTCGCTGAATATGTTGCATGCTGCTGAGAGAAATAGCTGGAAAATCATGTTTATGCGCTGAACAAATGCACAAAGCAAATTGCCCAGTTTGCCAAACATCACAAACTAAAAAGAAAAACTGGACTTGGTCTTACTTTCTGTGAACTCAACGCATTGAGTGGTACTGCAAGCAAAGCATTACAGTGACCAATCTGCAGCACCAAACATTTTGCCCTGGCATTGCAGAGCTACCAAAGGCTACATATTCGTGAAAACATCAGTTCCGAAATACCTCAGTAGCAGTCCAGAGCTCCTTTAATGCCTCTCGTGTGTCTTGTGTCAACTGCTTGTCCACAGCACACAAAGTGGCAGGCAGACCACAATCCTTCGCTGAGGCCAATACCTGCTCACTTGGAGGCACCAAAAGCGAGAGGGTGTTCAATGTCTGCTGTAGGATGTCTTCATCAGGCACCTAAACAGTTTTGGCGTAGTTATGAAGTATCAAGGCTTGTGATCAAGGGTCCAGCCTCACATGCCACCACCCTGTCTTGTGCATCCCTCAGCCCATATGACATGGGACACCTCCCTTTCTTCCAATGCACTTCCTCTTCTGCCATGGCAACCTCCAGCTTGTAGGAGTCCAAGACCGTGTGAAACACCCGTGTTTCGGAGGAGGCAGCAGGTGCTTTGAGTTCATACCCCCTAACACAGGTAGGCCTCCCACCTTTGGCTGTCCAGGGCTGGCACTGATTTGCATTTTCGAGGAAAGGGCGCTAAATGTGAAGCTCGTAATTCATTGCGGGCCTTGATGGCAGAGTGAAGCAAACACCATTTAGACAAAATTTACCATCACAAATAACTGCCTACTGCAGTCATGGTGTTCAAATGGCTCTGCACTCTGTGCTCTGGCTGTGCCCTGGTCCTCACCCTGGAGAAATGCTACTGGCATTCCCTGCAGGGTACGGTGGAAGGGGGTATTGCTAGGCTATTGCTTAGTAACCCCAGGAGGTTTTTTGGAGGCCTCAGGGGGTGGAGATGAACCCCCCCCCCCCCACGGCCCGAGGGGGGGGTTGGCTGGGGGTCGCATGCCCAGGCACTGCAGGCCCCCGTTGGCTGCAGTTGGCAGGAAAAACGCCACGCTCTTTGAGACACTTGGTGGTTCCCTTTCCCCCATGATCTCATCACTGAGAGTGTGGGTCGGAGGAAATGCCCACCCACCCATGTACCCCTTGAACGGGGCAGGGTTTCCGCCACACGAAGCAACAGCCTGATTGGGCTGTCCTTGATGGGATGCAAAATTGCGGCTCTCCCAAAGAACACACATTTGTGCTGTCCCAAGCACATTCATCCATGTAATGATCAAAGAACCAGAGCTGACGCCACAGAGGTTCCAGGGACAAAATGCCAGCACAGCATTCAGGGCAGGGCAGAATTTGCAAATTCAGTAGGGTGAATTCGTGTCGCAAATTTCCGCAAACTTTCCCAAAAATTCACAAATTTTCACAACGTACTATGGAACACCGAGATCCCTTTGAAACTCAACTGTGAGAGGCACAGGCACTGCACGTGGCGCATTTCCATTCACTAAAACCACAACTGTTTGGTGCCCACTAAGGGTGTGCAAAACTAGCCTACACATTCCCATGGAACAAAAACATGTTGGTGAGACGCTGGGTAACGTCAGTCATCATCAGGGGCAGCAACAAACTGTTTGAATTCATCTTCCTTTTGAAGGAATTTCACTCATCAAAAAGAAGAAGAGCCTAAGATGCAGCAATGCGTTATTGTAGGGTCCACTGTAGGAGGCGCAACATTTCGCAAAATATCGCAAATATCCAAAATCACCAAAATTTCAAAATTTCGCAAATTCGCAAATTTCGCAAATTGCACATTCTGCCCTCCATGCAGCATGGGATACAGGGGAGTCCGGGATCCAATCAACAAATCTCTGATAGTCGATTGGCAGGTGCTGCTAAACTCGCCCCTCACCTTTCCACCTGTTCAAAGCCCTGCTATCAATACCTCTGTCTCTTCCAAACACGTCTTCAATCCACCCTCAAGGAAATGCAGCAGTCGGTTCTCGCACACCACCTTGTCCATCTCCTCCTTCGAGCTCTGCGCAAAGATACCAAAAATACACAAGACACACATGGGGAAACCGCACTCACTGCAGGACGGACCCACCCCGCCTGGCCTGAGTCGAGGGGAGGTATGGCAAGAACAAGGGTTCCGGAGAATGGGTGAATAGTTCTGGGCCGCAGCTATGAAAGACGGGGTTCCTACATGGAGACTGTGTGCTGTGCACGGGCAGATAGCCACACCCCAGTAGCATGCAGGCATCCGCATTGCGGCCGTGAGGAGGCGGTGTACTACTGCAATTTGTCAGGGTGCGGCAATGCGCTGTTGAGGTGGAGACGCGCCTCCAGCACACCGGCTGACCGGGTGAGTGGTTTGAACCGATGCGTGAGGGCGTCGCCGGGGCGTACGGAGGGCTGGTGCGGGGGGCAGGCCTTCGATGGGTCTGACGGGGATCCGATAACGTTTGGGGCGCTGGGACAGACACCTCAGCCCCCTTCGAGCACAGGGCGGACAGACAGGGTCTCAGGGCACGACCTGCTGGAGAATGGTTAACAGGAAGAATACGGCCTTGCGGCGCACTTTGATGGCCTTGTGTTTGCTGAGCCCCGCAACGGACGCGTACCCGTTCATGGCCAGAAACGGTTCGTGCATTTCTGGATCGCCACGGATCAGGGCTGCCACACACAACAACATCTTTTGTGTCGCATTCGTGTCCGTCTCTTTGTTGAGGCACTGCAGCGCTTTGGCCAACAGATCGAACTCCTTCATCTACGGAGACGCTTGTGATGTAGCCGCCCTTTCCCCAAGGCACAGGTGTGTGCCATGGCACGCATACATACGAACGTGCGTCGCTTATGGGCGCAGTTGTTATCAGCCATCAGTGGCCCCTAAACCGAAGTACGGCCATTTTAGTCGCCCGGCCGGCCACGGCCGGGGGAAGTTTTCAAGCCGAAAAACACCCAAAATGGCAATAAATCGTGATTTCCCGGGGCTACGTGCATTTTCAGCGGATTTTGCGACTGACAAAATCGAAGAGCGCGAAATTCCGCAGCCGATGGTCAAAAGTGCCGCGCGTTTTGGGGCCCCTAAACCGAGTTACGGCCATTTTAGGCACCCGGAGAGGGGGAGGGTTTGGTACGTGGGAAATTTGGAATGGCGAAATTTGGTGTGGGAGAAAATTTGGCACCAATTCTTCAATACCACTGAAAAAATTTTTGGTACAAAAAGATTGTGGCACAAGAAGCGTGTGCCAAATTTTGTCGCTCGAAATTTCGCCTGTTCCAAGTCCCCCCCCCTCCCCCCTTGGGTATACTTTCCCTCCGTAGGCGGCGGTGCCCATTGGCTTTTCGCTACCCTGTGCCCCCCCTCTCCCTGCCTGGCCTCCCTTACCCCTGCCCACTCACCCTCCCTTTCCCCTGGTGGGATGTGCCAACAGAGCCCCCGGGCTTTCCCGGTCTCACTGCTCTGTGTCGGGTCCACGCAGAGGAGGGCAACTGCCTGCACCGTTGGCCAGGTGCGTCCAAGTGAACACCCCGTACCGGCATGGACCACTGGATCGTCTTCCAGTGAGATCGCTGCCATCGGGCCGAGGGCCTTGTTGGACAGGTTTGGGAAACAATACAACCGCGCCCAACGTTACAGAAAACGCGAGGCCTATGTACGCTCTCGATGCCCTGGTGACATATATTGAAAATTGCAGCACCTTCAGCGCCTGAAGCCTCTGTTTGCACCGGCGCTGTGAGTAATTGTCACTGTTACTGTCACTATCGCTGTCGCTAAAGCCCTCAGCAACACGTTTAGCTCGGACTCTGTACTTTCAGATGCCCTTCGACCCTGAATCCGCATCCCAGCCTTCAGGGGGGTCCTCCATCTTGTATAACCCTGGCTTGTCCGACAACTTCTACTCTTGTTTGCTCCACTTGAGCTCTGCCAGTCCCCCGTTCGCTCCCTCCCCTGCTTCCCGGTCGAATCCCCCCCCCCCCTCCATGCCCACATGTGAGGGAACCCTGCTGTAGGGTTGCCAGGGATATGTGCTAAATGGCAGCTGCATGGTTGGACAGGGTCACGGGGGCCGCTGGCACATGTTGACTTGTGGGAGGATTGTTGGGCACAGTTGCACGAACTTGACTTCCGAATCTGTGACAACATGTAACCGTGCACTTTTTTGGTGAGCACCAAGAGTAACCCCCTCAGCTCCGCCCTCACAATCGCCTGGCGCTCCGATGACGGATTACCGTCCGATAGGTCGTGCATGCATGAGGAGCGGATGCCGACTGCCACTATCTGCCACCCCGCCTCCCCCGTCACTGCAGACTCGATGCACCCCGGATATGGGACTCTCGGGGGAGTGGTGTCACGAGAAGGGACTCGAACGATCCCCCCCCACTCTTCGCGGGGACCCTGCACTGCGCGCGAATATTGCAGTGGCGGCCCACCGGAAAACTCCGCCCGAAATCGCGAAAATCCAAACGACGTCGCCATTCGCAACCTGGAGGTTCATCACTTTAGCCGCGAGGCAGCCGCTACTGTTACGGTATGTGCAATCTCTCCCAAAGAAATTGCCGTGTCACCCGGACTATGGCTTGGGAAGGAGAAGGGTCAAAGCCATGGAAATGGGAGAGGGAGGATGCAACCTGCTTCTGCACTGCTGGATTCTGATTGGCCGCAGTGGCAAGTACCCATGCGGCATTCATGCGGACCTGCAGTGAAGACAGTAGCGACCCTACGCACCAATGGATTTCTGAGACGGCACGACGTTCAGATCGGGTCGTCACATTACGAACCCCAAGCGCCCACCTAGACCTGGGTAGCCCGCGTAATCCTTGACCCTCGGCCCCTTAACCCGAACCATCTGAGCCCTGGTCTCCTCAACCCGAGCCCGTCTCAACCTTCACGTCTTCAACCCTGAACCTCAAACCTGAACCTCCTCACCCCAGAATCCCCTCAAGCACCATCACCCTAAACCCCACACCCTAAACCACCTCACCCTCACCCCCTCAACCCTAACCCGCCCCCCCCTCTGTTTATTGTTTTAACACCAAAAAAGTACTTGCGCAAGCAAGAAAAAAAGTATGGTCACGAAAAAATTCAGAAATTTTATGGAGGGGAATGGAAGCTTCTTATGAGTACATAGGGCCTGTGGCAGCATTTGATCCCCTGGGGGGTGGCCTATTGTTGCATTTGTGGTGCTCAACCCTAAACTCCTCAGCCCTAACCCTCTCAGCCCAAAACCCCTCAAGCCTAACCCCCTCAGTTCTAAACCCCTTAACCCTGACCGCACCAACCCTAACCCTCTCCGCCCTTATCTCTCCAGGCCTAACCCTCCCCCAGACCAGACCCGCTGCATCCCAAACCCAGACCAGACGCTCATGAGACCTCGGGGGAGTCGTGTTCCAAAAGGGCAATCACAGGTGCTGTGCCTCCGATTTTGTACAAATCTTGGGCATAATCCATCTGCTCGACCTCATACTGCAATGCCTCAAGGGACTCCAGCAGGTCATCCTCCTCTGCCTTGGGGTTCTTGCAGACCTGCCCAGAGATATTGGTCTTCATACTCCGGGTATCTGACCAAAAGCACCTGTTCACCAACAACCGCCCTGAGGTAATGGTGACTGCGCGACTGCCTTCAGGTACGAGGGTCCCCGTTTCATCTTCTCTCGCGTTTCCAAATTCAGAAAAGTGTCCGTGATAGAGCGCTTGCATAACGATGCATCGGTTGCGCTATGGCCACAGGTCCGACCATCAAGTCGGGTTTCCAGGGGTTTGGGGTTTGTGGAAACCCCTTGCACGAATGGCTGCGTATTGCCGTTTGATCTCACAGGCACCCACATGGACAGTGAAGCCTGTCCGCAGGAGGGCGCAACAAAGCCAAAAACAACTCAATTGATGGAGGTCCCGAACGCAGGAGATGACAAATGGATACTTGACCCACGCTGTGTGGGATTCGCAAGGGCGAGGAGATAATCGGCTGTACAAGCCTTGCCGTATTGAGGGCCCCAATACCGAGGAGCAAATAAATGGTCACCTCACCTCTGCCACATCGGGGTACCCAAAGCAGGAAGGAGACAGTTGGCTTCCTCCCCCCTCAATCCCTGGCTCCTGCTGCATCGGAGTCCATAGAGCCGGAAGGAGACAGCTAGCTACAGAACACCTGTCGTATTGCGGAGGAGAAAATCAGCCACGGCTTTGTGAAATTTGTGAAAACCCTGGTTGCTCATCGCATTCATGTAACACAAATGCATTACCGTACCACCATTCTATTCACCGTATCAATTGTCAAACTGCAGAATACAAAGTTGTAACCGCATAAAAGTCGTAACCACAAGCAAGCAATAATATCATACTTGTCATTGCCATCATTACTACTGGTATTAATCATTATTGTTATTCAGATTTATGCAAAATAATTACATTTTCAATCAGATCACTATTCACCATGTCCATTTTCACCTTTATTGCACCTGGTAATGTTTTTGCGGCTACGACAGATCCCCATACTGCTGAGATTAACCCCTATTGTTACTCAGATTTATGCAAAATAAGTACATTTTCAATCAGATCACTATTCACCATGTCCATTTTCATCGTTATTGCACCTAGTAATGTTTTTGCGGCTCCAACAGATCCCCATATTGGCATGGCGGTGCTCTGTATGTAAGCCATTCCAAACACCAGTGCTCGGTACGCAGCCCCACCACCGTGCTGCCCAGCCATCGCGGTGATTACAATAGCAACAACTACTATCAGTACTACCACTATTACAAGCCGGCAACAACGACCACGACCCACACAGACACCAACAAAACAAAACCACCAGCACTGGCGAAGCCGTCGTCACAGGGAAGAAGGGATGACACACCTCGACAGCTGCCTTCATTCTGTCAACAACATTGTATGTGTTCTCCCCAAATGCGGCTTCAAGGAACGCTTTTCTTTCCGGGTCGATCGGGTTTGCTTCGCTACAGTCGTGATTGACAGAAACACTGTGACCCCGGAGCATCACGAAGGGTCCCTATCCCGATAAGATGGCCGAAAACTGGTCCAAGACTCTACAGTCAGAAATGGCACATTTGAACAGGCCCATCCAACCCTGCATCACAGGGCCAGGCTACAGCTTACCGTTACTCGGGGGGGGGGGGGGGAGGGGCGGAATGGCAGCCTGGACTCCTCCGCCTGACCCATCCACCCACCCACATCAGAAAATTTTTCCTCAGGAAAAAAAAGAAGTTTATCAAAGGGGCCCGAAATTGGAGGTCCATTTTAGTGACACACGCACGAGAGCACGCGTCTTCAGAGCACTGGAGGCCCGACGCAGCGCTGTATCTGCCCGATTGGGTGTATCCACTGGCCATGCCATGCCGCAACAGCACCAGGCAAGTCGAGTGCAGCAGGTGGGCCCGAACTCATAAAACTGGGTGGGAGTCGCCGTTGATGGACTCTTCTGACACACGGCAATTCACCAGTCAGTTGGCCGGTCACTGGCAGTGGTTGAGTGGTCAACCAACAGCGGTTGGTGGCTCACCAAACCTGGTTTGTGGTAGAAGGACAAACTGGCTGGTAACTGCACTGGTTGGCAGTTGACCGAAAAAATTCTCTAGTCCCCAAACAAACTTCCATGAGGTCGTGTCAGCCCACAGGCATTTGCTGAGGCTGGCCATAACGGCAGCTCCCAAAATAGGTTTGAAATCAATGTCGCGGCAGGAGGTTAGACCATGACTCAATTGAAACTGATGTGGAGCAAACCACAAATCCATCATCCGGTGACTGTGTCCTTTAACTTTCCTGCATTAAAATGGAGGGTACTGCGGTTTGCATTAGAGGGGAACAGGGCAGTGTGGCCCTGGGAGACTACGCAAACAACACTGTTGCTCGCAGGTGCGTGTAGGGCCTCAACGGGTCGTGTGAACTGCCATTTAGCTCTAGGCATGCCTGCCTACAAGCAATCTTGATTACTTTACAGTTGGAGGAGTATGAAACTGCTCAAGTTTCTGGTTGCGGTATCCACACACTCCTGTTCTTCATGAATTTGGATGGATCCAAGAATGGTGAGAGGGGAACATGAAGCAAGAGGGTCACCAAAACACCCCATCACGTCTTCCCATAGTATGCACCTGGCTGGAGATTGATGCACCAGAACTATGTGCCTACGGCTGCTTGTCGCCCGGTCTCCGTGCACACTTCTGCTTAGAAACGGCTGAATTTGTGAACAACGCACGGTGCACCCCCTAGGGCATGCGACATGCTGGGGTTTCAACGAATTTGGGGCCTAGATCAGGACCCAACGGGGGGGGGGGGAGGGGCCCACACAAAGCACATGACACAGGGACCGTCCACTGAGACTTGTGGATCGCATAGCCAAGTTCTCGAGTGTGTTCAGCCCTCACCCTTTCAGCCCGAACGGCGGCATCGATCCTTTGCGCACTATTTACCCACCCTCGGAGTTGTGGCTTATGTGTACTGCATTATCGCCCCTTTAGCCCCTGTGAATGAGCGGTACAGTGCGTGCAAAATGCACAAAAGAACAGCAAATGCCAGAAGGTCCTTCTGTAGTAGCAGAAATGCCCGAACTCGCAAACTTGTGATGCACAATCACCAAAGAACAGCGTCAAATGGCAAGGCAGACCATGGCAGCCACAAAAAGTGGGATTCCTGCTGCACAAAGCGCACCGTGCCCACACCGTGCAACCTCTCCCTGTATGTGACTTTGGCAAGGGCTGTAGGCCTACAGCTCGGAATGCGAGAGAAGCTACAGGAGGGCATACCTTGCATGCGCCGCAATGGTCTCAGGGGTGGTCTGAGCAATGGACGCGTGGAACAACTGATTCAAATGCGGGTTCACAGCCATTTTGGATGTCTATAAACCACAGCAGAGGAGGCCGTGCCAGAAGCGCGTGGGTGGGCGTTGCACGTTATTGTGCAACTGGAAATCATTTGAGCTCCTTTCTCAGCCCCTTGTCCAGGCCCTGGTTCCTGGTGCCCAGTTTCTGGGCGCCCTATTGACCCCCCCCCTTCCCTGCACGACAGAATGTCTTATCTCGTCACGCACCGCAACACCTGGTACTCAGTGTGTCCCCAACAGACATGTGTCGTGAAAAATGTAAGTCGTGTACAAAAAAACCGTCTAGTCGTGTAATTTTTTTTTTTGCTGTAAATGCGTGTAATTTTTTTTTCTTTGCTGTGAGTCGTGTGAATTATAAAAAAAATTGAATTTTTTTACTTTTGCGGTAAGGGAGTGTGATTTTTTTTTGCGGCAAGTCGTGTAAATTATTAAAAAAATTGAAAAATTGAAAGAAATGCAACCTTTGCAATACATGCGCAATATGTACAGCTGCCGGTTCCGTACGGCACCCCATAGCGACCTTAACGATGGGACGCCGAGTCCACAAAGCACATAGTACTCTGCGTCCAATTAGTTGGGACTCGGCCAATATAACATAGTTTCACATGGAGTCATTGGCACTAGACACAAAATCAGGCCCAAGAAAAGAGTTCTGACAGGGCCATGGTAGGATTGTGTATAAAGTCTGATGTCTGATGTGGCATGTTGTTTTTGCAGTGTATACAACAAGATGTGTGATATGTCTGATATAGATCTGATGCTTGGAGGAAGAGGGGGGGGGGGTTGGTGTCCAAATGGGTGT
Source organism: Eutreptiella sp. 'Long Island Sound 2002' (assembly GCA_964036045.1). NCBI lineage: Eukaryota > Euglenozoa > Euglenophyceae > Eutreptiales > Eutreptiaceae > Eutreptiella > Eutreptiella sp. 'Long Island Sound 2002'. The sequence goes on from OZ038394.1 coordinate 8,284,217, forward strand.
GCAAAAAGTTGATGCCCCCCACCCCATAGGCCCGCGTAGGTCCCCATAGGTCCCCATAGGTGCCAATGGGTCCCCAAAGGTCCCCATAGGCCCCCATAGGTCCCCATAGGGGCCGATAGGTCCCCATAGGCCCCCATAGGTGCCCATAGGCCCCCAGAGGTGCCCATAGGTGCCAATGGGTCCCCAAATGTCCCCATAGATGCCAATAGGCCCCAATAGGCCCCCTTAGGCCCCCAAAGGTCCCCATAGGTCCCCGTAGGCCCCGATATGTCCCCATAGGTCCCCACAAGTCCCCTTAGGTGCCCTTAGGTCCCCACAAGCCCCCATAGGTCCCCACAAGCCCCCATAGGTCCCCATAGGCCCCGATAGGTCCCCATAGGCCGCGATAGGTCCCCATAGGCCCCCATAGGTCCCCATAGGCCCCCATAGGTCCCCATAGGTCCCCATAGGTCCCCACAGGTCCCCATAGGTCCCCACAGGTCCCCATAGGCCCCAGTAGATCCCCATAGGCCCCAATAGGTCCCCACAAGTCCCCATAGGTCCCCATAGGTCCCCAAAGGCCCCCACAAGCCCCCATAGGTCCCCATAGGTCCCCATAGGTCCCCACACGCCCCCATAGGTCCCCATAGGCCCCCATAGCTCCCCACAAGCCCCCATAGGTCCCCATAGGTCCCCATAGGTCCCCACAAGCCCCCATAGGTCCCCATAGGCCCCGATAGGTCCCCACCTGACCGCTGGACTCATGGGTCCACTTCAGCAGCGCTGGGACTCGGTCACTAGGCACCACGATGCGGTCCTCGTGCCAGAGGTAGCTCTTGTCCCTCTTCCACTGGTCTTGGTTGACCAGGAGGGGTTCAAGGCGTTTCTCCAGGTGCTTGTAGATATCCCCAAACTCCTTCAGGTACTCGGATTGTTGGAGTCCATCCAGGGGGCGTATCATCGTCATGTTGAGGTCCAAGTGCACGTCCATACGGCTGAACGCCTCCTTAGCCAGCGCTTCAGACCGGGCACCAATCAGGGCGTCGAAGCTGTTGCGGCTGATGTAGTCTGCACATTCGTTCTTCACTCCCCGGATATGGTGTACCGTCAGCCGTAGTTGACTGAGGTAGGTCCACCAGCGCCGTAGCTTGGCCTTCTCAGGTGGGGGGCCCTTCTGGAAACTGCGGACAGGTTCTTGGTCGCACAGCCAGACCACAGGGTTACTCCCCAACAGTCGTGCTTGTGAGAATAGCACCAGCATACCCGCGAGCAATTCCTGCTCATAGGTGGAGTGATTCCCCCTGGCCTGGTTCCACTTCCAGTTCCAGTGGCCCAGAGGTACTAGGACCCACTTGTCGTCAGGGTAGCTGTGCTTGAGGGTTCTATCTCGGTTGAGACCTTCCGTCCCCGATTGGGAAATGGCGGAGTAGAACTCCTCCTTCTCTAGTGCTTGCCATTGGAACAACGTTCCACCACCGCCCACATTGCTGGCGTCGGTCACCAGGATAATCTCCCCTTGTGCTCTAGGCACGCCCAAGCACTTAGCGTTGGCCACCTTGTCTTTGAGCTCGTCAAACGCTTGTTGCTCTTGTGGGCCCCAGCGCCAAGTAGTACTCTTCTTCATCAAGTCCGTCAGAATGGCGCTGGTGTAGGTGAAGTTTCTGATATGGCGGCGATAGAAGTTGCACGCCCCAATGAAACTGCGTACATCATGAAGTCATTTCTTGGGGTCTTCGTGACGTACCTTAGCATCCATCAGGGGTTTGGCCTTAGAGGCCGCTGGGGTGAACCACCCATAGCCAACGTCAAACCCCAGGTACTGCATGGTCTCCTGCATGAACTCACACTTCTCCAGCTTCAGTCGTGTGTGGTTCTCCTGGCAGACCGCAAAGAACTCACCCAAGAGGATCAGGTGCTCCTCCTGGGTATTGGTCCCGAGGCATACATCATCGATGTGAGCCTCCATCTGGGGCCCACGGGATATAAGCTCCTGCACCTTAGGTCTCCTTCGTAGGATGGACAACATCTTGTTCATCAGCTCTTGGAATAGAGGGGGTGCGTTGGCCACGCCAAATGGCATGACCTTCCACTTGAAAACCCTCCCCTGAGGGGTGATGAAGGCCAGTAGCTCCTGAGCGTTGGGCGTCAGGTCCACTTGCCAGAATCCGCTCCTCTTGTCCATCTTGGTCTTGTAGCAACAGGAGGCTATCTTCTCCAGGGTAGACCCCATATTGGGAATGGACCCTGAGTGGTTCAACGTTTTCTTGTTCAGCTCTCCGTAGTCCACTACCAGTCGTTTGGCTGTAGACCCAGGTTTAGCCGCCAGGAAACAGGGGCTGCAGTGTAGGTGGTAGTCCCCGTCCTTGTACTCCAGGACTAGGCCAGCGTCGATACATTCTGGTATCTGTCGCTCAATCTCGTCGGCCTGCTCTTTAGGAACTGGATGGGGTCTCCTCCGGATCTTGTGACCCACGAACTCGGGTTTCAGCTTGAGGTCCATCTGTACCAGCTTGTCACATGAGGCTGGAGGGGGTAGTTCTCCGAACACCTCCAGATAGGTCCTTATAAGCTTCTGCACCCGCGGGTCCAATAGCTTGATCTTGTCCTCCATGTCCTCGTCAGAGTGTAAGTTGCTTGCCCCCTGAGTAATAGACGTCGGGAGGTGATCCTCCACCGACTATTCGCCTGTGGTAGTATCCTTCAGCCCTTGGTAGGCATATAGAAGGTCTTGTTCGACCATCTCCGGTGGACGATGGCAACATAGGCACGCTCGAGGGGGTTCACATACACATTCCTCCGAGAGGTCGTCCTCCTCTGGGGTCCTCACATGGGCGCCCCACACGCTCTTCATGAGCTTAAGATCTACCTCCCTTTGCCAGGTGGTGATCTTCTGTTCGAGGTCCTCCTTCAATTGGGATAGATCTCCCATACCTCCTTGCTTCAGTGGCCATGAGCTGCGGGTAGGCTTAGCGTAGCATAGCTTTTTCGCCACCAACTTCCTCTTGGAGTCCACATACTCCCTTAGCCTGGATCGAGGGTCCAGCTCTTCGTCCACGGGGTCTTCCACCCTCATGGAGAGTAGGGGTTTCAGTGGGGCGACGTACTCGGCGTTCTCCACTTCCTCCACACAGGTCTGCACGAAGAAGGCGTCGTGCTCAGTTTCGTCATCTGAGTGGATAGAGCTAGGTAGCTTGGATAGTCCACACTCAGAGACTCCATCAGGAACAGGTACAGGGCAGGGGGAGTTGGGGGCGTTGGTGTCAGTCACGACGTACTCATCTCCTCCGGGTATAGTCTCAATAACATCTTGAGGTCGTAGTCGATCCTTCAAGTCACCCAAGGCGAGTCCATCGCTTTCTCGTTGTATAGCCTGGACCAGAGTCGGGTCCAGATCTTCCCAGGGGATGGAGGTAAGACCTCCGTCCACCACGCTGAACATATCGCCCCATCTGGGTTTCCCAATAGGCGTCTTACGCCCCGGAGGCATGTAGATGGCCTCATCAGGTAACCGAACAGAGCTGATAGTCAGCCTGTCCAGGAGGTTTCGCAAGTACTCGTTGCCCCCATGGGCTCCCCAATCGGGGGAACACAGGACCATACAGGAACGTTCCGAGGCCACCTTGGTCAGGACCTTCCCCAGTTCACTGAACCTGGGGTTCCCGTAGGCCATCACGAAAGAGGGCCAGTAAAATTTGTAGCTGCAGTTCTTCCCCTTGCTGCAGTAGAGGTCCAGTACATGCTGCTTGTCGCTGGCGAACAACTCCACACTCAGGTCTTCTCTAGAGTAACCTAACTCCTTCAGACCTTGGTCTAGGACTTCCCCCAATAGTTGATAGTCCTCAGTTTTGGAGGCCATAGGTCCCCATAGGTCCCCATAGGTCCCCATAGGTCCCCACAGGCCCCCATAGGTCCCCATAGGTCCCCATAGGTCCCCATAGGTCCCCACAAGCCCCCATAGGTCCCCATAGGTCCCCACAAGCCCCCATGGGTCCCCATAGGGCCCCATAGGTTCCCACAGGTCCCCAAAGGCCTCCATAGGTCCCCACAGGTCCCCATAGGCCCCCATAGGTCCCCACAGGTCCCCATAGGCCCCCATAGGTCCCCATAGGTCCCCATAGGTCCCCACACGCCCCCATAGGTCCCCATAGGTCCCCATAGGCCCCCATAGCTCCCCACAAGCCCCCATAGGTCCCCATAGGTCCCCATAGGTCCCCACACGCCCCCATAGGTCCCCATAGGCCCCCATAGCTCCCCACAAGCCCCCATAGGTCCCCATAGGTCCCCATAGCTCCCCACAAGCCCCCATAGGTCCCCATAGGCCCCGATAGGTCCCCATAGGTCCCCATAGGTCCCCATAGGTCCCCATAGGTCCCCACAGGCCCCCATAGGTCCCCATAGGTCCCCATAGGTCCCCATAGGTCCCCACAAGCCCCCATGGGTCCCCATAGGTCCCCATAGGTTCCCAGAGGTCCCCAAAGGCCTCCATAGGTCCCCACACGTCCCCATAGGCCCCCATAGGTCCCCACAGGTCCCCATAGGCCCCCATAGGTCCCCATAGGTCCCCATAGGTCCCCACACGCCCCCATAGGTCCCCACAAGCCCCCATAGGTCCCCATAGGCCCCCATAGGTCCCCATAGGCCGCGATAGGTCCCCATAGGCCCCCATAGGTCCCCATAGGCCCCCATAGGTCCCCATAGGTCCCCATAGGTCCCCACAGGTCCCCATAGGTCCCCACAGGTCCCCATAGGCCCCAGTAGGTCCCCATAGGCCCCAGTAGGTCCCCACAAGTCCCCATAGGTCCCCATAGGTCCCCAAAGGCCCCCACAAGCCCCCATAGGTCCCCATAGGTCCCCATAGGTCCCCACACGCCCCCATAGGTCCCCATAGGCCCCCATAGCTCCCCACAAGCCCCCATAGGTCCCCATAGGTCCCCATAGGTCCCCACAAGCCCCCATAGGTCCCCATAGGCCCCGATAGGTCCCCATAGGTCCCCATAGGTCCCCATAGGTCCCCATAGGTCCCCATAGGCCCCCATAGGTCCCCATAGGTCCCCACAAGCCCCCATGGGTCCCCATAGGCCCCCATAGGTCCCCATAGGTCCCCATAGGTCCCCACACGCCCCCATAGGTCCCCACAAGCCCCCATAGGTCCCCATAGGCCCCGATAGGTCCCCATAGGCCGCGATAGGTCCCCATAGGCCCCCATAGGTCCCCATAGGCCCCCATAGGTCCCCATAGGTCCCCATAGGCCCCCATAGGTCCCCACAGGTCCCCATAGGTCCCCACAGGTCCCCATAGGCCCCAGTAGGTCCCCATAGGCCCCAATAGGTCGCCACAAGTCCCCATAGGTCCCCATAGGTCCCCAAAGGCCCCCACAAGCCCCCATAGGTCCCCATAGGTCCCCATAGGTCCCCACAAGCCCCCATAGGTCCCCATAGGCCCCCATAGCTCCCCACAAGCCCCCATAGGTCCCCATAGGTCCCCATAGGTCCCCACAAGCCCCCATGGGTCCCCATAGGCCCCGATAGGTCCCCATAGGTCCCCATAGGTCCCCATAGGTCCCCATAGGTCCCCACAGGCCCCCATAGGTCCCCATAGGTCCCCATAGGTCCCCATAGGTCCCCACAAGCCCCCATAGGTCCCCAGAGGTCCCCACAAGCCCCCATGGGTCCCCATAGGTCCCCATAGGTTCCCAGAGGTGCCCAAAGGCCTCCATAGGTCCCCACAGGTCCCCATAGGCCCCCATAGGTCCCCACAGGTCCCCATAGGCCCCCATAGGTCCCCATAGGTCCCCATAGGTCCCCACACGCCCCCATAGGTCCCCATAGGTCCCCATAGGTCCCCATAGGTCCCCGATAGGTCCCCATAGGCCGCGATAGGTCCCCATAGGCCCCCATAGGTCCCCATAGGCCCCCATAGGTCCCCATAGGTCCCCATAGGTCCCCACAGGTCCCCATAGGTCCCCACAGGTCCCCATAGGCCCCAGTAGATCCCCATAGGCCCCAATAGGTCCCCACAAGTCCCCATAGGTCCCCATAGGTCCCCAAAGGCCCCCACAAGCCCCCATAGGTCCCCATAGGTCCCCATAGGTCCCCACACGCCCCCATAGGTCCCCATAGGCCCCCATAGCTCCCCACAAGCCCCCAGAGGTCCCCATAGGTCCCCATAGGTCCCCACAAGCCCCCATAGGTCCCCATAGGCCCCGATAGGTCCCCATAGGTCCCCATAGGTCCCCATAGGTCCCCATAGGTCCCCACAAGCCCCCATAGGTCCCCATAGGTCCCCACAAGCCCCCATGGGTCCCCATAGGTCCCCATAGGTTCCCACAGGTCCCCAAAGGCCTCCATAGGTCCCCACAGGTCCCCATAGGCCCCCATAGGTCCCCACAGGTCCCCATAGGCCCCCATAGGTCCCCATAGGTCCCCATAGGTCCCCACACGCCCCCATAGGTCCCCATAGGTCCCCATAGGCCCCCATAGCTCCCCACAAGCCCCCATAGGTCCCCATAGGTCCCCATAGGTCCCCACACGCCCCCATAGGTCCCCATAGGCCCCCATAGCTCCCCACAAGCCCCCATAGGTCCCCATAGGTCCCCATAGGTCCCCACAAGCCCCCATAGGTCCCCATAGGCCCCGATAGGTCCCCATAGGTCCCCACAGGCCCCCATAGGTCCCCATCGGTCCCCATAGGTCCCCATAGGTCCCCACAAGCCCCCATGGGTCCCCATAGGTCCCCATAGGTTCCCAGAGGTCCCCAAAGGCCTCCATAGGTCCCCACACGTCCCCATAGGCCCCCATAGGTCCCCACAGGTCCCCATAGGCCCCCATAGGTACCCATAGGTCCCCATAGGTCCCCACACGCCCCCATAGGTCCCCACAAGCCCCCATAGGTCCCCATAGGCCCCGATAGGTCCCCATAGGCCGCGATAGGTCCCCATAGGCCCCGATAGGTCCCCATAGGCCCCCATAGGTCCCCATAGGTCCCCATAGGTCCCCACAGGTCCCCATAGGTCCCCACAGGTCCCCATAGGCCCCAGTAGGTCCCCATAGGCCCCAATAGGTCCCCACAAGTCCCCATAGGTCCCCATAGGTCCCCAAAGGCCCCCACAAGCCCCCATAGGTCCCCATAGGTCCCCAGAGGTCCCCACACGCCCCCATAGGTCCCCATAGGCCCCCATAGCTCCCCACAAGCCCCCATAGGTCCCCATAGGTCCCCATAGGTCCCCACAAGCCCCCATAGGTCCCCATAGGCCCCGATAGGTCCCCATAGGTCCCCATAGGTCCCCATAGGTCCCCATAGGTCCCCATAGGCCCCCATAGGTCCCCATAGGTCCCCATAGGTCCCCATAGGTCCCCATACGCCCCCATAGGTCCCCATAGGTCCCCATAGGTCCCCACACGCCCCCATAGGTCCCCACAAGCCCCCATAGGTCCCCATAGGCCCCGATAGGTCCCCATAGGCCGCGATAGGTCCCCATAGGCCCCCATAGGTCCCCATGGGTCCCCATAGGTCCCCACAGGTCCCCATAGGTCCCCACAGGTCCCCATAGGCCCCAGTAGGTCCCCATAGGCCCCAATAGGTCCCCACAAGTCCCCATAGGTCCCCATAGGTCCCCAAAGGCCCCCACAAGCCCCCATAGGTCCCCATAGGTCCCCACAAGCCCCCATAGGTCCCCATAGGCCCCCATAGCTCCCCACAAGCCCCCATAGGTCCCCATAGGTCCCCATAGGTCCCCATAGGTCCCCACAAGCCCCCATGGGTCCCCATAGGCCCCGATAGGTCCCCATAGGTCCCCATAGGTCCCCATAGGTCCCCATAGGTCCCCACAGGCCCCCATAGGTCCCCATAGGTCCCCATAGGTCCCCATAGGTCCCCACAAGCCCCCATAGGTCCCCATAGGTCCCCACAAGCCCCCATGGGTCCCCATAGGTCCCCATAGGTTCCCAGAGGTCCCCAAAGGCCTCCATAGGTCCCCACAGGTCCCCATAGGCCCCCATAGGTCCCCACAGGTCCCCATAGGCTCCCATAGGTCCCCATAGGTCCCCATAGGTCCCCACACGCCCCCATAGGTCCCCATAGGTCCCCATAGGTCCCCATAGGCCCCCATAGGTCCCCACAGGTCCCCATAGGCCCCCATAGGTCCCCATAGGTCCCCACACGCCCCCATAGGTCCCCATAGGTCCCCATAGGTCCCCATAGGTCCCCGATAGGTCCCCATAGGCCGCGATAGGTCCCCATAGGCCCCCATAGGTCCCCATAGGCCCCCATAGGTCCCCATAGGTCCCCATAGGTCCCCACAGGTCCCCATAGGTCCCCACAGGTCCCCATAGGCCCCAGTAGGTCCCTATAGGCCCCAATAGGTCCCCACAAGTCCCCATAGGTCCCCATAGGTCCCCAAAGGCCCCCACAAGCCCCCATAGGTCCCCATAGGTCCCCACACGCCCCCATAGGTCCCCATAGGCCCCCATAGCTCCCCACAAGCCCCCATAGGTCCCCATAGGTCCCCACAAGCCCCCATAGGTCCCCATAGGCCCCGATAGGTCCCCATAGGTCCCCATAGGTCCCCATAGGTCCCCATAGGTCCCCACAGGCCCCCATAGGTCCCCATAGGTCCCCATAGGTCCCCATAGGTCCCCACAAGCCCCCATAGGTCCCCACAATCCCCCATGGGTCCCCATAGGTCCCCATAGGTCCCCATAGGTCCCCAAAGGCCTCCATAGGTCCCCACAGGTCCCCATAGGCCCCCATAGGTCCCCACAGGTCCCCATAGGCCCCCATAGGTCCCCATAGGTCCCCATAGGTCCCCACACGCCCCCATAGGTCCCCATAGGTCCCCATAGGCCCCCATAGCTCCCCACAAGCCCCCATAGGTCCCCATAGGTCCCCATAGGTCCCCACAAGCCCCCATAGGTCCCCATAGGCCCCGATAGGTCCCCATAGGTCCCCATAGGTCCCCATAGGTCCCCATAGGTCCCCACAGGCCCCCATAGGTCCCCATAGGTCCCCATAGGTCCCCATAGGTCCCCACAAGCCCCCATAGGTCCCCATAGGTCCCCACAAGCCCCCATGGGTCCCCATAGGTCCCCATAGGTTCCCAGAGGTCCCCAAAGGCCTCCATAGGTCCCCACAGGTCCCCATAGGCCCCCATAGGCCCCCACAGGCCCCTATAGGTCCATAGGGCGCTTCAACGGCCCGCACAGCACGATCAGCACCTTGAAGAGGGGAGAGGAACAACCATTTTTGAGCTGCCGAGGCTGGTAAACTACATAAGCAGGTTGTGCCCCAGGCCCTTGGGGAGCCCCCCCCCCCCGACACCCAAATAGGGTGAAAAACACATAAAGAGGGGCTAAAACATGCTTTACATAGGATATTTGATCATTTTGGATTGTGAGAGTATCAAAAAGATCAGTTTCGGAAATTTCCACTTTTGAGCTCCCGAGGCCGGAAAACTGCATAAGCACGTTGTTCCCTAGCCCCCTTGGGAGCCCCCCCCCCCCCCAACACCCAAATAGGGTGAAAAACACATAAAGAGGGGCTAAAACATGCTTCACATAGGATATTTGATCATTTTGGATGGTAAGAATATAAAAAAAATCAGTTTTGGAAATTTCCATTTCTGAGTTGCCGAGGCTGGTAAACTACATAAGCAGGCTAGACCCCTTGGGAGCCCCCCCCTCCACCCAAATAGGGTGAAAAACACATAAACAGGGGCTAGAACATGCTTTACATAGTGTATTTCATCATTGTGAGTGGTCACAATATCAAAATTTTTTTTTGCAAAATTTTCCATTGTTGACCTGTAGAGGGTGGAAAATTGCTTAGACAGTTTGTGCACACACCAAATGCCATTGAACCACCTACAAACAGCAATTTCGAAGCTTTTGGGGGGTCCATGGCTCGGGCTAGATGGGCCCAGTGGCCACTACGTGGGTCCCCATGGGCGCTCAAGTACCTGTATTGTCACCAAATGATCACCCAAACCCAACCTAGGGGCAACAGAAGGGTTTCGGAAAAAGTCGAAATGTGAAAATTTTTTAGGTGCCACTAAATTGCCTACACAACGACAATTTTGGGGCGCCCGGAGGGCCCATGGCACGGGCTACATAGGCCTAGCGGCCACTACGTGGCCACAGGTGGGCACACCGCCTACATGCATGCATTTTCAGTAAAATTGGTAATTGCTTCTTTGCGGTAAGGTCGTGTAATTTTTTTATTTTTGCGGTAAACGCGTGTAGGAAAAAATCGTCACGTCGTGTAATTTTTTTTTTGTTGCGGTAAGTCGTGTAATTTTTTTTTCCGCTGTAAATGCGCGTAACAAAAAAACCGTCAGGTCGTGTAATTTTTTTTTTTTGCTGTAAGTCGTGTAAGCCGGCTTACACGACTTACAGCAAAAAAAAAAAAATTACACGAATTACAACATACACACATGTGTCACGTCATTGGCCACCACATGGCCATTACATGTCACCAGCACACCTCCTCACACACTCCGTTTGTCAACAAAAGAGATGTCTGTGGCCAGAAAGCGGTTGATCTGTATTAGGAGTGCGTGTGCAGCCGTGGTGGTCGATATCAGGGCAACTGCGTGGTTGCCCCCCCCAATCAGGGCTTTGCAGCACGGGTGTCAATAGCAGGGCTAGAAAATGATTGCCGCTCTTCAGAGCTTGTGCAGCAGTGACACCCAACATCAAGGTCAGAAAGGGTCGAGCCCCTCGAGGCCCAACTGCAGGAATGGGAAAGCAGTTGCTGGTCTACAGGGCTATGCAGCTGGGGGTGGTCAACATCAGGGCTAGAGGCGGCCGCCCTGCATCACCCATCCAAGAAGCTTACAGGCACACATAGGGCATGAATCTTCCAGGTTGCGCATGTATTCAGCTCTGGACACCATCACAGGTGTCGGTGAGGTGCTATCCATCAGAGAAATGGTTGCACGGTGCACAGGTAGTAGCAATACTGGTGTACTGGAACACAAACGTGAAACAAGAAACCTGCAAATTTCAGCAGTGCTCACTGTAGCAAGATTATTTGGTCAGTCCTGCATGCACTGTGCGTCTTTTACCCCTCACACTGTGCAGTTGATGACCCCGCCACAATTTCACATCACGCTTCTGTCACAGCGAAATGTGCTCAAGGCACCAAAGATTAATTGCCACTAATGTGTTTGCTTTTCACTCCACATTACTGCTCTAGTGGTGCAGGGGCCGGTCCTTGCTTCTGCTTCCCATAGCATTAGGGTGGCTGCAATTCTGTTTTGGCTTTGCTATTGCGCTGTTAGGCCCAAAAAATCCTGACTGCCCAAGAGGGGGTTGATACCCTTCCCCATGCCGCCCTTTGCAATCCCCCCAACTGCTGCAACAGTCCCCTCAGGCCCCCCTGCCAAGGGATGGCTGCCTAATGACAGTTCCCGCATCCCCCTGGGGGGCAGACCATACCGTCACCATGCATACAAGAAAGTGCTGAAGCATGCAAAGGCACAACACACACATGGCCAACAAAACACTTCATCAAAACCGCATGCCCTGGGTTCCATGGCCAGTGACAATGAAAATGGTTCATCGGTTTAAGGGCTTGGTGTAGCAATTTTTGAATCTGGACTGCTTGGCCTTGAATTAATCAACATGGTCACCACTTTGCATTGGAATGATGTGACTGAAACCCTTATCAGGTGGTTTGCAACTTTTTGCAGGAGGTCTGGCAGCAACTAGTCCTGAAAGCCACACGATCCTTGGGCACCTATCTTCTGATATGTTTGGGGTGAAATACAACTTGCCTCCAAAACCGTAGCCCAAAACCCAAACTCCACGGGCATTCTTTTCCCAAACCATCTTCGTATCCAACTTAAAATCAAAATCCTCATCAGTTGGTGAAGCATCAAGCTTTTTTGCATCCAGCTCAATACTTGAATCAGGACCGTCTTCTACATCCCCTACAACTTCACCACTGTGTAGCCCACTAGAATCACCATCTGACAAGCCATGTGACCCATGTGACCCATGATATCACCTAACACCCCATGGGGAAGAACCGACGAGGAGCCTTCTCACAACCCACAACCAACCCCTTCCCAAAGCCCCCAGGAATTGGGAGAAATACACCATGAATAGAATGACCTGAATCTCTATAAGTGCAGACTGGGCTGTAAATCCCAAGCAACTCCCGTGTGCTGATACATGTGGACGTGCGCTCGTCAACATGCACCACACTGTATGGGGCCAAACCATGGTCTATAGGAGCCTTGCATTTGGCCTACGTGTACGTCTTGCATCTTGTGTTAGTGAGTCAGCGACAAATAAATCCAAAACTTCCAGCATGCCACAGTACACCACCCAAATGGCCTCACACTCGCCTACCTCTACCACACCCCCATTAGGGCCGAGCCCATTCAGCTGCCACAGCCAGTGCTACCCAGGCCCCATCCTCTTGCCATACTTCCCACCGCAAATCCTTCCGCATTCTCCTACCACAGTACCCCTGCCTCTCTACCCCACTCCAGTGGCCCTGCCCCTTTCCACTGCCATACTACCCCACCCCAGTGGGCTTGCCCCATTCCCCTGACACTCAACCCTGCTTAGTGAGCCTGCCCCTTTCCCCAGCCACTTGGACCCATCCTACCGGATGTGCCCAATTTGGCTGCTGCTCTACTGTGCCTCAGCAGCCCTGCCCCATTCCCAGCCACACTATTCCGCCCCAGTGGCTCTGCGACATTTCCCTGCCACACCATCCCACCCCAGCGGCCCTGCCCCATTCTGCCAGCAGTTTACCATGAGATATTCCTTGCATACATACATAGCACAAGGGTGGGAGGGCCCATTGCTATCAGGGCTGGTCAGCAAGGTCGTCCAACATCAGAGCTGTTTGGTGTGGGCGTCTCAAAATGGTTGTCCTGCACTGGAGCTGTGCAGCAATTGTGCTTGGTGAACACTTGAGCTGTGTAGCATTGTGCTGAGTGGACGGCCAAATGTGTCACCTTCTCCCGTTGGCTGGGCAGTAGATTCGTCCAATATCAAGGGCTCGACAGTGGTTGCCCTCCACAAAAGCTATTCATTAGGAGTGCTGGGCACCCTCCACCTGGTTGTGCAAAAAGGGTGCTCATTACAATGGCGCCCGGAGGTGATTGTACTGCTACTGCACTTAACGCTTTGCCCCATTGCTGCTGCCGCTCTCACAATTTCGCACTACCTGGCTGTTGCGTGTCACATCTATAACAAAACCAAACAGTTCCCATGAATTCCCATCCCAAAAATCACACAACACACAGGCCTTGCCAATCCTATTCACATTTTGCACGACCCCCTCTCTTCTGCTCCGTTGCGTGCCCCCTCACCTTTTGGTGCTCACAACCTATACCCTATGACGTGTAACCTGTACCTCATATCCCTTGCAGAGGATTTGCGAGCGGTCACAGAGTTTCAGTTGCCGCAGCACGGTGTCCACTTGTAGCAACAGACGGATGGGGACAACGAGAGCGTGAGCCACATTTAAGAGATGTACTTTGCGTCCACTCCCCGGTGCAGTGTGGCCACTTTCGGCAGTGGCACCGGCAACCCCACACTGCAAACGCACTGCAGAGCAGTGAGGGGCAAGTTTGACAGGGATGCAGAATGCTCTCCCCCTGCGTACACTCCCTAGAGTGCAGTGCAGAGTATCTGTTGGCAGTGCAATGCGCTTTCAAATTCGCTGCCGGTACTCTGTCGAGTGGTCACCAGCCGACACCTCCAGTGGTGGGTCCTGGCCATGCGCGGGGAGGTCTCCCATTGTGCATTGCCCCTTGCTCTATTGGGTGTGTTTTGCACCCATGGCATCGCACATGTCCCTTCACAAGTCTCATTCCTTTCCCGGCTGGCTAAACTGGCTACACTCACGCTGGTGAGTCGCCCGAGGACCAGACATGGGTCCCATGCCCGGGAACGCCCTCCTACCGCCTTCAACATCCCATTGGCAATGCCTCCATTAGTATGGGCTACAATTGTTCCAGTACGCACAGCTGCCATACAGTCGACTGTCCAGAGACCAAACCATGCACTGCCTCTCTACAGGGCTGCGCCGCAAGAGCTTCCTCGCATGCAGCAAAAATGACGAGGCGAAGCATGTACGAGGACGCATGAGGAGGAGCGCGGGGTGGAGTGGGGTGGGTTCCGAGCCAGAAACCCCTGCCCCTTCTCCTCGTGGCCCTGTAGCAATTCCAAAAGAAACAGTGCGATCAAGAGACAGCATTCAGCGAGTGCACACAAAGCAGCGTGCATGCCAATAGATTGACGGAGCTTCAACACGGGAAATGCGAGAGAGGAATCCCCTCAACACTCACGTCGTGCCTGATGTCCGGGGCATCATCGACGACTTGTGTTCGACCATCTTGCTTTTCATCGTGCATCGTTTTTCGGGTGCTCTTGTATGCGGCCGTTTAGCAGGGCATCTCAAAGTGGCTTCACGGCCTAATTCCTGACTGCATGCCCATCGGACAATAGCTGCACTTGGTTCATGAGCTTTCGCAGCCTGTCGTCTGCAGATGCATGCACTAATGGGGGCGGTGCAGCCCTTGTGAGAGGAGGAGAAGCGATCGTGGTGGGAGTCCATTTGCGACTCTGGTCGAGCACCTGCCCAGTCAGTCACTGTCCGGTCTTGTATTGCAGGAGGGCCCAAAGGCCTGCGTCGCTGGTCTTGGGGTGCCCATCACCTCGTTTGAAGCGCCCATCATCTCCGCTGGTCCTGGCGACCAGGCCCGTGAGTTCACGACCACTGACACTCACCAACTCACCGCCGCATCCAAGAAAAAGGCGGGAAGTGGGAGGAAACGGAGGGGGGGGGGGATAAAAGTGCAAAACGTTCAGTGGTAAGGAGCCAAAGGTCAAGGTAAGGGACGCAGTGGTGTGTACAGGTGGCACCACAGAATGCAAGATGGAGATGACTGGAGGGGAAACAGCAAAGTAGCACCCCAAGCCACCGCTGTGATGGGAGCAACTCCAGCAGCCAAGCTACACTTGCGGGAGCACGGGTGCAGTTTTACACGAACAAACGCAAAAGAAAGATCAGGCAAACATCACATTGTGTTGTTGAGCTCGCATTTGCAGGAGGATTTCACCAATGAAGCAGTCAAGCAAATACTGATCGTGGAATACTTCTCGTGCACCCACCATAACAGCAATTCTGGCCCCACATTGTGTAGCGGACAGCTGCTGAGTCAATCTGGCTCTTATGGATATGGATTCACTGACACCAGCGTGGTGGAAGAAATGGCACACATGGGAAAAGTGGAAAAGTATGAGGCCTTTCTGGGGGTCCGTGTCTCTCAAAATTTCTCTCAGACAAGTGCAAGTGCTCGAGGCTTGGAAAAACACAATTTGAAATTGGTATCACAATCAAGAAACCACCGAGGTCATGAAAACCAGGAGGAAGCTGGTTCTGAATCCTATTTGATGTCGAAGGGACGCAGACTTGGTGCCAGCGAATGGACAAAAACAGCCAACCCACACAATGGACGAATGAATGCGCATGGCTGATAGCGCGGCGGCAGCCGGCAGTACGGTGCTCCCCCCACGGCTGCTTTCAAACAAAACACTGCCACTGTGCGCAGCCCAGTGCGGTGGCGGCACACGCCCCTCAGCCCACCCCCTGTCGGCTTGCACCTACTAGAACCTATCTACACCTACGCCTACCGCTACCCGTATCCCTACGCTTACACTGCACTCCGCGCTGTGTCATGCGTGGGGTTTTCGCCACCCCCTATCGCACTCACCGAAGCAAAATTGGGAGAAATGGAGTCACCGCTACATACCGAGCACCCAGTGAGCCTGAGACGCCTGCTCAATGCTTCTTCCCCTTTTGGTCCTTCTTCCCCTTCTTCCCCCCCTCAACACGCCTCCCGTGGTACTGGTGGTCCGCTTGCGTCTTGTTCCCGTACTTCTGGGGGTCCACGTGTTGGAAGAGCCCTTCCGTGAACGCCACCGTGATCTTCTTCGTCTTCCACGTCTCGTCCTTCGTGTCCAGCGTCACCTCGAAGCACCTGTTGCTCTCGCCCGGACCGCATTGCTGAGCCACGGGGGACATCTGCTTGGCCCAAAACGAGGCCAAAAACAGGGCCGGATTGTTGGTCCAATTGCACGAAGAAGAGTCCACGCAGATGAGGGACGCGTTGGCGCCGCAAAACCGGAACACCTTCGGATACTTCTGCTGCATTTCTTGCATCGTATACCAGTGGAAGCAGTTGCAAAAGTACTGTAGCATCTGTGGGTACTTTTTAGCGAAATACTGCTCATTCCGCACCCCAATGATTGAGAACATCCACATTGGATATCCAAATTGAAAATGCGATCGATACCGGACCACGTCCGTGTCACCCGAATCGATGGCTTGGACACCATCCTAAAGGGAGGGGAAGCAACGGCAACCCCGACTGAATCCCAGGTCGGGAGGCCGATGACACATTCGCAGAGCAAAATGGCAAAATCAGAGGAAAAGGGTCTCCAGGAGGCTCCTGAGAGCTGTTGAGGATTGCTAAGGTTCGGTGAGGATTGTACGATGTATTGCTTGGTGTCGCAGAGGGATTGGGCCGTTATAAGGGTGTCATAGACATGATCCCAACAGCCAATGCCCCTCGGCGTTGCACAGAAGAGGTGTCGACGGCTATTCAAGGGCGTCATAGCATGAAACATGGGATACACCAAGGTGTAAGCCATACGCCGAAATCCCCATTAATAGTCTGGGATCCCCAGAGGACGGTGACCCAGACCGCAGCACATTTGCGATCCCCATCCCATGAAATGCTAACCATTTTGACTGTCTTCATTCCAGTGTCACATTTGCACACAAATAAACAGAATAAACAGAAGTGTACACAAAATGGGCACAACTTCGAGCAGCAGTGCAGGCCGAAACAAAATTTTCCGGTGCCTGCAATACCAAGTCTGGGTCTGACTGTTCGAATTTTCGAACATTTTGGGTCTCGTGGGGGGTGGGGTGGAGTGGGGGGTGTAAAACCTAATCAAGGTGAGCTAAGCGAAGGCGCAGGTGGAACCTTTGGTCTCGTATGCCGGGAGAGGGACAGTGGATGGTCTAGCCTGAGCGCCGCACGTGGGAAGAAACCTCAGAGACGTGGTGACACGCTTGTTGAACTTTGCACAGGGAATGGGATGGGAAGATGAGGGAAGGAAACGGGAAGGGAAAGGGGTGAAGGGAGGGGAAAGGGGTTGGAAGAGCATATGACCTGCAGCTGCTGCCATGTCTCTTGCATTGGTTCGATGAGCACCCAATCTTTCTCCAAGATCAGCACGAAGCGCGCACTCATGTGTGGTAGCAAGTTCTCAATTGCCTGCGCAATGTTCACGTTCTTTCCTCCAAATACCCTGAATCCGCTGGATACCATCAAATTCCTCATGATTTCACTCGTCCCTTGCATCCAAAACAGGCGCTCCTGCACCATCCCCAACAACCCGTGCCTCTCCCAGGATTGTAGCGCATTTTCCAAGGTGGGCAGCTCCTCTGGCATAGCGATTGCAAACAAAGTGATTGGTAACCGCTGGCCATCCGACATAATGGAGTGCATTTGTTCATCCCATGGCCGCTTTGAGGAATGTGTTGACCTCTTGGTCACCACACGGGAATGTGCTTCGGGTATGGTCGGCACATGGGCATCCACAGGTGGCAAATGTGTATCGGTTGCTGGTGGCAACGTGGTGTTGGTATCCACATGAAAGGCACCTCTGTCAATCCTGCTCTCGAGCTTACTGTCTCTTGACCTTCCAAACAGCACTCCACAGCCCACCAACGTGAAGAGGAGCAATGCAGTGAACCATTTTTTCATGAAGCAAGCATAAAGAGGACCGTCGAAAACACTCAAAGATTGTCAAACATGCATGACTGAGCAAGAGGTCAGCATTCTGTAACATGATGAGGGTGCGACTAGAATGACAGGCGTGGAGCTGCACTTCTTTGGCAGTACAAAATCATGGAACGCACAAGAGTGGTCACCCATACTTCTTGTGGAAACCAATTGTCCGAAACGGAGATATCCTTGGTAGATTAATGGCACATTGCAAGGACTGCTGGACATTCGCCCAATGTAAGCGCCTAGTCGTTCAATGTCCTTGGCGGAGAGTTTCTCCGCTCATTTACTAAAGAAAGGTGTCGTATGTGCTGACACCACAAACATTTCCGGAGCAGGCCTCACTTTTTTTTTTCACGGCCGTGTGGCCGATTTGCGGGGTTCACACCCAGTCCCCCCCCCCCCCCCTGGCACTCTTAACAACACAATATCCTCATGTGGTTCCCATTTCAGATGCATCCCATGAACTATTACACCCATTACATCGGCTGCTCAGGCCTGGAGGCAAAACTTCATCCTGGGCATTTGTAACATCGTGTCGCCATTGGTGTGCTTCCTAAATACCTTGGTTTGCCTGTGGTGGTGTGGGTATGCTGGCTGGCAAAAGGAGGCCAGGCCGTGGCTTACGGCAGGTCCGTGGGACTCACATGTCCCCTGCGGCAGCAGTGCCCCACTCCCCGAAGTGTCCGCTGGCGCAGCTCACCACTCCGTCTCACAAATGTCATTTTGGGTGCCAATGCTACACATTAGCTATGGCTGTGGACAACAGTTGTCAAGAGGTGAAAGGTGGCACAAAGGCAAAGAAAACGAAAATGCCTTTTGCCCATCGCCCCTGATGACATCATCGGTTTGGGACTATTTGTCTCCATACCTGGTGGTGTTTTCTTAGAATAGCGTCAAGAGCGGGCAGCTGATCCGTCAGAGCCTCCTCCTCCTTCAAACACGCACGCTCAGCAGAGAGTGAAGGCTATTGCCACCACTTGTGCTTTGCTCAACGATTTCAGCTATTTGTGTACACAATGTAAGAGCAAAACGGACACAGACTCAGCCGTTCAAAACATAACCTGTAGACAAGCGATGAGTTAGAATATGGGTACTTGTAGGCGGTTTTCGCCTGGACTCTTAGCAATGTAATGTAAATATGCAAAGATGCACCTGCCCCTTCTTGCCCATTGTTGCCCTTGTTTACACCACAGCTTCAGCTTCAATGCTCGTACACCCTTGCCATTCCGTCCTTGATGGCTATATCTGACCGATGGGGTACTATGGCAGCATGGGTCAACTTATGTTTTTTGAGGGTGGCGCACATGGCAGCACATTGCGCATGAGACTATGAAGCTGGTGTGGGCAAACAGGCATTGGACTGCAGTCGAGGCTTAGAACCAAATGCCACTGAACTAGTAGCTAGTATAACTGCCTCACTTGGTATTCAAATCCACGAGAGGGCAATACAAAAAGTGAGGCCCATGGCGGCCCAACTTCTTCGCTTGCCCCCTCCCCCGCCTGTTCATGGAATCTCTAGGGGCCTAGCTGCCACCAACCAATCGGGTATCCCTTGGCGGGAAGAAAATTGCTTTGCGGGGGGGGGGGGTGGCACGGAAGCCCATTTGCCCAACCCCCCCCCTCCCCCTCCTTGGTCGCCGTGCCGGGAGGGGGGTTTGGGCTGGGGCTGCCCTACCTGCCGTGCCAGGGGGGGGGGGGGGGGTCCGACCCCAACATACATGGCTCAAAATGATCCCCACGTCGCGCTGATCATTTTGAGTACACATATGTGGGGGAAAATTTTTTTGTGAAAAAAAATTTTCCGGGCCAAAATTTGTGTTCCGGCGCCTTTGGTGGCAACATCCGTCCTTACACAAAACAAAGGGCCCGGCACGGAAGCCCATTTCTGGAACCAGCCCCCCCCCCCCTTCCTTCACCGGGCGCCCATGCTATCTCCCCCCCGCAAAGCAATTTTCGGATCGCCCTTGATCGCTAATCCCTAGACAAGGGACCGGGATTTAGCAACCTCTTGTGAGTGCTACGCATACCACAAGGACTTCAAACCATTTTTGAGTGTTATGGGTGGTCTGCTCGTGAGCAAGGGCTTTGACGTTCATGATCAGGAATTAGCAGGTGAGTCGCACAGAAGTACCCATTACCCAATTTCCCAAATTTCGAGGGATGACTGTTTTTACCCAACCCCAAACATGCAACGGTAGTGGAAAAATGGAACACAAAGCAGGGTGCAACAAGGGGCGCGACAAGGGGGTTATGGCGTGATAAGGGTGCGCGACAAGAGGTGCGACAAGGGGTGCCTCAAGGGTGCAACAAGGCTGCGATAAGGGTAGTACAGAACAGTCAAATAACTCGTGCTTAGGGCTGTGGCTTGGGTTTTCTATCACAAGTAATAATTTAAAATCAAATTGGTAAGTTTCAACAAAAACTAAATCGTCTTCTGGCTAGAAATGGGCACCCAAATTCACGATCCTTTTCCATCAGCGCCTATCGCATGACACCACACAACACGTGTGGGTGCTCTTGGTGCCTAATGATGGGGGGAAATGCCACACCATGCAGTTGGTGCTTGGACCATTTCAAGGCCTCCAGGAGGGGTTCACCGGCACTGTGCACCTTTGAAAAACACTGAAAAGGCAGGCAAGTGGGTGAAAAATGGAGAAAAGACACCCCAGCACCTCCTTGAGCACACCATCTGACCTTGGACCTTTTGGTTGTACACACACTGTCTTGGTCACCACTACATTAGCTATAGTCCACTGGCAAAAAACTCATACCACAACTCGGGTCGATTACCTCCACTTTGGGAGTTTGGGATTGGTCAGTATGACGATCAAAACCCACTCCATTTTGTTGCATTGTGATGTGGTTTAAGCACGTGGCGGGCGTTGTCAATCAATGAGTTCCAAAAATCGAAGTGGCACCCCTAGGGCGAGTTTTCGCACAGCGCGCGCATAGCACGGGCACACCACAGGCACACCGCACACACAGCGCCAGTGATTAGTTGCATATCCCGGGAACACCCCTGAAAACCACCCACCTCCAGAAGCATGCATGATCAATTCAAAACAGCATCGGTTGCAGCATTCAGGACCTTGGGACCGTGGCAAGCATCAGACCAAAGAAAAAAAGTCCCTAGTGTACCAGCAGGGGCTGTAGGGTGCAGAGTTCAGGACCCTGGGACCCGTGGCTACTGGTTATGGAAAACAGCCGACTTTTTGCACAGCGTACACACAACGCGGGCGCAGCGCACTGTGCACCCCCCTAGATTACCCCGACATCTTGCCGTGAAGGGCCAGCCTGAGGAACCCCCGCCTCAGGGGTCTCGGGGACCTCAGGGGTCTCAAGGGTCGTTGTCGTGTCAAGGGTCGTTGTAAACCCACCCTTTTTTAAGGTTGTTGCACAATAGTGATGTGCTCCTCTTTTACTTTGGGTGTCTTTGTTCCCTTGTACGTGAATTGCAAACTGACCTGCACTGTTGTTGTGCATTGTTCAGTGAATAATAAATGCACATAAGAATATTGATTGATGAATATTGATTGGCACCCGGCGAAAACACGGGTAGCCGGTGGTATGTTTTTTGTTCATGCCTATCGTCGGCGCCTAGGGTTGTTGCTCCATAGTAGAAGAACTCGAAATGCTCACGCCCACCAGTGCAGCAGCTCTCCGATGGTACTTGAGTGTAGAACACAGCAGGGTTTGAACCGATGCCTATTGGGTAACGATCTCGGGGGCATACCTCTAGACCACCCGCGGACAAACCATCAGCGAATTGTACATACCAACATCAACACGTTGTACATAGCCGAAGCACACCAACAGTGGAAATGATGATTGTGCCCCGCCTGGACCACCGGCTGCCATGGTGTGCATTAGCACAAGAAAGGCCTAAATTCGTGTGAATTTGTACGAAATTCGTAAGAAGTTCGTACAAACTTCATGTTCGGTCACCGATTCAGACTCGGGCGCTAGTACAAAGTTTGTACAAACTTCGTACGAATGCACACAAATTTTGTATCATTTTTGAAGTCGTAGGAAAATTCCGTAGCAACGGGTGTTCATTTTTCCACCAAGTGGTGCTCACACCTGGCTAAATGGGCCGCATACACACACAGATTCATCACCTCGGATGATTTCACACTTTTCCAACACACACGGGAGGTTTACCTCGAAAAGTCCCATATGCCACCAATCACACTGTCCAATGACCCCCCCCCCCCCCCCCGCACCGTCTCCCACTGATGCGCAAAAGCGGTCGTGGTGCCATGGTTTGATGTTTTTTGATGGCGCAACGAATGATCCAGTTTACATGCACGGACCACGCCAGACGTCCCACATGTGTGGTGAGTGTGGCCAAGGTGTCCGTGTGGAACACATGCAGGATGTCGACTTTGAAGCAGTCCTGAATAATCTTCAAGGCATGTTTGACGAATGTGCACTCATGTATGCTGCGCGTGATAGTTTCTAGAGAGTGATCAATGGGGCAGTGGATTTCATGGGGTTTCTAGTCACGCTGGCGTTCCCCAGTGCGCAGCTTTTTCCATAGCGCTATGTGGACCAACTCATGTGGTGGTACTGGCAGACTTGCTCGTGTTAAGGTCGCCCACACCTCAGGTGGTTGCTTGACTTCGGGTGGGCTGGAAGTTGAAAGAAATTCCGCCATGTGGTGCCGCGTCCACTCACACCAAAAGGACAAAGAGGGCCATGGCTTGGCACCCGGCGGTGCCAGGCTTTTCTGTTTAGACTGTGAAGCTTGGGCTATACAGTCACAGGGGTCATTGGTCCCCCCTGGAGCTGTTTGGTATATAGCCCGCCATGTGGGGGCAATTTTTTGAAAGGAAGAGTCATCTTCCAATAGCTGGCCCACTGTTAGCACTCGAGCTCCGATGAGTTGAGGGCAAAAGTAGGTTTGGGCATGTTGGTTGCGAAAACAATTGTTATGCCACAAAGGCATGTCATAGCTAAGCATGACATCGTGAAAAGCCAAAATTGGTTGCCTGATCAAGGAAAAGGCACACGTGCCATGCTAGGTATGGCATGGTACGCCAACGTATGGAAGAACGGGAGGTCTGCCATGCGAAGTGACATTCCATGTGCATGTGTGAAATGTTTAAACTAGTGGTGACTGAGATTGGCATGAGTAGGGGGTCTTTGACATACTGCAGGAAGGCAATAGAATGCTACCAGCCATCCTTACCTTGCCTTTGATGTTCGCCTTCTCACATTCACATTCAATGAGGCACGGGTGCGGTTTTTGAAGCAAGCCATGCCTCATCCAAAAGTTGGCTGCAACATGTTTTGGGCAACAGTGGCGGCTGCCTTCCCCGTTTGTTGCACAACGAGGTCCCGTGTCCCATGGATGCCACACAACACGACATGAAGGACCCCGTGGAGGCCATAATCAGGCACTCGTCAATCCCCCAAGATAGTCCTGTGTATAGCTCCTATGGCCACAACGGGCAAGCACGCACCATCCATTGCACTCGTAGTACCAAAGGCATCGAGGCAATGGGCACAATTTTGCATGTAAACCAGCACACCGTTGCTCCGGGGGATTTTGCCTTCCAATGTTGGCAGCCCTCAACCCTCAGCCATCAGCGCTTATGTTTACCATCTACACACAAGAAGACTGGGGGAGCAAGTAACCCCCGCCCCTGCTAGGGAGGGCAAGGATGTTGTGTGTTAAGTCCCACGACGTGACCGCAGCGTGACGTTGTACACAATTTTGAGCATACTAATGATACTGACTACTCCGGCCGGAAAAACCAAGAGTGGCGGATCCATAATTTCAAAAGCATGACCCGTTCAGGGAAAGATAGTGCCCAGGACTGCATGGCAAATGTTTCTTTAATTATGTTGAGCACCTCCACTGCTGCCCTTGGATGCTAGGGGGCGGTGAACGATGGGAGACCCCATACACGGGCTCCCAAGAAATAAAATTTGAAGATGAGTTGCGGCAGGCCGCAAACGTAAGTGTCAAGGACACGGGGAATGATAGTGCTGCTGCCATACACTTCATGCGGAACAAGGGACGGGAAAAGGTCATTGATGCTTGCCTACAACACCCAAGTGTGCGAGAGCATCTAGCAGCAGGGAAAAGGTGGGAGTCGCCGTGCAAAACTTGGTGGGAGAGTTTTGCACATATGTGCGTGTTCGCTTGGCGATCAACAACGTTCACAGGGGCCGACTTGGGGCGGCTCCGGGGAGATAGTGTAGCCATGGGCACTGCCCGTAATGAGCTAACGGTGTGCCCTTCGTGAAGGGGAGTTAAGCGGTCATTTGAATGGATCGCGCAAATTCAGGCAAATTTGCCTAAATTTTGAAGTTTTTTCATGAAAAAGCTAGATTTTGGGTTGCATGTGTGGTACGTGAAGGGGTAAAACTCATGCCCTAGTTTCATTCCACATCATCCACCGAGAGTCCACCCCCAAACGGACCCACCACGGCCAAGTGGTATACCTAGCTGTTCAACCGGGAAGGAATGCGGGGATGGTTCGATTAGTCATTCAAGTTGGTGGGTCATGTCACGATTGGAATCGTCAAGATCGCTTTGTGCGCCATGGGATTCACATCTCGAATGTTGCTTGGGCCACATCATACAGTCCGCCCCGTGTCAGTGGCATTTTCCCTTGCACGACTATTGCTTGAATATCAACTGGTTACTCAACTTGTGTATGGTCGCTAAGACGGCTTATGCCCCCGTTCTACAGGACAATTCACCAGTTGTTTTGTTCACCACTTGTATGGATAATACACATTTAGCCTTTTGCAATGTGCCTGCCCACTTGCATGGTGTTGGGTGAGTGTACATTGATGTGTACAGCAACCACCCTGTCCTTAACCACGAAGGGGTTCCCCCCTTCCGGCGTGCTAGGGCTACCATGCATACAGTATGAAAAGCAAACAACAAACGGATGTTGATCAAAGGATTCATCACATTTTGTTGCGATGGCGCATTCTGAATACCTATGTTCCCTTGGTGAGGGTAGCCGTTGCTTACATGTCATGGATGTGGGAGATATCCTTCCGGCGGGAGATGTCCTGCCGTGACCCTGCCAATGGGTACTCCCCCTTCCCCCTCCCATGGTCCCCGATGACCCCCCCCAACATCCGGGGCAATGGACGCCAGCGTCAGCCCCGGGGCATGCTGCGCAAGTAGCTACCTCACGTTGGAGGCCACGGCAGAAAGCTGCCCCCGGGTAGCCTCTGCCTGCCCATGCTAGGCCAAGGCAGCCAACAAAAGAAAGCGAGCGCCTGCACGGTTGGGAGCCCCCCCTCAGCCCCCCCCCCCCCAACCCCTGTGGCGCTCTCGGCTTGTCCCTTTGGTGCCGTTGATGCAGGCGGCTTGGCACCTCGGCCCTACTCCTTTGTGCAGTGCTCTAGGGTGTTGACCCGGGCCTGGAGCCTCTCCCTATCCTCCTGCAATCTGTCCCTCTCCCCCTCTACGGCCCTCTCCACCCTACGGCCCACCTCTCGGAGTGGGACTCGTGAAGCTGCTCCTCCGTGTCCCTTTGCATGGCCTCCGCGGGCAGCGCCCGCACCTGCCACGAGTTCCCCCCTCGGCCTGCTGCACCTATTGCTGCTGTTGCAGCCATTGGGCCACATGCTCGGTGGTGGACACGGCCGGGGCATCCGCAAGAGCGGCACTAGCAGCGGCACGCATGGGGTGGTGGTGAAGGGGGCTTTGGCGGCGCGGGGGGGGGGGGGGGCGAAGGGGAGGGGCTCCGCTTCCTCCCGATCGACCCCTGCGACCCCCCTCCCCCAAACACCGCTGACCGGGTGTCAGCGTCCCCCTCTTCCCCCCTGTCTGCGTCCATCACCTCCCCCCAACCCGTCCCCCTCACCTCCCTCCCCACCTGGTGGCACATCGCCAACCAGGACGATGTGGTAGAGTGCCACGTGGGGTGGGTGATGTCGGGGATGTGGACTTTGGGGGGCATGGTGGGGTGGAAGGGGGCAATGCCCAAATTCTCCCACCATTGGGGGCTGGTAAGATGCCAAGAAAAGGGAACGAAGGAATGATCCACGTCAAGGTTAGTGGAATAGTCCTAGAGGGCTATCATATCAAAGCGGGGGGGCATATACACAAGATCATGCGTTGGGTAGACCCGGGCATGGGCCCCCTTGGTCTTCCCAACTCGGTTAGACTGCATGAGGCGCAAGAGAATGTCAATGGTGGCGGGGAAAGGGAGGAGGCGCATCATGCGCACTGTGGGGACATCTTCACGGAGTGCCCTCCACAGCTGAGTGGACCACGCCCTCCCCCCAAAGTACGCGCTGCGGGTGAGGGAGCGGAGGTTGTTATGTACGATCTTGGGCGGGCGGTGGGGGGGGGGGGTTCCAGAATGCTTGCAGTTCGGCACACGGACACCTCAGGTGGAGCCGGTTGGTTTCTTGCAAGTTTTCGTCAACATCGGGCTATGGAATGCACTTTTTATTCGGCATATTCTTACCGCTCTGTGCCAGTGTGTCCCATTTCCCCCAAAAGGTTGTGAGGGATTGTTCACGTTGTTGGTGTGTGGAAGATGAAATACGTGGGGAATGTGTGGATGGTGTAGGTGATTGTGTTTGCGCTTTGACGGGCGTTTTGAACGGTGTGCAATCATCACCGTGTGTCCAACCTCGCCATCCGTTCTAGAAAACCATGTTCAAGCAGGCAAAGTTCCCTTCCGGAGAAACCATGCGGTACCTTTAGGTTTCATTTTCTGAAAACGGAAACTCATCATGGAGGCCAATATATTGCAACGGCTTTGTAACTCATGCTAGTCGAACCACGCGTTCATGAGTCTAATCAAATCCGTATAAGGTGGGCTGGAGCTAGAATACACATATGAGTATCAAAAAAACTGAACCACTGCGCCGTGTTGTGTTATCCATACCCATTGGATTAAAAAAATACTACACGTCTTTGTCGTGTGGCCGCCTGTAACACTTCGTTTGAAGATAAGCAAGCTGCCTCAAACACAATTCTCAAGAAGGTGGATCCCGGGGATGTGGTGACGGGGTTAGTGCCCACACACCAGCCAAATGTTTAGTGTGCCAACTGAGAAATCCTCCCAACCTGCAGCAAAGGTTTTATATGCATATTCGTGTGTCTTGGTTGCAAGTGCACAAAAAATGTGCGTGCTTCAACCAATAAATCCTTTAGGTTGGTGTGTGTATGTGTTTTGAGACTGGTCATTGCATGTCGATTGTTTACAGCTACAGCTTTCGTAAACATCTATGGACCGGATGTGATCGAAACGGTCCTGCTCTGGCACAAGCCATGAAACAGGTGGCGTGTGCCATGGGAAAAAACCTTTATCGTAGATATCTCGTGCTGGGAGGGGGCACAATGGTGGACTAGATGCAGGTTCCGTGAAGTCCGAAAAAACCGGTGCATCATTATCAAGCTCAGAAGAGTCATTTGTAGACCCTATGGACGACACGTTCGAGAAAACTGGCCTCTCTCTAGAGTGGATACATCAGCTTCAACAAGATGATGTCTTATAGAAACAATCATCTCAGTTATGTTAGTGATGATGTTTTGTCGCATTGTGTGCGTGTGTGTTTGTTGTGTGTGTGGGTGTGGGTGTGTGTGTGTATGTGTGTGTGTGTGTGTGTGTGTGTGTGTGTATGGGTTGTACCATTTTTACCAGGTCTCCCGGTTGAGCCCGTATAGGCCACACTGGCGTCCTCGGGTCGGGTCGCTTACCCCATCATAGCAAGCCCACGGTGCAGGCCAGGGGTGTGAGTGCGTCCCTGTGTTACCCCTCGACCAGTGCGATATGCACTTGGGCCAGAACCTGGCTCGCTGCCCCAGGACCACCCTGGAAGTGGGGTGGTGGCTCCGTGGCTTCCGCCGGGCCAGCTCCACCGCATGAGTTCGACGAGCCCGTCATCGCCATGTTGCCCCGTGTGTTGTATGTGTATTGGGGCTTCCACAGCTGGTGGTGCTCGCGGCAGCGAGGCGGCCTCCACGGCCTACTCATTTGGCGATTTCCCCAGAAAGGATGCCCTTGACGCACGGCTGCCGCCGCCCGCCTCCAGACATGCCCGCTCCAGGGATCGAACCCGCGACCTTACGGTTGTGAGACCTACGCTTAGCCCGGTTGAGTGAGCCGGGGATCCTTGTGTGTGTGTGTGTGTGTGTGTAGGTTGCACGGGGTTGTACCATTTTTACCAGGTCTCCCGGTTGAGCCCGTATAGGCCACACTGGCGTCCTCGGGTCGGGTCGCTTACCCCATCATAGCAGGCCCACGGTGCAGGCCAGGGGTGTGAGTGCGTCCCTGTGTTACCCCTCGACCAGTGCGATATGCACTTGGGCCAGAACCTGGCTC
This sequence comes from Eutreptiella sp. 'Long Island Sound 2002', assembly GCA_964036045.1. Classification (NCBI taxonomy): domain Eukaryota; phylum Euglenozoa; class Euglenophyceae; order Eutreptiales; family Eutreptiaceae; genus Eutreptiella; species Eutreptiella sp. 'Long Island Sound 2002'. The sequence goes on from OZ038394.1 coordinate 8,312,330, forward strand.
GCTGCCCCAGGACCACCCTGGAAGTGGGGTGGTGGCTCCGTGGCTTCCGCCGGGCCAGCTCCACCGCATGAGTTCGACGAGCCCGTCATCGCCATGTTGCCCCGTGTGTTGTATGTGTATTGGGGCTTCCACAGCTGGTGGTGCTCGCGGCAGCGAGGCGGCCTCCACGGCCTACTCATTTGGCGATTTCCCCAGAAAGGATGCCCTTGACGCACGGCTGCCGCCGCCCGCCTCCAGACATGCCCGCTCCAGGGATCGAACCCGCGACCTTACGGTTGCGAGACCTACGCTTAGCCTGGTTGAGTGAGCCGGGGATCCTAGGTTGCACACATACTTGTGTTGCCCTTGCTCCCGTGCCTTTTTGTGGCTATTGTTGTCTTCCCCGTGCATACCATGCCATGGACATATGGGAATGAGGATGGGGCACTCAAAGTGTTGGCCGAGTGTGTGGCGTATGAGAACAAAGCGACAAGGGCAAGTTCTCACTGCTCACTGCTCACCAACGAGTCCCTTAGTAACTACGAAGTAATGTTCCTCAATCAATAGAAAAAAACCAGGCAAAACCCCTGTAACAATTTGGAAGTGGTGAAAAACACCATTTTGGCCCAAAACTAGTATGAAATTGAGATCCGGTGTACTTAAAATACCCCCTTGGCATTGCTTTCCCATTTTGGACATGCATTACTGGCTTCACTATTGTCTTGGGGTCCAAGTGCCCGGTTCTATTTTCAAGGGATTTTATTGGGGTGTTGGACACCCAAAAAGGGGGGTTTTGCGCGCAAAAATGCGCTTTTTGTGTAAACAGCAATCTTCCATCCAAACGCCAAAAAAAACCCTTTTACATGCACAAAAACCAAGTGAACGGGGCATTAACCCCCCCCCCCCAAAAAAAACCACACAAACCACCAATGCATGTGATGTGTGCAAGCAAACACTGAAACAATGGTTGAATCTTTCTTTGCATTGGCTGCCACCCAAGAACATCCCGTCATGGAAGTCCACATGGTATCCCACCACTAACCTAGAGAAGTATGCACAAAAAATTGCCAACAAACGGAACCCTACCTCTTCCCCTTCAGCATCACCCTTTCCCAATGACTGAACTGGAAGGCAACAATACATTAGCCCTGCTAGGGGGCCATCGTCTTGGAAACACATCCCAGTCATCTTGCAGGACGAAAATGGCCGACACTGCTTGTCCCAAGCCACTGGGCGAAAATATTTGTGGTGGGTGTGAGGGGACAGTTGTCCTCTACTCAGAAGTGCTGCTTCTGCCCCTTCTTGGGGTCCCTACCATGCTAGTGCCAGCATGTTTCACCTTCGGTCGTTCCCATGACAGTTCTCCGGGCAGGGGGGGGTGGGGGGGGTGATCATGAATGCAACACACAACAATGGAACAACATAGGAGGGGAGATTTTTATGTTGATTCTTTGCGCTGACGTTAGATGTTGAAGGGCTGACTCATGAGGTTCAGTACTAAGGTTTGGCGCTCTTAACCGTTCAAAGGGTTATGATGAGGATGATAAGTAATAACGAGTCATATCAGATTCAAGGCAATGGAGCAAGACAAGCTGCCCCACATTTTGACCGCTCTGAGTATCCACAGCCCTTGTGGTTGTCAGTTTGCTACCTCAGTCCAATGCGACAGGGGTAGCAGAGCTTTTTTGGGCAATGCCGTTGTGCCGTTGTGGAAGCTCAAAGGGTGGAGGTCGGGGGGAAAGAAGGAGCAACATCTGGACCTATGGGTAGCACAGCTTTTTGAGAATGGTCACAAATATATAATGCAGAACATTCTGAGGTCAGAAGCGCTAAACCAAACCAAACCAAAATTGAATCAAAAACCAGCACAACAGCTCAGCTGATGCTGACGGAGGTACAAATAAGGGTGAGTTTTGTAAAAAGAAATGTTGAAACTCAAACCAATGGTCTGAGTATGGTACAAGTAGCTCAAAGTAGAAGCGCTACAAAAATGCGCTGAATCAAATAGGAGGTGTGGCTGCAGGACTCTTACCATATTACGGTCATATTAGGGTCCCCAAAATGGAGAGATGTGGCTCCACAACCCCTACCATTCCCCAAAGTGGGGAGGAGAATTGTTATGTAACCCCTGCCTATCAGGGCCCCCAAGGTGACAAGGAAGCATGGCTCCATAACCACTGCAGTATCACATTCCTGGTTGCAGACAGAGGCATGTGCATGCTGAGGGTCAATGCTTCGGACTAGGGCTCTTTTCGCCTGGCTTTGCGTCCATCATCCACGCCGTCCCCATTGTCCGCAGCCCCAGGAACAAGATGAATGCTGCGAACGTCTGCCGCAGGACCACCTCCGGCACGTACCCTACCGACAACACACTGACACACAGCGACCCCACGCATGAGCCCGCCATAAGCCAAGGCACAAGCCCCAGCTGCAGGTTGCCGAGCTGGTAGTGGGCCCAGGCCGCCGCCAGACTGGCCCCCGTCTGTGCCACAAAACTGGTACCAAGCACAGTCTTGTGCCCCATGTCCCCGGCACAAGCCAGTCCAGCTGTCAACATCGTACCGGCCCCGATGCCCAGGGCCCCAGAGGAGAAGCCCACTGCACCCCCCAGGCCCGTGAGGTAGGCACAGTCAAGGAGGTCCAAGGTCCCCAAGACCCCTAACTCTGCAGCATCGCTCACATCAGCACCACCACCTCCTCCTCCTACTCCGATACCAGCACCAGCACCGGCACCAGCACCAGCATCAGCATCAGCAGTTGCTGTCGGTCCAGCAGCTGTGCCTTCGGGTTGACCGCTTTTGTCCGGCGTCGAGCGCAGAGCAATTATGGGCGCCATCGCCATCATTGCAGCCCCAAACAAACCTTTCTGTGTGCGCTCCGGGAGGCCGTGTGCTACACGGGCTCCGGCACCGGCAGTCAGGGCGCTGGCGAGGGCGACACAAGCGGCTGCGACCAGACTCACGTGCCCCGCAGCACCGAAAATGGCGCCCCCTGCGACGCACGTCGCAACGTTGGAGAGCAGGGCAGTACTGTTTGCGGCCGCCTGCCGAAGGCTGTAGACGCGCACCAGCAGCGGCACCATCACCAGGGCCCCTCCGATCCCAAACAGGGCCCCTGCACTGCCTGACAGGACGCCGATGGGAAAGGCATAGGGGTAGGGGTGCGGGACAGCGGTGGGGGGGCTTGGGGGTTCTTGGACTGGAGGGGGCGACGGGGGCAGCGGACTTGCAGGCGGGTCAGTCGGGTCAGGGCTGGGGCCTGACATGCTCATCGCTGAGTGGGTGGGCTCGAAGCTGCAGCAGCTGCTAGGGGTTGGGCTGCTGATTGAATTGTAGGTCAGACTGGGGTTGGAGCTGTAGCTGTGGTCCAGGCATGGCACAAAGTCAAGGGGCCGATGCGAAAGCCACTTGCACCTTGGCTGCACATTGTGTGCGGGTACACAGCTGAAGTGCGTGCTGTCTGCAGGTGGGCAGCTGAAGGCGCGTCCAGCAGTGTATTCGCGGGGCCTGGAACGGTGGGGCGATGCACACTTCAACAAGTGGCAGGCGCGGGCCCGCAGCAGCATGACTCAACTGTGATCCCCAACTTGGGGCAGCATGCAGCCGCCAACACCGTCAGCGCCGCGCAAAACTATGGTAGAATACAAGCGGCGGGGCTGGAAATCACGCATCAGTGAGGGACACCATAAACATGTCTCTTTAGCACAGGCCTACGTTAGCTCAGGAGTACCAGGCGGTGGGACAGAAAGGCTCTCGGGGAAGGTTCTCAGGCTCTAAATCAGCTGCACAGTCCACAAAACCCTCTCAAAACGCCGACAGCACCGGATGCTTCATTTTTTTTTTATTCCATGCCACATGAATTCAAAAACTATGAGCAGTGAGTGGCGCACTTCGCTGCTGCTTCCGCAGCAAAAGTCTTCAAGCGTTTGAGGCGTCTGAGGTGCCGCAGCCTTCCCTATCAGCGTCCATCAGGCAGCAGTGGAGCTGGCTGAAGTGCGTTGCCGAACACACAATAAATATCTGTGGGAGGGACGAACTGAAGAGATATAGGCTGCCAGTTGTACTTGCTGCTCGTGTCACAGTGCCTCTTGCTTGTGTCTTGCCTCTTCCTATTTCTTGGTTTCCGTGTACCACTTGATGGCACGGGAAACCACACAGGGTCATGAACATGGAACACATGTCAACGATTCAATGTGATGTCCATGTTCACAGTAACTCACTGCATGCTCACACTCGCATATGAGAAGCAACCTAGTGTAGAGCAGATTACACGTGCGTGTGGTGCAGCACGCATGTTACGCAAAGTGTTGCATGCGATGCACCATGCACATCATGGATGCATGTGTGGACATGCCACGTGCCTCATTTCCTAAACGAGTGGTCCACATTGGAACCTTTCCTTTGTCATGGGTTCCAAGGGCGTTGGCGAGAACTTCGGGTTGAGATTAAGTTGTCGACTCATGGCCAATGGAAGGGTGCATGATTTGGATTTGAAACTGTCATTCAGTACAATATTGCCATTTGGACCCTCACGAAGTTGAAAGTGCCTCTCATTGGACAATCATTTCATGTTCCCAAGACCTATTATATGGTTCCGCCTTGTGGGACAATCCTGTCACACATGTCGGAAGGCAACTACGCACAAGAGCGAAATAGACTCGTCAGTGATGCATCATAGGCTGTGCGAAGAGGCAAAGAGGACACACTTGCCCATGTAGCACATAGCCCACACACACCCACACCCACCCACACACACACACATCACACACTCATCCTTTCATCTACCCCAGTGTTGCACTTCTAATAGACAAGGAAGCCCAAGTGAAAACAAAGGCCCAGAGTAAAAAAAGACAACCATTCACACCAAAACATTAGAGCAATATATGAGCATACAAAGCAGTATGTGCAACAGATGACCAAGGACCAGAATGCAGCACCTGCAGCACAGTAACCAAGGTAAACAAGGTTGGTCAATTGTGCCATATTGCAAGTGTGGCGTGCATTCTTCGCAGTTATGTGTGCACGCACGTGTATCCTTTGCGTGTGTCTTTTTTAACACCCAATTGAGCAAAAACCACGAGAAATTGCACACCCATGATTTCAAGCAACTCAGGCAGGAATACAAGTGGGTATGGGAAGGGGGGTCAATGGCACAACACACGAAAACAAAGTTGCTCATCATGTAGAGGACAATCCACGCTGCTAAAAACATACAAAGCTTATGTGAAATGGAGGTACTTATCCACCCTAACCTATGTGGCTAGCACATAACCGATAGTAACCGACCACAACCGATGAAGGTACAAGCTTCATCCACAATGACAATTTGGTCTAGTTCCTTGACACCTTTTTCAACCGGTATTCATCAAAGCATTCTTTGGCATAGGTAGGATCCTCCGCTGTCAACCGCTCACGTAGCATCTTTCATGCAAGGCACAACTGTCGGCCATCGACACCAAAAGCGACGCCACCTGGACCTTGTGCAGTAGGCAGTCCGCGGATCACTCCCCCCCTCCCCCCCCTCCAAAAATGATCCGCAGGTCACGGATCACCTATCCCATAACCCCCCCCCCCCCTTGCCTAGCAAAAAGATCCACAATTTCGTGGCATCCATGCAGACATGTGACCCACCAATTCGTAATCAAGAAAAATGATCCAACGGGTAGTAACATGTAGTGCAAGAACGCACCATATTGATCCACCAATTTGTGTGAAAAAAAGATGATCCAAAAATGGAAGTTCCAAAAAAAAATGATCCACCAATTTGTTTTGAAAAAATATGATCCAGAAAAGTAAGTTCCAGACATGTGGTTATAGCCGTGCGCGCACGGTTACGCACGGTTGCGCACATTGGGGCCGCACGGTTACGCACGCTGGCGCCTGATTCCTTCGCACGGTCGCGCACGGTTGCCTTACTGGTGCTGGTGGTATTTCTGTTTAAGGGTACTGTTTGTTTACCGAGCCACGTTAGCGCCCCACCAGGCCGAGCACCAGTCATTACAAATCCTTCAACGCGTCCACCAACAAACGGCGATGTCCAGGGAGTATGTTCATGTCAGCCATGTCATCCGGAGTAAGAAGTCTCAAAGATTGTAATGTATCCCATCCATCACGGCGCAACCGAACTTCATAAACTGCCAATTGCGGCTGATACTTCGCGCACGGTTACGCACGGTTGCGCACATCGGGGCCGCACGGCTACGCACGCTTGCAACCATAACCTCTGCACGGCTGCGCACGCTTGCACCTCATTAGACCGCACGGCTATAACCACAGGTCTGGTAAGTTCCAAAAAAGAAATGATCCACCAATTCCTGTTAACAAAAATGATCCAAAAAATTGAAAAAAGAAAACAGAATGGCACACAAAGGCACACAAAATTAGGCCAACAATCCATCTTCCAAAAAAATGTCCCAAGAAAATGGTTCAAAGTTGAGGCAAGCCACACGAAACTGATCCACAAATCCACAAGACCATGGGCACATAATTGAAAGTACAGGGTGCCAAATGATCCGAGAATGATCCACGGATCACTTTTGGATCACCACCCTCTGTTGAGACACGCAGGCACAAGAGCACTGGATCTTCAGTGTAGATGGCAGCCCACACCCAGGGGATGCCAGATCACCTACCCCATAACCCCCCACCCCCATGCCCGTTGCACCAAGAAGTGGTGAACTTCACATGAGCCTCCCGAGCTAATTGCTCGACCTTCTGCCAAACCTTATCTTGGTAATGGGCCATCCCAACTTCAGTGTGGTCATCAACATGGCATGCTATGAGGCAACGTTGGTTTACGACTAGGTGTTGCAAGCCCGTTTTTCAACCTTCTCTCTCTCTTTTTTTTCTCGAGGATTTACGAACATGGTGACGGTTTACCTCTGTCATCATGATTTGCTAGGTCAACATCCACGCAACGGCACGATCCACGGATGACATGCTATGATCCTTGCATTGCAAGAATTGCAACGGAAGCTTCTCGAAATCGGCAAAATGGCCGAAAATGATAAAAATACCTCCAAAAACGGTCAAAATGGCCGAAAATAATAAAAATACTGCCCACTGATACCCATTGAGGACACCATTGAGGAAAACAAGAAAAACACGGAGCTCAAGCAAGGGTTGCAAATGGTGCACACACACACCCACGCACAAAACCACAATTTGTTGGATTAAATGTGTGTAGTGCCCATACACATGGCGACTGCGATGAGTGGCATCTTTGCACCGCGATGGCCCTGAGCTGAATCCCCTACTGTAGAGCACTCTGTTCCGACTTCTAGGCCTAGCGCCAAACTTGGTTCTCATGCTGTGTCCAGTATCTGGTCCCAATCTGTAGACTTATGAAAAAAAAATCCAGGGAACCCAAAAAGTAGAAGGCAGTCGCCGGCACATCTGAAAGTTTTTCACCAAACCCTCCACAAATTTGTTGTGCACAATTTGTGATTCCGGATTCATTGATGATGCTGCGTTCGCTTGCGCCCTGTTGGGAGCCTATGGATCGGTGAGTCCAGCAGGCTTGTGATTATCCTAGAGAAGGAGAAAATAGAAATGTCTACTTACCTGTGTCTTGTTGTCTTCCGCAGGTAACCAGCGCTGTGACTTAGTTTGCAAAGGATTTTTCACTTCCAACCCCATAAGCATTCCCAGTGAGCAATCTAATTCATCTGTCGGTTTGGCTCCAACACTTGCTCACAAGGATGGCTCTGTGGCTGCTTCTTTCTTTTGCTTCTAGCAAAATGACTGATATCAACCAGCCTGACGAACACCAACGCCTTTCGATTGCGTTCCTGGATCTGGTGAGCCTCCCTCAGAAGTTCGATGAAGCTTCGGAATTGAGATCCCTGGATGCTTCTCACAATCGATTGACCGACCTACAACTGCTCGAAAACTGCACACAGTTGGAGACCCTGATTTTGGATAATAACCTGTTGCCGAGCGCCTGTAAACTTCCAAGTTTGCCGAACCTCAGGTGCAAACCTTGCAAACGTAAATTGAACACCGAGTGCAAACGCGCTTTGGGTGCGAGCACTTGGACTGCCCAGCCCGATCTCCGTTTCTTCTACTCCTCTTTTTCAACTGTTCGCCAGTTGTATATCCCCTGCAAAGGTGCCCCCGTTGGGCTAGCGGGTCCCGATCCTGGACCACAGAAACGGCCGCCGTGAGCTGGGTCGCTCGGATACTAGTTAAGAGCGTGACAGGACCCAACGACCCGAGTCTCTGCGTATCCTTTGGTGTGCAGTTCCGTGATGGTTTGCTGACAATTTTGCTTCAGCCTAGACCCCCAACCAAATCTTATCTAAGACACCACCTGTGTATGCACGTCGTCAGGCGGCCGGGTCTCAGCCAATGTCAGAAGCACATAGCACAAAGCGACGGAAACAAAAAGGCTAAAAGACCACTTTCATGATATTTCTGTGCATGCAGGGTGTCTCTTTTTCTATTTTCCCGACAGGTATTTGTCAGTGAACAACAATTGGATAACAAATTTAGTGTCGTTCATCGATGTGGTTCAAAGGAGCTGTCCACGGCTCAGGTGGCTCAGCATGTTGAACAACGAGGCCTGCCCCAACTACTTCAACAATTGCACAGCTGCAGAGTACGCGGAATATCGTCTTTACGTGATCGCACACTTCAAAACTCTGAAAGTGCTTGACAACACGCACATTACAGACAAAGAGCGCAACAGGGCATATGCGGAGGGAATCAAGACCAGGTGTGCTGCACGTACAAGCCTGAGTATGCGAACGCGTTGTGAATCAGTGGCCCAAAACTTACCGACTTCATTTACGAGGATTGGGGCAAGGCACTCATTAGACGGAAATGCCTATGCCTATGCCTGTGCCTTCGGCTTCGACTGGGAACAGGCTTATAACGGAATACCCCTTGGTATGCAGACCCTCATCAGCTTTCTCGACCACACGTCCAACGCAGGTCCATCCGCGATAGCGCAGGAGACTACCTGCCAAAGAAGAAGCTCCCACCCCCTGACATCAGACGGTCGACCTCTATGTATCGGCTTCCCAAGGAGTCCGACTCCAGAGTGCACCTCAAGTCTGCTGCCAGCTTTTCAGACCTGGACCAACAGTGCTCCTTCACTGGTATGCAGCAGTGGGTGTGGCCGTGGGGCTTTCAGGAAGTAAAGGCTGCACATCAATTTGGCAGCCACTTGCACAATGTTAGACGTGTGTTTGTGGTTGCAGGCACCAACAGATAAAAACGTTGCAAGCATGCTGGTGCATCCCCAGCATCCCTCGGATTTAGTGGGAGCAGCGCATTGTACTGCTGGCTGTCAAGATTTGTCCCATCACCACATATACAGGCGATCAGAGTCAATATGTGCCGCATCAATGACATACAGAGCTAGGACATTGGACAAAGAAAACAACAGGGTGATAACACAGGGATATCCGCATCTTTCACCTCCAACCATGCCACACTCTGGTATTGGCAAGAGTTGGGGATCCATCATCGTATGCACAATGCACCATTTGGTAATAACGTGTGTAAACGAAATAGACCATGTACAATCTGGAGAAAGGAGTGAGGCCATGGCAGGATACAATATTGAGTTCACTATTGAGAACCTTGCCACGCGGGCCTTGATGCTCGGACCAGTCATGTGTTTAGAAGCGTGTGCAAAGGCAGGGCCAAGCGTGCGCAAGTGTGTGTATGTTGGGATGTAAGCGTGTGCAAGCATGCGTAGTGTTGGAAGGTAAGCAGGTGCAAGTGCTGGCACACGTCGCCAGAACCCTGATGCAGGGATGTTGTTTCTAGGTTGGCCTCAGGTTGGTGTAAAACAATGAAGGCAGGGTGCTGTCAGTTCGGGACATGGTGCAGCAAGAGTTTGCTGGAGGGATTGAGTGAGTAACAAAAATAAATCGTAGTGTGGTATGCTTGCCAGAAAGGAGTAGACTCTCAGACCTTTAGCTGAGGCATGTTGCCACATGTTGGTCAGCAAGTGGAGTCTCAGGCTACTCACACCAGATGACACATGGCTGAGCTCATCATCCCCCTGGGCATGCCGTTTGTTGTTCGACACGTTGCAGGACTTGCAGAATGTGGTGTTGGCCTGGTAGGGCACCAGAATTCCACCACCGCCAATGATTATATGAGGACAACCTGAGGATTGCATAGGAAAATCTGTCAATCTCCCACCCTTGTTGAAGTGTGTTCCAGATTGAGCGTGCACAAGCGCGTGTAGCTTCCAAGGGTACTGGTACTAGTAGAAGAGGACTGCCGAGGAACTGCATACAGGAGAGACGGTACGCGTGCACAAGCGTGCGTGGGGTCAGAAAGTAAGCATGAGCAAGCATATACACACGCTTCTATCCACATGACTGGCTCGGACCTGACAACCTCGCGGCTTTAATGCGCGTGCTACGCATCAGACGATGCAGGTCGACCCATCCCGGCTTTGTGTTTTTTCCCGGTGCTCTGGTAAGTTCGTTTGATCTGTACCCCTCGCCATCCGTTGTTCTTCATCTCATCAAGAACTCTTCCACCTCTCACTTCCACTCAGTGTCCGCAAGAGTTCCAAACTGGGACGCTCTGTCTGACGACGGCCTTGCTTTTCGGAAGACCAAGAGGGAACCCGCCTCACCACGGTGTGGCATCCCAGAGGCGTGCGACATTACCAATACAAATCCCCTGAATTGGGGCAACAATTCTGAGACGAAAGCTTGCGAGACCACCCCTTTGTTTCCGCAAATGTCGGTGCAGAAGCCTCTGAACGCGATTGCCTCGCTCACTCGTGTCCACTGATATGCACACAGTAGTTGTTGCGCATGTGAAGGCCATGCGAAGAAGGGGTTTGCTCTTGCCCTCTTCCCCCTCCGCTTGTATCCTCCATTGTTGTTCTGATTGTTATGCCAGTCCTGCCTGGTGTCCCACCTGCTGACCTCTGGATCGTTGACCTGCAAACCCCAAAATGGTAGGCAACGAGGAATGGTGCCACACAAGTGCACTGCTCTGGCACCAAATAAAAGGACAAGCACCTGCTGCGTCTGAGAGTTAATCAAAGGCAAGAAGGTGTCCGCGACACTCCTGGTGACCCCTGTTTCGCTACAATGCAGGCCAGGATTGTTGGGTCGCGTTTCTTTGCTGCGGATTTGAGTCAGAAATGCGCTTTTCTGGATGCAGCGCTCATTTGCTTAACCCCCCCCTCCCCATTCGTGTCGAAGCAACAAATTCAACACGTTGTTTGGAAGTGGGATTGGTTCGATTCCGTGGCGAACGGAGTCGCAAACGGAGTTGCGACCCTCCCACGAGAAACAAGTATCTTATGTCGACGGTGGGAAGAAGACAACACTGGAGGGTGAAGAGAGGGAAGTGCGCGGGCAACTGCAACCCCAACCTCCTTGCGTTCATGTCCGAGTGACACGGTACACAACCCCACCCCGTTTCGCAAGCCCCACGCGGTGATGGAACCGTTCATGCATGTTCTCGGGGGTGGGGCTGCAGCACCTCTCTCTCCGATCCCTCTGCGTGCACACCTGCACACAGCGCGACATGTTGTTCCCATGCACATGCACAACACAAGGGGGAGTCGGTCTGCCTTATAAACGCACGTTATGCACGGGGGGTGGTCCAAGCGTGGTGTGCACTCCAGCCGCCGTGCCCAGACGCAGGACGATTGCGCCAATGCCGTCACCGTTGCTTGAAGCGAGGACCGCTCGGGTTGGTGGTAAATTGTGGGTCACAGCCGTTCCGCATGCGGTATTTTCTGCTAACCGCCGGGCGTTGTCAGTCAATTAACCGTAGTTGATACAACGGATGGCCGTTGGCAGGCAATTCGACATTTGCTATTTGCTGGTACATTGACGGCTTCTTGAGATTCGTGCGCAACGGAGTCGGTAGTTTGCTGTTTAATATTCAAGACCGCTTTGCTTTCCTCTCACGCGCCCCCTGTCCCCCCCCCCTCCCACACACACTGTCCACCCCTCTTCCATCCCCAGTACAGCAGCACCAGCAGACGTGCCGCACAGGAGAGCACAGGGCCTGAGTTGTGGCATCTGGAGGTGCTCGGACCCTGTGAGAGCCTGTACGTGTCAAACGGGAGATCGGAGGGGAGACAGTGGCGGTGGAAGCCGGCCGCCTGCTTCCGGCAACGTCATTCATGCTACTTCTAGCGCAGTGGAGACCGTTCTGTTTCCCAAATGGTGTGTGTTCATTGCTCTAGTTGGGTGATTCCATCCAGGCACGTTCCTGGGGCCCTTGGAACCCCCCAATCCCACCCCTTCATACTGTGTGCAGCCCTCACCGGCGCGGGTTCTTCTTCAAAGAACCTGTCCCAGCTGCTTGTTTCCCCCCTTTTTCCCACCATAGAGTGACCCAGTTTTAAGGTGCACCGTGCCGGATTGAGCATCGCCCCAATGCCATGGCAATCGGCTGCCTGGCGCGATGGGATGCCCTCGCAGCGATAGGCAGAACCTATCCATGTAGTGGGCACCCATGTGAGGTCTGGCTCTCTCGGCGGGCATCTTGGGGGTCTCTCTGCTTATGTTATTGGTATTATGAAGCATGGGTGCCACTGTTCCGGATGAGGCATTGATGGCTTGATTCACCTTTCCCCTTGAACGTCACCATATGCACCCCTGCCCCCCTCGTCCTACGGAGAGATTCCAGAGGGTGATGACCATTACGTATCTTGTGGCTAGGTATGGCTTGTCCAGGATACAGGAGGTGCATGGGGGACCTATTTTGATTTGATCCGGTTTCTTAGATGTTACGAAAGATGATGGGGTTCTGCGATTTTTTGGTAGCCTGCTGAGTCACACTGCTTCTGTCGTTGTCTGGCTGACCTGTTTCGACCCATTCGGCCGCTATTGATTTTCTGGCCCTCGTGCCCTCCCTGTGTCTCAGTATGTGGTAGGGTTCAATGTTTTGGTTTTCCCACATTTTTTCTGCCACGTGCAAGAATACTTTGTGTAGTGTAACCGGATTTCATTTTGGGGGGGGGGGGGTTTACTGATTCTGAGTCGAATCGAAGGTTAAGAGTATTTGATTGATAGTAGTCTATGAATTTGGATTTTTGTCGTAAGGCATGCGTCTCTGTGTTCGATGCGTCGTGATTTTGTCCGTTTGTGGATGCATTAGCCAGTGCCCGAGAAAGACCTGCAGACACTGGATTCTGCCTGGGATTGCAGACACCACATCCAGCACTCCGGCTGCTTGTTTTTTTTTGGGGGGGGGCTCACAGTAGTGGGCACCAAGGAATGCAAACTGCCTTGCTCTTCTTGGTTTGCACAGCAACCCAGTCTGTGCTTCTTCAGAAATGCTTGTGGGGGGGCACAAAAGGGTTGTACCAGAGTGTGACCCAATCCTTGAGACACAAGCATTCTTAATCTTACCTCCAGGGCCCAAGTATATTTGTTGTTCATGCCCATGCCTGCATGCATATATATTAGTTTTGTCTGTGGATCCCGTTTGAAGACGCTTGTGTGGTACCAGCAATTTGGAGATGTCATGATGGCTGGGAAGTGCAGATTCGTAGGGTTTGGTACACGTTCACCCTTTTCAAAACCACACTCTAGTATGCGACACTTGAATTGGGTACATCTCAGAAGAGTGCGATACGGTTCGAGGGCGAAAATTTTTTTTTTCCTGCGGACATTTTGGGGCTGAAGTCATAGATCCAGTCATCAATCAGGCAGGCGCTTGCGCAGGGGTACATCCCCCATGTCCTGTGCTGTTCTGCATCTTGCGTGGGCCCCGCAGTCATGCATCCACGACGTCCATGCTTTACGATATTCTTCTCTGGTTCATGTGCAGCCAATGCGTGGACATCTCAAAACAAATGCACCAAATGAAAACGGGACCCCCCCGCCTTTGATTTTCTCTTCGAAATGCCTTCCTTTCCACTGGACTGCACAGCCCCCGCATAGTCTGTGTTGGTATCGGCTTCTGCCGCCCCCCTTGTTCGTGCTTCTTGGTGTGCAGACCACCTGCGGGCTGCTGCCTCCCAAATGGGATGCATTTTGGCGAAACTGGCAACTGGCCACCCTCGAAAGCTGACACCGTTTGGATCCATGATCCCCACCACGCCCTTTTTGGATGATTCCGCGTAGTTTTTCGTGCGTCTCAGGGGTAAAACAGGTTATCATGCAGGTGCAAGGCATTCAGTCAACCCTCTGACATTGTTGAAATGTTAGCTGGAGCAGACTCAACACTGCATGCTTTTCTTTTGCTTGCCGCAAAAAGTGGTGGTTGGCACAAAGTTCTCCCTGCATCTTTGGAGCGTTTGAATACCGTGGACGCTCTTTCAGCTTGATGCATACGGGCGTGCCCAGGGTCTCTGGTGCCACGTTTCTCCTCGCTAACCGAGTATTGCGCAGTTCCTGTTCCTGTGCGCAGAAGATGCAACGGCATGCGTTGATTGCCGCTAGGAATCCCCTACGTTTCTGCTGGCGATGCGGTCTCCGCTGTCATTGAAGGCCCATCGGCCAAGGGTAAGGGCTTTCTCATCATTACATCCGCAGTGCAGAATAGGCATACGGTTCCTCGATGCTTTGTGTGTGTTCATGTTCACCTTCTTGCCCTATATGTCGTTGATGTTGCATGATTTGGGGTGACAGACGTATGTTGCTGTTTGCATGCGTATTGTAAACAGGTTGGGAGGTGCTGAGAGAAATCCGGCTGGTGGTTCGCTGGTGGGTTTTCGCTGCAACCGTGAGAGTGTACACATGATATGTTGGTGTTTGGTTTGGGTATGTGGTTTGGGAAACAATGTGGAATCACGGGTGCTTGTTCAGGAAACTCTGCGTACCCGCATATTGGCGCAGCGTTGACGTGCTCTGGCAAAGCATTGACGTACGGTACAGTATTGGCAGGGCATAGCAGAGCACTGGCTAGCCATCCAAAGCATTGGTATTCCAGGGCAGTGGGGCTGCAAAGGAATTGCAGCCAGAACAGCGTCGTAGTCCTGTGACTGTGAGCAGGTACAACGTGTACTGTCCAGCTGCAAAATTGCTAGGAAACACACATGTCCTAGATATGCAATCCAGACTCGTGGTGAAAGTTCCACACAATCTGCTTCAGGAGCTGGTTGTTGTACCCCCGCCCCCCCTTTGCAACAGCAACGCCCTTGTCAGAGCAACAGTAGGTGTTATTTTCGCAACTTTGGAACCGTGTCCTTCTTTGCCCTTTATAAATACGCCCCTTGTCAGAGCAACAGAGTAGATGTTGTTTCCATCAAATTTTGGGACTTTGGTGTTGCTCTCGCAAGGGGGGGGGGGGGCAAGTTTCAATCATCACAACGGGAGCCCACCTGAACGGACTGTGATCGCGGAGCTGGTGAGGTACAGCCCCGAGAATTGCTGATCGGTGAGCAAGGTTTTATGGGCCCCGCTTGAGCACAGGCGGAATGGGTCTCCAAACCCTCACCAGAGGAATGCCAGGGTTGGACAACATGATGAAGTGGGTCATTGCGTCGTGTACCATCGTGCAAATTGCAGTACCATGGAAACTCCAGGCTGGGACAAGCTTTGCTTGTGCAAGGAGGGGGGGGGGAGGGGCAGTGGAGGGGTTGAGAGGGGGCAGGCTTCGCTTCAGTTCTCTTCTGTGGGTTTCTGCAATTATAGTGACTGCAGTGCACTGTGCACAGTGCATGTGATGTGCAGCCTGAGTCCAGCTGTCAACAGTCGCCCTGTATGGAATCAGCTTGGGGAATCGTCAAAGGAACCGTTACATGCAGCTACAGCTGCCCCCGGGGCATGGATTAGGCTCCGCGTCCCAATGCATTCACTCCCAGAGGATGGGAGTCTCGTGCAACCTCAACGTTCTGTGCTCACCCTTTTTGCCAGCCTGTCATGTACACGTCACTTTCAGCTGTGGTCGTGTTCCCCTCTTGCATACTCTGCATGTCCGGCTGGTGTCCCCGCCAGTGCAAATAGTGTTTGCCACCCCTGTACCCTCCCGTCAGACTTCCTGGTGTAATGTGTGTTGGTGCAGTTTTTCATGGGCTGATTCAGTGTTAAGGCCTGGTGAGTCATTTGCAATGCAATCAACGTCAAGGCTGTGGACCTGCCGTTGCTCTCCTGTGCACCTCATCATGCCACCTTTGTGACTTTGGAGCTCCGTCTTGAGTATCCAAGTCCCCATCTCGGACGTAATGATATCACCATGAATTTCATTAGATACCCCCAAGACTGCCGTGGATCCATAGACAGCGCATCCATGTGGGCCCTCAGTCCTCGACCTCTTTTGTTTGCCCCATGTTACTCTTCTGAGCCCAAGAATGCAAATGCAAGCGTTGGACCCCTGAGCCCCAGTGCAATGTGCAATTCTTCTGCATCACTTACCTTCCTTGAATGATACATGTCTCATTGGAATGAGCAGTCATTGCCACGTCATGCCACGGACTCTACTGCGGCCCGCCGGAATTAACCGGACTTGGGTTCGGCTGACCTATCGGCTCGGCGGACTTATCGGCTCGGCGGACTACTACTGCTGCACCCAGGTTTTGAGGTCCTTGGTGTCGTGCCCTGGGATGATGACACCGATTTTGCCATAATTTGAAAGCACATGGCTGCTAAGATGATCCCTGGAAGGGATGCAGTCATTTGACGTCTTCTTATTTTTTCTATTTTTTTTTGGAATATGCAGGTGACAACCTTGCACAGCAGTTTGCAGGCGCCACGTCACAGTTATGGGCAAGGCAAACTCGCTTACCGGGCACTCAAACTTACTCATTTGCAGAACACCATTATCAGGCTTCAGGGTCTTGGCCCCGCAGCTCAAGGGAATGCCTGATGTGCCTGCACCTACCCAGCCACGAAAAAGAACGTTAGGCGCTTGGTACTGATGTTATTGGCGCAGGAGGACGGGTGGTTGCGGGAAGGTGTGTCTCTGTGTGTCTCTGTGTGTGTTTGGGTGTGTATTTGTCAGTGTGTTTGTGTCGCAGTGTTGCAATGCCCCACCTTTGTTGCAAGCTCAATTTATTTGTTTGCTTTCGCCCATGCTACCCGAAGAGAAATGAATTTGAGGGTGGCCGGATACAGGCAAGAATTGCAGAAGAAGGAGGCAAGACTGTAAATGCTTGCTGTATGATAGAGGCAGGGTTTGAAAATTGTATTTCTTACCATTCCCTCTCTATCTTTGGCACCAGCAGTGACAACAACAACAACAGCAGCAGCAGCAATGATGATGCCTGTGCCGAAGATGACAAGAATCCCAAAATACATGGCTACACTGTTTTGCCTCATTCACATGAATTTGACGAGGAAATTATGACAGATATTTGCATGCAAATGTAAAGCTCATGTCCCGGGACATTGCGCCACAGCACGTGTGTTCACAAGGTTAGCCAGTCATCAACCTGATGATGCACCTTTCTCCGACCCCCCCCCCCCCCCCGCCCCAAAAGGTTGCGATTTGGGAGGGGGAAGAGGCTGGGGCAAGAGCACCTGACCCCTTTGTTACAGCTTTGACTGATACTGATCCAGATATGTGCAGTGATTGAGGAACGGAAAGCAATTCAACTGCTCATGGTGCAAGGCATGCCACTGGAGGCTTTTATATGCGTTGAACAACATAGCTTGGGCAATGCATCTGGCAGCAGACATTGTATTTAGCGAATAACAACCCCATGGGGACTGCACGGCATGGGCTGAGCCCTTTGTGTTGCTGTCGTATGAGCTGAGCACATTAGTGCCACCCATGCGGCATTCTCTTTACATGGTGCAATGTGTTATTTGGTAATGCACTGGAATACCAACACGTAGGAATTGGATTGGTGTGAAACTAGATATTTGGCACTCTCAAATCAGCTGGACGTAGAATCTGAAATTCTCTTTTCATGAGCTTTGGCACTCTTATGGTTCAGCCCCCCCCCCCCCCCGATCAGGTAGATACACGCTGGCGTTCCCCCCCGGCCCGCCTCCAGACTCCCTGAATACCCACGCGTACCTGGAGTCTCCTCCCCTCCATGATTGCCACTCAAAGGTGGGCTCCAGACCGGCGGTTTGCCACTCCTGTGGCCCCAGTTCTTGCCGTCTCGGTCCCAGCCCATGTTGCTCCCACTTCCTTCCCTCCAAAATTGATCAGCATATGAAATCCTCCGCTGCAGACACATTCACAATGTCGGCTGACTACTGGTACTACTATTTGTGCACGTCGTTCCGTGTCTTCGGACCGGGGTGAAGTCTCTATTAGGTCAGCCCCCCAAGAAGAAAGCAGACCAACGTGGGCTGATCCCCTTTTTCAATGCAAATCCATTGACTGGCATCTCCTTCCCCTCCCCAAGTTGATCAGCATTCCAGAGGCAATCCCCAGTGCTGCTCTGCTCGTCGTATGGATTCTCGTGTCCATCCCATGCACAAGTATCCGACAACCCTCTCATGGGGCTGGCAAAAGAAGTCCAAATGAGGTGATGATTTTCGATCTGAGACAGGTACCGCAGGTATGCAGATTAAGACACGCTTGAGGAAGAATAGGTTACTGAGCGATGTACATATTTCATTTGGTAGCAATTCTTGAGATGTGGGAGCAGTGACTAGCACGACCGAGCACTGACAGAACACCTTTGCCCTGCTGTAGGCCCGCTCCTCTTGTGTCAATTTAGTTTGTCGATACAAGGAAAAAATGGCCACACTACCATCAATATATGCACATACACCATAGAACCCATGAAGCCCTGTACTGGAGCGCGGTGCGTATGCATTTCTGCGGACGTTGCTGTTTCAAGCTGCGCATGCCAAGCGTAACACAGGACCTGAATTCAGACAGTGGAACGCATGTGCTATTTGAAGCCTCTCAGGCCCTCAGCAATAGATGATGAACCACCTCTTGAGACTCATTTGCTCCATTCGGCCCATGTTCCTACCACTGCTTTGGCCCCACCCTGCCCCTGCAGCGAGAGGCACAATTCTGGTCTTAACCCGCATGTGGGCTAAAGCAGTCGATGGCCCCGCCCCTTGCCCCCCCTCTTGCCCTGTGCCACTGGTCCTCCCCGCAAGAATTGCCCAGGCCATGGGCGGGGGGCGTTTGGGGCGTCGTCGTTTACTGCAGATTTTTGAAAAATCATCTTAAACGAGCCACCAGTCCAGTTTCAATAGCCTTGTGCTCTCCGTGGAATGATTTCTCTTATAGGGCATACTGGTACTTATGTTGCAGTGCCCCGGCGAAGGTGCACGAAATGACTGATGCACTATCCTCCTGGGAAGGGGAACAGGGCCTACTCCATGCTTCTCAAAACTGTTTCTCGACTGTCTACCACCGTTGCCACGTTTAAAAAAGAAGTGGTCTGTGGTGTTTGTTTCCAAAGCGTGTCTGTAGGGTTCTTATGCGGGACTACGTTGAAGGCATCTGTGTGCACCAGGCGCTCACCATGCAGAGGCCACTCTTGGATCATGCTCCGTTTTCCGCACTCTCAGCCCTCCTGTGTTGAACTGCATGTTAGGCTGTATGAGGTGGCGCCTCTCAATATTTGAACTGTCCCAATTGACCGATGCTTCTGCAGGCCCCATACGCCCTTGCAATGCACCCCTAACTGAGGGAGGGACGGCGACCCTCTCTCTCAGCAACAGCGGCCTCCTGCCTTCATCTTGCCGCAGAGGCCTCTTACATCTCCCACTTGGCTCCCTGGGAGGGAAACAGCAAGCTCACATTTTCATCCTTCACCGTAGCTCTTTTCCGGGAGTGGAGCCTCGCAACACGCTGTTGCATTCCACAAGTGTCCATGCCCAGTCATCGATGCCAGGAGGCCTCAAGCATGTCTGTTGCTTCGTAGGGCCGTTGGGGAGTGGCCCCCTAACCCCTTTACCTTTCCCTCTCTTCGCGGAGCACAGCGTCTCTGCACGGAATTGCCTGGCATGGCCCGATAGGGCCAGGGATGGGTTCGTGACCCCCATGCACGACACTCCACCATGCTGTACAGCATGCAGGAGGGTGCTCTGTCTTCCAACAGCGCGGAGGGGCTCATGAAGCATGGACGGGCCTCACGTGAGGCAACCTAAAGGACGGAGGGGGGAGCCTCTTGTCATACAGGGCGGCAGCTCTCCAGAAACCCGCGCGACTTGCCCCTTGGGTGAGTCTGGGGGCTGGAATGGGTAGAAGCCCCATGGACTATTGCTCCTTAATATGATTTCCTTCCTTCGTAGGGCCGTTGGTCTTTGATTTGGCTGTGGGGATTGGACTTGAATTGCTTGAGAGAAAGTTGTGCGCGCAGGGCGCGCGCAGTGCGTACGATAGGGTTGTACCAAGAACCCACACACCCAGTTTAAAGGCCGTTGAGTGCGAACGAGAGGTTACAGTGGTGTGGAATCCGTGCATTGGGTGTGTAGATGGGTGTGTGGTGTGTTTTCTTTGTGAACCGCGTCTCTGATTCCCCAACAGGCAATGGGCCATGGCATTTGAAGCTTTGCTTCGGCATTATGCCTTTTGTATCTAACCCCAGCCAACCACATGACACCCCTGATTGCCACTTTCCCTTTTGCGTTTTCATATGTGTTCCATGTGTATGCGAATTTGTGGCAATCAAGTACTGTGTGGAATGATGGAGGATGCGATAGACCCACATCCAGTGGCGGAACACAAAAATACCACGGAGGGACTAGTAAAGTAACAGGACAACAGCAGGAAACACTTGGAAAACATGAGGAAAACATCGAGAATGTAACAGGAAAACACCAGTTTAGGGGCTCTAGCGCCAGATTGTTCACCCAGGTTTTACTCCAATACCCTATCCTGTGCGATGCGTGCGTGGTGCGCAAACTGTCCCTGAGTGCTCCAAGCCCCCGTGGCTGCGCTCGGTGAACGGCCACACCTCAACAGCACCGTGGGAAGCCTACAGGCGTGGCAATTCCCCACTGCGTCATTATCTCCACTAAGTGTCAGGTCCAGGACCACAGTTATTTGTGGGATAATCGTAGAATTGGACGGCTCTGAAATTTGATCCTGAGAGTTATCTTGAGTACCATATGGTGAGCTTGATCTGGTCCATTGCTGCACAGACCGTCACAATTAGGTCCTTGGCAGCAGCAGGTGCGTGCAGCAGCAAGAAAAGATACCTCATGGTTGGGAAGGTCCAAGACGTTAATGCAAACGAGTTAGGTGAAACGTCAAAGAGTGGTTCACCATGCCCTCTGCCCTAATTCCAGTGGATGCAGCGCATCATCAGGATTCTTCTTCTCCATCCCTATTTGACTCTCAAAGAACCCCTGCACATCTTTATCATCAAGCTCAAAATGAGAAATTTGCTGTAAAGTAGCAGGGACCAGTGGCACCATCATAGCAAACACTCTGCATGGTGCGCACACGCACACAGTGTGTCCTTCAAAGGGTGAGGAAAACGGCGTCGAGTGGGCAGCATTTTGGGGGCAGTGTCTCTTGCATACTTCCCAGAGGGTATCCCACCCACCGTTGCGAGAAAAACGCTCTTGTCAGAAAAGCATCAGGTGTGGTTTCAGCAACTTTTGGAACCATGGAATCTGGCGCTTCATTTTTCTGGCTGTCCGTGAAGATTTTTTCCTGGGGATGGTATTTCAGGGATGCTGATTACTGTCCTCAGTGCATAATTTTGGTGACGTGGCTGTCTAGCCTCAATGATGCATTGTTTTGCTGCTTCTGTCTTTTCACGGTGCGCATCACCAAGGCCTTTGTCAGAACAACAGGAGGTGTTGTTTCCGTCATTTTCAGCTTTTACTGTTGTTCTCACAAGCTGGGGGGGGGCTAACGTATGTAGGTATGCCGGGTAGGTATGCATGTTGCTGCATGTTGATCTGACCCCCCCCCCCCCCGCTTCATGCTGCATTCCTTGATATCGGACTATGCTCATCCTCACTACGTGTTGTGTCCACAACCACATTCTGTGACAGTTATAGCATCGGTCAGCTCTGATCCTTGATAGTAAGATTTTCCTTGAGCACCATGAGTACCATCTAGTAAGATGCCAGTTTACCTGGGCCTGGACCCCCATCCCCCCAAAACAGGACCTGATTGCTACCCCCTGAAGGGTGCGTTGGCGTGGCGATGTGCAACAGTTTGGGTACCAGGGCAAACAAAAGCCCAAGGGCCAGACGGCTGTGTGGTTTCCCCAGTATTTTTTCTGATCTTTTTGGTCCCCGTTTGTGCCTGCACCTGTAACTGGAGATCCGTCTGTATCCAGAGGTATTGGGTCCAACACCAACAGCGAATACGCTCAAGACTATGAAGAGGTGGTGCAAGCAACTACTGACCCGATTTCCCTGCCACAAGTACAGCGGGATTGCCTCTGTTAAACACCCCTCTGTTTCCAGATGCGACAAAACTATCCCTCTGTTTATTTTGCTGTTGATTTTCACTGGTTGGAGTCTTTGTAGCTATTTGTAATTCTGTGTTTTGTTCGGATTTTTTCTTGACTGGTTTTTGTAGTCAGACAACTTTTGTGCCTTCAAGGTATGTGGCGACGTACGTTCTGTTTGCGATGCTGATGGTGGTGAGGCATTGCCAGTAACGAATTTCTGCCTGCAAGTGCAACGTGAAATACAAAGGTCCAAACAGTGGTAAGCTCCTGTTTTGTCTGGTCATGCGTTCTGGTAATTCGTGAGCTTTTTCTAACACAGATAGGTTCCCAAATGCCCATCGTGCTTTCCTGGCACGTGGAGGGGTGGCCCTTGCAGTGCTTTCATTACCGAGTGATGATTATGGAGCTATGAATATACTTGTTTCCCCTTTCATTTGCATTTGAATAATTGGGGATATGTCAGTGCATTGTCTCTTCGTGACGCAGCCAAACCAACCTGAGATGTCTGTCCCAATCTTCAGCACCACCATGGTGATCCATATATTTATGTAGCATTCCCTGCAGTGCCTACTGTGAAGTTATGATGGGGCGGCTTATATCTATTCTATATGTTTACAAAAGTACCACTCATATATCCTGTACCCATTGTTGGCATGCCAGCTTTAGTACACAGCACATTCCCTTCCCTGTGAATTGGAGTCTCGTCCACACCACCCCTGTGGGTGCGGATGGCGCTGTTGGTGAAATCAGCCCGCCAATTGCACCCTTTGTTCTTGTCCAGGGTGGCTGCACCATTTTCCTTTCCAGGATGTGAGCAATGACAGAAGGTCTTGTACCTGCTGATCTGTGCAATCTGGGCTGCAGTTGTTTTGTCTTATTCCTTTGTTTTGAATACTCCAGATTGAGGCATTGGTTGGGCCAACAGTCTAATGGTTGAGTTGGGAACCTCATAAGGTGACCCCGTACAGTGTCCACCCAAAATTCCAGCACCATATGTTTTCATAGACAGATCTAATTGTTTTGGTAGTATCATGAGTCTTGATTGTTGAATCTAGGAATGGCAAAATTCCATTATTTTGAATGGCATCCTACTTTTGACAAGGGTCAAGGCCAGTTCTTAGAGGTGCCTCACAGTGAGAAGAAGAAATTCACATTGAGAGATGCTGGTCGTTATTCAAACGTTCATTTATATGTGCATTGCTCTCTTCGTGTCTGTGCCTGCACCCAGTGGTCTTATGCAGTGCACCAGTGGTGGAAAATTCATCATATGGGGATACTAGTGATTTTTTGTTTTTTTTCAGGCTAAGATGAGCTGGCATAGCCTGCTCACTTCGCAGTACTCGAGATAACCTCTTGGGATCAAGGTTCAGAGCTGTCCAGTGTTACGATGATCCCGATGATCCCGCAATGGTTGTGGTAGCCGATCTGACACATCGTGAGGATTAGCTGAATCTGAAACCAGGTTGTGCAGTGGGAAAGATCATATGGGGATACTAGTGATGTAGGTTCCTTTTTTTTTGATTGCTGTTTTGCTGTTTCACCAACAACAACGAAAAAAGAACCCTCAATTGTTTCCGGCGAATGGCATTGCGGCCAAATGTGTCAGACCAGGGTGTCAAATGTCAACCAATGTATCATGGGGGGCGGGGGGTGGCACGTGCATGCACATGCAGTGCGAAAAAATGAGAACGTCTACACATTCTGTCGGGCATCCAAGTTGAGAAAGACCAAAACTAAGAGGGGGACGAGCCGGCATAGGGCCGGTGAACACGATGCACCATCATTGAGGGAATGTGAGTGCACCAGGGGTACGCGGGGCAAGTCTTAGGCCAAGATGCCCCCGACCAACGCTATATTGAACAACCAGTGTGATTCCTCCCCACGATGGAGACCCAAGACAATAGGGATTGTGTAGTCATTTTGATCTTTCTCCGCTTTGGAGACCCCAAGACAGCAAGGGTTACAAAGCCGCTTTTGATTGTGTTTGTTCTTTCTGGCACTAAACAGTTCATCTCCACATGGGACACCCCAAGAAAGCAGGGGTTGTGTAGCCATTTCATTGTTCCCTGTGATGGCAAGCGACGGCAGCAATGGTTCAAATGAGTTACATCAGTCAGTCGGTTCTATGTTGCACTTTGCAGAATTTGGTATCTACAGGCAAGTCTGTCATTCCACTTTTGGCCTCATGTCTGGAAAATTGTGGCGCGCGTAACTCAGCCGCGATGCAAGATGAATGAGGGGATGAGGTTGAGGTTGGTGCATTTTGCTGCCACAAGCAAACCACCACACTTTCTGGTGAATGTGAAGAAGCTATTGTGCTGAATGTGGGCAAGGAAATTTCCACCGCACAGGTCGGCGCTCGAGAGAGATGCACAAATTGTCTATGAAATTCATAGGAAAACCAATAGACTGAAGATTGGATCCCAAGGAGGAGGCCGGTTGCAAGATTTCCCTAAGAGCGTTAATGATGCCAAACACCGTGCTAGGATTTGGCGAGTGCAAGTTCACTAAGCAATCGAAGAATTTTGGACCCTTGTCGCGCTTGGAGACTCACCTAGCAAACAAAGTGTTGGCTTGCTTTTTTTTTTTTGCTTGTAACGTTTACTTTCCAAACCGTTTGTTCGAAAAGTTGCCAAAGAGATCTGGTCTATGTGCAACGCCAAATGGGCATTGCATATCGAGAATGATTTCGCGAAGCACGGTGCCGATGAAACTACAGGCATTCTGTTCTTCTATACAACGACTGCCAAAAGAGAACTTGACCTCCGTGGTGTGTGCCCCTTCACCTATCACAAAAACCACCCTCAACCACCCTTTGCGCTACAAGTACGACCACCTTTTTTTAGTTGTACCAAGACAACCATACAAAACAAAAAATAGCCCGAGTGAGGTAAGGCGGGAAACCTTCACGAAAGCGGCATTTCCATGAACATCAACGATCACAACGTTCATTTTTGTGTGAAGAGAAGTAGCCATATTGAAATTGCACAATGCCGATTTGGACCTCAGACACGAGTACAACGTGCATCATCCAAGGTGAGTCTGTGTTTATCCATCCCGACTTGGTCGATATTCATATTTTTCATGACGTATGCAACACCTAATTCAGCCTTGGCCAATGGCGCCTGGCTACAAATATTTTGTCTAGAGAAGAAAACGACTGTCTTTGTCAGCAGTAACAGCACAGCTTCTAGCTGCATAACCTAGCTAGACCTTCTTGTTTTGCACTCCGTCACTCTGGTCAAGTTTGTGCAATGCGTAGGTGTGCTTTGCTTTTGGATGATTTCATGATGGTCAAACTCCCAGGGCTCCGTTTCCAATCGGTAGCTGGAACTACATGACGCTAGGTCCTCCACCGCTATATCCGAAACCTTATCCTCCCAAGTTGACTCGAAAAAGGTGCCCTCCCATTTGGGACTTCGGTGTCCATCGGATTGGGATGCGTCTCTTTTAGCTTGGGCATCATCATCTTTTTGGCAGCCCATGGCCCATGAAGGAGGGTGGTGCGGGGTTAGGGTTAGCTGCCACAGGTATGAAAATATGTTGTGGAATCGGGTGATGACAGCCTTTTTGTTTAACAAACTGGTTCAACACATCTATACCTCACTCCACAAACTGGGATAATGACTAAATTAGATCTGGGCCATCAGAGGGACAACAGCTTGTGACTACTTCCCTGTGTTTCCTTTCACTAGGCACTTTGATACCCTTTGGGCCATTAGGGGCAAAATATGGCAGAAAGAAGTGGTAGGACTTTGCAGTCCGGATCGCGCCACAAGACATTTTCTCGCATCTTCTTTGCCTTTGTTTCCTATGAAGGGGGTAGGAGATGACACCTATGCGGTGTTCATTCTTTTAAACATTGGGGGCTTGCACAGCCATTTTCGTTATGCTTAGCCCACGCAAACTGCACCCCGTTTTGGAAGAGGAGGACCCAAAAAACGACAGCCCGAAAAACTATTCTTTTTGGACATTTGCAACACACATGACCCAGACACCACCAAAAAAATACGATTTTATCCAATTTGCTACTTTTTTCGAGTCTTTGTTTACTAAAATAAACTATTATTTTGTCTCATTTGAAGGGTGTGTTTTACCAATCTTGTTGTTTGTGTATTTCAAAAACCAACTGGTGCGTGCCTTTTCGGGAGCTCATTTTCTAAAATGACATTCTGTGGGTCTCCAGCTGCACCTATGTTTGTCCTGCGAAACAAATTGCTTTTTTATGTCCCTGAGTGCGCGAGGCCTCGCGCACCCAAGGTCGTGGAAACAATTGTGTACGGAAGACAACAAAAACGGGACACGAAGTGCACAATGTACCAACACTGAAGTAAAAGCTCGGCAAAAATGTATCAGCCCTTAAGGGCATATAATTGCATTCGCGTCGAAGGCGAGTGCGCGAGGCTTCGCGCACACATGACTGCAAAAAGAGACAAAACACATGGGTTAATGGCGGCTTACTTCTTCTTCGGTTCTGCAACCTTAGACAACCTGGAACCCAGGTTTCTTGCCACCGCACTTGTCCCACTTGGTGAGGCAACGGTACCACGAGACGGCCGGGCACCAAAAAGCGAGGCCGGCTTGAACTCTGCACTAGCACTCGCAACAGTCTTTGCTTTCTTCTTCGGCTGGGCCTTACTCGAATCGGGACTTGCATGGAAGTGAGCCGCGAGTGCCCACTTGCGCTTCTGCTGGGTCTCCAGTACTTGCTCCGGATCCTCTTCTTCTTCCTCCTCGTCGGCATCGTCGTTGTTTGATTCTCCGGGCTTGTCCGATTCCTTCTCTTTTCCTTTCGCCTGCTTCTTGCTACTCGAGGGAGTTCCTTTTCCGGCTGCAGTACCCTGAGTTGGTACAACTTTGGCAGTCTTCTTCACCTTGGCTTGGCTTGGCAAGCTAGGTGCAGGCGCAACAGGCTCAGCGTCGTCAGCAGGGGCCTCGGTCACGACGTCTTCTTGAACGGCTTCTGCAGCATGCACCTTCTGGTGCCCTTCATACCCTCGGTT
Organism: Eutreptiella sp. 'Long Island Sound 2002'; assembly: GCA_964036045.1. Classification (NCBI taxonomy): domain Eukaryota; phylum Euglenozoa; class Euglenophyceae; order Eutreptiales; family Eutreptiaceae; genus Eutreptiella; species Eutreptiella sp. 'Long Island Sound 2002'. The sequence continues at coordinate 8,339,533 of OZ038394.1, forward strand.
GCTGTCCAAAACCCACAGTGGAATGCCACGCAGAAGCCACTCTTCTTGAGTATCCCAAGTTGCAGCTGTTGCTCCCTGCTCCGTCTGATCAGCCTCCAACATGTACCGCATGATGATCGCATGCTGCAGAGCACCTCCAACGGCATTCGCAAGGTCCTTTTGCTTGATCGCTGACACAGCTAGAAACGCCACTTTACTTCGCACATCGGACATCGCAATCTTTGCGGCCATGGTAGGCGTGTCATCCACAACAACCACTGCATCAGCATGCCCACTGTCCAAAAGATATTTGTCGAGGTACCATAGTACATGAATCAGAGGCATGAAACCACCGAGGCCCTTGTTCTGCATCGCTTCGAAATGTCGAGCGGAATACGTCACATAGTTCGGCAACTGCAAATTCGATAAATAAAGACGAATAACGGAGGCATCAGTGCGCGAGGCCTCGCGCACACAACAACATCGAAACAACGAATGGCCTCTTCTCTTGCAAGGGCTACCAACCCCACTTCATCCTCAACACCTACCTCTGCCCTCTTTGTAATCACCACCACCCCTTAGACCCCATCACCTTCATCACCGAATGCCACACTACTAACGCAATACGGAAAAAATTCTTCAACACTTGGAATGGGCACTTCCACAACACCATCATCACTTGGTGGGCCACCGCTTCCAAAGGCGACCGCCGCAACTTCATTCGAACCCTCATACCCAACACACTCAGCAATCAATTACGCACACCCCCACCGAACACAACCTACTACTCCAACATCAAATCTCTTCGTCAAGCCCTAAAACATCGACAAAAACCTCTCACCACCCTCCTCAACGAAACCAAACAATGGCTCATCGACAACCCCATCTCTAACCTTCATCAGTTATCTCCGACGTCCACCTCCAACCCCTGGAACGAATCTTTTTCCATTTACAGCACATCATCCACCGCTCCCCACCCACTACGCTTTCCATCCCCTACCAACAAAGAACCAACCAACAAACGACCTCACTCTAAACGCCCTACCACAAAACCGAAGCCCCCCACCAAAACTTCAGCCATACAACTTCAGCACTTTCCGCCTCAACCACTACATCCTCACATCACCAACCGCATACCTCCTCCAAATGACACTTAACCTCCAATCCCATCCTTCAACCCCAACGCATACACTCGCTTCACCAACGGCACTCCCGTCTTGTCAGCAAACAGCAAACAATCAGCAACCAACAGCCAGCAGCCAACAGCCAGAAACAAACAGCAAACAACCAGCAGCAGCAACAGTCAGCAGCCAGCAGCCAGCGACCAACAACCAGTAACCAGCGGCCATCAGCCAACATCCAGCACATCAACCACCCACCGCCTCCCATCCACAGTAGGACACTTCCAGCGACAACAGCCAGCAAACACCCCCCCCCCCCCCAACCACTCTCCCCAGACACCCCAGACATTATCCCCCCCCCCCCCCGGCTACATGCTCCCCTCTTCCGACACTCGACCTGTATCAGCAAGCAAGTAGCACCCAGCTACCATCCAGCAGCAAACATCCAGCAACCAGCAGCCAGCGACCAGCAGACAGCAGTCCTCAGCCAACGACACACAGCAGCAGCAGTCAACATCCAGCACCCAGCAGCCATGAGCAATCGGCCAGTATACAGCAGCCACCATCACCCACTAACGCAGCCAGCAACCAACAGCCATCTGACACATCAGCCTTCACCCGTCACCCACCTACACGGCAGGACACAACACCGTCACCACACTGCACCACACTGCACCACTGTATGCACAGCTCTGCGCACCAGGAAACCTTACCGATCCATTGAGTCTTTTTTGTTTGAGCCATCAATTGGAATTTTTCTTTTCTTTTTTTTTTCAGGACCACTACGGCAAGAGCGCAAGACTTGAGCAGAATGAAAGGGCTTTGTACTTTAGTAATTCTCAGATCAGCTACAGGGCCACAGACTGATTCCAGGCAAGCCAGAGTGTTCCAGTCTGTTTTACTTTTTGCCCCTGCACTTGCTCGCTTCTCTTCGCTCAATCCACTGGTCCATTTTTCCATTATATCATCTTTTTGTTTTTGTTTTTTTTGTTTTTTCTTTTTTGCCTTGGTATAGGCTATATATCCCTTTGCATCTTTCACCGAAATGGCCTCCACTAGTATTTTAACCTTTTCAGGCCCATGGTGCAGTTCATGCAGTGTTTTCACCCTGACTTGGTTTGTAAATACCCGCGGCTGTCCTTCGGAGAACTTCGGCTCACCATGAACGCTCATTTTGCCCATGGTTAGGCCGCTTTGGTGCAATGCTTTGGGCGGGGGACCGCCATGCCTCAAAAAACAACATCGAAACTGGCGAAAGAAGAAGATATCCTTGTTTATCCCAGCGACTCGTTGTTCCCATCCACATACATTGCTCGTCAAACTGATACATGTTGACGGTCACGGGACCCGATAACCAAGAGTATACCGGCAACCGGGCATGGTAGAAAGGCACTGTGGTCGGATCCTTGTCCTTCTCCATACGCCACAGCCTCTGCATCTGCGGCCAATACGGTGCACAACATCGGCCTCGCCATAGAAATTGACATCCTTCCCTAGCATCATCACTTTCAACAGCCACTTCGGAACAAATCCTGCAGAGTCATATTCCACGAAAAGGTCAGCGTTGATGACCCACAACGGGTACTGCACATCCCGGAAACGGGCTAGTGGTGTCTCCTCGATGTCCTCAATAGGGCATGCTGTCAAAGCGAATTTGCTCCCTTGCTCGTCCTGCTTGGAGACATTGATCACGTCGCCAGTACTCAACTGTGTCTGTGGCGGTGCCGATGATGGTGCCTCAGTTTTCCTTTGCAGTTGTTTCCGCACGGCCAGCGTGTGCGGTAATGGAGGTGCGCCCTTGTCCCCAGTCCGCCACAGAGGTGCACCGGTCAACGTCTTCCACTTTGGCCACGGCAACCGGTATGTCGTACTTTTTGCGTCTTCCCAATAACCCCAATTTCCCAGGCCAATCTTCAGTTGCGTCGTGCCCAGAGCTGCGACTTCTGCTCGGATCCTCGCATCGGCAGCTGTGCACATGTGAAAAAGGTGGTTGAGTGCGCGAGCCCTGGCGCACTGAAGCTGCGAAACTGACGCATACCTGCGGATTGGCTGACATAATGCTTATTGTCCGGATGGTCAAGATGGAAAATAACCCATTGTTCCGTAATCAGCGCTTCAATATAGTTCTGGGTGGTGTGTAAGCTCGAGTCCTTCAGGTTCATATGCGCACAGACTTTCTGCAATAAACTTGGGAGATGCAGTCCCTCCAGCTTCTTGAAGGCATTCCTTGTAACGTCCTCTTTCTTGCTCTTGGTCTGGAGGTTCTTCATACCAGTAACCGCCTCACGGCCGCAGTAATACCCCAGCGAGAAGATGTCCCTCCGGTTCTTGAATGTCGAGTCCTACGAGAGAAAATAGTGTCATGGAGTGCGCGAGGCCTCGCGCACTGTAGCCTTGCGATACATGAATACATACTGTGTGTCCTGGTTCCTCCAAAGCCTCGAGTGCAAGAAACGCAGAGTTGACCGCAGCCTGGACAATAGCAGTCTTGAACCGTTCGAAATTCTGTGGCTCTTTTTCCCGCTTCTGGTCCTCAATGTACAACAACATGTTGTCCAGCGCCTCGGACAGCGGAATCCACGTCACAGACTGGCTGCCAGCTTGTTGCAATCCTGCAACCTTGGCCCGGATCCTCCAAGGCGTTTCGTACTTGAGAATGTCAACGTAGCAAAACTCCTGCCACTCCTCCAATTCTTTGCCTTCTGCGAGCCGCATTTGCTGTATCGCTCTGCATTTTACCGTCCCATGTTGACCATTCCGAACATAAAGCGTGCCATCTGCAACGCAACTCATGTACCACAGCAAAGAGAAGAAATGTGGTGGATCGAACGCGAAGCGAGTCATACCACTATCCTCCCATGCCGTTACGCGCAACGGTCCACGTGGTGGCAGTGCTTTGTAACCCGCCACTTTCTTGGCAACGTTGTCGTAGTTGATGGATCGGATCTGTCCTCGCTCCTTGGTCTTGTCAATCTGCAAATCAGTAATCTTTACCTTCACTGCTTTACCATTCTCCTTCCGCAGCCACTGTTGAACGTCGACTGTGAGCTTCATCTGCGGTATTGGCTTCTTTTCACCCTTCTTCTTGCCTCCTATCTTCGGCGTGTCCCCTTGGTTGGTCCCTGGCGACGACTCCATGGCCTTTGCGTCTGGTGTTGGACGTTCTGGCGACCCTGGTTCACTCATGATGCCAAGAAACACCTGAAAAGGGCAGATGGCATGACATGAAACGCGGTCATTTGCACTCTGAAATCAGTCGAAACGGCATTTTGCAGGTCGTCTTCGCAAATCTGTTCCACAACCGTCTTTGCTGTGACCAATTCCACCGGACTTAGCAACCTACTCAGTACGCCAGGCCTCACGCACTCACATCGCATTACAGACCTGCGTTTCGTGTCGTTTAGTGCGCGTGGCCTCGCGCAGTGGGTGTCAGTTACCGCAAGCGTTGCCGCAAACACCCGAAAAGTGTGAGTAACAACAAACTTGTAGGCATGCCAAACACCGTAAAGTACAGGTACATAACGCACGTAAGCACGCATGTTCCATCGTTGGTTCCTGGCACCGTACAAAAACTTTAGTATCCGGTAGTGTATGTTTTCGTCAACCAACAGCGGTAGAACTCTGTTTGTCTGTTGTGCTGTGTCCTTTGCAAAGTGCAACAAGTGTAACAGACCAACACAGCCGGTTACCTTTTCTTGTGACAGGGCTAACGGGCGCCACAACGGTGCCCGCACAGTCCTTGTATCCCTCCTCACATCCAACGGTGCTCTCACGTTTCTGGTGTCTGGTACACAACCATCCGCATACCCCATGTCACGCAGAGTGTGGGGGATTCTCCTTTCACGCTGTTGCAGAGCCCTCCCGACTGTTGTTATCCGTGCTGCCAGGTCCTCTTCAATGGCTGGATGTCCTGCCCCGTACGTGGGCGTCCGTTTCAGTTGAAGTAATGCCATTGCACTGCAGTCTTGCGACCAGTCACTTTCGTCTGGGTGTGTCGTGTATTGTGCCCGGTACCAGTTGTCCATCCACAGCACGCAACACGATGCAAGCATAGTGGCCACGGTCCTTTAAGTGCTGCTGCTGCCTGTTCGTCCACTGTATCTGGGGTGGCGTCTACTTGTCCAAGTCGTACTTTTGTTCGTGTTTCTGTTTGCGTTAAGTAAGAAAAAGTCACTACCATGTCTTTCTTCGAGGGCTTGATCCAGGCCAAGCCCCCCCTTATAACCCTTTTGTTGATGCCAAGACTAACTTAGGTATTTTTATTACTCTTTTGAAGCTTAAAGTACACTTTCTCAAAGTAACTAGGGCTATAACCCAAGCCCCCCCTGAAGTTCACCCCTACCACTCAACTGAGCGGAGGTATCTTCCTTCATGGAGGATATACCGAAATAAAATAGGCATTTCATGCCTAAGGCCTTGGAGGTTAAGCCTAGTGGTCTCCCACCCCAAGACCCCTATTCTCAATTGTTTCTACCACTTATTGTGGTTCTACTTTTTAACTGTTTCTGAATTCAGTTGCTTGGCCAAGTCATAATCTGTGTCTGGCCTAACTCCTTTGCCCCATATTCCTAACCAACTCCATTTCATCCAAAAGAGTGCACATGAAGTGCCTGAGGCTAATTTGGAGGCAAGAGTCATGCCAGTTTTCATATAAAAATCATTTGTTTTATCCTTTTGTGATTGAATCTTTGTATTTATATCTGCTTTGTCTATCTGCAGCCCTTGTGTGTTACACTGGATTTCAAAACTATTCATTGATTCGATCCACATCCTGTTCTTGCTCTATTTGCTGCTTTGGTTTGGGTTTTCAACTTCAAAACCTGCAGGATTTCACCAAAATATGTAGCGCACTAATCAAGGACATCTTTCCGGTAGCAGAGACAAACCCTGTGTACCTTTCCAACCGACTCTGAGAAGAAGCACAAGAAAAGCACACTGAAAAGCACATTGAACATGTCCACTCAACTCTCCTCCAGAACTTGGCCGATCAGAAGTGTACAAGTCCAACTTGGCAGTGTAGCCCACCCAAAGAGTGAACCGCCACTCAGAGCTGCATCTGGGTCTCAGGAAGATCCAGAGCACCGAAGGGCGAATCAAGATCCGCCCAGAACAATTCCTTTAACCATGGAGGCCTTAGCGGCCCATGGTGATGACAGCCTGCAACGGCTCCGTAGGCGAGTCGCCGCCTCCATCGCCCGGTCGGCCTGTCCGGCCTCTTCTCCTACGGTTTTTGGAGGTCCTGAAGAACAAGAGGACCCACGAAGGAGGATGGACGAGTATATGCTCCATGAGGAGTATCACAAGTCCACCGTAGGGGAAGATGGAGAAGTACCTCTTGATGCCCTCATGTCTCCGCCTCAAACAGAGATGGGGTCTTTCCTTTATTCGGGGCTGTCTACAGATATAGCGGAGACAGTATCACTACCGAGACGACCAAGAGTACACGAGCACCCGAGAGCATGGCATCCAGACCTGCCGACAACTTCAAGGGCGCCTGAAAAGAGTCTGGATCCCCTCCACCCAGAACCCACCTATGGGGCTTCGGATCGCACGGCCGAACTTTTGGCCAAACTTCTATCCGGATCTGAAGACCCGGATGTGACCACTCTGTCAGAAGCTGTCAAGGCAAAATTGGGTATCACGGAACCCTTACCCAAGCCAGCACTACTCTCACCTTCACCCGGTTTGAGCACGTTGGCTGATGATCTCAAAAGATCAAGGGTGTCAAGGTTGCTACCCAAGGTCACTTGCCCCAGCCCTTTTCATCCTCGCGCCAGGACAGTCCCTATTGCTGAATTACAGGACGTGCCTGTGACAGAGACTGAGAAAAGACGGCTGTCAGCCCTGGCACCCCTTGCCGGCGTATCTCCCCCCCCTTGAGGCCTAACTTCAGGGGGTGGGAAGAGTGGCAGACCTATTGCACAGGCGAACATTCAGCTGGAGTTGCCTGAGTTCGACCCGAAAAATCTGCCAGAATGGGCAGAAGAATTTGCTGAGTTTCTTTTGCTAACTGGCCAATCCCATGTGGATGTGGCGACTAAATGCTCACTGCTAAAACGCTCATGCAAAAAGAAATTTTTGCATAGACAGTTGAAACGGATTGTGAAAACCTGTTCAACATGGGCTGAGGTACTCCAAAGACTGGAGAAAACATTCCCAACCTATGAGACTGACCTCAGTGTGCGCACACAGATAGAGGAGCTACCTATGCTCCCTGAGTTTCCTTCCGCTGCGCGAGTCTCTGAATACGTGTGCGACCTAGAGTATCTGTTTTCACGGATGAACGTGGGCTCCTATGGAGCCACTGAGCCCCACCTGTGGCTCATGAGTAAGATCCCTACACGTACGTGGGATGACTGCCGTGCTACCTCTGAGAGGAAGAGCCGGACCCACTCGTACGACGACCTGGTGGACCTGCTGATCGAGCTAGCTCTTGAGAGGGATAATGACTCCCACATGGAGAAATTCCTCAAGAAGCACTTGGGTCGAGGTGGTACCCCTACCCCCGAACGTGGCGAAGGAAAAGGGCCTAAAAATCCCACTAACGCCAACCAGGGAGGTGGTAAAGGAAGGGGTAACCTAGGTGCCATGAATGAGGTTAAACCTGATGCAGGTACACCCCCTCTGTTCTACTGTAAACCTGTCAATGACAAGGGGGGACCTTGTCATGCCCTTGACTGCGACCACCGCAGTAGTTGTATGCTGCAGATGAAACGACAGCAGCACTCCAAAGATGGGAAAACTGTGACCCATCAGGACCATTTCAGGTGTACCATCCCCTGTGGTTATTGTGGCAAACGTCGTCACTACGAGGACGAATGTCACATAAAGAAACGAGAGAGTGATAAACTCAAGGGGCAGGAGGCTGAACGCCAGAAGAACCAAACACCCACCAGAAACCCCCAGAATGGGGATAAAGGTGGTAAAGGAGGTGGCAAAGGGGTTGGCAAAGGTGGACCCCCTAACCCCCAGAGGCGCTCATCAGCGCCCGCTGCTACTCCCCCTCCTGCCGAAGGTGACCCCAAGAAGCGCCCACAGGGGGATAACGCCTCCCCTGAGGGGAAAAACTCCAAGAAGAGGCGACTGGCCTGGATGGCCAAGTCACTCATGGCTGCAGGGGTGGATGTTAAATTCCCTGCTGAGGAGTAGGGGGGCGGCTCCGAAGAGGAGGACTTGGTTTTCTGGATCCTCGTGAAAATCGGGGATCAAGTTTTTCGAGCGGTGCTTGACACCGGTGCAACACTTTCTATAGTGGCCCGGCGCCTGCTAAAGACTTTCAAGAAAACTAAGACAGTGGCCATAAGAGTAGGGGATGGGCGTACCATCCATTCCTTGGGGGGGGTCGATGTGACTATATGCCTGGGCGACAAAACTGTGACCCAACACTGCAGAGTGTTGGACACCGACGCCTTTCCCTAGTGACCCCTTTTGCACACCATGGTGCCATGTCCTATGTTCAACCGGTGTTCAACTGACTTCACCTGGGCCCTTGAACCACCCCTGAACAGCGGTTGAACACCCCCACCTCGCGTAGTGCAATTTTACCAAAAATTAAACTTTTGACGTATCACCATGCCATTCCAAACCATCCATGACGATGTACCATGCTTTTAACAACATACTAATGCCCAATGCACTATTCCATGCCATACCCCTCACATTGCCACTCCCTTTCTATCATGTCCAAGAGTAGCGTCAACGCCGCCTTGGTGTTCAACCATGCGGTTGAACACCCCACTTGACACATTCCCCTAAGCTTTGACCTTCATTGTGGTCCTTTGGCTTCCATTCTATCGTGGATGGTGTTCAGAGGTTTTTGCAGTGTGCACCTGCCTTATCCAAATCAATTATAACCACAAAACCATGGATTTTCTGCTACTTTCATATTGCCGCCCATACGCGTTCGGCCATGTTCAACTGCGTGTTCAACCGCGCGGTTGAACACGGTTGAACACGGTTGAACACGGTTGAACACACACTGGAGCGCGTTAGGAGAAATGCCGCACGTAATCGTAATGAGAGGGATCCTTGCATACAAGTAAGAAACCACAATGGGGAATCTCTTGGTGCTCTAATTTGTTCTTATTGTTACGTTATTTTTGGTGACACTACCATATTGCACAAAGGTGAAATTAAATATTCTTCAATTCAATGCGTCATGTATATAGTAAAAAGCGAGCAGGTGGCAACTACTACACACCATGTGCATTCTCTTTACCGCCACGTGTTGGCCACCACGTGCCGGCTCCAGTTTTCATGTATGTGGTCACCACACCGCCACCCGCCCATTGGTAGTAGGTTCCAGGTTTTAACTGGGTTTTAGGGAACAGCTCAAAACCAAAATTGTGGGACAGGCTACATTTACCAATTAACCACTGTTGAACGCGTGATCGCGCGAGCACGCGCCACCGATTGGCGCGATAGGCCAGTTGAACTGTTCAACCGCGTTCAACCGAGTTCAACTGGGGGGTTGAACAGCAACATGCTGTTCAACTGGGTTCAACCGCTGTTCAAACGCTACGCTCAAAGGTGTGCAAAAGGGGTCACTAGGGTTGACATCGTCATTGGTAACGACTTCCTACGAAGAAACCCCCAGGTAAAAATGCTGTCTCTCCAGCGCCCCTATTCTCTGCACTGCAACTTTGGCAGTGGGCTCTTCTCCGTACCTTTGGAGCTGTCAGGACAAAAAGAGTCTGGGCTGCGCTACGCATCCAAGACTAACTATCGTACTGAAAACTACCAATTGGCCCGTCACGTTCTTGAAAATGGACTGGCGGCCCTTCAGGTAAACCTGGATGAGATCCAGGTTGAATTGTTCGCGAGCCAACAACAGCACATCATGCAGTTGTACTGCTCAAAACATTTGAACAACGCTTTCCGTTTCTTCTGGAAAGCAATGGGCCTAGCGTATGCTAACCCTCCCTTCTCCCTGCTCGCGAAGGTTCTAACCAAAATCGCTTATGAGGGAGGAAGGGCTGTCATGTGCACCCCTGACTGGGGCTGCTCTGGTGAACACGCTTACTGGCGCCGTATGCTAGATTGAATGACCATGGGAAGAGTGCAACTCCCTGACGGTCCCATCCATGTGCCTGAGGACTCAGACACAGCTATGCAGGCCCCTGAGTGGGCCAGTTTCTTATCCATTGTTGATGGATCCCTCAATCCTGTACCCCTGTGTGACCTAGATCAGGTGCTACTGAAAGAGGTCATGACCGAAAATCGCGGCCTGACTCTTTCTGATCTCAAAAACCGATCTCCTGAGCACCTATCTGCCACACTTACAGGGTGTGAATCTCCCGATGGCTATCTGGAACCTGCAGCTGTAAAGGAGGATGCTGACGACCAACTGTCTGAAATCGCCAGCTCTATCCCCCCTGTTGATCCCAGCTGTGTTGAACTAAAACACAGTGCCTTCCGAGCCCAGCTGTTGCTGGAGGAGGTAGATCTAGGGTCAACCTCAGAACCCACTTCCCCTGTTGGGAAACCGGTGCTACACATGCAGCCTATGCACACAGGTGAACCCGTGGCCCGGAGTCCTGATGCTCTGGCGCGGCCTGCTTCTAATAACATGCCACTGTCTGAGCATGACACTCAGGAACTCCGGCGGCTGTTATACCTGAAGGCAAAAGGTATTGAGGAGGACCACGCACACCAGCTCACGCACACCCCAACACCCCAGCCAGGAGTGGCGGGGCGCAGCCGAAACCGGAGCCCAAGCACACACACCCACACCGCACACCCCAGCCAGGAGTGGCGGGGTACAGGAGGACCAAGCACACCAGCACACACACACCCCAACACCCCAGCCAGGAGTGGCGGGGCGCAGCCGAAACCCGAGCGCAAACACACACACCCACACCGCACACCCCAGCCAGGAGTGGCGGGGTACAAGAGGGGCACGCACACAAGCACACACACACCCCAACAGCCCAGCCAGGAGTGGCGGGGCGCAGCCGAAACTCGAGCCCAAACACACACACCCATGGCGCGCACCCCAGCCAGGAGTGGCAGGGTACAAGCGGACCGCCCACACCAGCACACACACAGCCCAACACCCCAGGCAGGAGTGGCGGGGCGCAGCCGAAACCCGAGACCAAGCATACACACCCACGCCGCACACCCCAGCCAGGAGTGGCAGGGTACAGGGGGAGCAGGCACCAAACAAAAAAAAAGGCACACCCCAACACCCCAGCCACGACTGGCGGGGTGCAGCCGAAACCCGAGCCCAAACACACCCATCCCCACTGCACACCCCAGCCACGAGTGGCGGGGTACAAGGGGAGCGCCCACACCAGCACACACACACCTCAACACCCCAGCCAGGAGTGGCGGGGCGCAGCCGAAACCCAAGCCAAAACAAACACACCCACACCGCACACCCCAGCCAGGAGAGGCAGGGTACAAGCGGAGCGCGCACACGAGCACACACACAGCCCAACACCCCAGGCAGGAGTGGCGGGGCGCAGTCGAAACCCGAGCCCAAGCACACACATCCACACCGCACACCCCAGCCAGGAGTGGCGGGGTACAAGGAGAGCGCCCACACCAGCACACACACACCCCAACAACCCAGCCAGGAGTGGCGGGGCGCAGCCGAAACCCGAGCCCAAACACACCCACCCCACCGCACACCCCAGCCAGGAGTGGCGGGGTACAAGGGGAGCGCCCACACCAGCACACACACACCCCAACAACCCGCCCAGGAGTGGCGGGGCGCAGCCGAAACCCGAGCCCAAAAACACACACCCACACCGCACAACTCAGCCAGAAGTGGGCGGGGCACCCCCGCAGCCGGAAGTGCAGCCGGTGAGGTGCATCCCCCCCGGCATCCAACAGATGCCGGCACACCACACCTACCACCACCACCACCACCACCACCACCACCTCTACAACATCGACCCTGACGCCGGCGAGCTCATCCCCCCCCAACCCCCACGACACCAGCACCAGCAAGCCCCCCCCGCGCCGAGGGCGGAGCCGGCGCGGGTGGCCTCGGCGGAGGGGGGACGGGGCGTGGCATCGGCGCCGCAGGTGCAGGAGCAGCGAGGGGGGCCGGCACAGGGGGCGGAGGAGAGCCGGCCGTGGAACGTGGACTGGGGCGCAGTCCCGGACCCGCTGGGGGGGGAGACCCTCCCCCTGGTGGGAGAAGTGTACGGGTGGTTGTGCTGGGCCAACCAGGGGACCTCCAGGAGGTCGCGGAACCGGCCCTTCGATGCCGTGCTCCTCCGGAGGGACGGAGGACACCGAGAGGCACCCCCGGGGGGGTGGGCGGCACCAGAGGACCACGAGAGGGTCGTCAGGTCAGTGATCCGGGCGGCGTGGCCCGACAGGGAGCCGACGTGGCCGGCCTTCCTGGAGGGGGGAGCGGTGCTCCGCATCACGGATGCGGACGCCAACAACTGGCTCCCCCGGGCTTTGCGTAGCGCCCTCGCCCACTGGCGCTACCGCCGGCACAACCCGCCGCCGCCGCAGCCCCAGCCCCCACACAAGCGGCGGCGCAAGTGAGGGCCCAGACGGCGGGCACGGGGGGGGGGGATGGGCCCCCTGACCCACGCCCCCCCCACGGTACAGCACGACGTGCGGGGACGCGCCGCCACCCGCGGGAGGGAGTGCGGGGGCGCCAAGCGCGGGGAGGAACCGGCTGCCCCGCAACCTGCTAACCACTGACCGCTAACCATCAGCCACCCCCGGCCGGCCGGCGCCGCGCGGCAACGGCCGGGGAGGTGAGGGCCCCGGCGAGGGCCTGCGCGGGCATCCAGCTCTCGGTAGGGGGGGCGGATGACGGGCGCGACCCCCTGGCCGATGGCTGGCCCCCGGGACCAGGGCCGCCATGCCGCCCCCGCCCCCCCCCAACGCGCACGACGGAGCAGGAAGGAGGCCGCGCCCCACATGACCCTCCCGTAACCGCAGCCCGCTCCGAGGTGACGGAGGGAGGGTGTCAAGTCAGATGAGGCCCCCAGGGGGGCGGTCCACGGGCCGCCCCTCACCCCCCCCACCACGGGGCGGCACTTCAGCCCCGACCACAAGCGCGCGCCGGAAGGGAGAGCACCGGCGACGCGGAGAGAGCCGGGAAGGAGCACCACAGGCCGCCGCCTGGAACGAGAGCAGGGAGGCCGCGGCGCGACACCCCCCCCCCCCCCCCGCCCCCCCGCCGGCCCGCCGGCCGCAGGGGCCCCGGCCCCCACCCCCCGAGGCTGAAGGGACGGATGCCCCGCCCGAGAGTGGAGCCGGAGTGTGACCCGCCCCGACGCCCCAGCCGCCGGCTCCAATGGGGGCCGCGAAGAGCAAGTGGGCCCGCGCCTGCGCACCGGGACGCCGTGCAGATCGTGCCCAGAGAAGCCGGGTGGGCGCGAACCGGAATGGTATGGGTGGCCACGCCCCCCATGGACAGCACGACGCCAAGGGACGCCCGCTTTGTTGCCTACCAAGGGAAAGCGGCCCCACAACCCGCTAACCACTGACCGCTGACCCTCACGGCCACCCCCGGCCGGCCAGCGCCGCGCGGCAACGGCCGGGAGATGAGTGGCCCCAGGGAGGGACTGCGTGAGGATCCGGCACTCGGTAGAGGGGGGCGGGGGAAGGGCGCGACCCCCCTGGCCGAAGGGTGGCCCCCGGGGCTGGGACCGCCAAGCCGCCCTCCCCCCCCCCCTTTTTTTGGCCGACAGGGGGCATCGCCAGGGAACCGAAGGACCCCCCCCACTCCCCCCCCCCCCCCTCCCACACAGGCCCGAGAGCGGGCGGGGTGGCCCCCCCCCCCCCCGCACCCGCCCCAGCTGGGGAGCCACAGGCGCGGCCCTCCGCCCCCCCAGGGCCGGGGGGGCGCCCCCACCCACGGGAGGAACGGCGACACGGTAAGGGCAGCGGCGGCTGGACCTGCCCCCACGAACCCACACCGGCGTGCCGGAGCACGAAGGAGGCCGCGCCCCACATGACCCTCCCGTGACCACAGCCCACTCCGAGGGGAATGAGGGGGGGTTTGCAGGTCAGCCGGGGCCCCCAGGGGAGCGGTCCACGGGCCGCCCCTCACCCCCCCACGCCCCGGGGCGGCACGTCAGCCCCGACCGCACGCGCGCGCCGGAGGGGAGGGCCAGAAAGGGGTACCACAGGCCGCCGCCCGGAACGAGAGCGGGGAGGCCGCAGCGCGACACCCCCCCCGAGGCAAGGGGAATGGACCCCCCCCACCCGAGAGGGGGGCCGGAGAGTGACCCGCCCCCCCGCTCCGGCCGCCGGCCCACAAGGGGGCCGCGAAGAACAAACGGGCCCACGCCTGCGCACCGGGACGCCGCACAGATCGTACCCGGAGAGGCTGGGTGAACACGAACCGGAGTGGTATGGGGGGCCACGCCCCCCATGGACAGCGCAACGCCAGAGACGCCCGCTTTGTTGCCTGCCCAGGGAAGGCAGAGGGACGGAAAGAGGCAGAGCGACCCCCCGCCCTACAGTCAGTCGGCGACCCGGTGGTGCTACTGCCCGCCTCTTACCCCAGTGCACGTCAGTCGGCGATCCAACGCACCCCACCCAGCCCCCTCCCCAGTCCCGGCCCCGTGCGCGTGGACTGCGCGTGGACGGCGCACAGCCCCACCCTCAGGGCAGGATTCATAGCCGACGACACCCCACAGAGGCGTAAGAGACTCCCGCGGACGAGGGCACCCCCCCGGGGACGCCCAGCCGCCGCCCCCGCAACCCCAAGCCAAGTAGGGGGGAACCGGGACCGGACCGCCCCCCCCCAAGCACGCCAGACGGAGCACGGGACCGGGGCAGGACACGCGGAGGGGCACGGACCACATGGAACGGCCCTACCAGCGCCCAGTGCCGGGACCACGCGAGATGCGCGCGCCACACCACCCAGCGGGGAGCGGACACCGCGAGAGCGCGAGCGCACACACACGAAAAGGATACGCGGGGACCACCAGAAGGGCAACCGGACCGAGCGCGCGGAACGCACAGACCACCTGGAATGGCGTACCAGCGAGCGAGGGTAAGGGACACCCGGACGGGACGGCCCGCCACACGCAACGCGGGATACGCGGGGCGGGAAGGGGGAAGAAGGGGAAACACAACACCAGGAACCGGCCCGAACCCCCCCGAACCGGCCGCGAGCGCCGCGCACACACAGACGGGACACTGCACCCGCCAAGGCAGTAGTGGCGCACAGCGCCACGCCCCAACCCCTAGGCTAGGCAGCCACCGCGCCAGCCCAAGGGGGTCCCATTGGCGACAAGCCAGTAGCACGGGCCCGGCGGCGCCGGTGCCCCGGGCGACCACGCATTAGGGGGGCGACGCAGTGGGTAAGCGCCCGCGGCCACGGCTGCGAATTGATGCACTGACCGGGGAGTGGCGAAACGGGGACGCCGGGGAAGGACGGGGCTCCGAGCTCTGTGAACCCGGGGGACTCCGCCACCAGGCAGGAGGTGCGTCTTGGAGGGCCCCCCACTAGGACCCGGTGGGGAGGATATCACCTGGCCCGACCAGGTGGCCCCCCGGGGCCGAAAGGCGTCTAGTACCCGCAAAATCAAACCTCAAACCTCAAACCATGGCGCGCACCCCAGCCAGGAGTGGCAGGGTACAAGCGGACCGCCCACACCAGCACACACACAGCCCAACACCCCAGGCAGGAGTGGCGGGGCGCAGCCGAAACCCGAGACCAAGCATACACACCCACGCCGCACACCCCAGCCAGGAGTGGCAGGGTACAGGGGG
Source organism: Eutreptiella sp. 'Long Island Sound 2002' (assembly GCA_964036045.1). Lineage (NCBI taxonomy): Eukaryota > Euglenozoa > Euglenophyceae > Eutreptiales > Eutreptiaceae > Eutreptiella > Eutreptiella sp. 'Long Island Sound 2002'. The sequence continues at coordinate 8,355,333 of OZ038394.1, forward strand.
AGCAGGCACCAAAAAAAAAAAAAGGCACACCCCAACACCCCAGCCACGACTGGCGGGGTGCAGCCGAAACCCGAGCCCAAACACACCCATCCCCACTGCACACCCCAGCCACGAGTGGCGGGGTACAAGGGGAGCGCCCACACCAGCACACACACACCTCAACACCCCAGCCAGGAGTGGCGGGGCGCAGCCGAAACCCAAGCCAAAACACACACACCCACACCGCACACCCCAGCCAGGAGAGGCAGGGTACAAGCGGAGCGCGCACACGAGCACACACACAGCCCAACACCCCAGGCAGGAGTGGCGGGGCGCAGTCGAAACCCGAGCCCAAGCACACACATCCACACCGCACACCCCAGCCAGGAGTGGCGGGGTACAAGGAGAGCGCCCACACCAGCACACACACACCCCAACAACCCAGCCAGGAGTGGCGGGGCGCAGCCGAAACCCGAGCCCAAACACACCCACCCCACCGCACACCCCAGCCAGGAGTGGCGGGGTACAAGGGGAGCGCCCACACCAGCACACACACACCCCAACAACCCGCCCAGGAGTGGCGGGGCGCAGCCGAAACCCGAGCCCAAAAACACACACCCACACCGCACAACTCAGCCAGAAGTGACAGGGTACAAGCGGAGCGCGCACACGAGCACACACACAGCCCAACACCCCAGCCAGGAGTGGCGGGGCGCAGTCGAAACCCGAGCTCAAGCACACACACCCACGCCGCGCACCCCGGCCAGGAGTGGCGGGATACAGGGGGAGCAGGCACACAAACACGCATAACCCCAACACCCCAGCCAGGAGTGGCGGGGTGCAGCTGAAACCCGAGCCCAAACACACAGACCCCCACTGCACACCCCAGCCAGGAGTGGCGAGGTGCAAGCGGAGCGCCCACACCAGCACACACACGCCCCAACGCCCCAGCCAGGAGAGGCGGGTCGCAGCCGAAACCCGAGCCCAAGCACACACACGCACACTGCACACCCCAGCCAGGAGAGGCGGGCAACAAGGGGAGCACCCACACAAGCACGCACACCCCAACACCCCAGCCAGGAGTGGCGGGGCGCAGCCGAAACCCGAGCCCAAACACACACACCCACACCGCACACCCCAGCCAGGAGTGGCGGGGTACAAGCGGAGCGCGCACACAAGCGCGCACACAAGCACACGCACACCCCAACACCCCAGCCAGGAGTGGTGGGGCGCAGCCGAAACCCCCGCCCCAACGCACACACCCACACTGCACACCCCCGCCAGGAGTGGCGGGGTACAAGCAGAGCACGCACACCAGCACACACACACCCCACCAGCCCAAGCAAGAGTGGCGGGGTACAAGCGGAGTGCGCACACAGACACACGCACACCCCAACACCCCAGCCAGGAGTGGCAGGGCGCAGCCGCAACCCGAGCCAAGGCACCCACGCCCGCACCACACACCCCAGCCCGGAGTGGCGGGGTACAAGTGGAGCGCGCCCACAAACACAAACGCACCCCAACACCCCAGCCAGGAGTGGCGGGGCGCAGCCGAAATCGAAGCCCAAGCACACACAGCCGCACCGCACGCTGCAGCCAGGAGGGGCGGGGTACAAGCGGAGCACGCACATAAGCACACACACACCCCAACACCCCAGCCAGGAGTGGCGGGGCGCAGCCGAAACCCGAACTGAAGCACACACACCCACACTGCACACCCCCGCCAGGAGTGGCGGGGTGCAAACGGAGCGCGCACACAAGCAGTCACAAACCCTGACACCCCAGCCAGGAGTGGCGGGGCGCAGCCGGAACCCGAACGCAACCACACACACCCACACCGCACACCCCAGCCAGGAGTGGCAGGGTACAAGCGGAGCGCGCACACAAGCGCACACACACCCCAACACCCCAGCCAGGAGTGGCGGGGCGCAGCCGAAACCCGAACCCAACCACAACCCAGACCCAAACACAAGCGCCACGCAACAGTAGGAAACCCAGTGTCCATAGCCCGGGCACTGAGGCAGCCAGTGCCATGCAGGTGACCCGGCCAAACGAGATCCGGAGCCTGGGGGTAAGGCTGCATCCTAAGGCCTGCGCTGCTTTGGGACTCGAGGCGGAGCGTGCGACACCAAAGCACCTCGGAACCCCAGTACCAAGAACATGCATGCATGCCTTGGGAACGGGATACGCCAGGAAGTCCGGTGAACCCCTAGGGTTCCGCCCAAAGGAGGGGACGTGCGCAAGCACGGGGGCCCACCCTCCCGGCATGAGAAGCAGTCACGCTGGCGGCGATCAGCCCTCCCGGTGTTGCCCGGGGCCGCTTTGTTGGGGGCCACCAGTCAGGTCTAGCGGGATGTAAGCCGCCTCCCCTCTTCACGCGCGGAACCTCTTCCTGTTTGTCACAGGGGCGATGCCAGGGGGAACCATGGGGCGCCTCTCCACGACCGAGTGCACCTACCTGCCTACCTACCTACACATGCAGCCTATGCATTCAGGGGAACCCGGGCCCCGGAGTCCTGATGCTCTAGCGCGGCCTGCTTCTAATAACATGCCACTGTCTGAGCATGACACTCAGGAACTCCGAGGGCTGTTGTACCTGAAGGCCGAAGGTATTAAGCGCCAAGAGCGGCTGCAATACACCAGACAGACCTGATAATCCTCCATCTGGTCTGAGGAGGATGACAATTCCTACACGCTGCCTGACCCTGAGATACCCGTAGTGTATTCTTTGCACTATGGGCAGCAATGTTCCCCTGAGTGGGACGATGGTTCTGTACCTGCCGAAACTGCTGATCGGCAGAAATAGAAAGAACATGGGAAGAGCAACCTCCATGCTGAGGAGGATTTCCTGCAGAAAATCGAGAGTCTTAACCTTGACCCCAGACTGAAAAAACTGCTACTAACCTATGAGGAGGTGTTCGGCGCCTTGCCGCCCCCCCTCTCTTGTAAAAAAATGGTCCAGATGGACTTGAAACTGAAACCTGAATTTGAAAAGACGCGAGTGAGGCGTCGTTCCTACCCCGCTCCACAGGAACAGGTGGAAGAAATCGAGCGCCAGATCCAAGAATGTATCGATGCTGGCCTCGTAGAGGAATATAAGAAATCGGACTACCCCCATCACTGCAGTCCCTGTTTCCTGGTTGCTAAACCAGGATCGACTGCCCTACGACTGGTTGTTGACTATGGTGAGGTCAACAAGAAAACCGAGAGCCACTCAGGGAGTATTCCTAACATGGAAAATACCCTGGAGCGTATTGCCAAATGCAGGTACAAGACCAAAATGGACCAACGCAATGGTTTCTGGCAGGTAGACCTAACCGCTGCAGCTCAGGAACTGCTGGCTTTTATGACCCCTAAGGGTCGTGTGTTTAAGTGGAAGGTCATGCCTTTCGGGGTGGCTAATGCCCCAGCGCTCTTCTAGGAGCTAATGAACAAAATTTTGTACATACTGAGGCGCAGACCTCTAGTACAGGAGTTGATTTCTCGGGGTGCAGAAATGGAGGCCCACATCGATGACGTGAGTTTGGGTACTAATACCCAAGAGGACCACGTCCTTGTCCCCCGTGAATTTTTCATTGTTTGTCAAGAAAGCCATCTGCTAATCAAACTCGAAAAATGTGGGTTTATGAAAGAGGAGATGGAGTATTTGGGTTTCGACGTGGAGTATGGCTGGTGGAAACCAGCCGCGTCTAAGATGCAGCCCCTGCAGGACATGCCGATTCGCGATGACCCTAAGAAGGGTCTACACGACGTGAGGAGTTTTGTAGGCGCCTGTAACTTCTATAGGCGTCGCATCCACAATCTTAACTACTCCTCTGCCCCCCTCACTGACCTAATCAAGAAACCTAGTCCCTTGAGGTGGACCTCCAAAGAGGAGGAGTGTTTCCAGGAATTGAAGAAGAAAATTGCCTCCTCCAACTGCCTGGGGGTACCCCGCCCTAAGGGCGAGATAGTCCTGATCACTGATGCCAGTGATGTAGGGGGGGGTGGAACTATCTACCAATGGCAGGAGCTTAACCCAGCTGAACTGACCCACTGCCATTATCGTACTAGCGGACTGAACCGTGATGGCTCCTTGAAACATGACTACCCTACCAGTGAGTGGCGGCTGGTGCCACTGGGACACTGGAATTGGAAATGGAACCAAGCGCGTCTTAATTACAGCACCTATGACCAGGAACTCCTGGCCGGTATGTTGGTGCTTTCGTCAGAAATCCCGACTCCTGGGATCTAACCCTATTGTCTGGCTCTGTGACCAGCAACCTGTGAAGTCTTTTCAGAAGGGCCCACCACCGGAGAAAGCAAAATGAAAGCGGTGGTGGACTTACCTGAGCCAGTTCAGGCTGACAGTTCATCATATCCCTGGTATAAAAAATGGACTGTCTGACTATATATCACGCAATAACTTCGATGCGCTTATAGGTGAGAGCTCTGAAGCACTCGCCAAAGAGGCTTTCTAGCGTATGGATGTCCAGCTTGACATTTCCATGCCCACCGCTGGAATTCTGGAGAGTTGGAGCCTAACCGACTATCAGTCAGAGTATAAAGAAATTCCCCAGACCCTCAGCACTGGTCTCGAACCCCGTGTCATTAACGGGAACCAGTGGTATAAAAACAACCAATACCTCTTCTACGAGGATCGTGTTGTTGTACCTGACGCCCGACTTGATGGGTGCCTACAGTGGTCCCATCTCAGCTCAGGTCACACTGGCGCTAATCGCTCAGTGGACTTCTTCCGCGAGTGTTTCTACTCTAGTCTAACCCTGACTGAACTGAGGTCTCGTATGCAGACCATTGTGGATGCTTGTGGCTGTCATGCCAGGAAGCAGAGCGACAGTAGGGATAGGGGACTGATTTCCAGCTTACCCGTACCCTATTGTGCTAACTCTCTTCTCTATTTGGATTTCATCCACGGTCTACCTTTCTTCGGCGGCTATGATAGTTGCCTAGTGGTCACCCGTGGCCTGTCTCGCTTCACCCGTGTGTTCCCTTGCAATAAGAAAATCACAGGTGAGCAGACTGTGAAAATGTTGGTCAAACAATGGTTCGCACCCTATGGGGCACGTAAAAAGGTGCACTCTGATGAGGATGTACGCATCCGCAGTGACACTGGGTGGTACGAACGAGTTCCAAATGCCCTCAACGTGGAGGTAACCACAGGTGTGCCCTATACCCACATGTCTAACCCTCTTTGTGAGAGACAGAACCGTGTGGTGGAGCAAAACCTGAGAATCCTGATGAAACAGGAGCGTACCAAAGACTGGGTACGCCTAGTGCCCTGGGCAGTGCTGACCATGAACTTACAGCGGAACTCTTCTACGGGTTTCAGCAGGGACCGGACACCATCTACCGGCTGGAGATGGAGCCGGGGAGGACAGGCTCGGGGCACCAGGGGGGGCTGGAGGGGTTGAGAGGGGAGCGCGGCGCGCAGCCCAGTGGTGGGATGCGGAGGGAGGTAGGACAGGCAGAACAGAGCAGCGCAGCGGCGGAGGGGCACCGCGGCCAGCGAGAGGGAGAGCAAGAGACGCGGAGCCAGCGCAGTGGACACACAGGCAGCGCGGTGCAGGGCAAGGGTGCGGGACAAATAGAAGGCGGCAAGGGCAAGCAGAGTGGGCACGGTACGCAGGGGAAAGGAGCGAGGCAAGAAGGGCTCCAGGGGAAGGGACACGGGAAGGCGGGACTCCATGGAGTAGGCGGCAAGGGACACGGGGCAACGGGGCGACAAGGCAAAGGGCAGGGGAAGGAGAGTGGCCATGGGGACATGGGCTCACCGGTGTTCCCAGGGAAAGCATTGGGATGGTGGGGAGGTGTAGTCCCGCCAGCCGTCCCACCAATCGTCCCACCATTCCCACCGCCACCATACCCGGCGATCGGGATGATGTACCCACCCCCGCCGGCGTACCAGGGCATGCAGCCACAGGCACACGTACAGCAGCGCCCGCAGGCCAGTGGGAGAGCGTGGGGGGCGCAGGAAGGGAAGGGAGAAGAGCACAGGAGGGCATGGGAGAGGTTAGGGGAGGCAGAGAGGAGCCTGAGGGAGAGGGAGGCCAGGGTCATGGGTGGGGCTGGCAGGGCGGAGGAGGGGAGGACGGAAGGGACCGACAGGCCGCAGGGAGGGGAAGCACAGGCAGTGGAGGAGCTGCAGAGGGCGTGGACGGACCATCGGAGAAGGCAGGAGAGGGTTGAGAGGGCGGAACGTGAGGGAGGACGACAAGAGGAGGGAAGGGGGCAGGAGGGTACCCCACTGGTGCCGTTCAGACAGCCGGCTATCCCGCCGGAGCAGGAGGGAGAGATGCAGGAGAGGGCATGGAGGCGGATCAGGGGGGAGGCGGCGAGGCTGGCGGAAAGGGACAGGGGGGTGGCAGCGCGGGAGCGCAGGGTGCGAGAGGAGGAGGAGGCGATGGCCCGGGGGGCCCACCGGGTCCTCCCGGATCCGGAAGGGGACACCCCCTCCACGGATCTGGAGGGGCGGTCGCCGTCAGGAAAAAGGCCCAGGGAGGAGGAAGAGGAGGCGGGGCAGGAGAGGGGGAAGCGGCGCAGGGGGGAGGAGCGGGGAGTAGGGGGGGCGGAGGGGGCGCCGCGGCCGGCCAGCCCCAGCCCGAAGCCGACGCCGACGGACTGGGACTCGGAGTTGCCACCGCCGCGGCAGTATGCGCCGCCGCCGGTGCGGAGGGGACCCGGGACGGTCGCGGGGTGGATGGCGGGGGAAGTGGCGGAGCTGGTCCACTACGTGAAGTGGGCGGGGAAGACGAGGGGAAGGCGGGAGAAGAGGGGGACCCGCCCCTTCAGCGACCTGGTCGGCAGGGCAGGGAGGCCCAGGGAAAGGGGGCCAGAGATGGATGAGGGGCGGTGGAGGAGGATGCTGGGAGAGGGGCTCCCGGGGTTGAGCCTGGACTGTCCCCAGGAGAAGGGGAGGAAGCCCAGGGTTCCGATGCTCCGGGAGCTGTTGCAGCGGGAGGGGTGGTACGGGGGCGACGCGTAGGACTGGGCAGGAGCAGGACCGAGAAGTGCCAGGGGCCAGGGGCCAGGGGCGTGCGGAGGGACGGGCAGACGGGATGCGAGGAGAGATGCAGGGGAGGCGGACGCGGGGGGTCCGCGAAGGTGGAGGAGGGTGAGGGGGGGATGTGACGGACACGAGGAGAGGAGGAAGGGATCGGAGAGGCGCAGGTACGCAGGGAAGGGCAGGGACACGGCTGACGGTAGAGGGGGATGTGGTGATGGCGGACCCGGACGAGAACCTCAAGCGGAGGGCACAGGGCCAGCGGCGGGGGAGAGAGGGGATGGAGCGGCGGAGTACGGGGGCGCAGACGGGTGCGGACTGAGCGCCCGGGCAGCAGGACGCGGGACGTGTCGTGGGTACGGCGAGCAGTGTGGGGCAGAACGAGAAGCCTGACGAGATGCAGTAGTGGAATGGGGTACTGTACTGGAGCAGAGCACAAGGTCGTGACCAACGAGAACGGCCGGAGTTGGCGTGGAGCGGCGCTGTGCCCTTCGGGTGAAACAGGGTGCCAGGGCTCTGCCTTGCAGGAGTGGCGAACGGGCAGACGAATCCAATATTCCGACACGCTGGTACCAGGGTCTTGGCTGATGGTGCTCCGAACGCGTTCACGGAGAGATTGCTGGGAAGTGCAACGCTTCTCAAGTCCGATGCTGCGGAGCCGTGTCTCGGTGGCGCCCCTATGGACTGACAGCTGGAGTGTGTGGGCTATCCACCGACTTGCTACATGGCGACAAAGCTCTCCGCATGGCAAGATGGTGCTGCATTGATACCATTGGAATTACGCGTGCCCTGCTCTGATCAGGGTTTGGCCACGGCCGACCCGGAATGCGCCAGGCCTTGGTGGCCGTCGGCTCCATGGAACACCTGCGAAGTAGTGCAACAAAGTGTGAACCCTTGGTGACCAGGCCGGGTCAAGCCCCCGACTGGGGGCTGTGATCCGATTGGAATAGCTCCGTACCGAATCGCTGCAGCTGGTCTCTGCGGCTAGACTCCACAGTGCAAATGCAGCGAAGGGAATTCGGCAAGCGTCACACTGTCGTTCTCTGTGTTCCTTCGGATGATGCGGTGGCTCATGGTGCGTAGGAACCCAAAGGCCAGCGTCATGCCAGTCCTCGGGCAGGGCAACGGTCCAGTCCGCAGATACACCCCCCCCCCCCCCGCACACTGGACACATGGCATCCAGGATGAGGTAAGAGACAGGGACCGAGGGAATAACACTAGGATGGGAGAGACACCAGGGAAAAGGGTAGGGACGACAGAGAGGGGCAGGGGTAGAGCATGCGGGTCGCACTCAGGAGTGACAGCGCAGCTCAGACAGAGAGGGCAGACGAACAACGCAGGCAGGGTCGGCTGAGAAACGGAGAATGGGAGGGGAGACGGGCGAGCGAGAGGGCGCGGGGCGGCGAGACAGGGGTAGCACGGAGAAGAGCAGGGGGCACACGCAGGGCGCGCGGGAGCAGCGGAGAGCGCGACCACAGGGACACCCAAAAAAAAAACAACAGAAAAGGCGGACAAGACACCCAGCAAGGACACGCAGAGGAGGCAGGGCGCGAGAGGTGGGGGGAACAGGGGGCCAACAAGGGCGCAAAGGAGCACAATGTCTCTCACAGAGAAACGCCGTGCCGATGACCCGCATTGAGCCGTACCGGCCGCCCCGCCCGACCATCAGGGAACTGATGGAGGGGCGGCCGGCGGGGGAGGACAATGGGGGAATCCCCCCGAAGGGGTATCTGGGGAGGCCGCCCAAGTCGACCTACAGGTCGGAAGACAGGGCGGAGGCCCGGAGGCGCATGAAAGCACGCGAGATACAACCATGGAGCGGGGACGACCAGCGTTGAGCACACGGAGCAGGTGAACAACAGTAAGAGGGCGGGCAGGAAATAGAGGGGAGGGGAGGGTGGAGAGGAGAGAAAGAAGAAAAACTTCATAGAAGGGATAAATGACTGGGACGCGAGTGAGGGGCGCCCACCTGGCATGGCTGGGGACCGCCAAGGGCCGCGCCACAGGAAGGAGATGGGACTGGACGTGAGCACCGAGCGGAGCCGAGACAGATTGCTGTGCAGTGTTGTTGTGCGTGCATGCAGGGAGGAGGGAACCTTGCGGCAGAAAGCACGGCGAAAGAAAAAAAAACACGACCAAAACCCCACAGCGCCACAGGAGGGTGTGCAGCACAAAGCGAGCGGGCGGCGGGGGAAAGGGACGGAGCAAAAAGGGCAGACGAGGGACCGCGGACGGCGCAAAAAAAAAAATATAGCAACGAAGAACGGTACCAACAAAGACGGGTGACCACGTGGGGGAAAGGCAAGGGTAACGGGGGGCGCGGGGGCCAGGAAGAGGGACCCACCACAGGTCCTGACGGGAAAACACCACGCACGCGGCAGGGGGCGGGAAGGGGGCGACCAGTGCTAGGCACACGAACCGGACACGGGAAGGCAGCGGATCAGGTGGGCCCGCGCCAGAGGGTTGCAGGCGGCCCGGAAATAAAAACGGGATGCAGGGAAAAGGGGACGGGACAGAAAAGGGCGTGTGGCTAGAACCACATGACGGCCCCAGGGGACTAGGACGGCATGGCAGGCGGCACAGGAGTAAGGGGCGGGGGCGGGAGGGGCGCGACCTGTGCTAGGCGCACGAAACGGTCCCCGGATGAATGAGGATCCAGTGGGCCCGCGCCACAGGGTTGCTGGCGGCCCGGTTGGGTATAAACACGGGATGAGGGAGGGGATGGGGCCGCACAACAGCCCAGGGGAATAGGCCGGGGCCGCGGCACAGGGGAAGGGGGCGGGGGCGGGAAGGGAGCGACCCGTGCTAGGAGCACGAAATGGTCCCCGGATGGAAGAGGATCCAGTGGGCCCGCGCCACAGGGTTGCTGGTGGCCCGGTGGGGTAGAAACACGGGATGATGGGAAAAGGGGACGGGACAGGGAAGGGCGTGGGGCTAGGGCCGCACAACAGCCCGGCGGGGTAGGGAGTCCAAGGGACGCTGGGAATGGGCCGGTGACGGGATGTGGCATAGCGGAATGGGACACGGGATGGGATGGGAGACCGAAAGCGCCAAGCAACAGCCCCGTGGGTGTCGGAAACCAGTCGCCATGGAGTGGTGAACCACGGGCCAACCATGGGGAACCTGACCACGGGAAGTCGGGAAAATGCCCCGAACACCGGGACGGCCGTGAGGTGTCCGCAGGGGTGAGGGTTGACCTTGAGATCCCCGGGTCAATGGCCTGAGTACAGGTAGGTTCACGCGTGAGCGGGACCAGGGGGAACGTGGAAAGCGTCGCCCCCTGGCCTCCAGCCGTGGATGGACGATACCCAAGTGCATCTGGGAGCCGAGTGGGTACTCCAACCCGTGAGGGATGGTGAGTGGTGGAATGTGGTTGACAGAGAGAAATGCTCCGCTGTCGGCGAGGGCTATCCACAGGAAACCCGCCTGCAGGCACCCAAAAGGCTGTGCTAGGGGGGGAAGGCCGGAGGATCCTTCGATGGGTGACCGGAAGGAGCTGAGACCGTGAGGGCAGCGACTGAAGGGAACCTACCACCGGTCATGCCCCAAGGAAACCTGGTTGAAGTTCTCGGCGGTGAGGTGAGACAGGGATTGCCAGGGGAACTGATGGTGGAGAGCTCTCCTTCCCGCCAGAGGCGGCCACCATGTAAAACAAACAAGGAGATATCAGATGAGGCTGCGGACGCGGCCGCCCTTACTTACTTACTTAATCAAACTCGAAAAATGTGAGTTTATGAAAGAGGATAGGAGTATTTGGGTTTCGACATGGGGTATGGCTGGTGGAAACCAGCCGCGTCTAAGATGCAGCCCCTGCAGGACATGCCGATTCGCGATGACCCTAAGAAGGTTCTACACGACGTGAGGAGTTTTGTAGGCGCCTGTAACCTCTATAGGCGTCACATCCACAATTTTACCTACTCCTCTGCCCCCCTCACTGACCTAATCAAGAAAACTACTCCCTGGAGGTGGACCTCCAAAGAGGAGTGTTTCCAGGAATTGAAGAAGAAAATTGCCTCCTCCAACTGCCTGGGGGTACCCCGCCCTAAGGGCCGGATAGTCCTGATCACTGATGCCAGTGATGTAGGGGGGGGTGGAACTATCTACCAATGGCAGGAGCTTAACCCAGCTGAACTAACCCACTGCCATTATCGTACTAGCGGACTGAACCGTGATGGCTCCTTGAAACATGACTACCCTACCAGTGAGTGGCGGCTGGTGCCACTGGGACACTGGAATTGGAAATGGAACCAAGCGCGTCTTAATTACAGCACCTATGACCAGGAACTCCTGGCCGGTATGTTGGTGCTTTCGTCACAATCCCGACTCCTGGGATCTAACCCTATTGTCTGGGTCTGTGACCAGGAACCTGTGAAGTCTTTTCAGAAGGACCCACCACCGGAGAAAGCAAAATCAAAGCGGTGGTGGACTTACCTGAGCCAGTTCAGGCTGACACTTCATCATATCGCTGGTATAAAAAATGAACTGTCTGACTACATATCGCGCAATAACTTCGATGCGCTTATAGGTGAGAGCTCTGAAGCACTCGCCAAAGCGGCTTTCTAGCGTATGGATGTCCAGCTTGACCTGTCCATGCGCACCGCTGGAATCCTGGAGAGTTGGAGCCTAACCGACTATCAGTCAGAGTATAAAGAAATTCCCCAGACCCTCAGCACTGGTCTCGAACCCCGTGTCATTGACAGGCACCAGTGGTATAAAAACAAACAATACCTCTTCTACGAGGATCGTGTTGTTGTACCTGAGGCCCAACTTGATGGGTTCCTACAGTGGTCCCATCTCAGCTCAGGTCACACTGGCGCTAATCGCTCAGTGGACTTCTTCCGCGAGTGTTTCTACTCTAGTCTAACCCTGACTGAACTGAGGTCTCGTATGCAGACCATTGTGGATGCTTGTGGCTGTCATGCCAGCAAGCAGAGCGACAGTAGGGACAGGGGGCTGATTTCCAGCTTACCCGTACCCTATTGTGCTAACTCTCTTCTCTATTTGGATTTCATCCACGGTCTACCTTTCTTCGGCGGCTATGATAGTTGCCTGATGGTCACCTGTGGCCTGTCTCGCTTCACCCGTGTGTTCCCTTGCAATAAGAAAATCACAGGTGAGCAGACTGTGAAAATGTTGGTCGAACAATGGTTCGAACCCTATGGGGCACCTAAGCAGGTGCACTCTGATGAGGATGTACGCATCCGCAGTGACACTGGGTGGTACAAACGAGTGCCAAATGCCCTCAACGTGGAGGTAACCACAGGTGTGCCCTATACCCACACGTCTAACTCTCTTTGTGAGAGACAGAACCGTGTGGTGGAGCAAAACCTGAGAATTCTGATGAAACAGGAGCGTACCAAAGACTCGGTACGCCTAGTGCCCTGGGCAGTGCTGACATTGAACTCACAGCGGAACTCTTCTACGGGTTTCACCCCCAACGAACTGTTCCATGGAGGACAACCTGCTTGGTTCCTCAAAACCCCCTTTCCTGAGGACTTCAAGAGCCCTTTAAGAGATTGGTTGGAACACAAGCAATCTATGGCTAACCAGGCTGGGACTAACCTGAGACGCATACGTGACCGTGAACTGAGCCGGCGGCACCGCCTACGTCGACCTGCCAGCTTCAAGGTTGGTGACCTTGTTTTGGTTCACCATTCACGCCTACCCTCCTGGCCACGTAACTGCCTACAGGACCCTTATTTTGGACCCTATCGTATCATCAGGATAGATGGATCCAGGATCCATGTCAGGTGCATCCCACGTCTAGGTGGTGAACTGCTGTGTGCACCTAAACAGTTGAGGCACTATCACTCCCCTGACGATTTGTCCTGGGCTGAGTGGCGCCTCAGCGACAGTGAGGTCGAGCGTATTGACCTAGAGAACGCTGCCAGCCCAGAGGAGGCAGACAAACTCGAAGAGATGACTGCCGATGAGATGGCAGTCGATGGTTACTACGTGGTTGCAGGTATTGCTCGCCACGAGTATAAACAGGGCTGGAAATTCCTAACCCTGTGGGGTGGCTATGGGTTATCTGAGGCAACCTGGGAACCTATGTCAGCCTTCATACAACCAGATGGCAGTATCAACCCCATCTTCCGCTCCTACCTTGTTGAGAACAACGAGGGGCAGCTACTAACCCGTGCTGAGACTCTGTCCCAGCGTAAAAAGAAAAACTAATTTCACTGTGTCAGTCTACTGACTGTGTTCTAACCTTACAGGGGCAGTGAGCACTCTTGTGCAGATGTGCCTGTGTATGTGTGTGAGAGCAGTTGTCACAGTTGCCCCGCATTGCATCGCAGGACAGGACCGTTAGCCCCCCGTGACAGCCACTCCCTGGCCGAAGGCCATTGGTTTTTTCACAGACCACTGCTTACGGAGCACTGCACTGACCCTGTCTGTGCCCTGCAGTCCCATGCCTATGGTTTCCAGTGTGGACCAGGTGGCGGCTTATCAGGTTTGCAGCCACCCAGCGAGTGTATGCCTTGTTGACCATGTGTTGCACCGGAAGTGCCCTAATGTAATGACCTTGGGGAGCCAACGAAGAACGGTGGCTTACTACTCCAGGGGGGAAATGACAAGCAAGGTGTGTCTTCCCTCCTTGGGGACAAGCGTACCCACAGTTAGGACTCCTGACTGGTCCAGACCCATGGGGTTCTACCCTTCCTTGCCGGGTAACCATACCCCTAAGTGTGCTACGTATGTCTGTATGTGTCTCACTTCACTCGCTGGCGTGGCTCCCGGAGACCGGGCTTTGCTGACGTCGGACGGAAGGTCCTAATCAGGTACTATTACCACTCCTATGGCGCCCAATTTCTGTGCTGGCGCCTATCCTTGGGGGAAGACGGCAAAAGCCCTACCTACTAGAGGGAAGGGGTGGCCAAGTGTGCTAAGGGCATACAAAATTCCCATTTTTGCTAAAGGCCAAAAGCTAACGCACTCCCCTGCCCACCTGTAGAAGCACGCGGGACAGGAGACACCACTACACTACACTGACTAACGCCAGCACTGGCCTTTGAGGGCAGGGTGAGCACTCATCACTTGCGCTCAACTCCTGCCAGGCCTGCTGACCCTAACACCTACAGACGCTACTTGGAGTTGCTGTCAAAGATGTCACATGTCCTATTGACCCCCCTGTGAGAGAGCAAGAGAACACAGGGCTACTAAGCGGCTGTGGCCTAACAGGGACGCCACTACACGTTTCCCTGTCAGGGCTTGGAGGGAAGGAGTGCTCATTATGCGTGCACAGCGTGTATGTCGATCACGTTGGACTGCACTCCCCACTCACGGCTCAGTTGCAGTTTGTTGTTTGTGTGATCTACGCAGCATATTGTAGCACTGCACCAAGGGACTGCACCAATCACCCTTATGTTCCCACCTGTAAAGCAAAGGCAGATGGCCTGGGTTTGCGGCGGAGGAACCAACACTACCTCCACGTATTATACGCTTCTCAGGTAGCCCTATAATATACTGTCCTCAAACCCAGGTGCAAGCAAGCAAGTTTAAGGAACTCCACCCGTTCTCTTATAGAACGTAGGGTGGAGCCCCTGGGTAACCTAAACAAGAGTTTTACCGTGAGCAACACGCGTGGCCTACCCTTTAATGCGCCATATGCATGCACAGGTATGCACAGGTTCTACCATTCCACTTGTTTTCTCCAAATTTTACCCAACATAACCAATCACAGCTTGACTCAACCAGGAGGTGAGCTCCTCCTGGGCTTACCTACCTTACTCACCACGCATCATGTGACTACCGAAGATGACTCGAGCGCAAAACAACCCTAAGCGCTTAAACAATCCTACGGCGAATTATAAACAACCCTAATCGATTAATGCACTGTGTGTCATGCATGCTTTCCTTGTCTTGTTTTTTGCAGAAAGACGAGAGAGAGTGGCGCACTGCACTGCGCAAAACATGCCTAAGCGTTTTAAGCAACCCTATTTTAGCGCGACGGCAACACGAACACGAGCAAGCACTTTCTTCTCTTACCTGTGAAGAGAGAATGAGGGTGGACTGAGGCACAGGGAAAGCGACACAGCGTGTGAATGCCTGAATTAGGCACATGCATTGCGAGCACAGCGCATATTCTAACCCTACGTGCGCGCCGCGCGCTCCATTCGCTTCGCATACCTTTCATTTCTGTTGTGACCTGTGCAGAGCAAAGGAGGTGAGCGCCCGAACCCCCAACAAACACAGCGGTGACTACCCTAACGTTTTATCGAAGCAGCCAACACGAACGCAATGCATGCATGTGAAATGACACTAGCATACCTGAGAGGTGGGTTGTTCACCTGCTCTGTGGTGTGGGTTCGTTTTGAATACTTTTCCCTAAAGTTTGTAAAAATTTTGATGCAACTGTGCGAAAATTTCTTTTAGAACTTTAAAAACTACGGCTCATACCTTCTTTTTCTAGAGCCGTTTACGCTCGTGCAACCCTCTTTCTAGAGTCCGCTTCCGTTGCGCTTGTCTGCGACTTTAGTTTTTAGTCTCAAAGTGACGATTTCTCGCGTAGTTTCGTCAATTTTTGGTGATTTGACATCTAAAATGGCTACGCCTTTCGCTAAACCACAGGATTCACTCCCTGTTGGTTCCATTTTCTATTTTTTTCAGCTCCTGGAGATTTGTGTCCTCCATTGGGAGTATTGCTCCGCCCTGGCCCTTGGTCAGGACATTTACTGAATTGCTGTTTATACAGCAATAGCCGTCCGCATTAGAGCGTTCGACTGTACCCTAGTGGGCAAGCATGTGTGCTCTAGGGAGGGAGTCCTGGGTTCAAACCCCACTACCCCCAAATTTTTACCAAACGTTTTCGTTGCACGCTGGCGACTTTTGAGGAATGCCCCATCGAAGGGACATCATACACGGTACATTACACTGTTTTTCAAGGGTACCTACAGTGTGATGAGCTTCTATGAACTGATGGGAATGTTTTTGGTAGGTCTAATGCATTTTCTGAGGGAATTTGGGGACGTTTGAGCCTTTTTCCTTGGTCCTACTAGCTTGATCAACTAGTACTCCAGGGGGGAGTAAGAAAAAGTCACTACCATGTCTTTCTTGGAGGGCTTGATCCAGGCCAAGTCCCCCCTTAAAACCCTTTTGTTGATGCCAAGACTAACTTAAGTATTTTTATCACTCTTTTGAAGCTTAAAGTACACTTTCTCAAAGTAACTAGGGTTATAACCCTAGCCCCCCATGAAGTTCACCCCTACCACTCAACTGAGCGGAGGTATCTTCCTTCATGGAGGATATACCGAAATGAAACAGGCATTTCATGCCTAAGGCCTTGGAGGTTAAGCCTAGTGGTCTCCCACCCCAAGACCCCTATACTCAATTGTTTCTACCACTTATTGTGGTTCTACCTTTTAACTGTTTCTGAATTCAGTTGCTTGGCCAAGTCATAATCTGTGTCTGGCCTAACTCCTTTGCCCCATATTCCTAACCAAATCCATTTCATCCAAAAGAGTGCACATGAAGTGCCTGAGGCTAATTGGGAGGCAAGAGTCATGCCAGTTTTCATATAAAAATCATTTGTTTTATCCTTTTGTAATTGAATCTTTGTATTTATACCTGCTTTGTCTATCTGCAGCCCTTGTGTGTTACACTGGATATCAAAACTATTCATTGATTTGATTCACATCCTGTTCTTGCTCGACTTGCTGCTTTGGTTTGGGTTTTCAACTTCAAAACCTGCAGAATTTCACCAAAATATGTAGCGCACTAATCAAGGACATCTTTCTCGTTAGGTACCCTGTTGTGTTTTCCAGGTTTTTTCCTGTTTGGTACTGCCCGCTGGCGCATCAATAGGTACAGGTTCCAGCCCTCCTGTCGCAAAATGCGCACCCGGCGCTTATCCTCTTGCCTTTTAGCTGCTGGTAAACTGTGTTGCGTTCTTTTCTTGAACCTGAGTCGCTGTGAAAAGGTTAACACCAGTTGCGCCGCCAGGTTGTTCCGTTTCAGTCCTTTTCACCATTCCTCTGCTGTTTGGTATGCTGGTTCTGCCGCGCATGCCTCTCTTAGTGCTGCTGCTCCTTTGCTTACTTCTGCAATCATTCGATGCGTTACGGATTCTCTGGCTCGAAGTGGCATTTTGCGTCTTTCTCTGTTAAATTGCATTTGGCCACGTATTTGAATTATCGTTTCGCACAGCGATCTTTAAAAAAAAGTGCCTTTGAAACAATCTCGCTTTTTCCTGTGGTCATTTCTGGTGCGCGTGCTGCCGCCGCAATTTGTATCTGGTGTCTGCATGCGCTCCGTTCCCAGTAACCGAAAACCGTTTTCGCAACCACAATTTCCCCTTCTGTTTCTGTCTTTAAACCCAGTTGGAAAAAAAAACCATATCTTTCGGGCAGCGAAGGCTACGGCCGCTATTAGAACTGGACACGTCGGCCATTGAGTGGCTGTTGGAAAAAAGCATTCCCCTGATCCCCTGAAAAATATGACGAAGGTTACCGATGTACAATCGACTGTCACAGGTGGTAGCTGTGGAAGGGAATGTAAATACTGGCGTAGCCTGACCTGCCTGCTTTTTCATTTTTTTGAGTGGTTGAAGTGCGCGACGCCTCGCGCCCTGATTGTTTCCGTGGGACAATGTTCTATACCGTGTTATATCTGACCAACACGGTGTCTACACAAACATACACCAGAAAAATCAAATGTGTTTGTCCGTCTGGTACTGTACCCGCAATTGTACGCGTCATATCCATTCTGCAAAATCAATACATAACGTGACCTGAGTGCGCTAGGCCTCGCGCACTCCGGATGCTGAAATTTGTATTTTATTTTTACTTTAGAGTATATGTGTTTCCCTAACATGGGAAGTCCAACAGTCATACACTTCCAATGCTCCTTGGTCAACACAATCTTAGTTTTGATACCGTGTGGGGGCTGTGTATTAGCGCAAATGCCAGTCCTTATGTGTTTTTGGGTTTCTTAATAAACTCTACTTTGAATATCTTGAGTGCGCGAGGCCTCGCGCACTCAGAGGGCCAGAGAAATATAACAAACGTCACATTGAGGAACACCGAGTTGCGCAACACCAAAAAAGCAATTTATTTCACTACGCCCAAAATCACCTTCATTAAACATCCAAAAAAATATTTTTTTTGCCCTGTTGCGAACCGGTACTTTTCTGCGCGTTCGCCGCGCAAAACAGGGTGCAGTTTGCGTGGGCTAAGTTATGCCTTTGTATTGGCGATGGAAAACAATGCGCAATGGTCTTGTCAGGAGCTGTATTGCTATTAGTGGTTGTAGTCAATTTGTACTTGCCCAAGTTCTAGATGTGCTCAGATTGGAGGAAAATATAGAGACCCTAAAAAGTGGTTCTTGTGAAACACTTCTGGCAAATCTCAATGTCACATAAAAAGTGTGTCCTAGGTGTGATTAGAAAGTCAAAGCAATTTGCTCCAAAATCTACCTAACCCAACGAGAGGGCCAAAAGTGTGCACCCCGCTCTCACATGTGCTATCTTTCGCAGCAACCTATTAATCCTTTAATGTAGTTCGGAAAAAGCACATCTACAATGGTGCGTGGTGTAGAAGGAGAGCTCCAAACAATATTTTTGGTGTCCCGAATCTTGATTTTCACTTTTAGATGGCAAGCCATGTCTGAGAAAGCACCCCCCAATGGAGCCTGATGGGCATGCAATCAATATGGTGAATAACAAAATATGGGAAGTGTGTTGTTTGTTTTCGGTCATCCAATCAATCACCTTCCGACTTACCTAATTTTAAGGATGTTTGGAAAGGGTGTGTCTTGGGGCTCTTCGGAAGGAATTTGGTCTACAAATAGCGCACAGTGCTTGCATAGTGCAAGGCCGCCTCCACTAATGTACTGTAAACAAAGCGCAACCTATTGCTAGCATTTTTGCAACGTGACCTAGTGTCTCATGGTGACGTTGCAAGCTCTTCATGTCCTTTTTTCTCTGCCAACGGACATGTTTGTTCTAAACTGATTTCTGCCCCTCAAGTGAAAAGGAAGAGCAAAAACACACCGTGCAAGATGTTCTCCGCATTTTCATGGAAAAGGAAATTGAATACTTCAATGAGATCACTAAGGAAACAAATTTCAATGTGCATTATACTACGGAGGCTGCAGCCAAGAAAGCAGCCATACCACACGCTCTATAATACTCATGGGAAAAGCAAGGTGTGACACCCATTGGCCACGCAATGGGTCAGCAAAAATTGGTAGATAGACTGCTCGGGCTCGGGGTCTTCGTGATGCTGAATTGCATACTTGAAACTCAATGTTGTCACTGCAGAGAAGGTTTGGTTAAACAATGAAGATTCCGAGCTTTTTTCCAAGAAGAGAGAAAAGGTTTCTGGTTTGCTCCCACTTGTGCCTGTTCCTTGTATTTGTTTTAGAAAAACCTTGCTGATTTTCCCCAAGTCAAAATGAAGTCTGCACAAAGGTAAAGTAGAGCAAGTCTAGGCACCGGATCAATCAAATCAGGATAAGTCCTTCCACAATCAAAACATGTGTAATAAAGAGGGGCTGCAGATAGACAAAAGTAGATCTAAATACAATTCTCCAAAGGTTTATAAACAAAATAGATGGTTTATGTGACAATTGGCAAGACTCAGGCCTCTAAGATAGCACCAAGCACTTCATGTGCATTCTTTTGGATGAAACGGAATTCGTTAGGAATCTGGGGCATAGGACTTAGGCCAGACACAGGATATGGCTTGGCCAGCAAGGCCAAGCAACTGAATTCAGAAACAGTTAAAAAGTAGAACCACAATGCGTGGTAGAATCAGTTGAGTATAGGGCTCTTGAGGTGGGGGACCACTAGGCTTAAGCTACAAGGCCTTAGGCATGAAGTGCCTTCTTTGTTTCGGTATTACATTACAACTATAATACTTGCTAGGGAACCGCCACACAGGAAGTTCCATGGGCCACAGCGAGCCGCACGAAGCTCGGCCCAGAGCGAGAGGCCTGACTTGATGCAGAAGCAGTTGGTACTGGTGGAGTACGGCGAGCGATGGTATGCAACCGGGCAGCGGTGCCTGATGGGCTGGGCTGGCGGGGATACTCAGCGTGGTGTTGAGACGGACAGTGGCCGGTCGAGAACAGCCGGCGGTGACATGGAGCGGAGATGCCCGGTCGAAGGGGTGGGCCTACAAGGATCGCGTTGGCTATCATGGGCCCCATGGGCGGTTCAATCTTGCCTGCTGAGTGAGGGATAGCTCGTTCGACCACCAGCACTAGTCGTAACAGATGTTGTCCCATCATCTTACCCATCCACATACAGGACCGCATTCCACTCTGCATGTTAATGCTCCCCCTCGGCGTAAACCTATGGCGTCCCGGATTGGGTGAGAGTCGGGGAAGGCGGGCGCAGCACAAAGCATCGGGACCGTAACACATCAGAGTAGACAGGGTGAGGGTACAACCCAACCCCAGGGGAAAGGGTAGGGACAACAGAATAGGGCATAGGTAAAACCCATGAGTGGCAAACACGGGTGAATGAACGGCTAAGGCAGTGACAGCGGACAGAGATGTACAGACAGGAGGAGGCAAGCGACGCCTTTCTGAGAGACAGCGGGTAGGAGGTGAGGAGGGGTGAAATGGCGTGACAGGGGGAGAGGGCACAAGGCGGCGAGGCAGGGATAGCGCAGAGGTGAGCAGGGGGCACACGCAGGGCGCGTGTGGGCAGCGACAAGCGTGACCGGGGAGGCAACCGGGTGAAAAAGCAGGTGAACCCGAGGGACAGGGCCGCACGGGGAGAGGGGGATGCAGGGGGCCAACAACGGCACAAAGGTGCACCACGTCTCGCGCAGAGAAACGCCATGCCGATGACCTGCATTGAACCCTACCGGCCGCCCCGCCCCACTTGCTAGGGCTGTATCTTGCGCGCTCTCACGCGCCTCTCGGCCTCCGCCCTGTCCTCCGTCCTGTAGGCCGACTTGGGCGGCCTCCCCACGTACCCTTTGGGGGGGATTCCCCCGTCGTCCGCCCCCGCCGGCCTCCCCTCCATCAGTTCCCAGCGGAGAGCACACGGAGCAGGAGAGCAGCAGTAAGAGGGCGGCCGAGAGACAGGTGATGGGGGGGGGGAGGGGAGGGGAAAGACGAGAGGGAAGAGAGGAGAGTGACGCGAGGGAGGGGCGCCCATCTGGCATGGCCGGGGAACGCCAAGGGGCACGCCCCATGAGGGCGATGGGACCGGAGACGAACACCGAGGGGAGCCGTGACCCGATGACCAGTGCAGTCCTGACGTGCGTGCATGCTGGGAGGAGGTTAAAAAAAAATAAACTGACAAACGCGGCAAGGGCAGGAAACCACAAGGCAGGATGCACAGCGGGAAAGGGGGGGGAGGCAGACCAAAAACAAAAACCACAAAGAACTGTCGGAGGGCAAAAAGCACAGAGCGAGCAGGCAGCGGGGGAACGGGAAGGAGCAAACGGTGCAAAAGAGGGGCCGCGGGTGGCGCGCGAAAAAAAAAACCGCAGGTAACAAGGTGGGGAATAGGCACAGGAACCGGGGGAAGCGGGGCCAGGAAGAAGGGCCCCCAAACAGGTCCAGAAAGAAACAAACCACCCAAACAAAAGGGGGCGGGAAGGGAGCGACCCGTGCTAGGCGCACGAAACGGTCCCCGGATGGATGAGGATCCAGTGGGCCCGCACCACGGGGTTGCTGCCGGCCCGGTGGGGTATAAAGACGGGATGATGGGAAAAGGGGACGGGACCGAGAAGGGAATGTGGCTAGGGCCGCACAACAGCCCCAGGAGAATGGGATGGCACGGGACGGGGGAAATAGGACGTGATGGGTGACGGGACGTGGCACAGGGGAATGGGACGTCGCGGGGTTGCGAACCAGGGGACGAGGGGAGGCAGAGAATACCGAGCAACAGCCCCGTGGGATTGGGAAACTAGTCGCCATGGAGTGGTGAACCATGGGCCAACCATGGGGACCCTGACCACGGGAAGTCGGGAAAATGCTCTCAACTCCGGGACGGCCGTGAGGTGTCCGCAGAGGTGAGGGTTGACCCTGAGGTCCCCGGGTTGATGGCCTGAGTACACGTGGGTTCACGCGTGAGCGGGACCTGGGGGAACTTGGAAAGGGTTGCCCCCTGGCCTGCAGCCGCGGATGGAAGACACACAAGTGCATCTGGGAGCCGAGCGGGTACTCCAACCCGTGAGGGATGGGAAGTGGTGGACTGTGGTTGAGAGCAATGCTGCGCTGTCGGCCACGGCTATCCACAGGAAACCCGCCTGCAGGCACCCAAAAGGCTGTGCTAGGGAGGGAAGGCGGGAGGATCCTAGGATGGGTGACCGGAAGGAGCTAAGACCGTGAGGGCAGCGACTGAAGGAAACCTACCGCTGCACATGCCTCAAGGGAATCTGGTTGAATTTCTCGGCCGTGAGGTGAGAAAGGGGTCGCTAGGGGAACCGATGGTGGGGAACTCTCCTTCCCGCCACAGGCGGCCACCATGTAAAACAAACAAGGGGATGTCAGATGAGGTTGCAGACGCGACCGCCCTGACTTACCTACTTACTTTCAGGAAGTCGCCCTAGTTGGAGCTCTTCCTGATAGCGGTTTTAGCCTGCCGCTGAAGGAATTTCTTTTTGCATGACTTTTTGATAAGCGTGCATTTAGTCCGGACATCAGCGTGTTGCTGACCCGTGAGAAGCAAAAACCGAGAAAACTCTTCAGTCCATTCAGGCAGGTTTTGGGGATTGAACTCGGGGAGTTCGATCTGAAGGTTCGCCGCACCGATGGCCTTCGTTCCCCTCCCTGGGACGCCTGTGTCACCTGTACCACCTGAAAGGGGTGAGGGGTTCACTGTGGCCAATGGGGCCAGTGCTGCCAGTCCATAGCCTTTCATCTCAGCCTCTGTGTTGTCACCAACACTGCAGACAGGCACATTTCTCACACGAGGGTGGAAAGGGCTAGGACAGGTGTCCATTGGGGAGCTGCGGATGCCTCTGCAGCTCTTCACATCCCTGGTTAGCAGTTCGACACCTGAGGACATAGTAGGTGGGGGCTTCTTCAAATCAGAGAGCCCAAACTTCGTCTTGAGTGCTACTGACAATGCACTCAGATTCGGATCTTCATCGCCTGCGCCCACGACTCGGGAAAGCAACTCCATGGTCTCATCGAGACCAAGCTTAGGGGCTGCCATTTGTGGGGGCAAACCTCGATCCACACTCGTAGGCTCCGGTGCCACTGCCCTGGGATTGGGGCCAGGCTTGAGGCATTCATGCTCCTTCGGTTTCTCCGGAGGCGTAGGTTCACCAGACACCTAGTCGGGTTCCCACTCAGATGATTGGGCGGAGGACGACCGGTCCATTTCGCCGTGAGGTATCTCGAACGTCTCCTCGGCCGACGTAGCTCCAAACATCGTTCCCAAAGGCGCCTCCTTCCCCTTTCCTTTCCTTGCTGCTCCTCTCCAGGCCTTGACCTTGGCATTAGTGAAGCGGTACCCAGAACCTATGGTACATGGCCCGGAGGCCTGTGAGCCGTCACACCCGTGCGGAAGCCATTGACACAGGCTGTCAGCGGGATATCCCTGTTCTCTAATCTGTCAAATCTGGAATCCGATTTCTAACCAATGAATCCATGTAGAAGTACCATAATTTTATTGTCTTGGGCAATTTTCGGTCAGAAATCGGTGAAATACCCGATTTCTACTGCGATTTCTAATTGTCGTGAAATCGCCGCCTGTTGTCGCCTGTTCGCGTGCTTTCGTCGCTTCTCCGTGGCGAGTTTTGTGAGGGATTTTTCTCGAGTACCATTGAGGTTGTAAAGGAACTCAAGGGCTGGATCTAGAGGGTTTTTCTTGTACTTTCATCTGGTGTGTTCACCAGAATTTTTCGCCGTCGCGTCTGAGAGAAAATCAGCGCGCAAGCTTTTCCGTCAATCGCTCGAACTCATGGTTCTCAAGGACCATGAGTTCGGACGGAACCCTACGCTCCCCCCCCTATGCCTTTCATCCATGCCCCTTTCACATGGGCATATCACTTTGAATAGGGAAGAGGGCAATAGGGATGTTTTAGGCAGCCTATGGGTTTCGCAAACCCAAGTCGCTTGCGTGCGCAAACGCTAACTTTGTGGCCTTGTGAGCATGAACGTTAACAACCGAACACAATGCTCACAAGATCAAAGGCCCCAGGCTATTTTCGTTTTTGGAGCCAACTCAACGATGGCTCCACGCAATTCAATGCGTACCAAAACTCGTTTTTTGAGAAAGGGCAAATTTTGGTCGAAAATTAGGCCAAAATGGCCAGACCCCCGAGGCTCGTGCTCGGAGCCTCTGGGGAGTTGAGCCTTGAATCAAGGCAATATGTAAAGTAGAGACCACGAAGGACATCGTGGATGGGTTGGTTGATTTTTACAACCTTGTCTTCTATTTTATATAGTGTCGCCTTGTGAGCACGCGTGCCATACTGCCTCTTTGCACACGCGCTCATATGCAAGCACTAATGACATGAGTGGGCGGGGACGATCTAACCATAGTGGGCGTATTTGAAGGCACCTACTATGGGCCTACTCCAAAAATGTTTACTCATATTTTTGCTCCTCAATGACCCAAAGATATGTACATACCAATATCGCCGATATATGCACTTTTTCCCATAAATAGTGTGCTTCAAGGATTGAGGTGTTAAAAATGCCTCCATTATGCTTTGAACCCCAACCCTTGTTGCAAAAGGGAAGCAAAGCTTCGGTTTGCATCCATGCAAAAGCCCGAGGCTCATATCTCTTGTGATATGGAGATACGATCTTTCGAGTGACCACTTTTGGGTGAATTTTGGCCGTTTTGCCCAGAATGGCCACAAACCCCATCTCCCCCTTAATGTTCGACCCGAGGTTGCGTGCGCCACTTGACCAAGGGCAAGGGCAATTCCGAGAGGGCACATAAACCCGCAGCAAATGGGGTGTTTCCCCATGTGGCCTCTCCTCTCGAAGGGAGAGTTGTGAGTCACTCAATTTGGGGTATGTTGCCATTCTGCCCCATTTGTGTGTCACTTTCCCTCCAATGGGAAAAATAGCTAGAGGCGACCATGAGGGTTGGCAAGCGGCATATATGGGGACCAAAGTCCGATGTGTCTATGGCATCTTTGGTTGAAATGATCCTCGCCGTGGCCATGGAGATATGGAATCATGAGTGGGGGCCATTTTGGCCAAATTTCGCTGTTTTTGCCATTGTATGCCATATTGGAACTACCATATCTCCATGGGGCACAGGATCTAGCCAGGAGGGAAGGGCGAAAAATGTAGCATATGACCAAGGGTTGAACGCCATTGAGTTTCGTATTTGCTCCTCTGGCCCATCCGGAGTTTTTCTAACTTTTGGTGCGATCCATGATCTCCCCCGTTGCACGGCATGCTGCTTTCTGCCCCATCCGCGTGTTCATCCCCTCGATGAACAGCAAGCAGCCAGTGTGACAGCAAGCCATAACCCAGGGCATGGGACCAAAAGGGAAATCAAGCGTTGTGAATCAAGGCTTGGCGCGTCAATATCGCCAAGGTTGCCTACCCTGGACGGTCGACCGAGACGACCAATTTTGCCATTTTGGCAGTTGTGGACCCAATTTGGATTGTCACCACGCCGAGCGGCATGGAGATCTTTGAGAGCCAAGTGCATGGGAGTCTTCGTTGGACTCCCGGTGGATTGTGTATGGGATGGCGGATCCGATCTCCAAACCGGCGTGGAGATATAGTATCGGGGACACCTTCAATTTTGGCTCATTTTGAGCAGCCAAAATGACCCCCTTTTGGGACCCGAATTTCAGCCCCCCGTGTGGTCAATTGGCAGCCCCATATCTCTATGCTAATGAGGAGTCCGGACCTAATTTCAAGTCGTGCACTCAGATATAGGTCCTAGGTCCTGCCTACTATCCTGTCAGCCATTGCCCTTGCCCTGGCCGGGCGAGTCACGCGTGGGAATGACGCCAATTTTGGTGATTTTGGCATCATGACCCGACTTGACGAACCCGTGGTGCCCTGAGCCGGGAGCTCAGAGGGAGCCAGGTTGGGTGAAAGGTCCAGGGAGTTTGTACTTGAAGGGCATAGGGTCAATTGCCTCGTCCCTACCTCTGGCGGGTCCGGACGAGAGGTCAATTTTGGAGCTTTTTGAGCTAATATCAGTCTGGGCTGAAACAGCCCATTTTCAGCTACCAACTCCTAGGGGATAACGGCGGGGCCATATCTCCAGCTCAGACGGGAGTTGGGACCTGCCGTTAAGGGAGCATAGGGAGCCACTGTTGGTTGGCCCTGGAGTTCTTTGGTTCCTGAGAACTGGCCTGTGGCTGGGTGGGACACCTTCGCCCATGGGCAGGTTTTCAGGGGCCGGACTGAGCAGGGCATAGGTTGTGTTTGAGCCCCCGCCCCTGCCAGCCACTGTGAGGGTCGGACCTGGGATGGGGATATGAGTTGGGACTGCGTGTCCTTTGTCCTGTGATGCCCTTACCCCACTCCAGTCTTAACCCCATGTGCACATATCCTGATATGTTGCTGTACATACTTTTGTTCCCTTGTTTCAGAGTGGCAAGGATCCTGAAACGCTTTGTCACATGACACGAGCATGAGGATGCCCTTGTCAGCGCAGTGCTTTGCCTGCCTGCTTGCTTGTGTGTGTCCACCGCAGCGTCCCGTGGGCAGGCCCCCCACGGGAACGCGTCAAAAGCGTTTCACCGCCGCGCGTTTACCCATCCCTCGCGTGCCACTTGGGGCCGCCTGAACCCAGAGCAGCACGGGTTTCGCAGCGCCGCCCAAAGCATCGCCCTGAGCGTCAGCTACAGCGCCGAGTCCGTGAAGGAGGTGTAGCGACCGGAACTCCGACATCAGCGAGTTCCTTCGGCCGACCAGTACCGGCCGCACTCCCAGCTACATCACCCACCTCCACAACCACCATCGGGCGTCTTGGTCCCAGCCCTGTAGATAGAGTGGACGACCGCTTCAACAACCACCCCCAAGACCGGTCCATCGAGGGGAACGAGCGCCGATGGTGAACTGGCAGGAGGCGGGCAAGTCGTGGCCGCTGCCCCACCCCCATGCGGTGCGCCTACTCACTGGGTTGGTGTGGGGGCAGCACTACCGCCACAGCAACCCCCAGTGAGAAGGCGGCATCCCCGGGAGCTTCGAGCTCCGCGAGATATGGGCGCCGACCGCCTGCAGGCAGTGGAAGACTGGCTGCGGGTGGAAGGATACGCCTATCGCTTCCGCCAGAAGCGCTGGAGGGTCTGGACCCGCCCGGACACCCCCGGCGGAGGGCTGCACCCCGACAGGATTGATGAGGACGAGAACCCAAACGAGTACCCGTCAGGCGCCACGATCAACGTCTCTATATGGGACACGATCGAAAAGAAGTTCCCGGAACCGGGGAACGAGCGCACGCTGCAGGCCAGCAACAGCAGCGCGTCCCCGGGGAAGGAGAAGCGATCCGCCGGGGACAAGAAGCGGGACCAGAAATGGCGGGAGTACCAGGAATCCCTGGCCGCCGAAGCCGCCCAAGCCGCGAAGAACGAGACCAAGGGCGGAACCCCAGCCCCCAGCCCCCAACGGGCCAGTGGCGGTCACCACCCCCGCCACACCACCCTTGGCGACTTCCTCGAAGTCGCCAAGAAGGCCAAGGCCAAGCCACGTCAGCTGCACCTGAGGAAGTCAGGCCCCAGCAGCGACGTGGAGTCGGCCCACCGGGGGAGGATGCCGGCCGACCAGGCCAGGTCCAGCAGCAGCGTCGCTCCCGACCAAAGGGACGTGGCCCGCGCCTGCGAGAGCGCCTGCGGGGTGCCCTGCAACCTTCGGGTTGCCCGGCAACGGGCCACGCAGCAGAACGCTGCGGTGGAGGGCGCCGTCGGGATCGCCCAGGAGGAGGCCACAGATTGGGGCAGAGGCATGGCCTTCCATGCCTCGACCGTGGCGGCCATCGCGGCCGGGCTCACGGCTGCAGCCGCCCATGAGGCAGCAACTGCCCCACAGGAGTGAGGTAGCGGCAGCCGCCCAGGAAGCCCGCCTTGCCCAGGAGGCCATTGTCCGTAAGGAGGCCGAGGTGAAGGCGCTGGAAGAGGCGCTTGCCCAAGAGAGGGCAAAGAAGGAGGCGGAGGAAAGGGCCCACGCCGAAGCAACGGCCAAGGCCCAAGCGGACGCCGCCAGGAAGGATGCCATGGAGGCCGCGCGACGGAAGGTCGCTGAAGAGAGGGCCAAGACGGAGGCGGAGCTGGCAGCGTTGGAAGCGGAGAAGGCTTGGCTGCAGCAGGCTCGGGAAGCCGAGGCTGCCCGTGCCCGGGAGGAGGCTGAAAGGCGAGCTGTTGCAGCCACAGCCGCTGCAATGGAGGAGGCGGAGGCCAAGCTTCAGCGCAAGACTCCCCCGGGAGGATCCCGAGTGGATACCCTTCGAAAGCTCTTCGAAGGGGACGCCTCCTCCAAGATGACGCTGGATCTGGAGGAGGTCGACACGGGCAGCAGTGGGGACAGTGGCCCCACCGTCTGCCGACGAAGGAGGGGTAAGGGGAAGACCCCCGAGAGGTCACGGAGGCCAGCGGGCGAACACCCCCACGACTCCGACCCCTTCTTCACCGCCAAGGACTCCACAATAGCATTTATGCAAGATGTCGGTCGCGCGATCGCAGCAGAAGAAAAATAAAATTACGAGAAAAAGACGCACCGCCAGCAGAAATAAAGCGAAAAATCGTCTTTTCCGACCTCAGAAACCCCCCCAACAATTTTACGCCGCTGTTTGGCGAGGTCGCAAAATATAGGAGACTCACCGAAAAAGACGAACAATAGAGTCGCGACGGCGAAGAAACTGAGCGTTGCTTGCCCCAAACCACCTAGCAAAGTGCGTGACCTAGGCGCTAGGGACTTGTGCGCGCCCCAAAACAACCCACACATAGACAACAACAACGCCACCGGCCGCCGACAAGCAAGTATGTTATGTGCCGCGCACCGCTAGAAACCAACGAAACAAGCACAACGCGGAAAGAGGTAGACAAGGAGAATAAATAGGTAACGAACCGCACCACGGTGGAGATATACCACAAGTACACGACCAAGCAATGCAAGCCCGCTCATGTAGGAAATACGCGCGAAGAGGATCACAACAAAAAGAGCAAGAGGCCGCACATGTACCCAAGTATGTTGAATGTCGTGCATGAAAAATACACACAAGCAACAACAACGCCACCGGCCGCCGGAAAGCAAGTATGTTATGTGCCATATGTTGTGTGCATAACGCCGTAACAAGCGCAAAACAAGTAACGTGTTAAGCAACGCCAAAGTGCGCCGCCACGAAAAGCGCAACGAAAACCGCACCGGCAAGGAAAACCAACAAGAGGTGGCACCGAAAGAACGCCTATGCTCACCCCCGCTCACATAGGGAAAGAAAGGTATGCCCGCACGCGCATGCCCGGAACGCCGCAAGGCCATCACCGCCACGGACGAGCAACATGGTATGAAGGGACAAACAGGGAGGAACAAAAAGACCACCGAGGTAAAGCACAACAGCAAAAAAAAAAAAAAAAAAAAAAAAAACCAAGCATACACACGTGACTAGTGGGGTCCAAGTATGTTGCCACGCTACGCTACGTACCCGAGATGTGCCCACCGCCCACCCGCACGCCCGTTTATGTAGGAGGCGAAAGGGAGCGAAAGGGAACAAAAGGTATGCCGCCGCATGCAAACGAATAGTAGACAAGCCACACACCGCCACCAAGAACGCAAGTATGTTACCATGTCGTGCCACGTCGCCAACCGCGGAGTTGCGTGGGTTAGAACACACAAATAGCCAGGGAGGGGGACATGAGGAGCAAACACACAAATAGCATAGCGCCGGCGAGTGCCGGGTCCCAACAAACACACGTGCACGCACCCATGTTCTATCCTCACAGGTCCCGAAGAGAAGCGTATGCTCGTGTCTGCGTCGTCCGGGCGTTAAAGTAGGGTTGTCTTAGACGCTTAGGCAAGTATTGCGTTGTGCCGTCGTCACACATAAGCGAACGCCCGACAAGGCGGGAGGACTAGGACACGTTAAGGTAGTGGGGAAAGAGGCAGGTATGTTGCATGTCACGCCGCGCGCGCGGAACGGGCGACGAGAAAAGGTAGCGACCAAAAGGGGGTGGAGACAAGCCGGGAGCAAGTGGGGCCATAAACCTACACGCAAGCCGGTCGCACACGAATGTCGCATGACGTGCCAGCCAGCTCAAGGTGCCGTGTCGCGACAAAACCGCCGCCGCCGCACGCTTGTTTACGCACCCTTCTCTCCCTACGCAGGTTCAAAAGAGGAAGCCCGGGCCGACAAGGAAAAAGACAGAGGCACGCAACAAAGCGGAGGCAGGGAAAAAGTGCATGCCAGGGAGAGGAGTAGAGGAAAGGGTAAAGAGCAACGAAGCCGCGAAAGGAACAAGGGGTAGCCAGCGAACGAGCAAGGGGCGCACACAGAGGAGGGGACACGGCGGGCACACTGCGAGCACAACACCGCACCGAGACACCGGAGAGGGGAGCACCGGAGGACCAAGGAAAGAGCAGCACCACGCACCACGACACGCACGGCACAGACACCACACACACCGCACACACCCAACGAACCCCGGCAACCCACCCGGCAGTGGGCGGGCAGACGGGAGAGGGACAGCGCCTGACCCCAAGCGCCCCTCACCATGGTGGAAGGCACCCCCCCCGGGGACGCCCTTCCGCCACCCCCACAGCGAGCAACGCCGGCCCGCAAGGGCGCACGCTGTGGGGCCGGTGCCGGGCCCCCACGCCCACACCGACCGCACCCGGGACACGCGGGTCGCGGAACCCTGGCTGCACGCTCCGGAGGACGGGCAGCCGGGGGAGGGACAGCGCCTGGCACCAAGCGCCCCTCACAACGGTGGAAGACAGCCCCCCCCCGGGGACGCCCTTCCGCCACCCCCACAGCGAGCAACGCCGGCCCGCAAGGGCGCACGCTGTGGGGCCGGTGCTGGGTCCACACGCCCGCATCGACCGCACCCGGGACACACGGGTCGCGGAACCCTGGCTGCACGCTCCGGAGGACCAGCGGCCGGGGGAGGGACAGCGCCTGGCACCAACCGCCCCTCACAACGGTGGAAGGCAGCCCCCCCCGGGGACGCCCTTCCGTCACCCCCACAGCGAGCAACGCCGGCCCGCAAGGGCGCACGCTGTGGGGCCGGTGCTGGGTCCACACGCCCGCATCGACCGCACCCGGGACACACGGGTCGCGGAACCCCGGCCGCACGCTCCGGAGGACGAGCGGCCGGGGGAGGGGCAGCGCCTGACACCAGACGCCCCTCACAACGGTGGAAGGCACCCCCCCCGGGGACGCCCTTCCGCCACCCCCACAGCGAGCAACGCCGGCCCGCAAGGGCGCACGCTGTGGGGCCGGTGCTGGGTCCACACGCCCGCATCGACCGCACCCGGGACACACGGGTCGCGGAACCCTGGCTGCGCGCTCCGGAGGACGAGCAGCCGGGGGAGGGACAGCGCCTGACAGCAGGCGCCCCTCACAACGGTGGAAGGCACCCCCCCCGGGGACGCCCTTCTGCCGCCCCCACAGCGAGCAACGCCGACCCGCAAGGGCGCACGCTGTGGGGCCGGTGCTGGGTCCACACGCCCGCATCGACCGCACCCGGGACACACAGGTCGCGGAACCCTGGCTGCACGCTCCGGAGGACGGGCAGCCGGGGGGGGACAGCGCCTGACACCAGGCGCCCCTCACAACGGTGGAAGGCACCCCCCCCGGGGACGCCCTTCCGCCACCCCCATAGCGAGCAACGCCAGCCCGCAAGGGCGCACGCTGTGGGGCCGGTGCTGGGTCCACATGCCCGCATCGACCGCACCCGGGACACGCGGGTCGCGGAACCCTAGCTGCACGCTCCGGAGGACGAGCGGCCGGGGGAGGGACAGCGCCTGACACCAGGCGCCCCTCACAACGGCGGAAGGCAGCCCCCCCGGGGACGCCCTCCCGCCACCCCCACAGCGAGCAACGCCGGCCCGCAAGGGCGCACGCTGTGGGGCTGGTGCTGGGTCCACACGCCCACATCAACCGCGCCCGGGACACGCGGGTCGCGGAGCCCTGGCTGCACGCTCCAGAGGACGAGCGGCCGGGGGAGGGACAGCGCCTGACACCAGGCGCCCCTCACAACGGTGGAAGGCACCCCCCCCGGGGACGCCCTTCCGCCACCCCCACAGCGAGCAACGCCAGCCCGCAAGGGCGCACGCTGTGGGGCCGATGCTGGGTCCACACGCCCGCATCGACCGCACCCGGGACACACGGGTCGCGGAACCCTGGCCGCACGCTCCGGAGGACGGGCGGCCGGGGGAGGGACAGCGCCTGACACCAGGCGCCCCTCACAACGGTAGAAGGCACCCCCCCCCGGGGACGCCCTTCCACCACCCCCACAGCGAGCAACGCCGGCCCGCAAGGGCGCACGCTGTGGGGCCGGTGCTGGGTCCACACGCCCGCACCGACCGCACCCGGGACACACGGGTCGCGGAACCCTGGCTGCACGCTCCGGAGGACGAGCGGCCGGGGAAGGGACAGCGCCTGACACCAGGCGCCCCTCACAACGGTGGAAGGCACCCCCCCCCGGGGACGCCCTTCCGCCACCCCCACAGCGAGCAACGCCGGCCCGCAAGGGCGCACGCTGCGGGGCCGGTGCTGGGTCCACACGCCCGCATCGACCGCACCCGGGACACACGGGTCGCAGAACCCCGGCTGCACGCTCCAAAGGACGGGCGGCCGGGGGAGGGACAGCGCCTGACGCCAGGCGCCCCTCACAACGGTGGAAGGCACCCCCCCCGGGGACGCCCTTCCGCCACCCCCACAGCGAGCAACGCCGGCCCGCAAGGGCGCACGCTGTGAGGCCGGTGCTGGGTCCGCACGCCCGCATCGACCGCACCCGGGACACGCGGGTCGCGGAACCCTGGCTGCACGCTCCGGAGGACGAGCGGCCGGGGGAGGGACAGCGCCTGACACCAGGCGCCCCTCACAACGGTGGAAGGCACCCCCCCCGGGGACGCCCTTCCGCCACCCCCACAGCGAGCAACACCGGCCCGCAAGGGCGCACGCTGTGGGGCCGGTGCTGGGTCCACACGCCCGCATCGACCGCACCCGGGACACGCGGGTCGCGGAACCCTGGCTGCACGCTCCGGAAGACGAGTGGCCGGGGGAGGGACAGCGCCTGACACCAGGCGCCCCTCACGACGGTGGAAGGCACCCCCCCCGGGGACGCCCTTCCGCCACCCCCACAGCGAGCAGCGTCGGCCCGCAAGGGCGCACGCTGTGGGGCCGGTGCTGGGTCCACTGCCCGCATCGACCGCGCCCGGGACACGCGGGTCGCGGAACCTGGCTGCACGCTCCGGAGGACGAGCGGCCGAGGGAGGGACAGTGCCTGACACCAGGCGCCCCTCACAACGGTGGAAGGCAGCCCCCCCCGGGGACGCCCTTCCGCCACCCCCACAGCGAACAACGCCGGCCCGCAAGGGCGCACGCCGTGGGGCCGGTACTGGGTCCACACGCCCACATCGACCGCACCCGGGACACACGGGTCGCGGAACCCTGGCTGCGCGCTCCGGAGGACGAGCGGCCAGGGAAGGGACAGCGCCTGACACCAGGCGCCCCTCACAACGGTGGAAAGCACCCCCCCCGGGGACGCCATTCCGCCAGCCCCACAGCGAGCAGCGTCGGCCCGCAAGGGCGCACGCTGTGGGACCGGTGCTGGGTCCACACGCCCGCATCGACCGCGCCCGGGACACACGGGTCGCGGAACCCTGGCTGCACGCTACGAAGGGCGAGCGCGGCCGGGGGAGGGACAGCGCCTGACACCAGGCGCCCCTCACAACGGTGGAAGGCATGCCCCCGGGGACGCCCTTCCGCCACCCCCACAGCGAGCAACGCCGGCCCGCAAGGGCGCACGCTGTGGGGCCGGTGCTGGGTCCACATGCCCGCATCGACCGCACCCGGGACACGCGGGTCGCGGAACCCTGGCTGCACGCTCCGGAGGACGAGCGGCCGGGGAAGGGACAGCGCCTGACACCAGGCGCCCCTCACAACGGTGGAAGGCACCCCCCCCCGGGGACGCCCTCCCACCACCCCCACAGCGAGCAACGCCGGCCCGCAAGGGCACACGCTGTGGGGCCGGTGCAGAGTCCACTGCCCGCATCGACCGCGCCCGGGACACGCGGGTCGCGGAACCCTGGCTGCACGCTCCGGAGGACGAGCGGCCGGGGGAGGGACGGCGCCTAACACCGGACGCCCCTGGCAACACTGGAAGGCGCCCCCCCGGGGATGCCCATCCACTGCCCCCACACCAAGCAACGCACCAACGCACCAACGCACCAGCCACGGGACATCCGCACCCCGCCCCCTGCTCTTAGACACAGCGACATAGCAATGGCGGAACCCGCGGCACCACGCAAGACACGCCCCCGATCTCCGACGCTGGACGAAGCACACGAGGTCATCAGGGCGCTGGGACTCAGAGACGGCGAAGGAGACCCCCCACAAGAGGACACGGGCACAGACTCCGACCTGGAGGCATTGCCGGAGCCCCCCACGGGGGGTGCGCCCGCGGAACCTGCGCCGCCGGCGGGCAGCGTATCCGCGATCTGCCCCGCGTGGAAACGGGGCCATTGCACCGGCGAAGGCTGGTGCCCCAAACAGCACCCCCAGCCCGATGCCGACGACGGAGCGTTGCCCGAGGTGAAACCCGCGGCCGCACGCGCCGCCCTACGCTACGGGGTGACGCAGGGCTGGATCCTGGATGAGACCGCGCGCGGCAGCGTGAACATCCAGGAGGCCGTCGACCGCGTCACCCACGCGGGACAGGCGGCGGTGGCCCTGCCCACCCGGGGCCGCCACGGTGGACCCGCAGAGGGGATCATTGTGGATCCCTCGGGAATGGTGCTGGTCCTGGCGGCGGACATGGTCCGAGGGGTGCTCCACGTGTCCCGCGTGCGGCGGGCGTGCCCACAGTGGACCATCCAGGTGTACACCCCCCCGCGGGCGTGGCCCTTTTCCACATGGGCGGTGCTCGCCCTCATGTGGCACCTGGCACCAGAGGACGCCCCCACAGGGACCGCGGAGGACATCGCCCGGGACCTCCACACCTGGCCGGCCGACCAGGAATACCCCTGGCGCAGGCCCCGGGGCGGCCTCCCGGTGGCACCAGCGGCGGAGGGGCTCAGCCTCGCGGCAACCCTCCAACGGCACCCCGACAAGTATGCACGCCACTTCCTGCAGACGGGCACGGTCCCGGCCGCCCCGCCAGACTCCGAGTGGCGATGGGACGCAGGGGTGGCGCAACCACTGCCGGGCCCCTGGACCCTCCCGTTGTGGTACTTACCAATGGGCACCTTGGCCCACGCCACCCAGGCCGTCAAGGGGGCTTTCCGGCAGCCGCCCCTCCCCGGCGTGGCCCTGCTCCGCAGCCTGCAGGCGGGGGCCGCCTGGGTACGGTGGAGGGAAGGGAAGGGGCGCTCGAGCCCCTATTTCCCCATGGTCCAAGGCCAGGCGCTGATTCATGCCGAGGGCATGGGGACCGTGGAATGGGGGGCGATCGTGCCCGGCACGGCTTGCAGGTGGATCACGGCGGCCGCCCCACAGCCCATGCGGTCGCCGCCGGCGTGCCACCGCCTCCTACGGATGGTCCCCTCATTGGCCCCCCGGCACGCCTTTACAAGGGACGTGTGGAAAGCCGTACTGAGCCACACCAGGGAGTGGCTGACGAACCCGGGTACGCGGTACCCGCCGGGACCGGTGCTCGAACAGCTCACGGCCCCCACACCCGGGGTCCTCCACGCCCTACACAGGGCGTCGGCCCTCACGAAGCAGCTCAACGACGAAGTGCTGGACCTGGCGCTGGAGCCGCTGCGGGTGCTCTACCCGCAGGCACACATCCCACCCGCGGGCACGTCCAACCGCCTAGGCCGCCTGGGGTTGCAGCGCCGCGTCGAGGCCGCGCACCCAGGAGGCGTGGTGGAACAGTGGCTAACGCTCCGCAATCCGTCCGCCGCGGAGGGCCACTGGTACCTGCACCAGCTCCTCTTCCAGCCACGGGCAGCCCCGGAACACCGCCGGCAGAACCCGTACCACACGCACCCGGTGCGCCGGGGCGCGCAAAACTACCCGCAGCCAATCCCGCCCGCCCTCCCGCCGGGGCAGGGCCCGGAGGCGCTACAGCGGGGCCCCCCGCTCGACACCGCCACCACGGTACAGCAGTGGGGAGGCGACGATGCGAGCGGTGCCGAACCGGACTGCACGAACTGCGGAGCGGTGGCCTGGATGGCAGCCTGCAGGCACCTCACCCGAGATACCACGGGACTCCGGCAGTACAGACCCACGGACCGCACGGCGCTGGCGTCCGCGGTCGGGGCCGTCACCATGGGTCCAGTGGCGGCGTGGCCGGCGCAGCTGCTGCCCCACGTCCCCTGCCGCGACACGCGGCCCCGACGGCCGGCCGCGACGCACGAGCCGACGGCGCCCCTCACGGCGGAGCAACTATACGTCGTCGCGGCGGCTTTGCTAGCAGACGGCGGGGAGAGCTTCGTCCACCACCACGG
This sequence comes from Eutreptiella sp. 'Long Island Sound 2002', assembly GCA_964036045.1. Classification (NCBI taxonomy): domain Eukaryota; phylum Euglenozoa; class Euglenophyceae; order Eutreptiales; family Eutreptiaceae; genus Eutreptiella; species Eutreptiella sp. 'Long Island Sound 2002'. The sequence continues at coordinate 8,391,814 of OZ038394.1, forward strand.
CCCGGCGCAAATTGCGGGAAGCATACAAGGGCCCCAGCGCGATGCACCAGACCCGTGGCATACCACACTCCGCGGGCGCACCCGCGTCTGGGGTGCGGGCGATGGCGCACCCCCGCCCGGGCCTAAGCAGGGGGAGGCGCTGGTACTGCAGACGGCAGGCTACCAAGCCATCGTACACGGCCACGCCGGAGGGTACCGGTCGCACATCCTGGCCGGAGGCCGATGGGCGGTCTGGCACAGCACCGCCAGGCAAGGGGCATTCCCGCCCCTGTCCCACGTCGACTGGCGACAGGGGCCCACCCAGGCCTACTACATGTCGGCGGACCCCTGGCCGCTGGCGGTCCTGCTGCACATTGTCAGCGCCCCCAACAAGAGGCAGGAACCGGGGTGGGTCAACCCCCCCGCACTGGTGTGGAGCCCCGACCAGGAGGAGCATCTACGGGCCGCGTGGCAGGGAGACGCCATCAGGGCCACGGACGTCCCGGACCTCCACGCGGGGCCCATCACGCACGCCCGCCCAGCGGCTACCCTGGCGGTGGCCCAACGGGGGCAGCAGAACCCACAGTGGGTGGTCTGCATGTTCAGCCCGGCGGACGCGCACGTCGTCGTCTGCGACCCTGAACGCCTGCCGGGGCCCGAAGCCGTGATCCGCGTGGCAGACTGCACACGCATGATCATCAAGGCGCTGCGGGAGGGCGAACACCACGCCCTCCTGCTCCAGGTCAGGCTGAAGGACAACGCCCGGGTGGCGAGGCCGGGAGTGTGGCCGGCAGCGGCGCACCCCGCCGACCTGGAGCTCCAGCTGGCGGTCCCGACCACGGTGTACCACTGGCTACAGGCCTTCCACGACCTGCGGTGGAGGAGCAAACCCGACCGCCAAATCGGCTCCACGCACTGGCAAACGTGGCTGCAAGCGGACGCGCAGCGCGATGCCGCCCGAGGCCTCGGGCCCGCGCCCGCGACGCGAGCCCTCGATGCGGCGGCCCCGGGCCGCACGCTGGCACCACACACGGTGCCGCTGGCCAACCTGCCCTTCGAACCAGCGGCGGAGGGCGCCATTCGGAAGTCAGTGCAGCTCCCCCCGGCGCGAGGGGCCACGGAGCCGACGAAATGCCCCCTGTGTGCGGACAAGTACTACACCAGCGGGGCGATGCTGGAACACCTGGCGTGGCACGCGGTGCACGCTGCGGCCCCGGCGGACGACAAGGAGGCGGCCGCCAACATCCTGCAGGGGAGAGCACGGAGGTCCCCGTGGCACGCCCCGTACACCCGGCGCCCCCCGCCCCAGGCAGCCGACCACGCAGATGGAGGTGAGGAGGCACCCGGAGCGGCCCCGGGGGCCGGCGGTGCGGCCCCACCAGGGTCCATGTCCATCCCCGCGGGACTGGCCCCCCTGGCCCCCCTGACTCCCCCGGTCCCCCGGGCCCCCTTGTGGGCCCCGCTGGGAACGGGCTCAGCGGATGCGGCGCACCCAGATGCCCTGGCGGCACCAGCGAACCCGGCGGCGATGCCGACGCGGGATAGCTGACTCCAGGAGGACACGACGGGCGACGCCCTGTGGCTCCTCTCGTGGAACCTGCGCAACGGCCTCGTGCCGCCAGACCGGTCCCTCCGGGACACACTCCGGCGGCGCAGGGGGCCGGCGGCCTGCACCGACAAGGAGCACCTCATCACCGGCATGCTGCCCCAGGAGGGGGGCTTTGCCATCATGCTCCAGGAAACGGGGATCGCCACCAGGGCGCAGGAGATGCACGTGGCCGCGGCGCTCCGGGACAAGGGTTACACCGCCTACTTCAGCAGCCGGCTGGCGGAGACGGGGGCCACCTCCACCTCGAGAGGGGGGGGCCTCCTCACCGCGGTCAGCAGCAAGTACGTGGCGGAGCACGAGGTGCTCAGCTTCACGGAAATTGTCCCCGGGAAAGCTGCGGCCCTGGAGATCCGCACGGACGGGGGAGGCCTCACCCTCATCAACGTCCACGGGCCGCAAGCAGGTTGCTCCCCGTGGGCGGGACGGGCGGCGTTCTGGGCCGACATACAAATGTATGCCACGGCACGCAGCCTCGGCGGGAGGCACCCGGTGGTCATCGCCGGTGACACCAACATCTACATGGATGTCCCCGCCAACCCGGCCACGGAGCATTTCCGAGCGGGCTGGGAAGCCTGCGGCTTCCGAAGAGCCGCGGCGGGCGGAGAGGAGGACATGACCCCCACGCTCCACCCGTCCCAGCACAGGGTGGACACTTTCCTGGTCAACGAGCCCCTCCTGCCGTGGTCCCTGCGGGAGAGCGTCTGGGCTCGCGGCATGGCACACCCCCAGGTGGTCAGCTCGGACCACCTCCCGGTCCGCCTGGCCCTGCCGGGCCTCCTCAGCGCAGCGGGACGCGCGGCGATGCCCACCCCCTACAGCCACACGGAAGGCCGCCTCCTCCCGTACGACGCCGAGGCCGCGCCCGTCCAACACTGCCTGTGGGCGGCGGTCACCGCCGCGCAGGATGAACCCTCCCTTGCGCCCTGGCTGGGTCCCGCAGAGCAGCACGACTACGGGTCCATGCCCGCGGCTGCGGTGGACAAGGTGTTCGAACACCTCCACGCGACGCATGACGCCCTGGCGCGCGTGGTGGGACGCCGGCAGCCGTCTCCGGCGGGAACGGACCCGGCGGAGGGGGACCCCCCGGAGAGCGGAAAGCAGCTCCAGGCAGCGGTCCTCCGCTATGACACCCTGGCAGCGCGCGCCCCGGCAGCGTACCAGGCGGACGCGGCCAGGCATGGCATCCGGTCCGAGGCGGCGCTCCGGCTCACGGAGGAACTGCAGAGTGTGTCGCCCGGGTTCCGCCCGACCACGCAGGGCCAGCTGCAGGAGGAGCTGGAGAGGCAAGCAGCCGCCCTCGAGGAGGACATTCGCCAGCTCCGCGCCCTCCTGGCGGCAGACCGCAAGCGCGCCATCAAGGAATTCTGGCGCCGCCACGCCCCCGACATCGCCCAGCGATGGAAAGCCGTGCGGGGAGCCATAGAGGTAGAGGTCCCAGGCCCGTCAGGCCTCTGGAACGTGCGGGTTCCCAACACCCAAACGCTCCTCACGGAGGCCCACGACGTGATGTTCGCAGTTCGCGCCTTCTGGCGAGAACTGTATGACAAACGCCCGGTGGACCTCCCGGGTTTCCAGGCGGTCCTCGGCCGCCACGTCCCCCGGGTCCCTGAGGGAGCCTGGACACAGGTCCAGCAGTACTCCATGCAGGACCTGAAGTCCGCCCTGGACAAGGCCGATGGCAAGGCCCCGGGTCCTAACCACGTGGAGGCCCGCTTCATCAAGGCCCTCCCGGCACCCGTCCAGTGGCTCCTGGTCCACTCCTACCGGGCCATGCTCCGCGGCGCCCCGCCACCGATGCACTGGAGGGACGCGCACATCTGGCTCAGCTCCAAGGTACCGGGCTCTGCCAGACTGGACGACTACAGGCCCATAGCCCTGGGCCAGCTGGACATGAAGCTGCTCACGGGCCCCCTCACCCAGCGCATCACGGAGGTGCTCACACGGCACGGGGTGGTCAGCGACTGGCAGCAGGGGGCCCTCCCTGGCTCCAACACAGGCCCCCCACTGTTCATGGCGCAGCGGCAGCTCCAGCGGGGAAGGCCCAACTACATCTTCTCCTTCGACGCCCGCAAGGCCTTCGACACCGCCCCACACGGCGCCCTCCACCTCATCCTGCGCCACCTCTCCGTGCCGCCGGACGTCATTGACCTCCTGCTCTTCCTCCACACGTGCGCCAGGCTGCGCATCGTCACAGCACACGGGCTAACGCAGCCCGTCTACATGCTACGCGGCGTCCGGCAGGGCAACCCCGAGAGCCCCCTGCTGTACGCGCTCCTCCTGGAGCCTCTGCTCAGGGCACAGGGGCACCGCCTGCGCCCGCCGGGAGGGGCGGAGCACGGCCTCATCCAGGCCTATATCGACGACCTGCTGTTGGTGGCCCACACGCTGCAGCACTTCGTCGAGGGCGTGGAGGCGGTGGCCGCGTACCTGGGGATGATGGGCATGGAGCTCAACCCCCGCAAGTGCGCCATGGCCACCACGGAGGGGGTCCCGGGCCTGCAGCTGCGCCTCTGCCCCCACCTGGAAAACCCGTGGTACTGGGTACCAGCGGCGGACTCCGTCCCCTACCTGGGACTCCAGCTGCAGCCGGACGGGGAGTTCTCCCTGCAGCGCAAGCACCGGCTACGCCTGGCGGCAGTGCACCACTGGTGCCTTAACACCCTCGCGCCACCGAAAGTGGTGCAGGACGTCATCCTGGCGATCCTCGGAGGGGTGACGCAGTACGTCGCCCCTTTCATCGCCGACGACTCCGACACTGCACGCCACCTGGACCACATCACGGTCCAGGTCGCGAAGGACAGGGCACGATACGCCTTCGACGCCTCGCGGGACAGCCTGCAGGATGACCGGACCCTGGGGCTCACACGGGTGCCCACGCGGTGCCAGCAGGCAGCGGTGGCCCTCGTGGGTACACTCGTCCACCACCGCGCAACCTCCGTGCGCGCGGAGGTCACCAAGATGTTCTGGGAGATAGCCGGCGCGCACGGAATATGCCCTGAGGTGCACTACCCCGTCCCGGAGTTCGCAACTCTGGCGGGAGGCGACTGGGTCCAGCGCATACCCCGGGCCCTGGCCGCCCTGGGAGTGGGGATGTACAACCCCATCGCGTGCCCCAGGGCGGCTCATGTCCAACTACAGTCCCCGCCGGGCAAAATCGTCACGCTGCGCACCGCCAAGCTGCGACACCGCGACACGTGCCGCCTGACGGTGCCACACGCAACGCCGTGGCATGGGCACCACGGGCCACGCCACCCCTTCCCCGACAACGACGATCCGTGGCCGACGGCGGTACGGGAGTGCCTCGACCAATGCGCCGATGAACACCTCCATTATTGCCGCCATGAGCAAGGGCCCACCAACCACCCCGGGTGGCGCGATGCCCTGGCCCACCTCTTCCACACCACCGGCACGCGGGACCCCCGCCTGAGACTCGTCCACCCCACGAGGGCTAAGCAGGACGCCCACACCGGCCCACGGGTGACCCCAGACGGCCTGCACCTCCACGTCGGGGGCTACCGCCGCCGGGACGGCCTATCCTCCCCCACGCGGGGGGGCGGCGTACCACCCGCCAGCGGCCCTCATGTACATCCTCCGCGACGTACTCGCGGAAAGCGAGCACCAAGAGCCCAACGCGGACGTGGCGTGGCCAGAGCCCTTACGCCCCCGGCCCCACGCGCCGATGCCGTTGTGGCTGGTGACCACAGACGACCAATGCACCCAAGCGGCGGGACAAGCGCAGCTCCGGGCCGAGTGGGTGATAGTGCAAGTGGGGGCAGGCCAGCCCGAACCCCGTGGGCTCCCCCGTGGCACCGCCCTACTGGTGGCTACGGGGGTGCCGCACGACCCACACATGGCGGTACACGCGCTGGAGGACCGTCCGGAGGACACAGGACACTTGGTGGTACACCAGCGCGGGGGCCCGGCGTGGCTCAAGGAACATGTGACGGCGCTACGGTCCTGGGCAAGCACGGTCGCCGGAGCGGAGATCCGGCTGCACGACCACCCGGCGATCAGCCCAGGCGACAGCAGGGCGCTGAGCATGGACCAACTGACCCACAGCCACCCCGACGTCCGGTGGCACTCCACCGACCTCAACGCGGGGTGGCTCAGCCCCACCGGATACTACTGGATCCCGGAGGCCTGGGGACACACCTCCTCTGACGCGTCCGGGGGCGGACCCTGCAAACACGCCACCAGCGTCGCTCTCGCCGCCGACCTCACCCGCACGTGGGCGGTGGCCATCTCGGGCACGGTGCCTGACGGGGAGGGGGTGGCCGCCTCCCTCCCCCTACATTACGGTGCACACAGATCATGGGTCCACACGGTGGACGCCGAAGTCATCCTCCACCTCCTGCGGCACGCAGATCGCGAGCGAACCACGGGGGTCTTCGCGGGCGCAGCGAAGGTGGTCAACCAGATGCCCCTGAGGTGGCTCCGGGACGGCCTGTGCGCGCGGGGGCAACACGCCGGGCACTCGTTCTGGTACGTCCGAGCCACCTCGCACCACAGTGACGCCCTACTGCACAAGGCGGACTGGGCGGCGTCCCAGGACACCGTCTTGCAGAACACGCCCCCGGACCCTGGCCACGCCCAACTCATCGTCGCCGGCCGTGACGGCCATCTCGATCTACGGCCCCCCACGATGCGGGTGCTCGGCGAGGTCGCGCAACGGGCGCAGACGGACCATGCGCTGACGCACCGGGGACACACACCTCTGGGCGGGGCCCACGCCACGGCCTACGTCCACGCCCGGGACCTCACCGCGGCGGCCACCAACCGCCGGGCGCTGCGGGCCCGAGACGGCCACACGCCGGTGCAGCGCAGGCTCCGCGTCCGGAAGGAGCGGCTCTCCGGCGTCGCCATCGTCCCGCAACCGTGCCTTTTCTGCGGCGGCCCGGAAGAGACCCCGGTGCACATGCACGTGGGCTGCACCCACTCGCGGCTCCTCTGGCCCCACTACCGCCAGGCGGTGCACGAGGCGGCCCGCCACCTCCCACCTGGGGACAAGGCCCTGTGGGTGGCCTCGTGGCGCTCCGCGGGCGCCACGTGGACGGAGGTGTTCTGCTCCGGACTGGTGCCCGAGGACGCGGAGGCGCAGCTCCGCGCCATAACCCGATACGACCCGCCGGGAGGGACCTCGGTGGACGACTTCCTCCACCACATGCTCCAGCTGGGGGACTTCGCGTGGGAGCTTCGCAACCACCGGCTGGAGCAACTCCTCCACGACCCCCTAAGCGCGGCGGCCCGGGCGCACCGGTGGCTCACTGCGGCGGAGGGCGACCACCCTCCCCCTCCCCCGCGCCCTGACAAGGGCTTCGTAGCCTCCCTCCGTGTTGTGAATGGTACTCTGGAGTGCCCACTCCAAGAGGGCCCCCACCCGTATCAGGACCTGCCGGGGGGGTTCTCGAGGCACCTGCAAGACGCCCTTTTCCCACCGTGGATCATCGGGCGCGGCTCCATGACCGCATGGGAGGCGCGCATCGTGGGGGAGGAGTGGGCGCGGGAGTGGGGCCGGTGGTGCGCCGCCACGCGCGCCCCGGAGACCCCTGCGCAACGATACGCCGCCATCCCGCTCCGGGGGTGGGGGCCGGACACCCGGCCGAGACCCACCATGGTCCGCGGGGCGGGACCTGACCACCCGTGGGACGCGGCGACGGGGGAATGGCTGCAGGCGGCCCCGGGGCCGCAAACGGGATGGACTGGGGACGTATCCTCACTCGTCAGGACGCCCGTCCCGCCCCGCATCGTCCTTCACACCGCCAACGTGCTCCGGGCCACGGAGATACGCACGTGGGGACACGCTGCGGCCACCGTCCGGTGGCAACCCCCAGAGGACGGGGCCACCCAACTCAGCGTGGCGCACTTCAAAGCGGGGGGGCCGGTATACGACGACGCCCTGTCCCGGCTGGGCGACACCCAGGGGCCCTTACTCCTCATGCTCCCCACCGGTATCGCAGCCGCGCTGCGCCAGGAGCTGGACGGCTGCGAAGGGCTGCGAGTGGGGTGGGAGGTGGTCGCGGACGGCACCCTACTGGCCCTCCTCCACAGGGACACCGCGAACGGGTGCCAATGGGACGCGCTGACGCCCCACCTCACCGGGCGCCACGTGTACATGGCGAGCCCCCCCCAGGGGCACCCCCGCCCGGCGTGGGACGACCTCATCGCCGCCTTCCACGACCACGGGATCCTCCCCGGCGACACGTGGCAGGAGGTCCAGCGGAAGACGCTTGGCAAGGACTACCGGCGCCGCGTCCGCGCCCGCTTGCCGGAGATCCGGGACCCCCTCCGACAGAGGTGGGACGACCTCTGGCTCCGCCATCTCGACCCTTGGTCGCCGCCCTCCCACCTCCCACACACCTGCCGACTCTGCGGAGAGTGTGACACGGTGTCCTCCGCAGCAGCGACAGGCGCCAACAGGTGCGAGCGGTGCACCCAGGTAGCCGTGTGCCCCTGGCCCAAACCTCCCGCAGGTCCGCGCAGGCGCACAGAGGAGGAGGCCTTGCGCCGGCGCATCGAGGGGGCACACACCCCCTCACACGAACAGGCGGGCCCCGCGGGCGCTGCCCTTCTGTGGATCCACGTGCACCTGCGGGACCCCACATCCATTGCGCACCTGTCGCACGTGTTCGCCCCCTAACCCCCACCCGCCGCCGCCCTTTGCAGAGCCCGCAGCACCATGCCACGCCGACGGGGGGATGGGCCGGGGCACACCAGGGCCCGCCGCAGAGCGCAGGAGGCGGCCGTCCGGGGCCTGGTGGCGGACGCGGTGGCGGAGGCAAAAGGAGCGCACGCTGCCGCACGGTGCGACCTGGAGGGCAGTGCAAGGGCCTTCCTCAACGAGACCGCCCTCCCGGCCGTCCGCGCCCTGAACGGAGCGGGGGCCCCTACGCTGCTCCCGGCAATGCACCGGATCGTGAACGCCGTCCGGCCGGGGCTCATCAGCCCGGAAGCGGCCCTCTACGGGCACTGGATGGAGTGGCGCGAGTCCAATCGGTCGGGCCGGCCCCTGTCCATGGGGGACGCCCTCCGGCTGACGGGAGCGGGGTCTGCCATGTCCCTCCGCAGTAGCGCCCCAGCCCTGCTGCACGCCCTCAGGACGCGCTACCCCGGGGACGCGGCCCCGTACCTGAACCAGGCGCGGGCCACGTACCCGGGGGGAGTGTCCGAGCTGGATGCGGCGCTTCACCTTCTACACCCGCCGGACGAGGACCTGGAGGTGGGCGAGGTCACGGTGTTCGTGGAAGGCGCGGACGAGGCGTCCGCCCGCCCCCGGCCGACCAACCCGGTGTATGACGGCACCGGGCCTACCCCCCCGTACGCCGTCGTCTACGAGGCGTTCCCCAGGGAGCCCACTTGGTGCCCCGCCCTCCCACCGGCGACGCACGCGCCCCGCGGCTGGGCTAACCCAGACCTGTCCCCCCCCCTCTCCAGGACCAGGGGTGCCCACCACAGGGGGCAGGTCCTCTGGCAAGAGTGCCCTGGCACCCCCCTCCTCCTCCTCGTCGTCGCGTCCCGCGGGGGCCCGGGGCGGATCCTGGGGATCACCCCCACCCACCTCTATGGGGCCACACCCGTACCCCGCCCCCCCCTCCCGGCGCCCGCGGCGCGGGACGGAGTACACACCTTCCTGCGCACACAGGAGGTCACCGCCGTTACGGGGGTCCATCTGGTGCGGCTGCCCCCGGCACCGCTCGACGACCCCCGGGGGCCCAGGGCCCTGAGCCCCGCCCCAGACTGGGAGCTGCGGCGCGAAGCGTGGGCCGCGTGGCTCCCCCACCTCCCCTCCCAATGCCGGTGGATGGCCGCGGACCCCCGGCCGTGCGGGGCTGACGCCACAGCCGGCCCCCCACCCCCTCCCCCCCCCCCCCCCGCAGAGCACCACACGGCACTGCCCACGGCACGGCACTGATGCACCAGGAGGTAGTGGGAAGGGCGCGCCTGCCACCACGCATGCCTACCAGAGTAACAGTGATGGCAGACTCCGATGGGTCCCTCGGGTGGGACGACCGCCACCACCGCCGGTCCCGCTCCCGCTCCCCCGTCTCCTCCCCAGAGTGGACGGGGGAGACCCTCGCGGAGCGCGAGGAGCGGAGGCTGGCAGAGGCGGCGGTGGTCGGGCCGCCGCCGCCGGCCCGGGAACCTGGGCCAGCCGAGACGGCCGCCCCCGCCGCCCAAGCGGCCAGCCCCGCCGCCCCGCCCCGCCCTGACGCGCAGGAGGCGGAGACCGCGGCGAGCCACGCCGCGGCCCCGGCCGCGGCCCCCGGCACGCCGCCGGCAAGGGGGGCAGCCCCGGCGCAGGAGCCGGACGCGTCGCCGAGGGCTGCCGCAGCCGCGCAGGAGAGCAAGCAGGGCGCAAGAGGGGTTGCGACGGACCCCGCACGGGCCGTGGGCGCCTCGCCGGCGGCCGCCGCGGCAGCAGAGAAGACCGAGGAGGATGTGCGAGGGTCTGCGACCGCGGCCACGGGCGCCTTGTCGGCGGCCGCCGCGGCAGCGAAGGAGAGTGCGGAGGGCGCGAGAGGGGCTGCGGCCCCTGGCACGCCGCGCAAGCGGGGGAAGAACCCCGCACGGGCCGCGGACGCCTCGCCGGCGGCCGCCACAGCAGCAGCAGTGGGCAGGGAGAGCGCGAAGTACCGCGCCCACGCCAACCCCGCCCACACCCACATGAGCCCCCCCAAGCCGTACCCCCCCAAGCCCTTCCCCCCGGGGCGGGAGCGGCACGTCCGCCCCCCGACGCGCGAGCGCTCGCCGCCGGGCGTCACGCTGCCGCAACTGCAAAGGCAGCGGGACGCCCGGCGAGTGGTCCAGGAAGGGCGCAGCGGCGAGGGGGAGGGGAGCGGCGGACGGCGTGACAGGCAGGGGGCAGGGGAGGGGTCGGGGCACGGGAAGGGCGCGCAGGAGCGCGGGCAGGGGGCCCAGGTGCAGGGGGCGGGGCGAGGGGTGGTGGGAGAGCGAGCGGGCCGGGGCGTGGTGGACGAGAGGCGGGACCCGCGACTCGGGCAGGGGGTCGGGGAGGGGCCAGGGCACGGGAAGGGTGTTCAGGGGCGCGGGAAGGGTACCCAGGCGCAGGGGGCAGGACAAGGGGGGATGGGAGAGCGAGCGGGCCAGGGCGTGGGGGACGAGAGGCGGGACCCGCGACACGGGCACGGGACCGGAAAGGGGCCCAAGGGCAAGGGCAAGGGCAAGGGCAAGGGCCCCAAGGGACAGGAGGGACGGGGCACGGGAGCCCAGGGGGGAGGGCGGGGCGAGGGGAGGGGGGCAGAGGGCGGAGCACCCCCGCAGCCGGACGTGCAGCCGGTGAGGTGCATCCCCCCCGGCATCCAACAGATGCCGGCACACCTCACCTACCACCACCACCACCACCACCACCACCACCTCTACAACATCGACCCTGACGCCGGCGAGCTCATCCCCCCCCAACCCCCACGACACCAGCACCAGCAAGCCCCCCCCGCGCCGAGGGCGGAGCCGGCGCGGATGGCCTCGGCGGAGGGGGGACGGGGCGTGGCATCGGCGCCGCAAGTGCAGGAGCAGCGAGGGGGGCCGGCACGGGGGGCGGAGGAGAGCCGGCCGTGGAACGTGGACTGGGGCGCAGTCCCGGACCCGCTGGGGGGGGAGACCCTCCCCCTGGTGGGGGAAGTGTACGGGTGGTTGTGCTGGGCCAACCAGGGGACCTCCAGGAGGTCGCGGAACCGGCCCTTCGATGCCGTGCTCCTCCGGAGGGACGGAGGAAACCGAGAGGCACCCCCGGGGGGTGGGCGGCCCCAGAGGACCACGAGAGGGTCCTCAGGTCAGTGATCCGGGCGGCGTGGCCCGACAGGGAGCCGACGTGGCCGGCCTTCCTGGAGGGGGGAGCGGTGCTCCGCATCACGGATGCGGACGCCAACAACTGGCTCCCCCGGGCTTTGCGTAGCGCCCTCGCCCACTGGCGCTACCGCCGGCACAACCCGCCGCCGCCGCAGCCCAAGCCCCCGCAACAAGCGGCGGCGCAAGTGAAGGCCCAGACGGCGGGCACGGGAGGGTTGGAGGGGGGGATGGGCCCCCTGACCCACGCCCCCCCCACGGTATGGCACGACGTGCGGGGACGCGCCGCCACCCGCGGGATGGAGTGCGGGGGCGACAAGCGCGGGGAGGAACCGGCTGCCCCGCAACCTGCTAACCACTGACCGCTAACCCCCACGGCCACCCCCGGCCGGCCGGCGCCGCGCGGCAACGGCCGGGGAGGTGAGGGCCCCGGCGAGGGCCTGCGCGGGCATCCAGCTCTCGATAGGGGGGGGCGGGTGACGGGCGCGACCCCCTGGCCGATGGCTGGCCCCCGGGACCAGGGCCGCCATGCCGCCCCCGCCCCCCCCCCCCACGGCCGACGAGAGGCATCACCAGGCGGCCAAAGGGCCCCCCCAAACCCACCCCCCCCCCCCCGCACAGACCCGGGGGCGGGCGAGGGGGCGGCCCCCCCACCCCCCCCCCCCCGCACCCACCGCAGCAGGGGAGCCACAGGCGCGGCCCTCCGCCCCCCCAGGGCCGGGGGGGCGCCCCCCCCTCAGGGGGAACGGCGGCGCAATGCGGGCAACGGCGGCTGGGCCTGCTCCCGCGAACCCACACCGGCGTGCCGGGGCAACGCGCACGACGGAGCAGGAAGGAGGCCGCGCCCCACATGACCCTCCCGTAACCACAGCCCGCTCCGAGGTGACGGAGGGAGGGTGTCAAGTCAGATGGGGCCCCCAGGGGGGCGGTCCACGGGCCGCCCCTCACCCCCCCCACCCCGGGGCGGCACTTCAGCCCCGACCGCAAGCGCGCGCCGGAAGGGAGCGCACCGGCGACGCGGAGAGAGCCAGGAAGGAGTACCACAGGCCGCCGCCTGGAACGAGAGCAGGGAGGCCGCGGCGCGACACCCCCCCCCCCCCCGCCCCCCCACCGGCCCGCCAGCCGCAGGGGCCCCGGCCCCCACCCCCCGAGGCTGAAGGGACGGACCCCCCCGCCCGAGATGGGAGCCGGAGTGTGACCCGCCCCGACGCCCCAGCCGCCGGCTCCAATGGGGGCCGCGAAGAGCAAGTGGGCCCACGCCTGCGCACCGGGACGCCGCGCAGATCGTGCCCAGAGAAGCCGGGTGGGCGCGAACCGGAATGGTATGGGTGGCCACGCCCCCCATGGACAGCACGACGCCAAGGGACGCCCGCTTTGTTGCCTACCCGGGGAAAGCGGCCCCGCAACCCGCTAACCACTGACCGCTGACCCTCACGGCCACCCCCGCGCGGCAACGGCCGGGAGATGAGGGGCCCCAGGGAGGGACTGCGTGAGGATTCGGCACTCGGTAGAGGGGGGCGGGGGAAGGGCGCGACCCCCCTGGCCGATGGCTGACCCCCGGGGCTGGGACCGCCAAGCCGCCCTCCCCCCCCCCCTTTTGGCCGACAGGGGGCATCGCCAGGGAACCGAAGGACCCCCCCATTCCCCCGCCCCCCCCCCCCCTCCCACACAGGCCCGAGAGCGAGCGGGGTGGCGCCCCCCCCCCCCCCCGCACCCACCCCAGCTGGGGAGCCACAGGCGCGGCCCTCCGCCCCCCCAGGGCCGGGGGGGCGCCCCCACCCGCAGGAGGAACGGCGACACGGTAAGGGCAACGGCGGCTGGACCTGCCCCCACGAACCCACACCGGCGTGCCGGAGCAACGCGCACAACGGAACACGAAGGAGGCCGCGCCCCACATGACCCTCCCGTGACCACAGCCCACTCCGAGGGGACAGAGGGGGGGTTTGCAGGTCAGCCGGGGCCCCCAGGGGAGCGGTCCACGGGCCGCCCCTCACCCCCCCCCGCCCCGGGGCGGCACTTCAGCCCCGACCGCACGCGCGCGCCGGAGGGGAGGGCCAGAAAGGGGTACCGCAGGCCGCCGCCCGGAACGAGAGCGGGGAGGCCGCAGCGCGACACCCCCCCCGAGGCAAGGGGAATGGACCCCCCCCACCCGAGAGGGGGGCCGGAGTGTGACCCGCCCCCCCGCTCCGGCCGCCGGCCCACAAGGGGGCCGCGAAGAACAAGCGGGCCCACGCCTGCGCACCGGGACGCCGCACAGATCGTACCCGGAGAGGCTGGGTGAACACGAACCGGAGTGGTATGGGGGGCCACGCCCCCCATGGACAGCGCAACGCCAGTGACGCCCGCTTTGTTGCCTGCCCAGGGAAGGCAGAGGGACGGAAAGAGGCAGAGCGACCCCCCGCCCTACAGTCAGTCGGCGACCCGGTGGTGCTACTGCCCGCCTCTTACCCCTGTGCACGTCAGTCGGCGATCCAACGCACCCAACCCAGCCCCCTCCCCTGTCCCGACCCCGTGCGCGTGGACTGAGGCCTCCCGGCACGCGCAACACGCTTCACAGCGCACAGCCCCACCCTCAGGACTGGATTCATAGCCGACGACACCCCTCAGTGGCGTAAGAGACTCCCGCGGCCCAGTAGTGAGAGCGTCGGTCTTCAATCGTCCAGTGCGGGGGTTCGATCCCGGGCGTTGGTGCTCCTGGGATCCCTGCACGTAGAGCTCTCTAGTTGGCGACGTGGGAACCACCCCCCCCTCCAGCAACTCGCGCCACCACCGATACCGGTGGATCGGGTGGAGGTCTCGTTCGTTTTACCCCCCACCCAAGAAAAACAAAAGACATGGGAACCACTCACCCCTGCAGCAGTGCGCACCGTCACCTGTACTCAAACAGGTCGATGGGAGGCCTCGCCCGGTATTCGAAGGGATCGGTGGGAGACCACCGATCCCGGGGTTCGAACCAGCTCCTTCGCGGCGCGCGCCTGGTGCGCTACCTCCGGGGCGGCTGCCTTCAGAGATACACCGGCACCCGGGTCACAGAACAAACGCGCCCGCAACCCCCTCCCCCTGTACTAAGAGTAAGCCCGCGGTAGGGCTGCTCTGCTGGGCCATGAACCGGGACATCGGAGCACCACTCCAGCCACGGTCACCCCAACCCCCCCACGCATCCCGCAGGGCGAAGCTCCGTGCGCATCAGGCTCGTCATGAGAATCCGGCGGGCCGGCGCCTGGACACCAAGACGACACCTCTCTCCCCCCCCGCAAGAACAGAGCGGGGCCCCCACAACCGCACGCCCGCAACGCAGACCCCGACAGCCCACCTAGTGGACGGGCAGATGAGGGAAGAGGAACGCCCCACGCCCCACGCAATGGACGAAGGCACCCCCCCGGGGACGCCCAGCCGCCGCCCCCGCAACCCCAAGCCAAGTAGGGGGGAACCGGGACCGGACCGCCCCCCCCCAAGCACGCCAGACGGAGCACGGGACCGGGGCAGGACACGCGGAGGGGCACGGACCACATGGAACGGCCCTACCAGCGCCCAGTGCCGGGACCACGCGCGATGCGCGCGCCACACCACCCAGCGGGGAGCGGACACCGCGAGAGCGCGAGCGCACACACACGAAAAGGACACGCGGGGACCACCAGAAGGGCAACCGGACCGAGCGCGCGGAACGCACAGACCACATGGAATGGCGTACCAGCGAGCGAGGATAAGGGACACCCGGACGGGACGGCCCGCCACACGCAACGCGGGATACGCGGGGCGGGAAGGGGGAAGAAGGGGAGACACAACACCAGGTACCGGCCCGAACCCCCCCGAACCGGCCGCGAGCGCCGCGCACACACAGACGGGACACTGCACCCGCCAAGGCAGTAGTGGCGCACAGCGCCACACCCCAACCCCTAGGCTAGGCAGCCACCGCGCCAGCCCAAGGGGGTCCCACTGGCGACAAGCCAGTAGCACGGGCCCGGCGGCGCCGGTGCCCCGGGCGACCACGCATTAGGGGGGCGACGCAGTGGGTAAGCGCCCGCGGCCACGGCTGCGAATTGATGCACTGACCGGGGAGTGGCGAAACGGGGACGCCGGGGAGGGACGGGGCTCCGAGCTCTGTGAACCCGGGGGACTCCGCCACCAGGCAGGAGGTGCGTCTTGGAGGGCCCCCCACTAGGACCCGGTGGGGAGGATATCACCTGGCCCGACCAGGTGGCCCCCCGGGGCCGAAAAGCGTCTAGTACCCGCAAAATCAAACCTCAAACCTTCTTCACCGCCAGCGACGGGGATGGACTGGCTGGCGGAGGAGGCGGAGACGTCCCCATGGAGCCGGAGGGTGAGAGTGAGGATCTCCCTCCTCCCTACCGGAGCTCGGAATCCACCGAGTGCGAGACCGAGACGCCTAGGTGGTGCGACCTGGACGAGGATGAGAACATGGACTTCGGTTACACGGAGAAGCCCCCATCCTCGGACCCACCGAGGCGACCCGGCGGAGACCCACCGGGACCCCCTGGCGGAGGACCATCAGGACCCCCTGGAGGACGCCCACCAGGTGGACCCCCCGGAGGCGGACCTCCGGGAGGGGGAGGACCCCCTGGACCGGGCGGACCCGGCGGAGGCCCTCCTGGGGGACCCCCTGGGGACCCCGACGACCCACCAGGGAACGCTGACCCGGATGCCACCTGGCTGTGGATTGTCCACCTCCGCAGGAGGGTCCAGTCCCTCGAGCACGAGGTAGACACGGGCAAGGGCGAGATGATCCGCATCGCCAGGGTAGCCGCGGGCGCACAGAAGGAGCTGGACATCGCCAAGACGGAGATGGTCAAGATCGCCAAGGTCGCCACCGCTGCCCAGAGGGAGCTGGACATCGCCAGGGGCGAGACCAGGCTGCTGAACAAGGTCATCAACGGCCTGCAGCAGAGGTTGGACCAGCTGGAAGGCCGTGGGAGCGTCGGCAGCGACCACCCATCCCTGGAGTCCGGCTCGTCGGACGACGGCTGGGGACCTGGACCAGGTCCAGGCAGAGCCCAGGCCCCCGGCGGAGCCCTCAGGAGTTGCCCCAGCGCCAGTGCCCCCTCCCTCAGCGCCCCCTCTCATCACAGCGCGGGCCGCCGTAACGAGCGCGTGCCGCCCGGCAGTGGCAGTGAGGAGTGGCGTGATGAGTGGCTCAGTGCGGAGTACCACAACCGACGTGCTCCACAGCGGACACCGGTACGCCCCCGACGCCCCGCACCAGCCCAGGAGCCGATCCCAATGGCTGGCGGGCGTTATGGTGGACTCAGAGATGAGGTCCCCGGAGGGGACGTGGAGTGGGATGTGGGCGGAGGGGAGGAAGACCTGGAGGAGTTCGGCATTACCCCGCCGTGTGGTGTACAACGGGAGGCCGCTGAACGCAGCCGCCGGCGCCGTGATGAGGAGGCATACATGGAAGGAGTACGGCGTGAACATCTAGGTTCAGCGTACATGGAGGAACCACGGCGTAGCCACATGGATACCGTGGAGGAGATGGAAGTGGCGGCCGTGTGAGTCCGTGGGGGACGCCGATGGGAACCTTGGTCAACCTCGCGGCCGGCGTTCATGGTCTCTAAGGCCGCGGATGCCGCCGTGTGGGAAGACCTGAAGGACATCAAGCCCCCCACGTACAATGGCAACCCCCTCAACCTCGACCGCTTCTTAGAGAACCTGGACGATTTGGGGGATGACCGTCACTGAAGACATGGATCCCGGAGATTCGGAGAAATATGTCTTCAAACGGTTCAGGTGGCGCCTGATGTCAGTGCTCCAAGAGCTATACTTCGTGGCGACCAAGGAGGGGAAAATCAAGACCCTCAATGAAGCCAAGAAGTGGCTCAACGAGCAGGAGCGGGTGGACGCTCCGCAGGTGGCTGCCAAGCAGTGGAAGGCCATCAAGCTTCAGCATGATGGTCAGGAGATCCCCCTACGAGATTGGCGGGACTTCCGGGGGCAATACACCCTCTTCCGCCGCAACGTGGAGGACTGGAATGAGGGTGACGAGCAGGCCCGCCTGCTCTCCATGCTGCCAGAAGCATGGATCAAGAGACTCACCAAGGAGGACGCCAAGAGGGCCAAGTCCAACCACACGGTCAAGATGATGCTCCCCAAGGAATATCATACGAACGTGGTGGCTTGGACAAGGAAGAACGTGACCCGGGATGTCAAACGGCACTCCCTGCGGAACGCCCTCCTCATCACCGTCACGGGCGATCGCGAGAAGACCGCGATGTGGCGCCTTGATGAGTGTGACGTGGGCGGCCAGACCATCCATCTGCAGGCCATCCCGGCGCGGATGAGTTGCGACGAGGTCCTGGAGTGGGTTGGAGAGGAGGTACTCAAGGAGTAACGGAACCTCCACCACATCCGCGGGTTGAGGCCCGGTGACCGTGACGTCAACTACGTTGGCGAGGGGTCTGGCGGGGAAGCTGCCATGGACCCAGCGGGAGCCGATGGCGATGAGGCTCCCGACGACGATGACGACGACGATGAGCCCGCCGAGATGGCCGTTTGTGCCTTCGTGGCCAACAACCTGAACACGGGGAGCAACCGGGGAAGCTGTAAGCCCCTGCAGCAGGGTTGGAAGCAGAAGGAGAAGAAGGAGCCCCGCCGCATTGCCAACCCTCCGCTGTCCTGTGGGGAGTTCATACGAGCTCACCCTCAGGGCTGTCTCGTGTGTTATGGAAGGAACAAAGGGTTCAACCATGACTACCGAACATGCCCCATCCACAAGGCCGACACGGAGGTGCACGGGTCGAAGAAGCGTGCACCCGCGGGTATCCGGGAGACCAAAGTGGAGGTCACCAAGGACGAGCTCTCCACGCTGATGTCGGTGGGGACCGAGTTGGCCAGGGAGATCTAGGAGATCAAGAAGTCCTGGGTCCCCAAGTCGGACGACAAGAACAAGGAGAACAAAGAGAAGGACAAGGACAAGCAGGGTAAGAAAGGGGGAAAGAAGAAGGGTGTCAACGAGGTTGATGCGGAGGAGAGTACCCCTACTACCACAACCGACGCCCCTTAGCGGAGCCCCTGCAGCCAAGGGCCCCAGCTAGGGCGGTCGCAGGATGGTGTCGTGGGAAGCGCCACACCATCCCAGTCGGGAGACAATGAGCACAAAGGGATTGCCGCGGGCGGAAGGCCCGGTCCGGCACCCAAAACGAAAGACAGTCGCAGTGGCAGGGTGAGGGCAAGTGAAGGCACGAACCCTTGCACCTGTGCATCCTTTGCGACAAAGATTGTATTTGATGTGCTTCAAGATCTATCCAAGAGTATCGGAGGATCACGCGGACCGCAGCTGGATGCTGCAGATGGGCAGCCTGAGCCCATTGTCCACGACCTGCACTAGTCGCTTGTTGAGCTTCTGGAACGGCCGGAGATCCTGAGCTTGCACGCCGTGCGCCTCGTGGGGCATGAGCGGCAGTTGCACCTTAAGGTCCGTGCCTTATGCGGGGAAGTGGAGAAGGTCTTCATCGTGTTGGTCGACACGGGAGCTCAGGTCAGCTTGGTCAAGGCTGGCTTACTTCCGCCAGAGTACTTGACCGACAGTCGGAAGCCTGTCAGGCTGAAGGTGGCGAACGGCCAGTACATGGTGGGAGGCACGAAGGAAGCGGCAATTGGGCTGCAGTTCGTGAACCACCGTGAGCTGACCCGCCCGGACCTCGGCAAGGAAATCCTCCTGCAAGGTCGCTTCTACGAGGCCGAGATGGACTGGGACACGATCGTTTGGTACGACTTCATGATGGAGACGGACTCCGGCGTTCTCCCGGCCCAGGCCTCAATGACCCTGTACCAGGATGACCAGCTCTCGTGGCTTTCGTCACCTGAGCACCATGTGGAGTGCCAATGGATCCACCCGAAACACAATCAGCTCGAAGCAGCCGCGCTGGGCACTGAGCCAACTGGGCCAGCAAATCAGGAGTTCGGCGTACTGCCGCAAGTGGCGAGCCGAGTGGTTGCGGACCTGGGAGCTTCGGATCTGGCCCTGGATGCGTTCTCTTCAGGAACCTCCGCCCATCTTCGGGTTTGTGAGAAGTACTGAAGCGCCCAGGACTCCGCGTGGAAGAAGCAATGGGGTCCGCATCAGGGTTTGATGTGGATCCATTGCCCCCGATGGGACATTTCAAGGGCGGTAGCGAAGATTCGCAAGGACCGCTCCAAGGCAGTGCTGGTTGTTCCTATGGGATGCACCGAGGAGGAAAGCACCCGAGATTGGGTGGTCTCATTGACCAACATGACCTTAAACAAGGTCGTCCTACTGGCTGGAGAGGGTGTCTATCAGGAGGCTAAGGGACAGCCCATGCCAGCCCAGAGATGGCAAACGGAATTCCACTATGTGGATGGGGGCTTTGAGCAGGCCGACACCACGGACTTCGTGTGTGTCAACCGCATCATAGCGGAGCCATGGCGGCAATGCTTTGCGGTTTCCCCTGTTGACATCCGACAATATGAAGACCTCCTCACTGAAGAGGAACTGGACCTGGTTCAGGGGTATATGGATCAGCCCTTTTACGACTGGGGAAGCCAGCGTGAGGGCAAGTGCCAGGACAAAGCCTGGTGGGAAGTGGATTCCATCGTCTCCGGTTCCTATGATGGGAATACCTTCGTACGGAGGGTACTGAACCACATGTCCAGCCAGGACGAGCCAATCGGCGGCAACCCGCCCACCTACGGCGACCTGTTCCGAGGCAAGACCAGAGATGGCCCTTTGGGCCACCTCGGAAGACCGCCAGAGCCGAAGCCATGCGGAGGTACCCCGCAAGTAAGCTCAGTGGTTCAGGTGCTCGGAAAGGCCAAGGCGGAGTCCGATGATTGCCCCAAGATCGAGGCATTGAGGGCCAGGCTGAAGCAGAAGTATGGTGAAACCTTCTTCAGCGGAAAACCTGTGTTTCCCCCACCAGTGCGTGGACCGTATTGTGAGGCCAAGATACGACTGAAGCCGGATCCCCGATTGTACAGGCACCGGGAGTTTGCCCTGAGGGGCGAGAGGAAATAGTGAAGTGGTACCCAGAACCTATGGCCCACGGCCCGGAGGCCTGTGAGCCGTCACACCCATTATGGCCCATGGCCCGGAGGCCTGTGAGCCGTCACACCCGTGCGGAAGCCGTTGACACCGGCTGTCAGCGGGATATCCCTGTTATCTAACCCGCGAAATCTGGAATCCGATTTCTAACCATTAAGTCGATGTGGAATTACCATAATTTTACTGTCCTGGTCGATATGCGGTTAGAAATCGGTGAAATACCCGATTTCTACCGCGATTTCTAATTGTCGTGAAATCGCCGCCAGACGTCGCCCGTTCCGTGCACTGCATTAGATGATTCTGTAGAACGATTTTTCTTGAAGTTAAGACGGAAACAGTCTTCGAGTGATCCGCATTTTTTTCCTTGATAGAACGCATCGCGTCCCAGATTTTTCCCAGAAAATCTGGGCGGCCGAAGGCGCTTCGAACCCCCAAGTGAAATATCAAGGGTTACGAGCGTTTGAGCGACCAAGGACGAATTAACGTGCCTCATAGGCACTGTGTATGAGGTTTTGCCCCCCATAGTCATAGGATGAGGCCAAAGGATCCCAACTCCATAGGCCCAAAGGGTTATTTATTTTGAGTGTTCTCCAAGAAGTGCGCTTTTTCACGTACTTGCCTCCAAGTACGTGTAGAAGTATGTTGAGTTGGCGTTTTCTCCCTCTTTGCTTGCCTCTACATCCGGGGCATATCACTTGTCTTCCCCGGATAGTGCATATATGATCTCCATATATATATTGGCAATATATTTTGCGTGCATGCTAAAATTCGGCTTTCCGAAAGGAGGTCGATTTTCGACCAAAGCACTTGCATGCGTGTTAAGGGACCAAAGTTACTCTAGAAAATAGGCATACTTTGATTCTAGGCCACTAGGTTGGGTGTAGAAGGCGAGGCTAGGGTTGTATGCCATATTTGGTGTCATATCACGTGCCCATTTGGCGGGTGCACCATTCCAGGACTAACCCGCCAATGGACCCCATATCGCACGAGGCCCTTCATTGTACTCCCAACCAACACTTGCAAGCCTAACCTTCGTGAAGGGACGCTTGTGGAGCGCTCCCGAAGGGATGCGTTGCGAGCAAGGTGTTTTTTTTGCAATATTTCATATTTGCATGTGCCCACTTGGGAGGCAGCGCGCGCGACCTTCCAAAGCGCCCCAAGTGGAGCACATATGTGGAATTGTAGGTCATTGGTGTCCAGTCATTGTATTTAGAAGGATTGGTCGATTGCTCAATCCAAGCCGAAGATATTATAATATATTTGTGTAGTTTTCAAGGCACTTTTGCGTGTTTTTTCGCCCATATTGCTGTTTCTTGCCCGTCATGATGTCAAGTGGCGACCGTGTATCTCAACGTTGCGCTCAATTGACATCATGACCCAAGTATGTTTTGAGGGTACATACTTCGGTGCCCAACATATCTTGGACCCGGCGAAAACTCCTCTTGGGCTTGGCATACCGTGGCCGCCATGTTGGCGATTTGGGACGATGCCAAATCATGGGCTCACTTGGCGATCCTGCCATTCCCAAAACGGGAGGGTTTTGGGCGACACCCAAAAGATATGTTGGACGCATATGACTTGATACCAATTGTATGGCACACTCCGGTCCAAGTCGGGCATGTGCCTCATTTGCCCCAACCATGAGTGTGCGCATTTTCGACCATTTTGAGCAATTTTCCACATTTTCTGCCCGCCGTGCACCATGTTCAGCCTCCTTGTGCACGCCGGACGCATGGACCAATGGACCATATATGACATGGGTGTTATGTATATTGGTCACCATGGTTCGCACACCACGTGGGCGAAGCGGAGCAACCTTCGTCAAGGTGCTAGCCCAAAGTGAGTGTGGACGATTTTGCCATTTTGGCAATTGTGGACCCAATGTGGATTGTCACCACGCCGAGTGGCATGGAGATCTTCGAGAGCTAGGGGCAGGGGAGTCTTGGTTGGACTCCCGGTGGATCGCATATGGAATGGCAGATCCGATCTCTAAGCCGGCGTGGAGATATACCATTGGGGATACCCCCGATTTTGGCTCATTTTGAGCAGCCAAAAAGACCCCCTTTTGGGACCCCAATTTCACCCCCCCCCGTGTGGTCAATTGGCGGCCCCATATCTCTATGCCCATGAGGAGCCCAGACCTAATTTCAGGTCGTGCACTGAGATATATGTCTTAGGTCCTGCCTCCTATCCTGTGAGCCATTGCCCTTGCCCTGGCCGGGCAAGCCACGCGTGGGAATGACGCCAATTTTGGTGATTTTGGCATCATGACCCCACTTGACGAACCCGTGGTGCCCTGATGCCGGGACCTCAGAGGGAACCAGGTTGGGTGAGGGCTCCAGAGAGTTTGTACTTGAAGGGCATAGGGTCAGTTGCCTCGTCCCTACCTCTGGCGGGTCCGGACGAGGGTCAATTTTGGAGTCTTTGGAGCTAATATCAGTTTGGGCTGAAACAGCCCATTTTCAGCTACCAACTCCTGGGGGATAATGGCGGGGCCATATCACTGACTCAGAAATAAGTTGGGACCTGCCGTTAAGGGATCATAGGGAGCCACTGTTGGTTGGCCTTGGAGCCATTTGCTTCCCGGGAACTCGCCTGTGGCTGGGCGGGACACCCTCCCTCATTGGCAGGGTTTCAGGGTCACCGAGCAGGGCATGGGTTGTGTTTGAGCCCCCGCCCCTGCCAGCCACTGTGAGGGTCGGACCTGGGATTGCGATATGAGTTGGGACTGAGTGTCCCTTGTCCTGTGATGCCCTTACCTCAGTCCAGTCTTAACCCCATGTGTACATATCCTGATGTGTTGCTGTATATACTTTCGTTCCCTTGTTTCAGAGTGGCAAGGATCCTGAAACGCTTTGTCACATGACACGAGCGTGATGATGCCCCTGTGAGCGCAGTGCTTTGCCTGCCTGCTTGCTTGTGCGTGTCCACCGCAGCGTGCCGTGGCCAGGCCCCCCACGGGGTCGCGCAATCGCAGCAGAAGAAAAATAAAATACCAAGAAAACGACGCACCGCCAGAAAAAATAAAGCGAAAAATCGTCTTTTCCGACCTCAGAAACCCCCCCCAAAATTTTACGCCGCTGTTTGGCGAGGTCGCAAAATTTAGGACACTCACAAAAAAAGACGAACAATAGAGTCGCGACGGCGAAGAAGCTGAGCGTTTCTTGCCCCAAACCACCTAGCAAAGTGCGTGCCCTAGGCGCTAGGGACTTGTGCGCGCCCCAAAACCAACCACACATAAACCACAACAACGCCACCGGCCGCCGAAAAACAAGTATGTTATATGCCGCGCAACGCTAGAAACCAACGTAACAAGCACAACGCGGTAAGAGGTAGACAAGGAGAGAACAAGTATGTAACAAACCGCACCACGGTGGAGATATACCGCAAGTATGAGACCAAGCAATGCAAGCCCACTCGCATAGGGAGTACGACGGCGCCGTAACACGCGAAGGTCGAAGGTGGTCAAAAAAAGAAGCCGCACAAGTATGTTGCATGTCATGCATGAATAACACACACAAGCAACAACAACGCCACCGGCCGCCGAAAAACAAGTATGTTATATGCCACGCCATGCATATCGCCATGGCGCATAACGCCATGCATAACGCCGTAACAAACACAATACACAAGGAAGCAAGTTACATGCCATGCAACGCCAAAATGCGCCGCCACGAAAAGCGCAACGAAAAGCGCACCGACAAGGAAAACCAACAAGAGGTGACACCGAATGAAGGCCTATGCCCACCCCCGCACACATAGGGAATGAAAGGTATGCCCGTACGTGCACACCCGTATCGCCGCAAGGTCATCACCGCCACGGACGAGTAAAATGGTATGAAGGGGCACAACGGGGGAACACAAAACCAACAAAGGAGAGAAGAACGCACGAAGGAGGCCACACACCACCGAGGGGAAGCACAACACACATAAAAGGACACAAACAAAAACTAAACATACACAACATGCACACGCGGCTTGTTGGATCCAAGTATGTTACATGCCATGCTACGCTACGCAACGAACACGAGATGAGAACGGCAACCGCGCCAAGAAAAGTAAAAGGTAACCACGAGGCGTAGCCGAGACGTGCCCACCCCCCGCCCGCACGCCCGCTTACGTAGGAGGCGAAAGGGAGCGAAAGGGGCCAAAAGGTATGCCGCCGCATGCAAACGAATAGTAGGCAAGGGGGGAGCCACACACCGCCACCAAGAGCGCAAGTATGTTACCATGTCGTGCCACGCCGCCAACCGCCCGGCCCGCGCCACCGACCGAGACGGGAAAAAACAAATGGCCTTCGGCCAGGCAGTGGTTGTCACGGGGGGCTAACGGTCCTGCCCTGCGGTGCAATGCGGGGCAACCGTGACAACTGCTCTTAAAGCACAACCACCCTTTTTGTTGCGCTGATTAGAACATACACACTTATGCATAGCGTCGTGTGCCGGATTCCGACATACACACGTTGCCACGCTTCCTTGTGCATGCACCCACCTTCCCTTCCCTTCACAGGTCCAAAGGAGAAGTCTGTGCTCGTGTTTGCGTCATTTGTGCGTTAAAGCAGGGTTGTCTTAGACGCTTAGGCTTATTTTGCGTCGTGCCGTCGTCTCTCATTCGCCATTCTTAAATGTCACGCCGCGCACACGGGAAGGTCAACGGGAAGCGACGAGCGCCCGGCCCGCGCCATACACACGTAGGCAAAGCAAGAGGACTAGGACACACTAAGATTGTGGGGGAAAAAAACAAGTATGTTGCATGTCACGCCGCGCACGCGGGACGGACAACGAACAAAGGTGGCGGCCAAAGAGGTGTGTGGAGCCAAGTCGAGAGCAAGTAGGATATAAACCTACGCCAAACGACGCACGAAAAAAGACGCCGTAACAAGCACGACACGGTAAGAAAAAGGAGAGAGGAGCACACGAACGAAGCATAAATAGGTAACAAACCACACCGCCGCGGGAGTAAGAGACCCACCGAGGATGGCACTGTCGAGGTGCCATGTTGCGACAAAAACCCCGCCGCCGCACGCCCGTTTACACCCTTTCTCTTCGCAGGTTCAAAGGAGAAGGCCCAACGAGAGAGAACGACGAGCCGGCAAGGAAAAAGACGGAGACACGCACCAAAGCGGAGGCAGGGAAAAAGTGCATGCCAGGGAGAAGGGTAGAGGAAAGGGTAAAGAGCAACCAAGCCACGAAAGGAACAAGGGGCGACAGAACAAGGGGCGCGCACAGGGAAGGGGGCACGGCAAGCACACGGCGAGCACAACACCGCACCGAGACACCGGAGAGGGGAGCACCAGAGGGACAAGAGAAGAGCGGCACTGCGCACCACGACATGCACGGCACAGACACCACACACACCGCACACACCCAACGAGCCCCAGCAGCCCGCCCAGTGGGCGGGCAGTCGGCAGAGGGACAGCGCCTGACCTCAGACGCCCCTCACAATGGTGGAAGGCACCCCCCCGGGGACGCCCTTCCGCCACCCCAACAGCCAGCAACGCCGGCCCGCACAGGCGCACGCTGTGGGGCCGGTGCTGGGTCCCCACCCCGGCACCGACCGCACCCGGGACACAAGGGTCGCGGAGCCCAGGCTGCCCGCTCCAGAGGACAGCCGGTCGGGGGGGGGACAGCGCCTGACACCAGGCGCCCCTCACAACGGTGGCAGGCCACCCCCCCCGGGGACGGCCCCCCACCATCCCCGCGGCATGCAGCCCCCACAGGGCATGCAGGCCGCGGGGACGGTGTTGGGCTCCCACACCCCCACACCCGCGCCCAGAGCACGTGGGTGGCGGACCCCAACAGCCCGCCCAGTGGGCGGACAGTCGGGGGAGGGACGGCGCCTGGCCTCAGACGCCCCCCACAATGGTGGAAGGCAGCCCCCCCGGGGACGCCCTCCCGCCACCCCCACAGCGAGCAACGCCGGCCCGCAAGGGCGCACGCTGTGGGGCCGGTGCTGGGTTCCCACGCCCGCACCGACCGCACCCGGGACACACGGGTCGCGGAACCCTGGCTGCCCGCTCCAGAGGATGGGCGGCCGGGGGAGGGACAGCGCCTGACACCAGGCGCCCCTCACAACGGTGGCAGGCCACCCCCCCCGGGGACGGCCCCGCACCTCCCCCGCGGCACGCAGCCCCCACAGGGCATGCAGGCCAAGGGGACAGTGTTGGGCCCCCACACACACACACCCGCGCCCACAGCACGTGGGTGGCGGACCCCAACAGCCCGCCCAGTGGGCGGACAGTCGGGGGAGGGACAGCGCCTGACCCCAGACGCCCCTCACAATGGTGGAAGGCACCCCCCCCGGGAACGCCATTCCGCCATTCCCGCAGCGAGCAACGCCGGCCCGCAAGGGCGCATGCTGTGGGGCCGGTGCTGGGTCCCCACACCCGCACCGACCGCACCCGGGACACACGGGTCGCGGAACCCTGGCTGCCCGCTCCAGAGGACGGGCGGCCGGGGGAGGGACAGCGCCTGACACCAGGCGCCCCTCACAACGGTGGCAGGCCACCCCCCCCGGGGACGGCCCCCCACCATCCCCGCGGCATGCAGCCCCCACAGGGCATGCAGGCCGCGGGGACGGTGTTGGGCTCCCACACTCCCACACCCGCGCCCAGAGCACGTGGGTGGCGGACCCCAACAGCCCGCCCAGTCGGCGGGCAGTCGGGGGAGGGACGGCGCCTGGCCTCAGACGCCCCCCACAATGGTGGAAGGCACCCCCCCCGGGGCGCCCTCCCGCCACCCCCACAGCGAGCAACGCCGGCCCGCAAGGGCGCACGCTGTGGGGCCGGTGCTGGGTTCCCACGCCCGCACCGACCGCACCCGGGACACACGGGTCGCGGAACCCTGGCTGCCCGCTCCAGAGGATGGGCGGCCGGGGGAGGGACAGCGCCTGACACCAGGCGCCCCTCACAACGGTGGCAGGCCACCCCCCCCGGGGACGGCCCCGCACCTCCCCCGCGGCACGCAGCCCCCACAGGGCATGCAGGCCAAGGGGACAGTGTTGGGCCCCCACGACCACACACCCGCGCCCACAGCACGTGGGTGGCGGACCCCAACAGCCCGCCGAGTGGGCGGACAGTCGCGGGAGGGACAGCGCCTGACCTCAGACGCCCCTCACAATGGTGGAAGGCAACCCCCCCGGGGACGCCCTTCCGCCAACCCCACAGCGAGCAACGCCGGCCCGCGAGGGCACACACTGTGGGGCCGGTGCTGGGTCCCCAAGCCCGCACCAACCGCACCCGGGACACACGGGATGCGGAACCCTGGCTGCCCGCTCCAGAGGATGGGCGGCCGGGGGAGGGACAGCGCCTGACACCAGGCGCCCCTCACAACGGTGGCAGGCCACCCCCCCCGGGGACAACCTCCCACCACCCCCGCGGCACGCAGCCCCGACAGGGCATGCAGGCCAAGGGGACAGTGTTGGGCCCCCACATCCACACACCCGCGCCCACAGCACGTTGGTGGCGGACCCCAACGGCCCGCCCAATGGGCGGGCAGTCGGGGGAGGGACAGCGCCTGACCTCAGACGCCCCTCACAATGGTGAAAGGCAACCCCCTCGGGGACCCCCTTCCGCCACCCCCACAGCGAGCAACGCCGGCCCGCACAGGCGCACGCTGTGGGGCCGGTGCTGGGTCCCCACGCCCGCACCGACCGCACCCGGGACACACGGGTCGCGGAAGCCTAGCTGCCCGCTCCAGAGGACGGGCGGCCGGGGGAGGGACAGCGCCTGACACCAGGCGCTCCTCACAACGGTGGCAGGCCAGCCCCCCGGGGACGGCCCCCCACCACTCCCGCGGCATGCAGCCCCCACAGGACATGCAGGCCGCGGGGACAGTGTTGGGCCCCCACACCCACACACCCGCGCCCACAGCACGTGGGTGGGGGACCACAACAGCCCGCCCAGTGGGCGGGCAGTCGGGGGAGGGACGGCGCCTGGCCTCACACGCCCCCCACAATGGTGGAAGGCACCCCCCCCGGGGGACGCCATTCCGCCACCCCCACAGCGAGCAACGCCAGCCCGCAAGGGCGCACGCTGTGGGGCCGGTGCTGGGTCCCCACGCCCGCATCGACCGCACCCGGGACACACGGGTTGCGGAACCCTGGCTGCCCGCTCCAGAGGACGGGCGGCCGGGGGAGGGACAGCGCCTGACACCAGGCACCCCTCACAACGGTGGCAGCCAACCCCCCCGGGGACGGCCCCCCACCAACCCTGCGGCATGCAGCCCCCACAGGGCATGCAGGCCAAGGGGACAGTGTTGGGCCCCCACACCCACACACCCGCGCCCACAGCACGTGGGTGGCGGACCCCAACAGCCCGCCCAGTGGGCAGGCAGTGCGGGGAGGGACAGCGCCTGACCTCAGACGCCCCTCACAATGGTGGAAGGCACCCCCCCTGGGGACGCCCTCCCGCCACCCCCACAGTGAGCAACGCCGGCCCGCAAGGGCGCACGCTGTGGGGCCGGTGCTGGGTCCCCACGCCCGCACCGACTGCACCCGGGACACACGGGTCGCGGAACCCCGGCTGCCCGCTCCAGAGGACGGGCGGCCGGGGGAGGGACAGCGCCTGACACCAGGCACCCCTCACAACGGTGGCAGGCCAACCCCCCGGGGACGGCCCCCCACCACCCCCGCGGCACGCAGCCCCCACAGAGCATGCAAGCCAAGGGGACGGTGTTGGGCCCCCACACCCACACACCCGCGCCCACAGCACGTGGGTGGCGGACCCCAACAGCCCGCCCAGTCGGCGGGCAGTCGGGGAAGGGACAGCGCCTGACCTCAGACGCCCCTCACGATGGTGGAAGGCACCCCCCCCGGGGACGCCCTTCCGCCACACCCACAGCGAGCAACGCCGGCCCGCAAGGGCGCACGCTGTGGGGCCGGTGCTGGGTCCCCACGCCCGCACCGACCGCAGCCGGGACACACGGGTCGCGGAACCCTGGCTGCCCGCTCCAGAGGACGGGCGGCCGGGGAAGGGACAGCGCCTGACACCAGGCGCCTCTCACAACGGTGGCAGGCCAGCCCCCGCGGGGACGGGCCCCCACCACCCCCGCGGCCTGCAGCCCCCACAGGGCATGCAGGCCGAGGGGACAGTGTTGGGCCCCCACACCCACACATCTGCGCCCACAGCACGTGGGTGGCGGACCCCAACAGCCCGCCCAGTGGGCGGGCAGTCGGGGGAGGGACGGCGCCTCGCCTCAGACGCCCCCCACAATGGTGGAAGGCACCCCCCCCGGGGACGCCCTTCCGCCACCCCCACAGCGAGCAACGCCGGCCCGCAAGGGCGCACGCTGTGGGGCCGGTGCTGGGTCGCCAGGCCCGCATCGACCGCACCTGGCACACACGGGTCTCGGAACCCTGGCTGCCCGCTCCAGAGGACGGGCGGCCGGGGGAGGGACAGCGCCTGACACCAGGCGCCCCTCACAACGGTGGCAGGCCAACTCCGCCGGGGACGGCCCCCCACCACCCCCGCGGCACGCAGCCCCCACAGGGCATGCAGGCCAAGGGGACAGTGTTGGGCCCCCACACCGACACACCCGCGCCCACAGCACGTGGGTGGCGGACCCCAACAGCCCGCCCAGTGGGCGGGCAGTCGGGGGAGGGACAGCGCCTGACCTCAGACACCCCTCACAACGTGGAAGGCACTCCCCCCGGGGACGCCCTCCCGCCAACCCCAAAGCGAGCAACGCCGGCCCGCAAGGGCGCACGCTGTGGGGCCGGTGCTGGGTCGCCACGCCCGCACCGACCGCAGCCAGGGACACACGGGTTGCGGAACCCTGGCTGCCCGCTCCAGAGGACAGGCGGCCGGGGGAGGGACAGCGCCTGACACCAGGCGCCCCTCACAACGGTGGCAGGCCAACCCCCCCGGTGACGGCCCCTCGCCACCCCCGCGGCATGCAGCCCCCACAGGGCATGCAGGCCAAGGGGACAGTGTTGGGCTCCCACACCCACACACTCGCGCCCACAGCACGTGGGTTGCGGACCCCAACAGCCCGCCCCAGTGGGGGGGCAGTCGGGGGAGGGACGGCGCCTGGCCTCAGACGCCCCTCACAATGATGGAAGGCACCCCCCCCGGGGACGCCCTTCCGCCACACCCACAGCGAGCAACGCCGGCCCGCAAGGGCGCACGCTGTGGGGCCGGTGCTGGGTCCCCACGCCCGCACCGACCGCACCCGGGACACACGGGTCGCGGAACCCTGGCTGCCCGCTCCAGAGGACGGGCGGCCGGGGGAGGGACAGCGCCTGACACCAGGCGCCTCTCACAACGGTGGCAGGCCACCCCCCGCGGGGACGGGCCCCCACCACCCCCGCGGCATGCAGCCCCCACAGGGCATGCAGGCCGAGGGGACAGTGTTGGGCCCCCACACCCACACACCTGCGCCCACAGCACGTGGGTGGCGGACCCCAACAGCCCGCCCAGTGGGCGGGCAGTCGGGGGAGGGACGGCGCCTCGCCTCAGACGCCCCCCACAATGGTGGAAGGCACCCCCCCCGGGGACGCCCTTCCGCCACCCCCACAGCGAGCAACGCCGGCCCGCAAGGGCGCACGCTGTGGGGCCGGTGCTGGGTCGCCAGGCCCGCATCGACCGCACCTGGCACACACGGGTCTCGGAACCCTGGCTGCCCGCTCCAGAGGACGGGCGGCCGGGGGAGGGACAGCGCCTGACACCAGGCGCCCCTCACAACGGTGGCAGGCCAACCCCGCCGGGGACGGCCCCCCACCACCCCCGCGGCACGCAGCCCCCACAGGGCATGCAGGCCAAGGGGACAGTGTTGGGCCCCCACACCGACACACCCGCGCCCACAGCACGTGGGTGGCGGACCCCAACAGCCCGCCCAGTGGGCGGGCAGTCGGGGGAGGGACAGCGCCTGACCTCAGACACCCCTCACAACGTGGAAGGCACTCCCCCCGGGGACGCCCTCCCGCCATCCCCAAAGCGAGCAACGCCGGCCCGCAAGGGCGCACGCTGTGGGGCCGGTGCTGGGTCGCCACGCCCGCACCGACCGCAGCCAGGGACACACGGGTTGCGGAACCCTGGCTGCCCGCTCCAGAGGACAGGCGGCCGGGGGAGGGACAGCGCCTGACACCAGGCGCCCCTCACAACGGTGGCAGGCCAACCCCCCCGGTGACGGCCCCTCGCCACCCCCGCGGCATGCAGCCCCCACAGGGCATGCAGGCCAAGGGGACAGTGTTGGGCTCCCACACCCACACACTCGCGCCCACAGCACGTGGGTTGCGGACCCCGACAGCCCGCCCCAGTGGGCGGGCAGTCGGGGGAGGGACGGCGCCTGGCCTCAGACGCCCCTCACAATGATGGAAGGCACCCCCCCGGGGGACGCCCTTCCGCCACCCCCACAGCGAGCAACGCCGGCCCGCAAGGACGCACGCTGTGGGGCCGGTGCTGGGTCCCCACGACCGCACCGACCGCACCCGGGACACGGGGTTGCGGAACCCTTGCTGCCCACTCCAGAGGGCGGGCGGCCGGGGGGGGGGCAGCGCATGGCACCAGGCGCCCCTCACAACGGTGGCAGGCCACCCCCCCGGGGACAGCCCCCCACCACCCCCGCGGCAAGCAGCCCCCACAGGGCATGCAGGCCAGAGGGACAGTGTTGGGCCCCCACACCCACACACCCGCGCCCACAGCACGTGGGTGGCGGACCCCAAGAGACCGCCCAATGGGCGGGCAGTCGGGGGAGGGACAGCGCCTGACCTCAGACGCCCCTCACAATGGTGGAAGGCGCCCCCCCCGGGGACGCCCTTCCGCCACCCCCACAGCGAGCAACGCCGGCCCGCAAGGGCGCACGCTGTGGGGCCGGTGCTGGGTCCTCACGCCCGCGCCGACCGCACCCGGGACACACGGGTCGCGGAACCCCGGCTATCCGCTCCAGAGGAGGGGCGGCCGGGGGAGGGACAGCGCCTAACACCAGGCGCCCCTTCCGCCACCCCTACAACGAGCAACGCACCAACGCACCAACGCACCAGCCCAGGGACATCCGCACCCCACCCCCTGCTCTCAGGCACAGCGGCACACCAATGGCGGAACCCGCGGCCCCACGCAAAACACGCCCCCGATCTCCGACTCTGGACGCAGCACACGAGGTCATCAGGGCGCTGGGACTCAGAGACGGTGAAGGAGACCCCCCACAAGGGGACGCGGGCACGGACTCCGACCTGGAGGCAGTACCGGAGCCCCCCACGGGAGGCGCGCCCGCGGAACCTGCGCCGCCGGCGGGCAGCGTGCCCACACTCTGCCCCGCGTGGAAACGGGGCCACTGCACCGGCGAAGGCCGGTGCCCCAAACAGCACCCTCAACCCGGCCCCGATGACGGAGCGCTGCCCGAGGTGAGACCCGCGGCCGCATGCGCCGCCCTACGCTACGGGGTGGCACAGGGCTGGATACTGGATGAGACAGCACGCGGCAGCGTGAACATCCAGGAGGCCGTCGACCGAGTCGCCCACGCGGGACAGGCGGCAGTGGCCTTGCACACCCGGGGCCGCCACAGCGGACCCGCAGAGGGGATCATTGTGGAACCCTCGGGAATGGTGCTGGTCCTGGCGGCGGACATGGTCCGAGGGGTGCTCCACGCATCCCGTGTGCGGCAGGCGTGCCCACAGTGGACCATCCAGGTGTACACCTCCCCACGGGCGTGGCCCTTCTCCACGTGGGCGGTGCTCGCCGTCATGTGGCACCTGGCACCGGAGGACGCCCCCACAGGGACAGCGGAGGAAATCGCCCGGGACCTCCACACCTGGCCGGCCGACCAGGATTACCCC
Source organism: Eutreptiella sp. 'Long Island Sound 2002' (assembly GCA_964036045.1). Lineage (NCBI taxonomy): Eukaryota > Euglenozoa > Euglenophyceae > Eutreptiales > Eutreptiaceae > Eutreptiella > Eutreptiella sp. 'Long Island Sound 2002'. The sequence continues at coordinate 8,424,990 of OZ038394.1, forward strand.
TGGCACAGGCCCCGGGGTGGCCTCCCGGTGGCACCCGCGGCAGAGGGGCTCAGCCTCGCGGCAACCCTCCAACGGCACCCCGACAAGAAGGCACGCCACTTCCTGCAGACGGGCACGGTCCCGGCCACCCCGCCAGACTCCGAGTGGCGATGGGACGCAGGGGAGGCGCAACCGCTGCCGGGCCCCTGGGTCCTCCCGTTGTGGTATTTGCCCATGGGCACCCTGGCCCACGCCACTCAAGCCGTCAAGGGGGCTTTCCCGCAGCCGCTCCTCCCCGGCGTGGCCCTGCTCCGCAGCCTGCAGGCGGGGGCCGCCCTGGTACGGTGGAAGGAAGGAAAAGGGCGCTCGAGCCCCTATTTCCCCCTGGTCCAGGGCCAGGCGCTGCCCCACGCCGAGGGCATGGGGACCGATGAATGGAGGGCGATCGTGCCCGGCACGGCGTGCAGGTGGATCACAGTGGCCGCCCCACAGCCCATGCGATCGCCGCCGGCGTGCCACCGCCTCCTACGGATGGTCCCCTCTTTGGCCCCCCAACACGCCTTTACGAGGGACGTGTGGAAGGCCATACTGAGCCACACCAGGGAGTGGCTAACGAACCTGGGTGCACGGTACCCGCCGGGGCCGGTGCTCGAACAGCTGACGGCCCCCACGACCGGAGTCCGCCACTCCCTGCACAGGGCGTCAGCTCTCACGGAGCAGCTCAACAACGAGGTGCTGGACCTGGCGCTGGAGCCGCTGCGGATGCTTTACCCGCAGACCAACATCCCACCCGCGGGCACGTCCAACCGCCTAGGCCGCCTGGGGTTGCAGCGCCGCGTCGAGGCCGCGCACCCAGGAGGCGTGGCGGAACAGTGGCTAACGCTCCGCAACCCGTCCGCCGCGGAAGGCCAGTGGTACCTACACCAACTCCTCTTCCTACCACGGGCAGCCCCGGAACACCGCCGGCAAAACCCGTACCACACGCACCCGGAGCGCCGAGGCGCGCAGGACTTCCCGCAGCCAGTCCCGCCCGCCCTCTTGCCGGGGCAGGGCCCGAAGGCGCTACAGCAGGGCCCCCCCGCTTGACACCGCTAACACGGTACAACAAAGGGGACGCGGCGGCGCGGATGGTACTGAACCGGACGTCACGAACTGCGGAGCGGTGGCCTGGATGGCAGCCTGCAGGCACCTCGCCTGAGATACCACGGGGCTCCGGCAGTACAGACCAACGGACCGCACGGCGCTGGCGTCCGCGGTCGCGGCCGTAACAATGGCTTCCGTGGCGGCGTGGCCGGCTCAACTGCTGCCCCACGTCCCCTGCCCCGACACGCAGCCCCGCCGGCCGGCCGCAACGCACGCGCCCACGGCACCCCTCATGGAGGAGCAGCTATAAGTCGTCGCGGCGGCGTTGCTAGCGGAAGGCGGGGAGAGCCTCGTCCACCACCACGGCCCGGCGCAGATTACGGGAAGCATACAAGGACCACAGCGCGATGCACCAGACCCGTGGCATGCCACACTCCGCGGGCGCACCCGCGTCTGGGATGCGGGCGATGGCACACCCCCACCCGGGCCTCAGCAGCGGGACGCACTGGTGCTGCAGACGGCAGGCTACCAGGCCATCCTGCACCGCCACGCCGGAGGGTACCGGTCGCACGTCCTGGCCGGAGGCCGCTGGACTGTCTGGCACAGCACCGCCAGGCAAGGGGCATTCCCGCCCCTGCCCCACGTCGACTGGCAGCAGGGGCCCACCCAGGCCTACTATATGTCGGCGGACCCCTGGCCGCTGGCAGTCCTGCTACACACCGTCAGCGCCCCCATCAAGAGGCAGGAACCGGGGTGGGTCAACCCCCCCGCACTGGTGTGGAGCCCCGACCAGGAGGAGCATCTACGGGCCGCGTGGAGGGGAGACGCCATCAGGGCCATGGACGTCCCGGACCTCCACGCGGGGCCAATCACGCACGCCCGCCCGGCGGCTACCCTGGCGGTGGCCCAACGGGTACAGCAGAACCCGCAGTGGGTGGTCTGCATGTTCAGCCCGGCGGACACGCACATCGTCGTCTGCGACCCCGAGCGCCTGCCAGGGCCCGAAGCCGTGGTCCGCATGGCAGACTGCAGCCGCATGATCGTCAAGGCGCTACGGGAGGGCGAGCACCACGCCCTCCTGCTCCAGATCAGGCTGAAGGACAACGCCCGGGCGGCGAGGCCGGGGGTGTGGCCGGCAGCGGCGCACCCTGCCGACCTAGAGCTTCAGCTGGCGGTCCCGACCACAGTGTACCACTGGCTAAAAGCCTTCCACGACCTGCGATGCAGGGGCAAACCCGACCGCCAAATCAGCTCCACGCACTGGCAAACGTGGTTGCAACAGACGCGCAGCGCGATGCCATCCGGGGTCTCGGGCCCGCGCCCGCAACACGAGCCCTCGATGCGGCGGCCCCGGGGCGCACACTGGCGCCACACACGGTGCCACTGGCCAACCTGCCCTTCGAAACAGCGGCGGAGGGCGCCATCCGGAAGTCGGTGCCGCTGCCCCCGGCGCGAGGGGTCACGGAGCCGACGAAATGCCCCCTGTGTGCAGACAAGTACTACACAAGCGGGGCAATGCTGGAACACCTGGCGTGGCACGCGGTGCACGCTGCAGCCCCGGCGGACGACAAGGAGGCGGCCTCCAACATCCTGCAAGGGAGAGCACGGAGGTCACCATGGCACGCCCCGTGCGCCTGGCGCCCCTCGCCCCAGGCAGCCGACCACGCAGGCGGCGATGAGGAGGCATCCGGGGCGGCCCCGGGGACCGGCGGTGCGGCCCAGCCAGGGTCCATGTCCATCCCCGCAGTGCTGGCCCCCCTGGACCCCCTGACTCCCCTGGCCCCCCGGGCCCCCCTGTGGGCCCCGCTGGGAACGGGCTCAGCGGATGCGGCGCACCCGGATGCCCTGGCTGCGCCGGCGAACCCAGCGGCGATGCCGATGCGGGATAGCTGACTCCAGGAGGACACGGCGGGCGACGCCCTGTGGCTCCTCTCGTGGAACCTGCGCAACGGCCTCGTGCCGCCAGACCGGTCCCTCCGCGACACTCTCCGGCGGCGCCGGGGGCCGGCGGCCTGTACCGACAAGAAGCACCTCATCACCGGCATGCTACCCCAGGAGGGGGGCTTTGCCATCATGCTCCAGGAAACAGGGATCGCCACCCGGGCGCAGGAGATGCACGTGGCCGCGGCGCTCCGGGACAAGGGGTACACCGCCTTCTTCAGCAGCCGGCTGGCGGAGACGGGAGCCACCTCCACCTCGAGACGGGGGGGCCTCCTCACCGCGGTCAGCAGCAAGTGCGTGGCGGAGCACGAGGTGCTCAGCTTCACGGAAGTCGTCCTCGGGAAGGCCGCGGCCCTGGAGATCCGCACGGATGGGGGAGGCCTCACCCTCATCAACGTCCATGGGCCGCAAGCAGGCTGCTCCCCGTGGGCGGGACGGGCGGCGTTCTGGGCCGACATCCAAATGTATGCCACGGCACGCAGCCTCGGTGGGAGACGCCCGGTGGTCATCGCCGGCGACACCAACATCTACATGGATGCCACCACCAACCCGGCCACGGAGCACTTCCGAGCGGGCTGGGAGGCCTGCGGTTTCCGGAGGGCCGCGGCAGGCGGCGAGGAGGACATGACCACCACGCTCCACCCAGCCCGGCACAGGGTGGACACCTTCCTGGTCAACGAGCCCCTCCTGCCGTGGTCCCTGCGGGAAAGCGTCTGGGCTCGCGGCATGGCACACCCCTAGGTGGTCGGCTGGGACCACCACCCGGTCCGCCTGGCCCTGCGGGGCCTCCTCAGCGCAGCGGGGCGCGCGGCGATGCCCATCCCCTACAGCCACACGGAGGGCCGCCTCCTCCTGTACGACGCCCAGGCCGCGCCCGTCCAACACTGCCTGTGGGCGGCGGTCACCGCCGCGCAGGATGAACCCTCCCTGGCGCCCTGGCTGGGTCCCGCAGAGCAGCACGTCTACGGGTCCATGCCCGCGGCCGCGGTGGACAAGGTGTTTGAACACCTCCACGCGACGCATGACGCCCTGGCGCGTGTGGTGGGACGCCGGCAGCCGTCCCCGGCGGGGACGGACCCGGCGGAGGGGGACCTCCCGGAGAGCGGAAAGCGGCTCCAGGCGGCGGTCCTCTGCTATGACACCCTGGCAGCGCGCGCCGGCAGCGTACCAGGCGGACGCGGCACGGCATGGCATCCGGTCCGAGGCGGCGCTGCGGCTCACGGAGGAGCTGCGGGGTGTGTCGCCCGGGTTCCGCCCGACCACACAGGGCCAGCTACAGGAGGAGCTGGAGAGTCAAGCACGCCCCCGACATCGCCCAGCGATGGAAAGCCGTGCGGGGAGCCATAGAGGTAGAGGGCCCGGGCCCGTCAGGCCTCTAGAACGTGCGGGTCCCCAACACCCAAACGCTCCTCACAGAGGCCCACGACGTGATGTTCGCAGTTCGCGCCTTCTGGTGAGAACTGTATGACAAACGCCCGGTGGACCTCCCAGGCTTCGAGGCAGTCCTCGGCCGCCATGTCCCCCGGGTCCCTGAAGGGGCCTGGACACAGGTCCAGCAGTACTCCATGCAGGACCTGAAGTCCGCCCTGGACAAGGCCGATGGCAAGGCCCCAGGTCCCAACCACGTGGAGGCCCGTTTCATCAAGGCCCTCCCGGCACCCGTCCAGTGGCTCCACGTCCACTCCTACCGGGCCATCCTCCGCGGCGCCCCGCCGCCGATGCACTGGAGGGACGCGCACATCTGGCTCAGCCCCAAGGTACCGGGCTCTGCCAGACTGGACGACTAGAGGCCCATAGCCCTGGGCCAGCTGGACATGAAGCTGCTCACGGGCCCCCTCACCCGGCGCATCACGGAAGTGCTCACACGGCACGGAGTGATCAGCGACTGGCAGCAAGGGGCCCTCCCTGGCTCCAACACAGGCCCCCCACTGTTCATGGCGCAGCGGCAGCTCCAGCGGGGAAGGCCCAACTACGTCTTCTCCTTTGACGCCCGCAAGGCCTTCGACACCGCCCCGCACGGCGCCCTCCACCTCATCCTGCGCCACCTCTCCATGCTGCCGGACGTCATCGACCTCCTGCTCTTCCTCCACACGTGCGCCAGGCTGCGCATCGTCACCGCACATGGGCTAACGCAGCCCGTCTACATGCTGTGCGGCGTCCGGCAGGGCAACCCCGAGAGCCCCCTGCTATACGCGCTCCTCCTGGAGCCCCTGCTCAGGGCGCAGGCGCACCGCCTGCGCCCGCCGGGAGGGGCCGAGCACGGCCTCATCCAGGCCTACATGGACGTCCTGCTGGTGGTGGCCCGCACGCTGCAGCACTTCGTCGAGGGCGTGGAGGCGGTGGCCGCGTACCTGGGGATGATGGGCATGGAGCTCAACCCCCGCAAGTGCGCCATGGCCACCACGGAGGGGGTCCCGGACCTGACTGCGCCTCTGTCCCCACCTGGAAAGCCCGTGGCACTGGGTACCAGCGGCGGACTCCGTCCCCTACCTGGGACTCCAGCTGCTACCGGACGGGAAGTTCTCCCTGCAGCGCAAGCACCGGCTACGCCTGGCGGCGGTGCACCACTGGTGCCTCAACACCCTCGCGCCACCGAAAGTGGTGCAGGACGTCATCCTGGCGATCCTGGGGGGGGTGACGCAGAACGTCGCCCCTTTCATCGCCTACGACTCCGACACTGCACGCCACCTGGACCACATCACGGTCCAGGTCGCGAAGGACAGGGCGCGGTACGCCTCCGATGCCTCGCGGGACAGCCCGCAGGATGACCGGACCCTGGGGCTCACACAGGAGCCAACGCAGTGCCAGCAGGCAGCGGTGGCCCTCCTGGGTACACTCGTCCACCCCCGCTCAACCTCCGTGCGCGCCGAGGTCACCAAGATGTTCTGGGAGATAGCCGGCGCGCACAGAATATGTCCCGAGGTGCACTACCCCGTCTAGGAGTTCGCAACTCTAGCAGGGGGCGACTGGGTCCACCGCATACCCCGGGCCCTGGCCGCCCTGGGAGTGGGGCTGTACAACCCCATCGCTTGCCCCAGGGCGGCCCATGTCCAACTACAGTCCCCGCCGGGCAACATCGTCACGCTGCGCACCGCCAAGCTGCGACACCGCGACACGTGCCGCCTGAGGGTGCCGCACACAACACCGTGGCATGGGCACCACGGGCCACGCCACCCCTTCCCCGACAACGACGATCCGTGGCCGACGGCGGTGCGGGAGTGCCTCAACCAATGCGCCGATGAACACCTCCACTATTGCCGCCAAGAGCAGGAGCCCACCAACCCCCCCGGGTGGCGCGACGCCTTGGTCCACCTCTTCCACACCACCGGCACGCGGCACCCCCGCCTGAGACTCGTCCACCCCACGAGGGCTAAGCAGGACGCCCACACCGGCCCACGGGTGACCCCGGACAGCCTGCACCTCCACGTCGGGGGCTACCGCCGCCGGGGCGGCCTATCCTCCCCCACGCGGGGGGGCGGCGTACCACCCGCCGGCAGCCCTCATGTACATCCTCCGCGACGTACTCGCGGAAAGCGAGCACCAAGAGCCTAACGCGGACGTGGCATGGCCCGAGCCCCTGCGCCCCCGGCCCCACGCGCCGACGCCGTTGTGGTTGGTGACCACAGACGACCAATGCACCCAAGCGACGGGGCAAGCGCAGCTCCGGGCCGAGTGGGTAACAGTGCAGGTGGGGGCAGGCCAGCCCAAACCCCGTAGGCTCCCCCGTGGCACCGCCCTGCTGGTAGCTACGGGGGTGCCGCACGACCCACACATGGCAGTGCACGCGCTGGAGGACCAGCTGGAGGACACGGAGCACCTGGTGGTGCACCAGCGCGGAGGCCTGGCGTGGCTCAAGGAACATGTGACGGCACTTCGGTCCTGGGCAAGCACGATCGCTGGAGCGGAGATCCGGCTGCACGACCACCCGGAGATCAGCCCCGGCGACACCAGGGCGCTGAGCGTGGACCAACTGACCCCCGGCCACCCCGACGTCCGGTGGCACTCCGCCGACCTCAACGCGGGGTGGCTCAGCCCCACCGAGTACTACTGGATCTGGGAGGCCTGGGGCCACACCTCTTCTGACGCTTCCGGGGGCGGACCCTGCAAACACGCCACCAGCGTCGCTCTCGCCGCCGACCTCACCCGCAGGTGGGCGGTGGCCATCTCGGGCACGGTGCCCGACGGGGAGGGGTTGGCCGCCTCCCTCCCCCTACAATACGGTGCCCACCGACCATGGGTCCACACGGTGGACGCCGAAGTCATCCTCCACCTCCTGCGGCACGCAGATCGCAAGCGGACCACGGGGGTCCCCGCGGGTGCAGCGAAGGTGATCAACCAGATGCCCCTGCAGTGGCTCCGGGACAGCCTGTGCGCGCGAGGGCAACACGCCGGGCACCCGTTCTGGTACGTCCGAGCCACCTCACACCACAGTGACGCCCTACTGCACAAGCCGGACTCGGCGGCGTCCCAGGACACCGTCCTGCAGAACACGCCCCGGGACCCTGGCCACGCCCAACTCATCGTCGCCGACCGCGCCGGCCATCTCGATCTACGGCCCCCCACGATGCGGGTGCTCGGCGAGGTCGTGCAGCGGGGGCAGACAGACCATGCGCTGACGCACCGGGGACACACACCTTTGGGCGCGGCCCACGCCACAGCCTATGTGCACGCCCGGGACCTCACCGCGACGGCCACCAACCGCCGGGCGCTGCGGGCCCGAGACGGCCACACGCCGGTGCAGCGCAGGCTCCGCGTCCATAAAGAGCGGCTCTCCGGCGTCGATGTCGTCCCACAACAGTGCCTCCTATGCGGCGGCCCGGAGGAGACCCCGGTGCACATGCATGTGGGGTGCGCCCACTCACAGCTGCTCTGGCCCCACTACCGCCAGGCGGTACACGAGGCGGCCTGCCACCTCCCACCCGGGGACAAAGCCCTGTCGGTCGCCTCGTGGCGCTCCGCAGGCGCCACATGGACGGAAGTCTTCTGCTCCGGACTGGTGCCCGAGGACGCGGAGGCGCAACTCCGCGCCATAGCCCGCTCCGACCTGCCGGGAGGGACCTCTGTGGACGATTTCCTTCACCACATTCACCGGCTGGGGGACTTCGCATGGGAGCTTCGCAACCACCGGCAGGAGCAACTCCTCCGCGAGCCCCAAAGCGCGGCGGCCCGGGCACGCCGATGGCTCACTGCGGCGGAGGGCGACCACCCTCCCCCTCCCCCGCGCCCTGACAAGGACTTCGTAGCCTCCCTCCGTGTCGTGAATGGCACTCTGGAGTGCCCGCCCCAAGAGGGCCCCCACCCGTACCAGGACCTGCCGGGGGGGTTCTCGAAGCACCTACAAGACGCCCTCTTCCCACCGTGGATCATCGGGCGCGGCTCCATGACCGCGTGGGAGGCGCGCGTCGTGGGTGAGGAATGGGTGCGCGAGTGGAGCCGGTGGTGCGCCACCAAGCGCACCCCGGAGACCCCTGCGCAACGATACGCCGCCATCCTGCTCGAGGGATGGGGGCAGGACACCCGGCCGAGACCCAACGTGATCCGCGGGGCGGGACCTGACCACCCGTGGGACGCGGCGACGGGGGAATGGCTGCAAGCTGCCCCGGGGCCGCAAACGGGATGGACTGGGGACGTGTCCTCACTCGTCAGGACACCCGTCCCCCCCCGCATCGTCCTTCACGCCGCCAACGTACTCCGGGCTACGGAGATACACACATGGGGACACGCCGCGGCCACCGTCCGGTGGCACCCCCCAGAGGACGGGGCCGCCCAGCTCGCCGTGGCGCACTTCAAAGCTGGGGGGCCGGTATACGATGAGGCCCTGTCCCGGCTGGGCGACACCCAGGGGCCCTTGCTCCTCATGCTCCCCACCGACATTGCAGCCGCGCTGCGCCAGGAGCTGGACGGCTGCGAAGGGCTGCGAGTGGGATGGGAGGCAGTCGCGGACGGCACCCTGCTGGCCCTCCTCCACCGAGACACCGCGAACGGGTGCCGATGGGATGCGCTGACGCCCCACCTCACCGAGGCCACGTGTACATGGCAACCCCCCCCCAGGGGCACCCCCGCCCGGCGTGGGACGACCTCATCGCCGCCTTCCACGACCACGGGATTCTCCCCGACGACACGTGGCGGGAGGTCCAGCGGAAGACGCTTGGCAGGGACTACCGGCGCCGCGTCCGCGCCCGCCTGCTGGAGATCCGGGACCCCCTCCGACAGAGGTGGGACGACCTCTGGCTCCGCCATCTTGACGCTTGGTCGCCGCCCTCCCACCTCCGACACACCTGCCGGCTCTGCGGGGAATGTGACAAGGTGTCCTCCGCACCGTCGACAGGCGCCAACAGGTGCGCGCGGTGCGCCCAGGTAGCCGCGTGCCCCTGGCCTGAACCTCCCGCAGGCCCGCGCAGGCGCACAGAGGAGGAGGCCCTGCACCGGCGCATCGAGGGGGCACACACCCCCTCACACAAACGCGCGGGCCCCGCGGGCGCTGCCCTTCTGGGGATCCACGTGCACCTGCGGGACCCCACATCGGTTGCGCACCTGTTGCACGTGTTCGCGCCCGGACCCCCACCCGCCGCCGCCCTTTGCAGAGCCCGCAGTACCATGCAGCGCCGACGGGGGGATGGGCCGGGGCACACCAGGGCCCGCTGCAAAGCGCAGGAGGCGGCCGTCCGGGGCCTGGTGACGGACGCGGTGGCGGAGGCGCACGAGGCGCACGCTGCCGCACGGCGTGACCTGACGGGCAGTGCGAGGGCTTTCCTCAACGAGACCGCCCTCCCGGCCGTCCGCGCCCTGAATGGAGCGGGGGCCCCTACGCTGCTCCCGGCGATGCACCAGATCGTGAACGCCGTCCAGCCGGGGCTCATCAGCCCGGAGGCGGCCCTCTACGGGCACTGGATGGAGTGGCGCGAGTCCAACCGGTCGGGCCGGCCCCTGTCCATGGGGGATACCCTGCAGCTGACAGGAGCGGGGTCCACCATGCCCCTCCGCAGCAGCGCCCCAGCCCTGCTGCACGCCCTCAGGACACGCTACACCGGGGACGCGGCCCCGTACCTGAACCAGGCGCGGGCCACGTACCCGGGGGGAGTGTCCGAGCTGGATGCGGCGCTCCACCTTTTACACCCACCGGACGAGGACCTCGAGGTGGGCGAGATCACGGTGTTCGTGGAAGGCGCGGACGAGGCGTCCGCCCGCCCCCGGCCGACCAACCCGGTGTACGACGGCACCAGGCCTACCCCCCCGTACGCCATTGTATGCGAGGCGTTCCCCAGGGAGCCCACTTGGTGCCCCGCCCTCCCGCCGGCGACGCACGCGCCCCGCGGCTGGGCTAACCCAGACCGGTCCCCCCCCCTCTCCAGAACCAGGGGTGCCCACCACAAGGGGCAGGTTCTCTGGCAAGAGTGCCCTGGCACCCCCCTGCTCCTCCTCGTCGTCGCGACCCGCAGGGACCCGGGGCGGGTCCTGGGGATCACCCCCACCCACCTCTATGGGGCAGCACCCGTACCCCGCCCCCCCCTCCCGGCGCCTGCGGCGCGGGACGGAGTACACACCTTCCTGCGAACACAGGAGGTCACCGCCGTTACGGGGGTCCACCCAGTGCGGCTCCCCCCGACACCACCTGACGACCCCCGGGGGCCCAGGGCCCTGGGCCCCGCCCCAGACTGGGAGCTGTGGCGCGACGTGTGGGCCGCGGGGCTCCCCCGCCTCCCCTCCCAATGCCGATGGATGGCCGCCGGGCCCCGGCCGTGCGGGGCTGACGCCACAGCCGGCCCCCCACCCCCTCCCCCCCTCCCTTCCGCAGAGCACCACACGGCACTGCCCACGGCACGGCACTGATGCACCAGGAGGTAGTGGGAAGGGCGCGCCTGCCACCACGCATGCCTACCAGGATAACAGTGATGGCAGACTCCGATGGATCCCCCCAGCGGGACGACCGCCACCACCGCCGGTCCGGCTCCCGCTCCCCCGCCTCCCCGGACCGGACGGGGTAGACCCTCGCGGAGCGCGAGGAGCGGAGGCTGGCGGAGGCGGCGGTGCTGGTCGGGCCGCCGCCGGAGGCACAGGAGCCTGAGCCAGCCGAGGTGACCGCCCCCGCCGCCCCAGCAGCAAGCCCTGCCGTCCCACCCCGGGAGGGGGCCCCAAACACGCAGGAAGCGGAGACCGCAGCCCCAGCGAGCCACGCCGCGGCACCGACCGCGGCCCCCGGCACGCCGCCGACACGGGGGGTAGCCCCGGCGCAGGAACCGGCGCATCGCCGAGGGCTGCCGCAGCCGCAGAGGAGAGCGAGGAGGGCGCGCGAGGGGTTGCGACCGCGGCCCCGGCGGGCCGCGCCACTGCCTCAGCCGGCCACGCCGCGACCCCCAGCACGCCGCGGAAGCGGGGGACGGACCCCGCACGGGCCACGGGCGCCTCGCCGGCGGCTGCCGCAGCAGCAGCAGTGGGCAGGGAGAGCGCGAAGTACCGCGCCCACGCCAACCCCACCCACACCCACATCAGCCCCCCCACACCTTTGATTTTACCGGCCACAAAATGGCCAAAACCCAGATTCTATCCAAATGGTTGACAAAATTGACACATCTTTGTTGTGTATTAAGCTTGTTTTGAAAATTTTGTGGTTTTTGCCTATCATTCATAATAACAGTTGACGCATGGCTCATTTTGAGTGCCAAGATGTCATGCACATCCAATATTTCGGGCAAAACAAAAACTCAATTTGTGTGGAGAAATGAATTACTTACTTGTCCAACACAATACAAAATGGAAACCATTGCAATGTATGTAGACAACATAGATTGACCCTGATCTACACACGATTCACATTGTCCTTGTGCTTTTTGTCTTGCACCATGCAGTTATAATGTGATATGCTCGTCAATACCCCAACTTTTACAAAAAACATTTCACTAAAAAAACCATACAAATGCCCAATCATTTGCTTTACCCAATGTCTAGCAACCGATCACTGCACCTACCAACTGTCGTCAACCTTGTACGCCGCCCTAAACTCTGACCAAAACTGATCTTCTTGCAGTCTCTGCCTCGCATACGTTTTATTACTTCAAATGTTGCAAAATCAATCCTTGCCAAGCATGCAATGGGTTTGAGGTTTGAGGTTTGATTTTGCGGGTACTAGACGCCTTTCGGCCCCGGGCGGCCACCTGGTCGGGCCAGGTGATATCCTCCCCACCGGGTCCTAGTGAGGGGCCCTCCAAGACGCACCTCCTGCCTGGTGGCGGGGTCCCCCGGGTTCACAGAGCTCGGAGCCCGGTCCTTCCCCGGCGTCCCCGTTTCGCCACTCCCCGGTCAGTGCATCAATTCGCAGCCGTGGCTGCGGGCGCTTACCCACTGCGTCGCCCCCCTAATGCGTGGTCGCCCGGGGCGCCGGCGCCGCCGGGCCCGTGCTACTGGCTTGTCGCCAGTGGGACCCCCTTGGGCTGGCGCGGAGGCTGCCTAGCTTAGGGGTTGGGGCGTGGCGCTGTGCGCCACTACTGCCTTGGCGGGCGCAGTGCCCCGTCTGTGTTTGCGCGGCGCTCGCGGCCGGTTCGGGGGGGTTCGGGCCGGCACCTGGCGTCGTGTCTCTTTCGTTTCCCCCTCCCCGCCCCGCGTGTTCCGCGCTGCGTGTGGCGGGCCGTCCCGTCCGGGTGTCCCTTACCCTCGCTCGCTGGTACGCCATTCCATGCGGTCTGTGCGTTCCGCGCGCTCGGTCCGGTTGCCCTTCTGGTAGTCCCCGCGTGTCCCTTTCGTGTGTGTGCGCTCGCGGTCTCGCGGTGTCCGCTCCCCCTCCCGCTGGGTGGTGTGGCGCGCGCATCTCGCGTGGTCCCGGCACTGGGCGCTGGTAGGGCCGTTCCACGTGGTCCGTGCCCCTCCGCGTGTCCTGCCCCGGTCCCTTGCTCCGTCTGGCGTGCTTGGGGGGGGGCGGTCCGGTCCCGGTTCCCCCCTACTTGGCTTGGGGTTGTGGGGGCGGCGGCAGGGCGTCCCCGGGGGGGTGCCTTCGACCGTTGCGTGGGGCGTCTGGGGTCTTGCGCTCCTCCTCCCCCTACTGTCCGTCCACTGGGTGGGCTGTCGGGGTCCGCGTCGTGGGCGCGGGCGTGCGGGCGTGGGGGCCCTGCTCTGTCCCTGTGGGGGCTGCGCGCCGCGGGGCGGGTCCATGGCGTTCTTATGCTGGGGGGCGGGCTGGGGGGGGGGGGGGGGCGTGCGCCGCTTCCTCCGGCTGTGCGGCCGGGGCGGGGCCTGTAGGGCGGGGTGTCGCTCTGCCTCTTTCCGTCCCTCTGCCTTCCCTGGGCAGGCAACAAAGCGGGCGTCACTGGCGTTGTGCTGCCCATGGGGGGCGTGGCCCCCCATACCACTCCGGTTCGTGCTCACCCGGCTTCTCTGGGTACGATCTGTGCGGCGTCCCGGTGCGCAGGCGTGGGCCCGCTTGTTCTTCGCGGCCCCCATGTGAGCCGGCGGCTGGGGCGGGGGGGCGGGTCACACTCCGGCTCCCCTCTCGGGCGGGGGGGGCCCATCCCCCCTGCCTCGGGGGGTGGGGGCCGGGGCCCCCGCGGCTGGCGGGCTGGTGGGGGGGCGGGGGGGGGGGGGTGTCGCGCCGCAGCCTCCCTGCTCTCGTTCCGGGCGGCGGCCTGCGGTACTCCTTTCTGGCCCTCTCCGTGTCGCCGGCGCGCTCCCTTCCGGCGCGCGCGTGCGGTCGGGGCTGAAGTGCCGCCCCGGGGTGGGGGGGGGTGAGGGGCCGCCCGTGGGCCGCTCCCCCGGGGGCCCCAGCTGACCTGAACCCCCCCTCTGTCACCTTGGAGTGGGCTGTGGTTACGGGAGGGTCATGTGGGGCGCGGCCTCCTTCCTGTTCCGTTGTGCGCGTTCCTCCGGCACGCCGGTGTGGGTTCGCGGGAGCAGGTCCAGCCGCCGTTGCCCTTACCGCTTCGCCGTTCCTCCTGAGGGGGGGGGGCGCCCCCCCGGTCCTGGGGGGGCGGAGGGCCGCGCCTGTGGCTCCCCAGCTGAGGTGGGTGCGGGGGGGGGGGTGGGGGGGCCGCCCCCCCGCCCGCTCTCGGGCCTATGTGGGAGGGGGGGGGGGGGAGTGGGGGGGGCCCTTTGGTCCCCTGGCGATGCCTCCTGTCGGCCGGGGGGGGGGGGGCGGCATGGCAGTCCTGGCCCCGGGGGCCAGCCCTCGGCCGGGGGGTCGCAACCTTCCCCCGCCCCCCTCTACCGAGAGCCGGATTCTCGCGCAGGCCCTCGCTGGGGCCCCTCATCCCCCGGCCGTTGTCGCGCGGCGCTGGCCGGCCGGGGGTGGCCGTGAGTGTTAGCGGTCAGTGGTTAGCGGGCTGCTGGGCAGCAGGTTCCCTCCCGCGCTCGTTGTCTCCGCACTCCCTCCCGCGGGAGGTGGCGCGCCCTCTTGCGTCGTGCCGTACCGTGGGGGGGGCGTGGGTCAGGGGGCCCAGCCCCCCCCCCCAACTCTCCCCTACCCGCCGTCTGGGCTTTCACCTGCGCCGCCGCTTGTGTGGGGGCTGGGGCTGCGGCGGCGGCGGGTTGTGCCGCCGGTAGCGCCAGTGGGCGAGGGCGCTGCACAAAGCCCGGGGGAGCCAGTTGTTGGCGTCCGCATCCGTGATGCGGAGCACCGCTCCCCCTTCCAGGAAGGCCCGCCACGTCGGCTCCCTGTCGGGCCACGCCGCCCGGATCACTGACCTGAGCCCCCCCTCTGTCACCTCGGAGTGGGCTGTGGTTACGGGAGGGTCACGTGGGGCGCGGCCTCCTTCCTTTTCCGTTGTGCGCGTTGCTCCGGCGCGCCGGTGTGGGTTCGCGGGAGCAGGTCCAGCCGCCGTTGCCCTCACCGCGTCGCCGTTCCTCCTGAGGGGGGGGGCGCCCCCCCTGCCCTGGGGTGGCGGAGGGCCGCGCCTGTGGCTCCCCAGCTGGGGTGGGTGCGGGGGGGGGGGGGGGGGTGGGGGGGCCGCCCCCCCGCCCGCTCTCGGGCCTGTGTGGGAGGGGGGGGGGGAAGTGGGGGGGGCCCTCTGGTCCCCTGGCGATGCCTCCTGTCGGCCGGGGGGGGGGGCGGCATGGCAGTCCTGGCCCCGGGGGCCAGCCATTGGCCGGGGGGTCGCAACCTTCCCCCGCCCCCCTCTACCGAGAGCCGGATTCTCGCGCAGGCCCTCGCTGGGGCCCCTCATCCCCCGGCCGTTGTCGCGTGGCGCTGGCCGGCCGGGGGTGGCCGTGAGGGTTAGCGGTCAGTGGTTAGCGGGCTGCGGGGCAGTAGGTTCCCCCCCGCGCTCGTTGTCTCCGCACTCCCTCCCGCGGGAGGTGGCGCGCCCTCTTGCGTCGTGCCGTACCGTGGGGGGGGCGTGGGTCGGGGGGCCCAGCCCCCCCCCCCCAACTCTCCCGTACCCGCCGTCTGGGCCTTCACCTGCGCCGCCGCTTGTGTGGGGGCTGGGGCTGCGGCGGCGGCGGGTTGTGCCGGCGGTAGCGCCAGTGGGCGAGGGCGCTGCGCAAAGCCCGGGGGAGCCAGTTGTTGGCGTCCGCATCCGTGATGCGGAGCACCGCTCCCCCTTCCAGGAAGGCCGGCCACGTCGGCTCCCTGTCGGGCCACGCCGCCCGGATCACTGACCTGAGGACCCTCTCGTGGTCCTCTGGGGCTGCCCACCCCCCCCGGGGGTACCTCTCGGTTTACTCCGTGCCTCCGGAGGAGCACGGCATCGAAGGGCCGGTTCCTCGACCTCCTGGAGGTCCCCTGGTTGGCCCAGCACAACCACCCGTACACCTCCCCCACCAGGGGGAGGGTCTCCTCCCCCAGAGGGTCCGGGACCGCGCCCCAGTCCCGGTCCCATGGCCGGCCCTCCTCCGCCCCCCGTGCCGGCCCCTCTCGCTGCCCCTGCGCCTGCGGCGCCGATGCCGCGCCCCGTCCCCCCTCCGCCGAGGCCATCCGCGCCGGCTCCGCCCTCGGCGCGGGGGGGGCTTGATGGTGCTGGTGTCGTGGGGGTTGGGGGGGGACGAGCTCGCCGGCGTCAGGGTCGACGTTGTACAGGTGGTGGTGGTGGTGGTGGTGGTGGTGGTGGGTGTGGTGTGCCGGCATCTGTTGGATGCCGGGGGGGATGCACCTCACCGGCTGCACGTCCGGCCGCGGGGGCGCCCCGCCCTCTGCCCCCCTCCCTTCGTCCCGTCCTCCCCCCTGGGCTCCCATGCCCCGTCCCGCCTGTCCCTTGGGGCCCGCGGCGCCCTTGCCCTTGCCCTTGGGCCCCTTTCCAGCCCCCTGCCCGTGTCGCGGGTCCCGCCTCATGTCCCCCACGCCCTGGCCCGCTCGCTCTCCCACCTCCCCTCGCCCTGCCCCCTGCACCCGGGCTCCCTGCCCGCGCCCCTGCGCGCCCTTCCCGTGCCCTGGCCCCTCTCCGGCCCCCTGCCCGTGTCGCCGGTCCCGCCTCCCGTCCCCCACGCCCTGGCCCGCTCGCTCTCCCACCTCCCCTCGCCCTGCCCCCTGCACCTGGGCTCCCTGCCCGCGCCCCTGCGCGCCCTTCCCGTGCCCTGGCCCCTCCCCTGCCCCCTGCCTGTCGCGCCGTCCGCTGCCTGCGCTCTGCTCCCCCCCGCTGCTGCGCCCTTCCTGGACCACTCGCCGGGCGTCCCACTGCCTTTGCAGCTGCGGCAGCGTGACGCCCGGCGGCGAGCGCTCGCGCGTCGGGGGGCGGACGTGCCGCTCCCGCCCCGGGGGGAAGGGCTTGGGGGGGAACGGCTTGGGGGCGCTGGTGTGGGTGTGGGTGGGGTTGGCGTGGGCGCGGTACTTCGCGCTCTCCCTGCCCACTGCTGCTGCTGCTGCGGCCGCCGGCGAGGCGTCCGCGGCCCGTGCGGGGTTCTTCCCCCGCTTGCGCGGCGTGCTGGGGGCCACGGCGTGGCCGGCCGAGGCGGTGTCGCGGCCCGCCGGGGTCGCGGCCGCAGCCCCTCGCGCGCCCTCCTCGCTCTCCTTCGCTGCCGCGGCGGCCGCCGACGAGGCGCCCGTGGCTCGTGCGGGGTCCGCCCCCCGCTTTCGCGGCGTGCTGGGGGCAACCCCCTCCTCGTTCTCCTCGTTCTCCTCTGCTGCCGCGGCGGCCGCTGGCGAGGCGCCCGCGGCCCGTGCGGGGTCCGTCGCAACCCCTCGCGCACCCTTGTTGCTCTCCTCTGCGGCTGCGGCAGCCCTCGGCGATGCGCCCGGTTCCTGCGCCAGGGCTGCCCCCCTCGTCGGCGGCGTGCCGGGGGCCGCGGTCGGGGCCGCGGCGTGGCTCGCTGCGGTCTCCGCTTCCTGCGCGTCTGGGCGGGGCGGGGCGGCGGGGCTGGCTGCTTGGGCGGCGGGGGCGGTAGTCTCGGCTGGCCCAGGCTCCCGGGCCGGCGGCGGCGGCCCAACCAGCACCGCTGCCTCCGCCATCCTCCGCTCCTCGCGCTCCGCGAGGGTCTCCCCCGTCCACTCCGGGGAGGAGACGGGGGAGCGGGAGCGGGACCGGCGGTGGTGGCGGTCGTCCCGCTGGGGGGACCCATCGGAGTCTGCCATCACTGTTACCCTGGTAGGCATGCGTGGTGGCAGGCGCGCCCTTCCCACCACCTCCTGGTGCATCAGTGCCGTGCCCCGGGCAGTGCCGTGTGGTGCTCTGCGGGGGGGAGGGGGGGAGGGGGTGGGGGGCCGGCTGTGGCGTCAGCCCCGCACGGCCGGGGGCCTGCGGCCATCCATCGGCATTGGGAGGGGAGGTGGGGGAGCCACGCGGCCCACGCGTCGCGCCACAGCTCCCAGTCTGGGGCGGGGCCCAGGGCCCTGGGCCCCCGGGGGTCGTCGAGCGGTGTCGGGGGAAGCCGCACCAGGTGAACCCCCGTAACGGCGGTGACCTCCTGTGTTCGCAGGAAGGCGTGTACTCCGTCCCGCGCCGCGGCCGCCGGGAGGGGGGGGCGGGGTACGGGTGTTGCCCCATAGAGGTGGGTGGGGGTGATCCCCAGGATCCGCCCCGGGTCCCCGCGGGTCGCGACGACGAGGGAGAGCAGGGGGGTGCCAGGGCACTCCTGCCAGAGGACCTGCCCCCTGTGGTGGGCACCCCTGGTCCTGGAGAGGGGGGGGGACAGGTCTGGGTTAGCCCAGCCGCGGGGCGCGTGCGTCGCCGGCGGGAGGGCGGGGCACCAAGTGGGCTCCCTGGGGAACGCCTCGTAGACGACGGCGTACGGGGGGGTAGGCCTGGTGCCGTAGTACACCGGGTTGGTCGTCCGGGGGCGGGCGGACGCCTCGTCCGCGCCTTCCACGAACACCGTGACCTCGCCCACCTCCAGGTCCCCGTCCGGCGGGTGTAGAAGGTGGAGTGCCGCATCCAGCTCAGACACTCCTCCCGGGTACGTGGCCCGCGACTGGTTCAGGTACGGGGCCGCGTCCCCGGGGTAGCGCGTCCTGAGGGCGTGCAGCAGGGCTGGGGCGCTACTGCGGAGGGACATGGCAGACCCTGCTCCCGTCAGCCGCAGGGTGTCCCCCATGGACAGGGGCCGGCCCGACCGATTGGACTCGCGCCACTCCATCCAGTGCCCGTAGAGGGCCGCCTCCGGGCTGATGAGCCCCGGCCGGACGGCATTCAAGATCCGGTGCATTGCCGGGAGCAGCGTAGGGGCCCCCGCTCCGTTCAGGGCGCGGACGGCCGGGAGGGCGGTCTCGTTGAGGAAAGCCCTCGCACTGCCCTCCAGGTCACACCGTGCGGCAGCGTGCGCTTCGTGTGCCTCCGCCACCGCGTCCGCCACCAGGCCCCGGACTGCCGCCTCCTGCGCTCTGCGGCGGGCCCTGGTGTGCCCCGGCCCATCCCCCCGTCGGCGTGGCATGGTGCTGCGGACCCTGCAAAGGGCGGCGGCGGGTGGGGGTTAGGGGGCGAACACGTGCGACAGGTGCGCAACGGATGTGGGGTCCCGCAGGTGCACGTGGATCCACAGAAGGGCAGCGCCCGCGGGGCCCGCTTGTTCGTGCGAGGGGGTGTGTGCCCCCTCGATGCTCCGGCGCAAGGCCTCCTCCTCTGTGCGCCTGCGCGGGCCTGCGGGAGGTTCGGGCCAGGGGCACGCGGCTACCTGGGCGCACCGCGCGCACCTGTTGGCGCCTGTCGACGTTGCGGAGGACACCGTGTCACATTCTCCGCAGAGTCGGCAGGTGTGTGGGAGGTGGGAGGGCCGCAACCAAGGGTCCAGATGGCGGAGCCAGAGGTCGTCCCACCTCTGTCGGAGGGGGTCCCGGATCTCCAGCAGGCGGGCGCGGACGCGGCGCCGGTAGTCCCTGCCAAGCGTCTTCCGCTGGACCTCCTGCCACGTGTCGTCGGGGAGGATCCCGTGGTCGTGGAAGGCGGCGATGAGGTCGTCCCACGCCGGGCGGGGGTGCCCCTGGGGGGGGCTCGCCATGTACACGTGGCGCCCGGTGAGGTGGGGCGTCAGCGCATCCCATTGGCACCCGTTCGCGGTGTCTCTGTGGAGGAGGGCCAGCAGGGTGCCGTCGGCGACTGCCTCCCACCCCACCCGCAGCCCTTCGCAGCCATCTAGCTCCTCGCGCAGCGCGGCTGCAATGCCGGTGGGGAGCGTGAGGAGCAAGGGCCCCTGGGTGTCGCCCAGCCGGGACAGGGCGTCGTCGTATACCGGCCCCCCAGCTTTGAAGTGCGCCACGGTGAGTTGGGTGGCCCCGTCCTCTGGGGGGTGCCACCGGACGGTGGCCGCAGCGTGTCCCCACGTGCGTATCTCCGTAGCCCAAAGTACATTGGCGGCGTGAAGGACGATGCGGGGCGGGACGGGTGTCCTGACGAGTGAGGACACGTCCCCAGTCCATCCCGTTTGCGGCCCCGGGGCCGCCTGCAGCCATTCCCCCGTCGCCGCGTCCCACGGGTGGTCAGGCCCCGCCCCGCGGATCATGGTGGATCTCGGCCGGGTGTCTGGCCCCCACCACCGGAGCAGGATGGCAGCGTATCGTTGCGCAGGGGTCTCCGGGGCGCGCGTGGCGGCGCACCACCGGCTCTACTCCCGCGCCCACTCCTCCCCCACGATGCGCGCCTCCCATGCGGTCATGGAGCCGCGCCCGATGATCCACGGTGGGAAGAGGGCGTCTTGTAGGTGCCGCGAGAACCCCCCCGGCAGGTGTTGGTACGGGTGGGGGCTCTCTTGGGGCGGGCACTCCAGAGTGCCATTCACGACACGGAGGGAGGCTACGAAGTCCTTGTCAGGGCGCGGGGGAGGGGGAGGGTGGTCGCCCTCCGCCGCAGTGCGCCACCAGTGCGCCCGGGCCGCCGCGCTCTGGGGCTCGCGGAGGAGTTGCTCCAGCCGGTGGTTGCGAAGCTCCCACGCGAAGTCCCCCAGCCGGAGCATGTGGTGGAGGAAATCGTCCACCGAGGTCCCTCCCGGCGGGTCGTACCGGGTTATGGCGCGGAGCTGCGCCTCCGCGTCCTCGGGCACCAGTCCGGAGCAGAACACCTCCGTCCACGTGGCGCCTGCGGAGCGCCACGAGGCCACCCACAGGGCCTTGTCCCCAGGTGGGAGGTGGCGGGCCGCCTCGTGTACCGCCTGGCGGTAGTGGGGCCAGAGGAGCCGTGAGTGGGCGCACCCCACGTGCATGTGCACCGGGGTCTCCTCCGGGCCGCCGCATAGGAGGCACGGTTGTGGGACGACGGCGACGCCGGAGAGCCGCTCCTTCCGGACGCGGAGCCTGCGCTGCACCGGCGTGTGGCCGTCTCGGGCCCGCAGCGCCCGGCGGTTGGTGGCCGCCGCGGTGAAGTCCCGGGCGTGGACGTAGGCCGTGGCGTGGGCCGCGCCCAAAGGTGTGTGTCCCCGGTGCGTCAGCGC
This sequence comes from Eutreptiella sp. 'Long Island Sound 2002', assembly GCA_964036045.1. Classification (NCBI taxonomy): domain Eukaryota; phylum Euglenozoa; class Euglenophyceae; order Eutreptiales; family Eutreptiaceae; genus Eutreptiella; species Eutreptiella sp. 'Long Island Sound 2002'. Next base: position 8,445,762 of record OZ038394.1, read on the forward strand.
ATGGTCCGTCTGCGCCCGTTGCGCGACCTCGCCGAGCACCCGCATCGTGGGGGGCTGTAGATCGAGATGGCCGTCACGGCCGGCGACAATGAGTTGGGCGTGGCCAGGGTCCGGGGGCGTGTTCTGCAGGACGGTGTCCTGGGACGCCGCCCAGTCCGCCTTGTGCAGTAGGGCGTCACTACGGTGCGAGGTGGCTCAGACGTACCAGAACGGGTGCCCGGCGTGTTGCCCTCGCGCGCACAGGCCGTCCCGGAGCCAACTCAGGGGCATCTGGTTGACCACCTTCGCTGCGCCCGCGGGGACCCCCGTGGTTCGTTCGCCATCTGCGTGCCGCAGGAGGTGGAGGATGACTTCGGCGTCCACCGTGTGGACCCATGGTCTGTGGGCACCGTATTGTAGGGGGAGGGAGGCGGCCAACCCCTCCCCGTCGGGCACCGTGCCCGAGATGGCCACCGCCCACGTGCGGGTGAGGTCGGCGGCGAGAGCGATGCTGGTGGCGTGTTTGCAGGGTCCGCCCCCGGACGCGTCAGAGGAGGTGTGTCCCCAGGCCTCCGGGATTCAGTAGTATCCGGTGGGGCTGAGCCACCCCGCGTTGAGGTCGGCGGAGTGCCACCGGACGTCAGGGTGGCTGGGGGTCAGTTGGTCCACGCTCAGCGCCCTGGTGTCGCCTGGGCTGATCGCCGGGTGGTCGTGCAGCCGGATCTCCGCTCCGGCGACCGTGCTTGCCCAGGACCGTAGCGCCGTCACATGTTCCTTGAGCCACTCCGGGCCCCCGCGCTGGTGCACCACCAGGTGTCCCGTGTCCTCCGGCTGGTCCTCCAGCGCGTGTACCGCCATGTGTGGGTCGTGCGGCACCCCCGTAGCCACCAGTAGGGCGGTGCCACGGGGGAGCCCACGGGGTTCGGGCTGGCCTGCCCCCACTTGCACTATTACCCACTCGGCTCGGAGCTGCGCTTGCCCCGTCGCTTGGGTGCATTGGTCGTCCGTGGTCACCAACCACAACGATGTCGGCGCGTGGGGCCGGGGGCGCAAGGGCTCGGGCCACGCCACGTCCGCGTTAGGCTCTTGGTGCTCGCTTTCCGCGAGTACGTCGCGGAGGATGTACATGAGGGCTGCTGGCGGGTGGTACGCCGCCCCCCGCGTGGGGGGGGATAGGCCGTCCCGGCGGCGGTAGCCCCCGACGTGGAGGTGCAGGCCGTCGGGGGTCACCCGTGGGCCGGTGTGGGCGTCCTGCTTAGCCCTCGTGGGGTGGACGAGTCTCAGGCGGGGGTCCGGTGTGCCGGTGGTGTGGAAGAGGTGGGCCAGGGCGTCGCGCCACCCGGGGTAGTTGGTGGGCTCCTGCTCACGGCGGCAATAGTGGAGGTGTTCATCGGCGCATTGGTTGAGGCACTCCCGCACCGCCGTCGGCCACGGATCGTCGTTGTCGGGGAAGGGGTGGCGTGCCCCGTGGTGCCCATGCCACGGCGTTGTGTGTGGCACCTTCAGGCGGCACGTGTCGCGGTGTCGCAGCTTGGCGGTGCGCAGCGTGACGATGTTGCCCGGCGGGGACTGTAGTTGGACATGGGCCGCCCTGGGGCACGCGATGGGGTTGTACATCCCCACTCCCAGGGCGGCCAGGGCCCGGGGTATGCGGTGGACCCAGTCGCCTCCCGCCAGGGTCGCGAACTCCGGGACGGGGTAGTGCACCTCGGGACATATTCTGTGCGCGCCGGCTATCTCCCAGAACATCTTGGTGACCTCGGCGCGCACGGAGGTTGCGCAGTGGTAGACGAGTGTACCCACGAGGGCCACCGCTGCCTGCTGGCACCGCGTGGGCACCCGTGTGAGCCCCAGGGTCCGGTCATCCTGCAGGCTGTCCCGCGAGGCGTCGAAGGCGTACCGCCCCCTGTCCTTCGCGACCTGGACCGTGATGTGGTCCAGGTGGCGTGCAGTGTCGGAGTCGTCGGCGATGAAAGGGGCGACGTACTGCCTCACCCCCCCGAGGATCGCCAGGATGACGTCCTGCACCACTTTCGGTGGCGCGAGGGTGTTAAGGCACCAGTGGTGCACCGCCGCCAGGCGTAGCTGGTGCTTGCGCTGCAGGGAGAACTCCCCGTCCGGCTGCAGCTGGAGTCCCAGGTAGGGGACGGAGTCCGCCGCTGGTACCCAGTGCCACGGGTTTTCCAGGTGGGGGCAGAGGCGCAGCTGCAGGCCCGGGACCCCCTCCGTGGTGGCCATGGCGCACTTGCGGGGGTTGAGCTCCATGCCCATCATCCCCAGGTACGCGGCCACCGCCTCCACGCCCTCGACGAAGTGCTGCAGCGTGTGGGCCACCACCAGCAGGTCGTCGATATAGGCCTGGATGAGGCCGTGCTCGGCCCCTCCCGGCGGGCGCAGGCGGTGCCCCTGTGCCCTGAGCAGGGGCTCCAGGAGGAGCGCGTACAGCAGGGGGCTCTCGGGGTTGCCCTGCCGGACGCCGTGTAGCATGTAGACGGGCTGCGTTAGCCCGTGTGCTGTGACGATGCGCAGCCTGGCGCACGTGTGGAGGAAGAGCAGGAGGGCGATGACGTCCGGCGGCACGGGGAGGTGGCGCAGGATGAGGTGGAGGGCGCCGTGTGGGGCGGTGTCGAAGGCCTTGCGGGCGTCAAAGGAGAAGACGTAGTTGGGCCTTCCCCGCAGGAGCTGCCGCTGCGCCATGAACAGCGGGGGGCCTGTGTTGGAGCCAGGGAGGGCCCCCTGCTGCCAGTCGCTGACCACTCCGTGCCGTGTGAGGACTTCCGTGATGCGCTGGGTGAGGGGGCCGCTGAGCAGCTTCATGTCCAGCTGGCCCAGGGCTATGGGCCTGTAGTCGTCCAGTCTGGCAGAGCCCGGTACCTTGGCGCTGAGCCAGATGTGCGCGTCCCTCCAGTGCATCGGCGGCGGGGCGCCGCAGAGGATGGCCCGGTAGAAATGGACCAGGAGCCACTGTACGGGTGCTGGGAGGGCCTTGATGAAACGGGCCTCCACGTGGTTAGGACCTGGGGCCTTGCCATCGGCCTTGTCCAGGGCGGACTTCAGGTCCTGCATGGAGTACTGCTGGACCTGTGTCCAGGCCCCCTCAGGGACCCGGGGGACGTGGCGGCCGAGGACTGCCTGGAAGCCCGGGAGGTCCACCGGGCGTTTGTCATACAGTTCTCGCCAGAAGGCGCGAACTGCGAACATCACGTCGTGGGCCTCCGTGAGGAGCGTTTTGGTGTTGGGAACCCGCACGTTCCAGAGGCCTGACGGGCCTGGGGCCTCTACCTCTATGGCTCCCCGCACGGCTTTCCATCGCTGGGCGATGTCGGGGGCCTGGCGGCGCCAGAAGTCCTTGATGGCGCGCTTGCGGTCTGCCGCCAGGAGGGCGCGGAGCTGGCGTATGTCCTCCTCGAGGGCAGCTGCTTGCCTCTCCAGCTCCTCCTGCAGCTGGCCCTGCGTGGTCGAGCGGAACCCGGGCGACACACCCTGCAGCTCCTCCGTGAGCCGGAGCGCCGCCTCGGACCGGATGCCATGCCTGGCCGCGTCCGCCTGGTACGCTGCTGGCGCTCGCGCTGCCAGGGTGTCATAGCGGAGGACCGCTGCCTGGAGCTGCTTTCCGCTCTCCGGGAGGTCCCCCTCCGCCGGGTCCGTCCCCGCCGGAGACGGCTGCCGGCGTCCCACCACGCGCGCCAGAGCGTCATGCGTCGCGTGGAGGTGTTCGAACACCTTGTCCACCGCGGCCGCGGGCATGGACCCGTGGTCGTGCTGCTCTGCGGGACCCAACCAGGGCGCCAGGGAGGGTTCATCCTGCGCGGCGGTGACCGCCGCCCACAGGCAGTGTTGGACGGGCGCGGCCTCGGCGTCATATGGGAGGAGGCGGCCCTCCGTGTGGCTGTAGGGGGTGGGCATTGCCGCGCGCCCCGCTGCGCTGAGGAGACCCGGCAGGGCCAGGCGGACCGGGAGGTGGTCCGAGCCGACCACCTGGGGGTGTGCCATGCCGCGAGCCCAAACGCTTTCCCGCAGGGACCACGGCAGGAGGGGCTCGTTGACCAGGAAGGTGTCCACCCTGTGCCGGGACGGGTGGAGCGTGGGGGTCATGTCCTCCTCGCCGCCTGCCGCGGCCCTTCGGAAACCGCAGGCCTCCCAGCCCGCTCGGAAATGCTCCGTGGCCGGGTTGGCGGGGACATCCATGTAGATGTTGGTGTCGCCGGCGATGACCACCGGGTGCCTCCCGCCGAGGCTGCGTGCCGTGGCATACATTTGTATGTCGGCCCAGAACGCCGCCCGTCCCGCCCACGGGGAGCAGCCTGCATGCGGCCCGTGGACGTTGATGAGGGTGAGGCCTCCCCCGTCCGTGCGGATCTCCAGGGCCGCGGCCTTCCCGGGGACAATTTCCGTGAAGCTGAGCACCTCGTGCTCCGCCGCGTACTTGCTGCTGACCGCGGTGAGGAGGCCCCCCCTTCTCGAGGTGGAGGTGGCTCCCGTCTCCGCCAGCCGGCTGCTGAAGAAGGCGGTGTACCCCTTGTCCCGGAGCGCCGCGGCCACGTGCATCTCCTGCGCCCTGGTGGCGATCCCCGTTTCCTGGAGCATGATGGCAAAGCCCCCCTCCTGGGGCAGCATGCCGGTGATGAGGTGCTCCTTGTTGGTGCAGGCCGCCGGCCCCCGGCGCCGCCGGAGTGTGTCCCGGAGGGACCGGTCTGGCGGCACGAGGCCGTTGCGCAGGTTCCACGAGAGGAGCCACAGGGCGTCGCCCGTCATGTCCTCCTGGAGTCAGCTATCCCGCATCGGCATCGCCGCCGGGTTCGCCGGCGCAGCCAGGGCATCTGGGTGCGCCGCATCCGCTGAGCCCGTTCCCAGCGGGGCCCACAGGGGGGCCCGGGGGACCGGGGGAGCCAGGGGGGCCAGGGGGGCCAGCCCCGCGGGGATGGACATGGACCCTGGTGGGGCCGCACCGCCGGCCCCCGGGGCCGCTCCGGGTGCCTCCTCATCTCCATCTGCGTGGTCGGCCGCCTGGGGCGGGGGGCGCCGGGTGTACGGGGCGTGCCATGGGGACCTCCGTGCTCTCCCCTGCAGGATGTTGGTGGCCGCCTCCTTGTCGTCCGCCGGGGCCGCAGCGTGCACCGCGTGCCACGCCAGGTGTTCCAGTATTGCCCCGCTGGTGTAGTACTTGTCCGCACACAGGGGGCATTTCGTCGGCTCCGTGGCCCCTCGCGCCGGGGGGAGCGGCACCGACTTCCGAATGGCGCCCTCCGCCGCTGGTTCGAAGGGCAGGTTGGCCAGCGGCACCGTGTGTGGTGCCAGTGTGCGGCCCGGGGCCGCCGCATCGAGGGCTCGCGTCGCAGGCGCGGGCCTGAGACCTCGGATGGCATCGCGCTGCGCGTCCGCTTGCAGCCACGTTTGCCAGTGCGTGGAGCCGATTTGGCGGTCGGGCTTGCCCCTCCATCGCAGGTCGTGGGAGGCCTGTAGCCAGTGGTACACCGCGGTCGGGACCGCCAGCTGGAGCTTCAGGTCGGCGGGGTGCGCCGCTGCCGGCCACACTCCCGGCCTCGCCGCCCGGGCGTTGTCCTTCAGCCTGACCTGGAGCAGGAGGGCGTGGTGTTCGCCCTCCCGCAGCGCCTTGATGATCATGCGGGTGCAGTCTGCCACGCGGATCACGGCTTCGGGCCCCGGCAGGCGTTCGGGGTCGCAGACGACGATGTGCGCGTCCGCCGGACTGAACATGCAGACCACCCACTGCGGGTTCTGCTGTACCCGTTGGGCCACCGCCAGGGTAGCTGCTGGGCGGGCGTGCGTGATTGGCCCCGCGTGGAGGTCCGGGACGTCCCTGGCCCTGATGGCGTCTCCCTGCCACGCGGCCCGTAGATGCTCCTCCTGGTCGGGGCTCCACACCAGTGTGGGGGGGTTGACCCACCCCGGTTCCTGCCTCTTGTTGGGGGCGCTGACAGTGTGTAGCAGGACCGCCAGCGGCCAGGGGTCCGCCGACACATAGTAGGCCTGGGTGGGCCCCTGCTGCCAGTCGACGTGGGCCAGGGGCGGGAAAGCCCCTTGCCTGGCGGTGCTGTGCCAGACCGTCCATCGGCCTCCGGCCAGGACGTGCGACCGGTACCCTCCGGCGTGGCCGTGTATGATGACCTGGTAGCCTGCCGTCTGCAGTACCAGTGCCTCCCCCTGCTTAGGCCCGGGCGGGGGTGTGCCATCGCCCGCACCCCAGACGCGGGTGCGCCCGCGGAGTGTGGCATGCCACGGGTCTGGTGCATCGCGCTGAGGCCCTTGTATGCATCCCGCAATCTGCGCCGGGACGTGGTGGTGGACGAAGCTCTCCCCGCCGTCTGCTAGCAACGCCGCCGCGACGACGTATAGTTGCTCCGCCGTGAGGGGTGCCGTCGGCGCGTGCGTCGCGGCCAGCCGACGGGGCCGCGTGTTGCGGCAGGGGACGTGGGGCAGCAGTTGCGCCGGCCACGCCGCCACGGGACCCATGGTGACGGCCGCGACCGCGGACGCCAGCGCCGTGCGGTCCGTGGGTCTGTACTGCCGGAGCCCCGTGGCATCTGGGGCGAGGTGCCTGCAGGCTGCCATCCAGGCCACCGCTCCGCAGTTCGTGCAGTCCGGTTCGGCACCACCCGCGCCGTCGCTTCCCCTTAGCTGTCCCGTGGTGGCGGTGTCGAGCGGGGGGCCCCGCTGTAGCGCCTCCGGGTCCTGCCCCGGCGGGAGGGCGGGCGGGACTGGCTGCGGGTAGTTTTGCGCGCCTCGGCGCTCCGGGTGCGTGTGGTACGGGTTTTGCCGGCGGTGTTCCGGGGCTGCCCGTGGTTGGAAGAGGAGTTGGTGCAGGTACCAGTGGCCCTCCGCGGTGGACGTGTTGCGGAGCGTTAGCCACTGTTCCACCACGCCTCCTGGGTGCGCGGCCTCGACGCGGCGCTGCAACCCCAGGCGGCCTAGGCGGTTGGACGTGCCCGCGGGTGGGATGTGGGCTTGCGGGTAGAGCACCCGCAGCGGCTCCAGCGCCAGATCTAGCACTTCGTCGTTGAGCTGCTTCGTGAGGGCCGACGCACTGTGTAGGGCGTGGAGGACCCCGGGTGTGGGGGCCGTGAGCTGTTCGAGCACCGGTCCCGGCGGGTACCGCGCACCCGGGTTCGTTAGCCACTCCCTGGTGTGGCTCAGTACGGCCCTCCACACGTCCCTTGTAAAGGCGTGCTGGGGGGCCAAAGAGGGGACCATCCGTAGGAGGCGGTGGCACGCCGGCGGCGATCGCATGGGCTGTGGGGCGGCCGCCGTGATCCACCTGCACGCCGTTCCGGGCACGATCGCCCCCCATTCCACGGTCCCCATGCCCTCGGCGTGGATCAGCGCCTGGCCCTGGACCAGGGGGAAATAGGGGCTCGAGCCCCCCTTTCCTTCCTTCCACCGTACCCAGGCGGCCCCCGCCTGCAGGCTGCGGAGCAGGGCCACGCCGGGGAGGAGCGGCTGCGGGAAAGCCCCCTTGACGGCCTGGGTGGCGTGGGCCAAGGTGCCCATGGGCAAGTACCACAATGGGAGGGTCCAGGGGCCCGGCAGCGGTTGCGCCGCCCCTGCGTCCCATCTCCACTCGGAGTCTGGCGGGGTGGCCGGGACCGTGCCCGTCTGCAGGAAGTGGCGTGCCTTCTTGTCGGGGTGCCGTTGGAGGGTTGCCGCGAGGCTGAGCCCCTCTGCCGCTGGTGCCACCAGGAGGCCGCCCCGGGGCCTGCGCCAGGGGTAATCCTGGTCGGCCGGCCAGGTGTGGAGGTCCCGGGCGATGTCCTCCGCGGTCCCTGTTGGGGCGTCCTCTGGTGCTAGGTGCCACATGACGGCGAGCACCGCCCACGTGGAAAAGGGCCACGCCCGCGGGGGGGTGTACACCTGAATGGTCCACTGTGGGCACGCCCGCCGCACGCGGGACGCGTGGAGCACCCCTCGGACCATGTCCGCCGCCAGGACCAGCACCATTCCCGAGGGTTCCACAATGATCCCCTCTGCGGGTCCGCCGTGGCGGCCCCGGGTGTGCAAGGCCACTGCCGCCTGTCCCGCGTGGGTGACTCGGTCGACGGCCTCCTGGATGTTCACGCTGCCGCGCGCGGTCTCATCCAGGATCCAGCCCTGCGCCACCCCGTAGCGTAGGGCGGCGCGTGCGGCCGCGGGTTTCACCTCGGGCAACGCTCCGTCATCGGGGCCGGGCTGGGGGTGCTGTTTGGGGCACCAGCCTTCGCCGGTGCAGTGACCCCGTTTCCACGCGGGGCAGATCGCGGGTACGCTACCCGCCGGCGGCGCGGGTTCCGCGGGCGCGCCTCCCGTGGGGGGCTCCGGCAATGCCTCCAGGTCGGAGTCCCTGCCCGCGTCCCCTTGTGGGGGGTCTCCTTCGCCGTCTCTGAGTCCCAGCGCCCTGATGACCTCGTGTGCTTCGTCCAGCGTCGGAGATCGGGGGCGTGTCTTGCGTGGTGCCGCGGGTTCCGCCATTGCTGTGTCGCTGTGTCTAAGAGCAGGGGGTGGGGTGCGGATGTCCCGTGGCTGGTGCGTTGGTGCGCTGGTGCGTTGCTCGGTGTGGGGGTGGTGGATGGGCATCCCCGGGGGGGCGCTTTCCAGCGTTGCGAGGGGCGTCCGGTGTTAGGCGCTGTCCCTCTCCTGGTCGCCCGTCCTCCGGAGCGGGCAGCCAGGGTTCCGCGACCCGTGTGTCCCGGGTGCGGTCGATGCGGGCGTGTGGGCCCAGCACCGGCCCCACAGCGTGCGCCCTTGCGGGCCGGCGTTGCTCGCTGTGGGGGTGGCGGAAGGGCGTCCCCGGGGGGGGTGCCTTCCACCGTTGTGAGGGGCGCCTGGTGTCAGGCGCTGTCCCTCCCCTGGCCGCCCGTCCTCTGGAGCGGGCAGCGAGGGTTCCACGAACCGTGTGTCCTGGGTGCGGTCGGTGCGGGCGTGTGGACCCAGCACCGGCCGCACAGCGCGTGCGCCCTTGCGGGCCGGCGTTGCTCGCTGTGGGGGTGGCGGAAGGGCGTCCCCGGGGGGGTGTCTTCCACTGTTGTGAGGGGCGCCCGGTGTCAGGCGCTGTCCCTCCCCTGGCCGTCCGTCCTCTGGAGCGGGCAGTCAGGGTTCCGCGTCCCGTGTGTCCCGGGTGCGGTCGGTGCGGGCGTGGGGACCGAGCACTGGCCCCGCAGCGCGCGCCCTTGCGGGCCGGCGTTGCTCTCCTTGGGGGTGGCGGAAGGGCGTCCCCGGGGGGGGGTGCCTTCCATCATTGTGAGGGGCGCCTGGTGTCAGGCGCTGTCCCTCCCCCAGCCGCCCGTCCTCTGGAGCGGGCAGCCAGGGTTCCGCGTCCCGTGTGTCCCGGGTGCGGTCGGTGCGGGCGTGGGGACCCAGCACCGGCCCCACGGCGTGCGCCCTTGCGGGCAAGCGTCGCTCGCTGTGACCCTGGCGGAAGGGCGTTCCCGGGGGGTGCCTTCCACCGTTTTGAGGGGCGCCTGGTGTCAGGCGCTGTCCCTCCCCCGGCCGCCCGTCCTCTGGAGCGGGCAGCCGGGGTTCCGTGTCCCGTGTGTCCCGGGTGCGGTCGGTTCGGGCGTGGGGACCCAGCAACGGCCCCACAGCGTGCGCCCTTGCGGGCCAGCGTTGCTCGCTGTGGGAATGGCGGAAGGGCGTCCCCGGGGGGGGTGCTTTCCACCGTTGTGAGGGGCGCCCGGTGTCATTCGCTGTCCCTCCCCCGGCCGCCCGTCCTCTGGAGCGGGCAGCCAGGGTTCCGCGACCCGTGTGTCCCGGGTGCGGTCGATGCGTGCGTGGGGACCCAGCACCGGCCCCACAGCGTGCGCCCTTGCGGGCCGGCGTTGCCCGCTGTGGGGGTGGCAGAAGAGCGTCCCCGGGGGGGTCGCCTTCCACCATTGTGGGGGGCGCCTGGTGTCAGGCGCTGTCCCTCCCCCGGCCATCCATCCCCTGGAGCGGGCAGCCGGGGTTCCGCGTCCCGGGTGTCCCGGGTGCGGTCGGTGCGGGCGTGGGGACCCAGCACTGGTCCCACAGCGTGCGCCCTTGCGGGCCGGCGTTGCTCGCCGTGGGGGTGGCGGAGGGGCGTCCCCGGGGGGGGTGCTTTCCACCGTTGTGAGGGGCGCCCGGTGTCAGGCGCTGTCCCTCCCCTGTCCGCCTGTCCTCTGGAGCGGGCAGCCAGGGTTCCGCGTCCCGTGTGTCCCGGGTGCGGTCGGTGCGGGCGTGGGGACTCGGCACCGGCCCTACAGCGTGCGCCCTTGCGGGCCGGCGTTGCCCGCTGTGGGGGTGGCGGAAGAACGTCCTCGGGGGGGTCGCCTTCCACCATCGTGAGGGGCGCCTGGTGTCAGGCGCTGTCCCTCCCCCGCCCATCCGTCCTCTGGAGCGGGCAGCCAGGGTTCCGCGTCCCGGGTGTCCCGGGTGCGGTCGGTGCGGGCGTGGGGACCCAGCACCGGTCCCACAGCGCGTGCGCCCTTGCGGGCCGGCGTTGCTCGCCGTGGGGGTAGCGGAAGGGCGTCCCCGGGGGGGGTGCTTTCCACCGTTGTGAGGGGCGCCCGGTGTCAGGCGCTGTCCCTCCCCTGGCCGCCCGTCCTCTGGAGCGGGCAGCCAGGGTTCCGCGTCCCGTGTGTCCCGGGTGCGGTCGATGCGGGCGTGGGGACCCATCAGCGGTCCCACAGCGTGCGCCCTTGCGGGCTGGCGTTGCTCGCTGTGAGAGTGGCGGAAGGGCGTCCCCGGGGGGGGTGCTTTCCACCGTTGCGAGGGGCGCCTGGTGTCGGGCGCTGTCCCTCCCCTGGCCGCCCGTCCTCTTGAGCGGGCAGCCAGGGTTCCGCGTCCCGTGCGTCCCGGGTGCGGTTGGTGCGGGTGTGGGGTTCCAGCACCGGCCCCGCAGCGTGGGCCCTTGCGGGCCGGCGTTGCTCGCTGCGGGGGTGGCGGAGGGGCGTCCTCGGGGGGGGGTGCTTTCCACCGTTGTGAGGGCCGCCCGGTGTCAGGCGCTGTCCCTCCCCTGGCCGCCCGTCCTCTGGAGCGGGCAGCCAGGGTTCCGCGTCCCGCGTGTCCCGGGTGCGGTCAGTGCGGGCGTGGGGACTCAGCACCGGCCCCACAGCGTGCGCCCTTGCGGGCCGGCGTTGCTCGCTGTGGGTGTGGTGGAAGGGCGTCCCCGGGTGGGGTGCCTTCCACCGTTATGGAGGGCGCCTGGTGTCAGGCGCTGTCCCTCCCTCGGCCGCCCGTCCTCTGGAGCGGGCAGCCAGGGTTCCGCGTCCCGTGTGTCCCGGGCGCGGTCGGTGCGGGAGTGGGGACCCATCACCGGTCCCACAGCGTGCGCCCTTGCGGGCTGGCGTTGCTCGCTGTGAGAGTGGCGGAAGGGCGTCCCCGGGGGGGGTGCTTTCCACCGTTGTGAGGGGCGCCTGGTGTCAGGCGCTGTCCCTCCCCCGGCCGCCCGTCCTCAGGAGCGGGCAGCCAGGGTTCCGCGACCCGTGTGTCCCGGGCGCGGTCAATGCGGGCGTGTGGACCCAGCACCGGCCCCACAGCGTGCGCCCTTGCGGGCCAGCGTTGCTCGCTGTGGGGGTGGCGGAAGGGCGTCCCTGGGGGGGGTGCCTTCCACCGTGTTGTGAGGGGCGCCTGGTGTCAGGCGCTGTCCCTCCCCCGACCGCCCGTCCTCTGGAGCGGGCAGCCAGGGTTCTGCAACCCGTGTGTCCCGGGTGCGGTCGATGCGGGCGTGTGGACCCAGCACTGGCCCCACAGCGTGCGCCCTTGCGGGCTGGCGTTGCTCGCTCTGGGGTTGGCAGAAGGGCGTCCCCGGGGGGGGTGCCTTCCACCGTTGTGAGGGGCGCCTGGTGTCAGGCGCTGTCCCTCCCCCGGCCGCCCGTCCTCTGGAGCGGGCAGCCAGGGTTCCGCGACCCGTGTGTCCCGGGTGCAGTTGATTCGGGCGTGTGAACCCAGCACTGGCCCCGCAGCGTGCGCCCTTGCGGGCCGGCGTTGCTCGCTGTGGGGGTGGCGGAAGGGCGTCCCCGGGGGGGGTGCCTTCCACCGTTGTGAGGGGCGCCTGGTGTCAGGCTCTGTCCCTCCCCCGGCCGCTCGTCCTCTGGAGCGGGCAGCCAGGGTTCCGCGACGCGTGTGTCCGGGTTGCGGTCGATGCGGGCGTGCGGACCCAGCACTGGCCCCACAGCGTGCGCCCTTGCGGGCCAGCGTTGCTCGCTGTGGGGGTGGCGGGAGGGCGTCCCCGGGGGGGTGCCTTCCACCGTTATGGAGGGCGCCTGGTGTCAGGCGCTGTCCCTCCCCCGGCCGCCTGTCCTCTGGAGCAGGCAGCCAGGGTTCCGCGTCCCGTGTGTCCCGGGTGCGGTCGATGCGGGCATGTGGACCCAGCACTGGCCCCACAGCGTGCGCCCTTGCGGGCCGGCGTTGCTCGCTGTGGGGGTGGCGGAAGGGCGTCCCCGGGTGGGGTGCCTTCCAGCGTTGTGAGGGGCGCCTGGTGTCAGGCGCTGTCCCTCCCCCGGCCGCCCGTCCTCTGGAGCAGGCAGCCAGGGTTCCGCGACCCGTGTGTCCCGGGTGCAGTCGATGCGGGCGTGTGAACCCAGCACTGGCCCCGCAGCGTGCGCCCTTGCGGGCCGGCGTTGCTCGCTGTGGGGGTGGCGGAAGGGCGTCCCCGGGGGGGGTGCCTTCCACCGTTGTGAGGGGCGCCTGGTGTCAGGCGCTGTCCCTCCCCCGACCGCCCGTCCTCTGGAGCGGGCAGCCAGGGTTCCGCAACCCGTGTGTCCCGGGTGCGGTCGATGCGGGCGTGTGAACCCAGCACCGGCCCCACAGCGTGCGCCCTTGCGGGCCGGCGTTGCTCGCTGTGGGGGTGGCGGAAGGGCGTCCCCGGGGGGTCGCCTTCCACCGTTATGGAGGGCGCCTGGTGTCAGGCGCTGTCCCTCCCCCGGCCGCCCGTCCTCTGGAGCGGGCAGCCAGGGTTCCGCGTCCCGTGTGTCCCGGGTGCGGTCGATGCGGGCATGTGGACCCAGCACTGACCCCACAGCGTGCGCCCTTGCGGGCTGGCGTTGCTCGCTGTGGGGGTGGCGGAAGGGCGTCCCCGGGTGGGGTGCCTTCCACCGTTGTAAGGGGCGCCTGGTGTCAGGCGCTGTCCCTCCCCCGGCCGCCCGTCCTCTGGAGCAGGCAGCCAGGGTTCCGCGACCCGTGTGTCCCGGGTGCGGTCGATGCGGGCGTGTGGACCCAGCACCGGCCCCACAGCGTGCGCCCTTGCGGGCCGGCGTTGCTCGCTGTGGGGGTGGCGGAAGGGCGTCCCCGGGGGGGGTGCCTTCCACCGTTGTGAGGGGCGCCTGGTGTCAGGCGCTGTCCCTCCCCCGGCCGCCCGTCCTCTGGAGCAGGCAGCCAGGGTTCCGCGACCCGTGTGTCCCGGGTGCGGTCGATGCGGGCGTGTGGACCCAGCACCGGCCCCACAGCGTGCGCCCTTGCGGGCCGGCGTTGCTCGCTGTGGGGGTGGCGGAAGGGCGTCCCCGGGGGGGGTGCCTTCCACCATTGTGAGGGGCGCCTGGGGTCAGGCGCTGTCCCTCTCCCGGCTGCCCGCCCACTGCTGGGCGGGTTGCCGGGGTTCGTTGGGTGTGTGCGGTGTGTGTGGTGTCTGTGCCGTGCGTGTCGTGGTGCGTGGTGCTCTTCCCTTGGTCCTCCTGTGCTCCCCTCTCCGGTGTCTCGGTGTGGTGTTGTGCTCGCCGTGTGCCCGTCGTGTCCCCTCCCCTGTGCGCGCCCCTTGCTCGTCCGCTGGCCACCCCTTGTCCCTTTCGCGGCTTCGTTGCTCTATACCCTTTCCTCTACCTTTCTCCCTGACTTGCACTTTTTCCCTGCCTCCGCTTTGTTGTGTGTCTCTGTCTTTTTCCTTGTCGGCCCGGGCTTCCTCCTTTGAACCTGCGTAGAGAGAGGAGAGGGCGTAAACGGGCGTGCGGCGGCGGCGGTTTTGTCGCGACACGGCACCTCGAGGTGGCTGGTACGTCATGCGACATGCGTGTGCGACCGGCGTCTGCGTAGGTTTATTGTCCCACTTGCTCCCGTCTTGTCTCCACACCCCTTTGGCCGCTACCTTTGCTCGTTGCCCGTTCCGCGCGCGCGGCGTGACATGCAACATACCTGTTTCTTTCTCCACTATCTTAACGTGTCCTAGGTCTCCCGCCTTGCCGGGCGTTCGCTAATGTGATACGACGGCACGACGCAATACTTGCCTAAGCGTCTAAGACAACCCTACTTTGACGCCCGGACGACGCAAACACGAGCATACGCTTCTCCTTGAAACCTTTTGTCCCCTAGCATGCAATGGGTTGTTGCACTTCACAGGGTTGCGTAATCGTAATATGCAAAATGAGTCTCGCACATGCAAAATTGCTCGCTGTATGTAATGTTGTGTCAAAATTTAGCAGTCAATAGCCGGAAATGTCCGGATCGATCTGCACTACAGCTGAGCTGCACAAAAACAGCAGAACAACAATATTAAAATGACTTTCAGCAGGCATCTTTAGATTCAACCACAGCATTGTAATGTTCTGACACATCCACACTTTTGTGCCAAGGAATCAAATGTATTCAAGCAATGGATTTTGCAAAAATTCATGTTTGAACAACAAATTTTTGGCACCGCGGCCGTTTCAGATCCAGTGCGGTAGCGTAAATGCGGTTTTGGCCGCAGAATGCCCCACAAAATCATAGGTGAAGCAGTTCCCCCCCAAGCTCTTCCTGCCGGGGCGGGCGCGGCACGTCCGCCCCCCGGCGCCCGAGCGCTCGCCGCCGGGCGTCACGCTGCCGCAGCTGCAAAGACAGCGGGACGCCCGGCACGTGATCCAGGAAGGCGGGGAGGGCGCGCAGGCAGAGCTGCGTGCCAGCCACGGGAGCGCGGAGCGGGGGGCAGGAGGCGACAGGGGAAGTGCCCAGGAGCACGCGCAAGGAGCAGGCCACGGCACGCGCCGCAGGGAGCAAGGGCGCAGCAGCGGGGGGGGGCAGAGCGCAGGCAGCGGACGGCGCAACTCAGGGCAGGGGGCCGGGAAGGGACCAGGGCACGGGAAGGGCGCGCAGGGGCGCGGGCAGGGAGCCCAGGAGCAAGGGGCGGGGCGAGGGGCGTTGGGCGAGCGGGCGGGCCAGGGCGTTGGGGACGGGGGGCGGGACCCGCGGCACGGGCAGGGGGCCGGAAAGGGGCCCAAGGGCAAGGGCAAGGGCGCCGCGAACCCCAAGGGACAGGCAGGACGGGGCATTAGAGCCCGGGGGGGAGGGCGGGCCGAAGGGAGGGGGGCGGGGAGCGCGGCGCCCCCGCAGCCGGACGTGCAGCTGGTGAGGTGCATCCCCTCTGGCATCCAACAGATGCCGGCGCACCACACCCACCACCACCACCACATCAACCACCACCTCTACAACATCGACCCTGACGCCGGCGAGCTCGTCCCCCCCCAACCCCCACGACCCCAGCACCAGCCAGCCCCCCCCGCGCCGAGAGCGGAGCCGGCGCGGATGGCCTCGGCGGAGGGGGGGCGCGGCGTGGCATCAGCGCCGCAGGCACAGGGGCAGCGAGGGGAGCCGGCGCGAGGGGCAGAGGGGGCCCGGCCCTGGGACCGGGACTGGGGCGCGGTCCCGGACCCTCTGGGGGGGGAGGTCCTCCCCCTGGTGGGGGAGGTGTACGGGTGGTTGTGCTGGGCCAACCAGGGGACCACCAGGGGGTTGAGGGACGGGCCCTTTGATGCCGTGCTCCTCCGGAGAGACGGAGGAAAACGAGAGGTACCCCCGGGGGGGTGGGCAGCCCCGGAGGACCATGAGAGGGTCCTCAGGTCAGTGATCCGGGCGGCGTGGCCCGACAGGGAGCCGACGTGGCCGGCCTTCCTGGAAGGGGGAGCGGTGCTCCGCATCACGGATGCGGACGCCAACAACTGGCTCCGCCGGGCCTTGCGCAGCGCCCTTGCCCACTGGCGCTACCGCGGGCGCAACCCGCCGCCGCCACAGCCCCAGCCCCGAAGAGCCCCGAAGAAACGGCGGCCCCGCAGCCCCCCCGAAGAGGCCGCTGCACCCGGGGTGCGGGGGCACCACGGCCGAGGCAGGCGCCCACACGGCCTGCCTGCTGCCGGCCGACGGCGGACCGGCGGCGCCCACGACCGCGCAAACGGAGCGGCCTTATCAGAGGCCGGCCCGGGGAAGACAGGGGCGCGAACCAGGGCGGGGGGGTTCTCCCCCCCTCCCCCCCCCCCCTACCTCCGCCGCACTGACCCGTCGGCGGCCGACCAGACCGCGCCCAACGCCTGCGGCCGCCCGGCAACCCCCACGGCGCGAGTATACCCCGGGGGGGCACGCCGGGGACAACAGAAGGCAGGCCGACGCCCGACGGGGCGGGGGGGCGGCCCCCCCACCCCCCCCCCCCGCACCCCCCCCCGGCTTGGGAGCCACAGGAGCGGCCCTCCGCCCCCCCGGAGCCGAGGGGACGCCCCCCCCCCAGAAGGGACTGCGACGCGGGGGGGGGGGATGCTGCTGGACCTGCTCCGGCGGGGGTCGCGGCCGCAGGGCAGGCCCACACCAGCGTGCCGGAGCAACGCGCGCACCAGAACAGTATGGGGGCCGCGCCCCACATGACCCTCCCGTGACCACAGCCCACTCAGGGAGGGCAGAGGGGGGGTTCAGGTCTGCAGGGGCCCCCGAAGGAGCGGTCCACGGGCCGCCCCTCACCCCTCCCCACCCCGGGGCGGCACCGCGACCCCGACCACACTTGCACGCCGGAGGGGAGTGCGCCGACGACGCGAGGGGGGCCAGGATGGAGTACCGCAGGCCGCCGCCCAGAAGGGGGGCAGGGAGGCCGCGGCGCGACCCCCCCCCCCCCAACCCCCCCACGGGCCCGCAAGCCGCGGGGGCCCCGGCCTCCACCCCCCGGGGCAGGGGGGGTTGGTCCCCCCCCCCGCCCTAGAGAGGAGCCGGAGCGCGACGCGCCCCCCCGCCCCAGCCGCCAGCTCCCACAGGGGTCGCGGAGAACAAGCGAGCCCGCGCCAACGCGCCAGGACGCCGCACTGATGGCGCCCAGAGAAGGCAGGCGAGCACGAACCGAAGTGGTATGGGGGGCCACGCCCCCCATGGACAGAACAACGCCAGTGACACCCGCATTGTTGCCTGCCCAGGGAAGGCAGAGGGACGGAACGAGGCAGAGCGACCCCCCGCCCTACAGGCCCCCCCCCGGCCGCACAAACGGGGGGTCTGGCGCACGCCCCCCCCCCCCCCCAGCCCGCCCCCCGGCACACGAATGCCACGGACCCGCCCCGTGGCGCGCAGCCCCCACAGGGCGTGCAGGCCGGGGGGACAGAGAAGGGCCCCCACACCCGCACGCCCGCGCCCACAACACGTGGATAGCGGACCCCAACAGCCCGCCCAGTGGACGGGCAGTCGGGGGAGGGGGAGCGCCTGACCCCAGACGCCCCTCGCAACAGTAGAAGGCACCCCCCCCGGGGGGCGCCCTACCACCACCCCCGCAACCCCAAGCCAAGTAGGGGGGAACCAGGACCGGACCGCCCCCCCCCAAGCACGCCAGACAGAGCAAGGGACCGGGGCAGGACACGCGGAGGGGCACGGACCACCTGGAACGGCCCTACCAGCGCCCAGTGCCGGGACTGCGCGAGGTGCGCACGCCACACCACCCAGGAGGGGGGGGAGCGGACGCCGCGGGAGCGCGAGCGCACAGACACGTAACGGGCACGGGAGGACTACCAGAAGGGCAACCGGACCGAGCGCGCGGAACGCACAGACCTAGTGGAATGGCGTACCAGCGAGCAAGGGTAAGGGACACCCGGACGGGACGGCCCGCCACACGCAGCGCGGAACACGCGGGCCGGGAAGGGGGAAACGAGAGAGACACAACACCAGGTACCGGCCCGAACCCCCTGAACCGGCGGCGAGCGCCGCGCACACACAGACGGGGCACTGCATCCGCCAAGGCAGTAGTGGCGCACAGCGCCACGCCCGAACCCTTAGGCTAGGCGGCCTCCGCGCCAGCCCAAGGGGGTCACACTGGCGACAAGCCAGTAGCACGGACCGGGCGGCGCCGGCGCTCCGGGCGACCACGCATTAGGGGGGCGACGCAGTGGGTAAGCGCCCGCAGCCACGGCTGCGATTTGATGCACTGACCAGGGAGTGGCGAAACGGGGAAGCCGGGGAAGGACGGGGCTCCGAGCCCTGTGAACCCGGGGGACTCCGCCACCAGGCAGGAGGTGCGTCTTGGAGGGCCCCCCACTAGGACCCGGTGGGGAGGATATCACCTGGCCCGACCAGGTGGCCCCCCGGGGCCGAAAGGCGTCTAGTACCCGCAAAATCAAACCTCAAACCTCAAACCTCAAACCCCCACGGGAACGCGTCAAAAGGGTTTCACCGCCGCGGGGTTACCCAGCCCCCGCGTGCCACTCGGGGCCTTCGAGGGGTACGAGCAGCACCCCAACCCCGAGGACTCCAAGACCATCACGGAGCCCGCAGCGCCGCCCAGAGCATCGCCCTGAGCGACCACGTTAGCGCCGCGACCGTGAAAGAGGTGGTCAGACCAGGACTCCCACATCAGTGAGTCCCATCGGCCGACCAGTACCGGCCGCACTCCCAGCCGCGTCACCCACCTCCACAACGACACCGGAGCAACCGCTTCAACAACCACCACCAAGGACCTCAAGACCAAGTACGCCCCCTGCTGCCATGGTAAACTGGAAAGAAGCGGGCAAGACGTGGCCGCAGCCCCACCTCCATGCAGTGCGCCTGCTGCGTGGGTTGGTGTGGGACCAGCACTACCGCCACAGCCATCCCCAGTGCGAGGGCGGCATGCCTAGGAGCTTCGAGCTCCGCGAGGATATGGGCGCCGACCGCCTGCAGGCAGTGGAAGACTGTCTGCGGGTGGAAGGGTATGCCTACCGCTTCCGCACGAAGCGCTGGAGGGTCTGGACCCGGCCAGACAGGCCCGGCGAAGGGCTGCGCCCCGACGGGATTGAGGAGGATGAGAACCCCAACAAGTACCCGTCAGGCGCCACGATCAACGTCTCCATGTGGGACATAATCGAAAAGAAGTTCCTGGAACCGGGGAACGAGCGCACGCTGCAGGGCAGCAGCAGCAGCGCGACCCCTGGGAAGGAGAAGCGTTCCGCCAGGGACAGGAAGCGGGAAAGAAAATGGCGGGAGTACCAGGAATCCCTGGCCGCCGAAGCCGCCCAAGCCGCCTAGGGCGGAACCCCAGCCCCCAGCCCCAAACAGGCCAGTGGCGGTCACCACCCTTGGCGACTTCCTCCAAGTCGCCAAGAAGGCCAAGGCCAAGCCCCGTGCGCTGCACCTGAGGAATTCAGGCCCCAGCAGCGACGTGGAGTCGGCCCACCTTGGGAGGAGGCCGGCCGACCAGGCCAGCTCCAGCAGCAGCGTCACTCCCGACCAAAGGGACGTGGCCCGCGCCTGCGAGCGCGCCTGTGGGGTGCCCTGCAACCTTTGGGTTGCCCGGCAACGGGCCACGCAGCAGAATGCTGCCGTGGAGGGCGCCGTCGGCATCGCCCAGGAGGAGGCCACGGATTGGGGCAGAGGCATGGCCTTCCACGCCTCGACCGTCGCGGCCATCGAGGCCGGGCTCACGGCTGCAGCCGCCCATGAGGCCGCGACTGCCCGGGTCAGGGGTGAGGTGGCGGCAGCCGCCCAGGAAACCCGCCTGGCCCAGGAGGCCATTGTCCGCAAGGAGGCCGAGGTGAAGGCGCTGGAAGAGGCGCTTGCCCAAGAGAGGGCAAAGAAGGACGCGGAGGAAAGGGCCCACGCCGAAGCAACGGCCAAGGCCCAGGCAGACGCCACCAGGAAGGACGCCATCGAGGCCGCGCGACGCAAGGTCGCTGAGGAGAGGGCCAAGACGGAGGCGGAGCTGGCGGCGTTGGAAGCGGAGAAGGCTCGGCTGCAGCAGGTCCGGGAAGCCGGGGCGGCTCACGCCCGGGAGGAGGCCGAAAGGCGAGCTGCTGCAGCCACGGCCGCCGCAATGGAGGAGGCGGAGCCCAAGCTCCACCGCGAGACTCCCCCGGGAGGATCCCGCTGGAGACCCTTCGAAAGCTCTTCGAAGGGGACACCTCCTCCAAGATGACGCTGGATCTGGAGGAGGTTGACACGGGCAGCAGTGGGAGCAGTGGCCCCAGCGCCTACCGTCGGAGGAAGGGTAAGGGGAAGACCCCCGAGAGATCACGGAGGCCAGCGGGCGGACACCCCCACGACTCCGACCCCTTCTTCACCGCCAGCGACGGGGATGGACGAGGCCGCCGACATCGCCGAGAAGTGGCTGGCGGAGGAGGCGGAGACGTCCCCATGGAGCCGGAGGGTGAGAGTGAGGATCTTCCTCCTCCCTACCGGAGCTCGGGATCTACCGAGTGCGAGACCGAGACGCCTACGTGGGGCGACCTGGACGAGGAGGAAGACATGGACTTCGGTTACACGGAGAAGCCCCCATCCTCGGACCCACCGAGGCGACCCGGCGGAGGCCCACCGGGACCCCCTAGCGGAGGACCATCAGGACCCCCTGGAGGACGCCCACCAAGTGGACCCCCTGGAGGCAGACCTCCGGGCGGGGGAGGACCCCCTGGACCGGGCGGACCCGGCAGAGGCCCTCCTGGAGGACCCCCTGGGGACCCCGACGACCCACCAGGGTACGGTGACCCGGATGCCACCTGGCGGTGGATTGTCCAGCTCCGCAGGAGGGTCCAGTCCCTCGGGCACGAGGTAGACACAGGCAAGGACGAGATGATCTGCATCGCCAGGGTCACCGCGGGCGCGCAGAAGGAGCTGGACATCGCCAAGACGGAGATGGTCAAGATTGCCAAGGTCGCCATCGCCGCCCAGAGGGAGCTGGACATCGCCGAGGGCGAAACCAGGCTGCTGAACAAGGTCATCAACGGCCTGCAGCAGCGGTTGGACGAGCTGGAAGGCCGTGGGAGCGTCGGCAGCGACCACCCACCCCTGGAGTCTGGCTCGTCGGACGACCGCTGGGGACCCGGACCAGGTCCAGGCAGACCCCACGCCCCCGGCGGAGCCCCCAGGAGTCGCCCCAGCGCCAGTGCCCCCTCTCTCAGCGCCCCCTCTCACCACAGCGCGGGCCGCCGTAACGAGCGCGTGCCGCCCGGCAGTGGCAGTGAGGAGTGGCGTGATGAGTGGCTCAGTGCGGAGTACCACAACCGCTGTGCTCCACCGCGGACACCGGTACGCCCCGGACGCCTCGCACCAGCCCCGGAGCCAATCCCAATGGTTGGCGGACGTTATGGTGGACTCAGGGATGAGGTCCCTGGAGGGGACGTGGAGTGGGATGTTGGCGGAGGGGAGGAGGACCTGGAGGAGTTCGGCATTAGACCGCCGTGTGGTGTACGACGGGAGGCCGCTGAACGCAGCCGCTGGCGCCGTGACAAGGAGGCATACATGGAAGGAGTACGGCGTGAACATCTAGGCTCAGCGTACATGGAAGAACCACGGCGTAGCCACACGGATACCATGGAGGAGATGGAAGTGGCGGCCGTGGGAGTCCGTGGGGGACGCCAATGGGAACCTCGGTCGACCTCGCGGCCGGCGTTCATGGTCTCTAAGGCCGCGGATGCCGCCGTGTGCGAAAACCTGAAGGACATCAAGCCCCCCATGTACGATGGCAACCCCCTCAACCTCGACCGCTTGTTGGAGAAGCTGGACGATTGGGGGGTTACCGTCACTGAAGACATGGATCCCGCAGATGCGGAGAGATATGTCTTCAAACGGTTCAGCTATCGCCTGCCGGAAGTGCTCCAAGAGCTATACTTCGTGGCAACCAAGGAGGGGAAGATCAAGACCCTCCAGGAAGCCAAGAAGTGGCTCAACGAGAAGGAGCGGGTGGACGCTCCGCAGGTGGCTGCCAAGCGGTGGAAGTCCATCAAGCTTCAGCATGATGGACGGGAGATCCGCCTACGAGATTGGCGGGACTTCCGGGGGCAATACACCCTCTTCCGCCGCAACGTGGAGGACTGGAATGAGGGTGACGAGCAGGCCCGCCTGCTCTCCATGCTGCCGGAAGCACGGATCAGGAGAGTCACCAAGGAGGAAGCCAAGAGGGCCAAGTCCAACCACACGGTCAAGATGATGCTCCCCAAAGAGTATCATACGAACGTGGTGGCTTGGACAAGGAAGAACGTGGCCCGGGATGTCAAACGGCACTCCCTGCGGAACGCTCTCCTCATCACCGTCACGGGCGATCGCGAGAAGACCGCGATGTGGCGCCTTGATGAGTGTGACGTGAGCGGCCAGACCATCCGTCTGCAAGCCATCCTGGCGCGGATGAGCTGCGACGAGAACCTGGAGTGGGTTGGAGAGGAAGTACTCAAGGAGTACTCGAACCTCCACCAAACCTGCGGGTTGAGGCCCCGCGACCGTGACGTCAACTACGTTGGCGAGGGGCCTGGCGGGGAAGCTGCCATGGACCCAGCGGGAGCCGATGGCGATAAGGCTCTCGACGACGATGACGACGACGATGAGCCCGCCGAGATGGCCGTTTGTGCCTTCGTGGCCAACAACCTGAACGCGGGGAGCAACCGGGGAAGCTGGAAGCCCCTGCAGCAGGGTTGGAAGAAGAAGGAGAAGAAGGACCCCCGCCGCATTGGCAACCCTCCGCTGTCCTTTGGGGAGTTCATACGAGCTCACCCTCAGGGCTGTTTCGTGTGTTATGGGAGGAACAAAGGGTTCAACCATGACCACCGGACATGCCCCATCCACCAGGCCGACACGGAGGCCTACAAGAAGGTGCACGGGTCGAAGAAGCGTGCACCCGCGGGTATCCGGGCGACCAAAGTGGAGGTCGACAAGGATGAGCTCTCCAAGCTGATGTCGGTGGGGACCGAGTTGGACAAGGAGATCCAGGAGATCAAGAGGAACTGGGTCCCCAGGTCGGACGACAAGAACAAGGAGAACAAAGATAACGACAAGGACAAGAACAAGAAGGGTAGGGAAAGGGGAAAGAAGAAGGGTGTCAACGAGGTTAATGCGGAGGAGAGTACCCCTACTACCACAACCGACGCCCTTTAGTGGAGCCCCTGCAGCCAAGCGCCCCAGCTAGGGCGGTCGCAGGATGGTGTCGTGGGAAGCGCCACACCATCCCAGTTGGGAGACAATGAGCACAAAGGGACTGCTGCGGGCGGAAGGCCCGGTCCGGCACGCAAAGCAAAAGGCAGTCGCGGTGGTTGGGTGAGGGCAAGTGAAGGCACGAACCCTTGCACCCGTCCATCCTTCGCGACCAAGAATGTATTTGATGTGCTCCAAGATCTATCTGAGAGTATCAGAGGATCACCCGGACCGCAGCTGGATGCTGCAGTTGGGCAGCCTGAGCCCATTGTCCACGACCTGCACCAGTCGCTTGTTGAGCTTCTGGAATGGCCAGAGATTCTGAGCTTGCACGCCGTGCGCCGCGTTGGGCGTGAGCAGCAGTTGCACCTTAAGGTCCGTGCCTTATGCGGGGAAGTGGAGAAGGTCTTGGACGTGTTGGTCGACACGGGAGCTCAGGTCAGCTTGGTCAAGGCTGGCCTACTTCCGCCAGAGTGCTTGACCGACAGTCGGAAGCCTGTCAGGCTGAAGGTGGCGAACGGCCAGTACATGGTGGGAGGCACGAAGGAAGCGGCCATTGGGCTGCAGTTCGTGAACCACCGTTAGCTGAGCCGCCCGGACCTTGGCAAGGAAATCCTCCTGCAAGGTCGCTTCTACGAGGCCGAGATGGACTGGGACATGATCGTTGGGTACGACTTCATGATGGAGACGGACTCCGGCGTTCTCCCGGCCCAGGCCTCAATGACCCTGTACCATGACGACCAGCTCTCGTGGCTTTCGTCACCTGAGCACCATGTGGAATGCCAATGGATCCACCCGGAACGCAATCAGCTCGAAGTAGCCGCGTTGGGCACTGAGCCAACTGGGCCAGCAAACCAGGAGTACGGCGTAATGCCGGAAGTGGCGAGACGAGTGGTTGCGGACCTGGGAGCTTCGGATCTGGCCCTGGATGCGTTCTCTTCAGGAACCTCCGCCCATCTTCGGGTTTGTGAGAAGTACTGGAGCGCCCAGGACTCCGCGTGGAAGAAGCACTGGGGTCCGCATCAGGGTTTGATGTGGATCCATTGCCCCCAATGGGACATTCCAAGGGCGGTAGCGAAGATTCGCAAGGACCGCTCCAAGGCAGTGCTGGTTGTTCCTATGGGATGCACCGAGCAGGAAAGCACCCCGGATTGGGTGGTCTCATTGACCAACATGACCTTAAACAAGGTCGTCCTACCGGCTGGAGAGAGTGTCTATCAGGACGCTAAGGGACAGCCCATGCCACCCCAGTGATGGCCAACGGAATTCCACTATGTGGATGGGGGCCTTGAATAGGCCGACACCACGGACTTCGTGTGTGTCAACAGCATTATAGCGGAGCCATGGCGGCAATGCTTTGCGGTTTCCCCTGTTGACATCGGAGAATCGGAGGACCCCCTCACTGAAGAGGAGTTGGATCTGGTTCAGGGGTATATGAATCAGCCCTTTCACGGCTGGGGAAGCCAGCGTGAGGGCAGGGGCCAGGACAAAGCCTGGTGGGAGGTGGACTCCATCGTCTACGGTTCCTATGATGGGGATACCTTCGTACGGAGGGTGCTGGACCACATGTCCAGCCAGGACGAGCCAATCGGCGGAAACCCACCCACCTACGGCGACCTGTTCCGAGGCAAGACCAGAGATGGCCCTTTGGGCCACCCCGGAAGACCACCTGAGCCGAAACCGAGTGGGGTCGCTACCCCTCAAGTAAGCTCAGTGGTCCAGGTGCCCGGAAAAGCCAAGGCGGAGTCCGATGATTGCCCCAAGATCGAGGCATTGAGGGCCAGGCTGAAGCAGAAGTATGGGGACACCTTCTTCAGCGGAAAACCTGTGTTTCCCCCACCGGTGCGTGGACCGTATGGCGAGGCCAAGATACGACTGAAGCAGGACCCCCGTGTGTATCGACACCGGGAGTTTGCCCTGAGGGGCGAGAGGAAGGAGGCCATGGAGAAGATCCTCCGTGACTTCATCGAGAGAGGCTGGCTTGAGCCGTGCCACTCCGAGTGGGCCTCTCCGTGCTTCGTCGTCCCCAAGAAGGTGGCCGGTGAGTGGCGGCTCGTGGTCGACTACCGCGGCCTAAACGCCCAAACGCAGCATGACAGCTATACGCTGCCCCTCATTGAGGACATGCTGCAAAAACAACACCGGCGGAGGATCTTCACGGTGATTGGCCTGAAACATGGTTATCATCAGATGCCTCTCGCCGAGGAGTCCTGTGCCTGCACAGCCATGAGCACCCCACTTGGACCTCTCCAGTGGAAGGTGATGCCCATGGGTGTTACCAACGGCAATGCGCCTTTTCAGCGGATGCTGGAGAACCTGCTTGAGCCGGTGCGTGACTGTGCGGACCCCTTCGTGGACGACGTGATCATCGCGTCCGGGGACCCCAGTATGAGCTATGAGGAGCTCCTGGAGGCACATGACAGGGACGTCACCATAGTGCTGGACCTTCTGGTTCGGCACAAACTCACGTGCAGCAGTGACAAGGCCACCATTGCGGTAATCGAGGTGGTCTTCGCTGGCCACGTAGTTGGGAACGGGCAGCGGAAGCCCATACCTGGCAAGGTGGCTGCGATCGAGCACTGGGAAAAGCCCAAAACGGTCTCTGAGCTACGGGCGTACTTGGGGTTTTGCAATTACTACTCGGGGTATATCAAGATGTATGCCGAGTATGCAGCCCCCATGACGACCATGCTCAAGGGCAACCGAGAGGAGACTAAGAAGGGGTCCAAGAAGGCTCTGGTCTGGAATGCTGAGTCCGACCGTGCCTTTGAGGGGATGAAGCAGGCGCTGCTATCGGCAGTGGGTCTGCACCTCGTGGATCCTGACCGAGGGTTCATCCTGCGCACTGACGCTTCCGACTACGCCGTTGGCGCTGTGTTGGAACAAGTGCTTGACGATGGGAGGCACGTGCCAGTGGCCTTCTGGAGCCGAGTCCTGGCGGAAGGCCAGAGACAAACGTGGACGCCCCGAGAAAAGGAGGCGTATGCCATCGTCATGGCTCTCAGGAAATGGGCTGGGTACAGAGCCCTCCATCCCGTCACCGTCTGCACCGACCATCAGAGTCTGCAGTCGTGGCACAAACAGCACGTGGACACCCCCTCAGGTCGCGCCTCCCGACGGGCAAGATGGCATGAGACCTTGGCCAAGTTCGACCTCACGGTTGTGTATGTTCCTGGCAAGGACAACACTGTGGCGGACTGTCTCAGTAGGTGGGCCTATCCCGCCAGCAAGGGCATGACAGACGTGTCTGCCCATGGCGATGAGGCTGAGACCGCTGAGCCCAAGAGGATCATAGAAATGGAGCGCCGGATGGAGGAGGAGGGTGTTCAATGCTTCGTCGTCATGGCTGAGGATGCCCCCCTCGGAACGAGGATGGGCAGAGCAGTCAGAGTACTCGCCCCTAATGGAGCTGAGTCCGACAAGCATCTCTTCCCTGAGTCTTGCCTCCAGGACGACTTGACCGACGACTACGCTAAGTCTGAGGCCTTTGAGGCCGAGTATAGGGCTGTGACCAACCCTGATGACGGGCAGAAGTGGCCAAAGGGGCTGACTGAGGAAGATGGCAAGCTCTACCGGAATGGTAAGCTGCTGGTCCCAGAGTCCCGAGTGCTCGAGCTATGTGAGGCTTGGCACCACCACATGATGCACCCAGGGGTCAAGAAGCAAGCCCTGGACATGCAGCGCCGGTTCGAAATCGACCAGATTGGTCTCTACACCGCCATCAGGAAGGTCAGGAAGGGTTGCTTGGTCTGTCAGGCCTGCAATCCCGATAACCGGAACGTCAAGGGGGAAGCCCAATGGACTCCTGTGCCTGACCAGCACATGAAGAGCGTGGCCATGGACGTCTTCTCCATGCCCGAAGTTCACATTGGCAAGGAGACCTTTGACTGTGTGGTCCTTTGTGTGGATCGCCACAGCGGCTACGTAGTAGCCGTTCCGGCACGCCAAAAGGGGTTGCTTGCCAAGGCAGTGGCAGTCATGATGGTTCGTCAGTGGCTGACCGTCTTTGACATCCCCCGCACCATTTGCAGTGACCGAGGGCCCCAGTTTACTGGTGGCTGGTTCAAGGCCATGTGTTCCCTCATGGGATGACGTCATGCCAAGAGCGTCGCCTATCTCAGCCGGTCCAATGGCCGGGCTGAAGTGGCTGGAAGGCAGCTGTTCGAGAAGCTACGCAAGATTCACATCACCAATCCACGTCGGAACTGGTTTGAAGAGATGTGGCCCGCTCTGAAGGCCCATCATGACACCCCCACTCCGGGTGGTTTGTCCCCTCACCAGATTCTGTTCGGCAGGGACCCCCTGGGTCGGGGACTTCCCTTGTCTGGTGATGGTATGGCCATGGACGCCAAGGAATTCTTCGCGCGGCAAGAGGCAACGGCGCGGGACATCCGCCAGCAGCTCGAGAAGGAGCATGCTGAGCGTCAGAAGTCCGCCCCAAGCTCGACAGCGCAAAAGTTCAGGGTGGGAGACCCGGTGTGGGTGATCAGACCCCGCCCTATGGGCACCCACCGCACCAAAACCTGGTTCACACCCGGAGAGGTCGTCCGCAGGATTGATGAGGACACCTACCGCATCAAGGTGGGTCTCGGACAGTTCCGGGAGTGCCACGAGAGTCAGCTCCGTGTGCGGGAACCCGACCTCCGTGGCCAGCATGTGTCCCTGGACTACGCCGCACATGAGGCTGATTCGGACCACGACTATGCTGAGCAGGACGACTATACCGTCGAGAAGATCCTGGCCCAGCGTCCGAACGCCTCGGCACCCAGAGGCCTGGAGTTCAAGGTTCGTTGGCGAGGCTATGGACCGTCCCACGACACCTGGGAACCCGTCTCCTCATTGGTGCCGTGGATTAAGACCCCCTTCATGGAGTACATCCGCAAGCACAAGACCAAGATCCATGTCTCGGACTTGGCAGCACTCACCCGGGCGATTGCAGCCAGGGGCGCCTGATCACCGCCCTGGGCTCTCCCCTGATGCATTTTGAGCGCTTGTTAGGTCGACGGATCGTCCCTCACTTGCTTGCTCTCTTCCATCTTTCGGTGACCTGCCATCAGAGTGACCATATACCCCCCCCTGCTGAATCCAGGGGAGGATGGCCCCTCTCTTCCAGTTCTATTCGTCACTCCCCGCCTGCTGAATCCTTGGGAAACCAGGCAGAGCGACTGACCTTGACATTTCCTGAGCTCTTAGGGCCTTGAAGCCCATACGACGTTGCGCCACGCATGCCGCTGTCATCGGCATTGCGATTTTTGGGTTTGTGGTCTGGTCCCATGGCACTTGCGGGATGCAGACCAGTCTACGTGTGTCTGCAGACTATATATGGCCTGAACTCAGGCGTTTTTCTGTCCACCCTCCTGCATATGCCTTATCCTAACCGGGGCGTGGTTTGGTGCTCTGTCCAGAGTGTGTTTACACGCCTATTACCCCGCTTATTGCTTACTTTTCTGTTCCCCAGGATATGCATCTGTATGTTAAGTGTTCTCAGTCCATCACCGAGATATGGACTGTTTTTCCCCCCGATAGGACACGAATCGGAATACGAAGGCGCCCTGAGTCGCCGTGTACATGCTCTTACATAAGGTCCAGCCTGGACCAGTACCTAAGTATAGATTCTTCTGTTTGAGTGCCCGTGATACCGTGTGCCCTAGTGGCTGTGATGTGCTGAGATCCTGATGGCGCCAGGCGGGAAGCTCAGTTGCCTGACTACACTGCCAGCGGTCCGCCACTGTCAGTCCCAGTGTGAGCCTACGGACTCGCAGACGCACTTGCAGTCAGGTGGCGACCTCCGGTGTCCTGACCTCGGTCAGTCTGCCTGAGAAACTGGTGGTTTGAGGAGTCAACGCCTCCGCCCAGACTGCATGGGGACTCCCCCATGCATGGCCTTCGTGGTAATGGGGCGAGGGAAAAGACGGCCTTGATGCCCGATCCCTTATGGAGGAGCTCGTTCGACTTTACCACTCTGGACTCGCGTCGTGGATATGGACATGGTGCGCCCAAGGAAGGACCCGTGGGGACTCTCCCCCAGACTGCGGCTTTGGGAAGCCTGGGGTAGCCTAATGGATCTTTGTGGTCGCTTTCGACCTGCGGGACCACCTCGGCACTTTTGCGTGTTTTTTCGCCAATATTGCTGTTTTTTGCCCGTCATGATGTCAAGTGGCGACCGTGTATCGCAACGTTGCGCTCAATTGACATCATGACCCAAGTATGTTTTGGGGGTACATACTTCGGTGCCAAACATATCTTGGACCTGGCGAATAACTCCTCTTGGGCTTGGCATACCGTGGCCGCCATGTTGGTGATTTGGGACGATCCCAAATCATGGGCTCACTTGGCGACCCTGCCATTCCCAAAACCGGAGAGGTTTGGGCGACGCCCAAAAGATATGTTGGACGCATATGACTTGATACCAATCCTATGGCACACTCTGGTCCAAGTCGGGCATGTGCCTCATTTGCCCCAAACATGAGTGTGCGCATTTTCGACCATTTTGAGCAATTTTCCACATTTTCTGCCTGCCGTGCACCATGTTCAGCCCCCTCGTGCACGCCGGACGCATGGACCAATGGACCATATATGACATGGGTGTTATGTATATTGGTCACCATGGTTCGCACACCACGGGGGCGAAGCGGAGCAACCTTCGTCAAGGTGCTAGCCCAATGTGAGTGTCGACGATTTTGCCATTTTGGCAATTGTGGACCCAATTTGGATTGTCACCACGCCGAGTGGCATGGAGATCTTTGGAAGCCAAGTGCATGGGAGTCTTCGTTGGACTCCCGGTGAATCGCATATGGAATGGCAGATCCGATCTCTAAGCCGGCGTGGAGATATACCATTGGGGATACCCCCAATTTTGGCTCATTTTGAGCAGCCAAAAAGACCCCCTTTTGGGACCCCAATTTCACCCCCCCCGTGTGGTCAATTGGCGGCCCCATATCTCTATGCCCATGAATAGTCCGGACCTAATTTCAAGTCGTGCATTCAGATATGAGTCCTAGGTCCTGCCTACTATCCTGTGAGCCATTGGCCTTGCCCTGGCAGGGCGAGCCACGCGTGGGAATGACGCCAATTTTGGTGATTTTGGCATCATGATCCCACTTGACGAACCCGTGGTGCCCTGATGCCGGGACCTCAGAGGGAGCCAGGTTGGGTGAGTGCTCCAGAGAGTTTGTACTTGAAGGGCATAGGGTCAATTTTCTCGTCCCTACCTCTGGCGGGTCTGGACAAGAGGTCAATTTTGGAGTTTTTGGAGCTAATATCAGTTTGGGCTGAAACAGCCCATTTTCAGCTACCAACTCCTGGGGGATAATGACGGGGCCATATCTCTGGCTCAGAGAGAAGTTGGGACCTGCCGTTAAGGGAGCATAGGGAGCGACTGTTGGTCGGCCTTCGAGCTCTTTTGTTCCAGGTAAATCGCGTCTGGCTGGCCGGGACACCCTCCCCTATTGGCAGGGTTTCAGGGTCCGGACTGAGCAGGGCATGGGTTGTGTTTGAGCCCCCGCCCCTGCCAGCCACTGAGAGGGACGGACCTGGAATTGGGATATGAGTTGGGAGTGAGTGTCTATTGTCCTGTGATGCCCTTACCCCAGTCCGGTCCTCACCCCATGTGTACATATTGTGATGTGTTTCTGTATATACTTTCGTTCCCTTGTTTCAGAGTGGCAAGGATCCTGAAACGCTTTGTCACATGACACGAGCGTGATGATGCCCCTGTGAGCGCAGTGCTTTGCCTGCCTGCTTGCTTGTGCGTGTCCACCGCAGCGTCCCGTGGCCAGGCCCCCCACGGGAATGCGTCAGGAGGTCATGGAGAAGATCCTCCGTGAGTTCATCGAGAGGGGCTGGCTTGAACCATGCCACTCCGAGTGGGCCTCCCCGTGCTTCGTCGTCCCCAAGAAGGTGGCCGGTGAGTGGCGGCTCGTGGTCGACTACCGCGGCCTAAACGCCCAAACGCAGCATGACAGCTATACGCTGCCCCTCATTGAGGACATGCTGCAAAAACAACACCGGCGGAGGATCTTCACGGTGATTGACCTGAAACATGGTTATCATCAGATGCCTCTCGCCGAGGAGTCCTGTGCTTCCACAGCAATGAGCACACCACTTGGACCCCTCCAGTGGAAGGTGATGCCCATGGGCGTTACCAACGGCAATGCGGCTTTTCAGTGGATGCTGGAGAACCTGCTTGAGCCGGTGCGTGACTGTGCGGACCCCTTTGTGGACGACGTGATCATCGCGTCCGGGGACCCCAGTATGAGGTATGAGCAGCTCCTGGAGGCACATGAGAGGGACTTCACCATAGTGCTGGACCTCCTGGTTCGGCACAAACTCACGGGCAGCAGTGACAAGGCCACCATTGCGGTAAGCGAGGTGGTCTTCGCTGGCCACGTAGTTGGAAACGGGCAGCGGAAGCCCACACCTGGCAAGGTGGCTGCGATTGAGCACTGGGAAAAGCCCAAAACGGTCTCTGAGCTACGGGCGTACTTGGGATTCTGCAACTACTACTGGGGGTATATCAAGATGTATGCCGAGTATGCAGCCCCCATGACGACCATGCTCAAGGGCAACCGAGAGGAGACTAAGAAGGGGTCCAAGAAGGCTCTGGTCTGGAATGCTGAGTCCGACCGTGCCTTTGAGGGGATGAAACAGGCGCTGCTATCCGCAGTGGGTCTGCACCTTGTGGATCCTGACCGAGCGTTCGTCCTGGCCACCGACGCTTCCGACTACGCCGTTGGTGCCGTGTTGGAGCAAGTGCTTGACGATGGGAGGCACGTGCCAGTGGCCTTCTGGAGCCGAGTCCTGGCGGAAGGCCAGAGACGGACGTGGATGCCCCGAGAAAAGGAGGCGTATGCCATCGTCATGGCTCTCAGGAAATGGGCTGGGTACATAGCCCTCCATCCCGTCAGCGTCTGCACCGACCATCAGAGTCTGCAGTCGTGGCACAAAGAGCACGTGGACACCCCCTCTGGTCCCGCCTCCCGACGGGCAAGATGGCATGAGACCTTGGCCAAGTTCGACCTCAATGTTGTGTATGTTCCTGGCAAGGACAACACCGTGGCGGACTGTCTCAGTAGGTGGGCCTACCCCGCCAGCAAGGGCATGACGGATGTCTCCGCCCATGGCGATGAGGCTGAGACCGCTGAGGCCAAGGGGATAATAGAAATGGAGCGCCTGATGGAGGAGGAGGGTGTTAAATGCTTCGTCGTCATGGCTGCGGATACCCCCCTTGGAACGAGGATGGGCAGAGCGGTTAGAGTACTCGCCCCTGAGGGAGCTGAGTCCGACAAGCATCTCTTCCCTGAATCTTGCCTCCAGGACGACTGGACCGACGACTACGCTAAGTCTGAGGCCTTTGAGGCTGAGTATAGGGCTTTGACCGACCCTGAAGACGGGCAGAAGTGGCCAAAGGGGCTGACTGAGGAAGATGGCAAGCTCTACCGGAATGGTAAGCTGCTGATCCCAGAGTCCCGAGTGCTCGAGCTGTGTGAGGCTTGGCACCACCACATGATGCACCCAGGGGTCAAGAAGCAAGCCCTGGACATGCAGCGCCGATTTGAGATCGACCAGATCGGTCCCTACAACACCATCAAGAAGGTCAGGAAGGGTTGCTCGGTCTGTCAGGCCTGCAATCCCGATAACCGGAACGTCAAGGGGGAAGCCCAATGGACTCCGGTGCCTGACCAGCCCCTGGAGAGCGTAGCCATGGACGTCTTCTCCGTGCCCGAAGTTCACAGAGGCAAGGAGACCTTTGACTGTGTGGTCCTTTGTGTGGACCGCCACAGCGGCTACGTAGTAGCCGTCCCGGCACGCAAAAGGGGGTTGCTTGCGAAGGAAGTGGCAGTCATGATGATTCGTCAGTGGCTGACCATCTTTGACATCCCCCGCACCATTTGCAGTGACCGAGGGCCCCAGTTACTGGTGGCTGGTTCAAGGCCATGTGTTCCCTCATGGGATGACGTCATGCCAAGAGCGTCGCCTATCTCAGCCGGTCCAATGGCTGGGCTGAAGTGGCTGGAAGGCAGCTGTTCGAGAAGCTACGCAAGATTCACATCACCAATTCACGTCGGAATTGGTTTGAAGAGATGTGGCCCGCTCTGAAGGCCCATCATGACACCCCCACTCCGGGTGGTTTGTCCCCTCACCAGATTCTGTTCGGCAGGGACCCCCTTGGTCGGGGACTTCCCTTGTCTGGTGATGGTATGGCCATGGACGCCAAGGAATTCTTCGCGCGGCAAGAGGCAACGGCGCGCGACATCGGGCAGCAGCTTGAGAAGGACCATGCTGAGCGTCAGAAGTCCGCCCCGAGCTCGACAGCGCAAAAGTTCAGGGTGGGAGACCCGGTGTGGGTGATCAGACCCCGCCCTATGGGCACCCACCGCACCAAAACCTGGTTCACACCCGGAGAGGTCGTCCGCAGGATTGATGGGGACACCTACCGCATCAAGGTGGGTCACGGACAGTTCCGGGAGCGCCACGAGAGTCAGCTCCGTGTGCGGGAACCCGACCTCCGTGGCCAACCTGTGTCCCTGGACTACGCCGCACATGAGGCTGATTCGAACGATGACTACACTGAGCAGGACGACTATACCGTCGAGAAGATCCGGGCCCAGCGTCCGAACGCCTCGGCACCCGGAGGCCTGGAGTTCAAGGTTCGTTGGCGAGGCTATGGGCCGTCCCACGACACCTGGGAACCCGTCTCATTGTTCGTGCCGCGGATGAATACCCCCTTTATGGATTACATCCGCAAGCACAAGACCAAGATCCATGTCTCGGACTTGGCAGCACTCACCCGGGCGATTGCAGCCAGGGGCGCCTGATCACCGCCCTGAGCTCTCCCCTGATGCATTTTGAGCACTTTTTTGGTCGACGGATCGTCCCTCACTTGCTTGCTCTCCTCCATCTTCCGGTGACATGCCATCTGAGTGGCCCTATACCCTTCCCTGCTGAATCCAGGGGACAATGGCCCCTCTGTTCCACTCCTATTCGTCACTCCCCGCCTGCTGAATCCTTGGGAAACCAGGCAGAGCGACTGACCTTGACATTTCCTGAGCTCTTCGTGCCTTCAAGCCCATACGACGTTGCGCAACGGATGCCGCTGTCATCGGCATTGCGATTTTTGGGTGTGTGGTCTGGTCCCATGGCACTTGCGGGATCCAGACCAGTCTACGTGTGTCTGCAGACTATGTATGGCCTGAACTCAGGCGTGTTTCTGTCCACCCTCCTGCATATTCCTTATCCTGACCGGGGCGTGGTTTGGCGCTCTATCCAGAGTGTGTTTACACGCCTATTACCCCGCTTATTGCTTACTTTTCTGTTCTCCAGGATATGTGCATCTGTATGTTGAGTGTTAAAGGCCCATTACTGACTCGAATACCAAGGTGCCCTGGGTCGCCGTGTACATGCTCTTACATAAGGTCCAGCTTGGACCAGTACCTAAGTATAGATTCTTCTGTTTCAGTGCCCGTGATACCGTGTGCCCTAGTGGCTGTGATGTGCTGAGATCCTGATGGCGCCAGGCGGGAAGCCCAGTTGCCTGACTACACTCCCAGCGGTCCGCCACTGTCAGTCCCAGTGTGAGCCTACCGACTCGCAGACGCACTTGCAGTCAGGTGGCGACCTCCGGTGTCCTGACCTCGGTCAGTCTGCCTGGGAAACGGGTGGTTTGAGGAGTCGACGCCTCCGCCCAGACTGCATGGGGACCCCCCCATGCATGGCCTTCGTGGTAATGGGGCGAGGGAAAAGACGGCCTTGATGCCCGATCCCTTATGGAGGAGCTCGTTCGACTTTACCACTCTGGACTCGCGTCGTGGATATGGACATGGTGCGCCCAAGGAAGGACCCGTGGGGACTCTCCCCCAGACTGCGGCCTTGGGAAGCCTGGGGTAGCCTGATGGATCTTTGTGGTCGCTTTCGACCTGTGGGACCACCTCGGTCGTCGTGTGGCGCCTATGTTGGCCGTGTATGCCACTGCCACTGTGGTAGTGACCGTCGCAGCCGGCACCCGGTGAGCCTGGTATGGGTTAACGGGTCCTTTGGATGCCGAACAATCGCCGCCAGGACCCGGGACTTGATACTTGATACTATACTTGCGGCTACTAACAACTACAGCACCGTACCTGTCTTACTGTGCGATTGTAATGGGCAACCTAACCCGCAAATCGGCCTGAAGTGAGGATGTGACACCCCCGCCTCCCTTCAGGGGATGGTCCTGGGTACCCGCTGCCATGCTTGGGTGTTATCGAGCCCCCCCCAGGGTTTGCTCTAAGGAGGGGGGTGAAGCGGTACCCATAGCTGGCTCAGCTAGCACTACACAATCCCCATATATGGGCCAACTCCTTAAAACCGGTTTGTTTTCTCTGTTTTCTGCTCTTTTGGTGCCCTTTGCTACCTTTCATTGAAACGGGCACCCTCAAAATATACACAAAAATGGTATTATACATGAAAAATGAAATTTTTGACCTCAATACCCCCTCCATGGGGTTTGAACCCACACTCTACCAACCTTAGAGTTGTGTTTTTCCTCTAAGCTACGACCTGTCATCGACGATCTCAGAGAAAACCGTAGTATGATAAAAAATTTGGAAAATCAGTACTCCTTACATGCTCCAACCACTATTAACCTCCCATGCTCTTAAAACCGGTCACGCGCTCACTGAGTTGTTCAACTAGTGATTTGCTGTACCCAGAGCTTTGATTTCTGATGCAATCCAAAATGTTTTAAGGATATAAATTTTAACAAAATGACAGAAGAAAATGAGACACTGGATTTTCACGAGTTCGTGCTGAAATTGCCGGATTCGGCGTGGAACCTGAGTTCTGAGTCGTTGGAACATGCAGCACAGTTGGCAAAGGAAGGCGCAATGAGTGGTCTCAGTCCTTGGCAGGCAGCGTCACTGTATTCCAAACTTACAGGAAAGAAAACACTGGCCACTGTCAAAGACACGATGGCCTTGGTTCGTGATGCCTTACTCACCTTAAAGGGCGACGACATTGGCAGAACAGGAACGTCGTCGCATCGCGAAGACGTCTTCTTGGCATGCGAAACTTTGAGCGGTCCCAAGGACCACGCTGGCCCCGCGTCGGACAAGGAGTCAACGTTCGTGTGGCGCGATGAGGTTCTGTCGCTTCCTTCACGCTTGTCTGCACTCCTGGAAGAGCGAAAGGTTTTGCAAGACGAGTTTCGCAGAAAAAAGATGTTG
Source organism: Eutreptiella sp. 'Long Island Sound 2002' (assembly GCA_964036045.1). Taxonomy (NCBI): domain Eukaryota; phylum Euglenozoa; class Euglenophyceae; order Eutreptiales; family Eutreptiaceae; genus Eutreptiella; species Eutreptiella sp. 'Long Island Sound 2002'. The sequence goes on from OZ038394.1 coordinate 8,481,959, forward strand.
AAGCACCTTCCAGTGTTCGACGAGTTCCATAGGGCAGCTGTTAATAACGCGCCAACGCACAAACATCCAGCGGACGCAGAGAAGCGTCGTTGGGAACAACAGGTAAAAGACGCCATGCGAGTCCTGGGAGTAGTCTTAGCACGCGAAGATGACACAACGGTAGCTCCGGAAGCACCTGTTTCATTGGTACTATGTGAACATTTGTTTGCAATGTTGGGTGCGTTGGACTACAGCATCCAAAGCTCCCGGCGAGTGGCAGTAGATAAACGGTTTGAACAACCTGCGATTGCACCAGAGTTACTCCCGAAGGATGACATGTCACTACTTCAGTCGCGCAACAAATTACAAAAAGATCTGAGAGGCACGCGTTTCTCCCCTTACTCGCATCGTAGTTCTTTCCGTTCGTTTTCAACACGAGGTCGTTTTGATCCACGGAGATCTGGCAAAGGAGGCAAAGGTAAAGGTAAGGGTTTCACCCAAAGATTTGTGCCACGTAACGACAAGTTAGATGAACGACCACAGCAGTAGCTTGACTGTAGAGGATTTATTGGCGCAAGCCGTGTGCGTGCCACCGCCGATCCATCCCCACATACCACTCTATTTGCGCTGTCGTGCACAATTGCATGAATGGGAAGCGTTGAAGGACACATACGCGGCGTCAGTGATTCGCAATGGGCTGCAGCTTGATTGGGTTGACGGTTTTGATCCGGATCGGCCAACCGACGACTTCCGTCCTCGTTCTTCCCACGCAGAGGTAACCGACCCTGAATTGGTAAAACACGTGTTGGATGCAGTGCAACAGGGTTGCATGGAACGCGTCGAGCGAAAAGACATTAAGTGTTGTGCAAGTATGTTCGCAGTGGACAAAGCGTCAGACGAGGCACATCCTGAGGGAGGCCGTCGACCTATCACCAATTTGAAGAACGTGAACCAGTTTGTACAGACCACCTATTTTCGTTTGGTCACTCTGTGGGGCATTTTACCGTTCTTGAGACCCGGTCAGTATGCTTGCAAAATTGACTTGAAAAGTGCTTATTTTCACATGGGTATCCATCCGCGGGATCGACCTTATTTGGGGGTCTACGTCGACGGTGAATTTTACAGGTGGTGCGTTTTGCCGTTTGGATTAAACGTTGCACCACGGGAAAGGCAACGCCTCATGCAACCAATTTTAAATGCCGTGCGCGATCGCGGAGCACTCGTTTGGGTCTACTTGGACGATTGGCTCATCATTGGCAATACTTACCGTGAATGTCTGGAACACACACGTTTTTTGGTACAACTTTTGCATCGGTTGGGTATATTGGTCAATGTCCCAAAATCATGTTTGGAGCCGTCTCAAGAAATTATAATGCTTGGTTTTATGCTAAACTTCAGGGAAGGATTCGTCGCGGTACCTCCAAAGCGCCTACAAGCAATTTTTCGGGACGTGAACAGACTGGCACACAGTCACACACCATCAGTGAGGCGATGCGCCTCCGTTCTTGGAAGAATCCGTTCCTTGTTGTTCGCCATGCCCCATATCCAACTCCTCAGCGACGCCCTGGCGGTGCACGTGGCGGTGGCAGTCCAGGCTGGCTGGGAGGCAGACGTGGCGCTCCCGGAGCGCGTGTCACGTCAGTTGATGGATCTGGCGGACGAGTTACACCAGTGGAAAGGACGCACCTTCGTAGTTTCCATGGGTCACGTCAGGGACATGTACTCGGACGCGTCAGATCTGGCGTGGGGCGGAGTCCTTCAAGGGAATGCCCGAGCAGCGTTCGGTTGGTTCCTGAATCGAGAGGAACACATAAACGTCAAAGAGTTCAGGGGAGCCCTACTGACTATTCAAGCGTATGCGCTGAGGGACACCACGCTGCGATTTTTCACCGACTCAATGGTCCTTTACTGGTATCTCCGCAAGTGGGGAGGTCGCAAGCCGCGGTTCAACGCATTGATTCTCCAACTGTGGAATTTTACACAAGCCAATCGCATCGAGATTCAACCGTTTTACGTGCACACCTCGGTGAATCCGGCGGACATTTGGTCTCGGCTTCGTTGGACACCGTCGGAGGCTACCTTCCCGTCGGACGTGTTGACTTGGATCCTGGAGGAGTTCAAAAGTTGGATTCAGCCGGAAATCGATTGGATGTCAAGGAGTTCCAATGCGGTGTGCAGCAAGTTCATCAGTCCGTGTCCTCAGCCGGGGGCTTACGCCATCGATGTCTTCTCCCAGAATCTAACTTTACTTTCACCGGGGTGGGTCTTCCCGCCGTTCAAGCACATACCTCAGTTGGTCAACAAAGTGTTGGAGTCACCAGGGGTGAAGGTTCTCATGGCTCTGCCGTACAGGCCGCGCGAGGTTTGGTGGAACCTATTGATGAAACATGTGAAGTTCGCAGTGAACACGTCGGAGTTCCGTTTGCAAATGCCAGACGGCACGGAGACACAACCACGTTTCGTGTTGACCTTGGCGTATGTTTGCGTGAATACTATCAATTGCGAGGAGCTACCAACGAAGAGGCGACGCTTATCATCAATGAAATCGGGAAGGACACCTTGAAACGTTACAATTCTGCGTGGCACATGTTTGGTACGTTCTTGTTACAAGACGCGGCGCTTGCTCCACTGTTAAAGGTGGAGCGCTTTGGTCAAATCCCACTGATGACGGTGGCGGTGCAACTTTTAAAGTTTTCACGCACGCATTCTTTAAGTGCTGGGCGTATGGCGTATTCAGCAGTGTGTTTATTCCCGTGCTTTTCGCAACTACGTTTCGAGGGTATGCTACGCAACTTGAAACGTGACTGGTTCGTCAGTGTTCCTCATTATCATCGTTTCTATGATGTACGGCGTCTTATACAAGTCATGCATCAGCAACCTGTGGAGACGGAAGCTCAGCTGCGCTTGCAAGCCATTTTGTCCTTGAGATTCTTTGCCTTGTTCCGAGGCGTTGATCTGCCGCGATCACGTAGGGATATCCAACGCGCTGCTCAGCCTTGGTTCATTTCTGCTAAGCGCAAAGGAGGAGATACTATGCACGTTATCCTATTCACAATGTTACGCCACCGTCAATTGATCCGCAGCGCTGCTTAGCGCGTTATTTGGAGGCTACTGGTGATTACGAGGGTTCTGAGATTTTTGTGTCCCTACGAAAGCCACGGAAGCCTTTATCATCTGATACCATCAACGGTCTCACTACTCGCTGGTTAAGGAAACACCTACTGGAATTGGGGGAACTGGAGACGGATTCGTTTTCCGCGCATTCTACACGAGGAGCAGCAGCAACTGCACTAATCTATCTTGGCGTGGATCCGCATGTGGTAGCAGCATTGGGTGATTGGTCCTGTTACGATACATTCAGAAAGTTTTACGACAGGACCAGAGCTCTGTTGCGCATCTCGCAAGTTCTGGTCCCTCCTGATCTGGCGACTGGAGAAGCGGCGCGCGCTTCGCGCCTGGCGATTAATTAATTCTTATGAAGGGTTCAGTTCACGGGAGCTCAGTCTTCCGTTCTGTTGCCCATATATGGGGATTGTGTAGTGCTAGCTGAGCCAGCTCGGATTTACCCGAATAGGTGAGGAGGAAAGAAGAGATGGCGAAGCAATATTACTACACAAGACACATATATGCCCACCCTGTCCCTCCCTTAAGTTCTTCGCTCACCGTGAAAAGCAGTTGACACTTGGGTCGTCGGTTGCCACGGTTTTAAGAGCATGGGAGGTTAATAGTGGTTGGAGCATGTAAGGAGTACTGATTTTCCAAATTTTTTATTATACTACGGTTTTCTCTGAGATCGTCGACGACAGGTCGTAGCTTAGAGGAAAAACATAACTCTAAGGTTGGTAGAGTGTGGGTTCAAACCCCATGGAGGGGGTATTGAGGTCAAAAATTTCATTTTTCATGTATAATACCATTTCTGTGTATATTTTGAGGGTGCCCGTTTCAATGAAAGGTAGCAAAGGGCACCAAAAGAGCAGAAAACAGAGAAAACAAACCGGTTTTAAGGAGTTGGCCCATATATGTGTCTTGTGTAGTGCTATTGCTTCGCCATCTCTTCTTTCCTCCTCACCTATTCGGGTAAATCCGAACCTATGGCCCATGGCCCGGAGGCCTGTGAGCCGTCACAACCGTGCAGAAGCCGTTGACACCGGCTATCAGCGGGATATCCCTGTTCTCTAATCCGCGAAATCTGGAATCCGATTTCTGACCAATAAATCGATGTAGAATTACCATAATTTTATTGTCTTGGGCGATTTTCGGTCGGAAATCGGTGAAATACCCAATTTCTACCGCGATTTCTAATTGTCCTGAAATCGCCGCCTGTCGTCGCCTGTTCGCGCACTTTCGTCGCTTCTCCGTGGCGAGTTTTGTGAGGGATTTTTCTCGAGTACCATTGAGGTTCTAAAGGAACTCAAAGGCTGGATCTAGCGGGTTTTTCTTGTACTTTCATCTGGTGTGTTCACCAGAATTTTTCGCCGTCGCGTCTGAGAGAAAATCAGCACGCAAGCTTTTCCGTCAATTGCTCGAACTCATGGTTCTCAAGGACCATCAGTTCGGACGGAACCCTACATTTCCCCCCTATGCCTTTAATCCATGCCCCTTTCACATGGGCATACCACTTTGAATAGGGAAGAGGGCAATAGGGATGTTTTAGGCAGCCTATGGGTTTCGCAAACCCAAGTCGTTTGCGTGCGCAAACGCTAACTTTGTGACCTTGTGACCATGAATGTTAATAACCAAACACAATGCTCAGAAGACCAAAGGCCCTAGGCCATTTTCGTTTTTCGAGCCAACTCAACGATGGCTCCACGCAATTCAATGCGTACCAAAACTCATTTTTTGAGAAAGGGCAAATTTAAGTCGAAAATTAGGCAACAATGGCCAAACCCCCGAGGCTCGTGCTCGCAGCCTATGGAGAGTTGAGCCTTGAATCAAGGCAATATGTAAAGTAGAGACCACGAAGGACATCGTGGAACGGTTGGTTGATTTTTACAACCTTGTCTTTTATTTTAAAGAATGTCGCCTTGTGAGCACGTGTGCCATACTGCCTCTTTGCACACTCGCTCATATGCAAGCACTCATGACATGAGTTGGCGGAGACGATCTAACCATAGTGGGCATATTTGAAGGCACCTACTTTGGGCCTACTCCAAAAATGTTTACTCATATTTTTGCTCCTCAATGACCCAAAGATATGTACATACCAATGTCGCCGATATATGCACTTTTTCCCATAAATAGTGTGCTTCAAGGATTGGGGTGTTAAAAATGCTTCCATTATGCTTTGAACCCCAACCCTTGTTGCAAAAGGGAAGCAAAGCCTCGGTTTGCATCCATGCAAAGGCCCGAGGCTCATATCTCTTGTGATATGGAGATACGATTTTTTGAGTGCCCACTTTTGGATGAATTTTGGCCGTTTTGCCCAGAATGGCCACAAACCCCATCTCCCCCTTAATGTTCGGCCCGAGGTTGCGTGCGCCACTTGACCAAGGGTAAGGGCAATTCAGAGAGGGCACATAAACCCGCATCCAATGGGGTGTTTCCCCATGTGGCCTCTCCTCTCGAAGGGAGAGTTGTGAGTCACCCAATTTGGGGTATGATGCCATTCTGCCCCATTCGTATGTCACTTTCCCTCCGATGGGGAAAATAGCTAGAGGCGACCATGAGGGTTGGCAAGCGGCATATATTGGGACCTCAGTCCCATGTGTCTATAGCATATTTGGTTAAAAGGATCCTCGCCGTGGCCATGGAGATATGGAATCATGAGTGCGGGCCATTTTGGCCAAATTTGGCTGTTTTTGCCATTGTATGCCATATTGGAACTACCATATCTCCATGGGGCACAGGATCTAGCCAGGATGAAAGGGCGATTATTGTAGCATATGACTAAGGGTTGAACGCCATTGAGGTTCGTATTTGCTCCTCCGGCCCATCCAGAGTTATTCAATTTTTGGTGCGATCCATGATCTCCCCCGTTGCACCGCATGCTGCTTTCTGCCCCATCCGCGTGTTCATCCCCTGGATGAACAGCAAGCAGCCAGTGTGACAGCAAGCCATAACCCAGGGCATGGGACGAAAGGGGATATCAAGAGTTGTGAATCAAGGCTTCGCGCGTCAATATCGCCAAGGTTGCCTACCCTGGACGGTCGACCGAGACGACCATATTTTCCCATTTTGGCAGTTGTGGACCCAATTTGGATTGTCGCCACGCCGAGTGACATGGAGATCTTTGGGAGCCAAGTGCATGGGAGTCTTCGTTGGACCCCCGGTGAATCGCATATGAAATGGCGGATCCGATCTCTAAGCCGGCGTGGAGATATACCATTGGGGATACCCCCGATTTTGGCTCATTTTGAGCAGCCAAAAAGACCCCCTTTTGGGACCCCAATTTCACCCCCCCCGTGTGGTCAATTGGCGGCCCCATATCTCTATGCCCATGAATAGTCCGGACCTAATTTTAAGTCGTGCACTCAGATATAGGTCCTAGGTCCTGCCTACTATCCTGTGAGCCATTGGCCTTGCCCTGGCCGGGCGAGTCACGTGTGGGAATGACGCCAATTTTGGTGATTTTGGCATCATGACCCCACTTGACGAACCGGTGGTGCCCTGATGCCGGGACCTCAGAGGGAGCCAGGTTGGGTGAGGGCTCCAGAGAGTTTGTACTTGAAGGGCATAGGGTCAATTTTCTCGTCCCTACCTCTGGCGGGTCTGGACAAGAGGTCAATTTTGGAGTTTTTTGAGCTAATATCAGTCTGGGCTGAAACAGCCCATTTTCAGCTACCAACTCCTAGGGGATAATGGCGGGGCCATATCTCCAGCTCAGAGGGGAGTTGGGACCTGCCGTTGGGGGAGGATAGGGAGCCACTGTCGGTCGGCCTTGGAGCTCTTTGGTTCTCAGGAACTCGCCTATGGCTGGGCGGGACACCCTCCCCCATTGGCAGGATTTCAGGGTCCGGACTGAGCAGGGCATAGGTTGTGTAGGGATGCAGGTTCGAATTCGCACGAATTCGCTCGAATTCGAATTCGCACCGAATTCGCACGAATTCGTGGACCACTCCGAACTCGAATTCGCAACTTCAAATTCGAATCCTCCGTGATTTGCTTGATTGAATCCATAGGCAACTACAATTTACCTTCTAGGTTGCAATTCACCTGCTTACATATGGGTATGCCACTACCCAGTACCATATCGCATAAAAGATTTCCCAAAAGCTTCCGTAACCTTGCAATTTTTGTTGTTTGTTGTTGCTTGCATTTACCATGCTGAAACGATTTGACGATTTGACAAAAATAAAGGAAATCAAAACCAAGAATTCCAAAGTTCCTTGCTTCTTTCAAATGCCTTTTGGAAAAGAAGCAGCAACGAAGCATGCAAGATCACCAATCCACACACAAACCATCACATGTGAACCACTTGTTGCCCTTATTGGGCCTTCATTCATTGCATTCTTGAATTGAATCGTTGGACTTGAAGTAATCTAAGAGAGAGCATACACGGCACCGGGAAAGGTAAGGAGGGTACTGCTGTCAAGGATACGCAAGGGCTACAAGGGGCTATGTACATATCTTATAGGGAGGTTGGAGCAGGTGCGCTGGCTGGGTGCAGCTCCGTGCACGCCATTAGCTCCGTGCACATCGTTGTGGGTGCCCAGGGCCTCACTGCGGCTGCGTCCGGCTGCTCTCGGCTGCTTGTCCTTCCACACACGCCCGACAGTGCGTGGTTGCCAAGGGGCAACACGTTTTGACTGTCAAAAGTTAGAAAAAAAAGTCGAAAATCAAAAGTTCGGGACGGGTTTCTCTCCAAACTGGTGGACTTCTGGGGAGAATGGAGGGTACCGCCGTGTTCGGTGGAGCTAGGCGGACACAGCGGTGTGTTCAAAACTCAAAAGTAAATTTTGTTTCGGAAAACGGGTACGCAGGCACGAGACCAGAAAATCAACGGCTCAATCGGACCGGAATCATCATAGTTCTCATTTTGTCAAGTCAAAAAAATTATTGCATTGCACAGTTCAAAGTTAGTTTTTCATCTGGAGAAAAGACGGCGCACGCGTGATCATTTTGCCGTCGCCTGCGAATTCGCAGCGCGAATTCGCCCCGAATTCGCAGTACTAAGAACTTCAGGCCGAATTCGCAGCGAATTCGCTCTGCGAACGAATTCGCAGCGAATTCGGCGAATTCAAATTGAATTCGCTGCGAATCTGCATCCCTAAGGTTGTGTTTGAGCCCCCGCCCCTGCCAGCCACTGAGAGGGTCGGACCTGGAATTGGGATATGAGTTGGGACTGAGTGTCTATTGTCCTGTGATGCCCTGACCCCAGTCCAGTCTTAACCCCATGTGTACATATCCTGATGTGTTGCTGTACATACTTTTGTTCCCTTGTTTCAGAGTGGCAAGGATCCTGAAACGCTTTGTCACATGACACGAGCATGACGCTGCCCTTCTGAGCGCAGTGCTTTGCCTGCCTGCTTGCTTGTGCGTGTCCGCCGCAGCGTCCCGTGGCCAGGCCCCCCACGGGAACGCGTCATTAGCCACTTGGATCCCTGGGGTAGGCGAACTTTCGGACGGGGGGATCGAGGACACGACGGAAGCTAAGGCGGCTGCCACAGGGTCCTTGCCTTCGACAAGGCTGAGGTTCACCTACGTTAAGCCGGGCGCCTCAGCGCTTGCACTCGGCAGGCTCCTTCTGTATACATCTCTTTGATTTCTTCCGCCCCTCTTGTTACTGCAAGTTCTCATAGAGTACCAGTATCAACGGGTACACCACTTGTAGATGAAGGCCGTACTCTCACAACATCAGTCCTGGATCTGGTGCTTGTGATCGGCACTGCTTTGGCACGGAGCGTGACAGACATCTTCACAGTTCAGGATACAAGTTTTTTTTGGTGTTCTTCGTGTTCTGCTTTAGTCTTCTAGGGCCTTCCGCTGCTACCAGAAAACGTTTCTGGTTTCCTCACACTTCTGCTTGTTCCTTGTATTTGTTTTAGAAAAACCTTGCTGATTTTCCCAAAGTCAAAATGAAGTCTGCACAAAGGTAAAGAAGAGCAAGCCCAGGCACCGGATCAATCAAATCAGGATAAGTCCTTCCACAATCCAAAAATCTGTAACAAAGAGGGGCCGCAGATAGACTAAAGTAGATCTAAATATAATGCTCTAATGGTTTATAAACAAAATAGATGATCTTATGTTAAAAAATGGCAAGACTCGGGCCTCTAAGATAGCACCAAGCACTTCATGTGCACTCTTTTGGATGAAATGGAGTTGGTTAGGAATCTGGGGCATAAGAGTTAGGCCAGACATGAAGCCGGTTCGGATCCCAATTGGCTGCAGTGTTCTATTTTTGAGCGATTTCCGTGATTTCAGCGATTTCGGATATATTTTCAAGAGGATTCCGAAATTATATTATTTATAAACCAGAGGATGGAAATTTCTTGTTCGGACCCGGCCTGCTGTGTATGCGCGTGCCCTTCTTGTGTTCCTGTTGGCGTGCGCCTGCTCTGTGTTCCTCAATGCGGGCCGACCGTCTGAAAATTCTTCCCAACTAAGGCTTGGAACCTTTTGTGAAATCGGAAACTGGTTATTGTTCAAAGTGCAAATATTGCAACCGGTTATTGGCCAAATCCTGCATGTCAAAACCGGTACCTACCGGTTATTGGGAGTGGAGAACTTTTTTGCGGAAAGAAATTTTGAACCAAACCTTTGCCAACAAAAAATTTATGCACTTGAAAGTCGGGGGCCCTATTGCGAGCTCGCTCCACAGTGGCACGTGTGAGCAGGGCAACAATTCATTGACAGCAAATGTTACCAAAACAATTTTGGTTTCACCGAACAAACATTTTCATGACAACTTTTCCAACAAATAGCCACGTACCCGGCTGCCTGCGCGGTGCATGTGTACATGTTACCATGTGACACATACACATGATGTCACCACGTGACATATACACATGATGTAACAATGGGACCTATACATATGATGTCACCATGTGACATCATGTAACCTTATCCAATGCAACAACTTAACATTGAACATGGCTTCACCCCTACCACCACAATGGGCGGAGGTATCATGACCATGTGGTTCATCCCAGATTTTGTTGAAGAATGCCTCCCAAAAAGAAACATACTCTCTCTGTGGCTCCCAAAAACAAGGGCACTCACAAAGCAAATGATATGCTCATTGTTCAAGAAGTCAAGGCTGAACGTTTTGAGAAGGGTGTTCCCTTCTATCTAGTAAAATGAAGAGGGCACAATGACGAAACCTGGGAACCCATGGAGAACCTTGCTGGGGCGGAAATGTAGGTGTCAACTTTCATCAACAACCGAGACAAACAAAATGCAGAACTTGCTGAAAAACGTTTGGAGCAGCTGAAAACCCGGGCTCAGGCTGAGGCAGCAGAAGTAGTGGAAGCGGAAGATGTCAAGGAACAACATCGATCCAAGAAACGAAAAACATCCTGGGTGTGGCAGGCCTTTGACCCCATTGACAAGACCTCCGCACGTTGCACTGTCTTGGAGAATGGGAAAACATGTGGCCAGGTCATTCAGTGTGGGGGTGGTACCACAAACTTGCAGCATCACGTTACCTCAAAGCACAAGAATTGGTATCCGGCCAAATTTCAGAACGCAGAGCTGGGCACCCTTGTTGTGGAACAGTCAGGGGACGTGTCTTTGCGTTCCGCACCACCTTGGAATGCGCAAAAGAGGAAGCTGGTGGACCGCAAATGTGCTTACCGGATTGTGAAGTGCCACAGACCTTTGGGAATTTGTGACGGTGATGAACCACTCCGAGACCTTTTCAGAGAAATCAGCAGTGGCAGGTACTCTGGGACAAATCATCATGAGATTGCAGCACAGATCCTCCAAATGGTGGCTGTGGGTGGAGTACACTTGAACAACGTACTCATCAAAACTGTGGCGGACGAAATCTTTCCTGCCATGGCTGCAGACTTGTGGAGTGATGGGGAGGTTGCCCTGCTTGGGGTTATGCTGTATTGGATTGATGAGGAGTTCGTGTATCATGAGAGGTTGGTTGGTGCAATTCCCTTCTACAACAAGAGGCACACAGGGGACAACATTTTGAAGGCGACAAAGGAGTGCTTGCAGAAGTACCGCTGTCCCTGGGACAAAATTATTGCTCGTGTTTCTGATTCGGGTTCCAATATGAAGAAGGCCATGGCCTCGCTGGACGGCTTCTCCTGCTCTGCCCATGCACTGGAGCTGGGGTCCACAAGTTCATTGAGGCTCCCCATATGAAGGCCACCCTCGACAAGACAAAAGCCATCACAAGGTGTGCCGGCACTTTACTTTAGCTTCGTTCACCCTTTGTTCCTCACTTGAGAGGCCAGCATCTGTCATTTGTGGCTGCAGATTCTTCCACGCCAGTAACCTGGGGATGCAAGAGTTGCACAGGATACAGAAAACACTGTACCTGAAAGCGACACAGTGAAAGTGCTGCCCTGGGTCGTTGAGGGTGCCGGAGGGCTCGGGGCCGGCAAGACCAGTGGGGCAGGCACGCGAGGAGTCTCCCTGGATGTTGTTATTGGGGGTAGAACCGGATACTCGGACACCAACGGAGGCGAGAGCAGCAACAACTGAAGCAAGGTCCATGCTGATTGTGGTCAGGCAGAAAATCCCAGTCTATGAAGAAAATTGATGCGAATTTTTCTAAATACATCTGAGTGTCCAAAACTGTCTGAAAAGATTTAAATAATCCAATTATGTAAAAATGTTTGGCCAATCTGGCCCGCGAGCGCGCGTCAGCGGCAAATGGCAATTCCAGCTAAAATAGCGGAACGCGGCGGATTTACGGGAAATGGACCGCGGAATCAAATCCGGCATATCAGAAATATATAGGAAATATCCTGTGACTGAGCTGCGGGGCAGCGATTCCGCCGAAGCAAAGAAAATGACCAAAATGTAGCCAATCTGGACAGAATGTCTGAAAATCTGAGCAGATGGGGCTAGCCGCACTTACACTCCCCCTCCAAAAACACACTAGGGTGTGTCGCTACGTCAACGAAGAACGTAGTGCGGGTAAGTCCCAGAAGAAAATAGAAATGTAGCCTCGATGGGGCGAAATCTGCTTGATCTGACCTGATTTGGGCTGAATTGGCACTGAATCAGGCTGGATGAACCTGAAATGAGACAGAATGAGAAGTGACGAACAGTCCTCCGTGCAGTAAAACATTAGGTCAAGGGCTAAAAAGCATGTAAACGTATCGAGAATCGATACCAAACCATGCATTGGTTGAGAATGAGGTAGATTATTGGTGGATTGAGTGGGGGGATCAAGAATTGGAGTGACATCTCAGCGCTCTGGCACAGTTTCGCTGTCGCGGGCACGCTACGGTGTCCTCGCCGAACTCTACATCGTGTTACTCCCGCTTTTCTCGTTCTGAAAAGTGCAGCATGTGCTTCAAATGTGGCGCATCTGGTGGATGATCACAAGATTCAGCAAATTTGAGAGTTAATTTGGGCAGAGATGAAGGAGATTAAACAATCACAGAGAGGTAAAACAATTACAAATGTTGTCTACAGACCCTATGTGCACAGAAAATCATAAGCGTCAACGAAGTTAGCCAAAGCCGTCGACAGATCTTCGAGGAATGAGAAGAGATGACAAGGAAATCAATCTGAATTGTCCTAAAATCAGCAAATTCCCTGAGATGAAGGTGAAATGAAGCGGACTGTCTACAACTGAAACTACTAACACCTTCGTTTAGACTAAAGTTAATATATATTGTCGTTTATTCAGCTCAATTGTGCTTTCCGGCACGTTGGTTCGCGAGCATCCAACAGATTCTATGAAAATGTGGATCATGTGATGATGCATCATGATGGGACATGCTGGCCCTGGATCCTTGGCATGTAACGCGCCGAAGGTTCGCTGAAGGCGCTTTACTGACAGTATATAACTGAGAGACACCGAATTTACAGTGGCGGTGGTGTCAATCGACTTGGACAAGGCCAATCTTTCGATGAAGTCCCACAAGACACTTGGATTCACCATTTTCGACAGTTTCAGGTCGGATTGAGCTCACATTGGCGTGTGCCAAAAATACCACGAAGCTTACGGACTTCAGAGGTGGCTGTTAGAAGTCCCTAGAGCTCCTAGATGAAGATTGTCTGAACAATTGACGTCTGGGTTTCGTACAACAGTGGCAGAATGATGGACAAACCTGAGAAATTCAAGGCAAATTTGAGGATCCTGGATCTGAATCTGGACTTTGGCGTTAGCATCACAGCAAATGAAGGTACGATCTGAGTTCCTGGCGTCGCATCTGGTGCAGCCAGTACTACAGGGGGTGCCTGTAGGGGTGAATGTCGCTGCGCAGCGTTTTTACTATGTACATTTGCTTCCATCTGCACGAGTAGCCAAATTCCAAAGATGCACAGACCAACAGAGACAAGATTACCCCGAATCTGCCTGAATTAAGCCTGAGTTTGGTTTTTTCTGAACACGGCAGCACACTCCGTGGCTTTCGGCTTTCGACTTTCGATACGTTACCGAACGGAGACCAAAGAAAAAGTGATGGATTGACGTCAAATTATCAAACATTCGCAGTTTTCCACATCATGACATAAACAGAATGAATGAACAGTGGATTGAGCTGAATGTGGTAGGATGGCTTCCTCAATTCGGCCAAGCACGAATACATGTGACCACCAACCTGTCTGGTCGGGCCCTCGTACGGCTTGGGCGCTGCAAATCAGCGGCCGAACTTGAAGCTTGGTCCTCATTTGGCTCCTGGGCTGGCCTGACCACAGGAGGGGGGATCGACGGATCAGCCCTGGAATGTGGCTGCTGAGGGCCGTAAAAGGCTGGGTCTCGATTCACCACAGGTCGTTTTCCGTCGCTCTCCACTTGTCTGTCTGGTTTCGACAAACAATCTGTCAGGAGTACTCCAATTTCGGGGTGCTTCTTGAGGAAGTCGATGAACCCCTTGGTGTACCCATGGACAAAAGATTGGGCTGGTTCCCAGTTGTTGTGACTGGAATCAAAGCCCCTCCACTCACACAGAAATTCCCATTTGCCCTTGGCATCACGTCTTGCTTCAACAATCCTCTTGAGTTCGTACTTTCCCCCTTCGATGACCCGATCAGACAAATGTTTCGCAGTCCAAAAAAGGGGTTTAACCCGATCCTTGGGGGAGGGGATCTCTCTCTTGAGGCGATCGCCCGAAACGTCAATTTCCCTGCTGACATCCACACGAATCCTCCACCTGTTCTCACCAAGACGCGCTGTAACAGCGAATGGCCCCTCCCACAAGGGAAGAAGCTTGTCATCTCCGTCCAGGGTGGTTTCGGATTTTCGAAGCCAAACTCGATCATCGACTTCAAAATTGTGGGGGTTTTTTCGGCCTTGATTCTGGACCCAAAGCCAGCTTGATGCTTCTCGATTAATTTCGACACAGTTTTATCTGCTCGTTGGACTTCGTCCAAAAACAGCGAAGCATCTTTACAGGGGCGAGGATTATTCAACGGCATGTTCCACCAACACTTCTTTCGTCCAAAGACAATTTCATTTGGAGAAAGGCCATGATACAAAGGCGTGTTGTGGTAACGGCGAAGCAATGCGAAGAGAACTTCAAGCCAGTGGAAATCCTTTTCACTCGCGAGCTCTTTACGAAGCATATTTATAACAGAGCGGCCGGCTCTTTCGCCAGGCAACGCTCGATGCGAGCGGATTTCACACCTGAGGTGGTGGATTCCAAGGCGAGCACATAATTCTCTCCACCATTCGGAGGTGTACTCTTTGCCTGAATCCGTCACCACCTCGGATGGGACGTCCCAGCCTCCCATCCAGGTCTGCGCGCACCATTTGGCGGCAGCCTTGCCAGTCATCGACTCGATGTTGCAAGGCAACACCTGCATGTAGCCGGAATGACGGCACTGCATAAGGAGCACACCATTGACTTTTTTATTAGTCCAATGGCACTCTTCGTCATCGAGTTCACCGAGATAGAAGAAATCACTGGTGACTCTGTTAAAGAGGCGCTCCGGAATAGGATGAGGCCTCAGATGGCCGTGCTTCTTCGCGCTGGGGGGCGTCGAGACAGCACATTGGGCGCATCCGGCGGCTACTTTCATGCAGTGAGTATATAGCCGTGAGCCAAACAACCTATGTTTAATCATCGACCACAGTCGACGGCCATGTGCGTGGGGGGACTCCCATTTGTGCCACCAGTTTAACACTCGGGGGGCTAGGGCGTCTGGCACACACAATTTACCCTCCATCCACAGCTTCCCCCCATCCAACGAATACTCAGGAAAAATCCCATCCTTGTGAGCATCTTTGGATTTGAGATTTCCAAAGACCTCTTTAAACATGGGATCCTGCAGGTAATCGGACGTCCAGTCACGGATTATCAGGGAATCTTTAGGCAGGGGTGGAGTTTTGGCCGGATCTCGACGCTTAATGCCCTGGATCAACCGAAATCGACTTACTTGTCGGGTATAGTCAAACCGTTTCACACTCCCTGAGGAGGGATCGGTGACTTTTTCCACGACTTTCAGTGTTTTGGTGCAGATCTCATGAGCATGCGCCGGATCTGAGATGGCCGTGATGTCGTGACACGGCAATGCGTGCTGTTTAACAGCGCACTGCATGCATGCACGTCGAATGAGTTTCTTTTCTTCCTGATCCCATTCGATGATGACATGGCGGTCCTGCTCCGTACCATGGATGTTGGTACTTTGCAGCCCCTCTGAGGCGGGGTAAGCCCATCGGCTCAGAGCATCCGCTACCGTGTTGTGTTTTCCAGGCAAATACGACACATGGAGGTCAAACAGAGAGAGAAATTCGTGCCATCTGGCCCGTCGACCAGCTGGGCTCGCGACAGTATCAATGTGTTCAGTGGCCCAATACTCCAGAGATCGATGATCCGTCAGGACCTCGACTCGATTGGTGCCAACCCACGATTGGTACTTTTTTAGAGCGCAGATTATGGCGTACGTTTCTTGCTCACGCGGCGACCATTGCATCTGGCGTGGGGCTAGCTTCCGAGACCAAAATGCAAGAGGGTAATGATCGCCGGTGGCTTCATCAACCTGTTCAAGGACAGCTCAGATCGCGTACCTAGAAGCGTCGGTTCTAATGTAGAAGGGTCGGTCAAATTGGGGCACATGCAACGTGGCGACTTCACAGAGGGCCGCCTTCAAGTGATGGAAGGCCTCCTCGCACTCGTCAGTCCACTTGACACGAACCTTTGAACCTGCCTTGCCCGCATCTCTCCCTATCTTCAATAATTCAGTGAGGGGGGCAGCAAATTTGGCATAATTCGGCACAAAAGTGTGGTAAAAATTGCAACAACCCAGGAATCCTCTCAACTCCGTGATCGTCTCAGGGCGCTTCCACTTCTGAATAGCGACGAGCTTCCCTGGACTGGGTCGTCGGGTGCCATTCTCTGGGAGAGAACCACAAAATTCGACTGATTTTAAAAAACATTTTCCCTTCTTTGGCCCACAAATCAGCTGATTGGCGTCAAGAATGTCCAAAACTTGGTTCAGCTGCTTCTCATGTAGGGCCACCAGCTCGGCTTCGGTCAGTCCCTCCCCTTCCGTCGCGATGATTATGTCATCTATGTACACGCTCACGAAGGCACGAAGCTCAGGATGGGTTGTGAACAGCACATCCTCCATCATTCTTTGAAAAAATGAGGGGGCGTTCTTCAGACCCATGGGCATGACCGTCCATTGGACTGGGCCACATGGCGTGCACATACAGGTTAGAGGTCGGCTGTCCTTCCTCAACGGCATTTGGTGAAAGCCGTGACGAAGATCCAGCACAGAAAACAAACGACCTCTTGCCCTCTTGGCGATTTCCTCCTCAATGAGGGGCAGGGGGTGCGAATCCGCCTTGGTTTCGGCGTTGAGATTGCGAAAATCAACCACCATTCGCCAACCATGAATAGTGTTCTGGTCTGCAGGCGGTGGCTTCGGGACTGTGAAGGGTGCACAGCACCATTCGCTGGTCATACAACCCTCAAGCCAACCAAATTCCCTGAGATTTCTCTCGATGATTTTTCTGAGTATCTCATGTTTGTGTCCATGATTTTCATAAGGGCGCTGTTTTTTTGCCTTGTACCCTTCACGAAGCTCGATGAAGGCTTCACCGAACTGTCCACGGACAGGGGGGTCTTTGATCAACTTCCCTGAAAGGGTTGTGTCCTTCCGTTCCTCAAAAATCTTTTCTCTTGACTTGGAACACAATTCAGTGTCCACCTGATCGCCAGGAATTACTGTCGAAAAAACTTTGGCGACTTCTTCGGCTTTGGCAGGAAGAATCTTCTTACGGATGTCCCTAAACAGGTCCGTATCAACTGCCTCTTGAAGATAGGTGGGTCTTGTGTCAAAATCCCAGAGATTCTCTTCGTGATCCAGCTCCTCGAAAGGATCCATGAAAGCTTCCACAGGGGGTTTTTCATAAAAAACTCTGAATTTGCGGCGCGATTTGGAATTTTTCTTCGCCCGTGCACTGAAGATTCTTTTCGATGTCGATCGTATTGGGGAAGAGGGAGACGAGGCGGATCCATTGGACGTTGAATCACCTTGGGTATCTGACGGACAAAAATCAGAAAAAATAGATTCATCATCAGTACCACGCTCAACCTCAGATTCAGACCCAACACAGGAATCTGTACTAGAATCAGCAGAATTAGAGTCAGAAAGCTTTCCATCCACCAGGAATGCAAGCGAACTCCAGGACCGCTGTGGCAGGGGACCTGTGTCGTCCCTGGCATACAGCTTAATCTTCCTGGGAAGTTCGATGTAATCTACACAAATGTCTTGTAATTCCTGAAACCAAGGCTTGTCGTCCCACAAGGGCACAACTAAAATTGCCTGGGTCTTATCTTGCTTGATTTTGTGGATGACCTGCTGGATTCAGTGAAACGGAGGATTGATCCACAACTTCTTGTCCCATTTATGGGTCCAAGCGTCGCTAAAGTGCTTGTCAAAGCGCTTGTTCATACGGTTAGCAAAGGCATCATACTGGGGCCAAAAGGAATGGTGTTCATGAAAGTATTCACAAATTGCATCGCGCCATTTGTCGACAACTCTGTAGGATGAAGAGTGCCAGCGCGAAGGGCGTCGTGGCTGGGAGTCCCTACGAAGACATTCTAACTCTTGGGAGTAATCGGCACTCCCATTCACCTCTGCAATGGTGACATCTTCACCAAATTTTGGTGTCACCTTTTGCTTCAAAAATTCTTCTGCACTTTTAAACCCTGCGTGCAAAAAACGAAATTCAGGACGCTCCAAGGGACCTGACTCCAGCAAAAAACAACGACGATGACCTACGGGCGCTACCCTGTTCTTGCGAAGCCAAGGATGGCCCAAATAAAGGTCATACTTTATGTCGGCACGATAGAAGTAATCATCCTTAAGGACAACTTCTTCCACATTTTGCTCTTCCCAAAGGTCTTGAGCGACCAAGTGAGTTGATATATAACAACCGCATTGCCCACCTGCGAGAGAATGTCCAGAAACTCCCTCGAGGGTAACAGGATGAGGCGATTCAAACACGCAGTCGTCGGGTAAGAATGAATTGGATTGGAGATTTACCTCTGATCCATTGTCACACAAACAAGTGGCAAGGTGGAAATTTCCCTTGCAATCAGAGACCCACAGCTTTGTGACAAACTGACGGACCCTGTGCTTGGACTGTACACCAACCTCGTCCACTACAACAGAAGGATCCGCTGCCGGATCCAGGGGAGAGGAGACAAGCGACCCTACATCAAGTAATGGTCGATCTGGAATCTGGGGATCATGCCTGAAATCGCCTGGGGAGGGGCGATTTTCGTGGCTCCCCTAGGCGTTCTGACCTCCAGCGGCTGCGTTAACATTGTGAACACAGCCTGATTCGTCGATCCACTCCTCTTGGAACGGATCATCTGCTGGATTCAGGGCATTTTCGACATAATCTCGATCCGCATCGGACACCTGATCTGCACCTGAGACCTGATCCACACGATGGTTGCCCTTTCCACGTCCACGGCCACGGCCGCCGGATGATGGACCACCACCGTCGCCACGCCCTCTGCCCTTACCAGAGAAGGGGGTTCCTGAAGGATTTCCCTTACCCTTACCCTGTGATCCTGGAGCATTTCCTTTGTTTGTACCGGATTGAGGAGTTTGGCCTGGATTTCGATTTCCGCCTCCGGCGTTGCCATTGGGACCTGTCTGGCCATTCGGCTGCCCACCGGAGCCGGATGGAGTCCGATTTCCTTTGCCTTGGGACCCGCCAGGGCCTCCAGTATTTTTGTTTCCACCGGAGGGGGTCGGATTACCCTTTCCCCCCTTTGCACCATGCACCTGTCTGTCATTCCTGTCTGAATTCTGCGAATTACTGACATTTTCACCAATCACCTTGTGATCGTAAGCAGACCATCGGTGATTACCAGTAGAATGCGTCTTAGCTCGGTTCGTAGAACCTAAAAGAAGGCAGATGCTACAATGATCCTGAACATTCCGCGTGTCATTCACCTTTTTGTTGCCCTTTTGGGCCCCATTTTGGGTGTTTTGCTGGGTATTCTTGTTTCCCCCAAGACCCTCATGGAAATTTTGATTGGCGGCGTCAGCGAGCCGCTCAACCTCTTCCCACAGTTCCTGCGGGGTGAACGAAAACACCCAGTTCCTGGCCTTCAGGCGATGGCCGTGGAAACTTACTCCCCTGTTGAGGACTTGGACAAACAAGTCCCGATCCTCGTGTTCATTAAACTTGATTTTCCACGTGTTTTCAGTGAATTTCACCTTGGTAAACGACGTGGGGGAACACTTTTGAAGTGATTCCCTGACGGAAAACCTGTTGGCCGAGGCATCGAAGCCATCGACCTCCGCCCACCAGGTCTTGACCTTTTCTTCGGACTGTTTATTCCGAAGGGCGGCGGCGGTTTCTGAGGGGATCTTGTCAAAAATCAGATTTTTCAGCTCGGCACTAGAAAATTTTTCGCCTGAATGTTCAGATTCTTCTACGAGATTCCAGAAGCGCTGTCTCTTGTCTTGCACTTCGTGCAAGATTAATCGCGAGAACGAAGGAAAATTCTTCAACATCTGGTGGTAATGGTCCTTTGGCAGCCGGGATCCACGTACCTCCAACTGTTCCCACACCTCATCAAAGGTAAGGGGGTAACTTGAATCCTCACGATCACTCCAGGTCCTGAGCCAAGTGTTGGCCGGCGCTCCCTCAAGGCAGTCCAAGAGGGCCATCAGGAACTGATCATCCTGGAGCTTTTGAGTCTTAACCCACAGTTTAAATTCCCGTTGGAACTGAGGCCAACGTCTGGGGTTCCCATTATACTTCGGTTGCTTAGCAACCTGACGAAGTCGCAATGAAGTGGGATTTAGAAGTGAATCCAGCCCAACACCGGCCGTGATGGCAGACACCTTGGCGGCATCATTAGCCACACCAGCTCCGGCGAGGGTCTGGGCGAGCAACATCTGGGCTATTGCATTGGAATCAACAGCAGGAAGGGTAGTACGGGAGGCAGTTCGTTTGGCATTCTGAGCCTCAGTCCTAGCCTTCGCCGATCTACTCTGAGATCGAGAGATTGTAACCCTTTCCTTTAGCTTAGTCCTGCTGATCCTTGCGTCAGTGGTCTTAGAGTCCACCGAAGGAGCAATCGAAAAAATTTCTGTCGCCTCCTCCGACGGTTCTGTTGTTTGTTCCACCGATGATGCGCCCTCAGACCTCATGTGGGTCTTGAAAAGATCTTTAATTCCCAGCGTCTGAATGATGAGTTGCATTTGATCGTTGAGCAATTGGAGCTCAGTATCTCGCTGTAATCTGCAAGAACAGTCGGCAGGACAGTACATACCGTGTCCTGAAGGGCCTGAGCAGGCTGTCGGACCGCTAATCTCAGTGGTTCGCAGCCAGGAGTCCACTTGGGGAGCTCCTTCAGTCCTAATTTCCAGGCTTGCCTGCCTAGCTGCCTCTAAAATTCCTTCCTCAACCGCGGCGGCTAGATCGTCGCGGATGGAAACACAGGGATGAGGGGCGGAGGGCCCGGCAACAGGTGCCTTGGTCTTCTCCTTCGGGAAGGGGCTTGCCTCCCAGATCTGCAAAGAAATGGCAAAAGATTCATCTTCTTGAGAACACCACCACATCCTGGTATTAATTTCTTCTTGAAGAAGGAAAAAATATTCAAATAAAAAATCAGAGGCGATTCTTTCTTGACCTATCAGCTTAGACGTGGCTAATAGACAAAGGGCCTCAAGCGCCTCAAGGTTACGGGTCACTTCTGAAGACAAATGGTTGTCCCATTGTGCCCATGAGGCTGGTCGATTGTAGGTAGGTACCTCACCTGGACCACCCATCTCAATGTCATCAATGTCGGCGTCGATGGTCTCAAAATGTGGACATTGGTAAGGAGTATTAGTACCTGCCAGGTCCGTAAGCTCCACCGGAGCGTTGCCATTAGCGTAGGCTGGGAGATTCCAGCTGCTTGATGGCCAATTTCGACTGGGATCTTGATGGTAATCTGGGCCTCCACAGCTGCTGATTTGTGCCCTTCTTGGGCAATTTGGGCTTGCGCAAGGCATTCCTCTCAAGGCCTCGTTCGCACAGCACCACGGCAGCGTAATCGTTACGTCTCCGGAGGTGGCGGAGTCTACGGGGCCGTACTGGGGAGCTAGCTGTGGTTGGGACACCAAAGGAACAACATTCAGGTAGCCTCTGCTACCATGAAAGTGCTGCCCTGGGTCGTTGAGGGTGCCGGAGGGCTCGGGGCCGGCAAGACCAGTGGGGCAGGCACGCGAGGAGTCTCCCTGGATGTTGTTATTGGGGGTAGAACCGGATACTCGGACACCAACGGAGGCGAGAGCAGCAACAACTGAAGCAAGGTCCATGCTGATTGTGGTCCGGCAGAAAATCCCAGTCTATGAAGAAAATTGATGCGAATTATTCTAAATACATCTGAGTGTCCAAAACTGTCTGAAAAGATTTAAATAATCCAATTATGTAAAAATGTTTGGCCAATCTGGCCCGCGAGCGCGCGTCAGCGGCAAATGGCAATTCCAGCTAAAATAGCGGAACGCGGCGGATTTACGGGAAATGGACCGCGGAATCAAATCCGGCATATCAGAAATATATAGGAAATATCCTGTGACTGAGCTGCGAGGCAGCGATTCCGCCGAAGCAAAGAAAATGACCAAAATGTAGCCAATCTGGACAGAATGTCTGAAAATCTGAGCAGATGGGGCTAGCCGCACTTACACACAGCCGAAACGCGCAGGCAACGTGACGCGGTGGCACTTTGACTACGGCTCAAGTGACTGGTATCGTGAAATGCAGCGCGCAATTCAGACGTTCGACGTTTTTGAATGGAGTGGAGAGGGTTACAAGCAAGACAAGTTGGAGTACGAAGACTGGACACATATCCGCGAGAATGTGGCTGTGCTTCAGCCTTTTGCCATGTTTACCAATTACGTCGAGGGCACCAAGTATCCTTCTTTACCTTTGGTTTTGCCTGGTATTACCACCATTTTAAAGCACTTGAGGGCTGACACAGTGCCTAAGCCTTGGATTGCTGGTGCTGTTTTGCAACTAACTCCTAACACTGTTCAGGCACGTAAGTGTTTTGAGAAGGATGTGCACGACAGGTTTGGGGCAAATCTGCCACCTGAAGCTCTAAAGCTGATGGTTATTGCTACACTGCTTGACCCAAGGTTTAAAAGCGCTGAGTTTCCTTTGCATGGTGGAAGGCAGTGCGCGCTACAAACTCTGCGACATGAGTTCACAAGCAATTGGGAGCGTGCGCGTGCAGAGCAACCTGTTGCGAAACTGGCACCCCAGAAGACTGATGACTTCGGTGCCCTCTTCGGGTGCGCGGATGTTGCTTCCTCCAGTTCGGTGGCTGCTTCTATTGCTCATTTGTTGTCTGAGTTGGAAGAATACCTCGAGCAGCCACCGGCGCCCAACCAAACAGATGTCCTAAGCTATTGGCGAGAGCAAACACAGTGGCCCAGCTTGCAGAGAATGGCCAGGCAGTACCTGTGTTTACCTGCAACTTCCGCGGGTGTGGAGCATTTGTTCAGTCGCGCGTCGCTGACATACGGTGATCTACGCACCTGTTTAAGTGAGGAGAACCTGTCTAATATATTGTTTGCGGCTTATAACTATGATCCGTCACTGCATTAAATGCCGGACACTGTTAGATCAATCAATGTGCTAAAAAATACGTGCGGTGTTTCGCAGGCTTCTTCATCTTCTTCTGTCTTGCCCTCTTGCCTTCTGTGCATGCGCAATCGCAGCAGGGACCAGGGACACAACAGCGAAACCGGTTTTTACGCAGGGCTAACCGGTTACCTGAAAAACTGACAAGTTTGAAACCGGTTACAATTTCATTTTCCGGATGCCTGGCAATAACCGATAACTGGCAATACCTGAAAAACCGGTTCCAAGGTGCTAATAGTGTTGGTTCTATTCTGTTACGGAAACGGAAGCGAATCGGAAGGTAGGGCGACTCTAGTGGAAAAAAGAAGGCCCGGAATTGCGATCTGGCTAAACCCTAGTGTGGTGCCTCCGCGCACACCGGCCGTCGCCCTTGGGTGCATCACTGCACTTGAGAGAAGAATGGTACACGTTAATGGGCGCATCTGCTTCGGCAGTGCCACGCCTACATGTATGGGGGATCACGAGTCCCTGGAAGCTGGAGGAGTCCTAGTGGAAGTGAAGTGGATGGGGATTTGGCTGAGGTAGGTGCACCGGAAGGGAAGAAAGTAAGTCGGTCGTTGCTCCGCAAGGCAAAGCAATTTCTTATTCTTTGAATTATCATTTGTTTGCTTTGCATGCGTCATGACAACTTGATCTCCCATGGAATCAAAGAAGGTCAATCTTTGGTGATTGTGTGTGTTGAACCGAGGTTGTGTTCGCATGGCGTCATATGTCCGTAGTTCGAATGTGCATGGTATATAAAATCGATTCTTGGAGTAGGGATGCAACATCGTCTTCGATAATCGCATACTCTATTCCAGGGGTTCACTTATACTTCTGTTTCTGCCTCTCCCTTTGCCCGACATTGTCTCATTTGTTCCCTTCGCCATGATCATGTCCATGTATTGATGTGGATACATTCAACCCAATTTGGCAATCAATTTTTGGGACTCCATTGGTCAAGCTCATTCGAATTCATTGATCAAGTGTTCCGATTTTATCGCAAGGGTTGCCAACGGGTGTACCTAGGGGATTTGTTTGGATTCTGTGGTCAGGGGTTACCAAGGGTACTTGTAGGAATTTTGGATTTCGGGTTTTATAAAGCATGGAATCACTGGTGAGGTCAAGGACGATGGGAGTCACGGAAAAGAGGGTGGAGAAATCGGGTATAGGTGGTAGAGCTCGCACCATGGCAGGGATTGGTCCCAGAGACCTTCTTTAGACACAGGATATGGCTTGGCCAGCAAGGCCAAGCAACTGAATTCAGAAACAGTTAAAAAGTAGAACCACAATAAGTGGTAGAATCAGTTGAGTATAGGGGTCTTGAGGTGGGGGACCACTAGGCTTAACCTACAAGGCCTTAGGCATGAAGTGCCTTCTTTATTTCGGTATTACCTCCATGAAGGAAGATACCTCCGCTCAGTTGAGTGGTAGGGGTGAACTTCATAGGGGGACTAGGGTTATAACCCTAGTTACTTTGAGAAAGTGTACTTTAAACTTCAAAAGAAAGATAAAAATGATTAAGTTAGTCTCAACATCAACCAAAGGCTTTTAGGGGGGGCTAAGCCTGGATCAAGTTCCCCAAGAAAGACATGGCAGTGACTTTTTCTTACCAAAGGTCTATTTCATCATTTGTTTTGAATGGGAAACACACCACATGGAGAGGGTGCCTCAATTTTTCCCAAGGCCAAGTGTAAACACTGGTGTTGACAAAACATTTTTTTAAGATGGTGTAAAGTGTATGCTCATTTACTTGGACCAACGTGTCCCAACCCTAGCACATGACAGTTGCAAACTACCTGTCCTTCACATAAATTAAGACATCATGCACCTGCAGTTGACGTGGGACAAATTTCCACTATCTGATCCATGAATGCCTTTTGACTAATGTACATGGTACTCACAACAACCTTAATGGAATCCTTGTATCGATAATGGGACTTTATTGAATGCTTCCCCTTCCAACGGAATTTTTGGCCGCCCGATGCGTGCTTGTCCTCCCGAGATGAAATGGTTCTTCGCCACTCTTCACAGATACAATGTAAAAGTACGGAAACCAATGTGGGCCATCAAACCCTTGCCTTCTCAGGCTCCTCATGGTGGGGAGAAATCAACCTAGAAAAGAGTGGATGTGGTGGAAATGAGCAAAAGACTGCGAAAAAGGGTATAAATGGGTGAAAATCCAAAAATGCCATCTCCCCAATATCGAAGAAGCATCAAAACCCACTCTAACAACAATGATGC
The DNA here is from genome assembly GCA_964036045.1 of Eutreptiella sp. 'Long Island Sound 2002'. Lineage (NCBI taxonomy): Eukaryota > Euglenozoa > Euglenophyceae > Eutreptiales > Eutreptiaceae > Eutreptiella > Eutreptiella sp. 'Long Island Sound 2002'. The sequence goes on from OZ038394.1 coordinate 8,507,337, forward strand.
TCCTAATATCACAAAATATGGGTCTCTAAAACAACAAAACGCCCAAATAATTGGAATGTGCGCACACCGTGGTTAACAACGGGGCTACAGGGGCATGGTTGGGCTAGGCTCCCTAGTCTCTCAGCTTCATAGACGCCACATCATGTGCCCCCCTCAAGTGGTGAAAAGCTCCACTCCCAGCAAGAACAAAATGGTGATACCCAATGCTGTCAATATCAACAACTGGCATGACATTTTTGAATATCACTTTCACCCAAATCACCCAAAAATGGAAAAAAATCTTTTGCTATTGGTTTTTGAAATTCACTTTTGCATTACTATTTTTGGACTGAGCCGAAATCTGGGTTATATCCAAATTTTTTTTGGCCTCCAATTTGGTTGGCGCCCCTGTTTTTTGAAATTGGATTTCCCTTTTTTGCAATCATTGGGGGAATCCTTGCACTGCATGCTACTTTTAGACTAAGTCCCCTCCGAAGAGCCCCTAGGAAACACTCTTAGAGTTAAGTGACCAAGCTGGACTGAAAGGGACCTTCCCGGTTTTTGTGGCAGTGCTGAAAGACCAGGGGCCTTTGGGGGTGAACATGACTGTGTGTTGGGCGGCAAAGATAGAGGGCTGTCAAGTGGCGAGTGTGAACTTGGGATGGCAAAAGAGATGGAGTCCATCTTGAATTGCCCATGCACCACTCTGAACCCATCTTGGTAATATTCCAAGTGGAAGAGCCCGTCTTAGGCCGTCCCAACCACCGTGGCAAGAGGTCGCAGGCTATTGGAGCGGGTATAGAACACCCTATCTTACTGAGATCCATGGAGAAAGGGGGCCTGAGAAATGAGGAAGCAGATGTGATGTCCTGTAGCAGGCACCCCCAAAGTGTATCACCATATCAACCAAACGAGAAAAGAGTAGATGTGGTGGAAATGGGAAAAGATGTGTACCCCCCCCGCCCCTGGTCGTTCCCCACCCCAGGGAAGACGGTCCCCCACCACCCCTTGGGGGATGGTCACCAAGTGACGGTCCCCCACCCCCCCCTGGGGGACCGCACTACCACCATACACGCACATTTGCAGGCACAGAAATTGCAGCATAAAATGAAAGAATTCAGCATAAGATACGTTCAAAGGGCTGCCCATGTACAAAGACCTACTCCTTGACCGGCGCGGTGTAAAATTTCTTGGTCCTGCTCCACTTCACCTTGAACTCTGGCACATGCTCTCCACTTTCCACTGGAATGCTTTGGGCAGCACTCTTGGGTGGTGGTTTTGCCTTCTTGGTAGGAGGCTTGGCAGGCGCAAGCATATTTTTGGGAACCCATTTCCCTTCGGGAATGTCCCTTGTAAAATACAACTTGTTCCCAAAACTGTGTCCCATACCCCATACACCCATGGAACTCTTCACCCACACAACCTCTGTGTCAGAATTCAGGTCACTATCATCATCCGTCACATTTGTTCGGTCCCAGGGGGAAACATGGTTGTGCTGTCAAGTTCCATTTCAGCGAAAGTAAGCAAAATGTCCCGCCATGAGTGCAAGGGATACAAGTGGCAGTGCCCCACAACACAGTCACCCACACAACAACACAATGAGCCGCAACGAAAAATTTTGGGTTGACCAAGTGGCGGTCCCCCACCCCCCCCTGGGGAACGACAAGGGGTGGGGAACGACAAGGGGGGGGGGGGTACAAAAAAATGGAAATGGGTGAAACAGGGTGAAAATCGAAAAATGCCAGATTCCCAATGCATCAAAACCTACTATCAAACAACAATGATGCCCAAAGTACCACAAAGTATGGGTTTCAGTGATACATGCACCAACACACAGTTGAATTCATTGCAATAGCAGGAACCACCACACTTTAGGCGCCCCCATTGTTCACTTCAAGGTCTGTGGTGGACCTGAAATGACTGTGGTAGCAGATGTGACACATAGTGAGGATGAGCCGCCAGCCAAGAAAATTGCACACTATCAGCACAAATGTGGTCCCAAGATCAAGATACAACTGTCGTTTGTCCATTGCACACTGGGGTGCAACATGTGTAACTGCAACACAATGTTGGTGGCACTGACACCACGATAGCATGGCTGGGGAGATGTGCGATGGGCCTCACAAACTTCCCATTATTAAAAAATCCACCAGTGCCAGTGACAACGAAGCCGACTTGCATGCATGGCTGCCAACTGAAAAAATGAATCCAAAAGCACTGAGTCAAAATGACCACCTATCAGCAGGTCATCGACACGGAGAACAAAAAAATGGGACATAGATGAGCATGAGCAATCGCATGCAACTTGAAAATCAAGAGAAACATGGGGAAAAATAGAAACAGATTCGCTGAATAAATTGGATCCAGAAAAGCCAAAATTTGGCAAAACCCAACTCCTCCAAATTGATGTAGGATTCCCAACTTGGGATCAATGACTCAATTTTTGTGGAAGAATACAGGCCCAGGCAAGCTGGCGAAGCTATCTTTCCAGATGGCACTCTTGTTTTTGCACGTGGGGAGGGGTGTGCAGATCCAGACCCAGGCAAGCTGGCGAAGCCCTCTTACCAGATGGTACTCAAGAAAGCTCTCTGAATCAAGAATCGTCCCACATAGAAATGTGCTAGCAGACATAACAAACAGTGAGGATGAGCTACCTCTGATACCAGGATACCAGCAGCGCCCGTGGGCATCTTGGTGTGCTGTGACTGAAAAAAATAATTGCTGGCATCCGTGACTCAATTAGAAAAAAAGCCTGGACGCCGGTGTTGTACAGCAAACATCAGTGGCACAAATTGCTGATGTTGAGCAATAGTATATACATATGAGAATCCATATAAACATATATATGCATGCAACTGCTGGTTTGTGGATGAAACATACCTTGAGTGAAATACGTTTGCCTGAAAAGGCATGTGCTGCCTGATAGGACACATCCGGAGGGCACAGTGCTGGAGTGTGTGGTCAAAAAAAGAAAAAGAATGCTCAAAAATACAACCCAATCACACAAAACACACACACGCGCACACACACAACGTGCACAGATATGCATAGGCATGACTGGTGGACAAAGTGGAAACTGATCATTGACACATGAAAATCACACGCCCTGGGCACTTTCATATGACCAGACATTCGGGTCCTTGCCACATGCATAGCCAACATAGCCAACAATACTTGTCCCACAGGTGACGCACACTGCAAGTGCTGAGGCTGAGCCAAGGCCCACATAGTTGCAACGCGCACGCACTGTGCTCAAAATGCCAACCCCAATTTTCCAAACCTTTTTCTGACCTTTGCCGGACAATCAGCAGACCCTTCTGAAAGGGGGATTGGAATCATGCCAAAACTGTGCAACATAATGATCTAACATCTTTGTCTGCGTGTAGCAGTTGAGAAACCCAACCCTGAATTCCTGACAGCAGTCGGAACAACCACCAGGGTGTTTGCCTTTCTTGGCATACCGCGCAGCACATGTGTTCAATACTGCCAATGCCCTGATTTTGACATGCAATCAAAACAAATCAAGGCGCTCGACTACTTTCCAAACCATGATGGTTGCATCGCATGTATGCATGTGCACTAGGTCGGTTGTCCACCCTGCGCAAGCAAACCTCAAAACTCACAAATTCCCAAACTTGGCAACCCTCACAACCCACACCTTCTGGATCAATGTTGCTGTCAGAATTACACTATGCGGATGTTTTAACACAAACAGCAACAAACATCTGAAGACACAGGACAAATGAACAACAGTCAGCAGGCACATTCAGCATGGAAATGAGGCAGTCCAGGAGGGCATGTAAGAAAACGGGAGTGAAAAAAAAAAAAGAGAAAAGCTGCGAAGGAGATACCAAAATGGAAAGCTGCCAGAGAGTCTACAAGCATAATGCAGCCTGCTAGAAACACACGCTCATGATGTTCTCCACTGGCCCCTCCTGCCTGGATGAGTAAATGGTAAGCTGTGTGTGTCTGACAAACTCTGTGACTCTGTTCTGAAGTGTCCTCATTCCCATAGCCACAAACCGTGTTGGCTGTGGAGCACCAGCTATCCACCTCCCGCTTAAACACCCATGGCACGCATGCGTGCAACAGATGTGATCAATGTGCTGTTTCTGTTGACTTGCCTTTTGGTGTACTTCACCAGCACCCAAAAAAGCGTCATTTTCCTGTCAATGACAGTCAGACAGCTTTGTAGTCATTCAGCCAAAGGAACAGATACGGACAAATGAAGGCTTTACCCTTCACACCTTCAGTGACACATTCGGGTGCGTGGGGATCACATTGTTGAGCATTTGGGAAAACACCACAAATAGGGGCTTATCTGCAACAGCGTCCTCTTTTTTCAGGCCTATGTACAAACCAGCGGTATGTTACAGTAAGGCACTTGAGAACAAGGTCCTGGATTCTGCACCAGCACTGTTGCCATCAACACTCTCTGTAGATGAAAGATCCATTGCAGAGGACCTCTCTGTTGTGGGCAAGAGGTTGTGGAAGGAAATCATATTAAGGAGCAATAGTCCATGGGGCTTCCACCCATTCCAGCCCCCAAACTCACCCAAGGGGCAAGTCGCGCGGGTTTTTGGAGAGCTGCCGCCCTGTATGACAAGAGGCTCCTCCCTCCGTCCTTTAGGTTGCCTCACGTGAGGCCCGTCCATGCTTCATGAGCCCTGCCGCGCTGTTGGGAGACAGAGTACTCTCCTGCATGCTGTACAGCATGGTGGAGTGTCGTGCATGGGGATCACGAACCCACCCCTGGCCCTGTCGGGCCATGCCAGGCAATTCCGTGCAGAGACGCTGTGCTCCGCGAAGAGAGGGAAAGGTAAAGGGGTTAGGGGGGCACTCCCCCACGGGGGGTGGGACAGAGTACTGGACTTCGTACTGACCCATGTCCTCATCGCACTCACGATGAGTGCTGCCCGCTCGTGGGGCAGACATCACGCTTTCAAAAAAGTGGCGCCAGCAGGGTGGGGGGCAGGTCGGGGGGGGCAGAACACCGGACTGCGTATTGTTGCACGTCCTCATCAGACGCACTCTGAGTGCTGTCCCTTCGCGGGGTAGACATGGCGCTCTCAAATAGGGGCGCCAGCAGGACGGGGGGCAGGTGAGGTGAATCCTGCTGTCGGCTAGACCCCCCCCCCCGGTGTGCATGCGGGCGACCAATGTTCTGGGGACACGTGCCGCACTGAGTGCCAGCTGGAAGTCACCGCCGGCGACCATGCCGGAGATGGCGAGTATTGCCCTGGCCTACTCAGCACCCGCGGAGACGGGGTGCTAATTATGTTGAACCCCGCCGGAGGGCCGGTGGGCAGGGCGGCGGCGCGTGAAGTCCGCGCGCTGGGCCGTGTTTCCCTTCTGGGCGGTAGCGGTTGTGGCCGTGCTTGAGGCGCTCGGATCTGCTGCAACATCCTTGCTATCCCCGGGGGGATGTCGCGTCCCTTTTCGTTTGGAGGCTGCTCCGGGCTCCGTGTCGGTAGTGGGGTGCGCTGCCCCTCTGGGGTGCTTACCACCACTATGCGTGACGCCCGCTCAGGAGTGATGGCTCCTGTGAGCTGTAGGTACGAGAGCGCATGCCGGGACATTGGGCAAGAGGTTGTGGACCTTGCACAGATCTGATGCATATGGGATTGCAGCAAGAGCTGCCACACTGAAGCAAAACCAAGAAGAATATCTCACAAATGAAAATGCAACAGCAACAGCAACAGTGAAAAATAAGGTGGTACAAACGAGTCAGTAACAGTTACACAAACACAAACGCTGCCCTAGCAACCCCTCCCCCTGTCGTTGGCCCGGGCCATGATTCTTCTGGAGGGGGGGGGGGGGGGCGATTCTTCATTCCGGGTTGGGGGACCAAGAACATGACATTGAAGGGTAGTGGGGGCTGAACCTTTGGGAGATTCACCTTGTTTAACACAGCCACCTACCAAGAGCTACTGAGCCAGAAGCAGGGGGGCATGTTGAACTTTGAATGCAACCTCTGAGCAAACCAGAGGTATGTTTGTTGATCACCATCATGAATGACCGGGAGCAGGAAATTTTTTCGCTGGTGCAAAGCAAACTCACACACTTTGGCCATGGGGAGCATCACTTGAGATGAAAAGAATGGCCCCTTGCACCACAATAGAAATATCTGGTGCAGCAAATATTGGCAGGTTTCAGAAAGAGCACAGGCCAATTGCTAGAGATGGTGGTTCATTCTGACCCACGTCACCAGCCACCACATAAACACACACACACACACACACACACACACACACACGCACGAGGCCTGTGGGCCTGAAGTGATGTGCAGGCCATGCACAACATGTGCTCTGCTGACAGCAATACAATACACATACGGGCAAGAAGCAACAATGAAGAACAAAAAGGTCCACTAGGTGTATTGGCCTACAGAAGCCGCCGACAAAAAACAACACTCTCGCAACAAACACACACACACACACACAATGAACGTGACAAACAGGGCGCTGGTCAAGGCGTCCCGAGTGTTCTTGATCTCGTCAGGTGCAGTGTCAAAACAAAAGCATGTTCAAACACGGCACTAGGCGCCTTTCTGTAGGTACAACGGGCAGGAGATGTCCATCAGCAGCGCCGCAGCATCAGCTTTGAAGAAAATATGCACCAGCACTGCTGTGCTGACAGCATTGCACCAGTCAATCCCAGCCTAGCCAAGCCCAGCCCAGGACACACACACACACACACACACACACACACACAGAGAGAGAGAGAGAGAGAGAGAGAGAGAGAGTTGCACACAAGGTTACAGATGCTCTTCCAATACAAAACATTAGAAGAGCTCTTCTCAATGCAACTGCATCAGGCTAAAACAGCCACACAACAAAAACCACCCACACACACATGGATGCAAAACTGGCAATATGCATTGAGAACAACAATGATTACATCAGACATCCATGAGTTTAAGGAACGCAGGGCCTGCAGTGGGCAGGACACTGATGCCCAGATGGAGCCAAGAAAGATGCTCCCTGCTCAGCTCCTATGTACATCACACCTGCTCATGGGTAACTTGCGCTCATGGGGCCAGGTTTTGCCTGCAACCCATGACTTTCCAACCATCTTGGGTGCACTATTTGCACACTTCCCCTCAAAAAGGGGGAGGGGGGGGCGCCGTAAACGAGGAAAAAGTTGCGTACGAAGTTGCGTGCACAGCGTCTGGTATTGAGGGGTACGGGCAACGTCCACGTAATGTCGAATTTTAAGGCGCTTGCGCCGTGAAAAAAAAAGGCTCCCAAAACGAAATATGGCCTGACATTTTACCATGCATAAGCCGTAAAACCAACAAGGGCAGACAGGCATGTATACATGTCACATATCATTAAAATATGCATCATGTAAGATACCGGGCAAAGCCCAATTATTTGCGGAATCCTACGTTTTGCGTTGGGTATTTTGAATTTTATTTTGGCAAAATTTTTGGGTAACACCCCAAAATAGTGGAAATTATTCCATTGTTGCAAATTTTTTTGGCGGAACCCATTTTTGTGAAGGGCATGAAGCTGAAAATTAATACCCCCCCCCCCCGGGGACGACGGTTCCCCCCAGGGACCTGTCACCAAATGACAGTTTCCCACACCCCGGGGGAGGGGACGGACACCACACAACAATAACCTGAATTCTAGTATACCCAATTAAAAATTTTCTTCAGCGCCTTCAGCACCTGTGATTCACTATTGATTTCTTATTGTTCATGGGCCAAGTGACGGTCCCCCCCCCCTGGAATGGACAGGGGGGGGGGATCTTTTTGCATTTTTTTTTGCTTGCATTTGACCCAGTTTTTTGGGAAGTCATGGTTCACTCATTTTGATGCCATTGCAAAGTACCACGGGTACCTTGGACCCTGGGAGCGCTGCAGGTGTGCCACGGGCGCCGCAGGGTAAGGGTAATTAGCTTCAGTGTACACTGTCTAGGAAATACATACAACCGAACAAAAAAATTCCGTGCACGTTGATCTGTTGACACCATGACTCTCTACATAGGACAGAATACGGCACCGCCACATCGGGCGAGGGCTGAGCTCAAGGGCAGGATCTTCAATGAGCAACAAGCAACATTTGTATGGTGCCTGGTCTTGCCTGATCTGGCGCTCAAAGCACTCTTACACACCACCATAGGTTTTGTTTAGCTTAGTTCAGCAGATTACCTCCAAAGCCCACAAAACCCATTGCTCCGTAGGTACATTTTGGGGTCTGTAGAGCCCCCCCCCCCCCCCCGCTTGGGGCCGAGTCTTGGCTTGCAACCGCGCCCGTGCTACCTAACCCTTGCCGTCTTACCCTCCCCCCCCCCTTGTCCTTCCCCAGCCCAGGGAAGACGGTCCCCCACCACCCCCTGGGGGATGGTCACCAAGTGACGGTCCCCCACCACCCCCCGGAGGACCGTAGTACCGCCGTACACGCACACTGTGGGGCACAGAAATTGCGGCAAAAGACGAAATAACACGGCATAAGAAACGTTGGTGTGCAGAGCTTGTCACAGGAAGGAAATCATATTAAGGAGCAATAGTCCATGGGGCTTCTACCCATTCCAGCCCCCAGACTCACCCAAGGGGCAAGTCGCGCGGGTTTCTGGAGAGCTGCCGCCCTTGTCACAGTGACAAATGAAAGCAAGTAATGCAACAATATGAAAATCATGCGCGCGCTCAATGGGCTGCCAATGTAATGAAATTTACTCCTTGACTCGCTAGGTGTAGAATTTCTTTGTCCTGCTCCATTTGACCTTGAATTCTTGAACATGCTCACCACTTTCCACAGGAATGCTTTGGACAGCACCCTTGGCGGTGGCTTGGCCCTTTTGGGGTTCACCAAGTGACGCCCCCCCCCCCCCCCCCCGGGAAAGACAAGGGGCGGGGAACGACAAAGGGGGGGGAGGGTATGAGTGTCCAAAGTAGGGACAACGCAAAGTTCATCCACAGCCCATTCCATATTGGGGACGGGCAACAAGTGCACCATTTATGGGGGGAAGAGGCCCAAAAAGGTAAAAACAACAACAAAAATAGGGGAAAAAAGGCGTATAGGGGTATACGTTACATGAAAAACGCATCTGTGTATGTACCACTATATTGCCTCTGTTCGGAGATAATTAGCCTAATTGAGCGCCAGAGGGTGCACCGCAGGTGCTGCTAAATGAACACCCCCTCTAGGATTGCAGTCCATTCCGACACAGGCATACAAGTGTGGATCAGTTGGACTCTGGTATTGCAGTCCATAGCACAGACATGCACACCAACAAGCAGCTGTTTGAGATTATTCACTCACAGCGACCATCGGTCCTCCTTGCCGCAATGTCTTGCCCTGTGCAGCATGTCCATGGCTGTGGTGCTGATGCATTTAGGAATTAAGGTGGAACTCTGTGGTTCTAGTCACCGATGAATAATTGGGTTGTATGCCGTCTAGATTTACCCCTACCCCGCCAAGGCACAGGGGGGAGGGGGGGCAACAAGCATTGGCCCAAAAACAGCATTCCTCCCGCGATTCTAACATGGATGCACTCAAAAGTGGGGGGGGGGGGGGTTGGCACAAGGCCTCGGTAGGGCTCAAAAGGGCTCAAAAGGGGGGAGTTTGGCGCAAGGCCTTGCTGATTGGCTGAAAAGGGGGGGGGGGCAAAAATATTCTATTTTGCAATTTTTTCTTGCGGAACCCATTTTTGCGGAGGGCATGAAGCTGGAAATTAACTATCCTGACTTTAACCCAAGTCTCGGGCTTGGTTTGGGCTTGGGTTTCACAGGTGTAGGCCGGGGTTGCGGTTTGGGTTGCGGTCCGGAAGTGAAACTTGAGCTGGAAGTAGAACTTGAATCAGAACTAGAACTAGAACTAGAAGTCGAACCCGAATTGGCTTGGGTCAAACAATCCAACAAGGGTACGGTGCCCTTTGGCCAGCGGCAGTGGTACAAATGAGCTCTGTTTCCGAGCTTGTTTGTCAAAGTCCCCATGTCTCGGAGCACGTAGCCGGGAAAACCTCGTTATACACCCAACGCAAGGGGCCACTCAGTTTATAGATTGCTTGTTGGATAAGGGGTGAGGCAAAGCAGGGAGGGAGTCAAAAATGGTCATGGGTGGGGGAACGGGCTCAAAAAGATGCATGATGCGCGATTACACTTCCCCTATGCCCACCAATACAGTGTCTCACCAATACACACAATTAGCATCACCCAACCTTTGTGTTCTGTACCCACCGCCCACTTCGAAGCAATGTTTAGAATGTGCGCACCAGGCTGACGCCGCACCGCGTGGGTGGCACCCTCTATGGCTCCACACAAAAAAAAATGGGGGCCAAAGCACATACACTACAACTAGCAAACATTCGAATGCATGATTCGGCAGGTGTTCCACGTGTTTCAAACAAATTAAATTCAATTGAATTCAGTTCCACATTGATACAATACACACATCTTGCTTATCTTGGACCAGCTATATCCTGCCCATGAATCCAATGATGGCCGTCACCGAGATCAAACATCTTGTTAGGAACCCACACAGGACTGCAAAATCTTGGACAGGCGGTGGTGTGATGCGCACTGTGTGCACAGCACTCCTGTGGTGTCGTCCCCTGATGGTTGATAGGTGCCCTATGAAGAACCTAGGCTTGGAGGTGCTCACCACCATCATCCCCCTGCCCCGCCCCCCCCCCACACACACAAAACACATATACACACAGCGGTGGATGCACACACACACACACACACACACACACACACACACACACGTTGGGAACCACAAAACAAGAACAGAGCAAGAAAAGCGGTTAAGCAACATGTGTAACCATGTCCGGAAGGGTTTTCAGGGCCCTATGCAGGTCAGACCTGCGGGCAGCAGCAAGCGGGTAAGCAACGGACAGCAGGTGGCTGGTGCTCAGGGCCAGCTGCAACTTGGGTTTACCAAGTTATCTCTCTCCGTCAGCAAGCACACACACACACACACACACACACACACACACACACACACACACACACACACACACACACACACACACACACACACACACACACACACACACACACACAAACTCGCAAAGCAACACCAAAGCATGATGGGAAATAACCGTGGGTGTGGATCATACATCACTCATACCCTATTCCTACCAGTGCAGTCAAATTGGCTCCTGGCAGCTCACATCCTGTGTGGCCAACATGCGCGTGAAGATGACTGCCATCCATCTTCAAATTATCGCATGTGACATCTGACAGTTACTGGTATCATCCATGTACACAACACATTAACTGGGACTGTCTCTGCATGTACAAACTCAAGAGAAAAACATCACTGTCAACACAACAGACAAGCAAGACAGTAAGCGACATGACTTCAGAATGTCCACAGGAACCTAGGAACCTACCTGGACATGACAGGACAGGTCTGTAGATGCTCCATAAACCCACAGAAGGCCTGAGACCGTCTTCCTTCCTCCAGCATTAGAGGCTGGACATGCTAACTTTTCAGAGAGCCATCTTTTTTGGGGGGGGGGAGGTCCAGGCCTTGGCATGCTGGCGAAGCCCACTCACCACAACGCACTTGAGAAATCTGTCGGAATCAAGGATCAGAGCTGTCCAATGCTACGGTTGTCCCACAAAGCAACGTGGTAGCGGACATAACACATGGTGAGGATGAGCTGAATCTTCCAGGAAATGCAGCGGAACTACCTCGCCTGTAGGCATCCCAGTGTGCTACTGCAGCACGAGAAAGACTGAAGGCTGGCGAAGCCATCTTTCCACATGGTGCCTGAAAACTCTCTGAATCAAGGACCAGAGCAGTCCAATGCTACGATTGTCCCACAAAGCTCTGTTGTGGCGGGCGTAACATCTAGAATGAGGATATTGTGACAATATGTGGCACGATTGCTACCATCCCCCACAGGGAGTAGTGTGTCAGTGCATAAACGCTGTGCTCGGCATTTTGGCCTACTTGTTGCCTAATACCTTGAAGAACTCCAGCAGTGAAAATGTTTTGCATGTGTTCACCCCAGGGTTTTTTTACCACCGGGGGGGGGGGGGATTGGACACCCACCCACCCACCCACCCACCCACCCACCCACCCAACTACCATAGGCGAAATGCCTTACCACAGGCAGGATGCCTTGACCAGTGCCTGTGGCGCTGACCCAAAATCCCCCACAACAGCCTACCCTACACGGGGGGGGGGGGGGGGCGGTTGGAAACCCACCCACCAGGAAATTCTGACACCCCCCCTCCCCTGTAGGGTAGGACACACACTGAGAAAAAACCCTGGTTCACCCCCCCCCCCCAATGGTTCCCGGCCTGTGACAGCACTCAACACATACAAAAGTCCCATGCACCGAACCCCAGCCCCACAAAGAACTGCACTGCACTCGGGATAAAACCCGAACAATAAATTTGTTCCGGCTCAAGAAAGCATGATGGAGCCACCAAAATTGAAGGCCCTGCACCTAGGCAACCAGTGCCTATTTTGTTGGCGCTAGACAGATACAGTGGCTGAGTGGGCTAATGGCAGCTGACTGGCAGCATACTACAAAACATCAGCTAAGGACAGGTACATGGCGGGGGATGCATGATGCAGTTCCCACTCTCCCACCTGAGGGGGTTCCGTCCCGTGTCCACCCTGGTGTCAACTCCCTTCTCGGTCACTGCTGAGGCAAAACTAAAGTTATTTTAGATCCGAGACATACCCCCCGCCCCCCTTGCAAACCCCCGGGTTAGCGCGCGACGGTCTCCCAGGGGGGGGGGGGGGAGACGGTCGCCAAGTGACGGTCTCCCGGCGGGGGGGGGGGGATTGCAAGGGTATTTCAAGGCAATCTGTGGTACCCTCCACTGATGCAAGCAAAGCGAACACGTGTGAAGCGACTTTCGCGTTGATGCCAATGTGCTTCATCCAACACAAATGTTATTGAGGATCCAAAGGAACGGTAAAGAACTTTTGGGTACGAGAATAACACACTTTGAACTGTTGCACATGCTCAGTTTGCATGACAGGCACGGGGTGTGTTGCAAAGCAGATGTAAAGCAGATGGGCAACACAAACCAGCACAATACATGTTAACTAGAAAAACATGGAAGTGACGGTCTCCCGGGTGGGGGGGGAGATTGCAAGGGGGGGGGTGTTTGCAAGGGGGGGGGGGGGGGGAATAATAAGCCGGTCATATCGAACCTCAGGAGGGACTGCTCACCTAGCTGCTGCACAAGCAGGTTTATGTTCCCAAAAAAATGTGGGACCAAAGAGGATTGCTCACATGGCACACCCAGTGGTCAACTGCAGAATAATGGATGGGGAAACCCAGAGAGCCCGCACTCGTTGGGATTGGATGGCCAGTCTGCTCACAGCCAGAAACACCTCTGAACACTGGCTCTGGCTCCGATTTATCCTGTAAACGCCATGGTTATACATTGAGACAATCCATCCTTGGTCCTAAAATGGCAGTACCACAGGGGACAGTGCGGTGCTGGTGCAGGGGCATGGCTTGAACACAAGATGCACACAGACCATTGGCAGAACTCAAAGAGGACCTGTCAGACCATGCACTGAACACATGTGCAGAAGTACATTGTGGTGGGAACACAGGCAGCATTCTACGCGCACAATTACACCCACACACAGGCATGTGTGCACACTAAAGAAGAAGGTCGCAGGATTGTACGTGTTCATCAAAGATCCGGCACAACACCCACACCCACATACACACAGAGGAGAGAGAGAGAGGGGGGGGGGGGGCATACTTGCACTGTGCGTGCACTGCGTGCTACTTTTAGAACTCATTTTCCCAAAAAAGCCCCCAATTTGCCCCCCTTCCAAGTGCCCAGAAAACTAGCTCCGACCAAAGCCCACATTCCTAGACTTAGTCCAAGCCCCAGTCCCCCCCCCCCCCCAGGATATGCAGCTCACTGGTGATTCCAGCCCCCCGTGTTTGCACGTTTTGCTTCGTGTCACAAGTTCGTTGCATTCCCTCGGGGGAGGGGGGGGACCGTCATTTTGGGTATGTTCCCCCAGGGGTGCGCAGGTGGTTACTATCCAAGGGGGCTCATCAGCGGGAGGGATTGATGGGGGACTGAGAAAAGTGTCCAACTTCAGCTGCACCTTCTTCCCAGGGTGCCTTCTCCCCGACCGGTTGGCGATTGAGGGAGCTGGGTGTGGGTCATGGGGTGTCCACACGGAGGATGGGCATCCGTGCTATAGGGGCACAGTCATTCGTCACCACAGTACCAGGATGCTCACATGTGATGGACTGGTAGTCAGCACCATGCTCTGAGGGGCCCAGAATCTTGGCAAGCACAACACTGCCAGCTTAAGGTTGGAAATTGACAACAGCAACAGGTGAGTATGTGTCAATATGACACACATGCATGGCTGAAATTGCGAAAAACTAAGTGTTTTGCATGATACACAGCACAGTCGAGCACCAGATGCAAGAAATCTGAAGTCCACAACAATGCACCAATAATACCACCTTGTCCAACGAGCAAACACACAGGAGAAACTCAACATCCAACCTTCCAACGAAATTCTATTGCCTTCGGCAGTGCACCTCGAAGAGAGGCTGACAGTCAGCCAATCAGTCAGTTAGCCAGGCCAGCAGTCAGTCAGACAGAACAGACAATTTTGGGTTTTTTGTCAGTGGCAGACTCGGCTCCAAGCAGTGGGGAGGACAGCCAGCCTGAGGGCAATCAGTGGCCGAATGGTAATGCAGGCGAAGGAGACTTTTTGGTCAGCGGTTCGAACCCCTGTCGGGCGAATGTGGTGGCGGTGCCGCCAACGACAATTGACTGCCCAGGATTCGAACTGCCGACCTAAAATTCTGTAGTAGGCTGGGTTACCATTCGACCAGGGTTTGTTGTGACAGCAATGCGCCTCCCCACTGCTTGGAGCCTTCTGAGCACAAACTTTTGACCCCCCCCCCCCAAAAGTCATTCCCAGTTTCAGGGGATAGAGGCCTCAGAATCAAAAGATCCATTGGGGGATTGTCTTATTGGGCAAAATAATGATTTTACAAGGGGTTGGACATCAAATATCATGCCTTGGGGTATGCTACGCGAATGACCCCCAAAAAGGGGAGTATACGACGCCCGCGCCTGCGCTTGACCTAACAACCTCTCTTCGAGGTGATTTAGAAAACAGAAACTGATGCCCCCCCCCCCCCCGCTTAGTCAAGGGCGGTTGCTATTCAATGGGTCTCCGAAAACAACCTTCCATGATGAAAGAGAAAAAAGCTGTGAGAATGAGTAACAAGAGGCAAGGGAAAAGGGAATGTGGGGAACTGACATCAATACACAACAGCTTTTACACAGCGCACTTTGTACATGAATTTCCCTCCATCGGAGGATGGAATCCGATGGATAGTGATTTGCATGCCGTTGGCAGTAGGGGAATGGGCAAAGCAACAACCCTAGTAGGCGAACACATTAGGAGTTCGTCCCACAACTAATGCAAACAATGGGTGCTTGGGTGGCCTTGATGCCAAAATAGTTGCACTGCACACTGCGCTCGCACTGCGTGCCCACAGTGCTCAGGGCACCCTGAGAGAGACAGAGAGAACGAGGGGCAACGGTCAAGGAGCGAGGAAGGGGGAGGATGACACCCAGATAGACAGAGGAGGCAGGGGGAGATAGACAGAGAGGGATCTCAAACGAAAAGAAGCAAATGAGACAACACACCATGGCCCATTTTTGATAACAGCCATTGGCCAAAAAAACGACACACACACACACACACACACACACACACACACACACACACACACACACACACACACACACACACACACACAAATGAGAGGGCACAGCAATGCCAGACCAGCAATTTGATGCATGCACATAGTCATGCACAGGAAATCAACCCCCACAGGCTGTGCTGCATCCTTTTTCTCTGCGTTTCTCTTCATCCAACCCTTGCCCCTCTCGTCAGGCAGGATAGACTTATCCCTGGTCCAAATAAAGCATCATTGAGGGGGGTTGGCATGAATGACGCCTGAATGCCAATCCGAAGCTGGCGGCGCCTGTTGGCCTCTCGCCATTTCTGCTTACTATTGAGGGGGGCGGGCGGGCTGGAATCAATAGAAAAAAAGGAAGATGCAATGAGCTGGAGATGCTCCTCTTTCCCGGAGTGTTGAAGGCACACCCCATGGGCAGGGGCCCTCTTGAGGATCTCACAGCCAAAAAGTCGGTATATCCCAACACAACAGCCGCCCCACAATATCAATCTACCCGACCAAACAACCAGAGGCATACACTGCGCACTCCACAAAATCTGGTGACTGCATACGTGCAAATATGAACACCCCATGGCCACGATCAAACTTTCTTGAACCAACCATCCAAAAGAGACACTGGTGCTCATTATCTCATGCATTTTTCGGGGGAGGGGTTGGGGCTTGAGGCGCAAACAAACTCATACGCTGCAGCCTGGTACCTGACGCACTGCGTAGGTACTCCTCACGATCTGGTCGATGGACCATTACTTGCCAGCGGGTTTTTACGGCAACAAATTGCATGGCCTCGGAGGCAATCGGGCACAAATATTACGTCACTGTCACTAGTGCCGACATGCAAATGCCACACTCACTTCTGTAACCACCCCCTCCCCCTTGGGCAGTTACTCCCTCGGTTAGGAAAACAATGGTCAGATGAGGATTCCATATTTGGATAAGGCCGTGCTTGCGCTGAACAAACATGCATTTCGGCACAGGTTCCTTGATGTTGCCCGTTGCCATTTCCAGTCGACTCCCTCTTGTGCAGCACTGCGTTGACACGGAATACAGGTATCAGCACAAACAACTATTGCATGCATGACCCAGTCCAGTCACATCCGTGTCAGCCTGCAGTCTTGACCACAAAAACTGCAGTCAGGAAACCCCACAGTCACACGGAGTCGGCGCGCTCAGACAAAGATGTGCTTGCAGGGGCTGGAACTCGAACTCTTTCTGAAGACCACATGCCTCAAAATGAAAGTGGCATTTGATTTCTTACACATTGCCAACCTGCGCATTCAGAGCGGGTGTGCAGGACTGGCCCGCAACTGCCAAACCATGAAGAAAAGTCTCAGAACGCTGCCACGGAGAGGGAAGCATGGTGTCCCAACAGCTTTCGTAAGTTCGAAAGGCCTCGTTGTTGATCCAGAGGCCATGGGGGTGCCTATAAGCAACGTTGACGCGCTGCATATTTCGGAGGGCCCCAAAAATTGGTGCCCAATGTTCAGGGGGTATTAGGAAGACAGAGAGGTGAATTTTGAAAACATGGAGTGGATAGGCAAGCTAACAAGCTGCAAAATGAATCGGGACCGCGCACCAGATATTGAGAGCTCCTCTGCATTTTGTAGTTGGCTTTGGGACTGACTTAGATTTGAACTTGCTAAGAACACTGACTAAACTGAATGATAGCTGGCACGGATCTGTGGAGTGCATGCAAGGGCGCTGGCACTTGGAAGCTGTCGGCTGTGGTGGTGTTCCGCTGATCCGCCAACGATGTGGCACAATGTGGGACCTGCTTGCAGAACCCACCGTCAATCCCAGGATCAAGAGGGAACAGCCACGTCACCTCAGCAAAAAGGCAGATGCCCTCATCCAAGTGATGCTACCGTCCACACACTGCTGTGCATTTGGAGACTCCGGTGTTTCCACTGTGCGAGCTCTCCGGCATGAGGTCCTGCAGCTCGATTGCTGGCCAACCAGCACACCGACTGTGGGTGGCGCCACACAGCACATGCAATACCTACCGCGACACTTCACTCAGTCAGATTTGAACCCACAACCTTGCGGTTACGATTCCAGTGCGTAGCCCAACTGCACCAAGTCGGGGATCCCGTAAAGGGGCACCAGCCAATTAAGGTACGAATCGCTGATGCGCAAGAAGCCAGCTGGTTGCCCACTTCCGAACCCCCTCTGCCAACCTCATGGAACACGGTGCGATAGTCATTTGAAGGAGGCACAACCCGACCAAATCGCTAGTGCAAAGGGGCTAGTTGCAGAGTTGATGTGGAGGCAGCCACTATGATGGTCGTGCAGGGCGCTCCAGGTGGAGGGTTGCGTGTGTCGAGACAGGTGCTTGAGGAAGGGGATCTTGAGAAGCAGGGTAGAGAACACCTTGGAAACTGTTGCACAGCAAAAAAAAAAAAAGGATGACCCATGACCCATGACCTTTGCAATTTTTTTTGATACCGCGTTTTGCGGGTGCGTTTCCAGATGTGTCTCCTGACAGCATTCTCCTTATTGCTGCGTCTGATTCGATGGAGTCATGCGCAGGCGCTCAAGCCTCGCATGTTCTGATCCCTGAACATCGCCAAAATCAGAATCCAAGGTCCCACATGACGTGTCAAACCACAGGAGGTGCTTCGTGAGCTCCGGGTGGCTGAAGGCAGCAGCAGACTGCGCTGCGCTGACTGCCATTGGATACGCTGATTATTGATTACCGCCGGCTGGGGGGGAGGGTCAGCTGTGGATTCCAGGAATCACTGCTTTGAGCACCATGCCGAGTTGTCAACACAGCATTGTAATTGTGGTGAGCACGCTCAGGGGGCTGCTTACTTTCAACTTCATATCTGGATGTTTTTTGGGGAACCTTACTTAGTTCGTTGAGCGTAATCTATGGAGACAGCGCTCATGTTCCAGCAATGACATATTACCAGGACAAGGGGCAATATGATCTCACATGCCGGTCCATGCCCAGACAATATGGTCTCCAACGGCTACCAGCCATCATTCCTGAAAATTTCATGCGTGTATGCAGTGATGCCACGGCTGCGGCGAAGGTTCCTCGTGAAATCATGCCACGCGGTATCCCTTGCAGTGCAGAGTGCACTGCTAGAGTGGCCACATTCCTGTCAACGACTCTGCCCTGGACCGTTGGCGGTCCCTATTCAGTGGAATGTAGGGTCACTGTTGGCTCTTTATGGCAGCGCCCTTCACCTGGCTCAGGCAGGCAAGAACGCTGGTCCCAAAAGAGCAGTATTTACATCTCAATGTCGAAGCAGGTAGAATCCATAGACGGCACGGATGGCACTGCATGCCGCATACTGAGAGACAGCGAAAAGAGCATGCACAAGCAGAGGCAATGCATGCTGCTGTTGCACACAGACCACCCGTGCTAAAAGAAAAACGTTTACAACAAGACCAATGCCAAAAAGCACAGGAGTACGTGCATGCGAGAAGCCTGGCTGAGATGGGTCCCACCAAACGTGCGTTTCGTGAGCGTCAAAATACAAAGGCCAAAGCGGTCGAACTGTCAGTTTGACCTCTGCAACTGCTTCGATGGACAAAGCCGCCTCCCCAGAGGGGGCTGCGCCCACGAAGAGGGTGAGGAGTGCTCCCACCAAGAGGGAGGTGGGCCTGAGCATCCCCAGGGAAGTGCACTTGCTCCCATCAACAGGGGATGGAGTTCCGTTTCAATGAAGAGGCTGGATGGGAAGAAAGACCACAAAAGACATCCCAGCGACAGGGGCGCGGGGTGATTTCGAGAACAAACGTGGCTGCGGGTGTTCCGAGCAACCGGAGCGAGGTCGTGGGCAGGCACGCTAGTATGCAGACCAAGCCTTCTCCAATCCTTGGGCTGACGGAGCAGCAATGCAGGCCGGACCGAAACAGCGGGGCAAACCGAACATGAGGAGCAGCAATACAGGCCACCCGGAGCAGCATGACCGGAGATGGGTCACACCATGCCCGAAGCGCTGCACAACAAGACCTTCCCCGCGACACTCCGGTCTCCCTGCGAGCTGCACAATAGATCCCTTTTAGAGCCCGCGCGTTTCCCTTGCGATAGACTCAACACATAGACAGAAAAAACACGGTTGTGCAACTTCATGCACTCATGCACGCACGCACGGAAACGCACGCACGTGATGAACGGGCGCATGGTTGATCAAAAGCAACGACAGACTGTTGGAAACATGCATTTGGAGACATGGTGCATATGACACCCGAACCCGAGCCCGAGCGGTTTCAACCTTCAGTGGGACTAGGTCCCAATCCGGAAAACGCTGCCATTGCTCGAGACGAAGATCCCTTCTCAATGCCAGTCAATATCTCTGGAATGTGTGTGTGGTGGTGCGTGTGTTCAACGCGATGCAAAGCGAACAAAAGCATATGGCTTCGTGGTGGGTGTGTGGTGTGGTGTGGTGTGCGTTATTTGGTGGAGGGTGTGGCGTGTAGCACGTGCGGGTGTTGTACCTTCCCAGCCACACTTGTGCCCCACTCAAGGGCGCACATCGAAAGAGACTAAAGAATCCGAAGGCACGGCGCGCATGACACCAAAGCCTTCTTGGTCGCAAATTTCACACTATCATGTTGGTGATCATGTTATACTTGATCAACGACGACGAGGACGTTGCCATATATGTGTTCGAATGTCAACGGCTCGTCACTCCCTCGCCTCCAGCAATAAAATGCGATCGCGGCGCGAGATGAGGCGCATGAACGCGACCGGGACCTGATGAAGAGGGCGTGGAATTGGCTGAAACGGTTGGGACATGCCCTTCGATCCATCGTGGAGCGATAACCTCGGAATGCCTCGGAATACGGCCGGAGCGATGAGGGAGGATTATATTCCAACACCGGAAATCGCACGGCTTTCACTTTTTCTTATCGGTAGAAGTGCGCATACGGACGATTCGGCCGAAAAAATGTACGAAAAACCGAAGGGAAGTTGATGAGGTTGTTCAAAAAGCTTAAATTTTTGCACAAAGCGGTCTTACCAACCGGCCACGGCGAGGGGGTATTGGATCAATAGATCATTCGTATCAAGTCACCCAATGAATTCAACGCCTTCATCGCCAAAGAAGTTTCAGAGCCTGGGATGTGCATTTTGCAAGGAGCTTGTGTTACCCTCTTTTTGCGCGTTGCTCGGGTTTGCACATGTAAGCGCAACCGTTTCCGCGTTTTCGCGAAAGTTTGCATACCCATCCGCGGAAACTTTCTTGTGCTCTCGAGAACCATGATGGGATGACACATCGGAACGTGTGAGGTCGATGAAACCGCGTGGCGTCATGAATAAGCCATGATACCAAGTCCAGTCCACCACCACCAAAATAGTCAACGTGACAAAGAGCTAGCCGTGCGACACCGTTGCAAAGTGGAAAGTGGAAATGTGGAAAACAAAGGAACCGCCTTACCGCCAGCGGCGTCAACAGCCGGTTTTGAAATGAAATGTTGCACGATCATGGTGCACCACAAGGTTGATGGTGAGATCACCAAATAGCGACCGAGAAATCATCATACCTCACATCACGTCGAACAACTTCGACAAATTCATCCCCTTGCACTCAACGCCATGGAGCGGACGACGGCCCCTTTCAATCTTGCTTTGCCGGTGTTGCTTCTTGATGTTCGGCGGAGATTCGGGAGTGACCATGACTTGTACCGGTGATTGCGGGCTCCCCGGTGTGTCGGTTGGCAACCTCACCGAAGTCGACGCAACATCCAATGAATGACACGAAATTTTTTGTGTCTCGGAGAGTTTTCTTTTCTTTTGCGGGAAAGATACGCGGTACATTTTGATGGTCTGTGACAAAACAACGCGGTTGAGAACGCTTTTTAGAGCCAAGTACCTTTTTTACCACCTTTTATGCCCCAAAGGTTCCACATGCGTAGCGCGTGTTTACAATTTAACTTTTCATGCCGGTTCCACACAAAATCTAGTCGTGTGCGCGTTCAAGGAATTGTGTGTGCGTTCAGGAAATTATCATGTTAGATGGGTTTGTAGTCCCAGATCTTGCGATAGGTGCATAGAAGGAACGGTGATATGGACGGAGTGGAAAGGTGCTCTCTCCACTTTTTTGCTTGTGCTAATTGGAGCATCAAACATGTGAGCTTCGAAGACTTTTTTTTTGTTTTTAATTTTCCATGCTCCATTAGCCATAAAACAAGGAAATGCATCACAGATAATCAATCCTTTTCCGCGTGTTGAGTTAGTTTTTGCGCCACGTTTTAAATAATAAAATCCACGTGTACCCATTTCCCACATCGCATGCACAACATTTTGCAACGCAAATGCCGAGACGGAAACTTGCAAAAGCGATTGCGTTGCAAGCGTGATAATGCGCATTATAGCATCGCTTTTTGTAATTTAATGTAATTTTTAATTTAATGTAATTTATTTTGGTTGCGAAATTAAATATTGAAGTTGAACACCTCTAAAGCTTTCGTCTGGCGTGCGCAACATGAAACGCGGTTGTTCTCATTGTATCCATGAAATCCGTCATTTCGGAATCTTTCCAATCAAAGCTAATCCTCGAAATCGAAAAATGGTTTGAGTACTTGATGCTCGATTTCTTCCTTTGCTCCGGGTGCCGTTCGACGAAAACCGCTTCAACATGAAACCGTGCGTTACAAACATAAATATGGATGGCACGGTAGACGAGACAAAAGAGGAAGGCCTATCAAAGTGACATGAAAACCGAGCTAAAGTGCAAGGGTAATGACACATGTGCTTCCGAATTTCGTCGTAGTTTTTCGTGCATGTGCATTCATACATTCATAGATCAGGACAAATATGGATATTCTTTGTTCCATGAAGGGCCCCCACGTGTCGGGGGAACATCCACACGTACTCACGTGACGTGAGCAACAAAGCACAAGCACGTAGGAGCGCTCTCGTCAGTGCGCGGAGACCAGCTGCAAATAAACTGTGGCAAGCATCGTAATTCGCCCGATGTGCACACACCTGCTCAAAGTCGTAGGCCACCATCTACCACGCGCTGGGTTATCGCGCCAGGTATCTCTGTAGTCGTTACATACCGTTAAGCCTTTCGCGCCGGCGGGCCCCAGAAAGCCGGTGACGGTATGCAGACTGCGGCCCTAGCAGACGGCGAAAGACTGGGCACGAACAGGCGACACGCGTAACTGAAAAAACCACCGCAACTGACAGAAAGGTATGAATTTTATGTTGTTGTTCTAATTACCGCAAGCGGTTCGAGTTTAACCTTCTGGTCACGCATGTGGTGGACATCTGATAGCAGCGTTCAGCTGCTCTTACAGTTTCTTCGGTGAAATCGCCTGACTGATTATTATTGATTACTGACAGATGTGTGATTGGCGAGCGTTGCCCTTTGCTTCGCTGTTTTGAACGCGTTTAGCGCTGTGCGCAAATCCACTCCCTCCCCCTCAATTTCAACTCCCTCCAAGTGAATATCCACTCCCTTCTACTCAATTTCTACTCCCTCCAAGTGAAATATATACATATATATACAAATACATGTATGTACATCTATATATATATATATATATATATATATATATATATATATATATATATATATATATATATATATATATATATATATGTATATATATATATATATATATATATATATATATATATATATATATATATATATATATATATATATATATATATATATATATCCTCTAATCTACACCCCTCTCCCCAACTCTAGGTGGCTCCACGATCCGGCTCTAAAACACGTGCGAAAAGTACAACGTGGTGCATACATGTGGCGGAAGGGGCTAAACTCTATCAAAACAGGCTCAAAATGGTCTCAAAACACTTGTTTGTGCACCCCCAATGGTTCAGGGTAAGTTTTGGAAGAACGGGTTTTTGGCCCACTTTTGACCTAGTTTGGTCCCAAAACGGTCCCTTTTCAAGGGACATTGGGGTTTTCCTTGGGCCAAAACCCGTCTGAATGGGCTCAAAATGGGCTAAAAACAGTTGCTTGAGCATCCCAAATGGTCCAGGATCACTTTTGGAAAAACGCGTTTTTGACCTATTTTTGACCCTTTTTTGGTCCCAAAACGACCCATTTTCGAGGCATTTTGGGATTTTCCATGGCCCAAAACGCGTCACCACGGGCTCAAAACGGGCTAAAAACACTTGCTTGAGCATCCCAAATGGTCCAGGATCACTTTTGGAAAAACGCGTTTTTGACCCATTTTTGCCCCATTTTTGGTCCCAAAACGGCCCATTTTCAAGGCATTTTGGGATTTTCCATGGCCCAAAACGCGCCCCCACAGGCTCAAAACGTGCT
The DNA here is from genome assembly GCA_964036045.1 of Eutreptiella sp. 'Long Island Sound 2002'. Classification (NCBI taxonomy): domain Eukaryota; phylum Euglenozoa; class Euglenophyceae; order Eutreptiales; family Eutreptiaceae; genus Eutreptiella; species Eutreptiella sp. 'Long Island Sound 2002'. The sequence goes on from OZ038394.1 coordinate 8,531,261, forward strand.
AAAAACGCTTGTTTGAGCATCCCAAGTGGTCTAGGAACAACTTTGGAAAAAATGATTTTTTTCGCCCCGGGGACCCTGGTGGACCCACCGGTGGGCCCCACCGTGCGCGGGCCGGGCTGCCCCCCGGCTCCACCAAGTGACCACTGGTACGGGGGGCTAGGTGGCTTGTTCGGCGATTCTGAGGCTTGGAAACCACAAAACGTGGGGGGTTGCGGGTGGACTAGGTGCCCTCGGAATTCGGATTTGAGCCACGTAGCCCAAGATACGGCCCGCGCTTGTTTTTGGGGTGCCGGTGCACATTGCGCAGATTTTGGGGCTTTTTGGCGCCCTTTTGGGCCGTTTCTCGGACATATCGTGGAGTTGAAGGGCACTAGAGAGCTCTTTGACACGGTGAAGTCAAGACGCAGGTGGGATGTACTCACCGTATCCCTTCGTTTGGGCGTTTCGCCCGGGTTTTGGGGCTGTTTTGGGCGAAAAATGGCTGTTTTTGGCCCAAAACTGCGCAGATTTGGGAGGGCACGTCCCGACTTGGCACCGCCGCCCCGGGCTGCCACCGCTGAGTTTCTGGCTCAAAACTTGGATTTGGCAAGGGCACCACCTAGGCTCCAAGATGGCTAGGATAGAGTAGAGCCCGAAGCGATGAGGTGGAGCAATGGCCAAAACGGTGAGGAGAAGTGCTTGCTTGTTGTTGCTTGCTTGTTGTTGCTTGCTTGTTGTTGCTTGCTTGTTGCTTGTTAGCTAGATTTAAGGGGAGAGGGGTGTAGTAATATATATATATATATATATATATATATATATATATATATATATATATATATATATATATCCTCCAATCTACACCCCTCTCCCAACTCTAGGTGGCTTCACCACACGGCTCTAAGGTACGTGCGAAGGGCACAAAGTGGTGCATACATGTGGTGGAAGGGGCTAAACTGGGTCGAAACGGGCTCAAAACGAGCTAAAAACAGTTGTTTGAGCATCCCAAATGGTCCGGGATCACTTTTGGAAAAGCGCATTTTTGACCCATTTTTGACCCCCTTTTGGTCCCAAAATGGCCCATTTTTAAGGCATTTTGGGATTTTCCATGAGCCAAAACACATCACCACGGGCTCAAAATGGGCTCAAACCACTTGTTTTAGCATCATAAATGGTTCAGGATCATTTTTGGAAAAACGCGTTTTTGACCCATTTTTGACCCATTGTTGGTCCCAAAACAGCCCATTTTCAAGGCAATTTGGGATTTTCCATGGCCCAAAACGCGCCACCACGGGCTCCAAACGGCCCAAAAACACTTGTTTGAGCATCCCAAGTGGTCTAGGAACAACTTTGGAAAAAATCATTTTTTTCGCCCCGGGGACCCTGGTGGACCCACCGTTGGCCCCCACTGTGCATGGGCTGGCCGGCCCTCCGGCTGCACCAAGTGACCACTGGTACGGGGGCCTACGTGTCTCGTTGGGCAATTCTGAGGCTTGGAAACCATAAAAAGTGGGGGGTTGCGGGTGGACTAGGTGCCCTCGGAATTCAGTTTGGAGCCACGTAGTCCAAGATACGGCCCAATCTTGGTTTCGGGGTGCTGGTGCACAGGGCGCAGTTTTTGGGGCTTTTTGGCGCCTTTTTGGGCCGTTTCTCCGACATATCGTGGAGTTAGAGGGCACCAAAGGTCCCTTGGTCACGAGAAATTCAAGCCGCACGTGGAGTGTAGCAGCCGTTTGCCTTCGTTTGGCTGTTTTGAACCCTTACTAGGGCTGTTTTGGGCGAAAAATGGCTGTTTTTGGCCCAAAACTGCGCAGATTTGGGAGGGCACCTCCCAACTTGGCGCCACCGCCCCGGGCCGCCGCAGGTGAGTTTTTGGCTCAAAACTTGGATTTGGCAAGGGCACCACCTAGGCTGTAGGATGGCTAAGGTAGAGTCAGGCCCGAGGCGTTGGAAAGGTGCAATGGCCAAAACGGCACGGAGACGTGTTGTTGTTGCTTGCTTGCTTGCTTGTTAGCTAAATTTAAGGGGAGAGGGGTGTAGTAATATATATATATATATATATATATATATATATATATATATATATATATATATATATATATATATATATATATATGGCATAAGGTGTGAGGCCCCCCCCCCCCACCCCCGTGACTTGGGGGGGATTGGAGGGCAAGTAAGGGCCACACCCCCTATTTTAAGGGTGGGGAACACAAACAAACACCTTTGAGAAGGTTTTTGGATAGTTGGGGTGGAGCATTTGGGCACACAAAGGTGTGGGTAGGGCTAAAAATAGGGTATGACATCACCAAAAATAGGGTCCTAACCAGTGAACTAAAAATAGCAAAATATGCAAGGTTGGCTCAAAAATTGGTACGCTAGGGTGCAGGCGCCCCTTCCCCTGCCCCTAGTGGGGCAAAAGGGTCATGAATGGATCCAATAGAAGGCATTGACGGCAATGGTGTGGCGTGTTGGTGGGTTTTGTGATGTAGAGAGGGCTATTTTTAGGATTTTGAGGCTATTTTTAGGATGATGTCACTTGGTAAGAAATACCTATTTTTAGCAACTTTGAAGGAACATAGCGGCCCACCACCGTCTCCAATCACTCTAATTCCTCTTTTTTTGAATTTCTCGACCCAAAAATAGGGGGGGGAGGTCCTTGGCCCCAACCCAACCCCGGCCCATAGGTCCCTAGGGGGGGGGGGGCCTTCACACCTTGTGCCATATATATATATATATATATATATATATATATATATATATATATATATATATATATATATATATATATATATATATATATATATATATATATATATATATATATATATATATATATATATATATATATATATATATATATATATATATATATATATATATGTATATATATATATATATATATATATATATATATATATATATATATATATATATATATATATATATATATATATATATATATATATATATATATCCTCCAATCTACACTGCTCTCCCAACTCTAGGTGGCTTCACCACACGGCTCTAAGGTACGTGCGAAGGGCACAAAGTGGTGCATACATGTGGTGGAAGTGGCTAAACTCGGTCAAAACGGGCTCAAAACGGGCTCAAAACACTTGTTTGAGCATCCCAAATGGTCCAGGATCATTTTTGCAAAAACGCGTTATGGACCCATTTTTGACCCATTGTTGGTCCCAAAACGGCCCATTTTCAAGGCATTTTGGGATTTTCCATGGCCCAAATCGCTACCACGGGCTCAAAATGGCCCAAAAACACGTGTTTGAGCATCCCAAGTGGTCTAGGAACAACTTTGGAAAAAATCATTTTTTTCGCCCCGGGGACCCTGGTGGACCCACCGTTGGCCCCCACTGTGCGTGGGCTGGCCGGCCCTCCGGCTGCACCAAGTGACCACTGGTACGGGGGCCTACGTGTCTCGTTGGGCAATTCTGAGGCTTGGAAACCATAAAAAGTGGGGGGTTGCGGGTGGACTAGGTGCCCTCGGAATTCGTTTTTGAGCCACGTAGCCCAAGATACGGGCCGTTCTTGGTTTCGGCGTGCTGGTGCACATTGCGCAGTTTTTGGGACTTTTTGGCGCTTTTTGGGCCGTTTCTCCGACATATCGTGGAGTTAGAGGGCACCAAAAATCCCTTGGTCTCGACAAAGTCAAGCCGCACGTGAAGTGTAGCAGCCGTTTCCTTCGTTTGGCTGTTTTAACCCCTTACCAGGGCTGTTTTGGGCGAAAAATGGCTGTTTTTGGCCCAAAACTGCGCAGATTTGGAAGGGCACCTCCCGACTTGGCGCCACCGCCCCGGGCCGCCACCGGTGAATTTTTGGCTCAAAACTTGGATTTGGCAAGGCCACCACCTAGGCTCTAGGATGGCTAAAGTAGAGCTTGTATATATATATATATATATATAGCTTGTATATATGCCTTATATACATATATATATATATATATATATATATATATATATATATATATATATATATATATATATATATATATATATATATATATATATATATATATATATATATATATATATATATATATATATATATATATATATTATATATATATATATATATATATGTGTATATATATATATATATATATATATATATATATATATATATATATATATATATATATATATATATATATATATATATATATATATATATATTTGGGAGGGCACCTCCCGACTTGGCGCCACCGCCCCGGGCCGCCACTGGTGACTTTTTGGCTCAAAACTTGGATTTGGCAAGGTCACCCCCTAGGCTCCAAGATGGCTACATGGGCAAATGATCCGAAGCGTTGGGACGGAGCAATGGCCAAAACGGCAAGGAGATGTGTTGTTGCTTGTTGCTTGTTGTTGTTGCTTGTTGTTAGCTTGTGATACGATGTGGTGAATACTTAACAACGTTTGTGCGCACACGAGCCACAATGTTGACGGTACCACAACGATCCAAGGTTCAAAGCCTCCTAAAGGACGCTAAGACCAATGTTTCTTTGAAAGGCCGGTCCTTCCCCGATGGGGAAGAGACATGGCACTTGTTTGCCAATTGGTTGCCCATTGCAAAGAGTTTGTGTCTAACACCACATGTCACCACTACCGTTGAGGACATGGGGAAATTGCTAACCGCTATCTATCGGTGGACATATGATCCATTCGTCCAAGGGTGTGCACAAATTGCAAAGAGGTTTCAAAACACTATATGTCCCCATAAACGATCACCCTACTTGCTTTGGCTCCGCAACGAGGGGGCCATCGTATTGGGTAATTTGCAACCTTGGGGGGGGGCAATGTTTTGTGGCGACATTGTTGAGTCGCTTAACTATGTCTTTAAAGACAACTTTCTAACCACAAGTTCCCGGGGTGGTGGTCGTAAGGCTACCAAGGAGGAAAAGGATGAGGCAATGCTCCGACATGCGCACGAGCGCACCTTCCTCTACAAGGAGATGCCTCGATGGGACGGGCGGCGGCGACGGGAAGATGAGCACGTAGTGCACGCTCAATTGGAAGTTGGCAACTAGGAGGTGTGTGTGTGGTTCAACCGTGGTTCAGGAGGTTCACCCGTGCGGTTGAACCGGCTTCCCCACGGTTTCACCCCTGCTTCTCTCAGGTGCCTTTGCACCATGGACCCCGAGTCTTTGGGGAAGGCCTTGCAGGAATGCCTGCGGGCACTGGGTACGGGACAAGGCGCCGATCCCCCTGCCGCGCCAGCGCCACAAGCAGCGGCAGCGCCTCCAGCTCCCCACCTGGCCGACAAGTTCCCGCTGAAGGAAGAAGTGGTGGTCCACAACACCTGCAACCCCGACACCACCCTGGCGCCCGAGACGCCTGAGTGGCGGTGGCTGGCTGACGTGACGCCGAAGTACGCGTTCTGCCGTGCCATGACGCTCTGGATGAAGAAGCACCGCCATGAAGACAAGGATGGGGTCCAGTCCTACCCCTGGGAGACGAAGTGCCTGAGCGCCGGGGAGTTTTCGGAGTGGAAGGTCTGCTGTTGTCTTGTTGTTTGCTAGTTGATTGTGCTGGTGTTTTTTGGTCTTTTGGTAGATGTTTTGATATGGCGCATGCTGCGTTACGTTGCTATGTGTTTTTGTGTTTATGAATGTTCTGATGTGCGTTTTCTGATTGTAGGTGCTGCGTGTGGGCCTGTCGAGCGACTCCAAGGCCACATGTCCCTGGACGAACCAGGTCCGGATGCCCTGTTCAGGATATGGGCCACTGCGGGGTGCGGTGTTGCCAGGAGCGCGTCCTGGTTTGGCGCGGATTCCGTTGGCCGGGGCGGTGGTCACAGCGCAGGACACGGTCTACGCTTCTTCTTCAAGGCCCCGGTGGAGTTGCCACCAGGTTGGTTCGACGAATCGGAGGTCCAGCGGTACACGGCGACTCCGAGCAGCATGCTGGCTATGGGCGCCACCATCTCAGGTGGGGGAAAGCACAAGAAGGCCAAGGCAAGCGCCGCGACGGCAGCAGCGGCGCCAACGGCAATGGCACCATCGCCATTCGTGCAGCCAAGTGTGGTTCAAGCGATCCAAGGGGTGCAACAGGTGTGCCGTAGTTCAACCGTCGTTTCAGCGGGTTCAACCGTGCGGCTGAACCGCCTTCACCGTCTTCAACCGTGCACAGTTGAGCGTCATCTTCCTACACACTGAATCGCGTTCCCCCACTTCTGCGGTTCACCTGCCTCCTTGCTTTCTCTGCAGTTGACCGCCAGTGATGTGCCTGAGCACATGTTCGTGGTGGATCGGCGTGGCCCTGGCATTGTCGTCCGCGGGCGATGGCCACCCATGCCCATCGTGGAGTGGTGGGACGTGTGGTATCGGCAGATCCCTGGCGCCGCTCAAGTGGTCGACCGCATGAGTCGTGGCGTGCAGCGGGGCTTGCGGGAATTGAGCAATGCCGGGCAAGGCAGTCCTGCGCCAGAACGGCAGAGGTCAACGCCCCATGGAGTCCAGTCCAGCCGTCACCACCGCGCCCCAACCAAGTCCTGTGGGAGAGAGCTTTGAGGAGTTCTACAAGAGTGTGTGGGACCGCCCACTTAGAGCCGGTGCAGCATCCGAGAGCAGTGGAAAGGCCCCCAAGCCTCCACGTCTTCCAGCACCACCGCCACCAGAAGAGACGAGCACCCCCGGCAGCAAAGTGGTTCAGAAGTCCCTGTTTCAGTCCGCCCGGAAGGAGCTCCGGAAGGAGAAGCAGACAAGTGCAAAGGCTGAAGCACCGCCCGCAAAGGCCCAAGTCTTCGGCGACAAGAAGCCGAAAAAGAAAGCCAAAATTGGCAGCGGTGCTTCCTCGAACAAGCGGAAAATCGCCCCGGACAACAGTGAGACGGACGAGTCAGACCCCCTTTTTGAAGAGCACGAATGGGTCCTAGCCGCAAAGCATATCCCAAAGAAGAAGAAGAAGAAGGTAGTTCCGGCCCCCAGTTCCGAGAGTGACTCCGGCAAGCTCCCCAGCGACACGGCGCAGGATGTGAAGGCCCTGGCAACTGAGTTGGCTGCGGGATCGAAGGATGGCGACGAGGAGAAAGCGATCAGGGCAGAATCGGCGCATGCGTCAGCTCTGGAGGTGTGCACGGTTGAACCGGTGAAGTGTAGTTCAACCGCACGCTTGAACCGCCTGAACCACGGTTTCACTATTTTTTCCTTTTTGCAGAGCCTGGATCAAGCCCAACAACGACGACTGGCGGTTGAGGACACGCGCAAACAGCTGCGACAGCGGTTCGGATGGGCGGCCAATACGCCGATTCGATGGGTCATTGTGGACGGTCCTGATGGCGAGCCACGTCTGGCCGTGGGTACCCCGGGGAAAGCCACGAAGGGGACCCCCCGGCCCAAAAAGGGGGAAGAATTGGTCTTCCTTCCCCCGCAGTGGGAGGAGGAGGGCGATGCAACTGGGACAACGTGGCCAGTTATTGCAGTCAAGGACAGCACAAGCTTCAGTAACCCCCACGCTGCTGAGGAGGCGTTGAAAGAGCGCCGCGCCCAGAAACAGGAAGCGATCGATGAGGAGGGCAAGAAGACAATGGAGGACTCCCCCTCGTACAGTCCACTCGAGGACAAGGAGGTCACTCCCGCGCCGGAAGCTGAAGCGGAAAAGGACAGTGACAATGGGGTTCCTGTGCCAACGCCGCCCGTGATTCCAGAGCCAAAGGACACTGAGAAGCACATTCCTGTGCCTAGTCCGCCGGAGGTGCCAGAGCCAAAGGAGAGTGAAGAACAGGTGGTCAAAGAGGAAAAGATGGAGTCTGCTGGTCCAGGGGTGCAGGAGCACCAGGACAGTGGGGAGGACTCGCCTGCAGCCCCGGTTGGTCAAGAGGAGATTGAGGAGGTTGGCGGAGCGCCGAAGGACGAGGAAATGCCTGCATGTAAGCAGGAAGATAACGAAGAGGCAGCCCCAGAGGTTGGTGCACCAGTGCCTCACATGAAGGAAGAGCCACTCCCAAACGACTGACTTTTCACCTGCCTCAAGGGAATGAGGGGGTGGCAGTGGCGGGAGCGACATGGAGCACGGTACCGTAGGCAGTTGTGGGGGGTCGTAATGGTGCAGGGGCATCACCGTGTGCAAGTTGCAGTGCAAACGAGGAGACATCCGGACCTGGTCCGGCGCGTGAACGCAGACATCCGAAGTGTACTCCCCCAACTAACCTACACTGCGCTCGCAGTGGTCCATGGGGTGGGCGATCATCCCATGCTTGTACATACGCATCCAAAGGATGGCAGTCCCCTTACGGGGGAAACAGCCCTGGGTGATTTTGTGGGGGGGGAACTGTTTTTTGAACCATCTCAACATCTTCAGTACTCTGACATGGTCCGCTCTAGGCTGCATATGTACAGTGTAGGGGGTTCCATATGGTACATTCCGGCTGTAGCGGGTTGGTACGGGCTGGCCATTGCCTTCTCCGGGGTTACCGCGGGCTTGAACCGATCCGTATGCCCACCTGATGGCCTGAAGGGACTTGTGGTACCCTGCGCATACACCATGCACCGAGGCATCTGTCGTCTGAATGTGATCTGAAGAGGTACATAAACTGTCACCCCCGACGGAGACTTCCATCGTGTAGGAGTGTGAGTAAAACCGACATGGGGGGGGGGGACATGTTGACACACAACTACGAGAAGGCTAACACAAGAAACTAAGCAAAAAGATGCAGGGGGGGGGGTAAGCAGGGGGGAAGGGACTCGCAGCGATCATTGAGCCGAAGCTCAGCACACTATAACAGGCAACTGATGGGTGGGGGGGGACCACACGCAGGTGTGTGAATGGAGGCTAAGGGGGCAAAGCACAAGAAGTCGAAAGCAGTGTCACTGCGGAGCGGTGCCAGTTCCAAACCAGTGGAAACCTGAGCCTGACTTACGTTTACTCGGTGGGTTGGGCACTTCACTTTGTAGAGAACGGCGGATGCCTGCAGAGCGAATCAAGAGTGAGCGAGAAATGACTGGATAGATTGTTGACGACGAATGTCAAGGCGGTTACGTGCTGGCCTCTTAGCAGGGGGTACCGTTGGGACCGAGTCACGGTATCGGCGTTTGTGTGGTGCTGATCGAGGTTTGCTTTGAACGCTTACTGGGAGGGGCGGGGGGGGGGTGGTACACTTGGGTGTGAGACGGGGGGGGTCTATCTGACGTGCTATACAGTCCACCTGAATCGAAGAATGTGTTCACAGACAAGGGAGGAGGCGGCGGGTCGGGAAGGGGATGGTTCCTACGGTGGTTGCACGCATCTTTCACTATCTCAGTGATGGTTTTCCTGCGGGGTTTCAGGGCGTCATAGAACATTTGCTTGGTGGAATGATTTTGTGTGAACAGGGCGTATAAAGACAGAGGTACTAGGGACCGGGCGAAATTGCGCAGTTCTCCACGTGTCCGGTCGCCCTCCAGCCATTGCATGGCCATTGGACCCAGGAGTGGCCCCCATGCATAAGCCATTCGTTCAAGAAACACCGAGAACTCCGGGCAAAAGGCCACAGAGGATACAATGTCCAGGGGATGCTGACTGTTACACAAGGAGCAATGCCGATCAGAGAGATCCCAGAAGGCACCTGACCCTGCTACTGTCTTGACTCCCAAGGTCCACTTAGCGGCAAAGGAACTAAACCATGGCAGGAATAGTGCCGAAGCCAGTCAAAGCTGGCTGTCACCGCGATGCCAGTGTGAGCGTGTCGTGGGTACAGGCGTTTGCGGGCGGTGCTACCGAAATTTTGAATGCTAACCTGGCCTTTAAAGGTGACCGATTCCGGGTGTGGGGGGGGCAGATAGGAAGTGGCAACGATACAGGCATAAGAGGTGTACTTGGCAAAACTGTCAGCGAGTTGGTTTCCAGTGAATCCCACATGCGATTTGAGCCATCTGGCTCCGATATTGAATGCCATGCCATTGATGAGGTCGTCCAGGACTGCCTGCCACCTGCCTTGGGTGGAGGAACTAGCTGAGGGGAGGGGCGTATTGGAAACTACATGATCCACGCAGCACACCAGCTGAGAGTTGTCGATACAGAAAAAAACGGATCCGCGGAATGCCACAGAGTGGAGGTAGCGCGTGCACTGTGTGAAAGCCCAGAATTCTGCATCTTTGCTGCCCTGGTGGGGACATGGGATCGCAAGCGCGAGGGTTGTGCCGTCTGGCCAACAGAGGATGGCGGCTGACCCCGCAAGCGGTTTGTCCCATGAGCCGTCCAGGTATACCCACAGCATGTCCCTGGACTCTGGGGATTGCCACGCTTCCAAGACACTTTCACACCCCCACTCTGTTAGGGAAGATACCTGGAATTTGGGGGCAGGGCCGGTGTACTTGAATAAGTGACCAAACTGGTTGGATTCCACAAACTGAGAGCCATAAGGTGGCGGGTAGGGGGGCAAAGGAGGGGGCAGGGCGAGCAGTGGGGGGGCCAGTTTCACGTGTGTGCTCTGAGGGGGGGGGTCTGGGAGTAGTTGCGGGGGCGGGTGCAGGGAGAAATTGTGCAGCTTGTCTTTCACATGGAATTCAGTGCCATCAGAGTGGAATCGTATTTTTGAAGCTTGTGCGTGTTCGTCGTAATCTAGAACTGTCCCCGTGTGCCATCCTGAGTTGAACTGGACGTGCACTTCTTCTCCGGGCATCAGACTGTCTGTTTTGCATGGGTTCCAGGGCCCGAAGCCATGACACCTGCCCCCCAGCACATTGGTTGCGTCTACGAACGCCTCCTGTAACCAGTTACTAGTGGGTGACAGGAGGGCTTTGCGAACGAAGTGGTTCGATTGTGTTGGGCCTTCTTCGTTGAGATAACGCAGCGAGTAATTATGAATTTGCGACTGAACAAAAGTTTCCAGAGGGACGAGTTTCATAGTGGTGTGTCGGTCTTTAGGAGACATTGACCGAGGGAGACGGCCATATTTACGTAGATTGTACCACACTGTTTGCTGGAGTGAGTGTAGCTGTGTTGCTGGCACTGGGCCTGCGAGTAGACGGTACGCCACGGTAGGTATGAGTTGCTTATTAGTGAGCATTAGAAGCTCGGATGCAGTGAGTTGGAGGGGGGCCAGGTGAGCATAGAAGGAGGTAATCATGGACTTGACACACTGTAGAACCTGATATGCATGCTCACTGGTGTAAAAGTACACACCTAGGTACTTATAAACCTGATGGGGGGATCCGTCTGCTTTTCTGGTTGACAAAACCCCCCCGTGCCGTGAGTGAATCTCCGTGTGTCCAGTGCCTTTAACTGCGTGCAACTCCGTTTTCGTGATGTTCATGTCCAACCCCAACTCCCTGGCTGGGCCGTCAAATGCTTCATATACCTTTGTAATATCCTGCACTGATCTGGCTCTGAACAAAATGTCGTCTATAAATGCGTGAATGCTGCACTCTAAACCCCAGTCCATGACTGTGTCCAAGTAAAAAAACATTAAGTTAAGATACAGAATGAATAGAAGGGGGCTGAGTGGGCATCCCTGTCTAACGCCTCGTTTTTGGGTGTGGCCCGAGGTGGGGATTCCGTTTACTAACGGTTGTTCAACAGCATGGTCGTACATGCGTTGAATGGAAACAATCAGGGACTCTGGGAGCCCATAACCCCGTAATGTGGTCCATAATCCCTGTAGGGGCACTGAATTAAATGCTTTATTAAAGTCAATGTACAGATGATACAGGCGCCCTTTAGACAGGAGCATCCTGGATACCACGTCGTAAATGTGGTCCCCACATCGGTGGTTGTTCAAGCCCCCGTGTTGGCATGGGTGAACTAGTTTATGCTTTTGGGTTAACCCTTTCAACTGAGAACATTGCCAGGCAGAGGAGAGTTTCACCAATGTGTGTATGAGGCAAATGGGGCGATAATTTACAGGATCGTGTCTGTCTCCTTTTTTGTAGAGAACACATACCCTGGCTGAAGACCACTCAGGGGGGGGCCCGTCGGTGAGGATGAAATGTATGGCCTGCAGCAGTAATTGCTGTAAGGCAGGGGGCAGGAGAGAGACCAAGTAATAATTTATTTCATCCTCGCCCGTGGCCTTAGTAGGCTTGGCGGCCTGGGTAGTTTCTTGTAGCCACTTAATATCTGGGAGCGGCAAGGGTTCGGTTCGGGTGGGTTCTGGACACTTGGGCAGGTTTGTGATGAATTCCTGCAGGCGCCGTTCATTCACCTGGAAGTCAGGATCCCCCCCAAGGCGCGACAGGCACGCAGAGAACATATTCCCCACTTTTTGGGGGTCGGATTCCATTCTCGGGGGGTTGGTACTGTCATCCCGGAGCTGAATTTGTTGCGTCTGATCCGGCCTCAGGGCCTTATCGATGGCCTTTTTGATTTTTGAACCTTTTACCATGGCATAATGCAATTTTTTTTCTCCCTTTTGGACTGGCGAGCCCTCCATGACTCGCTGAGCTCTTGTAAGCGACGAAGGGTGCGTGTGCGCTGAGCGTGGCCTTTCGGCAATTGGGAAAGCCGTTCTTTGAATTCGCGCTCTATTGGGGTCTCTCTGTGGGGATTGCATGGTCTGGTAATCTGATGAAAGGCCCGCGCAAGTTGGAAGACCACAGAATAAATGAATTGGACAAGGCGGTGTGGTGAAACCTGCACACGCGTCACCTCGTATGCCCATTGTTCGAGCTGCTGGATGCTCTTCAGGAACTCTAGTTCTTCCGATTGATTCAGACGTCTGAACAGAGTGTGGGGTTGGGGTAAAGGGTGTGCGGGGGTGAACGGAAGCTCGATACTCGCCGAGATGGGGTGATGGTCCGAGGAGACATCATGTTGGATAATGTGTGCCTCAAGAACTTGCAGTGCCGGGGTGGCAATCAGTGGTTGGGAAAGTAGCAATAAGTCAACCCTTGTGTCACAAGGAAGAAGAGGGTTTCGGTATCGAGTGTAGGCCAGGGTGTCATTATTTTTTATCCTGAATGAGTCGACGGCGTCTTTTTTTTCCTCCACTAACGAGGAGAGCCATTTCCACTTGTTCACTGTCTTCCCATTAGTGTCCCAGCTGGACACTTGAGCGTTGAAGTCACCTCCCACAATCCACAAGGGATATTTTTGGAAGAGGGCATTCAAGGATTTTTCGACTTCAGGCCGACGAGGGGGCTGGGCATATAGGGAAACCAGGAGTATGGGGGGCTGACCTGGGAGGTGAAGTACAGAAGCACATATGGCTCCCGGACTCGGGGAGGGAAGTGCAGTGACGAAAGGGGCTAGCCTAGCAGATATTACTATGCATGCTCCCTCAGCCCCAGACAAAAGCAGTGAGGAGAGTACTTTCGGGGAGCTTTGGTCAGAGTTCCAACCAAAGGGTAGGAGTGGAGCGGCGGACAGTTCCTGGTAGAAGACAATGTCCCACCCCTCGTGTAAATCCGCATGGACATAAGCTTCCGGCTTGTGCTTATTGATATTGTGTGATTTGATTTTGATGGTTGTGACTTCGGGGACAGACCCTGAATCTTGTGGGGGGGGGGGGAGGGCGAGGGGGAAATAATTCGGGTGGGTCTGGGGGGTTGTTGCCGTCGTGTGGTGCAGGAGGTTGATCGCGATTTATATTTCCATTGAGCTGGGCACTGCATGAATCAAGGCCGATCAGTTTCAAGTAGTCATACAGACTATCATTCATCACTGACGTGTGGCGCGCGTGAAGAACGCCAGTGCCTGCTTCTGGAGCGGAAGGTAATCGGCAGGACATACAAGTTGTGCAAGAGGAGGGAGGCGCAAAATGACCTCGAGGAGATCCATCGAGATAATCGCATGGTAGTGGCACTCACTGTGGGTATTCTTTTATGAACAGCGAGTCGGATCACTGAGGAAGCAGGGGCGTGCCGTGGGCAGCTTTCTGTACTGTGCCTTTGCCGTTGCCGAGAGAACGGACGTTGGCGATGGACTTTAACAGTACTTACCTCATTTAACTGGGTTAGAATTGACAACTGAATTGATTCGCCAATCGCTGACATAACCGGACACAGGAGGCCCTGAGGTGGAACAGTGAGGGTTAAGGGCTGAGCCAAAATATGGGGAGAATCATGTGTGTACTTGACATGAACGCCGTAACGAAATGCGAGATGTAGGGGATACCAGAGGTCACACTGCTGGCAAAGTGCATGTGGGTACGGCGCCCATTCAGGCACACCGGGAAAACAACTGCAATGGCCTGGCTGGTGAACACCCTGCGAGGCATGTGGAGCTGTTGCGTGTGTGAGTGAACTATGCGTGTGGGGTAGAGAACACACTGCACTGCTCCGCAGCAAGCGTGGTTTAATTGAACGTTTCGTATAACGGTCTCCAGGCAGATGATAATCCTGCAGGACCAGGCTGTAGAAGGGGGGGCCAGTAAATGGGGCCAGGGACAGCTTGCCACTGAATGAGCTACGTGGGCGACCACCACTCCACGTTATGAGGACGGCCATACGAAGAAGATCGGTGCACGACCGTGCACATGGGGGGTTTGTGGGGTATACCTGCTCTTCCTTTTGGACCTCGGTGTGTGCTTCCTCCTGTGAGCTCCAAACGGATGCTGTCACTGGGTAGGCTGACCGTCCATAAGAGAAGAGCCGGTTACACTGTGGGTAAAATTCTTGTGGGCACGGCGACCATTCTGTCCCCTCAGGAAAATATTTGCCTTGGATTGGTTTTCGGACACCCTGCGAGGCGTGCAGCGCTATTGCATGGGGCAGTGCACATATGTCCACGAGCTCACAAGCGTGTGTGTGTGAACAATGCGTGTAGGGCAGGCAACACACTGCACTGCTCTGCAGCAAATGTGGATTAATTGAACGTGTCTCATAACAGTCTCCAGACAGATGGCAAACCTGCAGGGCCAGGTAGTAGAAGGGGGGGGCAGTCCATGGGGGCAGGGGCAGCATGTTTCTGACTGGGCTATGTGAGCGATCACCACTCCACGTATCGAGGACGGCCACTCCATGAAGATCGGTGCTCGACCGTGTACATGGGGGGTTCGTGGTGTATACCTGCCCTTCTTTTTGGATCTCGGTGTACGCTTCCTCCTGTGAGCTCCAAACGGATGCTGACACTGAGTAGGCTGACCGTCCATAAAAGAAGAGCCTAGTAAAGCAAGCCATAGGGGTGTTGACCGTGTGGTGGTCTTCGTGACCGGAGTGGTACAAAGACGCATGTGAGGCAGATCCCATGGTGTTGTGTTTGATATGTGTTGCACAGGGGTGGCTTGAGTAGGGAAAAGGTGTGCAAAGGAGCAGGAGTGTGTTGTTACTCTCCATCATCAATGTCAATGTGTGGAACGCTACGGAAAATCAGCGAGATGCGTCTCTCTCGTCGGACCGATTCGCCATTTATCATGTCTGACTCCGCTGATGTTATGCCATGCTTGTAGTTAAACCTGTTCTTGCCGGTCAGCGCCACCAGTGAGTAACACTCCAGGATGATGGTGGTTCGGTCTCCCCCGTCCTTGTGGACAAAGTGCATGGGCACGGATGTAAGCTGGTTGGCTGTTACCACCACTTTGCCGAGCATGAAATTCTCAAGATGTTCAGTTATTCCTACAGCTGGCGGGTAGTCTGCGACTGTGCACTGGTTGATTTCTTCGTTTACATCATTTTCGTTCAACAATTGTTGTGCAAGCTGCTTGATGGTCTCAAGAGAGGTTGGGATGGCCTCACACTTTGCGATGTTCCCTCCGCCCTTATCATGTGAGAAGCCAAAGTGCTTTAGGTTGCGACGAGTGGATGTGTCCCAGCCCTGTATTTTGTCGTTCACGAACTCAAGGAGTTCTTCTTCTTGCTCGACGTCAAAGGCGTGGGGGGTTACCAGCACTCCTGCAAGAGCCCCATCGGATTCATCGTTTGGGGAGGCGGCGTCCATCAGGTTTATTTTTTCATCAGAAGGCAGTGGAAGGTTAGCCAATCGTTCATCCTCTTCTACCAAAGCTGATATGAAGGCTTGCGAACCAAGGCGTGTCCCTGCCATCACAATTTTATTCTGGGGCGTGAGGTCAGCCGCTTTCTCCGCCATGAGGGTCGCCTTACGAAGTTCATTTGGATGTGCGCAAACGATGGCGGTTCCGTTTACCGTGAAGCCATGGGCAAGTGCTATAGAGTCAGGATTTTTATACTCCGCACGGAAAACATTTCCTTCATAAGTGGGGTCGGCCGCTTTTCTCCAATGGGCAAAGGGTCCAAATAGGCCGGCCACTATTTGTGCGTGCAAGGTCCTTTCGGAGGTGGGGGCACGGACTTCAAACGAAGTGGGGTTGGGGGGCGTTGTCCATGTGTGAGGTAGAATGGGGGTGAGTTGTGGTGATTGTTGTTTGGCCTCGTTTGAGGCAGTGGAATTCCAAAACCGAACCAGAGAGGCCTCCGGGCCATAGAAAAGCACTATGCCATCGTTGTTGAAGGCATTCCAAGCAAAAGATTGCACCGGGTTGCGACCTCCGTCGCAAGGGACTCCGGAGACGTCGAGATTACCTAATACGCTCATCTTCGTGCGAAGTGTGGTACCTTTCAAGTGGATTCGTGGGGGTTTGCAATGTGGGGCTTTGCACAAAATACTCCATGTTTCCATGGCGTCCATTTCCGGGTGTGAGGCTATCATTTCGCGCGAAGCTTGTAATTGGTAAAGATTCCCGGCCTCAAGGTCACTCACCCTTATCACGAAAATGTATCCGGTTCGAGACCACTCGTGGTTGAGCACCAATTGCAAAAGTCGGTTGGCTCTTTGTGCCGGCAAGTGCCATTCAAATCTCAAAAACTTTTCGTGCGGTGAACGTAAAATTGCCCCGCCACCCAAGGGATACGCCGCATTTTTTGAGTTCAATGACACATTTTCTTGACCGGGCTCGAATGTGTGGTTGATGAACTTTTGAAAACCTCTCACGTTCGTGAGAGTGCGTTCCGAAACCGGGGTGGGGTTTTTGTTTTCACCCACTTCCTTAAGGAATATATCGTTATAATATTTATACAATATATCTCGGTGTGCATCAAACCGAAGGTTCACATCTATAGAAGAGATGGTCTTTTGGATATTAATGGTTTGGAGTGCCGCTTGAAGGTTCATCCCTCGTGAGTCGTAATTTTTCTAGTCAATGGGTTCATTTGCTTTTCGGCCCGAGTTCACATGAATTGATACGAATGGGCGTTCGGGAGGATTGCCATCTTTTAGCGAGAAAGCTCTTGTGGGAATTCTTGGGGATGTACCGTGGTGACACACTACTTTGTCCACCGCCCACTTCAAATCGATGAGCGGCCCGGCCGCGTAGAGAAGGTGGTTGTGGGCGGTGGTGTGTTTTTCCCATGTCTCCATGGTGATCCACCCGGAGTACGTTTTGGAGTCGTCCTCTGCCTTGAGTTCGGCGAAAGCCTTTTTGATGGCCTTGGACCAAATTTTTGATGACAAATAATTGGGGGGTTGATCCTTTTTATCATTGCCCGGGAAGACGTAGAAACTGCCATGTTTTTTGAGGATGTCCTTGAGGTGCTTGATGGGCTCATGAGCGGCGGTCACCGAGTGTTGCGGTTGTTGGAGAGGTACTTGTATGTCGTTGAATGAAATGTGCAAGTCGTCTTCATCAAGACCTACGCTCCAAGGAGAAAGACCATACAATTGTTGTCTCGCCGCCGCCGGCAGGGAGACCTTTTTCCGGTTGAAGGCTTTTGATTTGTTCTCATTCAGGACGTAAAAGTGAAAGTCGTTTTGCACCACCTTTTGCTCGGAAGCAGCCACAAAAGCCGCCAATTTTGACGTTGAAGGTTGTTCCAGCCTGAGGTTCGTGGATATTTCGAATTGAGCGGGTTGAGCAACTTTGTTTCCACCAAATAGGAATGACATGTTGGGCGCGGCAATGGAGGTGTTATTGATGGTATGATTGACAAGAGATGGTTGACGGTATCCGTGGACGATAAAACAGATGTGGATGGACTCGTTGGTGATAGAGGCTTGTAGGTAGTCGATTCTGATGCTATTTTGTTGATGGGACTGAACTGCACGCCCAGAAATCGTCAAATCAGGACGATTTGTATTTGATTTGACTTTACTGCATTTCAAAAATGCTGAAATCGAAAAAAAATAGACACTCAGAAAGTGTTTGGGGGGGGGAACTGTTTACCAGTGCCCTACTTTGTGCAAATGGGCCTTCTCGTCCTGCATGGATACGTTGGGGGCGTGATTTATTATGGGGACACATTGTGGATCCTCGATATGGGGTCATGTTTAACGCTCTTAGGCCCCACATGCCTCTGGCGTGGTCTGGACAGCGCATTGTGCTCGTACCGTACACAGGCATTGCATGGGGACATCTGCCTGTGGCGATGCAGAACGAACTGGTCACGTTTGGCTTCCCAAGGTGAAGATGTGTTTTTTGTGTAGCGCTTCGTGCAACAGCGGTTGAACTGGTGAGGCCAGTGCAACCGCGCACCTGTCCAGCGGTTGAACCACCTCGAAAGCCGGTTACATTTTAGTGCAATCCATGAGGAAACAAGCTTCTGACAATCAAGTGTAGGCTTGCATGTAATTGTTGTTCACTAAAAAGGGTCCAAAGTCCTAAGGGGAATCCAAACAAGGCGCAGGGGTGTATGTCACCACGCCTAACGAAAAGTTGATGGTGAAGTCGTGCGGTTTCACCAATACAGCCGCCGCCACTGGCACCTACACGGCCACCGCCGTGAAATATGATCCAAGAGAAATAGGTCTCCAGTGTTTTGCACCAATGAGGTAAGAAGGTTTTCAAAAACATTCTTTTTAGGGGGTGTGGCATCTCTTGCAGGGCTGAAAAATAGCGGTTTTCAGGTTGCTACTTAGCAATTTGTTGCTGTACCTCGATAGGGGTTCAACCGTGGGGAAGCCGTAATGAAAGTGCGCGGTTGAACTCGGTTGAACCACGGTTTCACTTGGGTAATTCAAGGATACCTGATCCAAATGAGCACGTAGGGCCCGTCCGTGTGTGCGCGGCGCTCGCGGCCGGTCCGGGGGGTTCGAGCCGGTACCTGGTGTTGTGTCTCTCCCGTTTCCCCCTTCCCGCCCCGCGCGTCCCGTGCTGCGTGTGGCGGGCCGTCCCGTCCGGATGTCCCTTACCCTCGCTCGCTGGTACGCCATTCCACGCGGTCTGTGCGTTCTGCGAGCTCGGTCCGGTTGCCCTTCTGGTAGTCCCCGCGTGCCCTTTGCGTGTGTGTGCGCTCGCGCTCCAGCGGCGTCCGCCCCCCCCCCCCCTGGGTGGTGTGGCGTGCGCACCTCGCGCGGTCCCGGCACTGGGTGCTGGTAGGGCCGTTTCACGTGGTCCGTGCCCCTCCGCGTGTCCTGCCCCGGTCCCTGGGGCCGGTGCGCAGGGCACACAGGTGCACAGCCGAGGATGTCCCGCCGGCGCCGGCGGTCTTCGTGGAGGTCATGGTTTTTGTCCTTGATTTTGATCATCCTTCTAACGTCTGCGAAGCACTCAAGAACAATAACCAAAACTTAATATCCTCCCGTCAATCTGTACAAACATTTTGAGTGTAAAATACTTACCTAATGTATGCTTTCTGATATGCCTACTTTATTCTGATCTGGCCTATGCTACGCATGCGCGACACACGCGATCGCACTAGCAATCCTTACTCTGTGTCCTATTACACTCCCTTCCCAATCTATTTGCTGGTGTGTACCTCAGCAAATGGCTGACTAAGGAAAATAGACACTCAGATCTTTACACTGATGTGGGGGGGGGGGGGGGGGGGGCTGAGCTGCTGTAGACAGCCCAGAGCAGGGTGCCAAACAAAAAAAAACTGTCAAACACACAGCCTAAAAAAAATTTACTGTGGTGTGCTGCAGTGCAAAACTGCCCTGCAGCCCTACATGCTGGTTAGAGTGGGTGTGGGGGTAGAAATGTGGGTGGCCTAAGTTGCACAGCAACCCTACAATACTAACCTGCCTACAAACAGCTAACTGCATGCAGCAATGGCTAAGCAGGCATCGCACTGCACGAGACCTTGTGCAGAGGATGCGGGGTGGGGGGGCTGTCAGAAAATCTGTAGCAATTTTCTGCCTGCCTGAAAAGGTTAGAATATTTTACAAATAAAAGTTTGTATCCCTGCACGTGCAACCCTGCAGACAGTAACAGCACCACGTAAAAAATTTTTTCTCGTCTTAAAACTTCTCAGAAGTTTTTCAAACCTGAGGTAAAGTACAAAAACCCATTAACCTGATTAACCTGACTTCTGAGTTCTGTCTTCACTTGTTTTCTGTCTTCATTGGCGCTGTAGTCTGCAGAGCAAGCAAGGCAAAGAAACAGGGAGAGAAGAAAAAAAACGAAAAGACCGAAAGCGCAGAAAAGCGATGCAAAGCAACCGCTCGCGCACAAACGACCGAACACTGCAGAGCAGCAGAAACACACCTGAAGTGCTCTGCTCCCGCGTACTGTGTCGCTCGTTGTCTTGAACTTCTTTGCACCTGTGCAAAGCAAAAGAATAGAAAGAAAACACACATGTCATTTAAAAAAAAACGACGTGTCAGATCGTCAGTCATACCTGATGAAACTTCCATACTGAAACTTCTGATTCCCACCTCTGATTCCTGAAAAGCCTGCAGAGCACACACAGAGGTTAGAAAATACACACAACACGCAAACGACAACTATGCTAATGCACAAGACGTGTGAAAACGCAAACGAAAATGTACCTAAACGCAGCATGCAAACTTTTTATTATTATTTTCTTTTGTCAAACGCGTAACTGTAGTTGTGCAATCTATAACAAAAACTGAGCAAGCTGGACTAAACAAACCTACGCAAACGCATTTACACACATTGCGCACTCAAAATTGCACTCTCGAACTCGAAACAAAATGAAAACACTGAAAACACACATGATAAAATTTACCCGGACAAGGACAGATATGAAAGACTGAAATTAAAAAGACTGAAAGTAAAAAGACTGGGCAACACACAAAAACTAAACAAGAGAAATTAAAAGACATACACTCCAATCACGGGTCATGTGGAAAAAATATTCAGAGAGCCTACACAGAAAAATAAAAACTGTCCAGCTGCCCGAGGCAGCGGTAACACTCCTGTCCACCTACGCCCCCGCAGGCAAACAGAGGCCGTGGCGAATCACCCTCCCGACCCGAGTAGGTGCCACACCCAGAAAAAGAATCGCCCTTCAACTCAGGGTGGGGTGTCCTGCCTTACCAACCCAAGGCCAGGACTGTCAGGAAAAATGAAGGGCTTTAGAAGGCACCCAAGACCTAAAGGCTTTAAAGGTGCCTTGACGGGAGGACAATCCCTGCCTGCATTGGCGGTTACTGTCTGACCTAAACAAGCGCTCGCTAAGCACAGGACCAACAAAACAGACACTCACCGGCCAAAAACGGAAGAAGTAGCAGTAGAGACCACTAACAACACAAACAGAAAATGAAAGAAACAAAAAGGAAGCAGAAGCACCCAAACTGGGTCGTGCGTGTTCGCCAAGGGCGAAGGGACGCAACTGCAACCCAACAAACAACTCCAAGATGCCCAAAAAGACAGAAAAACACCAAAATGAGAAAAGCTGAAAAAAATACAACAGGAGGAAAAAGAAGACAAACCTGTATATACATACACACATACAAACACACTGCACACTCAAAAACACACAAACTGAGCACGCAGCACATACTCAATTTTGACATTCACTCATTTGCATCCTGGATTCCTGGCTGCTCTACCTGCAAAAGCAGGAGCAGGAACGCCAGAACGAGGAAAAAAGACAAGACAAAAAAAACAAAACGAAGCGAACACTGCAGGCATGCAACACATAACACACCTGTAAACAGGACGTGTCCACGTGTGCTCACCCTTCTTGTCGCGTCTCGCTGCGTTGGCTGGTGCTGCGCTGCTGCACCTGCACACACACACACACACACACTCAAAGGCAAAACCAAAGAATGAAGCCTTAACAACGAACGCGTAAGCGAACGAAGCAGGCGACGAAAAAGACAGTACGACACGAAGCAAAAGCTAAAAGCATCCAACGCTGAAAATTACCTACTCCTCAGGGCGGCGCTTGCAAGGCCTGGGTGCCACTCCTTCAAAAATCTCTGCGCCCGCTCAAGTCTTTGCTGCCTCACAAAGTGTGGGCAGTGTCCACCACGCTGCTGCACTTAGCCAGCGCGTTTGCAAGCAGCGTCCACAACGCTGCATTGATATCCCAACGCGGTCTTCGCAGCGTCCACCACGCTGCTGCTCGGCCAACGGGTTTGATGCAGCGTCCACTACGCTGCGTTGACGACTCACGCGTTGTTCGTAGCGTTCACCACGCTGCATTGAGGGCAAGCAGCGTACACCACGCTGCGTTGTCCATCCTCACTGTGCTCGGCAGCGTCCAGCACGCTGCTGTGATGCTCCAGCGCGGTTGTTCGCAGCATCCACCACGCTGCCTTGATAACCCAACGCCCTGCTCCCAACGTGCTCCATACTGCTGCGAAGGCAAGGGGCTGTCAGATGCCCCACTGTTGACGACGTTGACCAAAGCTCTGTTGGCTGCGTAACCACGCTGCCATGATCACCCACGCTGTTCTTTGCAGCGTCCACGACGCTGCTGTGATCAGCCAAACTCTGGTTCCGGCAGCGTCCACGACGCTGCTGATCCCCAAGCGCGTCCTGTGGCAGCGGTCACGACGCTGCTGTGATTTCCGAACATCTCCTTGGCAGCGTTCACGACGCTGCTGTCCTCCCACACGTTGATGGCAGCGTTCAGCACGCTGCTCTTCTCTGCCCACTCGTTGTTACTGACCCTCATTGCACAGCAACAAAATACCTCTTCGCTCATTGGGACAGCATAAGCAAGACCTCTTTTTCGATTGACGGGATTGTAATGGTTTTTGTCCTTGATTTTGATCATCCTTCTAACGTCTGCGAAGCACTCAAGAACAATAACCAAAACTTAATATCATCCCGTCAATCTGTACAAACATTTTGAGTGTAAAATACATACCTAATTTATGCTCTCTGATATGCCTACTTTATTCTGGCCTATGCTACGCATGCGCGACACACGCGATCGCACTAGCGATCTTTACTCTGTGTCCTATTACAACGACCGCCGGCAATCCAGGGGCAGGACGTCTGGCCCATAGCCCCGAGCAACATGTGGCAGGCTGAGCATGCAGCTGTCATGTGCAGGGCGCTGCAGGGTCACGCAGCGGCCGTCCCCAGGGCCCCGGCAGCGCAGTCCTCCAGCAACAGGCCGGCAGCCTCGCTTGCACTGCTGCATAGCATGTCGCGGGCGTGGTGCTGGGTTGTGGCGGCATTGCAGCCCCACTCCTCGGCACTGCGCCTGTACGATCGCGGAGAAGGCACGGTGCTCACGGTCCGCCCCGCCGACCTGGAGGCCCTGCACCTTAGTGCACTGAGTGGCAACGGGGGCGAGGCGCTGTACCTCCAAGGGACCGTGGCAGGCGCGGCCGCGACACGCTTCCGCCGGCAGAGCGGAGGAGATGCCCTCTGCCTGGTCATGGCGGAGAACATGGGGCCGTGGCTCGGGCGTTCTCCACGTCCAGGTGGAAGGTCGAGGGCGACCGGGAGAAGTTCGCCGACGCGTGGCGCCGCTGGGTGGAGGAGCAGTTTCCCGTGGGGGGAATGCTGCACCTGCCGCAGCCACCAAGCGTGCCGAGGGTACGGCCTGCAGCATCCCCGGCCGCGGCGGCGAGGCAGGCCCCGAAAGCGGCGCCCAAGCCGCCGCCCAAGAGGAGCCCCCCGCCTCAGTATGGCGCCTATGCCAACATTCGGTACGTGCTGCAGCAATTTGGCGGTGACTTGGCCACGGAGCAGCGTGGGACAAAGACGATCAACGTCTGTTCCTGGTCTCGGCTGGATTGGGCTGGTCACTGCACATGGAGAGCTGGCACGCACTGCCGGTTCACCCACCTCCACCCCAAGGACCTGCTGGACCACATCCAGCGGGACCATGCGGCTGATC
This sequence comes from Eutreptiella sp. 'Long Island Sound 2002', assembly GCA_964036045.1. NCBI lineage: Eukaryota > Euglenozoa > Euglenophyceae > Eutreptiales > Eutreptiaceae > Eutreptiella > Eutreptiella sp. 'Long Island Sound 2002'. The sequence goes on from OZ038394.1 coordinate 8,555,100, forward strand.
CGGTGCAACGGGACCAGGCGCTGGCCACGCTGGCTGGCGTTATGCCGGGGGGCCAGGCGGGGCCTTTCGTGTCGGCCCAGGCGAGGTCCAGAGCGCTCATGCTGCCCACGGGTGCCTGTCCTGCGGCGGAGCGCGGGGCGTCGCCGTCGGCGGCGCGATCTGGAGCGATTGGGTCTGCAGCACGGCGTGGGGCAGTGACTTCTACGGGGAGTACGGCGGCAAGCACATCCGGCGGACAGGCAGAGGGGGAGCCCGCCACATCTGCCGGGTCTCAGCAGACGAAGGCCACCTTGGGCGGAGGCCCACGGGGACAGGGGCCACCTTGCCAGCCGCCCGCGCCGGGTGCGGGTGGTCCCCCTGAACCTGCTGGTGGCCCCCCTCGGTCCGGTGATCCGGATCCGGCGGGGGGCCCCGGTTCACACGTGCAGCCATGAAGGGGCCCCGCCTCCGACACCCGAGCGGCGGTGTCCTGGAACGTTCAGGGCTCGATGCAGGGGGACGGCGTACCAGTGGCCCCAGGTATGCTTGACGGTGAGGCGGTGGCGGCGGGCGTCATGAAGGCCGAGGGTGCCATCCTGGGCCTCTTCCAGGAGACCGGCCTGCAGGACCCTCAGGGTGTGGTGCACTCGGAGAATCAGTGGCGTCACCACGGGTACCATGCGTACCCAGGGGTGGATGGCCAGGCAGCGTCGGCGGCAGCGGTGCGCAGCGGGCTCTTGATTGCCCTTCGGGCGGACGTGTTCGCCGCGGAGGAAGTTTGAGACATCGTGGACATCGTGCCGGGCAAGGCCATGGCCCTCGATGTGGTGACCGCAGGTGGCACCCTCACGCTCATCAACGTCCACGGCCCGGGCAGCGGCGGCGACTCCTGGGCGTCTAAGGCGTCCTTCTGGGCTGACGTGGCCATGTACGCGGCGGCCAAGAGCGCGGGTGGCACCAAGGCTGTGCTCCTTGGAGGGGACTTCAACGTGTGGCTGGAGTCCCCGTGGCACCACACCACGAGGAGGTTCCAAGCCCTGTGGGAACAGTGTGGTTTCCACAGGGCAGGCCCGGAACGGGAGGATGACAGGAGGCCCACAAGGGCAGGGCACCGACTGGACTCCTTCCTTCTGAACTGGCCTCTGGTCCCATGGGCGGCGCGTGAGCGCCCACACTTGGCGCCGGGGCGGTCTCCAGCGTCGCTGGGGTCGGATCATGGCCCTGTGGTCCTGGACCTCCCGCTGCCGGTGGCCGGCAAAGAGAGGGTCACCAGGATGGCCTAATCGCACGCCCAAGGCAGGCTGCATGCCATACGCCCGGACTCCATGGGGGTTCGTGAGGCGGCGGCGGCAGTACTGCAGAAGGCCTGCGGGGATCGGCGGCTGCAGGCGTGGCTCTCGTTGGTTTGAGGTTTGAGGTTTGATTTTGCGGGTACTAGACGCCTTTCGGCCCCGGGGGGCCACCTGGTCGGGCCAGGTGATATCCTCCCCACCGGGTCCTAGTGGGGGGTCCTCCAAGACGCACCTCCTGCCTGGTGGCGGAGTCCCCCGGGTTCACAGGGCTGGGAGCCCCGTCCCTCCCCGGCTTCCCCGTTTCGCCACTCCCTGGTCAGTGCATCAATTCGCAGCCGTGGCTGCGGGCGCTTACCCACCGCGTCGCCCCCCTAATGCGTGGTCGCCCGGGGCGCCGGCACCGCCGGGCCCGTGCTACTGGCTTGTCGCCAGTGGGACCCCCTTGGGCTGGCGCGGAGGCTGCCTAGCCTAGGGGTTGGGGCGTGGCGCAGTGCGCCACTACTGCCTTGGCGGGTGCAGTGCCCTGTCCGTGTGTGCGCGGCGCTCGCGGCCGGTTCGGGGGGCTGGGGCCGGTACCTGGTGTTGTGTCTCTCTCGTTCTCCCCGTCCCGCCCCGCGTGTTCCGCGCTGCGTGTGGCGGGCCGTCCCGTCCGGGTGTCCCTTACCCTCGCTCGCTGGTACGCCATTCCACGCGGTCTGTGCGTTCCGCGAGCTCGGTCCGGTTGCCCTTCTGGTAGTCCCCGCGTGCCCTTTGCGTGTATGTGCGCTCGCGCTCCCGCGGCGTCCGCTCCCCCCCCCCCCTTGGGTGGTGTGGCGTGCGCACCCCGCGCGGTCCCGGCACTGGGCGCTGGTAGGGCCGTTCCACGTGGTCCGTGCCCCTCCGCATGTCCTGCCCCGGTCCCTCGCTCTGTCTGGCGTGCTGGGGGGGGGGCGGTCCGGTCCCAGTTCCCCCCTTCCTGGCTGTTGTTGCGAGGGGCGTCTGAGGTCAGGCGCTCCCCCTCCTCCGACTGCCAGCCCACTGGGCGGGCTGTTGGGGTCCGCTACCCACGTGCTGTGGGCGCGGGTGTGTGGGTGTGGGGTCCTGACACTGTCCCCTTGGGCTGCATGCCCTGTGGGGGCTGCGTGCCCCGGGGGTGGTGTGCTGGGGGGCCGTCCCCGGGGGGGGTTGGTCTGCCACTGTTGTGAGGGGCGTCTGGTGTCGGGCGCTGTCCCGCCCCCGACCGCCCGTCCTCTGGGGCGGGCAGCCGGGGTACCGCCACCCGTGTGTTCCGGGTGCGGTCGGTGCGGGCGTGGGGACCCAGCACCGGTTCCACAGCGTGCGCCCTTGCAGGCGGCGTTGCTTGCTGTGGGGGTGGCGGAAGGGCGTCCCCAGGGGGGGTGCCTTCCACCGTTGTGAGGGGCGTCCGAGGTCAGGCGCTCCCCCTCCCCCAACTGCCCGCCCACTGGGCGGGCTGTTGGGGTCCGCCACCCACGTGTTGTGGGCGCGGATGTGTGGGTGTGGGGGCCCAACACTGTCCCCCTGGCCTGCATGCCCTGTGGGGGCTGCGTGCCGTGGGGGTGGGGGGGGGGGCGTCCCCTGGGGGGATGGCCTGCCACTGTTGTGAGGGGGGTCTGGTGTCAGGCGCTGTCCCTCAGCCGGCCGCCCGTCCTCTGGGGCGGGCAGCCGGGGTTCCGCGACCCGTGTGTCCCGGGTGCGGTCGGTGCAAGTGTGGGGACCCAGCACCGGCCCCACGGCGCGCGCCCTTAGGGGCTGGCGTTGCGCCCCGTGGGGGTGGCGGAAGGGCGTCCCCGGGGGGGTTGCCGTCCGCCGTTGTGAGGGGCATCTGGGGTCAGGCGCTCCCCCTCCCCCGGCTGCCCGCTTTCTGGGTGGGCTGCCGGGGCCCACTACCCACTGGCTGTGGGTGCGGGGGGTTGCGGGCGTGGGGACCCATCACCAACCTCACAGCGCGTGCTCTTGCGTGCTGTGGGGGCGGCATGAGGTTGCCCGGGGGGGGCGCCCTTTGCCTGGGTGTGGGGCGTCCGGGGTCGGGCGCTCTCCCACCCCCGACTGCCCGCCCTCTGGGCGGGCTGCCGGGGCCCACTACCCACTGGCTGTGGGTGCGGGGGGCTGCGGGCGTGGGGACCCATCACCAAACCCACAGCGCGCGCTCTTGCAAGCTGGCTTTGCGCGCTGTGGGGGCGGCACGAGGGCGCCCGGGGGGGGCGCCTTCTGCCTGGGTGTGGGGCGTCCGGGGTGGGGCGCTCTCCCGGCCCCAACTGCCCGCCCTCTGGGTGGGCTGCCGGGGCCCACTACCCACTGGCTGTGGGTGCGGGGGGGTGCGGGCGTGGGGACCCGTCACCAACCCCACAGCGCGCGCTCTTGCGAGCTGGCTTTGCGCGTTGTGGGGGCGGCATGAGGGTGCCCGGGGGGGGCGCCTCCTGCCTGGGTGTGGGGCGTCCGGGGTCGGGCGCTCTCCCATCCCCGACTGCCCGCCCTCTGGGCGGGCTGCCGGGGCCCACTACCCACTGGCTGTGGGTGCGGGGGGGTGCGGGCGTGGGGACCCGTCACCAACCCCACAGCGCGCGCTCTTGCGAGCTGGCTCTGTGCGCTGTGGAGGCGGCATGAGGGCGCCCGGGGGGGGCGCCTCTTGCCAGGGTGTGGGGCGTCCGGGGTCGGGCGCTCTCCCATCCCCGACTGCCCGCCCTCTGGGCGGGCTGCCGGGGCCCACTACCCACTGGCTGTGGGTGCGGGGGGATGCGGGCGTGGGGACCCGTCACCAACCCCACAGCGCATGCTCTTGCGTGCTGTGGACACGGCATGAGGGTGCCCGGGGGGGGGCCTTTTGCCTGGGTGTGGGGCGTCCGGGGTCGGGCGCTCTCACACCCCCGACTGCCCGCCCTGTGGGCGGTCTGCCGGGGCCCACTACCCACTGGCTGTGGGTGCGGGGGGTTGCGGGCGTGGGGACCCATCACCAACCTCACAGCGCGTGCTCTTGCGTGCTGTGGGGGCGGCATGAGGTTGCCCGGGGGGGGCGCCCTTTGCCTGGGTGTGGGGCGTCCGGGGTCGGGCGCTCTCCCACCCCCGACTGCCCGCCCTCTGGGCGGGCTGCCGGGGCCCACTACCCACTGGCTGTGGGTGCGGGGGGCTGCGGGCGTGGGGACCCATCACCAACCCCACAGCGCGCGCTCTTGCAAGCTGGCTTTGCGCGCTGTGGGGGCGGCACGAGGGCGCCCGGGGGGGGCGCCTTCTGCCTGGGTGTGGGGCGTCCGGGGTGGGGCGCTCTCCCGGCCCCAACTGCCCGCCCTCTGGGTGGGCTGCCGGGGCCCACTACCCACTGGCTGTGGGTGCGGGGGGGTGCGGGCGTGGGGACCCGTCACCAACCCCACAGCGCGCGCTCTTGCGAGCTGGCTTTGCGCGTTGTGGGGGCGGCATGAGGGTGCCCGGGGGGGGCGCCTCCTGCCTGGGTGTGGGGCGTCAGGGGTCGGGCGCTCTCCCATCTCCGACTGCCCGCCCTCTGGGCGGGCTGCCGGGGCCCACTACCCACTGGCTGTGGGTGCGGGGGGGTGCGGGCGTGGGGACCCGTCACCAACCCCACAGCGCGCGCTCTTGCGAGCTGGCTCTGTGCGCTGTGGAGGCGGCATGAGGGCGCCCGGGGGGGGCGCCTCTTTCCAGGGTGTGGGGCGTCCGGGGTCGGGCGCTCTCCCATCCCCGACTGCCCGCCCTCTGGGCGGGCTGCCGGGGCCCACTACCCACTGGCTGTGGGTGCGGGGGGATGCGGGCGTGGGGACCCGTCACCAACCCCACAGCGCATGCTCTTGCGTGCTGTGGACACGGCATGAGGGTGCCCGGGGGGGGCGCCTTTTGCCTGGGTGTGGGGCGTCCGGGGTCGGGCGCTCTCACACCCCCGACTGGCCGCCCTGTGGGCGGTCTGCCGGGGCCCACTACCCACTGGCTGTGGGTGCGGGGGGGTGCGGGCGTGGGGACCCGTCACCAACCCCACAGCGCGCGCTCTTGCGAGCTGGCTTTGCGCGCTGTGGGGGCGGCACGAGGGCGCCCGGGGGGGGCGCCTCCTGCCTGGCCGTCGGGGCGTCCGGGGTCGGGCGCTCTCCCGGCCCCGACTGCCCGCCCTCTGGGTGGGCTGCCGGGGCCCACCACCCACTGGCTGTGGGTGCGGGGGGGTGCGGGCGTGGGGACCCGTCACCAACCCCACAGCGCGCGCTCTTGCGAGCTGGCTTTGCGCGTTGTGGGGGCGGCATGAGGGTGCCCGGGGGGGAGGCCTCTTGCCTGGGTGTGGGGCGTCCGGGGTTGGGCGCTCTCCCATCCCCGACTGCCTGCCCTCTGGGCGGCGCTGCCGGGGTCCACTACCCACTGGCTGTGGGTGCGGGGGGGTGCGGGCGTGGGGACCCGTCACCAACCCCACAGCGCGCGCTCTTGCGAGCTGGCTTTGCACGTTGTGGGGGCGGCATGAGGGTGCTTGGGGGGGGCGCCTCCTGCCTGGGTGTGGGGCGTCCGGGGTCGGGCGCTCTCCCAACCCCGACTGCCCGCCCTCTGGGCGGGCTGCCGGGGCCCACTACCCACTGGCTGTGGGTGCGGGGGGATGCGGGCGTGGGGACCCGTCACCAACCCCACAGCGCGCGCTCTTGCGTGCTGTGGGGGCGGCATGAGGGTGCCCGGGGGGGGCGCCTCCTGCCTGGGTGTGGGGCGTCCGGGGTCGGGCGCTCTCCCATCCCCGACCGCCCGCCCTGTGGCGGGCTGCCAGGGCCCAGTACCCACTGGCTGTGGGTGTGGGGGGGTGCGGGCGTGGGGACCCGTCACCAACCCCACAGCGCGCGCTCTTGCGAGCTGGCTTTGCGCGCTGTGGGGGCGGCATGAGGGTGCCCGGGGGGGGCGCCTCTTGCCTGGGTGTGGGGCGTCCTGGTTCGGGCGCTCTCCCATCCCCGACTGCCCGCCCTCTGGGCGGGCTGCCGGGGCCCACTACCCACTGGCTGTGGGTGCGGGGGGGTGCAGGCGTGCGGACTCGTCACCAACCCCACAGCGCGCGCTCTTGCGAGCTGGCTTTGCGCGCTGTGGGGGCGGCACGAAGGCGCCCGGGGGGGGCACCTCCTGCCTGGGTGTGGGGCGTCCGGGGATGGGCGCTCTCCCATCCCCGACTGCCCGCCCTCTGGGCGGGCCGCTGGGGCCCACTACCCACTGGCTGTGGGTGCGGGGGGATGCGGGCGTGGGGACCCGTCCGCAACCCCACAGCACGCGCTCTTGCGAGCTGGCTTTGCGCGCTGTGGGGGCGGCAGGAAGGCGCCTGGGGGGGGCGCCTCCTGCCTGGGTGTGGGGCGTCCGGGGTCGGGCGGTCTCCCACCCCCGGCTGCTCGCCCTCTGGGCGGGGTGCCGGGGCCCACTACCCACTGGCTGTGGGTGCGGGGGGGTGCGGGCGTGGGGACCCGTCAACAACCCCACAGCGCGCGCTCTTGCGAGCTGGCCTGCGCCCTGGGGGGCGGCACGAGGGCGCCCGGGGGGGGCGCCCCCTGCCTGGGTATGGGGCGTCCGGGGTCGGGCGCACTCCCACCCCCGAGAGCCTGCCCTCTGGGCGGGCTGCTGGGGCCCACTACCCACTGGTCGTGGGTGCGGTGTGCGGGCGTGGGGGCCCGGCTGTCCTTGGCACCTTGTCCCGTGCCGCGGTTCGTCGTGTGTTGTGCGCGCTTCCCGGGTTCGCGGCACCCGGTGGCCGTTGTGGCTTGGCACCTGTCCTCGTGCCGTGGTTGTGGCCGGCGGCGTGCCTCTCTGTAGTGCCTCGTGGCCCCGCGTTGGTGCGCCGCTCCTCGTCCGGTCCGGTCGCTCTCGGTGCTCTGGTCGGCTTTCCCGTCGCCGTGGTGCCTTCCCCCACCCCGGGGGCTGTCGCCCCCGGCTTTACTGGGTGGCTGCGCGGGGCACGTGGAGGCCGGCCGAGAACCAGGCTCTTTGTGCCTGCCGCTGGCTCCTGCAGAGGCAAGGGCGCTGGGCGCGCTCCGCGTCGTACCCGTTCAGGGCCCCGCGATGGGGTCGTCCCTGGCGGGTCCCTCCGGCTTCGGTCTCGGGCTGCGTGCGCTGCGGTGGTTTCGCGTGTGTGGACCCGGTCACTGACGCGTCCGGTTTCCCGTACCGTCCGTCTTGCGACGGGAAACTCGGCTGGTGCACCGGGGCTGTTTCGTGTGGACGCCGACACCGCCCTTTTCAGGTCGGAGGACGCCACGCCCGGGTCCCGCGCGTGTGTGCGTGTGCGTGCCCTGCTTGGCCGGGTCGGCGGGCCGGCCTCCCGAGCGCGTTTTGGTGCGCCTCACCTTTCCTTTGGCCGTTCTTGCTTCGTTCTTTGCTTGTTCGGCTCCCTCCGGGCTGGGGTTGCCCTGTTTGTGGTTGTTGTTGGGTTTTCTTTTTGTTTCTTTTCCCCTTCTCCCCCTCGTTGCGCCCCCGTTGTGTCCTGCATTGCGTGTTTTCCGGCCCCGGGTGCCTTGGGCCTTGGCGTCTTGTTCCCCCCCCCCCTTGTTTTTTTTTCCCTCCCCCCTCTCCGCGCGCCCCGTTGTCTCCTGCTTTGCGTGTTTTCCGGCCTGGGGTGCCCCGGGCCTTGGCGTCTTCTTGCCCCCCCCCCTCTTTTTTTTTTTTTTTTTTTTTTCCCCCTTCCCCCCCCCCCTCCTGTTTTCTCTGGCGTTTCCTGCTTTCCGGTTGCCTTGGGCCTCTGAGCCCCCCCCCCTTTTTTTTTTGTCCTGCTGCTTTTTTTCCTGCTGCGCGTCTGCCGTGTGTGTTCTCGGGTGTCGTGCTGTGTGTTCCCTGTTCTGCCCGTTCGTTGTGCTGTGCGCGTCGTCTCTGCTGTTTCTGGTGGTTGGTGTTGTTGGTTCCTGGTGTCGCTGCCTTTTGTTGGGGGTCTGCTGGTGGCTCTGGTTGCCTGACGTTGTCGCTTGGTGGTGTGTGTCGGCTCTGGTGCCGTGTCTGGTCTGGCTGTCCCTGGGCGTCCTCCCTGTGGTGTCCCGTTCCCCTGTGTTGTGTCCTGTGGCGCTGTGCTGCCGTGTGGTGCTGTGCTGTGGTGCCCTGTCTTCTTTTTTTGTTTTTCTCCCTGCTGGTGGCGCTGGTTTCCTGTTGTTCCCCGTTGGGCTCCGGGCCAGTTCTGGGTCGTTTCTGTTTCTCTGCTCTGCCTGTGCGGTGCTGTGCTGGTGTGCCTGCGCCGTTGCTCTCTGTTCGGTGCTCACTTGCCCTCGCGGAGCTGGCTGGTGTTTTGTGTTGTTGCCTGTTGTGTTTGTGTGTTTGCTGTTGGGTCTGGCTGTCCTCTGTTGTCTCCTGGTGGGTCCTGGTGGCTCCTGGTGTCGTGTCTCGGTGGCGTGCTGTGGTGTGTCCCTGGGTTCTGTGCTGCGCCGTGTTGCTGCGCGTTGTGCCGCCTGGCGTTGCGTTGTTGTGCGCTGTGTTGTGTCGTTTTGCTCCGTTTGGTGCTGCCGTGCGCCGTGTTGTGTCCTGGGGCGCTGTCCGTCGTCTTGGGGTCCTGTGCCTTCTGGCGCCGTGTTTTGTCTTGTTCCCCCGCGCTGTGTGTGTTTTGCTGTGGTGTGTCGCCGCGTGGTGTTGTTCGCCGTTGTGCTTTGTGCCGTGTGCGCCCTGGGGTGTCGTGTTGTGCGTTTCCTGTCGTCTCCGCCCTGTGCGGTGTTGCTGTGTGGCCCGCTCTCCCTCGGTGCCCTGCTCCCCTGTGCTGTGCCCCGTGGTGCTGTGCTGCCGCGTGGTGCCGTGGTGTCGTGCCCCGCCGCCTTGTTGGGTTTGTTTCTTGCGTCGGTGTGGTTGTACCTACTTGAAAAACCACTGCACAATTTCGTAAAATATTTTTCTTCCCCCTTTTTTTGGCTTTTGAAAATAAAGAAAAATTATACATGAGCCAACACACTCGCGTGCAGCAAGACCATGTACGCTGCCGTGCCTTACGTGCTACCCGTCGTTCTTGTTGTTCTTGGCCTTGTGCTTGTGCGTGGCGTCGTGGAGCGTGTTGGTGTCCATTGCTAAGGGTTGACCGCGTTCCCCCAGGGCCGCCGCCTGAGCTGCAGGGCAAGGGGAGTGATGGGCACGAGGGTGGGGAGGGAGGTGCATGGAGACGAAGAAGAAAAAGGCGGCAGGGCGCGACGTGAGGGGTCGTGGTGAAGTATGTAAAATTTTCGAGTTTTACGCGCTGCTCGCGACGCGTTTTTCTTTCCGCCTATAGCGAGTTAGACGACGGCAGGGACGGCGTTGGGTTCCTACGAGCGTTCCGGTGCTTACGGCGTTAACTATTCACCTATTTCACGTCGAAAAACGTGGCTCTCGTCGGACCAGGACACTGCCACCATGGGCACATCGGAGGTGCAAGCAATCTTTGACCTGCTGTACGCCTTCCATGAGATGTGTCCAGGGTCACGGGAGTGCGCATGCCATCGGGTGTGGACCCGCAGTACCCGTACGGGCAGGCGGAATTGGAGGCGTCTCTGGCCCAGGTCCTCTCGGATCAGCAGGCCCTGGCCTGGCGCGCCCATCAGCTGTGGCAACGGGACGCGGCGGCGGCCGGACTCCACTCCCAGGAAGCGACTGCCCTGCTACAGCACCTCCGGCGGGTGGACCCCGACCTATCCCCCGCCTCGGTGGAGGACCTACGTGCCGCGTTGGACCAACAGCTCCACATGCTAGAGACACGCGTGGAGGAGCTGCGGGGTGTCTCCAGGAGCAACAGGCGCCACTCCATCAAGGACGATTGGCGGGGCAGGGTACCAGATCTGCAGCTCCGATGGACGGCGATACGGGGGGCCATCAACGTGGTGAACTATGCCCCGTCGGGCCTCTGGTCCGTACGCGTCCGCAAGTCGGAGAAGGTGCTCTTGGAGGCCTCGGACGTCATTGGCGAGGTCCAGAGGTATTGGGAGGCGCTGTACGCCAAGCGGCCAGTGAACCTGCCGGCCTTCGAGCGGCTGGTCCGGGCCCACATTCCCAGGGGGGTGCTGGAGGAATGGAGGTCGGTACAGGACTACACCCTGCAGGACCTTAAAGACGCCGTGAGGCAGGCCGTGGCGGACGACAAAGCTCCGGGGTCCAACCGGGTCATGGCTGCCCTCATGGCAGAGCTGCCTGAACCAATGCAGGGGTTCCTGATGCACGCGTACAGGGCTATCCTGCGGGGTGCGGACGTCCCGGAGTCCTGGCACGAGGCCATTATCTGGCTGATGCCCAAGGGCACAGCCACGGGCAACCTGGACGAGTATAGGCCGATAGCGCTGGGGCAGCAAGACATGCGAATGCTCATGACTCCCCTCATGCGGAGGTTCACAGCTGTCCTGGCACGCAAGGGACTGGCTGCGGACTGGCAGTTCGGGGCCATGCCGGGCTCCACGGCGGCTGCCCCGGTGTTCCTGGCCCAGCGCAGGCTGCAGCGTGGGCTGGAGGAAAACCACGTCCTGGCCTTCAATGTGTCAAAAGCTTTTGACACAGCGCCACACGGGGCACTGGCGCTCCTCCTGCGCCACATGGGGGTCCCCGAAGAGCTCATCAGGCTCTTCCACACCCTCAGCTGCGGGTCTCTGGAGCGCATCGTCACCGCGCACGGCCCGACGCCGAGCATTCGGCTCCACAGGGGCCTGCGGCAGGGCAGTGCGGAGAGCGCTGTGCTCTACCTCCTCCTCTTAGAACCTCTCCTGCGGAGCCTTGCCTGCAAGGTGCGGGGAGATGCTCGCCATGCGATGCCACCCCTGGTGCAGGCGTACTGTGATGACCTCCTGTTGATAGCGCACTCCCTGCCGCAATTCCTGGAGTATGCAGCGGCGATAGCGCGGTATCTCACAGACATGGGCATGTCCCTCAACGTCGGCAAATGCGCCTATGCCAATACTGCTCGCATCCATTCGATCATGATGTGCCTGAGCCCAGGGAACACGGCGGCCCCATGGGTATGCTTACGTGCCAAGGGCACGGTACCATACTTGGGCCTGCGCCTCGATCCCAGGCGGGTGGCGACCATGAAGGAGAAACATGTACTCCGGTGTGAAGCTCTGCTGGGCTGGTGCAAGAACACGTTGGGGCCGTTTTCGGTGCCTCATGAGGTGATGGCGGCTGTGGTTGGAGGCATCGTGCGGTACGCGGCACCCTACCTGTCCAACACGGCGGAGGCGGTGATCAAGCTGAATACTGCCATCAAGGCTGCAGCCCTGCAGTTCGAGAAGCTGCCCAAGGACCTGTCCAAAGTAGCGGTGCGGTCGGGTCATGGGTTACGGTTGGCGGATGTCCAGGTTATCTGCCGCGACTCTGTCGTGGCGACCATGGCTCAACTCACCCACCACAGGTCGACGACAGTCCGGGATGAGCTGCGGGCCATGCTCCGGGACATGCACGTCCAGTACGGAGTGTGCGGGGAGTTCATGGTGCCCTCTGCGTCATTCGCCACGCACGCTGGCAATACTTGGGTGGACAGGGTACTCCGGGCGATGGGGACGTTGCGCGTAGGACTTCTCATGCCATCGTCACTGTACTCGTGTGTACACGCCCATCTGCCGCAAGTGCAGTGGGCGGGGCGTAAGTGGGTGTCCCAATCCTATTCCTTCAAGGGTAGAGACATATGCGTTCTCTCGGGGCCCCGCACAGATGCGGCGGTACAGTCCCTGACTGATCCCGCAAATGACCTCCTGCATGCGCGGCTCCCCTGTCCTGCGCCTGGGCACTGGGCTGTCCAGCTCCCGGAGTGTCATGAGGACCACCTGCACCTTCCGCACGCAGGAGTAGGGCCCCGTCAGCTGGACCACGTGTGGTTCACGGGGCTCCGCGACGTCTTCTGGCCGCAGCTGCCTAGTCCGTTGACTCACCGGCTAATACACCTGGTGCGCCGAAAGAAGGCCAGCAAACGCAATAGAGAGTCGACTGCGGGGGACGTGTATGTGGTGGGCGGGTACAGGGAGGAAGGATGGGACCCAGCCAAACCGGGGCTATCCATGCCGTTTGTCCCGCTAGCCGCCCTCCTGTTTCTGTTGAGGGACGTCTTTGAGGGTTACCAGCAGCAAGACGATCCGGCGTCCGTCCCCCTACTCACTCCACACGCCGGGGGCGGCATAAACCCGTCACCACTGTGGGTTGTGCACGGGCGGCCAGCGTTTTCCAGGGCATGCGCGGCGGTGCACAAGTGCAGCGAGTGGGCAATTGTCCTTCTGCTACCGGCTGGCCCTGTCCCGGATGCGGATGAGCACTCGGTCCCGGAAGTGGTTCGGATGTCCAACGTGCCGCACGATCCGCACGTCGCCGTCACGTCGTTGCGTGATGGCGGCGCGGTGGAACAGGGATCTGTGGTGGTGTACCAGCCCTCCTGCTCCGCAACGGTTTCGGGGGCGGAGTATACCACCGCCCTGGACGCCATCAAGTCAGTCTGTGGATGTGACCTGGCCTGGAGACCACATGCGGTGTATCGGCCGAAGGTAGTCCTGTCACCGGAGCTCACGGCCTCCAGTGCGGCGTCCCTTGGAAGGGTGGTGCAGAGCCCCGACTCCGACGTGGCGTGGCTGGAACCCCACGGGTACTGCTGGGTGCCGGTGGCGACTAAAGTCACATCGTCTGATGCGTCGCCCCAGGGAGACGACGCCACAAACGTGGCGGTGGCCAGCCACGGAATCCCCACGTGGACGGGTGCCATCTACCGCACGGTCCGGGAGGCAGAGATCATAGGCGCGGCGGCATACCTGTTGCACACGCCCCCGTCAGCGTGCACGGTGCACGTGGTGGATGCGTCCATCATAGGAGCGCATCTCTGCAGGGCGCAGGAGGCCCTGTACCGTGGCATCAAGGGGCCGACATCACATCTGGTCAACCAGCACGCACTGAGCTGGATAGTGGAGGGGCTGCGGCGGCTGCCACGCCGAGTTGGGGGGCCGCACCACTGGGTGGTGAGGCAGAGCTCGCACTGGGCGGCGATCCCGCTTGAAGCGCCGGACTCTGCCGCGGCCTATGCAATGGCCCCGCCTGTCCATCTCGTCCTGCCAAAGGAGCACGCCATCCTCTTGGTGCCGGGGGATAATGGAGAGCTCGAGCCGCGTGTGCCATCCATGCAAGCCCTTCAGCAAGTCCGGGAGATGGAGTGGCGTTCGCTAGCGGCACGCACCAGGGCGCACACGCCACTGGCTGGCGCCTGCGAGGCGGTGCCCCTGGGAGCTGTACACCACGGACCAAGGCACAGAAATATGCTGCGGGCACGTGACGGTCACTTGTCCACCATGCAGGTCATGCGACGTTGGAGACAGAAGCTCACGGGTATGGCAATACCGGGCCACCCTTGTGTCTTCTGTGGGCGGCCGGAGGAAGACATTGGCCACATGCGCCTACTGTGTGCGCGGGACAAGGAGGTGGCTGGGCTCCTGTGCAGGCGTGTGGAGGAGTTCACGGCGGATCTACCCCTGACGGACAGGGCGGTGGAGTTCGTGGCATGGAGGGAGCACGGCTGCAGGTGGACTAGATCCCTGATGGCGGGTGTCGTCCCTGGCGACCTGAAGCGGCTGTTCGCTGCGGTGCGGGCGGCGTCGTCCCGGGGCCCTGCCAAGGCCAGGCTCTTTGTGGAGGACATGGTCCAGATTGGGGAAGATGTGTATGCCCGCAGCAACCATACGCTCACCCAGTTCATGCACCTGCCGATGCAAGATCAAAGGAGGGCGGTATACGCGTTCCTGCGAGGTGACTCACCCTTCTGCCCGCCGGCAGGGAGAATCCAACGGCGACCGCCGTGGAACCCGTTTGCTGGCCTCCTCGGCGACCTGCGGGCAACCTTTCAGAGGGCACCGCTGCACGCACTGCTGGTGCCAAGGTGGTGCATCGCGCACGAAGAGGCCATGTCCTTGTTCCCTCACTGGATGGCGGCGGTGGCGCAGGCCTTCAGCCAGTGGATCGGTTCCTGGGTGCCACGGGACACCACGGCATTCAGGGAGTGGTCCCGCGTGGTGTCGGCGCAATCGTGGGCCCTGGTGCGTGGTACCATGGTGAGAAGCCCTGACGGCCAGAGTGATCCCTGGCTCCAGGTGTACGCCAACCATCCAGCTGTGGGGAACGTCATGGGCTGGCCTCGCGAGGTGCTGCCGGTCCTTCAGCAACCTCTGTGCAGTCTCCCAATCCTGGCGGTGGCAGTTGTACTTGACGTGGGTACGTTGTGGCTGTATGACCGGCAGCTGCGACGAGCCATACCAGCGGTCACAGAGCAGCGGTCCATGGCAGTGTTAGTGGGCTCCAAGCAGCTGGCACGGGTACAGGGCGACGACGCGCAAGGCCACGTCACGGAGGCCATGTTCTCTCTGCTAGGGGGGGACGAACACGTGGCTGCCAATGCCCGTCACACCCTTGACACCCTGGGCCTCGCGGAGGTCTTTGAGGCTCGGGCGGGAGGACAACGCTTGGTTCTAGCATCCGCCAGGGGCCCGGAGCAGGACGGGGTCGATGTCATCGGGGAGGTCTTACGGGACTACGGTTGGGAGCTCCTGGCGCATGGCACACGCAGCCCCAAAGCTGCGCGGTGGCCCCTGCTGCTTGAGAGCCTGCCCCCGATGCCCGACGGGCGACGGATACTCCGCCCGCTGTCCACGTGGGACTGGGGGACGTGGGAGGAAGCGAGGCGCAGCCTCCTCAGTTGTGCCACAGCACGCACGCTGGCGGGTGCTTTGCTCGGACTCCAGGACGCGTGCTGTGATGTATGGCAGGACCTATGGTCGCAGTGTTGTGATGGTAGCTGCGTTCCGTTGCGGTCTGTGCTTCCGCAGCGATGCCACGGGTGCGGAGAGACAGCGTCAGTTTGGGTTTATCAATGTGCCTCCGACCCACTATGCGGGACATGTAAGGAGCGTGCCGATAGGGGCGGGCCTAAGGCGAGGTGGGCACTGCAGCACTCTGGACAGATGTCCTCAAGTGCCTGGAAGACAATCCAGGGTGGCCTGAAGAGCGTCCGGGTGGAAGGGGTACGGTACCCTGGAGGGCCGTCAGCGGCCCTGCCCCTGCTGCTGTGGTGGGCTGCTCTGGAGGGCGACTCGCGGATACTCTGGTTGTGGCATCACGGAGGAAATGGTGACGGCGTGGTGGGGGCCGGGGGTGATGCAGATTAATGGGGTTAGGATTTGTGGATGCACCTGCTACCGTCCCTACGCTGGATGCAGCGGAGGGGGTAGCGCCTGAGAAGCAGTGCCCTCATGGCCTGATTGTGCGGTACTGGCAGGCGGCGTATGACCGCCAATGCGATGTGACAGGTCGTGCCGGCCTGATGGTGAGCCGTACTGCCCCTGTGCATGAGGGTCAGACAGGGATGCTTCACCCGCCTGCCCCGGGTCGCCGCATACCACAGTGAGGTGTCATGGGTCGTCCCGACCAGGGTAAGAAGGCCCAAACCCCTGTAGGGTATTCCCATGGCACCGGGGTCTCTACTGGCGGCCTGGCTACGGCAGTATTGGGAGTGGTTGCTCGGGATACACCGGGGGTGCACGGGGTTGTCTGGGGGTTACGGCCTTACGGCGCCCCCTGGGAGTGTTACACGGGGTTGCGGGGACTGCCTGCAGGCCCCGGGGGCGGCGATGAAGCGACGATGTGTGCGTAGAGGGATAAGACGGCGAGGTCATCATTTGGACAGTATGGCGGGCGTCCTGGAGACGGCGTTGCACCCTGGGAGGAGCACTCACGGGGGGCACGCGGAGTTCAAGGTGGCGGTGTACTGGCGTCTTGGGGGTATACGCGCCAGTACTGGGGTCCGTACGGTGGGGGTACGCGGCGGTACTGGGGAACCGTAAAGTGGGGGAGCAGCGGGGATGCATGGTGGTACTGGGTGTCCCCCTGACCCCTCTAACAACTCAGGGGGCGCGTGGGGGCATCCCCTGGCCCCGTTAACAAACTAGAGGGACCGTGCCTGTGGGCATGTACATAGTGTAACCTCTGACCATGGCCTTGCAGTTGCGGTGGTGCGTATGGTGGCGGCTTGCAGGTCGCAACGGCGTGGCAACAGCGGTACTGCGCGGCGTTGTAGCGAAGAGTATGCGGTCGCCTCACCATTGTAACGACTTACCCTTTGGGGGCGACAGTCCCGTCGGCTAGAGGCGGGGGGAGAAGGGGAGTGGCATGCTGAGTGGTCCGGGGGGTGACGCGCGGGCCAATGCTATAAGTAGGCTCCCCACGTCGTCGGTGGGGGCCGAACCTGCGGCCTGGCCGCTGCTGTGGCGGAAGAGGCGCAACCACGGGAGCTGGCCAAACAGTGCAGGTAAGGGTCAAGGGTAGGCGCCAGGGCAATGTATGTGGGCCAGATGAGGTGCACCTGGTTACCACAGCCCAGGGCGAGCCTCTGGTTGGTACCCCTACAGGGGGTCGATAACCAAGCTACGGCAGCCACCAGCCCGAATCCCAGCCAGCAATATTCACGGGTTGCGCCACTCCCGTCGCGTAGCGGCCGGCGTCCCCCCTGTAGACCCTCATGTTATATTATACGTGGGAAAGAGGATGCTTCGAAGCTGATTGGGTACTGGCCCCTGACATGGAGTGCCGCCATGGTATATATCTGGGGTGTGGGTGCAGCTCAGGGCCACGGGGACGTGGATTTGATACCGTGTTTCTGTACTATACTAGGGGACTGATGCGGTTGGTCGGCGGCGTACATTGTGGGGACATAGGGGCGATGAAAGCTGAGGGCCAGGCTAGGCTGGAGCCTCCCAGAAATCCTGGCTATGCATATACGGGTTATTGCGTGCTGGCAGTGGGATACGTGGAGTCAGGGGTGGTTGGCAATTACGAGTACGCAGATGGCATTGGATTCCGTGGGGTCACGGGTGATGGACATGTCCACGGTGGCGGGGGTACGCAAACGACGGAGTGTCCGCTCTTGCTTCACTGCATGCGTGCTGCTTTGTTCCTTGGTTGCCGCTTTGCGCTGGACAGAGAAGCCCTTGCTTTCTGCTTTTTGCGATGCTGCTGCGTTGCTGTGCCTTGCCCCCTTACCCCCGGCGAACAAACGGGCCAGCGTCCGTCGCCGTTGCTAATGCTAACGCTATGCAGTTGCCACTGCCCCCAAAGCCTGGTTGACCGGTATCCCCGGTCCTCTGGGTCCTCCGTCAAGCTGTCAAGGGCCACCTCAGGCAGCCCTGGGACCCACGGGATCGAGCGAGGCAGGAACCACCTGTCGGCGCGAGAGGCCCGGTAACTCCAGTAGACGGCATGATAAGTGGTTGTGACTATGACTATGACTATATATATATATATATATATATATATATATATATATATATATATATATATATATATATATATACATATATATATATACATATATATGTATATATATATATATATATATATATATATATATATATATATATATATATATATATATATATATATATATATATATATATATATATATATATATATATATATATATATATATATATATATATATATATATATATATATATATATATATATATATATATATATATATATATATATATATATATATAGGACCAGAGGACGGGAACAGAGGGGGGCGGCAGAGGGTTGCCTCGCGAATTGCTTCGCCCCGCGCTAGCCAGAGCAGAGAGAGGGAGCGACGAGGGAGACAGGGGCATGCTCAGCGTTAGGCGAGCACAGAGGGCGAGGGAGGGAGCAGCAGGGGCAGGGTAGGGGATAGTTGCCAAACGTCGTGCCGTGCGCCGTGCGCGTCCTGAAACCGACTCTGACCTCATTCATGCGTCATGTCATGTCCGCCAAGCCTAGAGCAGGAAGCAGGAAGCGACACGGGGGGACGGGCACCTGCGGCGCCATCCGTAGGGCCTCCCGTGCGATGACCCCACCAGTGGCGCAGAGGGTAGACGCGCCAGTGGCGCCATCCACTGGACCCCCTGCGCCTGTTGCAGTAAGTGTGACGCAGAGGGGACGGGCACCAGCGGCGCCAACCGGTGGGCCCCCTGCGGCGTAGATTGAGCTGTACTGATTAACTAGGTGGCCAGGGGATGCCACAAATGAATCCCCCGTCCGCCACCCCGCGTCTCTGCCATAGGACCTCAGGGGCCTCCATCGCACTCGGGGGTGGCAGAGGCCCGGGGGACGAGAGCGCCCGGCCGCTTTGTAGCCGCCACTTCCAGCGGACTGATACCACGGCACCGGTATCAGGCCGCTCGGGAGTGGATACACAGGCACCAGGGAGAGGATGGGCGGTCGGCCCCCCCCCGGGCTGTTGGGTGCCGAAACAGGGGCCCTCCCCTCGACCAGGGCGGCGGATGGCGCAAGAAGCCTTCGAGGCGTACGGTAAGTCCTCCCCGCTGCCCGCACTTCTTCATCTTCCGAATCCACCCGGGTACGTACCTCCTCCAGTAAGTATGGGCACAGGAGGGAGCAGGCACGGGACACTGAGCACCATGCGGAGACGTGGCGACTACCGACGAGGGGGCAACAGCGGCTGGTGATCCTGGAGTGCGGGGCCTATACCATGGAGCAGGGCGGGAAAGCCCAAAGGGAAACCCCCCCCCCGCTGCAGCCAAGTGCCTCGCCCCGTGGTTGTGTTGTGCCTACGTCATGCCTGCGACGTGCGTGCAATGGAGGGGAGGCGAAAAGGGCGCCCCTCCCCCCCCCCAACACCACCGCCCCCCCGAGGGCGGGGAAAGCGGGTAGGGGGGGGGCGAAAAGCGCCCCCCCCCCTCCCCCCGAGGGCAACGCGGCAGGGTGGGAAGGCAGAGGTAGGAGGGTGCGGGACGAGCCACACGACCGTGCCCGTAGAGGGCGCGCGCCGTGCAAGCCCCGGCGGGGGGACAACCGGGGGTGCGGGCGTAGGATAGAAGGGGCGACGAAGGGAGCCGCGAGGCAAACCCCCCCCCCCTGCAGAGGGACGGGAGCCGCGCCTCGTGCCTGCGACGCGAGAGCAACGGAGGGAAAACGACAAGGCCCCCCCCCCCCCCACATGCCTCCGCCCCCCCGAGGGTGGGGGATGCAGGAAGGGAGGGGCGGACAGCGGCCCCCCCTCCCGAGGACAAAGCGGCACGATGGGGGGGCAGCGGGGAGAGGGTGCGGGACGGACTGCACGACCGCGCCCAAGAGAAGCAAGCGCAGAGCAGGCCCCAGCGGGGGGGGCACCGGGGGAGCGAACGCAGAGTGGGCAGGGCGATGACGGGCGCCACGCGGCGTGCCCCACAGCCCAGCAGAAGGACAAGTGCCGTGCCACGTGCCAGTGCCGTGCCTGCGACGTGCTTACGCCGGAGGAAGGGCAGCGAGGGCGCCCCCCCCCCCCGCCCCCACCTCCCACACCCACCAAGGAAAGAGGCGAGGGCAACGGGGAGAAGGCGAGGGGGCAGAAGGGATGACGGTAGCGGGCGGCGGACCCCCCCCCCGAGGACACCGCGGCAGGGTGGGGGCGCGGAGGGACGAGAGTGCGGAACGATCCACATGACCGTGCCCAAGGGGAGCACGCGCCGTGCAAGCCCCAACGGGGGGACCGCCGGGGGTGCAACCGCAGGAAGGGTAGGGTGACGACGGGAGCCACACGGCAACCCCCCCCCCCCCAGCGGAGGGACAAGTGCCGTGCCTCGTGCCTGCGCCGTGCTTCCGACGTGCTTGCGCAACAGGGCGGACAGCGAGAACGCCCCCCCCCCCGCCCCCTTCTCCTACGCCCACCCACAAAAGGGGCGAGGACGGCGAGGAGACAGCGAGGGGACATGGGGGGGGGCAGAGAAAAAAAAACACAAAACGAACAACAAAGGACACCAACACGCCAGAGCAGGGGCAGACAGCAGGGGCAGACGGGACAAGGCGGGAGCCAGGGGGCACAGCAAGGGGCGCGGGACAGGGGGACGCTCTGGGGACGAAAGCTGGGAGGCAGGGACCAACGGGGGGGGGCCGGGGTGACAAGAGCCCGCGAACAACGCTGGTGAAGTACCCGACCTCTGGGGTTTTGGGGGCCCCCCCGGTGTCCGTATCGGCCCGATCTGAGCGCGAGCAATAAGGTGGGTTACGCCTGGGACCGTTGGCCAGCGGCCCGAGGTGGCACCGGCCTGGGGGGGTGGCGGATGGGCCTGACCACGAGCACTCCCCACGGCACGTACTGCAGTTCGTGTCCTGTGAGGGGCTGCGGGTAGGGCACACCGTCCATCGGGGTTGGCAAGAGACGTGCCTATCCCGCAAGGACTCCCCAGAGACCCACAGTGTACCCGACCCCGGTGTGGGGAAGGGCCGACGTACCTGGATACGACGCAGGTCCATTTGTACGGAGCGGGTACAAATGGACGGCCGGTACCACAGAGTTACACCCTGACGGGGAGTGCATGCATCGGCCCCCCCGTGGGGAAACTCCCGGGGGGAGGGACCAGAGCCAGCGTCGGGCGCCCCCCCCCCCCCAACCCTGCCTGGCAACAAGCCCGCCAACAACCGTGTTGGGCCAAGGGGCACACCTAGCGAGCACAACCGGGGGCACTGGAACACGGAAGGGAAGAGGGGCGAGCAAGAGGGGTGCGCAGCTGTGTCGTGCGAAGTGTCGTGCAACAATACGCCAGCAGCAGACGGGACGGGCCACAGAGTCCACCCGTTCTCCCGTGTCCTTAGCTCACACAGCCTTCGTTAGCTAAATGTCGCTATCTGTCCCCACCAATCCCGCGGAGTTGCCAGCCTTCCGGCGACGTGCCCGGCGCCTGGTAGACACAGTGTCTGATCTCGTCAGACACGGGCCGCACACGTATGCGGCGTTCCAGGAGCGCGTGGACGCGGACCGTCCGGCCAGGGACAACGGGTGGGACCACTTCGTCGACGTCTGCTTGCGGCAGATGTTGGCCCGCGATCCCCACCCGTACAACGCGCCCGACGTTCAGGCGCGGTTCGCGGCGGGCACGGTGCCGTTCGGGGTGCACCTGCTCAACCGACTAGTCCGATGTCTACAAGATCTTGGGCAGCTCGAGGACGCGCAGCGCGGGCGGCCCCCAGTGGGGTCGGCGGGGCAGCCGGGGTATGCGGCGCCGGGTGCGTTTCCGATGCCGCCGCCCCCAGGCCTCGGGCCCATGCCCATCCCGCCCTTTGGGGCTCACCACCACCACCAACTTCAACTCCATCACCTACTTCATCACCCCGTCGGGTTCCCCATGATGCAGCATCACTTCCCGCACCAACACGTACACCCGACAGCTGTGCCGCAGCCCCCCGTCCATCTTCACCATCACCACCAGCTGGCGGCTGTGCCACAGCACCCCGTCCACCTACACCATCACCATCACCATCACCATCCGCACCAGCATGTGGAGTACCCGCATCCCCCGCCCCAGCAGCACCCACGACCGCCTCAGCACACAGTGCCGGTGCCGGAGCCGGTACCGGTGCCTGAGCCGGGGCGGAGCGCCCAGCAGCAGGGGGTGTCGCAAGGGGCTGTGCCACAGCACCTCGTCCACTTTCACCATCACCGTCACCATCACCTTCCGCACCAGCAAGTGGAGTACCCGCATTCCCTGCCCCAGCAGTACTCACTGCCGCCTCAGCACACGATGCCGGTGCCGGAACCGGTACCGGTGCCTGAGCCGGGGCGGAGCGCCCAGCAACAGGGGGTGTCGCAAGGGGCTGGGCCACAGCACCCAGTCCACCTTCACCATCACCTTCACCATCATCGTCCACACCAGCATGTGGAGTACCCACATCCCCTACCCCAGCAGCACCCACGACCGCCTCAGCACACAATGCCGGTGCTGGAACCGGTACCGGTGCCTCGGCCGGGGCAGAGCGCCCAACAGCAGGGGGTGTCGCAACGGGCTGTGCCACGGCACCCCGTCCACCCTCACCATCACCATCACCATCACCGTCCGCACCTGCATGTGGAATGCCCTCGCCCCCCGCCCCAGCAGCACTCACGGCCGGTGCCTCAGCACACCATGCCGGTGCCGGTACCGGTACCGGCACCTGGGCCGGGCTGGGGCGCCCAGCAGCAGGGGGTGTCGCAAGGGGAGGCACATGGCGTGCCCCCGGGCGAGGCGAGGAGAATGGGGGCACCTGCGGCTGCGCCACCCCTGGCGGTCAGCCGGAGTTTCCCGCGGCGGGGTCACCACCGCGGACGGTCCAGATGCCGGACCCAGCCGTGCCGCGCGAGGCCCCGCCCGTGGTGCCGACGGACCCGGAGCCAGTGGTGCCGGGTGGGGGTCTGCCCCCGTCGCGTGGGATGCAGGGCGCGGCCCCCATGGGGAGGACTACGGCGGGGGAACGAGCAGGGGATGCAGCGCAGGAGGCGGCAGTGGCTGGCCCGCGAGACATCAGCGAGCTGCTCGCGCAGGGCCTGGAGGAGTACCGGCGGACAGCCGTGGGGAGTGGGGGAGCCGCGCCGGAAGGGGCTGACGCCGGCGAGCTGATAGCGCAGGCGCTCGCGGCTGTCGCCCCGAGGACGGAAGGGGCCAAGGAGACGCCGACGAAGGCGGTTTCTTCGGGGGGACAGGGCGCGGGGCGGGGTGTGCCGAAGGCGCAAACGCCGGCGGAGGGCGGCGGGGTCGTGGAGCCCAGTTGGGGACGTGCCAAGGGGAAAGAAGTGGAGGGCTGGATGTGGGAGTGGCGGGAGTGGCGCCAGGTGGCACCCGGTGAGCCGTGTCCGGCGGGGCTGGCGTACCGCATGGATCTCCATGCGGGCACCAGCTGGGCCCGGCTGCCCGCCAACCTGCGGGCACGGCTGGACGCGGCGGAGGCGGCAAGGGGCGGAGGCGCTGACGAGCGGCCTCTGGCGCCCTTCCCGCCGCGGCCGGACACGCCGCCAGCGGTGGTCGCGGCTGGAGAAGGGGCGGAGGGGGAGCAGGAGGCGGAGGAAGTGGAGGACGAGGAGGCATACGGGCCCGGCGAGTCGGCGCTGGCCCTCATGTTTGAGGACGACGCCGGGCCCGACGTCTACGCCGGCATGGACGAGGACCCGGCCAACGAGCCGCTGCGGCCCATGCCCACTGCGGTGCCGCCCCCTCCCCTGGGGAGCTGTGAGCGGCGGCACTGCAGGTACCATGCGGCCGAGGGCGCCCACAGGCACCGGCTCACGGGCACGGGGCAGCGGGAGGCAGGGATGCTGGCGAGCGCCCTGGAGCGCTATGAGCTCCAGCGCCCAGGGCAGGTCGCCCGGGAGATGGCCCTGGCGGCAGCGTCCCCGGACAACGGCCAGGTCCGCTGTGTCCAACTGGGGGATGCGGCGGTCCTGGGTCACCACCCCGGTGATGTCCGGGTGCCCGAGCCCCAGGAAAGCCTCCCCCTGTCGGTGCGCCTGTCCGTGGTGCGCCTGCTGGGCGAGGCGGGGCTGGAGGACGTGCGGCGGGACGAAGGCCTGTACGTGGCCTTGTGGCGGGGTGGGGCTGACGCTTGGCGTCGCGAGCAGGCCGGGCGGCCCCTCACACCCCAGGCGCTGGGGTCCCATGCGCTCCTGGTGGCGTTGCACCCCGAGGGTGCAGAGGTCGTGTTCGACGCGGACCGCCTACTGCTGACCGGGGATGGGGCGGTCCTCGTCCCCACCACCAGCAGCTACCGCCTTGAGAGCCGCGGCGGTGACCTCAAGCTGCTGGTGGTGGTGGGCACGCGCCTCGACGGGAGCGCCGCCCCCCAGGGGTCCGAACATGCGGTCCCGGTGGGGGGCGACGGGGAAGCAGGCCGTGGCGGTGACGGGGTGTGGCAAGAGCAACCCACGGGGGAGGAGCAGCAGCAGGATCAGCCGGAGGTGGCCGGGGAGGAGGTGGACGTGCAGGCCATTGTGGCGGCGGCCCTGGCGAGGATCACGGGTGCTGCGGGCCCGCCGCCGACGACGGAGGCACTGGAGGAGGAGGACCAACGCAGGAGGGGTGAGGATGCGCAAGTCGCCATGGAGCAGGACGAGGAGCCGGAGTTCAAGGGTGAAGAGGCACAGGGTGCCGGGGAGCAGGACGAGGAACTGGTGATCGTGGGGGCGAAGGAGGCGCGTGAGGTGAATCCCCGGGAGCCGGGGGTGGCATATAAGGCTTGGCCGAAGACGGGGGAGGTGGAAACCTGCAGGCACTGGGCCAAGGGGTGGTGCATGCGGGCAGATGCCTGCCGGTTCGCCCACCCCCAGCCGCCGGTGCCGCGGGGAGTACCCCAGGAGTTGCTCCTGATCCTCCAGTCCATGGCCCGTGTGGGGGCTCTCAGCCTGGACCACAGCCAGGGCCACGGCCAGGGCCACGGAACGTTGCTGCAGGAGGCGGTGGTAAAGGCGCAAGGGGGAGGGCTCCCGGCGGTGGGGTATGCGGTGGAGAGTGGGGGCCTGACCGAGTGGGCGGTGGCGTTGCCATGTGGCATGGCGGCCCTGCTCACTCCGTTCCCAGTGGTCCCGTGGAGGGACATGGTCACCGTCCAGGAGGCCAACCTGGGATGGGTGTGCACGTGGCACACACACCCCGCCGGCATGGACCCTCGCGAGTGGCAGGCTAAGGCGGTCGTGACGTACCTGTCCTGGTCGTTGCCGGCAGCGCCGGGTGCGTGGGCGCAGTGGTGGGACAGGGCGCTCAGCTGGGCGAGGGATGGCAGTGCTGTGGCGGCCTGCCCTGACCTCCCGCGCGAGCCCGTCTCAGTCCAGCCGTGGACTGTCTCCCTGCATCTCCCGACGGTTGCGGCTCGTCTTGCGGCCACAGACCCGGAGGTCTCGCTGCTGGGAGACCGAGAATGGCCAGGGCTTCGCCTGAGTCAGGAACTGGAAGTTCGCACCGCCCGCCTCCCCAGCCCTGTGGACGGGGACATCCTGGGGGGACTTCAGTTCACGCGGGCTAGCGGGGCTGATGTGTGGACCGCTGTCCATCGCCAGCTCCCAGACGCGTGGCCCCAGGTGTACCGGCCCCCTGGTCACGACCGTCTGGTGGGAGTGGAATGGCGCGTGTGGGCCGCCAACGGCCCGTGCCCACCGGTGGTGGTCCTGCCCAGGAGAACCAACCACCCCAGCTGGGAGACCGTGGCGGTCTTGTGGGGATGGGTGGCGGTCCGTGGGGCCGATGGCCACGTCTTCACTGCCCCAAGGGGCACGGTGATCGAGACCGACGGGGGAACGGCGTTGCAGCTCACAGCAGAGCCCCTGACCACGCATGCTTTGGTGGCCGTCCTCCAGTGGGGTGCCAACAAGCCACAGCCCTGGCGCGATCAGGTCGCAATGGCTGTCTGGCGGGACCTGCCGGTCCTTAAGGCCGCCGTCTGGTCAGGAGGAGCGGGGCGGCATCTCCCGGGCGCACTCCCCTGGCTGCGGGGCTGCGGAGACGCCTCTCCCCCGCCAGCTGAGTTGCGGGGCGCCCTGGAGCGCGTGTACTCCAAGCCCAGGCACCACTTCCTGGTGGCCGCGGACCATGGGGTGGAGCTCAGCGACGACGTGGTCGCGCTGGCAGCCGACGTCGTTCAGTGCCTGGCCCCCCACGCCATGATGCTCCCGAGGGAGGGGTGGGAAGGCCAGCGGCACGACCAAACCCCGGCTGCCCTCCTCATTGCGAGGTACGTCGAGCTGGAGGGCTCAGAGGCGGTGTACCTTGACCGGTTGGAGACGCCGGACATGCGGCACTGGACGGCCCACCACCTCGTGGCCCCTGACATGCGGTTGGCCGTGGACATGCTGGGCCGGCCTGTGGTGTCGGGGGCTCCGCCCCAATGGCCGCACACGTGGGACATGGCGGTCCGAACGATGCGCATGGCACCCAGGGGCCAGAGGGCGGGATGGCCGGGTGCGGAGCGTCTGCTGGCGGAGGCCCGGGCGGCACAGGTGCAGCAGCCGGCCGGCAACACCAAGGACTGTGGCGTGTGCGCCCTCATGTCCGCCGTCGGTACCCTCCTCAGGGTGCCGAGGCCGGGCAACCTCCTGTCCGCGCTGGACAGGCGGTGGGTGGCGGCGGTGGTCCTCAACAGGGACATGGGGCCCATCGTGCGTCTGCCGTCCCTGGGGGAGCTGCCTGCAGCGGTGTTGGAGGCCCTGCCGGCGCCCCGCACGCCCTTGGACCTGGCGAACGTCCCGCACAACGTGGGGCTGCCCGGGGCGCGCATGCAACATGCCCTACTGTGTATGGCGGCGGCGGCGGACGGGGGGATGTCCATGCTGGCAACGGTGTCCCTGCAGCACGTGCAGGACGCGATGCAGCAGCAGCGGATGCATGCCCCCCAGCCGTGGGAAGAGAGCGCCAAGGGGTTGCTGAGGGTGGAGAGCATGCCTTCCACCCATGCGGTGGGCATGGCGGATATGGGGCGGCTGGTGGTGTTGGAGGGGGCGGAGTATTGGGCCTGTGTTCGGGTGGAGACAGGGGGACTGGAGTGGGTCGTAGTCAGCGCGTGCCGGCTCAGGAGGCAGCAGTCCAGGGGCCCGGCGTGCTACCGGGTGTTCCAGGAGTGCCTCAGTGGGCTGGGGCCGGTGCGCAGGGCGGACAGGTGCACGGCCGAGGACATCCCGCCAGCGCCGGCGGTCTTCGTGGAGGTCACGCGGCCGCCGGTGATCCAGGGGCAGGACGTCTGGCCCGTAGCCCCGAGCAACATGTGGCAGGCTGAGCATGCAGCTGGCATATGCAGGGCGCTGCAGGGTCACGCGGCGGCCCTCCCCAGGGCCCCGGCGGCGCAGTCCTCCAGCAACAGGCCGGCAGCCTCGCTAGCACTGCTGCATAACGCGTCGCGGGCGTGGTACTGGGTTGTGGCGGCGTTGGAGCCCCACTCTTCGGCGCTGCGCCTGTACGATCGCGGGCAGGGCACGGTGCTCACGGTCCGCCCCGCCGACCTGAAGGCCCTGCACCTTAGCGCACTGAGTGGCGACGGGGGCGACGCGCTGTACCTCCAAGGGACCGTGGCAGGCGCGGCCGCGACACGCATCCGCCGGCAGAGCGGAGGAGATGCCCTCCGCCTGGTTATGGCGGAGAACATGGGGCCGTGGCTCCGGGCGTTCTCCACGTCCAGGTGGAAGGTCGAGGGCGACCGGGAGAAGTTCGCCGACGCGTGGTGCCGCTGGGTGGAGGAGCAGTTTCCCGTGGGGGGAATGCTGCACCTGCCGCAACCACCAAGCGTGCCACCAGTACGGCCTGCGGCAACCCCGGCCGCGGGGGCGAGGCAGGCCCCGAAAGCGGAGCCCAAGCTGCCGCCCAAGAGGAGCCCCCCGCCTCAGTATGGCGCCTATGCCAAAATTCGGTACGTGCTGCAGCACTTCGGTGGTGACTTGGCCACGGATCAGCGTGGGACAAAGACGATCAATGTCTGCCCCTGGTCTCGGCTGGAGGGGGCTGGTCACTGCACTTGGAAAGCTGGCAAGCACTGCCGGCCCACCCACCTCCACCCCAAGGACCTGCTGGACCACATCCAGCGGGACCATGCGACTGATCCGGCGCAACGGGACCAGGCGCTGGCCATGCTGACTGGCGTTATGCCGGGGGGCCAGGCGGGGCCTTTCGCGTCGGCCCAGGCGGGGTCCAGAGCGCTCACGCTGCCCACGGGTGCCCGCCCTGCGGCGGGGCGCGGGGCGTCGCCGTCGGCGGCACGATCTGGAGTGATTGGGTCTGCAGCACGGTGTGGGGCAGTGTCTTCTACAGGGGGTACGGCGGCAAGTACATCCAGCGGACAGGCAGAGGGGGAACCCGCCACATCTGCCGGGTCTCAGCAGGCGACGACCGCCTCGGGCGGAGGCCCACAGGGTCAGGGGCCACCTCGCCAGCCGCCCGCGCCGGGTGCGAGTGGTCCCCCTGAACCTGCTGGTGGCCCCTCTCCGTCCAGTGATCCGGATCCGGCGGGGGGCCCCGGTCCACATGTGCAGCCATGAAGAGGCCCAGCCTCCGACACCCGAGCGGCGGTGTCCTGGAACGTCCAGGGCTCGATGCGGGGGGACGGTGTACCAGTGGCCCCAGGTATGCTCGACGGTGAAGCGGTGGCGGCGGGCATCATGAAGGCCGAGGGTGCCATCCTGGGCCTATTCCAGGAGACTGGCCTGCAGGACCCTCAGGGTGTGGTGCACTCCGAGAACCAGTGGCGTCACCATGGGTATCATGCATACCCAGGGGTGGATGCCCAGGCGGCGTCGGCGGCGGCGGTGCGCGGCGGGCTCTTGATTGCCCTTCGGGCGGACGTGTTCGCCGCGGAGGAAGTTCGAGACATCGTGGACATCGTGCCGGGCAAGGCCATGGCCCTAGATGTGGTGACCGCAGGTGGCACCCTCACGGTCATCAACGTCCACCGCCCGGGTAGCGGCGGCGACTCCTGGGCGTCTAAGGCGTCCTTCTGGGCTGACGTGGCCATGTACGCGGCGGCCAAGAGCGCAGGTGGCACCAGGGCCGTGCTCCTCGGAGGGGACTTCAACGTGTGGCTGGAGTCCCCGTGGCACCCTACCACGAGGAGGTTCCAAGCCCTGTGGGAACAGTGTGGTTTCCACAGGGTAGGCCCGGAACGGGAGGAGGACAGGAGGCCCACGAGGGCAGGGCACCGACTGGACTCCTTCCTTCTAAACTCGCCTCTGGTCCCGTGGGCGGCGCGTGAGCGCCCTCACCTAGCGCCGGGGCGGTCTCCTGCGTCACTGGGGTCGGATCATGGCCCTGTGGTCCTGGACATCCCGCTGGCGGTGGCCGGCAAGGAGAGGGTCACCAGGATGGCCTACTCGCACGCCCAGGGCAGGCTGCACGCCATACGCCCGGACTCCCCGGGGGTTCGTGAGGCGGCAGCGGCAGTACTGCAGAAGGCCTGCGGGGATCAGCGGCTACAGGCGTGGCTCTCGTCGGACCAGGACACTGCCACCATGGGCACGTCGGAGGTGCAAGCGGTCTTTGACCTTCTCTACGCCTTCCGTGATGACGTGTCCAGGGTCACGGGAGTGCGCATGCCTTCCGGCGTGGACCCGCAGTACCCATAGGGGCAGGCGGAAACGGAGGCGTCGCTGGACCAGGTCCTCTCGGATCAGCAGGCCCTGGCCTGGCGTGCCCATCAGCTGTGGCAACGGGACGCGGCGGCGGCTCGACTCAACTCCCAGGAAGCGACTGCCCTGCTACAGCACCTCCGGCGGGTGGACCCCGACCTGTCCCCCGCCTCGGTAGAGGACCTGCGTGCCGCATTGGACCAACAGCTCCACCAGCTGGAGACACGCGTGGAGGAGCTGCGGGATGTCCTCAGGAGCAACAGGCGCCGGTCCATCAAGGACTACTGGCGGGGCAGGGTACCGGATCTGCAGCTCCGGTGGACGGCGATACGGGGGGCCATCAACGTGGTGAACTATGTCCCGTCAGGCCTATGGTCCGTACGCGTCCGCGAGTCGAAGAAGGTGCTCTTGGAGGCCTCGGACGTTATTGGCGAGGTCCAGAGGTATTGGGAGGCGCTGTACGCCAAGCGGCCAGTGAACCTGCTGGCCTTCGAGCGGCTGGTCCGGGCCCACATTCCCAAAGGGGTGCCGGAGGAATGGAGGTCGGTACAAGAGTACACCATGCAGGACCTTAAAGACGCCGTGAGGCAGGCCGTGGCGGACGACAAAGCTCCGGGGTCCAACCGGGTCACGGCTGCCCTCATAGCAGAGCTGCCAGAACCGGTGCAGGGGCTCCTGGTGCATGCGTACAGGGCAATCCTGCGGCGTGCGGACGTCCCGGAGTCCTGGCACGAGGCCATTATCTGGCTGATGCCCAAGGGCACAGCCACGGGCAACCTGGACGAGTACAGGCCGATAGCACTGGGGCAGCAAGACATGCGAATGCTCATGACTCCCCTCATGCGGAGGTTCACAGCTGTTCTGGCACGCAAGGAACTGGCCGCGGACTGGCAGTTCGGAGCCATGCCGGGCTCCACGGCGGCTGCCCCGGTGTTCCTGGCCCAGCGCAGGCTGCAGCGTGGGCTGGAGGAAAACCACGTCCTGGCCTTCAATGTGTTGAAGGCTTTTGACACAGCGCCGCACGGAGCGCTGGCGCTCCTCCTGCGCCACATGGGTGTCCCGGAGGAGCTCATCAGGCCCTTCCACACCCTCAGCTGCGGGTCTCTGGTGCACATTGTCACCGCGCACGGCCAGACGCCGAGCATACGGCTCCACAGGGGCCTGCGGCAGGGCAGTGCGGAGAGCGCTGTGCTCCACCTCCTCCTTTTGGAGCCTCTCCTGCGGAGCCTCGCCTGTTAGGCGCGGGGAGATGCTCGCCATGCGGTGCCACCCCTGGTACAGGCGTACTGTGATGACCTCCTGTTGATAGCGCACTCCCTGCCGCAATTCCTGGAGTATGCGGCGGCGATAGCGCGGAATCTCACTGACATGGGCATGTCCCTCAACGTGGGCAAATGCGCCTATGCCAATACTGCTCGCATCCATTCGATTATGGTATACCTGAACCCGGGGGACACGGCGGCCCCATGGGTATGCTTACGTGCCAAGGGCACAGTACCATACTTGGGCCTGCGCCTCGATCCCAGGGGGATGGCGATCATGAAGGAAAAACATGTACTCCGGTGTGAAGCCCTGCTGGGCTGGTGCAAGAACACGCTGGGGCCGGCGTCGGTGCCTCATGAGGTGATGGCGGCTGTGGTTGGAGGCATCGTGCGGTACGCGGCGCCCTACCTGTCCGACACTGCGGAGGCGGTAATCAAGCTGAATACTGCCATCAAGGCTGCGGCCCTGCAGTTCGAGAAGCTGCCCAAGGATCTGTCCAACGTGGCGGTGCGGTCAGGTCATGGGCTACGGTTTGCGGATGTCCAGGTTATATGCCGCGACTCCGTCGTGGCGACCATGGCTCAGCTCACCCACCACAGGTCGATGACAGTCCGTGATGAGGTGCGGGCCATGCTCCGAGACATGCACGTGCAGTACGGAGTGTGCGGGCAGTTCTTGGTGCCCTCTGCGTCATTCGCCACACACGCTGGCAATACGTGGGTGGACAGGGTACTCAGGGCGATGGGGACGTTGCGCGTGGGGCTTCTCATGCCATCGTCGGTGTACTCGTGTGTACACGCCCATCTGCCGCAAGTGCAGTGGGCGGGGCGGAAGTGGGTGTCCCAATCCTATACCTTCAACCGTAGGGACATCTGCATTCTCTCGGGGCCCCGCACAGATGCGACAGTACAGTCCCTGACTGATCCCGCAAATGACCTCCTGCATGCGCGGCTCCCCTGCCCTGCGCCTGGGCACTGGGCGGTCCAGCTTCAGGAGTGCCATGAGGACCACCTGCACCTT
The DNA here is from genome assembly GCA_964036045.1 of Eutreptiella sp. 'Long Island Sound 2002'. Taxonomy (NCBI): domain Eukaryota; phylum Euglenozoa; class Euglenophyceae; order Eutreptiales; family Eutreptiaceae; genus Eutreptiella; species Eutreptiella sp. 'Long Island Sound 2002'. The sequence continues at coordinate 8,586,417 of OZ038394.1, forward strand.
CCGCACGCGGGAGTAGGGCCCCACCAGCTGGACCATGTGTGGCTCACGGGGCTTCGCGACATCTTCTGGACGCAGCTGCCCGGTCCGTTGACTCACCGGCTAATACACCCGGTGCGCCGAAAGAAGGCCAGCAAACGCAATAGACAGTCCGCTGCGGGGGACGTGTATGTGGTGGGCGGATACAGGGAGGAAGGATGGAACCCGGCCAACCCGGGGCTGTCCATGCCGTTCGTCCCGCTAGCTGCCCTCCTGTTTCTGTTGGGGGACATCTTTGAGGGCTACCAACAGCAAGACGATCCGGCGTCCGTCCCCCTGCTCACTCCTCACGCCGGGGGCGGCATAAGCCCGCCACCACTGTGGGTTGTGCACGGGCGGCCAGCGTTTTCCAGGGCGTGCGCGGCGGTGCACAAGTGCAGCGAATGGGCACTTGTTCTTCTGCTGCCGGCAGGCCCAATCCCGGATCCGGATGAGTACTCGGTCCCGAAAGTGGTCCGGATGTCCAACGTGCCGCACGATCCGCACGTCGCCGTCACGTCGTTGCGTGATGGCGGCGCAGTGGAGCAGGGGTCTGTGGTGGTATACCAGCCTTCCTGCTCCGCAACAGTTTGGGGAGCGGAGTATACCACCGCCCTAGACGCCATAAAGTCAGTCTGCGGATGTGACCTGGCCTGGAGACCACATGCGGTGTATCGGCCGAGGGTGGTCCTGTCCCCGGAGCTCACGGCCTCCAGTGCGGCGTCCCTGGGAAAGGTGGTGCAGAGCCCCCACTCCGACGTGGCGTGGCTGGAGCCCCACCGGTACTGCTGGGTGCCGGTGGCGACTAAAGTCACATCGTCTGACGCGTCGCCCCAGGGAGATGACGCCACAAACGTGGCGGTGGCCAGCCACGGAATCCCCACATGGACGGGTGCCATCTACGGCACGGTCCCGGAGGCAGAGATCATTGGCGCGGCGGCGTACTTGTTGCACACGCCCCCGTCAGCGTGCACGGTACACGTGGTGGATGCGTCCGTCATAGGAGCGCATCTCCGCAGGGCGCAGGAGGCCCTGTACCGTGGCATCAAGGAGCCAACATCACATCTGGTCAATCAGCACGCACTGAGCTGGATAGTGGAGGGGCTGTCGCGGCTGCCGCGCCGAGTTGGGGGGCCGCACCACTGGGTGGTGAGGCAGAGCTCGCACTTGGCGGCGGTCCCGCTCGAGGCACCGGACTCTGCCGCGGCCCGTGCAATGGCCCCGCCAGTCCATCTTGTCCTGCTGAAGGAGCACGCCATCCTCTTGGTGCCGGGGGATAATGGTGAGCTCGAGCCGCATGTGCCATCCATGCAAGCCCTTCAGCAAGTCCGGGAGATGGAGTGGCGTTCGCTGGCGGCTCGCACCAGGGCGCACACGCCACTGGCTGGCGCCTGCGAGGCGATGCCCCTGGGAGCTGTGCATCACGGCCCAACGCACAGGAATATGCTGCGGGCACGTGACGGTCGCTTGTCCACCATGCAGGTCATGCGACGGTGGAGACAGAAGCTCACGCGTATGGCAATACCAGCCCACCCCTGTATCTTCTGTGGGGGGCCGGAGGAGGACATTGGCCACATGCGCCTACTGTGTGCGCGGGACGAGGAGGTGGCTGGGCTCCTGTGCAGGCGTGTGGAGGAGTTCACGGCGGAGCTACCCCTGACGGACAGGGCGGTGGAGTTCGTGGCATGGAGGGAGCACGGCTGCAGGTTGACTGAATCCCTGATGGCGGGTGTCGTCCCCGGGGACCTGAAGGAGCTGTTCGCTGCGGTGCGGGCGGCGTCGTCCCGGGCCCCTGCCAAGGCCAGGCTCTTTGTGGAGGACATGGTCCAGATTGGGGAAGATGTGTATGCCCGCAGGAACCATCGGCTCACCCAGATCATGCAGCTGCCGATGCAAGATCGAAGGAGGGCGGTATACGCATTCCTGCGCGGTGACACACCCTTCTGCCCGCCGGCAGGGAGGATCCTGCAGCGTCCGCCGTGGAACCCGTTTGCCGGCCTCCCCGGCGACCTGCGGGCAACCTTTCAGAGGGCACCGCTGCACGCACTCCTGATGTCGCGGTCGTGCGTCGAGCATGACGAGGCCCTGTCCTTGTTCCCTCACTGGATGGCGGCGGTGGCGCAGGCCTTCGACCAGTGGATCGGTTCCTGGGTGGCGCAGGACATCACGGCATTCAGGGAGTGGTCCCGCGTGGTGTCGGCGCAGTCGTGGGCCCAGGTGCGTGGTACCAAGGTGAGAAGCCCTGACGGCCAGAGTGATCCCTGGCTCCAGGTGTACGCCAACCATCCAGCTGTGGGGAACGTCATGGGCTGGCCTCGCGAGGTGCTGCCGGTCCTTCAGCAACCTCTGTGCAGTCTCCCAGTCCTGGCGGTGGCTGTCGTACTTGTCGTGGGTACGTTGTGGCTGTATGACCGGCACCTGCAACGAGCCGTACCAGCGGTCACGGAGCAGCGGTCCATGGCAGTGTTAGTGGGCTCGAAGCAGGTGGCACGGGTGCAGGGCGACGACGCGCAAGGCCACGTCACGGAGGCCATGTTCTCTCTGCCAGAGGGGGACGACCACGTGGCTGCCAATGCCCGTCACACCCTTGACACCCTGGGCCTCGAGGCGGTCATTGAGGCTCGGGCGGGAGGACAACGCTTGGTTCTGGCTTCCGCCAGGGGCCCGGAGCAGGACGGGGTTGATGTCATTGGGGAGGTCTGGCGAGACTACGGTTGGGAGCTCCTGGCGCATGGCACACGCAGCCCCAAAGTGGCGCGGTGGCCCCAGCTGCTTGAGAGCCTGCCGGTGATGCCCGACGGGCGACCGATACTCCGCCCGGTGTCCACGTGGGAGGAAGCGAGGCGCAGCCTCCTCAGTTGTGCCATAGCACGCACGCTGGCGAGGGCTTTGCTCGGGCTCCAGGACGCGTGCTGCGATGTATGGCAGGACCTGTGGTCGCAGTGTTGTGATGGTAACTGCGTTCCATCGCGGTCTGTGCTTCCGCAGCGATGCCACGGGTGCGGAGAGACAGCGTCAGTTTGGGTTCATCAGTGTGCCTCCGCCCCGCTGTGCGGGACATGTAAGGAGCGTGCCGATAGGGGGTGGCCTAAGGCGAGGTGGGCACTGCGAACTCTGGACAGATGTCCTCAAGTGCCTGGAAGACTATCCAGGATGGCCTGAAGAGCGTCCGGCTGGAAGGGGTACGGTGCCCTGGAGCGCCGTCTGCGGCCCTGCCCCTGATGCTGTGGTGGGCGGCTCTGGAGGGCGACTCACGGATACTCTGGTTGTGGCATCGCGGAGGAAATGGTGACGGCGTGGTGGGGGCCGGGGGTGCAGGTTGATGGGGTTGGGAGTTGTGGGTGCACCAGCTACCGTCCCTACGCTGGACGCAGCGGAGGGGGTAGCGCCTGAGAAGCAGTGCCTTCGCGGCCTGATTGTGCGGTACTGGCAGGCGGCGTATGACGGCCAACGCGATGTGACAGGTCGTGCCGGCCTGATGGTGAGCCGTACTGCCCCCGTGCATGAGGGTCGGACAGGGATGCTTCACCCGCCTGCCCCGGGTCGCCGCATACAACAGTCAGGTGTCATGGGTCGTCCCGACCAGGGTAATAAGGGCCAAACCCCTGTAGGGTATTCCCATGGCACCGGGGTCTCTACTGGCGGCCCGGCTACGGCAGTGTTGAGAGTGGTTGCTCGGGATACACCGGGGGTGCACGGAGTTGTCTGGGGGTTACAGCGTTGCGGCGCCCCCTGGGAGTGTTACACGGGGTTGCGGGGTCAGCCTGCAGGCCCCGGGAGCGGCGGTGGAGCGGAGGTGTGTGCGTGGAAGGATATGACAGGGGGTCGTCAGGGGGACAGTATGGCGGGCGTCGTGGAGACGATGTGGCAGCATGGGAGGAGCGCTCACGGGGGGCACGTGGAGTTCCAGGTGGCGGCGTACTGGAGTCTTGGGGGTAAACGCGGCGGCACTGGGATCCGTACGGTGGGGGTACGCGGCGGTACTGGGGAACCGTACAGTGGGGGAGCAGCGGGGAAGTTCCAGATGACGGTGTACTGGCATTGTGGGGGTATACGCGGCGGTACTGGGGACCGTATGGTGGGGGTACGCGGCGGTACTGGGGTCCCTACGGTGGGGGAACGCGGCGGTACTGGGGAACTGTACAGTGGGGGAGCACGGGGATGCATGGCGGTACTGGGGTGTCCCCCTGACCCCTCTAACAACTCAGGGGGAGCGCGGAGGCATCCCCTGGCCCCGTTAACAAACTAGAGGGACCGTGGCTGCGGACATGTACATAGTCTAACCTCTGACCATGGCCTTGTGGTTGCGGTAGTGCGTGTCGTGGCGGCTAGCAGGTGGCGTCGGCGTGGCAACGGCGGTACTGCGCGGCGTCGTAGTGAAGAGTATGCAGTCGCCTCGCCACTGTAACGGCTTACCCCTGGGGGGCGCCAGTCCGGTCGGATAGAGGCGAGGACGGCAGAGGAGCGGCATGCTGAGTGGTCCGGGGGGTGACGCGCGGGCCAATGCTATAAGTAGGCTCGCCACGTCGTCGGTGGGGGCCGAACCTGCGGCCTGGCCGCTGCTGTGGCGGAAGAGGCGCAACCACGGAAGCTGGCCAACGAGTGCAGGTAAGGGTCAAGGGTAGGCGCCAGGGCATTGTATGTGGGCCAGATGAGGTGCACCTGGTTACCACAGCCCGGGGCGAGCCTCTGGTGGGTACCCCTACAGGGGGTCGATAACCAAGCTACGGCACCCACCAGCCCGAATCCCAGCCAGCGATATTCACGGGTTGCGCCACTCCCGTCGCGTAGCGGCCGGCGTCCCCCCCTGTAGACCCTCAAGATATATTATATGTGGGCAAGTGGTTACCTCGAAGCAGATTGGGCGCTGGCCCCTGACATGGCGTGCCAGCATGGTATATATCTGGGGTGTGGGGGCAGCACAGGGCCACAGGGACCTGGAATTGATACCGTATTTCTGTACTATACTAGGGGACTGGTGCGGTGGGACGGTGGCGTACATTGTGGAGACATGGGGGCGATGAAAGCTGAGAGCCAGGCTAGGCTGGAGCCTCCCAGAAATCCTGGCTATGCACATACGGGCTATTGCGTGCTGGCAGAGGGATACGTGGTGTCAAGGGTGGTGGGCAGTCTCGAGGACGCAGACGGCAATGGATTCCATGGGGTCATGAGTGATGGATGTCCCCACGGTGGCGGGGGTAAGCGAACGACGGAGGGTCAGCTCTCGCTTCGCCGCATACGTGCTGCTTTGTTCCTTGGTTGCGCTTTGCGACGGACAGAGATGCCCTTGCTTTCTGCTTGTTGCGATGCTGCTGCGCTGCTTTGCCTTGCCCCCTTACCCCCGGCGAACAAACGGGCCAGCGTCCGTCGCCGTTGCTAATGCTAACGCTTTGCAGTTGCCACTGCCCCCAAAGCCTGGTTGACCGGTATCCCCGGTCCTCTGGGTCCTCCGTCATGCTGTGGGCCACCTCAGGCAGCCCTGGGACCCACGGGATCGAGCGAGGCAGGAACCACCTGTCGGCGCGAGATGCCCGGTAACACCAGTAGACGGCATGATAAGTGGTTATGACTATGACTATGACTATATATATATGTATATATATATATATATATATATATTTATATATATATATATATATATATATATATATATATATATATATATATATATATATATATATATATATATATATATATATATATATATATATATATATATATATATATATATATATATATATATATATATATATATATATATATATATATATATATATATATATATATATATATATATATATATATATATATATATATATATATATATATATATATATATATATATATTGGGGGCACCCAGCACGTGCCGGCGGGAGAAACTGCCGAACACGCTCTCCCTGGGCAGGGCGCAAGGGAGCAGTCGGCCGGCGTCACGCTGGCCGGGCGTGTGCCGACGACGACCGAGGGGGGGGGGGGGGGGGGGGGTGGGGGCCGCCATGTCGGGGGGGGGGGGGGTGCGCGTGCGAGGAGGAGGGAGGAGCCACCTGTGTGTGTTACCCTGGAGCCCTCCCCCACTGCGGGGGGGAGGGTGACCCGACCTGTGAGCGACGGAGGCGGGATGGGGGGCAGGCTGGAGGGATCACCTGTTCGGGCACCTGCGGGGCCCCGCTTCCCCTTGCTCCCGGCCGCCGCTCCCCCGCGTCAGGGGAGGGGGCGTTCTGCCTGCGCGCCCCTGTACCGCACGAGCGCGGGCGCGGTGGGGCGCTGCCTGTGTCCTGTGGGGCCCGCACAGCACTGCTGGTGCGGCCCTGGTGTGCGGGGGTTCCTGTGGGGCCCGCACAGCTCTGCTGGTGCGGCCCTGGTGTGCGGGGGTTCCTGTGGGGCCTGCACAGCACTGCTTGTGCGGCCCTGGCGTGTGGTGGCTCCTGTGGGGGCCGCCCAGCACTGCTGGTGCGGCCCTGGCGTGTGGGGGTCCCTGTGGGGCCCGCACAGCACTGCTGGTGCGGCCCTGGTGTGCGGGGGTTCCTGTGGGGCCTGCACAGCACTGCTGGTGCGGCCCCGGCGTGTGGGGGTTCCTGTGGGGCCCGCCTCGCTCTGCTGGTGCGGCCCTGGCGTGTGGGGTTTCCTGCGGGGCCCGCTCAGCACTGCTGGTGCGGCCCTGGCGTGTGGGGGTTCCCGTGGGGCCCGCTCAGCACTGCTGGTGCGGCCCTGGCGTGTGGGGGTTCCTGTGGGGCCCGCACAGCACTGCTGGTGCGGCCCTGGCGTGTGGGGGTTCCTGTGGGGCCTGCTCAGCACTGCTGGTGCGGCCCTGGCGTGTGGGGGTTCCTGTGGGGGCCTGCACAGCACTGCTGGTGCGGCCCTGGCGTGTGGGGGGGGGGGGTTGCAGGAGGGAGGGAGTATGCCTGGGACCCCCGCTGGCGGTGGGGGGCCCGTAGTTGTCTTGACGTCACGACGCGAGGTTGGTTCTCTCGCTGCACCTGTGATGCGAAAAGGAAGGGAGGGGACAGGGAGGGAGGGGCGGCGTGTGCGGAGAGGGGGGGGGGGGGCGTGGGAGGGGCGTGTGCGCGCGTGAGGGGGAGGGGGTGAGGTGAGCTCAGCCGCAGAGCGTCACCGGGCGGCTGACCGGGGCAGAGGAGCGATCGGGGCTGGCCAAAGTCGGCCGGGGAGCCCAGGGCGCTCGCGGTGTCGGGGGGCCGCGGTCAGCGGTGGGGCCCGCACCCCGCTCGGCGGGGACGAATCCCGCCGAGCATCATCCACGGGGGCGAATCCTGGCGGAGGCGGGGGGAGCGCCACGCCGTCCTCTCGCGGCCGAACCGGATGAAAGTGCTGCCCTGGGTCGTTGTGGGTGCCGGAGGGCTCGGGGCCGGCAAGACCAGTGGGGCAGGCACGCGAGGAGTCTTCCTGGATGTTGTTATTGGGGGTAGAACCAGAGACACGGACACCAACGGAGGCGAGAGCAGCGACAACAGAAGCAAGGTCCATGCTGATTGTGGTCCGGCAGAAAATCCCAGTCTATGAAGAAAATTGAGGGGAATTATTCTAAATACATCTGAGTGTCCAAAACTGTCTGAAAGAATTTAAATAATCCATTTATGTAAAATTGTCTGGCCGATCTGGCCCGCGAGCGCGCGTCAACGGCAAATGGCGATTCCAGCTAAAATAGCGGAATGCGGCGGATTTACGGGAAATGGACCGCGGAATCAAATCCGGCATATCAGAAATATATAGGAAATATCCTGTGACTGAGCTGCGAGGCGGCGAATCCGCCGAAGCAAAGAAAATGATCAAAATGTAGCCAATCTGGGCAGAATGTCTGAAAATCTGAGCAGATGGGGCTAGCCGCACTTACACTCCCCCTCCAAAAACACACTGGGGTGTGTCGCTACGTCAACGAAGAACGTAGTGCGGGTAAGTCCCAGAAAAACATAGGAATGTAGCCTCGATGAGGCGAAATCTGCTTGATCTGACCTGATTTGGGCTGAATTGGCACTGAATCAGGCTGGATGAACCTGAAATGAGACAGAATGAGAAGTGACGAACAGTCCTCCGTGCTGTAAAACATTAGGTCAAGGGCTAGAAAGCATGTAAACGTATCGAGAATCGATACCAAACCATGCATTGGTTGAGAATGAGGTAGATTATTGGTGGATTGAGTGGGGGGATCAAGAATTGGAGTGACATCTCAGCGCTCTGGCACAGTTTCGCTGTCGCGGGCACGCTACGGTGTCCTCGCCGAACTCTACATCGTGTTATCCCGCTTTTCTCGTTCTGAAAAGTACAGCATGTGGCTCAGATTTGGCGCATCTGGTGGATGATCACAAGATTCAGCAAAAATGAGAATGAATTTGAGCAGAGATTGAGGGGATTAGGCAATCACAGAGCGGTTAAACAAATACACATGTAGTCTACAAACAGATCTTCGAGGAATGATGGGAGATGACAAGGTAATCAATCTAAATTGTCCTAACATGAGTAAATTCCCTGAGATGAAGGTGAAATGAAGCGGAATGTGTACAACTGAAACTACCAACACCTTCGTTTAGACTAAAGTTAATATATATTGTCGTTTATTCAGCTCAATTGTGCTTTCCGGCACGTTGGTTCGCGAGCATCTAACAGATTTTATCAAAATGTGGATCATGTGATGATGCATCATGATGGGACATGCTGGCCCTGGATCCTTGGCATGTAACGCGCCGAAGGTTCACTGAAGGCGCTTTACTGACAGTATATAACTGAGAGACACCGAATTTACAGTGGCGGTGGTGTCAATCGACTTGGACAAGGCCAATCCTTCGATGGAGTCCCACAAGACACTTGGATTCACCATTCTCGACAGTTTCTGGTCGAATTGAGCTCACATTGGCGTGTGCCAAAAATACAACAAAGCTTACGGACTTCAGAGGTTGCTGTTAGAAGTCCCTAGAGCTCCTAGATGAAGATTGTCTGAACAATTGACGTCTGGGTTTCGTACAACAGTGGCAGAATGATGGACAAACCTGAGAAATTCAAGGTAAATTTGAGGATCCTGGATCTGAATCTGGACTTTGGCGTCAGCATCACAGCAAATGAAGGTACGATCTGAGTTCCTGGCGTCGCATCTGGTGCAGCCAGTACTACAGGGGTTGCCTGTAGGGGTGAATGTCGCTGGCCAGCGTTTTGATTATGTACATTTGCTTCCATCTGCACGAGTAGCCAAATTCCAAAGATGCACAGACCAACAGAGACAAGATTACCCCGAATCTGCCTGAATTAAGCCTGAGTTTGGTTTTTTCTGCACACGGCAGCACACTCCGTCAGCGTATCTACGCCTTGTCTGCCAAACGGAGACCAAAGAAAAGTTGATTGACGTCAAATTATCAAACATTCGCAATTCTCCACATCATGACATAAACAGAAAGAATGAACAGTGGATTGAGCAGAATGTGGTAGGATGGCTTCCTCAATTCGGCCAAGCACGAATACATGTGACCACCAACCTGTCTGGCCTGGCCCTCGTACGGCTTGGGCGCTGCAGATCAGCGGCCGAACTTGAAGCTTGGTCCTCATTTGGTTCCTGGGCTGGCCTGACCGCAGGAGGGGGGATCGACGGATCAGCCCTGGAATGTGGTTGCTGAGGGCCGTAAAAGGCTGGATCTCGATTCACCACAGGTCGTTTTCCGTCGCTCTCCACTTGTCTGTCTGGTTTCGACAAACAATCTGTCAGGAGTACGCCAATTTCGGGGTGCTTCTTGAGGAAGTCAATGAACCCCTTGGTGTATCCATGGACAAAAGATTGGGCTGGTTCCCAGTTGTTGTGACTGGAATCAAAGCCCCTCCACTCACACAGAAATTCCCATTCGCCCTTGGCGTCACGTCTTGCTTCAACAATCCTCTTGAGTTCGTACTTCCCCCCTTCGATGACCCGATCAGACAAGTGTTTCGCAGTCCAAAAAAGGGGTTTAACTCGATCCTTGGGGGAGGGGATCTCTCTCTTGAGGCGATCGCCCGAAACGTCAATTTCCCTGCTGACATCCACACGAATCCTCCACCTGTTCTCCCCAAGACGCGCTGTAACAGCGAATGGCCCCTCCCACAAGGGAAGAAGCTTGTCATCTCCGTCCAGGGTGGTTTCGGATTTTCGAAGCCAAACTCGATCATCGACTTCAAAATTGTGGGGGTTTTTTCGACCTTGATTTTGAACCCAAAGCCAGTCAGCTTGATGCTTCTCGATTAATTTCGACACAGATTTATCTGCTCGTTGGACTTCGTCCAAAAACAGCGAAGCATCCTTACAGGGGCGAGGATTATTCAACGGCATGTTCCACCAACACTTCTTTCGTCCAAAGACAATTTCATTTGGAGAAAGGCCATGATACAAAGGCGTGTTGTGGTAACGGCGAAGCAATGCGAAGAGAACCTCCATCCAATGGAAATCCTTTTCACTCGCGAGCTCCTTACGAAGCATATTAATTTTTGAGCGGCCGGCTCTTTCGCCAGGCAGCGCTCGATGCGAGTGGATTTCACATCGGAGGTGGTGGATTCCAAGGCGAGCACACAATTCTCTCCACCATTCGGAGGTGTACTCTTTGCCTGAATCCGTGACCACCTCGGATGGGACGTCCCAGCCTCCCATCCAGGTCTGCGCGCACCACTTGGCGGCAGCCTTGCCAGTCATCGACTCAATGTTGCAAGGCAACACTTGAATGTAGCCGGAATGACGGCACTGAATGAGGAGCACACCATTGACTTTTTTATTAGTCCAATGGCACTCTTCGTCATCGAGTTCACCGAGATAGAAAAAATCACTGGTGACTCTGTTAAAGAGACGCTCCGGAATAGGATGAGGCCTCAGATGGCCGTGCTTCTTCGCGCTGGGGGGCGTCGAGACAGCACATTGGGCGCATCCGGCGGCTACTTTCATGCAGTGAGTATATAGCCGTGAGCCAAACAACCTATGTTTAATCATCGACCACAGTCGACGGCCATGTGCGTGGGGGGACTCCCATTTATGCCACCAGTTGAACACTCGGGGGGCTAGGGCGTCTGGCACACACAATTTACCCTCCATCCACAGCTTCCCCCCATCCAACGAGTACTCAGCAAAAATCCCATCCCTGTGAGCATCTTTGGATTTGAGATTTCCAAAGACCTCTTTAAACATGGGATCCTGCAGGTAATCGGACGTCCAGTCACGGATGATCAGGGAATCCTTAGGCAGGGGTGGAGTTTTGGCCGGATCTCGACGCTTAATGCCCTCGATCAACCGAAATCGACTTACTCGTCGGGTGTAGTCAAACCGTCTCACACTCCCTGAGGAGGGATCGGTGACTTTTTCCACGACTTTCAGTGTTTTGGTGCAGATCTCGTGTGCATGCGCCGGATCTGTGATGGCCGTGATGTCGTGACACGGCAATGCGTGCTGTTTAACAGCGCACTGCATGCATGCACGTCGAATGAGTTTCTTTTCTTCCTGATCCCATTCGATGATTACATGGCGGTCCTGCTCCGTACCATGGATGTTGGTACTTTGCAACCCCTCTGAGGCGGGGTAAGCCCATCGGCTCAGAGCATCCGCTACCGTGTTATGTTTTCCAGGCAAATACGACACATGGAGGTCAAACAGAGAGAGAAATTCGTGCCATCTGGCCCGTCGACCAGCTGGGCTCGCGACAGTATCAATGTGTTCGGTGGCCCAATACTCCAGAGATCGATGATCCGTCAGGACCTCGACTCGTTTGGTGCCAACCCACGATTGGTACTTTTTTAAAGCACAGATGATGGCGTACGTTTCTTGCTCACGCGGCGACCATTGCATTTGGCGTGGGGCTAGCTTCCGAGACCAAAATGCAAGAGGGTAATGATCGCCGGTGGCTTCATCAACCTGTTCAAGGACAGCTCCGATCGCGTACCTAGATGCGTCGGTTCTAATGTAGAAGGGTCTGTCAAATTGGGGCACATGCAACGTGGCGACTTCGCAGAGGGCTGCCTTCAAGTGATGGAAGGCCTCCTCGCACTCGTCAGTCCACTTGACACGAACCTTTGAACCTGCCTTGCCCGCATCTCTCCCTACCTTCAATAATTCAGTGAGGGGGGCAGCAAATTTGGCATAATTCGGCACAAAAGTGTGGTAAAAATTGCAACAACCCAGGAATCCTCTCAACTCCGTGATCGTCTCAGGGCGCTTCCACTTCTGAATAGCGACGAGCTTCCCTGGACTGGGTCGTCGAGTGCCATTCTCTAGGAGAGAACCACAAAATTCGACTGATTTTAAAAATAATTTTCCCTTCTTTGGCCCACAAATCAGCTGATTGGCGTCAAGAATATCCAAAACTTGGTTCAGCTGCTTCTCATGTAGGGCCACCAGCTCGGCTTCGGTCAGTCCCTCCCCCTCCGTCGCGATGATTATGTCATCTATGTACACACTCAGGAAGGCACGAAGCTCAGGATGGGTTGTGAACAGCACATCCTCCATCATTCTTTGAAAAAATGAGGGGGCGTTCTTCAGCCCCATGGGCATGACGGTCCATTGGACTGGGCCACATGGCGTGCACATACAGGTAAGAGGTCTGCTGTCCTTCCTCAACGGCATTTGGTGAAAGCCGTGACGGAGATCCAGCACAGAGAACAAACGACCTCTTGCCCTCTTGGCGATTTCCTCCTCAATGAGGGGCAGGGGGTGCGAATCCGCCTTGGTTTCGGCGTTGAGATTGCGAAAATTAACAACCATTCGCCAGCCATCAATGGTGTTCTGGTCTGCAGGCGGTGGCTTCGGGACTGTGAAGGGTGAACAGCACCATTCGCTGGTCATACAACCCTCAAGCCAACCAAATTCCCTGAGATTTCTCTCGATGATTTTTCTGAGAATCTCATGTTTGTGTCCATGATTTTCATAAGGGCGCTGTTTTTTTGCCTTGTACCCTTCACGAAGCTCGATGAAGGCTTCACCGAACTGTCCACGGACAGGGGGGTCCTTGATCAACTTTCCTGAAAGGGTTGTGTCCTTCCGTTCCTCAAAAATCTTTTCTCTTGACTTGGAACACAATTCAGTGTCCACCTGATCGCCAGGAATTACTGTCGAAAAAACTTTGGCGACTTCTTCGGCTTTGGCAGGAAGAATCTTCTTACGGATGTCCCTAAACAGGTCCGTATCAACTGCCTCTTGAAGATAGGTGGGTCTTGTGTCGAAATACCAGAGATTTTCCTCGTGATCCAGCTCCTCGAAAGGATCCATGAAAGCTTCCACAGGGGGTTTTTCATGAAAAACTCTGAATTTGCGGCGCGATTGGAGATTTTTCCTCGCCCGTGCACTGTAGATTCTTTTCGATGTCGACCGTATTGGGGAAGAGGGAGACGAGGCGGATCCATTGGACGTTGAATCACCTTGGGTATCTGACGGACAAAAATCAGAAAAAATAGATTCGTCATCAGTACCACGCTCAACCTCAGATTCAGACCCAACACAGGAATCTGTACTAGAATCGGCAGAATTAGAGTCAGAAAGCTTTCCATCCACCAGGAATGCAAGCGAACTCCAGGACCGCTGTGGCAGGGGACCTGTGTCGTCCCTGGCATACAGCTTAATCTTCCTGGGAAGTTCGATGTAATCAACACAAATGTCTTGTAATTCCTGAAACCAAGGCTTGTCGTCCCACAAGGGCACAACCAAAATTGCCTGGGTTTTATCTTGCTTGATTTTGTGGATGACCTGCTGGATTAAGTGAAACGGAGGATTAATCCACAACTTCTTGTCCCATTTGTGGGTCCAAGCGTCGCTGAAGTGTTTGTCAAAGCGCTTGTTCATACGGTTAGCAAAGGCATCATACTGTGGCCAAAAGGAGTGATGTTCATGAAAGTATTCACAAATTGCATCGCGCCATTTGTCGACAACTCTGTAGGATGAAGAGTGCCAGCGCGAAGGGCGTCGTGGCTGGGAGTCCCTACGAAGACATTCTAACTCTTGGGAGTAATCGGCACTCCCATTCACCTCGGCAATGGTGACATCGTCACCAAATTTTGGTGTCACTTTTTGCTTCAAAAATTCTTCTGCACTTTTAAACCCTGCGTGCAAAAAACGAAATTCAGGACGCTCCAAGGGACCTGACTCCAGCAAAAAACAACGACGATGACCTACGGGCGCTACCCTGTTCTTGCGAAGCCAAGGATGGCCCAAATAAAAGTCATACTTTATGTCAGCACGGTAGAAGTAGTCATCCTTAAGGACAACTTCTTCCACATTTTGCTCTTCCCAAAGGTCTTGAGCGACCAAATGAGTTGATATATAACAACCGCGTTGCCCACCTGCGAGAGAATGTCCAGAAACTCCCTCGAGGGTAACAGGATGAGGCGATTCAAACACGCAGTCGTCGGGTAAGAAGGAATTGGATTGGAGATTTACCTCTGATCCATTGTCACACAAACAAGTGGCGAGGTGGAAATTTCCCTTGCAATCAGAGACCCACAGCTTTGTGACAAACTGACGAGCCCTGTGCTTGGACTGTACACCAACCTCGTCCACTACAACAGTAGGATCCGCTGCCGGATCCAGGGGAGAGGAGACAAGCGACCCTACATCAAGTAATGGTCGATCAGGAATTTGGGGATCATGCCTGAAATCGCCTGGGGAGGGGCGATTTTCGTGGCTCCCCTAGGCGTTCTGACCTCCAGCGGCTGCGTTAACATTGTGAACACAGCCTGTTTCGTCGATCCATTCATCTTGGAACGGATCATCCGCTGGATTCAGAGCATTTTCGACGTAATCTCGATCCGCATCAGACACCTGGTCTGCACCTGAGACCTGATCCACACGATGGTTTCCTTTTCCACGTCCACGGCCACGGCCGCCGGATGATGGGCCACCACCGTCGCCACGCCCTCTGCCCTTACCAGAGAAGGGGGTTCCCGAAGGATTTCCCTTACCTTTACCCTGTGATCCTGGAGCATTTCCTTTGTTTGTACCGGATTGAGGGGTTTGGCCTGGATTTCGATTTCCGCCTCCGGCGTTGACATTGGGACCTGTCTGGCCATTCGGCTGCCCACCGGAACCGGATGGAGTCCGATTTCCTTTGCCTTGGGACCCGCCAGGGCCTCCGGTATTTTTGTTCCCACCAGAGGGAGTCGAATTACCCTTTCCCCCCTTGGCACCATGCACCTGTCTGTCATTCCTGTCTGAATTCTGGGGATTACTGACATTTTCACCAATCACCTTGTGATCGTAAGCAGACCATCGGTGATTAGCAGTGGAATGCGTCTTAGCTCGGTTCGTAGAACCTAAAAGAAGGCAGATGCTACAATGATCCTGAACATTCCGGGTGTCATTCACCTTTTTGTTGCCCTTTTGGGCCCCACTTTGGGTGTTTTGCTGGGTATTCCTGTTTCCCCCAAGACCCTCATGGAAATTTTGATTGGCGGCGTCAGCGAGCCTCTCAACCTCTTCCCACAGTTCCTGCGGAGTAAACGAAAACACCCAGTTCCTGGCCTTCAGGCGATTGCCATGGAAACTTACTCCCCTATTGAGGACTTGGACAAACAAGTCCCGATCCTCGTGTTCATTAAACTTGATTTTCCACGTGTTTTCAGTGAATTTCACCTTGGTAAACGACGTGGGGGAGCACTTTTGAAGTGCCTCCCTGACGGTAAACCGGTTGGCCGAGGCGTCGAAGCCATCGATCTCCGCCCACCAGGTCTTGACCTTTTCTTCGGACTGTCGATTCCGAAGGGTGGCGGCGGTTTCTGAGGGGATCTTGTCAAAAATCAGATTTTTCAGCTCGGCACTAGAAAATGTTTCGCCTGAATGTTCAGATTCTTCTACAAGATTCCAGAAGCGCTGTCTCTTGTCCTGCACTTCGTGCAAGATTAATCGAGAGAATGAGGGAAAATTCTTCAACATCTGGTGGTAATGGTCCTCAGGCAGCCGGGATCCACGTACCTCCAACTGTTCCCACACCTCATCAAAGGTAAGGGGGGAACTTGAATCTTCACGATCACTCCAGGTCCTGAGCCAAGTGTTGGCCGGCGCTCCCTCAAGGCAGTCCAGGAGGGCCATCAGGAACTGATCATCCTGGAGCTTTTGAGTCTTAACCCACAGTTTAAATTCCCGTTGGAACTGAGGCCAACGTCTGGGGTTTCCATTATACTTCGGTTGCTTGGCAACCTGACGAAGTCGCAATGAAGTGGGATTTAGGAGTGAATCCAGCCCAACACCGGCCGTAATGGCAGACACCTTGGCGGCATCATTAGCCACACCAGCTCCGGCGAGGGTCTGGGCGAGCAACATCTGGGCAATTGCATTGGAATCAACAGCAGGAAGGGTAGTACGGGAGGCAGTTCTTTTGGCATTCTGAACCTCAGTCCTAGCCTTCGCCGATCTACTCTGTGATCGAGAGATTGTAACCCTTTCCTTTAGCTTAGTCCTGCTGATCCGTGCATCGGTGGTCTTAGAGTCCACCGAAGGAGCAATCGAAAAAATTTCTGTCGCCTCCTCCGACGGTTCTGTTGTCTGATCCACCCATGATGCGCCCTCAGACCTCATGTGGGTCTTGAAAAGATCTTTAATTCCCAGCGTCTGAATGATGAGTTGCATTTGATCTTTGAGCAATTGGAGCTCAGTATCTCGCTGTAATCTGCAAGAGCAGTCGGCAGGACAGTACATACCGTGTCCTGAAGGACCTGAGCAGGCTGTCGGACCGCTAATCTCAGTGGTTCGCAGCCAGGAGTCCACTTGGGGAGCTCCTTCAGTCCTAATTTCCAGGCTTGCCTGCCTAGCTGCCTCTAAAATTCCTTCCTCAACCGCGGCGGCTAGATCGTCGCGGATGGAAACAGAGGGATGAGGGGCGGAGGGCCCGGCAACAGGTGCCTTGGTCTTCTCCTTCGGGAAGGGGCTTGCCTCCCAGATCTGCAAGAAAATGGCAAAAGATTCATCTTCTTGAGAACACCACCACATCCTGGTATTAATTTCTTCTTGAAGGAGGAAAAAATATTCGAATAAAAAATCAGAGGCGATTCTTTCTTGTCCTATCAGCTTAGACGTGGCTAATAGACACAGGGCCTCAAGACTCTGAAGGTTGCGGGTCACTTCTGAAGACAAATGGTTGTCCCATTGTGCCCAATTGTCTGGTCGATTATAGGTAGGTACCTCACCTGGACCACCCATCTCAATGTCGTCAATGTCGGCATCGATGGTCTCGAAATGTGGACATTGGTAGGGAGTATTAGTACCTGCCAGGTCCGTAAGCTCCACCGGAGGGTTGCCATTAGCGTAGGCTGGGAGATTCCAGCTGCTTGATGGCCAATTTCGACTGGGATCTTGATTGTAATCTGGGCCTCCACAGCTGCTGATTTGTGTCCTTCTTGGGCAATTTGGGCTTGCGCAAGGCATTCCTCTCAAGGCCTCGTTCGCACAGCACCACGGCAGCGTAATCGTTACATCTCCGGAGGTTGCGGAGTCTACGGGGCCGTACTGAGGGGCTAGCTGTGGTTGGGACACCAAAGGAACAACATTCAGGTAGCCTCTGCTACCATGAAAGTGCTGCCCTGGGTCGTTGTGGGTGCCGGAGGGCTCGGGGCCGGCAAGACCAGTGGGGCAGGCACGCGAGGAGTCTTCCTGGATGTTGTTATTGGGGGTAGAACCAGAGACACGGACACCAACGGAGGCGAGAGCGGCGACAACAGAAGCAAGGTCCATGCTGATTGTGGTCCGGCAGAAAATCCCAGTCTATGAAGAAAATTGAGGGGAATTATTCTAAATACATCTGAGTGTCCAAAACTGTCTGAAAGAATTTAAATAATCCATTTATGTAAAATTGTCTGGCCGATCTGGCCCGCCAGCGCGCGTCAACGGCAAATGGCGATTCCAGCTAAAATAGCGGAATGCGGCGGATTTACGGGAAATGGACCGCGGAATCAAATCCGGCATATCGGAAATATATAGGAAATATCCTGTGACTGAGCTGCGAGGCGGCGAATCCGCCGAAGCAAAGAAAATGACCAAAATGTAGCCAATCTGGGCAGAATGTCTGAAAATCTGAGCAGATGGGGCTAGCCGCACTTACACCGGACCGGGACGGGCCCCGCCGGATGGATACCGGGGGGGCGGGCGGGGCTAGGCACCGGGGCTCCGGGGCCCGGGTCCCTGGTGGTTGTGGACCGGCGCGGGGGAGACCGGGCGGGCCCATGGGCTGCGGCTGGTGAGGGGGGGGCTGGAAGGGCTGGGCGGGCTCGAGGGCGAACCCCGAGGGGCCCTCGGGGGCTCGGCGAGGGCTCCCGAGGGCGGTCGTTCCTTGAAGGGGGGGGGGGGGGGGGTGTTGCTCCCTGCCCGGGGGACGACGGGGGCCCCTCTTGAGCGAGGGGGGGGGAGGGCGTGTATTGCCCGGTGTAGGGCCATGTCGATTCATGGCCGCGCGGCATGGGACTAAATCCCCAACCCTCCGCGCCAGAGTCCCTTTTTTCGGGGGGGGTGAGGGGGGGCGGGGGGGGCTGGCGGTTGTGGAGTGCACCCTCCCATGCGGGGGGGGGGTTGCCGGTGGGAGCTCCGTCCGGCTTGGCCGTGTAAACCCGGAGGCGTCCCCTGGGCTCGTGGGCCCCTTCGAGGAAGAACCTCGGATTCGCCGGGGGGGACTCCGCTGTATATATATATATATATATATATATATATATATATATATATATATATATATATATAGCTCGAGGCCCTATCCCCCGACGTGGTGGCCGAGCAGGACCTCTGGGACTTGGCCGCGGCCCGCCCCGCCCTCCCACAGCGGTACGAGGCCCGCTACAGCACCGCATCCGGCCAGGGCTCAGGCCTCCGCACGGCCTGGCTCCAGTCCCTCCGCGCCCCCTCCCTACCCGCCGACCTCGTCTACGACAGCCCGCATTGGATTGCCTCCACGGTCCCCCTCTCGCTAGGGGGCCGTGCCCTCCTGTTCGACGCCCACCTCCCCCCACGCCTCTCGTACTCCGGGTGGGTTTCCGAGGTCAAGGTCATGAACCGCCTCCGCTCCTGCATACGTCCCGACCTGTGCGTCTTCTGGGCGACCTCAACAGCACGGGAGCCCCGGGCACCCCCCTGACCTCCGCGCTCGGGGCCCTAGGCCCGCTCTCAGCCTGGCACCGCCTGGTCCCCCCAGCCACTCCCACCAACTTCACCACCCGCCACGGCTCCCCCCGGTCCACCGCCATTGACCACATCTTCGCAACCGGTCCCATCGCCTCCCACACTCACCACGTCCTCCCCTGCCACACCTCACACGCCATGGTGCTGGCGCAGGTCACCCTGCACCACCGCTCCTGCGACGCCCACTCGTGGCGTCTGTTCCGATGGCGCCTGGCAACTATCGAGGACATGGACTCCCTCTCAGCCGCCCTCGACCTGGCGTGGGGCTGGCTCCCCCTTACCCCCGCACTCCCCAACCACTACATCGCCGCCCACCACTCCCTCGCGCACCAGCTGCTCCCGCACCACTCCTGACACCCCCACACTACTACGCTCCCTGGCCCGGTACACCTTTCCCCTCTCCACACATGACCTCGCCGCCCAGTCCTCTGCCCTCCGGGAGGCATCGGCCGCCCGCGGCTACGTCTCTCGCGCTACCGTCCGCTCCTCCCCCTCCATCACCTCCGCCACTCGCACAGTCCTCCGGCTGCCCTCCCCTCCCCTGGAACCGTTCTACGGCATCCTCCCCCACCCGGGGGCCACCCTCGCGACCCGCGAGGAACGGCTCGCCGAGGTCACGGTCCAATCCCGATCCCAGACGGCCAACCGGCACGTCTCCGTGGACCACGCCTTCTTCGCCGCCCGCTGCACCCCGGACCCCTGGCTCCCCCTCCTACACCCGCCCACCGACCTCACTCTCCCCCTACTCCGCGACGCCCTCCGCGCAAACGCCCGACCAGAATCCCCCGCCTCCCTCCGGGCGTACGCCCTCGGCCGCCAGCCCCCCCCCCTCATCACCACCGCCTCCCTCGCCCACCGCCGCATGGGCAAGTCTCCCTCGCCGTGTCCAATGACAACGTGGCACGCACAGCGCTCTTCCGCAGCGGCGGAGGCGTCCACCTCGGATTGCTGCACCTCCTCCTCCAGCTTGAATCCGGCACCCCGGGCGTCTCCAACGAGACCGTCCGCTACGGCCTCTACAAGGGGAAACCCACCAAGCCACTCCCCCGGCACCTCACACGCTCCTTCCGCCTTGTCAACGTAGAGTCGGGTGTCTCCGGCGCAGCATCCGGCATCGCCACGACCCGCCTAGCCGCCGATCTCGAGCTCACCTCCACCTACACCCCCGCCTCCTTCGCCTACCGCCCAGGCCACTCCGCCCTCGGCCTCGCCCTCGTGGCCCGCGCCGCCGCCTACACAGCCCTCTCCACCCACGGCACCTGCGCCATCTGCGACTGGGACGAGTCTGACGCGTACCTCAGGGTACTGCGCCAGGACAACTCCCGCCTCTGCTCCCGCCTCCACGCCACGTGGGACTTTGGCCCCTGGGCAGACGGCTTCTACAGCCGCCTGGTCATCCGCGTGGCCACCCGCGAGGGGTTCGCCCACCCCTTCAGTAACGAGGAGGGGGGCAACCAAGGCGACCGGTTCGCCCAACTCCACTACCAAGCCCCCAGCCTGGTCACCACCAGGGCCATGCGCCCCAACACTTCCATCACCCTCCCCCTCACCATCCCCGGCCACTCAGCGTTCCTCCCCGCCACCCAGCTCTCGTACAGTGACGACCGCCGCTTCATCACCCCCTCCCTCACGGACGTGGCAGCCATGGCCACTGACTGCCGCGAGTGCTCTCGCCGCGCCGGCCGCATCATACACCCTGACAAGCAGGAGTTCTCCCTCATCGACTTCCGCCCAGGCCGGCCCACCCTCGTCACAGCCGACGTCCTGCAGCACACCGGCACCACCACCACCGCCCCCCCGGAAGTCGTCGGCGTCCGGATCCTCCCCGAGCTCCCCCTCCTCCGCGTCATCAACAAGTCCCGCGCGTCCCTCGACCGGGCGCGCAAGGCCAGCCGCAACCGCGAGGCCTGCCCCATACTGCAGCTCCGCTCCCTGCACGCCTTCGGCCTCTCCCCCCTCGACTACGTC
Organism: Eutreptiella sp. 'Long Island Sound 2002'; assembly: GCA_964036045.1. NCBI lineage: Eukaryota > Euglenozoa > Euglenophyceae > Eutreptiales > Eutreptiaceae > Eutreptiella > Eutreptiella sp. 'Long Island Sound 2002'. The sequence goes on from OZ038394.1 coordinate 8,607,493, forward strand.
ACCTCGGGCGTCCTCGTCCCCCCCCCCTCCCTCCACCCTCATCAGACCGCCATCAACAATGCATACCGCCACGCCTTCCGTCTGGCCCCCCCGGCACACTCGGCCTTCCTCCACCTCCCCCTCCAGCAGGGCGGTCCTGGCGCCCCCCTCCTCGCGTACCGGGCCCCCCTCAACCTCCTCCGCACTTACCTCCGCGCCTCTTGGGGCCCGAACACCCTCGCAGTAGCCGCCACGGCGTCCCTCGTCTCCCCACGCCGCCCCAGACCCCTGGCTCACCGAGGGTCCCGCCCTGGCGCAAGCGCTCGCCCCCCTCGACATCACCGTCCACCTCCTCTCCTCCCCCCACGTGCGCCCCGCCCCGCAGCACCACACCGGCTCGCTGGCCTCCCTCCACTCCCTCCCCTATGTCGTGGTCACATGCGACGGCAGCCAAGAGGGCATTTGCCTCGGCGCCGGCTTCCTCCTCTGGCACCCCCACCACGGCACTCTCTACCGCGGATGGCTCGGCCTCCACGCCCTCGCCGGCCACTCCACAGACGCTGAGTGGATCGCCAAAATAGCCGCCATGTTCGCCCTCCGCGGCTGGTCCGGCGAAGCCGTCTTCGCCTCAGACTCCACCGCCTCCCAACTCTGCGACCTCACCCGCGCCCCGCCCCCCTCCTCCGCCCTCTCCATCCCGTACCGGGCGCCCCTCCTCTCCGCCTCCTTCCGCATGCACGAGGCCTGGCTCCCCGCGCAACACGACTCCGGCTCCGCCAGCCACCTCGCCACCCTCAACGCCGAAGCTGACAGCCTAGCCCGCCGCGGACTCCGCGCCGCCTCCCCGTGGACCCTCCCCTGGTCCGCACTCTTCCACGGCCGCATCGTGGCGCTCCATGAGGGCGCAATCTTCCTTAGCCCCGCGCGCGTCGCAGAGGCAGCGTATGCGGCCACCACCGCCCGCACCCACGCGCTGCACCTCCGGCCCCTGCCCCCACGCTGGTCCTCCCACCTACTCCGCCTCGCGTATGAACGCGCCGAGATCCTGGCGCTGGCCCTCTAGCGCATCATGCACCTCCTGCTACTGCACTTCAAGAACCACCCACCCGGCTACGGAGGCGTGGCGTGTTCCTTCTGTCACCGCCCCTACCCGGACTCCGCCGCCCACCTCCAGTACCACTGCCCCCCCCACTACGCCCAGCAGTTGCTCCTCGCGTGGCGCCTGTTCACGCACCCGCACATCCTGGTGGCCACTGCCGGCCACTCTCCCCGCCTCGTCACCCCTTTAGAGCTACGCACGGCCACCACCGCAGTGTACCTCTCCGAGCACCTCCCAGCCGCCCCGCAACCCGGCCCCCCAACGAAGTTGGGGTTCAGTCTGCTTGGCATGTGGCACTCCTCCTCCCCCCACGGCGCCCCCCCTCTGCTGGACAGCGCCGGCCAGGAGGAACTCCTCCGCGAGCTCCTCTCCACCCTCAGCACGACGCACACGTCGCTGGCGTCACTCCTCCGCCGCGCCCCCTCCCACGTCACCGCCCCGCCCCCCCCCCTCCCGCCGCACGTCCCCACGCCGCCCTGCACCCAGCCTCACACACTGCGCCACAGCATCGCCCTAGTCTGGCTCCTCCGCCATTGCGCCACTTGGCGCCTCACGGTAGACCGCCGGCCTGTGGTCCCGCTCCCCCCGGCGCCACTCCCGGGGCCGCACCCGGCCCACGTCGTGTTCGCCCCCTCGTCACGGGCCGCGGACATCCTCCCACTCCTCGCCGCCACCCCCCCCAGGCAACGCATACTGCTAGCCGCCAACCCCTCGGTCCTCAGTGAGGTCCTCATCGGGCACGCCGATGCCCTGCACGTGCGCCCGCTGCTGCCCGACCTGCACGTGGCGCACGCCCCCGGCACGCCCGTCGACCCCTCCGTGTGGGACTCTCAGTGAGGCCACCGGCCACCAGCCGGCCCACACGCACCGCCCCGCGCTTGCCTCGGGCACCCGAGCCCTTGGATGCCGCTACCGGGGTACCCGGCCCAGACCTCGGCCCCCGAGCAGCGCTCTCCGCCAGCCGCGCGTCCCACGGCCCGCAGGGGGCCCCCGACAGGCACGCCGGCACCCTTGCGCGTGCGCCCCCCGCGGCGTGGCCTGCACGGCGCGCTTGCCCCCTGCACACCCTCCGACCCCACAGTGTGGGGCTCCTGGGGCCCCTGCCGACCGCCGGCTGGGCCGCCCGCACCTCCCAGCGACCGCCACGGGCCCCGCATCTGCTCGGCCGCCGGCCGCTACCCATGCGCCCGGCCCCGACCTCAGCCCCCAGGCAACGCAACCAGCTCACCGCAGGTCCCTCGGCCTGCAGAAGGGCCCGCACTGGGCACGCCGGCGCCCTTGCGCACGCGCCCTCCGCAGCATGGCCTGCAGGACGCGCCCTCCCCCGGCACGCCCACCGACCCTACTGTGTGGGGCGCTCAGGGCCACTGCCGACCGCCGGCTGGACCGCCCGCGGCCCCCCTCGACCGCCACGGGCCCCACACCCGCATGGCGCCGCGTCCGACCCGGCCGCCCGCCTCTGCCCATGCGCCCGGCCCGAGCCTCGACTCCCCGCCGGCAGTGCCGCGCGGCCTCCCGTACACAGAGCACAGGGACAGGCACCAGGGGACAGCACCTGAACCGAACACGGCACGCCAGCAGATGATAACCCACGTTGGTGCTCTTGTGCTCCCGCCCGTGTGCCCTCCCTATCCCATGACCGACGCGCGCGCGCGCCCGCACTAACGGGGACGAGGCGGCCACAACACAACTCCAGCAGAGGTGACTAGGCGCCGGCAGACAGCAACTCGCAGGCCTCCCCTCGCCCCCGTAGAAAGCTAGAAGCACGGGCCAGCGCCCCCGGCCACGCCACGGCCGCACACGAGGAACGGCCACCTCGGCGAGATGTTCGGGCAAGGCGCGGAATGTCCCCGGACCCGGGCGTGCCTTCCCCACCCCAAGGTCACCAGTCCGCCCTCCACCCCCACCACAGCCGCTTCGCACAGGACGAGTAACTCTCCCCCCGCGAGACGGGGGAGGGCTCCAGGGTGACTACCACAGGTGGCGCCCCCCTCCTCGACGCGCGCCCCCCCCCCTCCTCTCCACGGCGCCCCCCCCCCCCCCCTCAGTCGTTGTCGGCACACGCCCGGCCAGTGTGACGCCGGCAGACTGCTCCCTTGCGCCCTGCCCAGGGAGAGCGTGTCTGGCAATTTCTCCTGCCGGCACGTGCTGGGTGCCTCCACAACAACAGCAACAATATATATATATATATATATATATATATATATATATATATATATATATATATATATATATATATATATATATATATATATATATATATATATATATATATATATATATATATATATATATATATATATATATATATATATATATATATATATATATATATATATATATATATATATATATATATATATATATATATATATATATATATATATATATATATATATATATATATATATATATATATATATATATATATATATATATATATATATATATATATATATATATATATATATATATATATATATATATATATATATATATATATATATATATATATATATATATATATATATATATATATATATATATATATATATATATATATATATATATATATATATATATATATATATATATATATATATATATATATATATATATATATATATATATACACACATATATATATATATATATATATATATATATATATATATATATCTTTTCTTTTCCGATTTCTTGCAGGATTTTGTGATCGATCCCCCCCGGCGACCAGGCGCCGCGGGGGGTACAGTGAAACCCTGGCCGGGGGGCAGCTGGGGCCTACCAGGGCCGCGCTCCCCGCGCCATTTGGAGTGGCTGTCCGCGGCGGCGGCTCCTGCGCTGGCTGTGGCAGCGGCGGGGGGCCACAGCGTGGTGCCAACCAGCCCGACGACGCCGCCGATAGCCGCCAGGTGCGTGCCTGCGACATGTGTGCAACTTGCCTACACAGTGTCCTGCATAGTGTCCTGCGTAGTGTCTGAGAGGGAAAAGGGCACGGGAGGGAGGGGGAGGCAGGGCGGGCGTAGAGGGACAAAGGCCGCAGGCGGGTGCAGTGCGATGTGCGTGCCACAAGCCCAGGGACCAGGGCACCAGGGGGCAGCAAGGTGAAGAGGGAGTGGGAGGGATGCCTCGCGTATTGCTCCGCGAAGTGTATGCCGAGGGGGTAAAGGGAGGACGGGGACAGGGAGACAGAGGGCCAGGGACCAAGGGGCCTGGGGAGGGGGGCAAGGGAGGACGAGGGAGGGCGAGCAGACAGGGGGCAGGACAGGGCCAGGGGGCCGGGGCAGAGAGAGGGAGCAGAGAGGGAGCGCTGCCTCGCGAATTGCTCCGCATCTTGCCCGCGCTGGCCGGAGGGCAGAGGGACGGAGAAGGCATGGCAGGGAAGGGGGCGTGCCACGGCGGCATGAAAGAGCGAATGTGGGGCAGGAGCAAAAAGGTGCCCCACCACCGAGCGAGCCGCCCGCAGAACGCCGGGGCACTGGACAAGGCGGGGCGCCGCGGCGTGCTGCCACAAGGCAGTCCACCCCCAAAGGTGCAGTGTCCTGCGTAGTGTCATGCATCGAGGGCCGGCAAGGACGAGGGAAGAGGGCATGAACAGGGCGAAACAGGTAGGACACTTAGGAGGCGAGCGCAGGGCGGACAGCTGGGGCAGAGAACCCTGGCCGGGCGGCAGCCGGGGCCAACCAGGGCCGCGCCCCCCGCGGCATTTGGAGTGGCTGCCCGCGGCGGCGGCTCCTGCGGGGACTGTGGCAGCGGCGGGCGGCCGCAGCGTGGTGCCAACCAGCCAGACGGCACCGACGATGGAGGCCAGGTGCGTGCCTGCGACATGCGTGCGACTTGCCTACACAGTGTCCTGCATAGTGACAGAGGGGGCAAAGGGCAGGGAGGGGAGGGGGGGGCAGGGTGGGCAAAGAGGGAAAAAGGCCACAGGCGCGTGCAGTGCGACGTGCGTGCCACTTGCCCAGGGACCAGGGCACCAGAGGGCAGAAAGGTGAAGGGAGAGAGGGAGGGATGCCACGCGTATTGCTCCGCAAAGTGTATGCCGGGGCAGTAAAGGGAAGACGGAGACAGGGAGACAGAGGGCCAGGGACACACGGGCCTGGGAAGGTGGGCAAGGGAGGACGCGGGAGAACGGGCACACAAGGGGCAGGGCTGGGCCAGGCAGCGGGAGCAGAAGGGGGGAGCAGGGAGGGAGAGTTGCCTCGCGAATTGCTCCCCAACGTGCTCGCGCTGGCCAGAGGGCGCAGGTAAGGAAGAGGAGGCGAGAGAACAGAAGCATGCTAAACACGGACCATATGCACGGCTAGTGTGAGCGGACCCGGGGCAAGAACGACGAGGGTGCCCCGCGACCGAGCTAACCGCCTGCGGCGAGCGGGGGCCCTGGATGTGCCGCGGCCGCTAGGCAGCCTGCCCCTGGAGGTATCGTGTGCGGTACAAAGTGCGTACCACGTACCAGTAGCTCAGGACACCAGGGGGCAGCAGGAAAGAGAGGGATTGGGAGGGTTGCCGTGCGCATTGCTCTGCACGGTGCACGCCGAGGGGAGAGAGGCAGGAGGGGGACAGAGAGACAGGAGGCCGGAGACCCTGCGACCAGGGACGAGGGGCAGGGCAAGGTGAGAGAGGGCGAGCAGACAGGGGGCAGGACAGGGCCAGGGGGCCGGGGCAGAGAGGGGGGCAGAGAGGGTGTGCTGCCTGGCGAATTGCCCCGCACTGTGCTCGCGCTAGCCGGAGGGCAGAGGGTCAGAGATGGCAGGGCAGAGAAGGGGGCAACAAGGTGCCCCACAACCGAGCGAGCCGCCCGCAGCGCGCGGGGGCACTGTTCAAGGCGGGGTGCCGCGGCGTGCTGCCACAAGGCAGCCCGCCCCCAAAGGTGCAGTGTGCTGTGTGCCTGCGTAGTGTCATGCATCGAGGGCCGGCAAGGACGAGGGAAGAGGGCACGGGCAGGGCGAAAGAGGTAGGACACTTAGGAGGTGAGCGAAGACCGGACAGCCGGAGCAGAGAGAGGGAGCGACGAGGGAGACAGGGGCTTTGCTCAGCACCAAGCGAGCACAGAGGGCGAGAGAGGGAGCAGAGGGGGCAGGGTAGGGGATAGCTGCCATGCGTCGTGCCGTGCGCCGTGCGCGTCCAGAAACCAACTCTGACCTCATACATGCATGTGTCATGTCACGTCGACCAAGCCTGGCGCCGGAGGCAGAAAGTGGCACGGGGGGACGGGCACCTGCGGCGCCATCCGTAGGGCCTCCCATGCGGTGACCCAACCTGTGGCGCAGAGGGGACACGCGCCAGTGGCGCCATCCACTGGACCCCCTGTCCCTGTGGCAGTTATTGTGGCGCAGAGGGGACGGGCGCCAACGGCGCCATCCGGTGGGCCCCCTGCGGCAGCGATTATGCTGATTAACTAGGTGGCCAGGGGATGCCACAAATGAATCCCCCGCCCGTCTCCCCGCGTCTCTGCCATAGGACCTCAGGGGCCTCCATCACGCTCGGGGGTTGCAGAGGCCCGGGGGACGAGAGTGCCCGGCCGCTTTGTAGCCGCCACTTCCAGCGGACTGAGACCACGGCACTGGTATCAGGCCGGTTGGAAGTGGATACACAGGCACCAGGGAGAAGATTGGCAGTCGGCCCCCCCCGGGCTGTTGGGTGCCGAAACAGGGGCCGTCCCCTCGACCAGGGCGGCGGATGGCGCAAGAAGCCTTCGAGGCGTACGGTAAGTCCTCCCCGCTGCCCGCACTTCCTCATCATCCGTTTCGACCTGGGTATGTACCTCCTCCAGTAAGTATGGGCATAGGAGGGAGCAGGCACGGGACACTGGGCACCATGCGGAGACGTGGCGACTACCGCCAAGGGACAACAGCGGCTCGAGATCCTGGGGTGCGGAGTCTATACCATGGAGAAGGGCGGGAAGGCCCAAAGGAGAACCCCCCCCCCCCGCTGTAGCCAAGTGCCTCACCCCGTGCTTGCGTCGTGCTTGCGTCGTGCCTGCGACATGCGTGCAACGAAGGGACGACCACAAGTGCCCCCCCCCCCACACACCTCCGCCCCCCCGGGGATGTGCACGCAGGGTAGGAGGGGCGACGACGGGTGACACACGGCAAGCCCCCCCCCCTGCAGGGGGACAGGTGCCGCGCCTCGTGCCTGCACCATGCTTGCGTCGTGCCTGCGACGTGCGTGCTGCAGAGGGAAGACGACAAGGGCGCCCCCCCCCCCCCGACACACACCTCCGCCCCCCCAAGGGTGGGGGATGCAGGTAGGGGGGGGCGAAAAGCGCCCCCCCCCCGAGGACAAAGCGGCAGGGTGGTGAGGCAGCGGCGAGAGGGTGCGGGACGGACCACACGACCGCGCCCGTAGAGAGCACGCGCTGTGCAAGCCCCAGCGGGGGGACCACCGGGGGTGCGAACGCAGGGTAGGAAGGGCGACGACGGGAGCCACAAGGCATGCCCCCCCCCCTGCAGAGGGACAGGTGCCGCGCCTCGTGCCTGCGCCGTGCTTGCGTCGTGCCTGCGACATGCGTGCAACGAAGGGATGACGACTAGGCTTCCCTCCCCCACACACACCTCCGCCCCCCCAAGGGTGGGGGATAAAGGTAGGGAGGGGCGGACAGCGCCCCCCCCCCCCCCCCGGAGGACAAAGCGGCAAGGTGGGGAGGCAGCGGAGAGAGGGTGCGGGACGGACCACATGACCGTGCCCGTAGGAAGCACGCGCCGTGCAAGCCCCAGCGGGGGGGGCACCGGGGGTGCGAACGCAGCATAGGAAGGGCGACGACGGGAGCCACACCGCAAGCCCCCCCCCCCTGCAGAGGGACAAGTGCCGCGCCTCGTGCCTGCGACGTGCTTGCGACGTGCTTACGCCAGAGGACGGACAGCGAGGACCCCCCCCCCCCCACACCCCCTTCTCCTCCACCCACCCAAGAAAGGCGCGAGGACAGCGAGGAGACAGCGAGGGGACATGGGGGGGGGCAGAGGACAGACCGAAACGCCAGGGGGAGAGACGAGTGGCGGTGGCGGACCTTCATGAGAGGAAGGAGAAGACCGACACTGCATCATGCGGTGAAGGATAAGCGGGTGACTAACCTGGGCCCCGTAGAGCAATCAGAGATGGACTTTATGACACACAGGGGGATCACCCACACGTGACGTGGGCCTTCGTGCACACGGAGGGACAACACGTGATGTTGTAACAATAGCAGCCGAGCCACCACCGCCAAGGGAGCAGTGGGACTAGACATAGCTGCGGCGCTGGGCGTGGTGCCAGCGGCTATGGAGGACAGTCCACGCAGAAGGCGGAACTATGCTCCCCCTGCACAATCCGTGGGGAAGAGCTCCCGGGCCTAGGCAGTCCCTGGATGTGTTGCGGGGATGCCAGGTCCGGTCGAGCAGAGGCGCTCATCCGACGGCCCGCAGCGGTGTTGGGGATGGTTCCCGATGGTGTCCGGGAGCCGGACATTGCTGTGATCAGTTGAGTGACCTAGTTGCTGGGGTCCTCCTGACAGGGCTAAGCAGATCCTAGTGGTGAGTGCCAAACTTCGCTTGAGCGAACCGGCGGGGGGTAATCGCCGAGACCACCCCTAGGGGCCTGCAGCGCGGGCGCCACACCACGGGCTGGGGTGTGAGCGAAGGTTAATGCCGTATGGTTTCTTAATGTCTTGACCACCACGACCCGCCGCCATGGAGAAACAGAAATGGTGGGGTCAAGACAGCGGCCAGTACGCAACTGACAGTGGATTACGTGGGGTCACTGCTACTGGACGTCTCCACGGTGGCGGGGGTACGCGAACAACGGAGAGTCCGCTTTTGCTTCGCCGCATGCGTGCTGCTTTGTGGCTTGGTTGCCGCTTTGCGCCGGACGGAGAAGCCTTTGCTTTCTGCTTCATGCGATGCTGCTGCATTGCTGTGCCTTGCCCCCTTACCCCCGGCGAACAAACGGGCCAGCGTCCGTCGCCGTTGCTAATGCTAACGCTATGCAGTTGCCACTGCCCACAAAGCCTGGTTGACCGGTATCCCCGGTCCTCTGGGTCCTCCGTCATGCTGAGGGCCACCTCAGGCAGCCCTGGGTCCCACGGGATTGAGCGAGGCAGGAACCACCTGTCGGCGCGAGATGCCCGGTAACTCCAGTAGACGGCATGATAACTGGTTATGACTATGACTATGAATATATATATATATATACATATATATATCCTCCAATCTACACCCCTCTCCCAACTGTAGGTGGCTCCACCACACGGCTCCAAGGTACGTGCGAAGGGCGTGGTGCATACATGCGGAAAGGGCTAAACTCGGTCAAAACGGGCTCAAAATGGGCTAAAAACACTTGTTTGAGTATCCCAAATGGTCCGGGATCACTTTTGGAAAAACACGTTTTTGACCCATTTTTGACCCATTTTTGGTCCCAAAATGGCCCATTTTCAAGGCATTTTGGGATTTTCCATGAGCCAAAACCCGTCGCCACGGGCTCTAAATGGGCTAATACCACTTGTTTGAGCATCATAAATGGTCCAGGATCATTTTTGGAAAAATGCGTTTTTGACCCATTTTTGACCCATTGTTGGTCCCAAAACGGCCCATTTTCAAGGCATTTTGGGATTTTCCATGGCCCAAAAGGCGCCACCACAGGCTCAAAACGGCCTGAAAACACTTGTTTGAGCATCCCAAGTGGTCTAGGAACAACTTTGGAAAAAATGATTTTTTTCGCCCTGGGGACCCCGGTGGACCCACCGTTGGCCCCCACTGTGCGTGGACTGGCCGGCCCTCCGGCTGCACCAAGTGACCATTGGTACGGGGGTCCACGTGTCTCGTTGAACAATTCTGAGGCTTGGAAACCACAAAATGTGGGGGGTTGCGGGTGGACTAGGTGCCCTCGGAATTCGATTTTGTGGTGTATTGAGCCACGAGGTGTATTGAGCAGATGCCCAAACTGCATTTTGCCAGCAACTTATTTTGTCTTTTCTTAACGCAACAACCCAGGTGTCCATCCCACATCTCCGTTGCCTCTGCATGGCAGTGTGGTCTGCACAGGTCGGACCGAATGTTTCAGCGAACCCATGCTGGCGCCTACGTGCTCTTTTCTCGCATCTTGCCCAATGATGAAAAAACGCCCAAAAAATGGCCGTTTTTTGGTCAAAAGCTGAGTTTTTTGGCCTCAGACAAGCGGTTGAAGACCATTTTCCTTCCAAAATCGGCCAAAAAAGGCAGTTTTTTGGTCAAAAATTGAATTTTTTTGCCTTCAGCCAAGCAGTTGAAGACCCCCCCCCCTATTTTGAGGGTGCTGGATGCGAAAAAGCAGTTTGTAGGCACACACAGATCAGGAAAACACAATTTAAAGCATCCATATGCACCAAAAATTCCCATTTTTCATGAAAAAAACGGCAAAAAATGGCCGCTTTTTGGTCAAAAATTGAGTTTTTCGGCTTCAGACAGGCAATTGAAAGCCCCTCGCACTACTTTGAGGGTGCTGGATGCAAAAAAGCAGGTTATAGAGAGAGACAGAGCACGAATACACAATTTACAGCATACATTTTTCATGAAAAAACGGCCAAGAATGGCCGTTTTTGGTCAAAAATTGAGTTTTTCGGCCTCAGACAAGCATTTGAAGACCCCCCCCCCCTATTTCGAGGGTCCTGGATGCGAAAAAGCAGGTTCTAGGAGGACACAGATCACGAAAACACAATTTACAGCATGTGTATGCACCAACATTTGTCATTTTTCATGAAAAAAAACGGCCAAGAATGGCCGTTTTTTGGTCATAGATTGAGTTTTTCGGCGCCAGACAAGCATTCGAAGCCCCCACCCCCCATTTTGAGGGCGCTGGATGCGAAAAAGCAGGTTGTAAGGGCACACAGACGACGAAAACACAATTTGCAGCATCTGTATGTACCAAAAACGTTCCATTTTTCATGAAAAATCGGCCAAAAATGGCCGTTTTCTGGTCAAAATTTGAAGGTTTTTGGCCCCAGACAAGCAGTTGAAGACCCCTCCCCCCCTATTTTGAGGGTGCTGGATGCGAAAAAGCAGGATGTAGGCAGACACAGAGCAGAAAAACACAATTTACAGCATCCGTATGTACCAAAATTTGCCGTTTTTCATGAAAAATCGCAAAAAAAAATGACCGTTTTCCGGTCAAAAATTGAGTTCTTTTGGCCTCAGACAAGCAGTTGAAGACCCCCCTCTCCATTTGGAGGGTGCTGGATACGAAAAGGCAGGTTGTAGAGGCATATATATCACGAAAACACAATTTACAGCATGCGTATGCACCGAAATTTGCCTTTTTTCATGAAAAAAACGGCCAAAAATGGTTGTTTTTTGGCCAAAAATTGAGTTTTTTTAGCTTCAGATAAGCAGTTGAAGACCCCCTCCCTCTATTTTGAGGGTGCTGGATGCTAACAAGCAGGTTGTGGGGGCACACAGATCACAAAAACGCAATTTACAGCAGGCGTATGCACCAAAATTTGCCATTTTTCATGGAAAAAAACGGCAAAAAATGGCCGCTTTTTGGTGAAAAATTGTGTTTTTTGGCCTCAGCCAAGCAGTTGAAGACCTCCCCACCCCTATTTTGAGGGTGTTGGATGCAAAGAAACATGTTGTATGGGGACACAGATCGCTCAAACACAATTTACAGCATGCTAACTACTTGAATGGGTGTTTTTTTTATGTTGCAGGTTTTGGGATTTTTGGACGTCATAAAATCCTATGTGGAACCCTGGTGGACCCACCGTTGGCCCCCACTGTGCGTGGGCTGGCCGGCCCTCGGGCTGCATGAAGTGAGCAGTCGTACGGGGGTCTACGTGTCTCGTTGGGCCATTCTGAGGCTTGGAAACCATAAAAAGTGGGGGGTTGCGGGTGGACTAGGTGCCCTCGGAATTCGTTTTTGAGCCACATAGCCCAAGATACGGCCCGTTCTTGGTTTTGGGGTGCTGGTGCACATTGCGCAGTTTTTGGGGCTTTTTGGCGCCTTTTTGGGCCGTTTCTCGGACATATCGTGGAGTTAGAGGGCACCAAAGGTCCCTTGGTCTCGAGAAAGTCAAGCCGCACGTGCAGTGTAGCAGCCGTTTGCCTTCGTTTGGTTGTTTTGAACCCTTACTAGGGCTGCTTTGGGCGAAAAATGGCTGTTTTTGGCCCAAAACTGCGCAGATTTGGCAGGGCACCTCCCGACTTGGCGCCACCGCCATGGGCTGCCACCGGGGAGTTTTTGGCTCAGAAGTTGGATTTGGCAAGGGCATCACCTAGGCTCAAAGATGGCTACATGGGCAAATGATCCGAAGCGTTGGGACGGAGCAATGGCCAAAACAACAAGGAGACGTGTTGTTGTTGTTGTTGTTGCTTGTTGTTGCTTGTTCTTAGCTAAATTTAAGGGGAGAGGGGTGTAGTAATGGGACCGTGCAGGGGCGCCGCAGCGTGGGGCCGCATAGGGGCGCAGCGTGGGGCTGCGTAGGGGCGCAACGGTTTGGGGCGGCGCAGGGGCGTACAAGTGCGGGGCTGCAGGGGCGCAGCGCGGGGTTGCGCAGGGGCGCAGAGTGGGGCCGCGCAGGGGCGCAGCGCGGGGCTGCGCAGGGGCGCAACAGCGTGGGGCCGCGCAGGGGAGCAGCAGCGTGGGGCTGCGCAGGGGCGCAGCAGCCCGGGGCTCGGCAGGGGCGCAGTAGCGTGAGCCTGCGCAGGGGCGCGGCAGCCAGGGCTGTGCAGGGGCGCGGCAGTGTGGGGCTGTGCAGGGGCGTAGCAGCGTGGGCGCAGCAACCTGGGGCTGTGCAGGGGCGCAGCAGCGTGGGGCTGCGCTGGAGTGCAGCATGGGGCTGCGCAGGGGCGCAGCAGCGTGGGGCTGCGCTGGCGTGCAGCAGCGTGGGGCTGCGCTGGAGGGCAGCGTGGGGCTGCGCAGGGGCGCAGCAGCGCGGGGCTGTGCAGGGGAGCAGCAGTGTGGGGCTGCGCTGGAGGGCAGCATGGGGCTGCGCAGGGGCGCAGCAGCGCGGGGCTGTGCAGGGGAGCAGCAGCGTGGGGCTGCGTTGCAGGGCAGTGTGGCGCTGCGCAGGGGCGCAGCAACCTGGGGCTGGGCAGGGGCTCAGTAGCGCGGGGCTGCGCAGGGGCGCGGCAGCGTGGGGCCGTGCAGGGGCGTAGCAGCGTGGGTGCAGCAACCTGGGGCTGCGCAGGTGCGCAGCCGCCTGGGGCTGCGCTGGTGGGCAGCGTGGGGCTGCGCAGGGGCGCAGCAGCGTGGTGCTGCGTAGGAGCGCAGCAGCGCGGGGCTGGGCAGGGGCGCAGTAGCGTGGGGCTGGGCAGGGGCGCAGCAGCCCGGGGCTGGGCAGGGGCGCAGCAGCGTGGGGCTGCGCTGGAGTGCAGCGTGGGGATGCGTAGGGGCGCAGCAGCGTGGGGCTGCGCTGGAGTGCAGCATGGGGCTGCGCAGGGGCGCAGCAGCGTGGGGCTGCGCTGGAGTGCAGCGTGGGGCTGCGTAGGGGCGCAGCAGCGTGGGGCTGCGCTGGAGTGCAGCGTGGGGGTGCGCAGGGGCGCAGCAGCGTGGGGCTGTGCAGGGGCCTAGCAGCGTGGGCGCAGCAACCTGGGGCTGCGTAGGGGCGCACCAGCGTGGGGCTGCGCTGGAGTGCAGCGTGGGGCTGCGCAGGGGCGCAGCAGCGCGGGGCTGCGCTGGAGGGCAGCGTGGGGCTGCGCAGGGGCGCAGCAGCGTGGGGCTGCGCTGGAGGGCAGCGTGGGGCTGCGCAGGCGTGCAGCAGCGCGGGGCTGCGCAGGGGCGTAGCGCGGGGCCGCGCAGGGGCGCAGCGTGGGGCTGCGCAGGGGCGCAGCAGCGGGTGGCCGCGCAGGGGTGCAGCAGCGTGGGGCTGCGCAGGGGTGCAGCAGCGTGGGGCTGCGCAGGGGCGCAGCAGCGTGGGGCTGCGCAGAGCAGCTGTGTGGGGCGGCGCAGTGGTGGGAGGCTGCGCAGGGGCGCATCACGGGGCCGCGTATGGGCGCGACGCGGAGCTGCGCAGGGGTGCAGCAGCGTGGGGCTGCGCAGAGCAGCTGTGTGGGGCGGCGCAGTGGTGGGGGGGGCTGTGTAGGGGGGCAGCGGCACGGGGGTGCGCTGGGGCGCAGCGTGTGGCTGTACAGGGGTGCAGTGCGGGGCTGCGCAGGGGCGCAGCGCGGGCTGCGCAGGGGCGCAGCAGCGTGTGGCCGCGCAGGGGTGCAGCAGCGTGGGGCTGCGCAGGGGTGCAGCAGCGTGGGGCTCCCCAGTGGCGCAGCAGCGTGGGGCTGCCCAGAGCAGCTGTGTGGGGCGGCGCAGTGGTCGGAGGCTGCCCAGGGGCGCATGACGAGGCCGCGTATGGGCGCGACGCGGAGCTGCGCAGGGGTGCAGCAGTGTGGGGCTGCGCAGAGCAGCTGTGTGGGGCGGCGCAGTGGTGGGGGGGGCTGTGTAGGGGCGCAGCGGCACGGGGGTGTGCTGGGGCGCAGCGTGTGGCTGTACAGGGGTCCAGTGCGGGGCTGCGCAGGGGCGCAGCGTGGGGCTGCGCAGGGGCGCAGCGCGGGGCTGAGTAGAGGCGTACCGTGGGGCTGCGCAGGGGCGCAGTAGTGTGGAGCTGCGCAGGGGCAAGCGCGGGGCTGAACAGGGGCGCAGCGTGGGGCTGCGCAAGGGTGCAGCAGCGTGTGGTCGCGCAGGGGCGCAGCATGGAGCAGCCCCGGGGGGCAGCGAGCGGCGGCGCAGTGGTGGGAGGCTGCGCAGGGGCGCATCATGGGGCCGCGTATGGGCGCGGCGCGGAGCTGCGCAGGGGTGCAGCAGCGTGGGGCTGCGCAGAGCAGCTGTGTGGGGCAGGGCAGCGGTGGGGGGGTTGTGTAGGGGCGCAGCGGCATGGGGGTGCGCTGGGGCGCAGCGTGTGGCTGTACAGGAGCGCAGTGCGGCGCTGCGCAGGGGCGCAGCCTGGGGCTGCACGGGGGCGCAGCAGCGTGGGGCGGCGCAGGGACGCAGCGCGGAGCAGCCCCGGGGGGCAGTGTGGGGTCGCGGAGGGGCGCAGCGTGGGGCTGCACAGGAGCGCAGCAGCGTGGGGCTGCGCAGGGGCGCAGCGAGCGGCGGCGCAGTGGTAGGAGGCTGATCAGGGCGCAGCAGCGTGGGGCTGCGCTTGGGCGCTGTCTGGGGCTGCACAGGGGCGCAGCAGCGTGGGGCTGCGCAAAGGTGTTGTATGTGGCTGCCTAGCGGCGCAGCGTGGGGCTGCGCAGAGGCGCAGCAGCGTGGGGCCGCGCAGGGGCGCCCGCAGTGTGGGCTGCGCGGGGGCGCAGTGGCGTGGGGCTGTGCAGGGGTGCAGCAGCGCGGGCCGCGCGGGGGCGCTGCAGCGTGGGGCTGCGCAGAGGTGCAGCAGCGTGGGGATGCAGAGGGGCGCAGCATGGGGCTGCGCATGGGCCCGGCAGCATGTCGCTGTGCAGGGGCGCAGCAGCGCGGGGCCACGCAGGGGCGCAGTAATGTGGGGCTGCGCAGGGGCGCAGCGGCGTGGGGCTGTCGTGTAGGGTAGAGGCAGGGGTGGCGTGAGGGTGGCGGGGGGTGTGGGGCCATGCTCGACAGACAACCTTCCGGAGTCGGGCCCCTGGTGGGCGGTCGGGGGCGGCGTGGGGTGCGTGGGGGGCGTGCCATGGGGTGGTGTGGGGGTGTGGCCTGCTACCTAGCCTTTCACTACGAGCATGTGGCGAGGAAGACGCAGGGGAACTGAGGCCGGAAAGCCTGGGGATGGGGGCTGGGGCGCTGGCGGCGGGTTCTCCCTGGCTGGGATGGCCGGGGTGCCCTGGGGGCCCGTGGGGGCGGGGGTTCCCCACGTCGGCCGGGTGCGAAACCACGACCTTTGTTTCCGTCACCGAAGTTCTTAGGGTTCTACCCCAGGAACTTACCCGCCGCGGGGACTGTGGGCCGGGACGGCCAAGGGGGAAGACAATGAAGAGGAAATGGGGGGCCAGGATGAGCCTGGCGGTCGGAACCTTCCCTCGGCCTTGGGGAGGCCGTTGCCCGGGGCTATTCCCTTCCTCCCGTGGTTGTGGTGCTGTGGTGGGTGGTGGTGTGGCTACCTCCCAACAGGTGTCTGTGCCCGGTGTCGTGGGTACAGACCCCCGTTGGGGGCAGGTACGAAGCGCCCGGTCGCCTCGCCCCCCCTGCACAACAGCCCGCCAGGCACCGGTTGGCCTTTAGCGCCAGCAGCCGTGGGGGGGGGCGCTCGGGGCAGTGCGGGGCCCCTCCGCTCTCCTGGCGGCCCGCACTGCCCGTATTATGCAACAAGGGGTGGCGCGGGCTCGTACCGCACGCGCAGGCGCCGCGCCGCCCCAGCCGGGCTGGGGGACACGGGGGGGGACAGGGGGGGGGTCAGGGGGTCGCGGCAGGCGGTTGGAGGGTGGCGGGGGCTCGTACCGCGCACCGGCGGGCCCCACCACCCTTCAGTCGGGAGGCGCAGCTGCAGGGGTTCTGGGGGCCCCACCCAGGGGCCTTCGCCCCCCCCCCGTGCAGTTGCGGTGTGGGGGAGGGGAGGCAAAGGCCACTCGCGGCCATGACACATGGTGCACAGGGAGGGAGGTATGACACATGTAACGCTATGATGCGTTTGGCAGGGGGAAGGGGTGCAAGACCTGGACCCCCACCCCGTGCGGGGGGTCCTCTTGTTCGTAAGGCCGCCGTCCGTCGGCGGCTGCGGCAGCCCACCTCGGGGGCTTCGCTACCTGAGAGAGGAGGGGCGGGAGAGTGGGGGGGCGGTGGGGGCACGGCGCGCACGTTGGGGGGGGGGGGGCTGTGGGTTGGTGGCTGGGTGCGCGCGCGAGGGGGACGGGGGTGCGGTGAGCTCAGCCGCAGAGCGTCACCGTGCGGCCGACCGGGCGGAGGAGCGGCCGGGGCTGGCCAAAGTCGGCCGGGGAGCCCGGGGCGCCCGCGGCGCTGGGGGCCACGGTCAGCGGTGGGGCCCGCACCCCGCTCGGCGGCGACAAATCCCACCGAGCATCATCCACGGGGGCGAATCCTGGTGGAGGCGGGGGGAAGCGCCACGCCGTCCCCTCGCGGCCGAACCAGACCGGGACGGGCCCCGCTGTAAGGATACCGGGGGGGCGGGTGGGGCTGGGCACCGGGGCTCTGGGGCCCCGGTCCCTGGTGGTTGTGGGCCAACGCGGGGGAGACCGGGCGGGCCTCTGGGATGCGGCTGGTGAGGGGGGGCGTGGAAGGGCCAGGCGGGCTCGGGGGCGAACCCCGGGAGGCCCCCGCGGGCTCGGCCAGGGCTCCTGAGGGCGGCCGTTGCTTGAGGGGGGGGGGGGTGCTCCCTGCCCGGGGGACGACGGGGGCCCCTCTTGAGCGAGGGGGGGGGGAGGGCGTGTATCGCCCGGTGTAGGGCCATGTTGATTCATGGCCGCGCGGCATGGGACTATATCCCCAACCCTCCGCACCGGAGTCCCTTTTTGGGGGCGGCTCGGGGGGGGTTGGGTTGGGTTGGGTCAAGGCCTCATCCGGACCTCCGGGACCACGGACATCGCCCTTCCCTGCGCGTCACAACTGGTCCGGCGGGTTCACGGTTGTCCGGTCTCAAGGCCTACCGGACTGATGACCGCCCCCATACCCCGCGGTGGCACACGCAGGAGGGAGATGCCGCCGTGCCTGTGTGTGTGGGGCGCGCGTGCTGCCTGGGGAAGTTTGTCGCCTGGTGCTCCAGGCCCCGGTGGGGAGGCTGGAGGAGCCTGACACTGAGCCCACCGGGGGAGTTGTCGGCCTGGACACGCCACCTCCAGGTCTACCGACATGCCGCTGGTCGCCCACTACTGCCGATGGCAGGGGGTGGCCATGCTCCACACACGACTGGGGGCGGTCCGCACTCCCTGATTGCACTGGCACGGGTGGTGCTGCTCTAGGCTGGACCAGCCTCCCACGGTGACGGGGCGGGCGGTTGGAGGCGCCCCGGGGCGCACCGAGCGCTTCCCTGCCCCGGGGTCCACCCGGGCCAGAGGTCCGGGCGGCGGTGCAACTGTCCTCGTAAACGGGGGGGCCCGGAGGGCACACCACCCGAGTGACCGCTCCTTTGTGGCTCGGGGGGGCAGGGGGGGGGGGGGGGGGGGTTGGGTTGGGTTGGGTTGGACTCTCCCGACTTGAAAAACGCGACGGACCCGTCAATTGAAAAATTTGGGTCCCCCGGGAGCGGCGCAATCATCGGAGTAGTCTGAGCACACTCCGCCACCAGAAAGAGGACGACCGCACGACACATCAGCCTGCTGCACTTGGCGCATACCGCCTGCATCGCTCCTTGGCCAGCCTCTGCTGGCCCGGGGCAGCCCCACCGCGCCCTGAGGGCGGCGCCCACACGGCTGGGCCGCCGCTCTCGACGCTCGCGGGATCACTCCGACGCCGCCGGGCCCGAACCCCCGGGAGGGGCATCGGGGTCTCCCCTGGCGCGGACCACTGTGGAGCTGCCTGGCACCACTGCTGACAGGGCCATTAGCGCCTCCGCCAGCCCCCGCGGCACTGTTCCTTCCGGCGCAGACATCCAGAATCGGTCTCCAACACGAACATGCACATGTTCTGGCTGGGCGTCCAGCCGCGCCAGGCTCCAGCGGTGTACAGCGGCTCCTTCCCAGGCAGGCGCCTGTCCGCCACCAATCACGACAAGCACTGAACAGTGCTGCCCGTCTGAACCCAGAGGGAACTCTGGTTCCGCCAGGGCTGCCACGCCCAGGCCCGGGGACTCCGCCAGCGCTGTGACAGCGCGGTCGTACAGGTGCAGCAATGCGGACAGGCACGCGGCGTGTTGCCACGACAGCCCATGCGTCCACCCGCTCACTGGACCATTGGATGTAGTCCAGAACAGATCCCAGGCTGCTGACCGGGCATATGTGGCCAGTGCCTCCAGGTAGACGCTGGCCAGGCTGTCTCGACGAGCTGCCGTAAGCCAGCGTGACGCTCCCGCGCATGTGCCCATGAGCATCCCCGACCACGTGACGTATACTGTGTGGGGGCGCGCTGGTGGCCATGTCGCTGTCACCTCATGGTCGGCCCGCAGGACCAGGTGCAGGCTGTCACCACTGGGACGCCCTAGGCGTACCCACGTGGTGGTCACCCACTCTGGCACTGTTGCACCGGGCGCCGCCGCGAGTACCAGCGCACGAAAGCCAGCTTGTACGGCCAGAGCCACTTTGCCACATGCTGCCAGTAGGTGCTGGCCCCATCCGGCACACGACTGTTCGCAGAACGGGCAGTTGAAGACGTTGTCTGGGGCTGTCGCCATCGTCCGGGCTGCCCGAAGCCACGTGGCCACGTTGAGGGCGTCCTTGGATAAACGGGCCTCCTGAACCACTCGCTCCCACGACGTCCCAGCCGCCGGGTCGCGGTGCAAGAGGGCATCCAGGTGCGGCATCGCTGGTGCTAACTGCTCGTACCGGCGCTCCATGGCCACAGAGTGACGCAGATACGGCACGCCCCCCGTCGTGAGTACCGCCACGCCTCCGACGTCCGCTGCAAATGGCATGGGGCCCTCTTCCACGTCCGACATCCGCGACGTCGCCAGACTGTGCGCCCTGTGCTGAAGGCCGGCTAGCCCCGGCGCGGGGCTAGGAGCACCGCTCGCGAAGTCCTGCTGAGCTGGCACGTACACTTCGTCTGCTTGCCAGAGGTGCAGTCCGGCCGCGTACTGGACCCGCAGGTTATCGACATAAGGGCTGTCCGACACGGTGTGATCCTCCCCTTCGGTGGTGACGTGGGTGTTGTCCGCCAGGGCCAGCACTCGCGTGGCCAGAGGAAGGCGCATCTCGCGGAGTACAGCGAGCCCCAGGTATCTACCGAACCATTCCGCTGCCCATGGGTACGGGTCCTCTACTGCCACTGCAGACCACGCCTCAGCAAACACCCCGCGGGCGTCTGCAAGGACTGCCGCATACGCCAGCGATCGCTGGCCGCATGCCCCATCAGAAGCCACTACGACTTGAGGGCCTTCCGGGGCCCGGTGCAGGCTCACATGCATGGCTGCTGGCGGCACGTGTGCTGCCGGTAGCAGGACCAGCTGCAGCTGCCACGCCTCGGGGAGTGAGTGCAGCACGTGGGCGTCGGAGTACGCTTGCGGGACCCACGCCTTATGGCCCAGCTCATGTCGCAGAAGGTCAGCGACATAGCTACTGCGGCAGTTGAGGGCGCCCAATAAAGTGTGCACAAACCGGACCGCGTGACGGTCCTGCAGCCTGGGCGCATGCAGGCCCAGCATACGTAGCGGTCGATAGAGCAGGGTTCTGGGGAAGCTGCGGGGCAGCCCCAGAGCGCGCCTGTGGATGCCATCCAACAGCCGCTGGCATGCCTCCAGATTGAGACCCACTGCTGGGGGGGGGGGGGGGGCTGGGGGTTGTTGTGTGCACCCTCCCATGTGCGGGGGGGGGGGGGGGGTTGCCGGTGGGAGCTCCGTCCGGCTTGGCCGTAAAAACCCGTTGGCGTCCCCTGGGCTCGTGGCCCCTTCGAGGAAGAACCTCGGATTATATATAATATATATATATGTATATGTATATATATATATGTATATATATATATATATATATATATATATATATATATATATATATATATATATATATATATATATATATATATATATATGTATATGTATATATATATATGTATATATATATATATATATATATATATATATGTATATATATATATATATATATATATATATATATATATATATATATATATATATATATATATATATATATATATATATATATACATATATATATATATATATATATATATATATATATATATATATATATATATATATATATATATATATATATATATATATATATATATATATATATATATATATATATATATATATATATATATATATATATATATATATATATATATATATATATATATATATATATATATATATATATATATATATATATATATATATATATATATATATATATATATATATATATATATATATATATATATATATATATATATATATATATATATATATATATATATATATATATATTTCTGAGTGTCTATTTTTTTTCGATTTCTTGCAGATATTTGTGATGGATCCCCCCCGGCGACCAGGCGCCGCGGGGGGTACAGTGAAACCCTGGCCGGGGGGCAGCCGGGGCCTACCAGGGCCGCGCCCCCCGCGGCATATGGAGTGGCTGCCCGCGGCGGCGGCTCCCGCGGGGGCTGCGGCAGCGGCGGGCGGTCACAGCGTGGAGCCAGCCCACCCAACGACGCCGCCAATAAAGGCCAGGTGCGTGCCTGCGACATGCGTGCGAAGTGTCAACACAGTGTTTTGCGGAGTGTCCTGCGTAGTGTAGAGAGAGGACGGGGCAGGGCGGAGAGGGAGGGGCCAGGCGTGTGCCTGCGACATGCATGCGACATGCCAACAAAGTGTCCTGCGAAGTGTACTGCGGAGTGTGGAGGAGGAAGAGGGCAGGGGAGGGAGGGGGAGATAGGGCGGGAGAAGAGGGCCGCAGGCTGCGGGCCGGTGCGGACGGAACCAGGGCGCCAGGGAGCGGCAAGGTGGAGGGGGAGTTGGAGGGGTGCCTCGCGAATTGCTCTGCGAAGTGTAAGCAGGGAGGGTGAAGAGAGGACGGGGACAGGGACACCGAGGGCCAGTGACCGAGGGACCTAGGAGGCACGAGAGGACGAGGGAGGGCGAGCAGACGGGGGGCAGGACGGGGCCAAGGAGCCAGGGCAGAGAGAGAGGGCGAAGAGGGAGCGCTGCCACGCGAATTGCTCCGCATTGTGCTCGTGCTGGCCGGAGGGCAGAGGGGCAGAGAAAGCAGGGCAGGGCAGGTGCCACGACGGCACAAAAGAGCGAGCGTGGGGCGGAAGCTCAAAGGTGCCCCTCCACCGAGCGAGCCGCCCGCAATGCGCAGTGGCAATGAACAAGGAGGGGAGCCGCGGCGCGTTGCCGCGAAGAGGTCCGCCCCACGTAGAGTCACACGACGAGGGCCAGGTGCGTGCCTGCGACGTGCATGCAACTGCGTGGAGATGAGGGGGGAAAGGGCGGGGCAGGAAGGGAGAGGCAGGAAGCGAACCTGCGACATGCGTGCGACATGCCGACAAAGTGCCCAGCGAGGGGACAACAGGTAAGAATAGAGAGGGGCAAGGGCAGGGGAGGGAGGGGGAGGTAGGGCGGGAGAAGAGGGCCGCGGGCTGCGGTGCAGACAGAACCAGAGAACCAGGGGGCGGCAAGGTGAAGGGGGAGTGAGGGGTGCCTCGCGTGTTGCTCCGCGAGGTGCATGCCGGGGGGGTAAAGGGCAGACGAGGGCAGGGACACAGAGGGCCAGGGACCAAGCGACCAGGGAAGGGGGGCAAGTGGGGACGAGGGAGTGTGAGCAGACAGGGGGAAGGACAGGGCCGAGGGGCCAGGACAGAGAGAGGAGGCAAAGGGAGGGCGCTGCCACGCGAAATGCTCCGCAATGTGCTCGCGCTGGCCGGAGGGCGGAGGGGCAGAGAAGGCAGGGCAGGGACGAGGGTGTGCCACAGCGGCATGAAGGGGTGGGCGTGGGGCAGAAGCACAAAGGTGCCCCACTGCCGAGCGAGCCGCCCGCAGTACGCGGGGGCACCGGACAAGGCGGAGCGCAGCGTAGAGACATACCACGAGGGCCAGGTGCGTGCGTGCGACTTGCCTACACGGTGGCCAGCGAGAGGTAGAGGGGACACAGGGCAGGAGAGGGAGGGGGAGGCAAGGCGGGCGAAGAGTGAAGAAGGCCGCAGGGGAGTGCGGAGCGACCAGCGAGCCTCAAGCCTGGGGCCGGGGCGCCAGGGGGAGGCAAGGGGGAGAGGGAAAGGGAGAGGTGTGTGGCGGGGAGGGTACAGCGAAGACGAGGACAAGGAGACAGGGGCACAAAGGGCTGGCCAGAGCAGAGAGAGGGGCGACGAGGGGGACGGGGGCAAGCGCAGCGATAGGCGAGCACAGGGGGCGAGGGAGGGAGCAGCGGGGGCAGGGTAGGGGATAGTTGCCAAACGTCGTGCCGTGCGCCGTGCGCGTCCTGCAACCTACTCTGACCTCATCCATGCGTCATGTCATGTCCGTCACGCCTAGGACAGGAAGCAGGAAGCGACACGGGGGGACGGGCACCTGCGGCGCCATCCGTAGGGCCTCCCGTGCAGTGACCCCACCAGTGGCGCAGAGGGGACCCGCACCAGTGGCGCCATCCACTGGACCCCCTGCGCCTGTTGCAGAGCGTGTGACGCAGAGGGGACGGGCACCAGCGGCGCCAACCGGTGGGCCCCCTGCGGCGTAAATTGAACTGTACTGATTAACTAGGTGGCCAGGGGATGCCACAAATGAATCCCCCATCCGCCTCCCCGCGTCTCTGCCATAGGACCTCAGGGGCCTCCATCGCGCTCGGGGGTGGCAGAGGCCCGGGGGACGAGAGCGCCCGGCCGCTTTGTAGCCGCCACTTCCAGCGGACTGATACCACGGCACCGGTATCAGGACGCTCGGAAGTGGATACACAGGCACCAGGGAGAGGATGGGAGGTCGGCCCCCCCCGGGCTGTTGGGTGCCGAAACAGGGGCCCACCCCTCGTCCAGGGCGGCGGATGGCGCAAGAAGCCTTCGAGGCGTACGGTAAGTCCTCCCCGCTGCCCGCACTTCATCATCTTCCGAATCCACCCGGGTACGTACTTCCTCCAGTAAGTATGGGCACAGGAGGGAGCAGGCACGGGACACTGAGCACCATGCGGAGACGCGGCGACTACCGCCGAGGGGGCAACAGCGGCTGGTGATCCTGGAGTGCGGGGCCTTTACCATGGAGCAGGGCGGGAAGGCCCAAAGGGAAACCCCCCCCCCCCCGCGGCAGCCAAGTGCCTCGCCCCGTGGTTGTGCTGTGCCTACGACATGCCTGCGACGTGCGTGCAACGGATGGGAGGCGAAAAGGGCGCCCCACCCCCCCCACCACCACCACCCCCCCGAGGGCGAATGCGGGAAGGGAGGGGGCGAAAAGCGCCCCCCCCCCCCCCCGAGGACGACGCGGCAGGGTGGGGAGGCAGAGGAAGGAGAGTGCGAGGCGAGCCACACGACCGTGCCCGTAGAGGGCGCGCTCCGTGCAAGCCCCGGCGGGGGGACCGACGGGGGTGCGGGCGTAGGATAGAAGGGGCGACGGAGGGAGCCGCGAGGCTAACCCC
Source organism: Eutreptiella sp. 'Long Island Sound 2002' (assembly GCA_964036045.1). Taxonomy (NCBI): domain Eukaryota; phylum Euglenozoa; class Euglenophyceae; order Eutreptiales; family Eutreptiaceae; genus Eutreptiella; species Eutreptiella sp. 'Long Island Sound 2002'. The sequence continues at coordinate 8,631,667 of OZ038394.1, forward strand.
CCCCCCCCTGCAGAGGGACGAAAACCACGCCTCGTGCCTACGACGCGAGGGCAACGGCAGAAAAACGACAAGGCCCCCCCCCCCCCCACAAGCCTCCGCCCCCCCAAGGGTGGGGGTTGCGGGAAGGGAAGGGCGGGCAGCGGCCCCCCCTCACCAGCGGGGGGGGCACCGGGGGAGAGCACGCAGCGTGGACAGGGCAAAGGCAAGGGCCACGCGGCGTGCCTCACACCCCAGCAGGAGGACAAGTGCCGTGCCGCGTGCCAGTGCCGTGCCTGCGACGTGCTTACGCCGGAGGAAGGGCAACGAGGGCGCACCCCCCCCCCCCTCGCCCCCACCTCCCGCACCCACCAAGGACAGAGGCGAGGGCAACGGGGAGATGGCGAGGGGACAAGAGGGATGACGGTAGCGAGCGGCGGACCCCCCCCCCCGGGGACGCCGCGGCGGGGTGGAGAGACAGAGGGGCGAGACGACCGTGCCCAAGGGGGGCACGCGCCGTGCAAGCCCCCACGGGGGGACCGCCGGGGGTGCAACCGCAGGAAGGGTAGGGTGACGACGGGGGCCACACGGCAACCCCCCCCCCCCCCAGCGGAGGGACAAGTGCCGAGCCTCGTGCCTGCGCCGTGCTTCCGACGTGCTTGCGCAAAAGGGAGGACAGCGAGAACCCCCCCCCCCCCCCGCCTCCTTCTCCGACGCCCACCCGCAGAAAGGGCGAGGGCGGCGAGGAGACAAAAAAAAAAAATAAAAAAAAAACACAAAGCGAGCAACCAAGGACACCAACATGCCGGAGCAGGGACAGGCAGCAGGGGCAGACGGGACAGGGCGGGAGCCAGGGGGCACAGCAAGGGGCCAGGGCCCCTGGGGATGAAAGCAGGGGAGCAGGGACCAACGGGGGGGGGCGGGGTGACGAGGGCCCGCGAACGACGCTGGTGAGGTACCCGACCTCTGGGGTTTGGGGGCCCCCCCGGTGTCCGTATCGGCCCCATCTGAGCGCGAGCAATAAGGTGGGTTACGCCCGGGACCGATGGCCAGCGGCCCGAGGTGGCACCGGCCTGGGGGGGTGGCCAATGGGCCTGACCAGGAGCACTCCCCACGGCACGTACTGCGGTTCGTGTCCTGTGAGGGGCTGCGGGTAGGGCACACCGTCCATCGGGGTAAGCAAGAGACGTGCCTAACCCGCAAGGACTCCCCAGAGACCCACAGTGTACCCGACCCCGGTGTGGGGAAGGGCCGACGTACCTGGTTACGACGCAGGTCCATTTGTACTGAGCGGGTACAAATGGACGGCCCGTACAACAGAGTTACACCCTGACGGGGAGTGCATGCATCGCCCCCCCCGTGGGGAAACTCCCGGGGGGAGGGACCAGAGCCAGCGTCGGGCGCCCCCCCCCCCCCAACCCAAGGGCCAAGGGGCACACCAAGCGAGCACAGTCGGGGGCACAGGAACACGGAGGGGAGAAGGGGCGAGCAAGGGGGGTGCGCAGCTGTGTCGTGCGAAGTGTCGTGCAACCATACGCCAATGGCAAGCGGGACGGGCCATGGAGTCCACCCGTTCTCCCGTGTCCTTAGCTCACACAGCCTTCGTTAGCTAAATGTCGCTATCTGTCCCCACCAATCCCGCGGAGTTGCCAGCCTTCCGGCGACGTGCCCGGCGCCTGGTAGACACAGTGTCTGATCTCGTCAGACACGGGCCGCACACGTACGCGGCGTTCCAGGCGCGCGTGGACGCGGACCGTCCGGCCAGGGACAACGGGTGGGACCACTTCGTCGACGTCTGCTTGCGGCAGATGTTGGCCCGCGATCCCCACCCGTACAACACGCCCGACGTTCAGGCGCGGTTCGCAGTGGGCACGGTGCTGTTCGGGGTGCACCTGCTCAACCGACTACTCCGATGTCTACAAGATCTCGGGCAGCTCGAGGACGCGCAGCGCGGACGGCCCCCGGTGGGGTTGGCGGGGCAGCCGGGGTATGCGGCGCCGGGTGCGTTTCCGATGCCGCCGCCCCCTGGCCTCGGGCCCATGCCCATCCCGCCCTTTGGGACTCACCACCACCACCAACTTCATCTCCATCACCTACTTCATCACCCTGTCGGGTTCCCCATGATGCAGCATCACCTCCCACACCAACACGTACACCCGGCAGCTGTGCCACAGCCCCCCGTCCATCTTCACCTTCACCACCAACTGGCGGCTGTGCCACAGCACCCTGTCCACCTACACCATCACCATCATCATCACCATCCGCACCGGCATGTGGAGTACCCGCATCCCCTGCCCCAGCAGCACCCAAGACCGCCTCAGCACACGGTGCCGGTGCCGGAACCGGTGCCGGTGCCTGGGCCGGGGCGGAGTGCCCAGCAGCAGGGGGTGTCGCAAGGGGCTGTGCCACAGCACCTCGTCCACTTTCACCATCACCGTCACCATCACCATCCGCACCAGCAAGTGGAGTACCCACATTCCCTGCCCCGGCAGCAATCACTGACGCCTCAGCACACGATGCCGGTGCCGGAATCGGTTCCGGTGCCTGAGCCGGGGTGCGACGCCCAGCAGCAGGGGGTTTCGCAAGGAGCTGGGCCACAGCACCCAGTCCACCTTCACCATCACCATCACCAACATCGTCCACACCAGCATGTGGAGTACCCACATCCCCTACCCCAGCAGCACCCACGGCGGCCTCAGCACACAATGCCGGTGCTAGAGCCGGTACCGGTGCCTGGGCCGGGGCGGAGCGCCCAACAACAGGGGGTGTCGCAAGAGGCTGTGCCACGGCACCCCGTCCACCCTCACCGTCACCATCACCATCACAGTCCACACCTGCATGTGGAATGCCCTCGCCCCCCGCCCCAGCGGCACTCACGGCCGATGCCTCAGCACGCCGTGTCGGTGCCGGTACCGGTGCCGGCTCCAGGACCGGGGCGGGGCGCCCAGCAGCAGGGGTTGTCGCAAGGGGAGGCACATGGTGTGCCCCCGGGCGAGGCGAAGAGTATGGGGGCACCTGCGCCGCCCCTGGCAGAGCCTCAACCGGAGGTTCCCGCGGCGGGGTCGCCACCGCGGACGGTCCAGATGCCGGACCCAGCCGTGCCGCGCGAGGCCCCGCCCGTGGTGCCGACGGGCCCGGAGCCAGTGGTGCCGGGTGGGATGCAGGGCGCGGCCCCCGCGGGGAGGACTACGACGGGGGTACAAGCGGGGGAGGATGCGGCGCAGGAGGCGGCAGTGGCTGGCCCGCGAGGCATCAGCGAGCTGCTCGCGCAGGCCCTGGAGGAGTACCGGCGGACGGCCGTGAGGAGTGGGGGAGCCGCGCCGGAAGGGGCTGACGCCGGCGAGCTAATAGCGCAGGCGCTCGCGGCTGTCGCCCCGAGGACGGACGGGGCCAAGGAGACGTCGACGGAGGCGGTTTCTTCGACGGGACAGGACGCGGGGCGGGGTGTGCCGAAGGCGCAAACGCCAGCGGAGGGCGGCGGGGTTGTGGAGCCCAGTGGGGGACGTGCCAAGGGGGAAGGAGTGGAGGAGTGGATGTGGGAGTGGCGGGAGTGGCGCCAGGTGGCACCCGGTGTGCCGTGTCCGGCGGGGCTGGCGTACAGCATGGACCTCCATGCGGGCACCAGCTGGGCCCGGCTGCCCGACAACTTGCGGGCACGGCTGGACGCGGCGGAGGCGGCAAGGGGCGGAGGCGCTGACGAGCGGCCTCTGGCGCCCTTCCCGCCGCGGCCGGACACGCCGCCAGCGGTAGTCGCAGCCGGGGACGGGGCGGAGGGGGGGCAGGAAGCGGAGGAAGTGGAGGACGAGGAGGCATACGGGCCCGGCGAGTCGGCGCTGGCCCTCATGTTTGAGGACGACGCCGGGCCCGACGTCTACGCCGGCATGGACGAGGACCCGGCCAACGAGCCGCTGCGGCCCATGCCCACTGCGGTGCCGCCCCCTCCCCTGGGGAGCTGTGAGCGGCGGCACTGCAGGTACCATGCGGCCGAGGGGGCCCACAGGCACCGCCTCACGGGCACGGGGCAGCGGGGGGCAGAGATGCTGGCGAGCGCCCTGGAGCGCTATGAGCTCCAGCGCCCAGGGCAGGTCGCCCGGGAGATGGCCCTGGCGGCGGCGTCCCCGGGCGACGGCCAGGTCCGCTGTGTCCAACTGGGGGATGCGGCGGTCCTGGGTCATCACCCCGGTGATGTCCGGGCGGCCGAGCCCCAGGAAAGCCTCCCCCTGTCGGTGCGCCTGTCCGTGGTGCGCCTGATGGGCGAGGCAGGGCTGGAGGACGTGCGGCGGGACGAAGGCCTGTACGTGGCCTTGTGGCGGGGTGGGGCTGACGCTTGGCGTCGCGATCAGGCTGGGCGGCCCCTCACACCCCAGGCGCTGGGGTCCCATGCGCTCCTAGTGGCGTTGCACCCCGAGGGTGCAGAGGTCGTGTTCGGCGCGGACCGCCTGCTGCTGACCGGGGATGGGGCGGTCCTCGTCCCCACCTCCAGCAGCTACCGCCTTGAGAGCCGCGGCGGTGACCTCAAGCTGCTGGTGGTGGTCGGCACGCGCCTCGACGGGAGCGCCGCCCCCCAGGGGTCCGAACGCGCGATCCCGGTGGGAGGAGACGGGGAAGCAGGCCGTGGCGGTGACGATGTGGGGCAAGAGCAGCCCACGGGGGGGGAGCAGCAGCAGGATCAGCCGGAGGTGGCCAGGGAGGAGGTGGACGTGCAGGCCATTGTGGCGGCGGCCCTGGCGAGGATCTCGGACGCTGCGGGCCCGCCGCCGACGACGGAGGAACTGGAGGAGGAGGACCAGCGTAGGGGGAGTGAGGATGCGCAGGTCGCCATGGAACAGGACGAGGAGCCGGAGTACAAGGGTGAGGAGGCGCAGGGTGCCGGGGAGCAGGACGAGGAGCTGGTGATCGTGGGGGCGAAGGAAGCGCGTGAGGTGAGCCCCAGGGAGCCGGGGGTGGCGGATAAGGCTGGGCCGAAGACGGGGGAGGAGGAAACCTGCAGGCACTGGGCCAAGGGATGGTGCATGCGGGCAGATGCCTGCCGGTACGCCCACCCCCAGCCGCCGGTGCCGCGGGGAGTACCCCAGGAGTTGCTCCTGATCCTCCAGGCCATGGCCCGTGTGGGGGCTCTCAGCCTGGACCGCAGCCGGGACCACGGCAGGGGCCACGGGACGTTGCTGCAGGATGCGGTGGTAAAGGCGCAAGGGGGAGGACTCCCGGCGGTGGTGTATGCGGTGGAGAGTGGGGGCCTGACCGAGTGGGCGGTGGCGTTGCCGTGTGGCATGGCGGCCCTGCTCACTCCGTTCCCGGTGGTCCCGTGGAGGGACATGGTCACCGTCCAGGAGGCCAACCTGGGATGGGTGTGCACGTGGCACACACATCCTGCCGGCATGGACCCTTGCAAGTGGCAGGCTAAGGCGGTCGTGACGTACCTGTCCTGGTCGTTGCCGGCAGCGCCGGGTGCGTGGGCGCAGTGGTGGGACAGGGCGCTCAGCTGGGCGAGGGATGGCAGTGCTGTGGCGGCCTGCCCTGACCTCCCTCGCGAGCCCGTCTCAGTCCAGCCGTGGACTGTCTCCCTGCATCTCCCCACGGTGGCGGCTCGTCTTGCGACCACGGACCCGGAGGTCTCGCTGCTGGGAGACCGAGAGGGGCCAGGGCTTCGCCTGAGTCAGGGGCTGGAAGTTCGCACCGCCCGCCTCCCCAGCCCTGTGGACGGGGACATCCTGGGGGGACTTCAGTTCACGCGGGCTGGCGGGGCTGACGTGTGGACCGCTGTCCATCGCCAGCTCCCAGACGCGTGGCCCCAGGTGTACCGGCCCCCTGGTCACGAGCGTCTTGTGGGAGTGGAATGGCGCGTGTGGGCCGCCAACGGCCCGTGCCCACCGGTGGTGGTCCTGCCCAGGAGGACCAACCACCCCAGCTGGGAGACCGTGGCGGTCTTGTGGGGATGGGTGGCGGTCCGTGGGGCCGATGGCCACGTCTTCACTGCCCCAAGGGGCACGGTGATCGAGACCGACGGGGGGACGGCGTTGCAGCTCACGGCGGAGCCCCTGACCACGCATGCTGTAGTGGCCGTCCTCCAGTGGGGTGCCAACAAGCCGCAGCCCTGGCGCGATCAGGTCGCAGTGGCTGTCTGGCGGGACCTGCCGGTCCTTAGGGCCGCCGTCTGGTCAGGAGGGGCGGGGCGGCACCTCCCGGGCGCACTCCCCTGGCTGCGGGGCTGCGGAGACGCCTCTCCCCCGCCAGCTGAGTTGCGGGGCGCCCTGGAGCGAGTGTACTCCGAGCCCAGGCACCAATTCCTGGTGGCCGCGGACCATGGGGTGGAGCTCAGCGACGACGTGGTCGCGCTGGCAGCCGACGTGGTGCAGTGCCTGGCCCCCCACGCCATGATGCTCCCGAGGGAGGGGTGGGAAGGCCATCGGCACGACCAAACCCCGGCTGCCCTCCTCATTGCGAGGTACGTCGAGCTGGGGGGCTCAGAGGCGGTGTACCTCGACCGGTTGGAGACGCCGGACATGCGGCACTGGACGGCCCACCACCTCGTGGCCCCTGACACGCGGTTGGCAGTGGACCCGCTGGGCCGGCCTGTGGTGTCGGGGGCCCCGCCCCAATGGCCCCACACGTGGGACATGGCGGTCCGGACGATGCGCATGGCACCCAGGGGCCAGAGGGCGGGATGGCCGGGTGCGGAGCGTCTGCTGGCGGAGGCCCGGGCGGCACAGGTGCAGCAGCCGGCCGGCAACACCAAGGACTGTGGCGTGTGCGCCCTCATGTCCGCCGTCGGTACCCTCCTCAGGGTGCCGAGGCCGGGCAACCTCCTGTCCGCGCTGGACAGGCGGTGGGTGGCGGCGGTGGTCCTCAACAGGGACATGGGGCCCATCGCGCGTCTGCCGTCCCTGGGGGAGCTGCCTGCGGCGGTGTTGGAGGCCCTGCCGGCGCCCCGCGCGCCCTTGGACCTGGCAAACGTCCCGCACAACGTGGGGCTGCCCGGGGCGCGCATGCAACATGCCCTACTGTGTATGGCAGCGGCGTCGGACGGGGGGATGTCCATGCTGGCGACAGTGTCCCTGCAGCACGTGCAGGACGCGATGCAGCAGCAGCGGATGCATGCCCCCCAGCGGTGGGAAGAGAGCGCCAAGCGGTGGCTGAGGGTGGAGAGCGTGTCCTCCACCCATACGGTGGGCATGGCGGATATGGGGCGGCTGGTGGTGTTGGAGGGGGCGGAGTATTGGGCCTGTGTTCGGGTGGAAACGGGGGGACTGGAGTGGGTCGTAGTCACCGCGTGCCGGCTCAGGAGGCAGCAGTCCAGGGGCCCGGCCTGCTAGCGGGTGTTCCAGGAGTGCCTCAGTGGGCTGGGGCCGGTGCGCAGGGCGCACAGGTGCACGGCCGAGGACATCCCGCCAGCGCCGGCGGTCTTCGTGGAGGTCACGCGGCCGCCAGTGGTCCAGGGGCAGGACGTCTGGCCCGTAGCCCCGAGCAACATGTGGCAGGCTGAGCATGCAGCTGGCATATGCAGGGCGCTGCAGGGTCACGCGGCGGCCCTCCCCAGGGCCCCGGCGGCGCAGTCATCCAGCAACAGGCCGGCAGCCTCGCTTGCACTGCTGCATAGCGCGTCGCGGGCGTGGTACTGGGTTGTGGCGGCGTTGGAGCCCCACTCCTCGGCGCTGCGCCTGTACGATCGCGGGCAGGGCACGGTGCTCACGGTCCGCCCCGCCGACCTGGAGGCCCTGCACCTTAGTACACTGAGTGGCGACGGGGGCGACGCGCTGTACCTCCAGGGGACCGTGGCAGGCGCGGCCGCGACACGCTTCCGCCGGCAGAGCGGAGGAGATGCCCTCCGCCTGGTTATGGCGGAGAACATTGGGCCGTGGCTCCGGGCGTTCTCCACTTCCAGGTGGAGGGTCGAGGGCGACCGGGAGAAGTTCGCCGACGCGTGGCGCCGCTGGGTGGATGAGCAGTTTCCCGTGGGGGGAATGCTGCACCTGCCGCAACCACCAAGCGTGCCGGCAGTGCGGCCTGCGGCGCCCCCGGCTGCGGCGGCGAAGCAGGCCCCGAAAGCGGCGCCCCAGCCGCCGCCCAAGAGGAGCCCCCCGCCTCAGTATGGCGCCTATGTCAACATTCGGTACGTGCTGCGGCACTTCGGCGGTGACTTGGCCACGGATCAGCGTGGGACAAAGACGATCAACGTCTGCCCCTGGTCTCGGCTGGATGGGGCTGGTCACTGCACATGGAAAGCTGGCACGCACTGCCGGCCTACCCACCTCCACCCCAAGGACCTGCTAGACCACATCCAGCGGGACCATGTGACTGATCCGGCACAACGGGACCAGGCGCTGGCCATGCTGGCTGGCGTTATGCCGGGGGGCCAGGCGGGGCCTTTCGCGTCGGCCCAGGCGGGGTCAAGAGCGCTCACGCTGCCCACGGGTGCCCGCCCTGCGGCGGGGCGCGGGGCGTCGCCGTCGGCAGCACGGTCTCGGGCGATTGGGTCTGCAGCGCGGCGTGGGGCAGTGACTTCTACGGGGAGTACGGCGGCAAGTACGTCCGGCGGGCAGGCTGAGGGGGAGCCCGCCGCATCTGCCGGGTCTCAGCAGGCGACGACATCCTCGGGCGGAGGCCCACGGGATCAGGGGCCACCTCGCCAGCCACCCGCGCCGGATGCAGGTGGTCCCCCAGAGCCTGCTGGTGGCCCCTCTCCGTCCAGTGATCCGGATCCGGCGGGGGGCCCCGATCCACACGGGCAGCCATGAAGGGGCCCCGCCTCCGACACCAGAGCGGCGGTGTCCTGGAACGTCCAGGGCTCGATGCGGGGGGACGGTGTACCAGTGACCCCAGGTATGCTCGACGGTGAAGCGGTGGCGGCGGGTATCATGAAGGCCGAGGGTGCCATCCTGGGCCTATTCCAGGAGACTGGCCTGCAGGACCCTCAAGGTGTGGTGCACTCCGAGAACCAGTGGCGTCACCATGGGTATCATACATACCCAGGGGTGGATGCCCAGGCGGCGTCGGCGGCGGCGGTGCGCGGCGGGCTCTTGATTGCCCTTCGGGCGGACGTGTTCGCCGCGGAGGAGGTTCGAGACATCGTGGACATCGTGCCGGGCAAGGCCATGGCCCTGGATGTGGTGACCGCAGGTGGCACCCTCACGGTCATCAACGTCCACGGCCCGGGTAGCGGCGGCGACTCCTGGGCGTCTAAGGCGTCCTTCTGGGCTGACGTGGCCATGTTCGCGGCGGCCAAGAGCGCGGGTGACACCAGGGCTGTGCTCCTCGGAGGGGACTTCAACGTGTGGCTGGAGTCCCCGTGGCACCCTACCACGAGGAGGTTCCAAGCCCTGTGGGAACAGTGTGGCTTCCGCAGGGCAGGCCCGGAACGGGAGGAGGACAGGAGGCCCACGAGGGCGGGGCACCGACTGGACTCCTTCCTTCTGAACTCGCCTCTGGTCCCGTGGGCGGCGCGTGAGCGCCCTCACTTGGCGCCGGGGCGGTCTCCAGCGTCGCTGGGGTCGGATCATGGCCCTGTGGTCCTGGACATCCCGCTAGCGGTGGCCGGCAAAGAGAGGGTCACCAGGATGGCCTACTCGCACGCCCAGGGCAGGCTGCACGCCATACGCCCGGACTCCCCGGGGGTTCGTGAGGCGGTGGCGGCAGTACTGCAGAAGGCCTGCGGGGATCAGCGGCTACAGGCGTGGCTCTCATCGGACCAGGACACTGCCACCATGGGCACGTCGGAGGTGCAAGCGGTCTTTGACATGCTCTACGCCTTCCGTGATGACGTGTCCAGAGTCACGGGAGTGCGCATGCCATCCGGCGTGGACCCGCAGTACCCACACGGGCAGGCGGAAACGGAGGCGTCGCTGGACCAGGTCCTCTCGGATCAGCAGGCCCTGGCCTGGCGTGCCCATCAGCTGTGGCAACGGGACGCGGCGGCGGCCGGACTCCACTCCCAGGAAGCGACTGCCCTGCTACAGCACCTCCGGCGAGTGGACCCCGACCTGTCCCCCGCCTCGGTTGAGGACCTGCGTGCCGCATTGGACCAACAGCTCCGCCAGCTGGAGACACGCGTGGAGGAGCTGCGGGATGTCCTCAGGAGCAACAGGCGCCGGTCCATCAAGGACTACTGGCTGGGCAGGGTACCGGACCTGCAGCTCCGATGGACGGCGATACGGGGGGCCATCAACGTGGTGAACTATACCCCGTCAGGCCTATGGTCCGTACGCGTCCGCGAGTCGGAGAAGGTGCTCTTGGAGGCCTCGGACGTCATTGGCGAGGTCCAGAGGTATTGGGAGGCGCTGTACGCCAAGCGGCCAGTGAACCTGCCGGCCTTCGAGCGGCTGGTCCGGGCCCACATTCCCAAAGGGGTGCCGGAGGAGTGGAGGTCGGTACAGGACTACACCATGCAGGACCTTAAAGACGCCGTGAGGCAGGCCGTGGCGGACGACAAAGCTCCGGGGTCCAACCGGGTCACGGCAGCCCTCATAGCAGAGCTGCCTGAACCGGTGCAGGGGCTCCTGGTGCATGCGTACAGGGCAATCCTGCGGGGTGCGGATGTCCCGGAGTCCTGGCACGAGGCCATTATCTGGCTGATGCCCAAGGGCACAGCCACGGGCAACCTGGACGAGTACAGGCCGATAGCGCTGGGGCAGCAAGACATGCGAATGCTCATGACCCCCCTCATGCGGAGGTTCACAGCTGTTCTGGCACGCAAGGGACTGGCCGCGGACTGGCAGTTCGGAGCCATGCCGGGCTCCACGGCGGCTGCCCCGGTGTTCCTGGCCCAGCGCAGGCTGCAGCGTGGGATGGAGGAAAACCACGTCCTGGCCTTCGATGTGTCGAAAGCTTTTGACACGGCGCCGCACGGAGCACTGGCGCTCCTCCTGCGCCACATGGGTGTCCCGGAGGAGCTCATCAGGCTCTTCCACACCCTCAGCTGCGGGTCCCTGGTGCGCATCGTCACTGCGCATGGCCCGACGCCGAGCATACGGCTCCACAGGGGCCTGCGGCAGGGCAGTGCGGAGAGCGCTGTGCTCTACCTCCTCCTATTGGAGCCTCCCCTGCGGAGCCTTGCCTGTAAGGCGCGGGGAGATGCTCGCCACGCGGTGCCACCCCTGGTACAGGCGTACTGTGATGACCTCCTGCTGATAGCGCACTCCCTGCCGCAATTCCTGGAGTATGCGGCGATGATAGCGCGGTATCTCACGGACATGGGCATGTCCCTCAACGTGAGCAAATGCGCCTATGCCAGTACTGCTCGCATCCACTCGATTATGGTATACCTGAACCCGGGGGACACAGCGGCCCCATGGGTATGCTTACGTGCCAAGGGCACGGTACCATACTTGGGCCTGCGCCTCGATCCCAGGGGGATGGCGACCATGAAGGAGAAACATGTACTCCGGTGTGAAGCCCTGCTGGGCTGGTGCAAGAACACGCTGGGGCCGGCGTCGGTGCCTCATGAGGTGATGGCGGCCGTGGTTGGTGGCATCGTGCGGTACGCGGCGCCCTACCTGTCCGACACTGCGGAGGCGGTAATCAAGCTGAATACTGCCATCAAGGCTGCGGCCCTGCAGTTCGAGAAGCTGCCCAAGGACCTGTCCAACGTGGCGGTGCGGTCAGGTCATGGGCTACGGTTGGCAGATGTCCAGGTTATATGCCGCGACTCCGTCGTGGAGACCGTGGCTCAGCTCACCCACCACAGGTTCGATGACGGTCCGTGATGAGCTGCGGGCCATGCTCCGAGACATGCACGTGCAGTACGGAGTGTGCGGGCAGTTCATGGTGCCCTCTGCGTCATTCGCCACACACGCTGGCAATACGTGGGTGGACAGGGTGCTCAGGGCGATGGGGACGTTGCGCGTGGGGCTTCTCATGCCATCGTCGGTGTACTCGTGTGTACACACCCATCTGCCGCAAGTGCAGTGGGCGGGGCGGAAGTGGGTATCCCAATCCTACGCCTTCAAGGGTAGGGACATCTGCATTCTCTCGGGGCCCCGCACGGATGCGGCAGTGCAGTCCCTGACTGATCCCGCAAATGACCTCCTGCATGCGCGGCTCCCCTGCCCTACGCCTGGGCACTGGGCGGTCCAGCTACAGGAGTGCCACGAGGACCACCTGCACCTTCCGCACGCGGGAGTAGGACCCCACCAGCTGGACCACGTGTGGCTCACGGGGCTTCGCGACGTCTTCCGGCCGCAGCTGCCCGGTCCGTTGACTCACCGGCTCATTCACCCAGTGCGCCGAAAGAAGGCCAGCAAACGCAATAGACAGTCCGCTGCGGGGGACGTGTATGTGGTGGGCGGATACAGGGAGGAAGGATGGGACCCAGCCAACCCGGGGCGGTCCATGCCGTTCGTCCCGCTGGCCGCCCTCCTGTTTCTGCTGGGGGACGTCTTTGAGGGCTACCAGCAGCAGGACGATCCGGCGTCCGTCCCCCTACTCACTCCTCACGCCGGGGGCGGCATAAGCCCGCCACCACTGTGGGTTGTGCACGGACAGCCAGCGTTTTCCAGGGCGTGCGCGGCGGTGCACAAGTGCAGCGAATGGGCAATTGTTCTTCTGCTACCGGCAAGCCCAATCCCGGATCCGGATGAGCACTCGGTCCCGGAAGTGGTCCGAATGTCCAACGTGCCGCATGATCCGCATGTCGCCGTCACGTCGTTGCGTGGTGGTGGCGCAGTGGAGCAGGGGTCTGTCGTGGTATACCAGCCTTCCTGCTCCGCAACGGTTTGGGGGGCGGAATACACCACCGCCCTGGACGCCATCAAGTCAGTCTGCGGATGTGACCTGGCCTGGAGACCACATGCGGTGTATCGACCGAGGGTGGTCCTGTCCCCGGAGCTCACGGCCTCCAGCGCGGCGTCTCTGGGAAAGGTGGTGCAGAGCCCCCACTCCGACGTGGCGTGGCTAGAGCCCCACCGGTACTGCTGGGTGCCGGTGGCGACTAAAGTCACATCGTCTGACGCGTCGCCCCAGGGAGACGACGCCACAAATGTGGCGGTGGCCAGCCACGGAATCCCCACGTGGACGGCTGCCATCTACGGCACGGTCCCGGAGGCAGAGATCATTGGCGCGGCGGCGTACTTGTTGCACACGCCCCCGTCAGCGTGCACGGTACACGTGGTGGATGCGTCCGTCATAGGAGCGCATCTCCGCAGGGCGCAGGAGGCCCTGTACCGTGGCATCAAGGGGCCGACGTCACATCTGGTCAATCAACATGCACTGAGCTGGATAGTGGAGGGGCTGCGGCGGCTGCCGCGCCGAGTTGGGGGGCCGCACCACTGGGTGGTGAGGCAGAGCTCGCGCTTAGCGGCGGTCCCCCTTGAGGCACCGGACTCTGCCGCGGCCCGTGCGATGGCCCCGCCAGTCCATCTTGTCCTGCCGAAGGAGCACGCCATCCTCTTGGTACCGGGGGATAATGGTGAGCTCGAGCCGCGTGTACCATCCATGCAAGCCCTTCAGCAGGTCCGGGAGATAGAGTGGCGTTCGCTAGCGGCACGCACCAGGGCGCACACGCCACTAGCTGGCGCCTGCGAGGCGATGTCCCTGGGAGCTGTGCACCACGGCCCAACGCACAGGAATATGCTGCGGGCACGTGACGGTCGCTTGTCCACCATGCAGGTCATGCGACGGTGGAGACAGAAGCTCACGCGTGTGGCAATACCAGCCCACCCCTGTATCTTCTGTGGGGGGCCGGAGGAGGACATCGGCCACATGCGCCTACTGTGTGCGCGGGACGAGGAGGTGGCTGGGCTCCTGTGCAGGCGTGTGGAGGAGTTCACGGCGGAGCTACCCCTAACGGACAGGGCGGTGGAGTTCGTGGCGTGGAGGGAGCACGGCTGCAGGTGGGCAGAATCCCTGATGGCAGGTGTCGTACCCGGGGACCTGAAGCGGCTGTTCGCTGCGGTGCGAGCGGCGTCGTCCCGGGGCCCTGCCAAGGCCAGACTCTTTGTGGAGGACATGGTCCAGATAGGGGAAGATGTGTATGCCCGCAGGAACCATCGGCTCACCCAGATCATGCAGCTGCCGATGCAAGATCGAAGGAGGGCGGTATACGCGTTCCTGCGCGGTGACACACCCTTCTGCCCGCCGGCAGGGAGGATCCTGCAGCGTCCGCCGTGGAACCCGTTTGCCGGCCTCCCCGGCGACCTGCGGGCAACCTTTCTGAGGGCACCGCTGCACGCACTGCTGGTGTCGCGGTCGTGCATCGAGCGTGAGGAGGCCCTGTCCTTGTTCCCTCACTGGATGGCGGCGGTGGCGCAGGCCTTCGACCGGTGGATCGGTTCCTGGGTGGCGCGAGACATCACGGCATTCAGGGAGTGGTCCCGCGTGGTGTCGGCGCAGTCCTGGGCCCAGGTGCGGGGTACCAAGGTGAGAAACCCTGACGGCCAGAGTGATCCCTGGCTCCAGGTGTACGCCAACCATCCAGCTGTGGGGAACGTCATGGGCTGGCCTCGCGAGGTGCTGCCAGTCCTTCAGCAACCTCTGTGCGGTCTCCCAGTCCTGGCGGTGGCTGTCGTACTTGACGTGGGTACGTTGTGGCTATGTGACCGGCAGCTGCGACGAGCCGTACCGGCGGTCACGGAGCAGCGGTCCATGGCAGTGTTAGTGGGCTCCGAGCAGCTGGCGCGGGTACAGGGCGACGACGCGCAAGGCCAAGTCACGGAGGCCATGTTCTCTCTGCCAGAGGGGGACGACCACGTGGCTGCCGATGCCCGTCACACCCTTGACACCCTGGGTCTCAGGGCGGTCATTGAGGCTCGGGCGGGAGGGCAACGCTTGGTTCTGGCTTCCGCCAGGGGCCCGGAGCAGGACGGGGTTGTTGTCATCGGGGAGGTCTTGCGGGGCTACGGTTGGGAGCTCCTGGCGCATGGCACGCGCGGCCCCAAGGTGGCGCGGTGGCCCCGGCTGCTTGAGAGCCTGCCGGAGATGCCCGACGGACGACCGATACTCCGCCCGGTGTCCACGTGGGAGGAGGCGAGGCGCAGCCTCCTCAGTAGTGCCACAGCACGCACGCTGACAGGGGCTTTGCTCGGGCTCCAGGACGCGTGCTGCGATGTATGGCAGGACCTGTGGTCGCAGTGCTGTGATGGTAGCTGCGTTCCATCGCGGTCTGTGCTTCCGCAGCGATGCCACGGGTGCGGGGAGACGGTGTCCGTTTGGGTTCATCAGTGTGCCTCCGCCCCGCTGTGCGGGACATGTCAGGAGCATGCCGACAGGGGGTGGCCTAAGGCGAGGTGGGCACTGCGGCACTCTGGACGGATGTCCTCAAGTGCCTGGACGACTATCCAGGGTGGCCTGAAGAGCGTCCGAGTGGAAGGGGTACGGTGCCCTGGAGCGCCGTCTGCGGCCCTGCCCCTGATGCTGTGGTGGGCGGCTCTGGAGGGCGACTCACGGATACTCTGGTTGTGGCATCACGGAGGAAATGGTGACGGCGTGGTGGGGGCCGGGGGTGCAGGTTGATGGGGATGGGAATTGTGGGTGCACCAGCTACCATCCCTACGCTGGACGCAGCGGAGGGAGTGGCGCCTGAGAAGCAGTGCCTACGCGGCCTGATTGTGCGGTACTGGCAGGCGGCGTATGACGGCCAACGCGATGTGACAGGTCGTGCCGGCCTGATGGTGAGCCGTACTGCCCCCGTGCATGAGGGTCGGACAGGGATGCTTCACCCGCCTGCCCCGGGTCGCCGCATACAACAGTGAGGTGTCATGGGTCGTCCCGACCAGGGTAATAAGGCCCAAACTCCTGTAGGGTATTCCCATGGCACCGGGGTCTCTACTGGCGGCCCGGCTACGGCAGTCTTGGGAGTGGTTGCTCGGGATACACCGGGGGTGCACGGAGTTGTTGGGGGGTTACAGCGCTGCGGCGCCCCCTGGGAGTGTTACACGGGGTTGCGGGGTCAGCCTGCAGGCCCCAGGAGCGGCGACGGGGCGCAGATGTGTGCGTGGAAGGTTATGACGGTGGGGTCATCAGGGGGACAGTATGGCGGGCGTCGTGGAGACGGCATGGCAGCCTGGAGGGAGCGCTCACAGGGGGCACGTGGAGTTCCAGGTGGCGGAGTACTGGAGTCTTGGGGGTCAACGCGGCGGTACTGGGATCCGTACGGCGGGGGTACGCGGCGGTACTGGGGAACCGTACAGTGGGGGAGCAGCGGGGAAGTTCCAGATGACGGTGTACTGACATCGTGGGGGTGTACGCGGCGGTACAGGGGACCGTATGGTGGGGGTATGCGGCGGTACTGGAGTCCGTACGGTGGGGGAACGCGGCGGTACTGGGGAACCGTACAGTGGGGGAGCACGGGGATGCATGGCGGTACTGGGGTGTCCCCCTGACCCCTCTAACAACTCAGGGGGAGCGCGGGGGCATCCCCTGGCCCCGTTATCAAACTAGAGGGACCGTGCCTGCGGGCATGTACATAGTCTAACCTCTGACCATGGCCTTGTGGTTGCAGTGGTGAGTGTCGTGGCGGCTAGCAGGTGGCGTCGGCGTGGCAACAGCGGTACTGCGCGGCGTCGTAGTGAAGAGTATGCAGTCGCCTCACCACTGTAACAGCTTACCCCTGGGGGGCGCCAGTCCGGTCGGCTAGAGGCGAGGAGGGCAGGGGAGCGGCATGCTGAGTGGTCCGGGGGGAGACGCGCGGGCCAATGCTATAAGTAGGCTCGCCACGTCGTCGGTGGGGGCCGAACCTGCGGCCTGGCCGCTGCTGTGGCAGAAGAGGCGCAACCACGGAAGCTGGCCAATCAGTGCAGGTAAGGGTCAAGGGTAGGCGCCAGGGCATTGTATGTGGGCCAGATGAGGTGCACCTGGTAACCACGGCCCGGGGCGAGCCTCTGGTGGGTACCCCTACAGGGGGTCGATAACCAAGCTACGGCACCCACCAGCCCGAATCCCAGCCAGCGATATTCACGGGTTGCGCCACTCCCGTCGCAAAGCGGCCGGCGTCCCCCCCTGTAGACCCTCAAGATATATTATATGTGGGCAAGTGAATGCCTCGATGCAGACTGGGCGCTGGCCCCTGACATGGGATGCCAGCATGGTATATATCTGGGGTGTGGGGGCAGCACGGGGCCACGGGGACGTGGAGTTGGTAACGTGTTTCTGTACTATACTAGGGGACTGGTGCAGTGGGAAGATGGCGTACAATGTGGAGACATGGGGGCGATGAAAGCTGAGGGCCAGGCTAGGCTGGAGCCTCCCAGAAATCCTGGCTGTGCACATACAGGCTAGTGCGTGCTGGCAGAGGGATACGTGGAGTCAGGGGTGGTGGGCAGTTTCGAGGACGCGGGCGACAATGGATTACGTGGGGTCATGGGTGTTGGGTGTCTCCACAGTGGCGGGGCAACGTGAACGATGGAGGGTCAGCTCTCGCTTCGCCGCATGCGTGCTGCTTTGTTCCTTGGTTGCTGCTTTGCGACGGACAGAGGTGCCCTAGCTTTCTGCTTGTTGCGATGCTGCTGCGCTGCTTTGCCTTGCCCCCTTACCCCCGGCGAACAAACGGGCCAGCGTCCGTCGCCGTTGCTAATGCTAACGCTTTGCAGTTGCCACTGCCCCCAAAGCCTGGTTGCCCGGTATCCCCGGTCCTCTGGGTCCTCCGTCATGCTGTGGGCCACCTCAGGCAGCCCTGGGACCCACGGGATCGAGCGAGGCAGGAACCACCTGTCGGCGCGAGATGCCCGGTAACTCCAGTAGACGGCATGATAAGTGGTTATGACTATGACTATGACTATATATATATATATATATATATATATATATATATATATATATATATATATATATATATATATATATATATATATATATATATATATATATATATATATATATATATATATATATATATATATATATATATATATATATAAATATATATATATATATATATATATATATATATATATATATATATATATATATATATATATATATATATATATATATATACATATATATATATATATATATATACATACATATATATATATATATATGTATATACGTTCTTCCTCGAAGGGGCCCACGGGCCCAGGGGACGCCACCGGGTATTATCGGCCAAGCCGGACGGAGCTCCCGCCGGCGACCCCCCCCCGTATGGGAGGGTGCACACAACGACCGCCAGCCCCCCCCCCCCCCAGCCCCCCCCAAAAAAGGGACTCCGGCGCGGAGGGTTGGGGATATAGTCCCATGCCGCGCGGCCATGAATCGACATGGCCCTACACCGGGCGATACACGCCCTCCCCCCCCCCCTCGCTCAAGAGGGGCCCCCGTCGTCCCCCGGGCAGGGAGCAACCCCCCCCCCCCTTCAAGGAACGGCCGCCCTCGGGAGCCCTCGCCCAGCCCCCGAGGGCCTCTCGGGGTTCGCCCTCGAGCCCCCCGGCCCTTCCACGCCCCCCCCCTCACCAGCCGCAGCCCATGGGCCCGCCCGGTCTCCCCCGCGCCGGTCCACAACCACTAGGGACCCGGGCCCCGGAGCCCCGGTGCCCAGCCCCGCCCGCCCCCCCGGTATCCATCCGGCGGGGCCCGTCCCGGTCCGGTTCGGCCGCGAGGGGACGGCGTGGCGCTTCCCCCCGCCTCCACCAGGATTCGCCCCCGTGGATGATGCTCGGCGGGATTCGTCCCCGCCGAGCGGGGTGCGGGCCCCTCCGCTGACCGTGGCCCCCAGCGCCGCGGGCGCCCCGGGCTCCCCGGCCGACTTTGGCCAGCCCCGGCCGCCCCTCCTCCCCGGTCAGCCGAACGGTGCCGCTCGCGGCTGGGCACACCGCTACCCCACCCCCTCGCGCGCGCGCCTGCCAACCGGCCCACAGCCCCCCCCCCCCCTCCCCGCATGCACACCGTGCCCCTCCTCCCCTCCGCACCCCCCCCTCCTTGTTCACAGGTAGCCGTCGCCACCGAGGTGGGCTTCCGCAGCCGCCGACAGGCGGACACCTGGCTGAGAAGGGGACCCCCCAAACTCGGTTGGGGTCCAGGCCTTGCCCCTCCTTCCCCCTGCTGCATACATCATGGCGTGGCGTGAGTCATACCCCCCTCCCTATGCACCATGTGTCATGGCCGCGAGTGGCCTTTGCCTCTCCCTCCTCACGCTAACCGAAAGGGGGGGGCCGACGGCCCCTGGGTGGGGCCCCCAGAACCCCTGGCGCAGCGACGCCCGACTGGAGGGTGGTGGGGCTCGCCGGTGCGCGGTTCGAGCCCCCGCCACCCTACTTCCACTGGCCGCGACCCCCTGTCCCCCCCCGGTCCCCCCCCTGTCCCCCACCCCGACTGGGGCGGCGCGGCCCGCGCGTGCGGTTCGAGCCCGCCGCCCCTTGTTGTATTATACGGACAGTGCGGGCCGCCAGGAGAGCGGAGGGGCCCCGCACTGCCCCGAGCGCCCCCCCCCACAACGGCTGGCGCTAGAGGCCTGGCAGCGCCTGGCGGGCTGTTGTGCAGGGGGGGCGAGGCGACCGGGCGCTTCATACCCGCCCCCAACTGGGGTCTGTGCCCACGGCACCGGGCACAGTCGCCGGTTGGGGGGAACCACACCGCCAGCGGGCACAAGGGAGAGGTAATAGCCCCGGGCATCGGCCTCCCCCAGGCCGAAGGCAGGTGCCAACCGCCGGGCTCATCCTGGCCCCCCACTTCCTCTTCATAATCATCCCCCTTGGCCGTCCCGGCCCACAGTCCCCGCGGCGGGTAAGTTCCTGGGGTCGAATCCTAAGACCTTCGGGGACGGAAGAACAGGCCGAGGTTTCGCACCCAGCCGACGTGGGGAGCCTCCGCCCCCACGGGGCCCCAGGGCACCCCGGCCATCCCAGCCGGGGATAACCCGCCGCCAGCGCCCCATTCCCCCGCCCCAGGCTCTCCGGCCTCAGTCCCCATGCAGTCTTCACCCTCATCACTTCCTCGTAGTAGGACACAGGTAGCAGGACGCACCCACCACCACCACACGCCACCGACCCCCAGAGCCCAGCTCCGGACCGCCCACCCCGCCCAACCCCCCCCCACCCACGCCCAGCGACGACCGCCACCCGCACCTGACCCGCCCCCCCCCCCTTTCTGCATTTGCGCCACTGCCGGTAGCACTGTTCGCTCTGCATGCCGGAGCCTCCGGGCCCTGAGCGCTTGCCTCGGCTTCTCCCTTCCTCCCGCCCGCCCACCCCGACCAACCCCTCCCACCCCCACCCCACGCCATGACCGGCGCCCACAGCCGGCAACGGACCTCCCACCCCCCGGCACGCCGTGTGTCGGATCCTCCCTTGCTCCGCTTCCCACAGGCACCATGGCTCACCCATTCTCAGCTCTGTCCCCCGACCTCCAGCGCGAACAGTTGACGGCGGCCGACGCCTGGCCCCTCCTGTCCGTCGCCCTGGACTCCCAGCAACCCCCACGCCTGCTGGCCTCTGCGCGCCACATGCCGGCAAATGTGGACGTCCTCTCCATCCCCCTCGCCGGCTCCCCCATCGAAGCCAGCCCCCTCCTCTGGTGGTTCGCCTTCACCGAGCAGCTCACCGAGAACGAGATCTCCCTCCTCACCACCCACCACGAAGCCTCGTGGCTCCCCTACGCCTCCTGCATGAGCGCCTTCATCCACTGGGGCGCTCGTGCCTCCACCCTCGACCAGGCCACTCTCGCCTCGGCCGCCCTCGCCCACATTTCCCCCTTCACCCCCGACCTCCCCCCCTCCATCCCCTTCCGCCGCCTCCTGGACCTCCTGGCCTTCGAGGAGGCCATCAAGCCCAAGGTCGCCCGGGTCGCCCTGCTCCACTGGCTAGCAACCTGGGCGGCCCAGCAGACCGGCTCCCGGCTGGCCTGCCCCCCCCTCAGCTGCATCTTCGACCCCGCCAGCCCCCACGTCCGTATCCCCGCTCCTTGCCCCCTGTCCGCCCAACGGTGGTACACCGAGTTGAACCATCGGAAGGATGATGGTTCCATTCGCACCCCCAACATCTCCACCGCCATCACCGCAGCCGCCCGCCGCGCTAACCCACAAGCGGAAGACCCCCCTGCGGGGCCCGGAGCCCCCGCCCCCGCCCCCGCCCCCGCGCCCCCCGACGCTTCTCAACCCTTGTCCCTGCTTCCGCCCCGTCCCCAGCCCCCGCAGCCGGCCGCACCACCCCCGCCAGACTTGGAGACACTCTTCCAGGCTGACCCCACCCCGAGCTCCCAGGACACGCTGACCCTGCTTGACGGCCTCTCCTCCGTCCCCGAGGCCGACGCCCACCACACGGCCATTTGCATTGTGGCTATGGGCAAGAGCTGCCACCTGCCCCCCAGGACCGTGCAGCACCTCTCCGTCTCCACGTCCACCGCCAGCCTGGTGCTCGCCGCCAAGGGTGCCTGGCACTCCTGCCCCGACCTCCACGAGCCCACCCTCCGCCTCCACCTCAACAAGCTCCTCACCCTGGTCTCCCAACGGTACGGGGCCGCCGCCTCCTCCGCCGCCTCCCTGCCTGCCCTCCAGGCCATCCAGCCCCTCATCACGGCCGCTCAGGCCCATGCCGACACTCCCTGGCTGACGGCGGCCTTCACCATCGCCAGCGCCCCCTTATTCCCCATAGAGGCCTACCAGGACCTCCAACACATCTCCTCCGCCGACACCCTCCGCGCAGCCATCGCACGGCTGTGTGGCCGTCTCTCCACCCCGGCCCAGTTCCAGGAGCTCATCTCCTACACCAAAACTGCCCTCCCCCCCCGCTCCACGGCGGACCTGGACTGGTTCCGCCTTGGCTCCTCCGCACCGCCAGCGCACTCCCTGCTAGCCCCTGGCGCCGCCACCCCGCCCGCGCCACTCTTCGCCCCTCCCCTCCCCGACCAGCCCCCCCTCCCGGGCGCCCCCGCGCCCACCGCCGCCGGCGCCACCCCCACCTCCACGGTCCCCACCTTCGCCCCCGTCGGCTCCTCGCCAGCCGCCACTGGCGTCATCCGCGTCTCAAGCCTCCGCCTAGGCCCGCACCCCTCCATGGCAGTCACCCTCACCCACAACCTGCAGACCGTCGTGTACGTCACTGACGCCGACGCCCGCCGCGGGCACGCGTTCGCCCACATCGCCCCCGCCCTGCACACCTCCCTCTTCGCCTCGCTGCCCACGCGCGTCATCCAACACAACGAGGGCTGGTCCCTTACGGTCCAGGGCAGACGGGACGATGGGCAACCTTGGCACGCCCCCACTGCCACTCTCAACACCCCACCCTCCCTCCGCCCGCCCGTCCCGGGCGACCCTCAGCCCCGCCCCGCCAAACGCAGCCGCCAGCAGTCAACCCCCCGTTCCTCCCCCCGGCGCTCCCCGCGGCACCATGGCCGCACAACACCCTCGGCCCCCTCGTCAGGCAGGGCAGTCCGCGGCGCCATGTTCCCCAGTGCCCGCAGACACAACTGACTCGCCCTACCGGACACGCTCCCCGCCTCCAGCGCTCCCGACCTCCCGACCCTAGCCTGGGCGACTTTCCTCGCCTCCCACTTCCCCCGCCCACTCGACGCCCACCGCGCCGGGGCTGACCTTCTCTCCGCCCCAGAGCCCCGTCCCCAGTCCCACGCCCGTGGCCCCCCCCCCCGCGCACCCGCTCCACCACCGGCCTCCGCCCCCCGTATATGCCTTCACTGCGGCACGCTGCGGCGCCCTGCCCTCACGCGCTGCCCCGTGTGCGCCCACTCTGCTGACCTTCTCCCCCTTGGCCTCCCCCCGGCCGCCGACCCCCCCCCGGGCCCCCTCCGAGACCTCCTGCACGCCGCCCAGGTCTCCACGTCGCTACCCCCCTCGCTCCTCGCCTCCGCCCTCCCCACGGTGTGCGGTTGGCTCGCCTCCTTCCCCCGCCAGCGCGGTGACCCCTCCTTCTGGATCACCCCTCCCCTGCACGTGGATGCCAAGTGGACCGCCTTCTGGGACACCGCCCACTTGCCTACAACCCCCCTCCCCCGGTCCCCAGCGTACACTCGCTCGTCAGGCCCGACCTCAGCGTGGGCACTGCACCCCGCCCTCCCCGACGCCCCGCTCGTCACCTCCTCCGCTTGCCCCGACTGTGGACGCCCCACGCCTCACACCGCCTTCGTCGACCTCCCCACATCACAGACCGACCACTGGCCTCACTTCTTCTGCACCTCCTCCCACAAGGCCCCGCCTGTGTGCACTCGTGACATCGCCGCCCGCTGTGTGGTCGGCTTCCAGGGCATGCTACTGCCCGGGGCGGTCCCCGTCTCCGCCATCCCCTTGGCCGCCCCCTGCGCCCCCCCCCCCGACCGCCTCCTCCAGCCGACCCCCGCCTTCGTCCTCTCCCTCCCCGACCCCCGTGACCAGGCGTCCACCCCCCTCCTCGACACAGCCCTCACCTTTCTCACACACAACTGGGGCGGCATCGCCGGCCAAGTCTCCCTCGCCCGCACCTGGCTCGAGGCCCTGTCCCCCGACGTGGTCGCCGAACAGGAACTCTGGGACTTAGACTCGGCCCGCCCCGCCCTCCCACCGAGGTACGAGGCCCACTACAGCACCGCTTCCGGCCAGGGCTCAGGCCTCCGCACGGCCTGGCTCCGGTCCCTCCGCGCCCCCTCCCAACCCGCCGACCTCGTCTTTGACGGCCAGCACTGGATTGCCTCCGCGGTCCCCCTCTCGCTAGGGGGTCGGGCCCTCCTGTTCAACGCCCACCTCCCCCCACGCCTCTCGTACTCCGAGTGGGTCTCCGAGGTCAAGCTCATGAACCACCTCCGCTCCTGCGTACGGCCCGACCTATGCGTCCTCCTGGGCGACTTCAACAGCACGGGGGCCCCAGGCACCCCCCTGGCCTCCGCACTCGGGGCCCTAGGCCCGCTCTCAGCCTGGCACCGCCTAGTCCCCCCAGCCACTCCCACCAACTTCACCACCCGCCACGGCTCCCCCCGTTCCACCGCCATCGACCACATCTTCGCCACCGGTCCCATCGCCTCCCACACTCACCACGTCCTCCCCTGCCACACCTCACACGCCATGGTGTTGGCGCAGGTCACCCTGCACCACCGCTTCTGCGACGCCCACTCGTGGCGCCTGTTCCTTACCCCCTCCCTCCCCGACCACTACATCGCCGCCCACCACTCCCTCGCGCACCAGCCGCTCCCGCACCCCCCTGACACCCCCACACTACTACGGTCCCTGGCCCGGTTCACCTTTCCCCTCTCCACGCAAGACCTCGCCGCCCAGTCCTTTGCCCTCCGGGAGGCATCGGCCGCCCGCGGCTTCGTCTCTCGCGCTGCAGTCCTCTCCTCCCCCTCCATCACTTCCGCCACTCGCACGGTCCCCCGGCTGCCCTCCCCTCCCCTGGAACCGTTCCACGGCATCCTCCCCCACCCAGGGGCCACCCTCACGACCCGCGAGGAACGGCTCGCCGAGATCACGGCACAGTCCCGGTCCCAGACAGCCAACCGGCACGTCTCCGTGGACCACGCCTTCTTCGCCGCCCGCTGCACCCCGGACCCCTGGCTCCCCCTCCTGCACCCGCCCACCGACCTCACCCTCCCCCTACTCCGCGACGCCCTCCGCGCGAACGCCCGTCCAGAATCCCCCGCCTCCCTCCGGGCGTACGCTCTCGCCCGCCAGTCCCCCCCCCTCATCACCACGGCCTCCCTCGCCCACCGCCGCATGGGCAAGCGCTCCCTCGCCGTGTCCACTGACAACGTGGCGCGCGCAGCGCTCTTCCGCAGCGGCGGAGGCGTCCACCTCGGATTGCTGCACCTCCTCCTCCAGCTCGAATCCGGCACCCCGGGCGTCTCCAACGAGACCGTCCGCTACGGCCTCTACAAGGGGAAGCCCACCAAACCACTCCCCCGTCACCTCACACGCTCCTTCCGCCCCGTCGACGTGGAGTCGGGCGTCTCCGGCGCGGCGTCCGGCATCGCCACGACCCGCCTAGCCGCCGACCTCGAGCTCACCTCCACCTACACCCCCGCCTCCTTCGCCTACCGCCCCGGCCACTCCGCCCTCGGCCTCGCCCTTGTCGCCCGCGCCGCCACCTACACAGCCCTCTCCGCCCACGGCACCTGCGCCATCTGCGACTGGGACGAGTCTGACGCGTACCTCAGGGTACTGCGCCAAGACAACTCCCGCCTCTGCTCCCGCCTCCGCGCCACGTGGGACTTTGGCCCCTGGGCGGACGGCTTCTACAGCCGCCTGGTCATCCGCGTGGCCACCCGCGAGGGGTTCGCCCACCCCTTCAGCACCGAGGAGGGGGGCAACCAAGGCGACGGGTTCGCCCAACTCCACTACCAGGCCCCCAGCCTGGTCATCACCAGGGCCATGCGCCCCAACACTTCCATCACCCTCCCCCTCACCGTCCCCGGCCACTCAGCATCCCTCCCCGCCACCCACCTCTCGTACAGCGACGACCGCCGCTTCATCACCCCCTCCCTCACGGACGTGGCAGCCATGGCCACTGACTGCCGCGAGTGCTCTCGCCGCGCCGGCCGCATCATACACCCCGACAAGCAGGAGTTCTCCCTCATCGACTCCCGCCCGGGCCGGCCCACCCTCGTCACCGCCGACGTCCCGCAGCACACCGGCACCACCACAACTGCCCCCCCGGAAGTCGTCGGCATCCCCATCCTCCCCGAGCTCCCCCTCCTCCGCGTCATCAACAAGACCCGCACGTCCCTCAACCGGGCGCGCAAGGCAAGCCGCAACCGCGAGGCCTGCCCCATACTCCAGCTCCGCTCCCTGCACGCCCTCGGCCTCTCCCCCCTCGACTACGTCACCTCGGGCGTACTCATCCCCCCCCCCTCCCTCCGCCCCCATCAGGTCGCCATCAACAATGCATACCGCCGCGCCTTCCGTCTGCCCCCTGGGCTCACTCGGCCTTCCTCCACCTCCCCCTCCAGCAGGGCGGTCCCGGCGCCCCCCTCCTCGCGTACAGGGCCCCCCTCAACCTCCTCCGCACTTACCTCCGCGCCTCTTGGGGCCCCAACACCCTCGCGGTAGCCGCCACGGCGTCCCTCGTCTCCCCACGCCGCCCCAACTCCTGGCTCACCAAAGGCCCCGCCCTGGCGCAGGAGCTCGCTCCCCTCGACATCACCGTCCACCTCCTCCCCTTCCCCCGAGTACGCCCCGCCCCGCAGCACCACACCGGCTCGCTGGCCCCCCTCCGCTCCCTCCCCTATGACGTCGTCGCATGCGACGGCAGCCAAGAGGGCACCCGCCTCGGCGCCGGCTTCCTCCTCTGGCACCCCCTCCACGGCACTCTCTACCGCGGCTGGCTCGGCCTCCACGCCCTTGCCGGCCACTCCACCGACGCGGAGTGGATCGCCAAGATAGCCGCCATGTTCACCCTCCGCGGCTGGACCGGCGCAGCCCTCTTCGCCTCGGACTCCACCGCCTCCCAGCTCTGCGACCTCACCCGCGGCCCGCCCCCCTCCTCCGCCCTCTCCATCCCGTACCGGGCTGCCCTCCTCTCCGCCTGCTTCCGCATGCACGAGGCCTGGCTCCCCGCACAATACGACTCCGGCTCCGCCAGCCTCCTCGCCACCCTCAACGCCGAAGCTGACAGCCTAGCCCGCCGCGGGCTCCACACCGCCTCCCCGTGGACCCTCCCCTGGTCCGCACTCTTCCACGGCCGCATCGTGGCGCTCCATGAGGGCGCGATCTTCCTTAACCCCACACGCGCCGCAGAGGCAGCGTATGCGGCCACCACCGCCCGCACCCACGCACAGCACCTCCGGCCCCTGCCCCCAGGCTGGTCCTCCCACCTACTCCGCCTCGCGTATGAACGCGCCGAGATCCCGGCGCTGGCCCTCCACCGCATCATGCACCTCCGGCTACTTCACTCCCAGGACCAGCCCCCCGGCTACGGAGGCGTGACGTGCCCCTTCTGCCACCGCCCCTACCCGGACTCCGCCGCCCACCTCCAGCACCACTGCCCCCCCCACTACGCCCTACAGTTACTCCTCGCGTGGCACCTGTTCACGCACCCGCCCATCCTGGCAGCCACTGCCGGCCACTCCCCCCGCCTCGTCACCCCTTTCGAGCTCCGCACGGCCACTACCGCAGTGTACCTCTCCGAGCGCCTCCCAGCCGCCCCGCGACCCGGCCCCCCGACACAGTTGGGGTTCAGCCTGCTTGGCGTGTGGCACTCCTCCTCCCCCCACGGCGCCCCCCCTCTGCTGGACAGCACCGGCCGGGAAGAGCTCCTCCGCGAGCTCCTCTCCACCCTCAGCACGACACACACGTCGCTGGCGTCACTCCTCCGCCGTGCCCCCTCCCACGTCACCGCCCCGCCCCCCCCCCTCCCGCCGCACATCCCCGCGCCGCCCAGCACCCAGCCCCACACACTGCGCCACAGCATCGCCCTAGTCTGGCTCCTCCGCCATTGCGCCACTTGGCGCCTCACAGTAGACCGCCGTCCTGCGGTCCCGCTCCCCCCGGCACCGCTCCCGGGGCCGCACCCGGCCCACGTCGTGTTCACCCCCACGTCGCGGGCCGCGGACATCCTCCCGCTCCTCGCCGCCACCCCCCCCGGGCATCGCATACTGCTTGCCGCCAACCCCTCGGTCCTCAGTGAGGTCCTCTATGTATATATATATATATATATATATATATATATATATATATATATATATATATATATATATATATATATATATATATATATATATATATATATATATATATATATATATATATATATATATATATATATATATATATATATATATATATATATATATATATATATATATATATATATATATATATATATATATATATATATATATATATATATATATATATATATATATATATATATATATATATATATATATATATATATATATATATATATATATATATATATATATATATATATATATATATATATATATATATATATATATATATATATAGATATATAGATATATATATACAAATATATACTTATATATATATATATATATATATACATAGGCACCTGAGAGAAGCAGGGGTGAAACCGTGGGGAAGCTGGTTCAACCGCACGGATGAACCTCCTGAACCACGGTTGAACCACACACACACCTCCTAGTTGCCAACTTCCAATTGAGCGTGCACTACGTGCTCATCTTCCCGTCGCCGCCGCCCGTCCCATCGAGGCATCTCCTTGTAGAGGAAGGTGCGCTCGTGCGCATGTCGGAGCATTGCCTCATCCTTTTCCTCCTTGGTAGCCTTACGACCACCACCCCGGGAACTTGTGGTTAGAAAGTTGTCTTTAAAGACACAGTTAAGCGAGTCAACAATGTCGCCACAAAACATGGCCCCCCCCGAAGGTTGCAAATTACCCAATACGATGGCCCCCTCGTTGCGGAGCCAAAGCAAGTAGGGTGATCATTTATGGGGAAATATAGTGTTTTGAAACCTCTTTGCAATTTGTGCACACCCTTGGACGAATGGATCATATGTCCACCGATGGATAGCGGTTAGCAATTTCCTCATGTCCTCAACGGTAGTGGTGACATGTGGTGTTAGACGCAAACTCTTTGCAATGGGCAACCAATTGGCAAACAAGTGCCATGTCTCTTCCCCATCGGGGAAGGACCGGCCTTTCAAAGAAACATTGGTCTTAGCGTCCTTTAGGCGGCTTTGAACCTTGGATCGTTGTGGTACCGTCAACATTGTGGCTCGTGTGCGCACAAACGTTGTTAAGTATTCACCACATCGTATCACAAGATGAAGAACACACATGATGACACACCCTATACGGTCATCCACTTTCAATAGTGGACTTTCGATGCACCCTTTTGCACCAACACAACTAACTCCTTGTTTCCTATACTTTAGGAATTTTGCTTCAAGTCTTGTACTTCGTCGCCATTCACACCCTATGAATCTTTCTTTCTCCCTAGACCATGTCGCAAAAGAAACAATTGAAACAATTGCATAAAATGTTGATAGACCAAGTATATGACGAAGCCAAGGGCTATCGCCTCGAATAATGACAACCGTTCGCACCCAAAACCCTCGGAGCAAGATGTAGCCACGGTCAATAATTTGTTGTATTTTTTTTAGTGTCTCTCCAAAGAGGACAAGCACAAGATCCGTTTCATGCTCACTTACGAGAGCAAGGTCAAGGGTCCAATTGTAGAGCAAAGTTGGTGCTTTTTTGCATGTGGTTTGCAAAACCACATGCAATTTGGCACCATGACCTTGCTCCACATGGAAACCCATCACCACGCACTATAAGTACATAGGGGTGATCATCCCTAAATCTTGGGAAGTGCATTTCTTCTAGCACATCCCTTTGATCACCTATATATTGTATCCAATCATCCACATCCCAACGAACCCCAACTCTTCCATCCTTTATGGTCGTTTTTAGTACTTGTCTCTCACTTAACGTGTACCAAGCTTTATCCATCGTTGCATACGACGGAAAGCAATGTGTCCATGGGACGGTGCTTGCACGGGTTTTCTTCTCTTTGCCATCGGCCCACGAAATAAGCTTCTTGTACCTAGGGACGGTTGAACCGAGAAATGGGGATAAAGTGCGCGGTTGAACCTGCCGTTGAATGGGTTGCCGTCATGGCACCAAAAAGCGTCCAATAGTACAAACCGCAAGGTATTCACATTTGCGGGCAACACGTTGCAACGCATATGTTCATGCTTTGGGCAACATTAAGCGATTTTTTTGCCGTGCAAACGTTGTCATGAAGCACAATCACAATTTTTCATTTGTGATAAGGGTTCAACCGCACCGTTGAACCACGTTGAACCACTTGTAGGCATGTGTGCATTATGCGACATACCTTCGCTTCGGCATCCCAAGGTCTAAAATGAGGCGCACAGCGTCGGATCCTGTGAAAGCTGTTTTTGTAGCCCTTTTTGTCTGTTTGGAAGCCCTCTGTGTGTTACCGATTCGGTCAGCAAGTTGTTTCCATAGGCGTTTTGTCGTGCCGTTTGTGCAAAAAAAGGTGAACAAGTTGTCCACCAGCTGTTGGTTCCCCCACCCACTGTAGTGGTCGTTCACCACTTGCAGCCAGTGGTGGGACATTTTTTAAAGAAGGTTTGTCACGCGTCAGTTTGAGGCGGTTATGCAAATATTTTGTTCAGAAAAGCGCGCGCCGCTGGCGCAGCCGCCGCCGCCAGCGCTGGCGGTGGTTCAACCGCGGTTCAACCGCGGTTCAGCGGTTCAACCACGCCCCTTCCGAGTTCAACCGGGTTAAACCGGGTAAAACCACTGTGTGAAGTACCTGATCCAAATGAGCACGTAGGGTTGAGTCAACAAGTGCCTCTGATGCACGAACTTGATAGGCTACCCCCTGACTATTGATTTGCCAGCGGCCTCTGATGCCGAACTTGATAGGCTATCCCCTGATTATTGATTTACCGGGGGCCTCTGATGCACGAACTTGATAGGCTACCCCCTGACGATCGATTTATCAGGGGCCTCTGATGCACGAACTTGATAGGCTACCCCCTGACTATTGATTTACCAGGGCCTCTGATGCACGAACTTGATAGGCTACCCCCTGACTATTGATTCACCCGGGGCCTCTGATGCACGAACTTGATAGGCTACCGTCTGACTCATGTATGGTAAGATGTTGCCCTCCCCAGCCTTGAAGGATGCGGGGGAATGAGGGGGGTGGAGGGGGAGGTGAGGGCTGGGCGGGGGGGGAGGGGAGGGAGGGGAGGGGGGAGGGTTGGGGGGCTTGGGGGGTTGGAGGGGGAATTGGGGGGGCCCCGGGGTTGGAGGACGGTGCGGGGGGGGGGGGGGCGAGGAGGATGTTGGAAAAGGCTGGAGGGGCGTAGGGGCGAGAGGGGTGGGGGGGCTTGGGGGGGTTGGAGGGGAGGTTTGGGAGGGCCCGGGGGGGGGAGCGTAGGGGTAAGATACAGGGGTAAAAGGGGGAAACACTGGGGCGTCCGATGTACGACGGGCATCAACTCAATTGGTGATTGAATCATGAATCATTCAGAGGCCCACGCACAACAGGCAAGGGAACGAAACAAATCAATAGCAGAAGGATGGAGCAAGTAAAATGTGCGAACCCAGTACATCATTTTCAAGGATCCACTAGCATTTGTTCACACTTGGGTTAAACGGGAGAAACATATGGGGAGTCAGAATCAGGCTGATGACGACAACGCTAACTGACACTTATAAGCACGTGGGGGTAAACCAGAAAAACTGGCCGGTAACCTGGAAACAAAACTCGCTGGCTGGGACTCGGCCCAAGAGGGTGCTGTAGCTTGGTTATCGCCCCCCTGTAGGGGGACCCTCTGGCACTCGAGGTTCCCGGGGTGTGACTACACAGTGTCCGCACATCTGTGGCGTCACGTACCTTCCCCTAGCCTCGGTAGCTGCCTTACCTGCACTCATTGGCCAGCGCCGTTTCCCAGGTCCCTTCTGACCTTTTTTTCAGGTCAGGAACAAGGTTCACGCCCACTTACAACGTGGGTTGGGTCTGTATAATTCTCTTGAACCCATTTGGGTTCAAAATTCGAGTTCCCTTAACCGCACCCACGCAACTAAGAAGCAAACGACGCAAGCGCACTGTAGCTGTGTTGTCTTTGTAGCCTGTATCAGCCATTACTCTCAAGGTTAGACAAACGAAAAGGGTTCGGTCCGTTCAAAATAGTCAAATCAGACGAAACGGGGTAGATCTGAATAATACTCTTGAACCTAAAAAATAGCGTGTTGTAACAACACCTGCCGTAACAGAAACCAGTACCTGTACCTGCAATCTGTCCCACCTGGTGAAACCAGATGGAAAGTAAGATCCGGTCAAGATCCGGTCAAATGAGACGAAATAGGGTGCCCTTTGGCTCCAGAAAATGAACAAACACCCCAATAGCGCCAAAGAGAAAGTCACAGGGCTAGACAGCCGCGTATCAGGTAGGAGGTCAGTAGGAGGTCAAACAGAATTCACCGCGCAAAGAAAGGTTTGAGGTTTGAGGTTTGATTTTTTCGGGTACTAGACGCCTTTCGGCCCCGGGGGGCCACCTGGTCGGGCCAGGTGATATCCTCCCCACCGGGTCCTAGTGGGGGGCCCTCCAAGACGCACCTCCTGCCTGGTGGCGGAGTCCCCCGGGTTCACAGAGCTCGGAGCCCCGTCCTTCCCCGGCTTCCCCGTTTCGCCACTCCCCGGTCTGTGCATCAATTCGCAGCCGTGGCCGCGGGCGCTTACCCACTGCGTCGCCCCCCTAATGCGTGGTCGCCCGGGACGCCGGCACCGCCGGGCCCGTGCTACTGGCTTGTCGCCAGTGGGAACCCCTTGGGCTGGCGCGGAGGCTGCCTAGCCTAGGAGTTGGGGCGTGGCGCTGTGCGCCACTAATGCCTTGGCGGGTGCAGTGCCCCGTCTGTGTGTGCGCGGCGCTCGCGGCCGGTTCGGGGGGTTCGGCCCGGTACCTGGCGTTGTGTCTCTCTCGTTTCCCCCTCCCCGCCCCGCGTGTTCCGCGCTGCGTGTGGCGGGCCGTCCCGTCGGGTGTCCCTTACCTTCGCTCGCTGGTACGCCATTCCACGCGGTCTGTGCGTTCCGCGCGCTCGGTCCGGTAGCCCTTCCGGTAGTCCCCGCGTGTCCCTTTCGTGTGTGTGCGCTCGCGCTCTCGCGGTGTCCGCTCCCCCCCCCCCTGGGTGGTGTGGCGTGCGCATTCCGCGTGGTCCCGGCACTGGGCGCTGGTAGGGCCGTTCCACGTGGTCCGTGCCCCTCCGCGTGTCCTGCCCCGGTCCCTTGCTCTGTCTGGCGTGCTTGGGGGGGGGCGGTCCGGTGCCGGTTCTCCCCTACTTGGCTTGGGGTTGTGGGGGTGGCGGCAGGGCGTCCCCGGGGGGGGTGCCTTCTACCGTTGCGTGGGGTGTCTGGGGTCATGCGCTCCCCCTGCCCCGACTGTCCGTCCACTGGGCGGGCTGTCGGGGTCCGCGAGCCACGTGTTGTGGGCGCGGGCGTGCGGGTGTGGGGGCCCTGCTCTGTCCCTTCGGTCGGCACGCCCTGTGGGGGCTGCGCGCCGCGGGGCGGGTCCGTGGCGTTCATATGCTGGGGGGCGGGCTGGGGGGGGGGGGGGGGGGGGGGACGTGTGCCGTACCCCCCGGTTGTGCGGCCGGGGCGGGGCCTGTAGGGCGGGGGGTCGCTCTGCCTCATTCCGTACCTCTGCCTTCCCTGGGCAGGCAACAAAGCGGGCGTCACTGGCGTTGTGCTGTCCATGGGGGGCGTGGCCCCCCATACCACTCCGGTTCGTGCTCACCAGGCTTCTCTGGGTACAATCTTTGCGGCGTCCCTGTGCGTAGGCGCGGGCTCGCTTGTTCTTCGCGGCCCCCATGGGACCCGGCGGCTGGGGCGGGGGTGCGGGTCGCACTCCGGCTCCTCTCTCGGGCGGGGGGGGGACATTCCCCCCTGCCTCGGGGGAGGGGGGCCGGGGCCCTCGCGGCTTGAAGGGTGGTGGGGGGGCGGGGGGGGGGGTGTCGCGCCGCGGCCCCCCTGCTCCCCTTCTGGGCGGCGGCCTGCGGTACTCAATCCTGGCCCCCCTCGTGTCGTCGGCGCGCTTCCTTTCCGGTGTGCGCGTGCGGTCGGGGTCGAAGTGCCGCCCCGGCGTGGGGTCGGGTGAGGGGCGACCCGTGGACCGCTCCCCTGGGGGCCCTTGCAGACCTGAATCCCCCCTCTGCCCTCCCTGAGTGGGCTGTGGTCAAAGGAGGGTCATGTGGGGCGCGGCCTCCATACTGTTCTGTTGTGTGCGTTGCTCCGGCACGCTAGTGTGGGATCGCGGGAGCAGGTCCAGCCGCCGCTCCCCCCACCGCGTCGCCGTCCCTTCTGGGGGGGGGGGCGCCCCCCCGGCCCCGGGGGGGCGGAGGGCCGCGCCTGTGGCTCCCCAGCTGGGGTGGGTGCGGGGGGGGGGATGGGGGGGCCGCCCCCCCGCCCGCTCTCGGGCCTGTGTGGGAGGGGGGGGGGGGGGTGGGGGGGGCCCTTTTGGTCCCCTGGCGACGCCTCCTGACGGCCGGGAGGGGGGGGGCGGCATGGCAGTCCTGGCCCCGGGGGCCAGCCATCGGGTGGAGGGTCGAGCCCTTCCCCCGCCCCCCTCTACCTAGAGCCGGATCCTCGTGCAGGCCCTCGCTGGGGCCCCTCATCCCCCCGGCCGTTGTCGCGCGGCGCTGGCCGGCCGGGGGCGGCCGTGAGGGTTAGCGGTCAGTGGTTAGCGGGCTGCGGGGCAGCAGGTTCCCCCCCGCGCTCGTTGTCTCCGCACTCCCTCCCGCGGGAGGTGGCACGCTCTCATGCGTAATGCCGTACCGTGGGGGGGGCGTGGGTCGGGGGGCCCAGCCCCCCCCCCCACTCTCTCGTATCCGCCGTCTGGGCCATCACCTGCGCCGCCGCTTGTGTGGGGGCTGGGGCTGTGGCGGCGGCGGGTTGTGCCGGCGGTAGCGCCAGTGGGCGAGGGCGCTGCGCAAAGCCCGGGGGAGCCAGTTGGTGGCGTCCGCACCCGTGATGCGGATCACCGCTCCCCCTTCCAGGAAGGCCGGCCAGGTCGGCTCCCTGTCGGGCCACGCCGCCCGGATCACTGACCTGAGGACCCTCTCATGGTCCTCTGGGGCTGCCCACCCCCCCGGGGGTACCTCTCGGCTTCCTCCGTCTCTCCGGAGGAGCACGGCATCGAAGGGCCGGTTCCTCGACCTCCTGGAGGTCCCCTGGTTGGCCCAGCACAACCACCCGTACAGGTAGGTAGGTAGGTAGGTGCACTCGGTCGTGGAGAGGCGCCCCATGGTTCCCCCTGGCGTCGCCCCTGTGACGAACAGGAAGAGGCTCCGCGCGTGAAGAGGGGAGGCGGCTTACATCCCGCTAGACCTGACTGTTGGCCCCCAACAAAGCGGCCCCGGGCTACACCGGGAGGGCTGTTCGCCGCCAGCGTGACGTGCTTGTCTCGCCGGGAGGGTGTGCCCCCGTGCTTGCGCACGTCCCCTCCTTTGGGCGGAACCCTAGGGGTTCACCGGACTTCCTGGCGTATCCCGTTCCCAAGGCATGCATGCACGTTCTTGGTACTAGGGTTCCGAGGCGCTTGGGTGTCGCACGCTCCGCCTCGAGTCCCAAAGCAGCGCAGGCCTTAGGATGCAGCCTTACCCCCGGGCTCCGGATCTCGTTTGGCCGGGTCACCTGCATGGCACGGGCTGCCTCAGTGCCCGGGCTGTGGGCACTGGGTTTCCTACTGTTGGCTTGCGTTTGTGGTTGGGTCCGGGTTGCGGTTGGTCGTGGGTTTTGTTCACCCCTGCCTGTTTTGGCTGGGGTCTTGGGTGGTTGTGTTTGGGCTCCGTTTTTGGTGTTGTCCCTCTTTTGCCGGCTGTTTGTGGTGTTCGTGGTTGGGCTTTGGTGTCGGCCTGCTTTCGGGACCTGTGTGGTTTCGCGCGCTTTTCCCTTGCCCCCCGCCGTTTCCGGTTCCGGTGTGCGGTGTGGGCGTGCGTGCTGGGCCCGGGTCTCGGCTGTGCCCCGCCCTGCTTGGCTGGGTTGTCGGGTTGTGTTTTTTGCGCTTTTTTTTTTTTTTTTTTTCCGGTTGCTCGGTGTCCCTG
Organism: Eutreptiella sp. 'Long Island Sound 2002'; assembly: GCA_964036045.1. Classification (NCBI taxonomy): domain Eukaryota; phylum Euglenozoa; class Euglenophyceae; order Eutreptiales; family Eutreptiaceae; genus Eutreptiella; species Eutreptiella sp. 'Long Island Sound 2002'. Next base: position 8,667,063 of record OZ038394.1, read on the forward strand.
TCCCGGGCCTTGTGGTCTCTCCCCCCGTCTCTTTTCTTTCGGGCTGGGCTGCTGGCTTTTTTTTTTTTTTTTTTTTTCTGCTTGTTTCGGTGCCCCTTTTTCCGTCGGGCCGCTGTTTTTGGCTTGGTGTTGCCGGTTTTGGTTGGGTGGTCCCCCTGTGTCTGTTTGGGGGTCCTGTCTTCGGTGCCCTCTGGGTGGGGGGTTTGGCCCCCTTCTGTGTTGTTGGCGGGCGGTTTGGTGGCTGTGGCGTGTTTTCGCGCGCCCCCCCCCCTTTTTTTTTTTTCCTGGGGGGGGGGGGACTACCTAGCTGTTCCTCCCCTTGCCTTCCCTCCGCTGGCGCTTGTTCTGTGGCTGGTGTGTGGTGTGGTTGGTCCCTCGCCACTCCTGGCGGAGGTTCCTGTGTGCTACTCCCCGCCACTCCTGGCTGGGTTTCGCTGCCGGTGGTGGTGGGCGGTCCCCGCCACTCCTGGCTGGGGTCTGCCGGCGGCGGTGGTGTGTGGTGTGTGGCGGTGGTGTGTTGGTGGGGTTGTGGCTGGTGTGTGGTGTGGTTGGTCCCTCGCCACTCCTGGCGGAGGTTCCTGTGTGCTACTCCCCGCCACTCCTGGCTGGGTTTCGCTGCCGCTGGTGGTGGGCGGTCCCCGCCACTCCTGGCTGGGGTCCGCTTGCGGCGGTGGTGTGTGGTGTGTGGTGTGTGGTGTGTGGCGGTGGTGTGTTGGTGGGGTTGTGGCTGGTGTGTGGTGTGGTTGGTCCCTCGCCACTGCTGGCGGAGGTTCCTGTGTGCTACTCCCCGCCACTCCTGGCTGGGTTTCGCTGCCGGTGGTGGTGGGCGGTCCCCGCCACTCCTGGCTGGGGTCCGCTTGCAGCGGTGGTGTGTGGTGTGTGGTGTGTGGCGGTGGTGTGTTGGTGGGGTTGTGGCTGGTGTGTGGTGTGGTTGGTCCCTCGCCACTCCTGGCGGAGGTTCCTGTGTGCTACTCCCCGCCACTCCTGGCTGGGTTTCGCTGCCGGTGGTGGTGGGCGGTCCCCGCCACTCCTGGCTGGGGTCCGCTTGCGGCGGTGGTGTGTGGTGTGTGGTGTGTGGTGTGTGGCGGTGGTGTGTTGGTGGGCTTGTGGCTGGTGTGTGGTGTGGTTGGTCCCTCGCCACTCCTGGCGGAGGTTCCTGTGTGCTACTCCCCGCCACTCCTGGCTGGGTTTCGCTGCCGGTGGTGGTGGGCGGTCCCCGCCACTCCTGGCTGGGGTCCGCTTGCGGCGGTGGTGTGTGGTGTGTGGTGTGTGGCGGTGGTGTGTTGGTGGGGTTGTGGTTGGTGTGTGGTGTGGTTGGTCCCTCGCCACTCCTGGCGGAGGTTCCTGTGTGCTACTCCCCGCCACTCCTGGCTGGGTTTCGCTGCCGCTGGTGGTGGGCGGTCCCCGCCGCTCCTGGCTGGGGTCCGGTTGCTGCGTCGGTGTGTGGTGTGTGGCGGTGGTGTGTTGGTGGGGTTGTGGCTGGTGTGTGGTGTGGTTGGTCCCTCGCCACTCCTGGCGGAGGTCCCTGTGTGCTACTCCCCGCCACTCCTGGCTGGGTTTCGCTGCCGCTGGTGGTGGGCGGTCCCCGCCACTCCTGGCTGGGGTCCGCTGGCGGCGGTGGTGTACGTGCTTTTTTTGGCCGGGTCGGACGGGCCGGCCTCCCGGGCGCGTTCTCGTGCGCCTCTCCTTTTCCTTTGGCCGCTTTGTCTTTCTGCTTTGCTTGGCCCCCTCCGGGCTGGGGTTGCCCCTCTCTCTTTCGCTGCTGTTGCCGTTCCTCGTTGGCTGGGGTTTGTGGTGTGTGGGTTGGCTGTTGCCTGGCACCTGTTCGTGTGCCGTGGTTCGTTGCGTGTTGTGCGCGCTCTCCGGGTTTGTGGCACCCGGCGGCCGTCGCTGCTTGGCACCTGTCCGTGTGCCTTGGTTGTGGCCGGCGGCGTGCCTCTCTGGCGTGCCTCGTGGCCCCGCGTGGTGCGCCGCGCCTCGTCCGGTCCGGTCGCTCTCGGTGCTCCGGTCGGCTTTCCCGACGCCGTGGTGCCTTTCCCCACCCCGGGAGCTTGCGCCCCCGGCTTTACTGGGCGGCTGCGCGGGGCACGCGGAGGCCGGCCGAGAACCGGGCTCATTGTGCCTGCCGCTGGCCCCCGCCGAGGCAGGGGCGCTGGGCTCGCTCCGCGTCGTACCCGTTCGGGGCCCCGCAATGGGGTTGTCCCTGGCGGGTCCCTCCGGCGTCGGTCTTGGGCTGCGTGCGCTGCGGTGGTTGGCGTGTGTGGACCCGGTCACTGACGCGTCCGGTTTCCCGTACCGTCCGTCTTTCGACGGGGGACTCGGCCGGTGCACCGGGGCTGTTTCGTGTGGACGCCGACACCTCCCCTTGCGGGTCGGAGGACGCCACGCCCGGGTCCCGTGCGTGTTTGCGTGTGCTTGCTCTTCTTGGCCGGGTCGGGCGGGCCGGCCTCCCGGGCGCGTTCTGGTGCGCCTCACCTTTTCCTTTGGCCGCTTTGTCTTTCTGCTTTGCTTGGCCCCCTCCGGGCTGGGGTTGCCCCTCTCTCTTTCGCTGCTGTTGCCGTTCCTCGTTGGTTGTTTTTCTCGGCCTCCCGCCGCTTGGCTCGCGCCTCGTTTGTGTCCTCCGCTTGGCCGTTGGCTGCTCTTTGGTGGTTGTTCCCCCGCCCCCCCCCACTTTGTGTCTCCGGTTTTTGTCGCTCCTGCTTGTGGCCTTGGTGTTTTTTTTTTTTTTTTTTTTTTTTCTCGTGCGCCCCCGTTGTCTCGGGCTTTCTCTGGTTTCCGGCCCCGGGTGCCCTGGGCCTCGGCGCTTGCGTTGTTTGTTTTGTTGGCCTTCCGCTTCTCGGCTCTCCGTGCGCTTGTCCCTCTTTGGTGCCTCCCCTGGCTGTTGGCTGCTCCCGCGTGGTTGCTGCCCCCCCCCCCCCCTTTGTGTCCCGCGGTTTTCGTTCCTGCCGCTCGGCGCTGTGTGCCGTGTTGTGCTGTGCGTCCCCCGGTGCGGTGCTGCGCCGCGCTGCTGCACGTTGTGTCGCCCGGTGTTGTGCTGTCGTGTGCTGTGTTGCGCTCGTTTGGTGCCGCTGCTTGTTGCGCCGTGCCCTCTGGCGCTGCCCGTCGCTCTGGGGCCCTGTGCTCTGCGGCGCTGTGTTTTGCGGTGTTCCCCCGGCGCTGTGTGTTCTGTGCTGTGTGTGTTTTGCCGTGGCGCGGTGGTGCGTGCTGTTGTTCGCCGCTCTGCCTTGTGCTGTGTGTGTCTCGGGGTGCTGTGCTGTGCGTTCCCTGTGCTCTCCGTTCTGTGCGGTGCTGTGCTTCGCTGTGCTGGTGCGCTCGCGTTGTGCTGTTCGTGTGGTGCGTGCTGCTGCTGGCGCCTGGTGCTGTGGTGCGCTGCTGTGTGTTGTGCTGTTTCCCGTGGTGTGCCGTGGTGCGGTGCTGGGTCTGGTGGCCCGTGGTTGTCTGCTCGTGGCGTGTTTCGGTGTCGGTGTCTCTGTCTGGCCGCGTGGTCTGCTTCCCTGTGGTTGGTGTGGTTTGCTGTGGTGCCCTGTTTTCCTGTGTCGTGTTCTGTGGTGCTGTGCTGTCGCGTGGTGCTGTGCTGTTGTGCTCTGCTGTCGTGTTGCGGTGCTGTCGGGGCTTGCCTTGCCTTCCTGTGGGCTGTGGGCTGTGCTGTGTTGTGCTGTTGGTTGGCTGTGCTGTTTTTGGCCCGGTGGTGGTGTCTGCGTGCTGTGGTGCTCTTTTCCTCGCGCTGTGTGTTCCCTGTCTTCTCCGCTCTGTGCGCTGCGGTGCCTTGTTGTGCTGGCTGTGGTGCCCTGCTTTCCTGTGTCGTGTGCTGTGGCGCTGTGCTGTCGTGTGGTGCTGTGCTGTCGTGCTCTGCTGTCGTTTTGCGGTGCTGTTTGTGTTTGCTTTGCCCTCCTGCGGCCTGTCGTGCGGCGCCTGTGTCGTCTGCGCTGTTGTTGGTGCCTCGTGCTGTGGCGTGTCCCTGTGCGTTGTGGTGTCTCCCTGGGCGTTCTGCGGTGTGGTGGTGCTGCTCTGGTGTGTCGTGGTGTCTTGCTGTGCTGTGCGTTGTCCTGTGGTGTCCTGCGCTCTGTGCCGTGTCCTGCGGTGCCGTGCTGTCCTGCGGTGCTGTGCTGGTTGGCTGTGTTGTGCGGTTGTCTGCGCTGCTGGTGTTTGTTTTGTCCTCTTTTCTTTTGCTAAAAACCCCTGCCGTTTTTCCGTGCCTTTGAAAACTCTTTTTTTTTTTTTTTGAAAATAAAATAAAATTATACACGACCCAACACACTCGCGTGCAGCAAGACCATGTTCGCCGCTGTAGCTTACGTGTTACCCGTCGTTCTTGATGTTCTCGGCCGCGTTCTTGTGCGTGGCGTCGTGGAGCGTGTTGGTGTTCATTGCGAAGGGTTAACCGCGTTCCCCCAGGGCCGCCGCCTGAGCTGCAGGGCAAGGGGAGTGATGGGCACGAGGGTGGGGAGGGAGGTGCATGAAGAATAAGAAGAAAAAGGCGGCAGGGTGCGACGTGAGGGGTCGTGGCGAGTTAGGAAAAATCTTCGAGTTTTACGCGCTGCTCGCGACCGTTTTTTTTTTTTGCGCCTATCGCGAGTTAGACGACGGCAAGGACGGCGTTGGGGTCCCACGAGCGTTACGGTGCTTACGGCGTTAACTATTCACCTATCTCACGTCGAAAAAAACTTTTGTCGCGTTTTTACGCGTTTCGCAGCGCGCTTTTTCGCCTAAGCGTTTTTTATGCTAATTAGCTTTATTTTCAGCTATTCAGAAAATTTTTTCGTCGTATTTTACCTATCTTTCTATTTCGTTCTGGGACAGGGGCCCAGCGCGCGCGACCTCCTTGAACAGCAGACTTCATCCCGTACACCCCCCCCACAAGGGGGAGGGTCTCCTCCCCCAGAGGGTCCGCGACCCCGCCCCAGTCCCGGTCCCATGGCTGGCCCCCCTCTGCCCCCCGCGCCGGCCCCCCTCGCTGCCCCTGCGCCTGCGGCGCCGATGCCGCGCCCCGCCCCCCCTCCGCCGAGGCCATCCGCGCCGGCTCCGCCCTCGGCGCGGGGGGGGCTGGCTGGTGCCGGGGTCGTGGGGGTTGGGGGGGGACGAGCTCGCTGGCGTCAGGGTCGATGTTGTAGAGGTGGTGGTGGTGGTGGTGGTGGTGGTGGTGGGTGTGGTGTGCCGGCATCTGTTGGATGCCGGGGGGGATGCACCTCGCTGGCTGCACGTCCGGCTGCGGGGGTGAAAGTGCTGCCCTGGGTCGTTGAGGGTGCCGGAGGGCTCGGGGCCGGCAAGACCAGTGGGGCAGGCACGCGAGGAGTCTCCCTGGATGTTGCTATTGGGGGTAGAACCGGATACTCGGACACCAACAGAGGCGAGAGCAGCAACAACTGAAGCAAGGTCCATGCTGATTGTGGTCCGGCAGAAAATCCCAGTCTATGAAGAAAATTGATGCGAATTATTCTAAATACATCTGAGTGTCCAAAACTGTCTGAAAGAATTTAAATAATCCATTTATGTAAAAAGGTTTGGCCGATCTGGCCCGCGAGCGCGCGTCAGCGGCAAATGGCGATTCCAGCTAAAATAGCGGAACGCGGCGGATTTACGGGAAATGGACCGCGGAATCAAATCCGGCATATCAGAAATATATAGGAAATATCCTGTGACTGAGGTGCGAGGCGACAATTCCGCCGAAGCAAAGAAAATGACCAAAATGTAGCCAATCTGGACAGAATGTCTGAAAATCTGAGCAGATGGGGCTAGCCGCACTTACACTCCCCCTCCAAAAACACACCGGGGTGTGTCGCTACGTCAACGAAGAACGTAGTGCGGGTAAGTCCCAGAAAAACATAGAAATGTAGCCTTGATGGGGCGAAATCTGCTTGATCTGACCTGATTTGGGCTGAATTGGCACTGAATCAGGCTGGATGAACCTGAAATGAGACAGAATGAGAAGTGACGAACAGTCCTCCGTGCAGTAAAACATTAGGTCAAGGGCTAAAAAGCATGTAAACGTATCGAGAATCGATACCAAACCATGCATTGGTTGAGAATGAGGTAGATTATTGATGGATTGAGTGGGGGGATCAAGAATTGGAGTGACATCTCAGCACTCTGGCACAGTTTCGCTGTCGCGGGCACGCTACGGTGTCCTCGCCGAACTCTACATCGTGTTATCCCGCTTTTGTCGTTCTGAAAAGTACAGCATGTGGCTCAGAATTAGCGCATCTGGTGGATGATCACAAAATTGAGCAAGATTGAGAGTCAAATTGAGCAGAGATTAAGGGGATGAGACAAACACAGTGAGGAAAAACAAATACAGATGTAGTCTGTAGACCCTAAGTGAACCACGGAAGGTAAAGATGTTTTCCTATTCACTTAGATCTAAACAGATCTTCGAGGAATGATGGGAGATGACAAGGCAATCAACCTAAATTGTCCTACCATGAGTAAATTCCCTGAGATGGAGGTGAAATGCAGCGGAATGTCTACAACTGAAACTACTAACACTTTCGTTTAGACTAAAGTTAATATATATTGTCGTTCATTCAGCTCAATTGTGCTTTCCGGCACGTTGGTTTGCGAGCATCCAACAGATTCCATCAAAATGTGGATCATGTGATGATGCATCATGATGGGACATGATAGCCCTGGATCCTTGGCATGTAACGCGCCGAAGGTTCTCTGAAGGCGCTTTACTGACAGTATATAACTGAGAGACACCGAATTTACAGTGGCGGTGGTGTCAATCGACTTGGACAAGGCCAATCTTTCGATGAAGTCCCACAAGACACTTGGATTCACCATTCTCGACAGTTTCAGGTCGGATTGAGCTCACATTGGCGTGTGCCAAAAATACAACGAAGCTTACGGACTTCAGAGGTTGCTTTTAGAAGTCCCTAGAGCTCCTATCTGAAGGTTGTCTGAACAATTGACGTCTGGGTTTCGTACAACAGTGACAGAATGATGGACAAACTTGAAAAATTCAAGGCAAATTTGAGGATCCTGGATCTGAATCTGGACTTTGGCGTCAGCATCACAGCAAATGAAGGTGAGATCTGAGTCCCTGGCGTCGCATCTGGTGCAGCCAGTACTACAGGGGGTGCCTGTAGGGGTGAATGTCACCGGCCGGTGTTTTGATTATGTACATTTGCTTCCATCTGCACGAGTAGCCAAATTCCAAAGATGCACAGACCAACAGAGACAAGATTACCCCGAATCTGCCTGAATTAAGCCTGAGTTTGGTTTTTTCTGAACACGGCAGCACACTCCGTCAGCGTATCTACACCTTGTCTGCCGAACGGAGACCAAAGAAAAGTTGATTGACGTCAAATTATCAAACATTCGCAGTTCTCCACATCATGACATAAACAGAAAGAATGAACAGTGGATTGAGCAGAATGTGGTAGGATGGCTTCCTTAATTCGGCCAAGCACGAATACAGGTGACCACCAACCTGTCTGGTCGGGCCCTGGTACGGCTTGGGCGCTGCAAATCAGCGGCCGAACTTGAAGCTTGGTCCTCATTTGGTTCCTGGGCTGGCCTGACCGCAGGAGGGGGGATCGACGGATCAGCCCTGGAATGTGGCTGCTGAGGGCCGTAAAAGGCTGGATCTCGATTCACCACAGGTCTTTTTCCGTCGCTCTCCACTTGTCTGTCTGGTTTCGACAAACAATCTGTCAGGAGTACACCAATTTCGGGGTGCTTCTTGAGGAAGTCGATGAACCCCTTGGTGTATCCATGGACAAAAGATTGGGCTGGTTCCCAGTTGTTGTGACTGGAATCAAAGCCCCTCCACTCACACAGAAATTCCCATTCGCCCTTGGCGTCACGTCTTGCTTCAACAATCCTCTTGAGTTCGTACTTTCCCCCTTCGATGACCCGATCAGACAAGTGTTTCGCAGTCCAAAAAAGGGGTTTAACCCGGTCCTTGGGGGAGGGGATCTCTCTCTTGAGACGATCGCCGGAAACGTCAATTTCCCTGCTGACATCCACACGAATCCTCCACCTGTTCTCACCAAGACGCGCTGTAACAGCGAATGGCCCCTCCCACAAGGGAAGAAGCTTGTCATCTTCGTCCAGGGTGGTTTCGGATTTTCGAAGCCAAACTCGATCATCGACTTCAAAATTGTGGGGGTTTTTTCGGCCTTGATTCTGGACCCAAAGCCAGTCAGCTTGATGCTTTTCGATTAATTTCGACACAGTTTTATCTGCTCGTTGGACTTCGTCCAAAAACAGCGAAGCATCTTTACAGGGGCGAGGATTATTCAACGGCATGTTCCACCAACACTTCTTTCGTCCAAAGACAATTTCATTTGGAGAAAGGCCATGATACAAAGGCGTGTTGTGGTAACGGCGAAGCAATGCGAAGAGAACTTCAAGCCAGTGGAAATCCTTCTCACTCGCGAGCTCCTTACGAAGCATATTTATAACAGAGCGGCCAGCTCTTTCGCCAGGCAGCGCTCGATGCGAGTGGATTTCACACCTGAGGTGGTGGATTCCAAGGCGAGCACACAATTCTCTCCACCATTCAGAGGTGTACTCTTTGCCTGAGTCCGTGACCACCTCGGATGGGACGTCCCAGCCTCCCATCCAGGTCTGCGCGCACCATTTGGCGGCAGCCTTGCCAGTCATCGACTCAATGTTGCAAGGCAACACGTGAATGTAGCCGGAATGACGGCACTGAATAAGGAGCACACCATTGACTTTTTTGTTAGTCCAATGGCACTCTTCGTCATCGAGTTCACCGAGATAGAAAAAGTCACTGGTGACTCTGTTAAAGAGACGCTCCGGAATAGGATGAGGCCTCAGATGGCCGTGCTTCTTCGCGCTAGGAGGCGTCGAGACAGCACATTGGGCACATCCGGCGGCTACTTTCATGCAATGAGTGTAGAGCCTCGATCCAAACAACCTATGCTTAATCATCGACCACAGTCGACGGCCATGTGCGTGGGGGGACTCCCATTTGTGCCACCAGTTTAACACTCGGGGGGCTAGGGCGTCTGGCACACACAATTTACCCTCCATCCACAGCTTCCCCCCATCCAACGAGTACTCAGCAAAAATCCCATCCTTGTGAGCATCTTTGGATTGGAGATTTCCAAAGACCTCTTTAAACATGGGATCCTGCAGGTAATCGGACGTCCAGTCACGGATTATCAGGGAATCTTTAGGCAGGGGTGGAGTTTTGGCCGGATCTCGACGCTTAATGCCTTGGATCAACCGAAATTGACTTACTCGTCGGGTGTAGTCAAACCGTTTCACACTCCCTGAGGAGGGATCGGTGACTTTTTCCACGACTTTCAGTGTTTTGGTGCAGATCTCATGGGCATGCGCCGGATCTGAGATGGCCGTGATGTCGTGACACGGCAATGCGTGCTGTTTGACAGCGCACTGCATGCATGCCCGTCGAATGAGTTTCTTTTCTTCCTGATCCCATTCGATGATGACATGGCGGTCCTGCTCCGTACCATGGATGTTGGTACTTTGCAGCCCCTCTGAGGCGGGGTAAGCCCATCGGCTCAGAGCATCCGCTACCGTGTTATGTTTTCCAGGCAAATACGACACATGGAGGTCGAACAGAGAGAGAAATTCGTGCCATCTGGCCCGTCGACCAGCTGGGCTCGCGACAGTATCAATGTGTTCGGTGGCCCAATACTCCAGAGATCGATGATCCGTCAGGACCTCGACTCGATTGGTGCCAACCCACGATTGGTACTTTTTTAAAGCACAGATGATGGCGTAGGTTTCTTGCTCACGCGGCGACCATTGCATTTGGCGTGGGGCTAGCTTCCGAGACCAAAATGCAAGAGGGTAATGATCGCCGGTGGCCTCATCAACCTGTTCAAGGACAGCTCCGATCGCGTACCTAGATGCGTCGGTTCTAATGTAGAAGGGTCGGTCAAATTGGGGCACATGCAACGTGGCGACTTCGCAGAGGGCCGCCTTCAAGTGATGGAAGGCCTCCTCGCACTCGTCAGTCCACTTGACACGAACCTTTGAACCTGCCTTGCCCGCATCTCTCCCTACCTTCAATAATTCAGTGAGGGGGGCAGCAAATTTGGCATAATTCGGCACAAAAGTGTGGTAAAAATTGCAACAACCCAGGAATCCTCTCTACTCCGTGATCGTCTCAGGGCGCTTCCACTTCTGAATAGCGACGAGCTTCCCTGGACTGGGTCGTCGGGTGCCATTCTCTAGGAGAGAACCACAAAATTCGACTGATTTTAAAACAAATTTTACCTTCTTTGGCCCACAAATCAGCTGATTGGCGTCAAGAATGTCCAAAACTTGGTTCAGCTGCTTCTCATGTAGGGCCACCAGCTCGGCTTCGGTCAGTCCCTCCCCCTCCGTCGCGATGATTATGTCATCTATGTACACACTCACGAAGGCACGAAGCTCAGGATGGGTTGTGAACAGCACATCCTCCATCATTCTTTGAAAAAATGAGGGGGCGTTCTTCAGCCCCATGGGCATGACGGTCCATTGGACTGGGCCACATGGCGTGCACATACAGGTGAGAGGTCGGCTGTCCTTCCTCAACGGCATTTGGTGAAAGCCTTGACGGAGATCCAGCACAGAGAACAAACGACCTCTTGCCCTCTTAGCGATTTCCTCCTCAATGAGGGGCAGGGGGTGCGAATCTGCCTTGGTTTCAGCGTTGAGATTGCGAAAATCAACAACCATTCGCCAACCATCAATGGTGTTTTGGTCTGCAGGCGGTGGCTTCGGGACTGTGAAGGGTGAACAGCACCATTCGCTGGTCATACAACCCTCAAGCCAACCAAATTCCCTGAGATTTCTCTCGATGATTTTTCTGAGGATCTCATGTTTATGTCCATGATTTTCATAAGGGCGCTGTTTTTTTGCCTTGTACCCTTCACGAAGCTCGATGAAGGCTTCACCGAACTGTCCACGGACAGGGGGATCTTTGATCAACTTTCCTGAAAGGGTTGTGTCCTTCCGTTCCCCAAGAATTTTCTCTTGACTTGGAACACAATTCAGTGTCCACCTGATCGCCTGGAATTACTGTCGAAAAAACTTTGGCGACTTCTTCGGCTTTGGCAGGAAGAATCTTCTTGCGGATGTCCCTAAACAGGTCCGTATCAACTGCCTCTTGAAGATAGGTGGGTCGTGTGTCGAAATCCCAGAGATTCTCTTCGTGATCCAGCTCCTCGAAAGGATCCATGAAAGCTTCCACAGGGGGTTTTTCATAAAAAACTCTGAATTTGCGGCGTGATTGGAGATTTTTCCTCGCCCGTGCACTGAAGATTCTTTTCGATGTCGACCGTATTGGGGAAGAGGGAGACGAGGCGGATCCATTGGACGTTGAATCACCTTGGGTATCTGACGGACGAAAATCAGAAAAAAAAGATTCATCATCAGTACCACGCTCAACCTCAGATTCAGACCCAACACAGGAATCTGTACTAGAATCAGCAGAATTAGAGTCAGAAAGCTTTCCATCCACCAGGAATGCAAGCGAACTCCAGGACCGCTGTGGCAGGGGACCTGTGTCGTCCCTGGCATACAGCTTAATCTTCCTGGGAGGTTCGATGTAATCTACACAAATGTCTTGTAATTCCTGAAACCAAGGCTTGTCGTCCCACAAGGGCACAACTAAATTGCCTGGGTTTTATCTTGCTTGATTTTGTGGATTACCTGCTGGATTAAGTGAAACGGAGGATTAATCCACAACTTCTTGTCCCATTTGTGGGTCCAAGCGTCGCTGAAGTGCTTGTCAAAGCGCTTGTTCATACGGTTAGCAAAGGCATCATACTGGGGCCAAAAGGAATGATGTTCATGAAAGTATTCACAAATTGCATCGCGCCATTTGTCGACCACTCTGTAGGATGAAGAGTGCCAGCGCGAAGGGCGTCGTGGCTGGGAGTCCCTACGAAGACATTCTAACTCTTGGGAGTAATCAGCACTCCCATTCACCTCTGCAATGGTGACATCTTCACCAAATTTTGGTGTCACCTTTTGCTTCAAAAATTCTTCTGCACTTTTAAACCCTGCGTGCAAAAAACGAAATTCAGGACGCTCCAAGGGACCTGACTCCAGCAAAAAACAACGACGATGACCTACGGGCGCTACCCTGTTCTTGCGAAGCCAAGGATGGCCCAAATAAAGGTCATACTTTATGTCAGCACGATAGAAGTAGTCATCCTTAAGGACAACTTCTTCCACATTTTGCTCTTCCCAAAGGTCTTGAGCGACCAAATGAGTTGATATATAACAACCGCGTTGCCCACCTGCGAGAGAATGTCCAGAAACTCCCTCGAGGGTAACAGGATGAGGCGATTCAAACACGCAGTCGTCGGGTAAGAAGGAATTGGATTGGAGATTTACCTCTGATCCATTGTCACACAAACAAGTGGCGAGATGGAAATTCCCTTGCAATCAGAGACCCACAGCTTTGTGACAAACTGACGGGCCCTGTGCTTGGACTGTACACCAACCTCGTCCACTACAACAGAAGGATCCGCTGCCGGATCCAGGGGAGAGGAGACAAGCGACCCTACATCAAGTAATGGTCGATCAGGAATTTGGGGATCATGCCTGAAATCGCCTGGGGAGGGGCGATTTTCGTGGCTCCCCTAGGCGTTCTGACCTCCAGCGGCTGCGTTAACATTGTGAACACAGCCTGATTCGTCGATCCACTCATCTTGGAACGGATCATCCGCTGGATTCAGGGCATTTTCGACATAATCTCGATCCGCATCGGACACCTGATCTGCACCTGAGACCTGATCCACACGATGATTTCCCTTTCCACGTCCACGGCCACGGCCGCCGGATGATGGGCCACCACCGTCGCCACGCCCTCTGCCCTTACCAGAGAAAGGGGTTCCTGAAGGATTTCCCTTACCCTTACCCTGTGATCCTGGAGCATTTCCTTTATTTGTACCGGATTGAGGGGTTTGGCCTGGATTTCGATTTCCGCCTCCGGCGTTGCCATTGGGACTTGTCTGACCGTTTGGCTGCCCACCGGAACCGGATGGAGTCCGATTTCCTTTGCCTTGGGACCCGCCAGGGCCTCCGGTATTTTTGTTTCCACCGGAGGGGGTCGAATTACCCTTTCCCCCCTTGGCACCATGCACCTGTCTGTCATTCCTGTCTGAATTCTGCGAATTACTGACATTTTCACCAATCACCTTGTGATCGTAAGCAGACCATCGGTGATTAGCAGTAGAATGCGTCTTAGCTCGGTTCGTAGAACCTAAAAGAAGACAGATGCTACAATGATCCTGAACATTCCGGGTGTCATTCACCTTTTTGTTGCCCTTTTGGGCCCCATTTTGGGTGTTTTGCTGGGTATTCTTGTTTCCCCCAAGACCCTCATGGAAATTTTGATTGGCGGCATCAGCGAGCCGCTCAACCTCTTCCCACAGTTCCTGCGGGGTAAACGAAAACACCCAGTTCCTGGCCTTCAGGCGATGGCCGTGGAAACTTACTGCCCTATTGAGGACTTGGACAAACAAGTCCCGATCCTCGTGTTCATTAAACTTGATTTTCCACGTGTTTTCAATGAATTTCAACTTGGTAAACGACGTCGGGGAGCACTTTTGAAGTGCCTCCCTTACCGTAAACCTGTTGGCCGAGGCGTCGAAGCCATCGACTTCCGCCCACCAGGTCTTGACCTTCTCTTCGGACTGTTTATTCCGAAGGGTGGCGGCGGTTTCTGAGGGGATCTTGTCAAAAATCAGATTTTTCAGCTCGGCACTAGAAAACTTTTCGCCTGAATGTTCAGATTCTTCTACGAGATTCCAGAAGCGCTGTCTCTTGTCCTGCACTTCGTGCAAGATTAATCGCGAGAACGAAGGAAAATTCTTCAACATCTGGTGGTAATGGTCCTCAGGCAGTCGGGATCCACGTACCTCCAACTGTTCCCACACCTCATCAAAGGTAGGGGGGGAACTTCAATCCTCACGATCACTCCAGGTCCTGAGCCAAGTGTTGGCCAGCGCTCCCTCAAGGCAGTCCAAGAGCGCCATCAGGAACTGATCATCCTGGAGTTTTTGAGTCTTAACCCACAGTTTAAATTCCCGTTGGAACTGAGGCCAACGTCTGGGGTTTCCATTATACTTCGGTTGCTTGGCAACCTGACGAAGTCGCAATGAAGTAGGATTTAGGAGTGAATCCAGCCCAACACCGGCCGTAATGACAGACACCTTGGCGGCATCATTAGCCACACCAGCTCCGGCGAGGGTCTGGGCGAGCAACATCTGGGCAATTGCATTGGAATCAACAGCAGGAAGGGTAGTACGGGAGGCAGTTCGTTTGGCATTCTGAGCCTCAGTCCTAGCCTTCGCCGATCTACTCTGAGATCGAGAGATTGTAACCCTTTCCTTTAGCTTAGTCCTGCTGATCCTTGCGTCGGTGGTCTTAGAGTCCACCGAAGGAGCAATCGAAAAAATTTCTGTCGCCTCCTCCGACGGTTCTGTTGTTTGTTCCACCGATGATGCGCCCTCAGACCTCATGTGGGTCTTGAAAAGATCTTTAATTCCCAGCGTCTGAATGATGAGTTGCATTTGATCCTTGAGCAATTGGAGCTCAGTATCTCGCTGTAATCTGCAAGAGCAGTCGGCAGGACAGTACATACCATGTCCTGAAGGGCCTGAGCAGGCTGTCGGACCGCTAATCTCAGTGGTTCGCAGCCAGGAGTCCACTTGGGGAGCTCCTTCAGTCCTAATTTCCAGGCTTGCCTGCCTAGCTGCCTCTAAAATTCCTTCCTCAACCGCGGCGGCTAGATCGTCGCGGATGGAAACAGAGGGATGAGGGGCGGAGGGCCCGGCAACAGGTGCCTTGGTCTTCTCCTTCGGGAAGGGACTTGCCTCCCAGATCTGCAAGACAATGGCAAAAGATTCATCTTCTTGAGAACACCACCACATCCTGGTATTAATTTCTTCTTGAAGGAGGAAAAAATATTCGAATAAAAAATCAGAGGCGATTCTTTCTTGTCCTATCAGCTTAGACGTGGCTAATAGACAAAGGGCCTCAAGCGCCTCAAGGTTACGGGTCACTTCGGAAGACAAATGGTTGTCCCATGTGCCCATGAGGCTGGTCGATTATAGGTAGGTACCTCACCTGGACCACCCATCTCAATGTCGTCAATGTCGGCGTCGATGGTCTCGAAATGTGGACATTGGTAGGGAGTATTAGTACCTGCCAGGTCCGTAAGCTCCACCGGAGCGTTGCCATTAGCGTAAGCTGGGAGATTCCAGCTACTTGATGGCCAATTTCGACTGGGATCTTGATTGTAATCTGGGCCTCCACAGCTGCTGATTTGTGCCCTTCTTGGGCAATTTGGGCTTGCGCAAGGCATTCCTCTCAAGGCCTCGTTCGCACAGCACCACGGCAGCGTAATCGTTACGTCTCCGGAGGTGGCGGAGTCTACGGGGCCGTACTGGGGAGCTAGCTGTGGTTGGGACACCAAAAGAAACAACATTCAGGTAGCCTCTGCTACCATGAAAGTGCTGCCCTGGGTCGTTGAGGGTGCCGGAGGGCTCGGGGCCGGCAAGACCAGTGGGGCAGGCACGCGAGGAGTCTCCCTGGATGTTGCTATTGGGGGTAGAACCGGATACTCGGACACCAACAGAGGCAAGAGCAGCAACAACTGAAGCAAGGTCCATGCTGATTGTGGTCCGGCAGAAAATCCCAGTCTATGAAGAAAATTGATGCGAATTATTCTAAATACATCCGAGTGTCCAAAACTGTCTGAAAGAATTTAAATAATCCATTTATGTAAAAAGGTTTGGCCGATCTGGCCCGCGAGCGCGCGTCAGCGGCAAATGGCGATTCCAGCTAAAATAGCGGAACGCGGCGGATTTACGGGAAATGGACCGCGGAATCAAATCCGGCATATCAGAAATATATAGGAAATATCCTGTGACTGAGCTGCGAGGCGACAATTCCGCCGAAGCAAAGAAAATGACCAAAATGTAGCCAATCTGGACAGAATGTCTGAAAATCTGAGCAGATGGGGCTAGCCGCACTTACAGGGGGCGCCCCGCCCTCTGCCCCCCTCCCTTCGTCCCGTCCTCCCCCCTGGGCTCCCATGCCCCCTCCCGCCTGTCCCTTGGGGCCCGCGGCGCCCTTGCCCTTGCCCTTGGGCCCCTTTCCAGCCCCCTGCCCGTGTCGCGGGTCCCGCCTCCCGTCCCCCACGCCCTGGCCCGCCCGCTCACCCACCTCCCCTCGCCCTGCCCCCTGCACCTGGGCTCCCTGCCCGTGCCCCTGCACGCCCTTCCCGTGCCCTGGCCCCTTCCCGGCCCCCTGCCCCGAGTCGCGCCGTCCGCTGCCTGCGCTCTGCTCCCCCCCGCTGCTGCGCCCTTGCTCCCTGCCGCGCGTGACCTGGCCTGCTCCTTGCGCGCGCTCCTGGGTACTTCCCCCGTCGCCTCCTGCCCCCCCCTCCGCGCTCCCGTGGCTGGCACGCCAGTCTGCCTGCGCGGCCTCCCGCCCTTCCTGAATCACGCGCCGGGCGTCCCGCTGTCTTTGCAGCTGCGGTAGCGTGACGCCCGGCGGCGAGCGCTCGGGCGCCGGGGGGCGGACGTGCCGCTCCCGCCCCGGGGGGAAGGGCTTGGGGGGGAACGGCTTGGGGGGGCTGGTGTGGGTGTGGGTGGGGTTGGCGTGGGCGCGGTACTTCGCGCTCTCCCTGCCCACTGCTGCTGCTGCGGCGGCCGCCGGCGAGGCGTCCATGGCCCGTGCGGGGTTCTTCCCTCGCTTGCGCGGCGTGCTGGGGGTCGCGGCGTGGCCAGCCGAGGCGGTGGCGCGGCCCGCCGGGGCCGCGGTCGCAACCCCTCGCGCGCCCTCCTCGTTCTCCTCTGCTGCTGTGGCGGCCGCCGGCGAGGCGCCCGTGGCCCGTGCGGGGTCCGTCCCCCGCTTACGCGGCGTGCTGGGGGTCGCGGCGTGGCCGGCCGAGGTGGTGTCGCGGCCCGCCGGGGTCGCAGCCGCAGCCCCTCCCGCGCCCTCCTCGCTCTCCTTCGCTGCTGTGGCGGCCGCCGACGAGGTGCCCGCGGCCCGTGCGGGGTCCGCCCCCCTGCTTTCGCGGCGTGCTGGGGGTCGCGTCCTGGTCGGCCGAGGCGGTGGTGCGGCCCACCGGGGCCGCGGTCGCAATCCCTCGCGCGCCCTTCTTGATCTCTTCTGCGGCTGCGGCAGCCCTCGGCGATGCCCCCGGTTCCTGCGCCGGGGCTACCCCCCGTGTCGGCGGCGTGCCGGGGGCCGCGGTCGGGGCCGCGGCGTGGCTCGCTGGGGCTGCGGTCTCCGCTTCCCGCGCGTCTGGGGCCCCCTCCCGGGGCGGGGCGGCGGGGCTGGCTGCTTGGGCGGCGGAGGCGGTCATCTCGGCTGGCTCAGGTTCCCGGGCCGGCAGCGGCGGCCCGACCAGCACCGCCGCCTCCGCCAGCCTCCGCTCCTCGCGCTCCGCGAGGGTCTCCCCCGTCCACTCCGGGGAGGAGGCGGGGGAGCGGGAACGGGACCGGCGGTGGTGGCGGTCGTCCCGCTGGGGGGATCCATCGGAGTCTGCCATCACTGTTATCCTGGTAGGCATGCGTGGTGGCAGGCGCGCCCTTCCCACTACCTCCTGGTGCATCAGTGCCGTGCCACGGGCAGTGCCGTGTGGTGCTCTGCGGGGGGGAGGGGGGGAAGGGGGTGGGGGGCCGGCTGTGGCGTCAGCCCCGCACGGCCGGGGGCCGGTGGCCATCCACCGGCACTGGGAGGGGAGGCGGGGGAGCCACGCGGCCCACGCGTCGCGCCATAGCTCCCAGTCTGGGGCGGGGCCCAGGGCCCTGGGCCCCCGGGGGTCGTCGAGTGGTGTCGGGGGGAGCTGCACCAGGTGGACCCCCGTAACGGCGGTGACCTCCTGTGTTCGCAGGAAGGTGTGTACTCCGTCCCGCGCCGCGGGCGCCGGGAGGGGGGGGCGGGGTACGGGTGTTGCCCCATAGAGGTGGGTGGGGGTGATCCCAAGGATCCGCCCCGGGTCCCCGCGGGTCGCGACGACGAGGAGAAGCAGGGGGGTGCCAGGGCACTCTTGCCAGAGGACCTGCCCCCTGTGGTGGTTCTGGAGAGGGGGGGGGACAGGTCTGGGTTAGCCCAGCTGCGGGGCGCGTGCGTCGCCGGCGGGAGGGCAGGGCACCAAGTGGGCTCCCTGGGGAACGCCTCGCAGACGATGGCGTACGGGGGGGTAGGCCTGGTGCCGTCGTACACCGGGTTGGTCGGCCGGGGGCGGGCGGACGCCTCGTCCGCGCCTTCCACGAACACCGTGACCTCGCCCACTTCCAGGTCCTCGTCCGGTCGGTGTAGAAGGTGGACCGCCACATCCAGCTCGGACACTCCCCGCGGGTACGTGGCTCGCGCCTGGTTCAGGTACGGGGCCGCGTCCCCGGGGTAGCGCGTCCTGAGGGCGTGCAGCAGGGCTGGGGCGCTGCTGCGGAGGGACATGGCAGACCCTGCTCCCGTCAGCCGCAGGGTGTCCCCCATGGACAGGGGCCGGCCCGACCGATTGGACTCGCGCCACTCCATCCAGTGCCCGTAGAGGGCCGCCTCCGGGCTGATGAGCCCCTGGCTGGACGGCGTTCACGATCCGGTGCATTGCCGGGAGCAGCGTAGGGGCCCCCGCTCCGTTCAGGACGCGGACTGCCGGGAGGGTGGTCTCGTTGAGGAAAGCCCTCGCACTGCCCGCCAGGTCACACCGTTCGGCAGCGTGCGCTTCGTGTGCCTCCGCTACCGCGTCCGCCACCAGGCCCAGGACGGCCGCCTCCTGCGCTCTGCGGCGGGCCCTGGTGTGTCCCGGCCCATCCCCCCGTCGGCGTGGCATGGTGCTGCGGGCTCTGCAAAGGGCGGCGGCGGGTGGGGGTTAGGGTGCGAACACGTGCGACAGGTGCGCAACGGATGTGGGGTCCCGCAGGTGCACGTGGATCCACAGAAGGGCAGCGCCCGCGGGGCCCGCTCGTTCGTGTGAGGGGGTGTGTGCCCCCTCGATGCGCTGGTGCAGGGCCTCCTCCTCTGTGCGCCTGCGCGGGCCTGCGGGAGGTTGGGGCCAGGGGCACGCGGCCACCTGGGCGCACCACGCGCACCTGTTGGCGCCTGTCGACGCTGCGGAGGACACCGTGTCACATTCCCCGCAGAGTCGGCAGGTGTGTGGGAGGTGGGAGGGCGGCGACCAAGGGTCGAGGTGTCGGAGGGGGTCCCAGATCTCCAGCAGGCGGGCGCGGACGCGGCGCCGGTAGTCCTTGCCAAGCGTCTTCCGCTGGACCTCCTGCCACGTGTCGTCGGGGAGGATCCCGTGGTCGTGGAAGGCGGCGATGAGGTCGTCCCACGCCGGGCGGGGGTGCCCCTGGGGGGGGCTCGCCATGTACACGTGGCGCCCGGTGAGGTGGGGCGTCAGCGCATCCCATCGGCACCCGTTCGCGGTGTCTCTGTGGAGGAGGGCCAGCAGGGTGCCGTCCGCGACTGCCTCCGACCCCACTCGCAGCCCTTCGCAGCCGTCCAGCTCCTGGCGCAGCGCGGCTGCAATGCCGGTGGGGAGCATGAGGAGCAAGGGCCCCTGGGTGTCGCCCAGCCGGGACATGGCGTCGTCGTATACCGGCCCCCCAGCTGTGAAGTGCGCCACAGCGAGCTGGGCGGCCCCGTCCTCTGGGGGGTGCCACCGGACGGTGGCTGCAGCGTGTCCCCACGTGCGTATCTCCGTAGCCCGGAGTATGTTGGCGGCGTGAAGGACGATGCGGGGCGGGACGGGTGTCCTGACGAGTGAGGACACGTCCCCAGTCCATCCTGTTTGCGGCCCCGGGGCCGCCTGCAGCCATTCCCCCGTCGCCGCGTCCCACGGGTGGTCAGGCCCCGCCCCGCGGATCGTGGTGGGTCTCGGCCGGGTGTCTGGCCCCCATCCCTTGAGCGGGATGGCGGCGTATCGTGGCGCAGGGGTCTCCGGGGCGCGCGTGGCGGCGCACCACCGGCTCCACTTGCGCGCCCACTCCTCACCCACGATGCGCGCCTCCCAGGGGGTCATGGAGCCGCGCCCGATGATCCACGGTGGGAAGAGGGCGTCTTGTAGGTGCCTCGAGAACCCCCCCGGCAGGTCCTGGTACGCGTGGGGGCAATCTTGGGGCGGGCACTCCAGACTGCCATTCACGACACGGAGGGAGGCTACGAAGTCCTTGTCAGGGCGCGGGGGAGGGGGAGGGTGGTCGCCCTCCGCCGCAGTGAGCCACCGGTGTGCCCGGGCCGCCGCGCTCTGGGGCTCGCGGAGGAGTTGCTCCAGACGGTGGTTGCGAAGCTCCCATGCGAAGTCCCCCAGCCGGAGCATGTGGTGGAGGAAATCGTCCACAGAGGTCCCTCCCGGCAGGTCGTATCGGGCTATGGCGCGGCCCTGCGCCTCCGCGTCCTCGGGCACCAGTCCGGAGCAGAACACCTCCGTCCATGTGGCGCCTGCGGAGCGCGGCGAGGCCACCCACAGGGCTTTGTGGGAGGTGGCGGGCCGCCTCTTGTACCGCCTGGCGGTAGTGGGGCCAGAGGGGCCGTGAGTGGGCGCATCCCACGTGCATGTGCACCGGGGTCTCCTGCGGGCCGCCGCATAAAAGGCACGGTTGTGGGACGATGGCGACGCCGGAGAGCCGCTCCTTCCGGACGTGGAGCCTGCGCTGCACCGGCGTGTGGCCGTCTCGGGCTCGCAGCGCCCGGCGGTTGGTGGCCGTCGCGGTGAGGTTCTGGGCGTCGACATAGGCCGTGGCGTGGGCCGCGCCCAAAGGTGTGTGTCCCCGGTGCGTCAGCGCATGGTCCGTCTGCGCCCGTTTCGCGACACTGCCGAGCACCCGCATCGTGGGGGGCCGTAGATCGAGATGGCCGTCACAGCCAGCGACAATGAGCTGGGCGTGGCCAGGGTCCGGGGGCGTGTTTTGCAGGACGGTGTCCTGGGACGCCGCCCAGTCCGCCTTGTGCAGTAGGGCGTCACTGTGGTGCGAGGTGGCTCGGACGTACCAGAACGGGTGCCCGGCGTGTTGCCCTCGAGCGTACAGGCTGTCCCGGAGCCACCTCAGGGGCATCTGGTTGACCACCTTTGCTGCGCCCGCGGGGACCCCCGTGGTCCGCTCGCGATCTGCGTGCCGCAGGAGGTGGAGGATGACTTCGGCGTCCACCGTGTGGACCCATGGTCGGTGGGCACCGTATTGTAGGGGGAGGGAGGCGGCCACCCCCTCCCCGTCGGGCACCGTGCCCGAGATGGCCACCGCACGCGTGCGGTCGAGGTCGGCGGTGAGAGCGACGCTGGTGGCGTGTCTGCAGGGTCCGCCCCCGGACGCGTCGGAAGAGGTGTGGCCCCAGGCCTCCGGGATCCAGTAGTATCCGGTGGGGCTGAGCCACCCCGCGTTGAGGTCGGCGGAGTGCCACCGGACGTCGGGGTGGCTGGGGGTCAGTTGGTCCACGCTCAGCGCCCTGGTGTCGCCTGGGCTGATCGCCGGGTGGTCGTGCAGCCGGATCTCCGCTCCGGTGATCGTGCTTGCCCAGGACCGAAGTGCCGTCACATGTTCCTTGAGCCACGCCGGGCCCCCGCGCTGGTGCACCACCAGGTGTCCCTTGTCCTCCGGCTGGTCCTCCAACGCGTGCACCGCCATGTGTGGGTCGTGCGGCACCCCCGTAGGCACCAGCAGGGCGGTGCCACGGCCCCCACCTGCACTATTACCCACTCGGCCCGGAGCTGCGCTTGCCCCGTCGCTTGGGTGCATTGGTCGTCCGTGGTCACCAACCACAACGGCGTCGGCGCGTGGGGCCGGGGGCGCAGGGGCTCGGGCCATGCCACATCCGCGTTAGGCTCTTGGTGCTCGCTTTCCGCGAGTACGTCGCGGAGGATGTACATGAGGGCTGCCGGCGGGTGGTACGCCGCCCCCCGCGTGGGGGGGGGATAGGCCGTCCCGGCGGCGGTAGCCCCCGACGTGGAGGTGCAGGCCGTCCGGGGTCACCCGTGGGCCGGTGTGGGCGTCCTGCTTAGCCCTCGTGGGGTGGACGAGTCTCAGGCGGGGGTCTCGTGTTCTGGTGGTGTGGAAGAGGTGGACCAAGGCTTCGCGCCACCCGGGCCGGTTCGTTGGCTCCTGCTCACGGCGGCAATAGTGGAGGTGTTCATCGGCGCATTGGTTGAGGCACTCCACCGCACCGCCGTCGGCCACGGATCGTCGTTGTCGGGGAAGGGGTGGCGTGGCCCGTGGTGCCCATGCCACGGCGTTGTGTGTGGCACCGTCAGGTGGCACGTATCGCGGTGTCGCAGCTTGGCGGTGCGCAGCGTGACGATGTTGCCCGGCGGGGACTGTAGTTGGACATGGGCCGCCCTGGGGCACGCGATGGGGTTGTACAGCCCCACTCCCAGGGCGGCCAGGGCCCGCGGTATGCGGTGGACCCAGTCGCCTCCCGCCAGAGTTGCGAACTCCGGGACGGGGTAGTGCACCTAGGGACATATTCCGTGCGCGCCGGCTATCTCCCAGAACATTTTGGTGACCTCGGCGCGCACGGAGGTTGAGCGGTGGTGGACGAGTGTACCCACGAGGGCCACCGCTGCCTGCTGGCACCGCGTGGGCACCCGTGTGAGCCCCAGGGTCCGGTCATCCTGCAGGCTGTTTGCGAGGCGTCGAAGGCGTACCGCGCCCTGTCCTTCGCGACCTGGACCGTGATGTGGTCCAGGTGGCGTGCAGTGTCGGAGTCGTCGGCGATGAAAGGGGCGACGTACTGCGTCACCCCCCCGAGGATCGCCAGGATGACGTCCTGCACCACTTTCGGTGGCGCGAGGGTGTTAAGGCACCAGTGGTGCACCGCCGCCAGGCGTAGCCGGTGCTTGCGCTGCAGGGAGAACTCCCCGTCCGGCTGCACCTGGAGTCCCAGGTAGGGGACGGAGTCCGCCGCTGGTACCCAGTGCCACGGGTTTTCCAGGTGGGGGCAGAGGCGCAGCTGCAGGCCGGGGACCCCCTCTGTGGTGGCCATGGCGCACTTGCGGGGGTTGAGCTCCATGCCCATCATCCCCAGATACGCGGCCACCGCCTTCACGCCCTCGACGAAGTGCTGCAGCGTGTGGGCCACCACCAGCAGGTCGTCGATATAGGCCTGGATGAGGCCGTGCTCGGCCCCTCCCGGCGGGCGCAGGCGGTGCCCCTGCGCCCTGAGCAGGGGCTCCAGGAGGAGCGCGTACAGCAGGGGGCTCTCGGGGTTGCCCTGCCGGACGCTGCGCAGCATGTAGACGAGCTGCGTTAGCCCGTGTGCTGTGACAATGCGCAGCCTGGCGCACGTGTGGAGGAAGAGCAGGAGGTCGATGACGTCCGGCGGCACGGAGAGGTGGCGCAGGATGAGGTGGAGGGCGCTGTGTGGGGCGGTGTCGAAGGCCTTGCGGGCGTCGAAGGAGAAGACGTAGTTGGGCCCTCCCCGCTGGAGCTGCCGCTGCGCCATGACCAGCAGGGGGGCCTGTGTTGGAGCCAGGGAGGGCCCCCTGCTGCCAGTCGCTGACCACTCCGTGCCGTGTGAGCACTTCCGTGATGCGCTGGGTGAAGGGGCCGGTGAGCAGCTTCATGTCCAGCTGGTCCAGGGCTATGGGCCTGTAGTCGTCCAGTCTGGCAGAGCCCGGTACCTTGGGGCTGAGCCGGATGTGCGCGTCCCTCCAGTGCATCGGCGGCGGGGCGCCGCGGAGGATGGCCCGGTAGGAGTGGACCAGGAGCCACTGTACGGGTGCTGGGAGGGCTTTGATGAAACGGGCTTCCACGTGGTTGGGGCCTGGGGCCTTGCCGTCGGCCTTGTCCAGGGCGGACTTCAGGTCCTGCATGGAGTACTGCTGGACCTGTGTCCAGGCCCCTTCAGGGACCCGGTGGACGTGGCGGCCGAGGACTGCCTGGAAGCCTGGGAGGTCCACCGGGCGTTTGTCATACAGTTCTCGCTAGAAGGCGCGAACTGCGAACATCACGTCGTGGGCCTCCGTGAGGAGCGTTTGGGTGTTGGGGACCCGCACGTTCCAGAGGCCTGACGGGCCCGGGGCCTCTACCTCTATGGCTCCCCGCACGGCTTTCCATCGCTGGGCGATGTCGGGGGCGTGGCGGCGCCAGAAGTCCTTGATGGCGCGCTTGCGGTCTGCCGCCAGGAGGGCGCGGAGCTGGCGAATGTCCTCCTCGAGGGCGGCTGCTTGCCTCTCCAGCTCCTCCTGTAGCTGGCCTTGTGTGGTCGGGCAGAACCCGGGCGACACACCCTGCAGCTCCTCCGTGAGCCGGAGCGCCGCCTCGGACCGGATGCCATGCCCGGACGCGTCCGCCTGGTACGCTGCCGGCGCGCGCGCTGCCAGGGTGTCATAGCGGAGGACCGCTGCCTGGAGCTGCTTTCCGCTCTCCGGGAGGTCCCCCTCCGCCGGGTCCGTCCCCGCCGGAGACGGCTGCCGGCGTCCCAGCACACGCGCCAGGGCGTCATGTGTCGCGTGGAGGTGTTCGAACACCTTGTCCACCGCGGCCGCGGGCATGGACCCGTAGTCGTGCTGCTCTGCGGGACCCAGCCAGGGCGCCAGGGAGGGTTCATCCTGCGCGGCGGTGACCGCTGCCCACAGGCAGTGTTGGACGGGTGCGGCCTCGGCGTCGTACGGGAGGAGGCGGCCCTCTGTGTGGCTGTAGGGAGTGGGCATCGCCGCGCGCCCCGCTGCGCTGAGGAGACCCGGCAGGGCCAGGCGGACCGGGAGGTGGTCCGAACCGACCACCTGGGGGTGTGCCATGCCGCGAGCCCAGACGCTCTCCCGCAGGGACCACGGCAGGAGGGGCTCGTTGACCAGGAAGGTGTCCACCCTGTGCCGGGACGGGTGGAGCGTTGGGGTCATGTCCTCCTGGCCGCCGGCCGCGGCCCGTCGGAAACCGCAGGCCTCCCAGCCCGCTCGGAAATGCTCCGTGGCCGGGTTGGTGGGGACGTCCATGTAGATGGTGGTGTCGCCGGCGATGACCACCGGGTGCCTCCCGCCGAGGCTGCGTGCCGTGGCATACATTTGTATGTCGGCCCAGAACGCCGCCCGTCCCGCCCACGGGGAGCAGCCTGCTTGCGGCCCGTGGACGTTGATGAGGGTGAGGCATCCTCCGTCCGTGCGGATCTCCAGGGCCGCGGCCCTCCCGGGGACAATTTCTGTGAAACTGAGCACCTCGTGCTCCGCCACGTACTTGCTGCTGACCGCGGTGAGGAGGCCCCCCCCTCTCGAGGTGGAGGTGGCTCTCGTCTCCGCCAGCCGGCTGCTGAAGAAGGCGGTGTACCCCTTTGTCCCGGAGCGCCGCGGCCACATGCATCTCCTGCGCCCGGGTGGCGATCCCTGTTTCCTGGAGCATGATGGCAAAGCCCCGCTCCTGGGGCAGCATGCCGGTGATGAGGTGCTCCTTGTCGGTGCAGGCCGCCGGCCCCCGGCGCCGCCAAAGTGTGTCCCGGAGGGACCGGTCTGGCGGCACCAGGCCGTTGCGCAGGTTCCACAAGAGGAGCCACAGGGCGTCGCCCGCCATGTCCTCCTGGAGTCAGCTATCCCGCATCGGCATCGCCACTGGGTTCGCCGGCGCAGCCAGGGAATCTGGGTGCGCCGCATCCGCTGAGCCCGTTCCCAGCGGGGCCCACAGGGGGGCCCGGGGGACCGGGGGAGCCAGGGGGGCCAGGGGGGCCAGCCCCGCGGGGATGGACATGGACCCTGGTGGGGCCGCACCGCCGGCCCCCGGGGCCGCTCAGGGTGCCTCCTCATCTCTGTCTGCGTGGTCGGCTGCCTGGGGCGGGGGGCGCCGGGTGTACGGGGCGTGCCTTGGGGACCTCCGTGCTCTCCCCTGCAGGATGTTGGTGGCCGCCTCCTTGTCGTCCGCCGGGGCTGCAGCGTGCACCGCGTGCCACGCCAGGTGTTCCAGCATTGCCCCGCTTGTGTAGTACTTGTCTGCACACAGGGGGCATTTCGTCGGCTCCGTGGCCCCTCGCGCCGGGGGGAGCGGCACCGACTTCCGAATGGCGCCCTCTGCCGCCGGTTCGAAGGGCAGGTTGGCCAGTGGCACCGTGTGTGGCGCCAGTGTGCGGCCCGGGGCCGCCACATCGAGAGCTCGTGTCGCGGGCGCGGGCCCGAGACCCCGGATGGCATTGCGCTGCGCGTCTGCCTGCAACCACGTTTGCCAGTGCGTGGAGCTGATTTGGCGGTCGGGCTTGCCCCTCCATCGCAGGTCGCGGAAGGCCTGTAGCCAGTGGTACACTGCGGTCGGGACCGCCAGCTGGAGCTTTAGGTCGGCGGGGTGCGCCGCTGCTGGCCACTGCCCCGGCCTCGCCGCCCGGGCGTTGTCCTTCAGCCTGACCTGGAGCAGGAGGGCGTGGTGTTCGCCCTCCCGCAGCGCCTTGATGATGATGCGGGTGCAGTCTGCCACGCGGATCACGGCTTCGGGCCCCAGCAGGCGCTCGGGGTCGCAGACGACGATGTGCGCGTCCGCCGGGCTGAACATGCAGACCACCCACTGCGGGTTCTGCTGTCCCCGTTGGGCCACCGCCAGGGTAGCCGCGTGGAGGTCCGGGACGTCCGTGGCCCTGATGGCGTCTCCCTGCCACGCGGCCCGTAGATGCTCCTCCTGGTCGGGGCTCCACACCAGTGTGGGGGGGTTGACCCACCCTGGTTCCTGCCTCTTGTTGGGGGCGCTGACGGTGTGTAGCAGGACCGCCAGCGGCCAGGGGTCCGCCGACATATAGTAGACCTGGGTGGGCCTCTGTCGCCAGTCGACGTGGGGCAGGGGCGGGAATGGCCCTTGCCTGGCGGTGCTGTGCCAGACAGTCCATCGGCCTCCGGCCAGGACGTGCGACCGGTACCCTCCGGCGTGGCCGTGTATGATGGCCTGGTAGCCTGCCGTCTGCAGCAAGAGTGCCTCCCCCTGCTTAGGCCCGGGTGGGGGTGTGCCATCGCCCGCACCCCAGACGCGGGTGCGCCCGCGGAGTGTGGCATGCCACGGGTCTGGTGCATCGCGCTGAGGCCCCTGTATGCTTCCCGCAATCTGCGCCGGGCCGTGGTGGTGGACGAAGCTCTCCCCGCCGTCCGCTAGCAACGCCGCCGCGACGACGTATAGCTGCTCCGCCGTGAGGGGTGTCGTCGGCGCGTGCGTCGCGGCCGGCCGGCGGGGCTGCGTGTCGCGACAGGGGAGGGGGGGCAGCAGTTCCGCCGGCCACGCCGCCACGGGACCCATGGTGACGGCCGCGACCGCGGACGCCAGCGCCGTGCGGTCCGTTGGCCTGTACTGCCGGAGCCCCGTGGTATCTCGGGCGAGGTGCCTGCAGGCTGCCATCCAGGCCACCGCTCCGCAGTTCGTGACGTCCGGTCCGGCACCGTCCGCGCCGTCGCGTCCTCTTTGTTGTACCGTGGTGGCGGTGTCGAGCGGGGGGCCCTGCTGTAGCGCCTCCGGGTCCTGCCCCGGCGGGAGGGCGGGCGGGACTGGCTGCGGGAAGTCCTGCGCGCCTCGGCGCTCCGGGTGCGTGTGGTATGGGTTTTGCCGGCGCGTGTTCCGGGGCTGCCCGTGGTTGGAAGAGGAGTTGGTGCAATTGCCAGTGGCCTTCCGCGGTTGACGGGTTGCGGAGCGTTAGCCACTGTTCCACCACGCCCCCTGGGTGCGCGGCCTCGACGCGGCGCTGCAACCCCAGGCGGCCTAGGCGGTTGGACGTGCCCGCGGGTGGGATGTGGGTTTGCGGGTAAAGCACCCGCAGCGGCTCCAGCACCAGGTCCAGCACTTCGTCGTTGAGCTGCTCCGTGAGAGCCGACGCCCTGTGCAGGGCGTGGAGGACCCCGGGTGTGGGGGCTGTGAGCTGTTCGAGCACCGGCCCCGGCGGGTACCGTGCACCCGGGTTTGTTAGCCACTCCCTGGTGTGGCTCAGTACGGCCTTCCACAAGTCCCTCGTAAAAGCGTGCTGGGGGGCCAAAGAGGGGACCATCCGTAGGAGGCGGTGGCACGCCGGCGGCGATCGCATGGGCTGTGGGGCGGCCGCTGTGATCCACCTGCACGCCGTGCCGGGCAGGATCGCCCCCCATTCCACGGTCCCCATGCCCTCGGCGTGGACCAGCGCCTGGCCCTAGACCATGGGGAAATAGGGGCTCGAGCGCCCCTTTCCTTCCTTCCACCGTACCCAGGCGGCGCCCGCCTGCAGGCTGCGGAGCAGGGCCACGCCGGGGAGGAGCGGCTGCGGGAAAGCCCCCTTGACGTCCTGGGTGGCGTGGGCCAGGGTGCCCATGGGCAAGCACCACAACGGGAGGGTCCAGGGCCCGGCAGCGGTTGCACCACCCCTGCGTCCCATCGCCACTCGGAGTCTGGCGGGGTGGCCGGGACCGTGCCCGTCTGCAGGAAGTGGCGTGCCTGCTTGTCGGGGTGCCGTTGGAGGGTTGCCGCGACGCTGAGCCCCTCTGCCGCGGGTGCCACCGGGAGGCCGCCCCGGGGCCTGCACCAGGGGTAATCCTGGTCTGCCGGCCAGGTGTGGAGGTCCCGGGCGATGTCCTCCGCGGTCCCTGTGGGGGCGTCCTCTGGTGCCAGGTGCCACATGACGGCAAGCACCGCCCACGTGGAGAAGGGCCACACCCGCGGGGGGGTGTACACCTGGATGGTCCACTGTGGGCACGCCCGCCGCACGGGGGACGCGTGGAGCACCCCTCGGACCATGTCCGCCGCCAGGACCAGCACCATTCCCGAGGGTTCCACAATGATCCCCTCTGCGGGCCCGCCGTGGCGGCCCCGGGTGTGCAAGGCCACTGCCGCCTGTCCCGCGTGGGTGACTCGGTCGACGGCCTCCTGGATGTTCACGCTGCCGCGCGCAGTCTCATCCAGGATCCAGCCCTGCGCCACCCGGTAGCGTAGGGCGGCGCGTGCGGCCGCGGGTTTCACCTCGGGCAGCGCTCCGTCATCGGGGCCGGGCTGGGGGTGCTGTTTGGGGCACCAGCCTTCGCCGGTGCAGTGGCCCCGTTTCCACGCGGGGCAGATCGCGGGTACGCTGCCCGCCGGCGGCGCAGGTTCCGCGGGCGCGCCTCCCGTGGAGGGCTCCGGTACTGCCTCCAGGTCGGAGTCCGTGCCCGCTTCCCCTTGTGGGGGGTCTCCTTCGCCGTCTCTGAGTCCCAGCGCCCTGATGACCTCGTGTGCTTTGTCCAGCGTCGGAGTTCGGGGGCGTGTCTTGCGTGGTGCCGCGGGTTCCGCCATTGTTGTGTCGCTGTGCCTAAGAGCAGGGGGTGGGGTGCGGATGTCCCGTGGCTGGTGCGTTGGTGCGTTGGTGCGTTGCTCGTTGTGGGGGTGGTGGATGGGCGTCCCCGGGGGGGGGCGCTTTCCAGCATTGCGAGGGGCGCCTGGTGTTAGGCGCTGTCCCTCTCCCGGCCGCCCGTCCTCTGGAGCGGGCAGCCAGGGTTCCGCGACCCGTGTGTCCCGGGTGCGGTCGGTGCGGGTGTGGGGGCCCAGCACCGGCCCCACAGCGTGTGCCCTCGCGGGCCGGCGTTGCTCGCTGTGGGGGTGGCGGAAGAGCGTCCCCGGGGGGGGGCGCCTTTCACCATGGTGAGGGGCATCTGAGGTCAGGCACCGTCCCTCCCCCGACTGCCCGTCTCCTGGAGCGGGCAGCCAGGGTTCCGCGACCCGTGTGTCCCGGGTGCGGTCGGTGCGGGTGTGGGGACCCAGCACCGGCCCCACAGCTTGCGCCCTTGCGGGCTGGCGTTGCTCGCTGTGGGGGTGGCGGAAGGGCGTCCCCGGGGGGGGTGCCTTCCACCATTGCGAGGGGCGTCTGAGGTCAGGCGCTGTCCCTCCCCCGACTGCCCGCCCTCTGGGCGGGCTGTTGGGGTCCGCCACCCACGTGCTGTTGGCGCGGGTGTGTGGGTGTGGGGGCCTAACACTGTCCCCTTGGCCTGCATGCCCTGTGAGGGCTGCATGCCGCGGGGGTGGTGGGGGGCCGTCTCTGGGGGGGGTGGCCTGCCACCGTTGTGAGGGGCGCCTGGTGTCAGGCGCTGTCCCTCCCCCGGCCGCCCGTCCTCTGGAGTGGGCAGCCTGGGCTCCGCGACCCGTGTGTCACCGCGCAGAGAAAGGAACAGAATGCAATGGAGCCTGGCCTTTCAATATTATATCTGGGTCCGGGAACCGGTGTCAAGGGTAAAATTTGCCAAGCAAACAGCAGTCTGCTGACCCCCCTGCCGTAGAAGAAAATCGCGGAGCCTGCAATGCGTGGGTTCAGATCTCAGTCTTGGTCCGGCGATGTGCTCTGCCACTACACACGCCATCATCTCACTGCCCAAACCACTTCACAATGCAAGCACTAGAAAAACTTCTAGCGCTTCAAATTAGGGTTACCGGAACCCTCGCGCGAGCCCCCCCACTGATCCTCCAACCCGATGGCGGTCTCATTGGGGAGATAGACCACCCATGCAACTTGGGTGGTTCCCCCCTTTTCGGTTTCCCGCTCCACCTGCCGAAAGTTCCTATCCCCTGCAAGCCGCTTCTGATTGACGTCCGGGACCCAGAAGGCTTCAAAACTGCTGAGTCGTCCCTTGGAGTCGGGCGGACAGAAGATGAAAGGGGGGGTGCACTGGTCGGAGTCAACCAGAGCGAGGGGGAGATAGGGGACGGCCTTTTTCTGGTGGCAGGAGCCACTGCATCGGATTGCCCTTGCTGAGCATCTCCTCCACCTCAGCCTTCGCCTTCTGAACGGGGACAGACCTCTTCATCTGCCATTTCCCCCCCCAAACAACAAACTGGGACAGAGTTGTCCAACAAAAACTTGGATCCCGAACGTCAATCTACTGCCTCAAACCTGCTCCCTGGCAGGGGCAGCATCCGAGAGCAGTGGAAAGGCCCCCAAGCCTCCACGTCTTCCAGCACCACCGCGACCAGAAGAGACGAGCACCCCCGGCAGCAAAGTGGTTCCGAAGTCCCTGTTTCAGTCCGCCCGGAAGGAGCTCCGGAAGGAGAAGCGGACAAGTGCAAAGGCTGAAGCACCGCCCGCAAAGGCCCAAGTCTCTGGCGACAAGAAGCCGAAAACGAAAGCCAAAACTGGCAGCGGTGCTTCCTCAAAAAAGCGGAAAATCGCCCCGGACAACAGTGAGACGGACGAGTCAGACCCCCTTTTTGAGGAGCATGAATGGGTCCCAGCCGCGAAGCATATCCCAAAGAAGAAGAGGAAGAAGGTAGTTCCGGCCGCCAGTTCCGAGAGTGACTCCGGCAAGCTCCCCAGCGACACAGTGCAGGATGTGAAGGCCCTGGCAACTGAGTTGGCTGCGGGATCGAAGGATGGCGACGAGGAGAAAGCGATCAGGGCAGAATCGGCGCATGCGTCAGCTCTGGAGGTGTGCACAGTTGAACCGGTGAAGTGTAGTTCAACCGCACGCTTGAACTGCCTGAACCACGGTTTCACTATTTTTTTCTTTTTGCAGAGCCTGGATCAAGCCCAACAACGACGACTGGCGGTTGTGAAGCGGTACCCAGAACCCCATGGCTAGGGTAGGGCATACAACCGGTCTCTGGTCCACTAACCCCATGTACGGAAGGGAAGACGCCCGTTGACGCCCGGTGCGAGCCCGGCGGGTGCGTGTTCCGTGCCGTCAAGCCCCGCATCGGCAACCGATGCGTTGCCAGCGGAGATTTATATATCAGAATGTCGGGAATCAACAGGGTTTTATTCTCATATTGTTTCCGTCAATTTTTACGCTTCCGTTCTGATATTCACTGTTTTGGCAGCTGGCGGTTAGTTCGCGACTTTAGCGTAACCGCCAGTTTAACTGTTATATACAGATATTTTAGCGCAAACCGTGACGAAGACTCTAAAGTCTTCAGGAATTGCATTGATGCATCCGTAATTTTCACATCTTACACTCGCAACCTTAATCCGAATTTTTCAGGATGTCGAAATCGGATTTTCGACTTCGACATCCCCGCACTTGATTTGACCTCTTTTGAGTGGACCTACGTGCTTCCCTATGCACGAATCAATCCGGGCGGCCACCCTGGTCCAGGCGGCCACCCAGGGGGAAGGCGTCAGAGACTTCCTCTTCGACGCCTTCCTCCACGTCGCCCGACACGAGCGCCCCCCACGCGCCACCCCAGACGGCGAGAGCCCGCCCCTCACGGGGAGCCGGATCTGGGTGCCCCCCATCGACTGGGGGCGACACCTGGTCGGACACCCCGTCCCGGGGCGGGTGGACACCAAGGGCCGCACCCGCTACCACGAGCCCGACATGGCCCACCCCCCACCCGACGCCACCCTCGACAGCACCAAAGAGTGGGAGCGGGAAACATGGGTAGCCCGGATGGCCTCCCTGAGCAACTTCCGGCACCACGTCCCGGGGGACATCCCCACCCCCGACGAGCAGCAGCCAGCCCCCTCCACGTACATGACCCTCATGTACAATCTGCACTACACCCTCTCCACCACCACCTACGACGCACCCACAGACCACTGGGGCACCGATTCCCTCCTCCCCGCCTACTACACCCCCCCCACACACAACCCAGGCCCCGACACGTACGCCAGGGGGGACGACCCGGACGACCCCCACATCTGGGGCACGTGGGAACCCAAATCCCTGGACACGCTGCTCTCCATCCGCAGCGGCTACCAGGGCCTTGGTAGGGCGATGTATTGCCTCGCCAAGTGGACCCAACGGACCTGGGGGATCCCCACGGACCGATGGGTGTGGGTGGTCACGCTGCCCCCCCAGCAGAGGGAAGCCCCCCCAAACCGCAGGGGACCCACTCCCCCACGCCCCACCACCCTACAACTATGCCCGTACATGGTGGCAGCCCGCCTCATGACGCTGCTGTGGCCGGGCCCCCACACCCCCACCCAAAACTACCCCCACCTCACAGAGGAGGACATGCCCGGCATCCAGCGATGCTTCTTCCAGACCCTCGACTACCTCCAGCAAACACACCCGCACGTCCTGGAGCAGATATGGCCTCCCCCCGGGTAACCCACGTGCCCGCGCAGCCGAGACAACACCGCCACGCCAGCACCAGCACGCACGGATCACCAGGGAAAACGCGCGCACACGCCCGGTGCCCGAAGCTGCACCCTCGTTCTCGCTACTTACAGGACCCAGCGTCATACGCCCGCCCCCGAGGCCCAGGACCCTCCGCCGTCTCCCACAGCCCTCTCCTCCGCCTCCGACTCCACAACCTCCAACACCACGACCACCTCATCCACCACCACCACCACGTCCTCATCCAGCACTCCACCCCCCAGGCCGCGGGGGACACCTCCCAAACGGGCCTCCAAACCCGCCCCAACCGCGAGCAGCCCCGCCGCCGCCAAGGCCCACGCCCCGACGAAGCCCACACCCACGACCCAGCCGAAGCCCCAGACCGCCGCCAAACGGCCACCCAAGCCCAAGGGTCAACTCGCAGCCAAGCCCAAACCCAAGCACAAACCCGGCGCCACGACGATAGCGCGAGCCCGGCCCCCCGAGGACGTCCTCTACAACATCCAGCCCCAGCCGTCCCAGGCTCGAAGGCAGCAGCGCCCAGCCCGGCGCCCCCCCACCGTCACCGACGCCACCGCCACCACCTTCATGGCGGAGCGCGCCGCGGCCGAAGCGCGACGCGCCTCGTCCCGCCACCTCTCAAAGCCCGCACCCCAGGCCCACGGACCGCTCCCGACCAAGCCAGAACGACGCCAGGGTCCACCAGCAGCGTCCCCGCCCCCCTACCGGCCCTCGATGACAGCCCACATGCAACGCATGCCCCACTACCGCCGCCGCCGCGAATCCCCGCCCAACCCCGAGGCGGAGACCGTACGCACACACCCGCGGGTCCACATCCGCGTGCACCCCCACTCCCCACGCACCCCCACGGAACAGGACTACGAGGAATCCCCCAGGCCCGCGACCGCCGCCGGTCCCCACGACCCCGTCACACCCACCCACGCCCACTCCTCCGCCTAAGACCGCAGGCCCGCCGAGGAACAGTGGTGGCAGCGCTGGACCCACACGCAGCTCTGGGAGCTGCGGAAGTGGGCCCGGGGAGAGCCCTCCCTCGAGGGCCTGGTCCATCGGCCCCGCAAGGGGTTGGTGGAGAACTGCCGCCTCCTGCCGGCAGGGGGGCTGGATGCCACAGGCCGCATGGGAAGCCATGCTGGCCGATGCGCTCCACCCCCTGGGAGTCCACCCCCGCAACCTCCCCGCGCCCCAGGACCACCCGTATGTCCTCAGGCGCCTGCGGGAGACCCTCCAGGAAACGCAGCGAGACGGCATCGGCCTGTGGGACATCACCCAAAACCCAGCCCCGCACGCACACACCCCCTCACCAGGCCACAAGCGTCGGCGCACCGACACCGGCGACACCCACAGCACCCCAGGAGCCCTGCGCGCCACACAACACGACGCGCCTGACCCCCCGGCCAGCGGCGCCGCCATCTAACCCCGTTACCCAGCAAACCACCACCACGGGGCGCCACGCCAGGCCCCGCCCAGAAGTCACCAAACGAACCTGACGCCGAAGGAAGCCAACACACACGACAACGAGCACCACTACGCCCAAAGGCGCCGAACCCAGGCCCGCTACCCTGGGCTCCTCTCCAACCCTCAGCACGACACACACGTCGCTGGCGTCACTCCTCCGCCGTGCCCCCTCCCAGGCCACCGCCCCGCCCCCTCCCCCCTCCCGCCGCACGTCCCCACGCCGCCCAGCACGCAGCCCCACACACTGCGCCACAGCATCGCCCTAGTCCGGCTCCTCCACCATCGCGCCACTTGGCACCTCACAGTAGACTGCCGTCCTGTGGTCCCGCTCCCCCCGGCACCGCTCCCGGGGCCGCACCCGGCCCACGTCGTGTTCGCCCCCACGTCGCGGGCCGCGGACATCCTCCCGCTCCTCGCCGCCACCCCTCCCGGGCATCGCATACTGCTTGCGGCCAACCCCTCGGCCCTCAGTGAGGTCCTCATCAGGCACGCCGACGCCCTGCACGTGCGCCCGCTGTTGCCCAACCTGCACGCTGCGTACGCCCCCGGCACGCCCGTCGACCCCTCCGTGTGGGACTCCCAGTGAGGCCACCGGCCACCGGCCGGCCCGCACGCACCACCCCGCACTCGCCTCGGGCGCACGACCCCAAGGACGCCGCTACCCACACGCCCGGCCCCGCGCAACCGCCTAACCGAGCCAGAACCCAAGCACAAATCAAACCCGAGCCACACCCCGAAACCGCTAACCCTTGACTCCTAACCAAGCCCGCCAAGGGAACACCGTAACCACAGCCCACACCCACAGCCCACACAGCCGCCTAACCAGCCAGCTCCAGAAGCAAAGAAACACCTCACCAAACCCACCCTGACCCAAGCCCGTGTACATCAGGACGCGCGAGCCGCACCCCTGGGGCGCGACCGCCGCCACAGCACCGACGACACATGCCAGAGGACACAACGCTATTGCACCGCCGCACCAGCTGCCCGTGCCTGTGCCTGCAGTGTACGCGCGCCCCTGTTTTTCTCTCTTTTGTTTTTTCCTTTTTTTTTTCTCCGAAAAAAAAAAAAAAAAAACAAGTAAAAAAAAGAAAAAAAAAACATGTAAAAAAAAAAGAAAATAACAACCAAAAAAAAAAAAATGAAAATTAGGGGGGGAGGAAGAGGGACACAACCACCCATGGCACACGCGCACCGCACACAGCACGCACACCGGTGAACAGGAGCCCAGTGGCCCAGGACACCGCACATGCAACACAACACACGGAGCGAGCACACCGGTGAACAGGAGCCAGCTGGCCCAGGACACCGCAGACGCACCACAGCAAACCGCGCGGGCACACCAGTGAACAGGAGCCCAGCGGCCCAGGACACTGCACACACGTAGGGCAGCCGAGGGACAGGAAAGAACCAATACCCCATGGGTCGGACGCACTAGGGGCAACCCAGCCGACCCACCGGGCCAGTGGCAGGAGCGGTACTCCAAGGCCACTGGTCCGAGCCCGGCCAGGCTGCATCGGGGACCATGGCAAACGTCACCCGGAGCCATGGAAGCAACCGGTGACAGGCGAGCCGGTACACAGTCCAGGAGGGGGTCACCTGCCAAGCAGAGTGGCCCCGCAACTCAAGCCACAAGAGTGAGGCGGTCGTACCGTAGACAAGCGGGAGCAATACCCCTTGTGGTGAGAGATACTCCACACGGCTGGGCAGCCCCCCAGAGCTGCCGCCCAAAGGAGGGGGCATGTGGCCCTACCCATGGACACATGTGGAACACCCTCCCACCCGGGACACATGGACCGGGTGGCCGCGACAATGCCTTCCCAAGCACATGCGGGAGCGGCTCAAGAGGCACCTGACATAGGGCAGTGGGAGGGACAGGACGTCCCCTTGGTAAGACCTTCTTCCTGCAATGTCAAGGGAGGCATCCCGAGCTCCCGAAGATACCTACCTACCTACCTACCTCAGCTCTGGAGGTGTGCACAGTTGAACCGGTGAAGTGTAGTTCAACCGCACGCTTCAACCGCCTGAACCACGGTTTCACTATTTTTTTCTTTTTGCAGAGCCTGGATCAAGCCCAACAACGACGACTGGCGGTTGTGAAGCGGTACCCAGAACCCCATGGCTAGGGTAGGGCATACAACCGGTCTCCGGTCCACTAACCCCATGTACGGAAGGGAAGACGCCCGTTGACGCCCGGTGCGAGCCCGGCGGGTGCGTGTTCCGTGCCGTCAAGCCCCGCATCGGCAACCGATGCGTCGCCAGCGGAGATTTATATATCAGAATGTCAGGAATCAACAGGGTTTTATTCTCATATTGTTTCCGTCAATTTTTACGCTTCCGTTCTGATATTCACTGTTTTGGCAGCTGGCGGTTAGTTCGCGACTTTAGCGTAACCGCCAGTTTAACTGTTATATACAGATATTTTAGCACAAACCGTGACGAAGACTCTAAAGTCTTCAGGAATTGCATTGATGCATCCGCAATTTTCACATCTTACACTCGCAACCTTAATCCGAATTTTTCAGGATGTCGAAATCGGATTTTCGACTTCGACATCCCCGCACTTGATTTGACCTCTTTCGAGATGACCTACGTGCTTCCCTATGCACCAATCAACTTTCCTTTTGTCTTGCCCTCCATTTGTCTTAGAGATATGGGCAAAACAAAGTTGATTCGTGAGGCCACTTGTGAGGGTCATATCTCGTGCCGCTTGCGAGGAATGACAGTAAGGAAACGTGGGATGTATTCACAATACTCCCGACATAATTTAGGAAGCTTTATACGCCTTGCGTCTCCACACGTGCGCGCTAGCGTAATGGATCATCGTCAAGAGGGTAGAGTTTGCGTTGTAACTCTTTGGCCATGATATTGCGTGCGTTAAGATAACTTTCGAGTGTAGCGCGCGAGTGTTGGTGTTGCATAGGAACTCTCCTTGAGTTCCTATGAGCGATTGACACAAAGTTATGCCCTTGGAGGGGCATGACATATCGTGGGGGGAGCTACCTTTTTGGGCAATATGTGGTATGTGCCATGTGTTGTATTGCGTGCCCATTTGGCGGGTTTGGCTAAGAGCGATACACCCACCAATGGACCTCATATTGCACGAGGCCCTTCCTTGTACTCCGCACGATCAATTGCAAGCCTAACCTTTGTGGAGAAAAGCTTGTGTGGCGACCCCAAAGCGATGCGTTGGGAGCAAGGTGTGTGTTTTGCAATTTTCCATATTTTCATGTGCCCACTTGGGAAGTAGCGCTCGTGACCTTTCAAAGCGCCCCAAGTGGAGCACATATGTGGAATCGGAGGTCATTGGTGTCAAGTCATTGTGTTTAGAAGGATTGGTTGATTACTCAATCCAAGCCGAAGATATTATAATATATTTGTGCGCCTTTCAAGGCACTTATGGGTGTTTTTTTTCGCCAATATTGCTGTTTTTTGCCCGTCATGGTGTCAAGTGGCGACCGTGTATCTCAACGTTGCGCTCAATTGACATCATGACCCAAGTATGTGATGAGGGTACATACAGCAGTGCCCAACAAATCTTGGACCCAGCGAATAACTCCTCTTGGGCTTGGCATACCGTGGCCGCCATGTTGGCAATTTGGGACTATCCCAAATCATGGGCTCACTTGGCGAACCTGCCATTCCCAAAACCGGAGGAGTTGGGCGACGCCCAAAAGATATGTTGGACACATATGACTTGATACCAATCCTATGGCACACTCCGGTCCAAGTCGGGCATGTGCCTCATTTGCCCCAACCATGAGTGTGCGCATTTTCGGCCATTTTGAGCGATTTCCCTCATTTTCTGCCCGCCGTGCACTATGTTCAGCCCACCCGTGCACGCCGGACGCATGGACCAATGGATCATATATGACATGGGTGTTATGCATATTGGTCCCCATGGTTCACACACCACGTGGGCGAAGCGGAGCAACCTTCGTTAAGGTGCTAGCCCAAAGTGAGTGTGGGCAATTTTGCCATTTTGGCATTTGTGGACCCAATTGGGATTGTCACCACGCCAAGTGGCATAGAGATATTTGGAAGCCAAGTGCATGGGAGTCTCCGTTGGACTCCCAGTGGATCGCGTATGGAATGGCAGATCGGATTTCCAAGCCGGCGTGGAGATATACTATTGGGAGCACCCCCAAATTTTGGCTCATTTCGAGCAGCCAAAATACCCCCTTTTGGGACCCCAATTTCACCCCCCCGTGTGGTCAATTGGCGGCCCCATATCTATATGCCCACAGGGAGCTCGGACCTAATTCAAAGTTGTACACGCAGATATAAGTCCTAGGTCCTGCCTCCTACCCTGTGAGCCATTGGCCTTGCCCTGGCCGGGCGAGCCACGCGGGAATGACGCCAATTTTGGTGATTTTGGCATCATGACCCCACATGACGAACCCCTGGTGCCCTGATGCCGGGACCTCAGAGGGAACCAGGTTGGGTGAGGGCTCGAGGGAGTTCATACTCGAAGAGCGTAGGGTCAGTTGCCTCGTCCCTACCTCTGGCGGGTCCGGACAAGGGGTCAATTTTGGAGATTTTTGAGCTAATTTTAGTTTGGGCTGAAACAGCCCATTTTCAGCTACCAACTCCTAGGGGATAATGGCGGGGCCATATCTCTGGCTCAGAGGTGAGCTGGGACCTGCCGTTGAGGGAGCATGGGGAATCACCGTTGGTTGGTCTTGGAGCCATTTGGTTTCCGCAAACTCGCTTGTGGCTGGGCGGGACACCCCCCCTATTGGCAGGGTTTCAGGGTCCGGACTGAGCACGGCATGGGTTGTGTTTGAGCCCCCGCCCCCACCAGCCACTGTGAGGGTCGGACCTGGGATTGGGATACGTGTTGGGACTGAGTGTCTATTGTCCTGTGATGCCCTTACCCCAGTCCAGTCTTAGCCCCATGGGTACATATCCTGATGTGTTGCTGTACATACTTTTGTTCCCTTGTTTCAGAGTGGCAAGGATCCTGAAACACTTTGTCACATGACACAAGCGCAATGATGCCCCTGTGAGCGTAGTGCTTTGCCTGCCTGCTCACTTGTGCGTGTCCACCGCAGCGTCCCGTGGCCAGGCCCCACGGGAACGCGTCAAAAGCGTTTGACCGCCGCGGGGTTACCCATCCCTCGCGTGCCACTCGGGGCCACCAACCCCGAGCAGCGCGGCGCAGCAGCTCGCAGCTCGCAGCTAGCAGCGCAGCGCAGCGGCCCGCAGCGTCGCCCAGAACATCGCCCTGAGCGACCACGGAAGCGCCGCGACCGTGAAGGAGGTGCACAGACCAGGACTCCTGCATCAACGAGTCCCATCGGCCGACCAGCAAGGCCGCGTGCCCCACCTCCACAACCACCAGCTGACCAGCACCAGCCGCAATCCCAGTCCAGTGCTACATTTCCCACCTCAACAACCACCCCAGGACCACCCCATCGAGAGCACCGATGGTGAACTGGGACGAGGCGGGCAAGACGTGGCCGCAGCCCCATCCCCATGCGGCGCGCCTACTGCGTGGGTTGCTGTGGGGGCAGCAATACCGCCAGAGCAATCCCCAGTGCGAAGGCGGCATGCCCGGGATCTTCGAGCTCCGTGAGGACATGGGCGAGGACCGCCTCAGGGCAGTGGAGGAATGGCTGCGGGCGGAAGGGTATGAGTACCGCTTCCGCCGCAAGCGCTGGAGGACCTGGACCCGCCCGGACAGGCCCGGAGAAGGGCTGCGCCCCGACGGGATTGAGGAGGACGAGAAGCCCAACGAGTACCCGTCGGGCGCCTCGATCAACATCTCCATGTGGGACATGATCGAGAAGGATTTCCCGGAGCTGGGGAACGAGCGCCGGCTGCAGGGCAGCAGCAGCAGCGGCGCGTCTCCTGGGAAGGAGAAGTGTTCCGCCGGGGACAGGAGGCGGGACAGGAAGTGGCGGGAGTACCAGGAGTCCCTGGCCGCCGAAGCCGCCCAAGGCGCCAGGGGCGGAACC
This sequence comes from Eutreptiella sp. 'Long Island Sound 2002', assembly GCA_964036045.1. Taxonomy (NCBI): domain Eukaryota; phylum Euglenozoa; class Euglenophyceae; order Eutreptiales; family Eutreptiaceae; genus Eutreptiella; species Eutreptiella sp. 'Long Island Sound 2002'. The sequence goes on from OZ038394.1 coordinate 8,707,377, forward strand.
CCAGCCCACAGTCCCCAATGGGCCAATGGTGGTCACCAACCCGGCCACACCACCCTTGGTGACTTCCTTGAAGCCGCCAAGCAGACCAAGGCCAAGCCCCGTCAGCTGCTCCTGAGGAAGTCAGGCCCCAGCAGCGACGTGGAGTCGGCCCGGCGCGGGAGGATGCCGGCCGACCAGGCCAGCTCCAGCGGCAGCGTCGCTCCCCACCAAAGGGAGGTGGCGCGCGCCTGCGAGCGCACCTGTGGGGTGCCCTGCAACCTTCGGGTTGCCCGGCAACGGGCCACGCAGCAGAACGCTGCCGTGGAGGGTGCCGTCGGCATTGCCCATGAGGAGGCCACCGAGTGGGGCAGAGGCATGGACTACCACGCCTCGACCGTGGCAGCCATCGCGGCCGGTCTCACCGCTGCGGCCCCCCACGAGGCAGTGGCTGCCTGGATCAGGGGTGGGGTGGCGGCAACCGCCGAGGAAGCCCGCCTGACGCAGGAGGCCATTGCTTGCAAGGAGGCCGAGGTGAAGGCGCTGGGAGAGGCGCTTGCCCAAGAGAGGGCAAAGAAGGAGGCGGAGGAAAGGGCCCACGCCGAGGCAACGGCTAAGGCCCAGGCGGAGGCCGCCAAGAAGGACGCCATCGAGGCCGCGCAACGGAAGGTCGCTGAGGAGAGGGCCAAGACGGAGGCGGAGTTGGCGGCGTTGGAAGCGGAAAAGGCTCGGCTGCAGCAGGCCCAGGAAGCCGAAGCGGCTCGTGCTCGGGAGGAAGCCGAAGGGCGAGCTGCCACAGCCACCGCCACCGCAATGGACGAGGCAGAGGCCAAACTCCGCCGCAAGACTCCCCCGGGAGGATCACTAGTGGAGACCCTCTGAAAGCTTTTCGAAGGGGACGCCTTCTCCAAGATGACGCTGAACGAGGCCGACACGGGCAGCAGTGGGAGCAGTGGCCCCACTGCCTACCGACGGAGGAAGGGTAAGGGGAAGACCCCCGAGAGGCCACGGAGGCCAGTGGGCGGACACCCCCACGACAGCGACCCCTTCTTCACTGCCAGCGACGGGGATGAACGAGGCCGCCGACATCGCCGAGGAGTGGCTCGCGGAGGAGGCGGAGACGTCCCCATGGAGCCGGAAGGTGAGGATGAGGATCCCCCTCCTCCCTACCGGAGCTCGGAGTCTTCCGAGACCGAGACGCCCAGGTGGGGCGACATGGACGAGGATGACGACATGGACTTCGACATCACGAAGAAGCGCCAATCCTCGGACCCACCGAGGCGACCTGGCGGAGACCCACCGGGACCCCCTGGCGGAGGACCATCAGGACCCCCTGGAGGACGCCCACCAGGTGGACCGCCTGGAGGCGGACCACCGGGCGGGGGAGGACCCCCTGGACCGGGCTGACCCGGCGGAGGCCCTCCTGGAGGACCCCCTGGGGACCCCGACGACCCACCAGGGGACGGCGACCCGGATGCCACCCGGCGCTGGATTGTCTACCTCCGCAGGAGGGTCCAGTACCTCGAGCGCGAGGTAGACACGGGCAAGGGCGCGATGACTCGCATCGCCAGGGTCGCCGCGCGCGCGCAGAGAGAGCTGGACATCGCCAAGATCGAGATCGTCAAGAGCGCCAGCGTCGCCACCCCCACCCAGAGGCTGCTGGACATCGCCAGGGGCGTGACCAGGTCGCTGAACAAGGTCATCAGCGGCCTGCAGCAGAGGCTGGACGCGCTGGAAGCCCGTGGGAGCGTCGGCAGCGACCACCCACCCCTGGAGTCTGGCTCGTCGGACGACGGCTGGGAACCCGGACCAGGTCCGGGCAGACCCCACGCCCCTGGCGGAGCCCCCAGGAGTCGCCCCAGCGCCAGTGTCCCCTCTCTCAGCGCCCCCTCTCACCACAGCGCGGGCCGCCGCAACGAGCGCGTGCCGCCCGGCAGTGGCAGTGAGGATTGGCGTGATGAGTGGCTCAGCGCGGAGTACCACAACCGCCGTGCTCCACCGCGGACACCAGTACGCCCCCGACGCCCCGCACCAGCCCCGGAGCCAATCCCAATGGCTGGTGGACGTTATGGTGGACTCAGGGATGAGGACCCCAGAGGAGACGTGGAGTGGGATGTCGGTGGAGGTGAGGACCTGGACTTGGACCTGGAGGAGTTCGACATCTCCCTGCCGCGTGGTGTACGACGGGAAGCCGCTGAACGCAGCTGCCGGCGCCGTGATGAGGAGGCATACATGGAAGGCGTATGGCGTGAACATCTGGCTTCAGCGTACATGGAGGAACCGCGGCACAGCCACAGGGATTCCATGGAGGAGATGGACGTGGCGTCCGTGGGAGTCCGTGGGCGAGGCCGATGGGAACCTCGGTCGACCTCGCGGCCGGCGTTCATGGTCTCTAAGGCCGCGGATGCCGCCGTGTGGGAAGACTTGAAGGACATCAAGCCCCCCATGTACGATGGCAACCCCCTCAACCTCGACCGCTTCTTGGAGAAGCTGGACGATTGGGGGGTGACCTTCACTGAAGACATGCATCCCGGAGATGCGGAGAAATATGTCTTCAGACGGTTCAGGTACCGCCTGCCGGAAGTGCTCCAAGAGCTATACTTCGTGGCGACCAAGGAGGGGAAAATCAAGACCCTCAAGGAAGCCAAGAAGTGGCGCAACGAGCAGGAGTGGGTGGACGCTCCGCAGGTGGCTGCCAAGCGGTGGAAGTCCATCAAGCTTCAGCATGATGGACGGGAGATCCGCCTACGGGACTGGCGGGACTTCCGAGGGCAATACACCCTCTTCCGCCGCAACGTGGAGGATTGGAACGAGGGTGACGAGCAGGCTCGCCTGCTCTCCATGCTGCCGGAAGCATGGATCAAGAGGGTCACCGAGGAGGGAGCCAAGCGGGCCAATTCCAACCACACGGTCAAGACGATGCTCCCCAAAGAGTATCATACGAACGTGGTGGCTTGAACGAGGAAGAACGTGGCCCGGGATGTCAAACGGCACTCCCTGCGGAACGCTCTCCTCATCACCGTCTCGGGCGATCGCGAGAAGACCACGATGTGGCGCCTTGACGAGTGTGACGTGAGCGGCCAGACCATCCGTCTGCAGGCCATCCCGGCGCGGATGAGCTGCGACGAGATCCTGGAGTGGTGTTGGAGAGGAAGTACTCAAGGAGTAGCGGAACCTCCACCACACCCGCGGGTTGAGGCCCGGCGACCGCGACGTCAACTACGTTGGCGAGGGGCCTGGCGAGGAAGCTGCCATGGACCCAGCGGGAGCCGATGGCGATGAAGCTCTCGTCGACGATGACGACGACGATGAGCCCGCCAAGATGGCCGTTTGTGCCTTCGTGGCCCACAACGGCGCGGGGAACAACCGGGGAAGCTGGAAGCCCCTGCAGCCGGGTTGGAAGAAGAAGGAGAAGAGGGAGCCTCACCGCATTGGCGACCCTCCGCTGTCCTTTGGGGAGTTCATACGAGCTCACCCTCAGGGCTGTTTCGTGTGTTATGGGAGTAAGAAAGGCTTCAACCATGACCACCGAACATGCCCCACCCACCAGGCCGACACGGAGGCCTACAAGAAGGCGCACGGGTCGAAGAAGCGTGCACCCGCGGGTATCCGGGAGGCCAAAGTGGAGGTGGACAAGGACGAGCTCTCCAAGCTCATGTCGGTGGGGACCGAGTTGGCCAAGGAGATCCAGGAGATCAAGAGGAACTGGGTCCCCAGGTCGGACAACAAGAACAAGGAGAACAACCAGAACGACCAGAACAAGGACAAGGACAAGAAGCCTAGGAATAGGAGGAGGAAGGGTGTCAACGAGGTTGATGCCGAGGAGACTGCTCCTACCTCCACACCCGACGCCCCCTAGCGGAGCCCCTGCAGCCAAGGGCCCCAGCTAGGGCGGTCGCAGGATGGTGTCATGGGAAGCGCCACACCATCCCAATCGGGAGTCGGTAAGCACAAAGGGAAGGCCGCGGGCGGAAGACCCGGTCCGGCACCCGACAGTCGCGGTGGCGGGGTGAGGGCAAGTGAAGGCACGAACCCTTGCACCCGTCCATCATTCGCAACCAAGAATGTGTTTGATGTACTTCAAGATCTTTCCGAGAGTATCAGAGGATCACCCGGACCGCAGCTGGATGCTGCAGGTGGGCAGCCTGAGCCCATTGTCCACGACCTGCACCAGTCGCTTGTTGAGCTTCTAGAACGGCCGGAGATCCTGAGCTTGCACGCCGTGCGCCGAGTTGGGCGTGAGCGGCAGTTGCACCTTAAGGTCCGTGCCTTATGCGGGGAAGTGGAAAAGGTCTTCGACGTGTTGGTCGACACGGGAGCTCAGGTCAGCTTGGTCAAGGCTGGCCTACTTCCGCCAGAGTGTTTGACCGACAGTCGTAAACCTGTCAGGCTGAAGGTGGCGAACGGCCAGTACATGGTGGGAGGCACGAAGGAAGCGGCCATCGGGCTGCAGTTCGTGAACCATCGTGAGCTGAGCTGCCCAGACCTCGGCAAGGAAATCCTCCTGCAAGGTCGCTTCTACGAGGCCGAGATGGACTTGGACATGATCGTTGGGTACGACTTCATGATGGAGACGGACTCCGGCGTCCTCCCGGCCCAGGCCTCCATGACCCTGTACCAGGACGACCAGCTCTCGTGGCTTTCGTCACCTGAGCACCATGTGGAATGCCAATGGATCCACCCGGAACGCGATCAGCTCGAAGTAGCCGCACTGGGCACTGAGCCAACTGGGCCTGAAACATGGTTATCATCAGATGCCTCTCGCCGAGGAGTCCCGTGCCTGCACAGCCATGAGCACCCCACTTGGACCTCTCCAGTGGAAGGTGATGCCCATGGGCGTTACCAACGGCAATGCGGCTTTTCAGCGGATGCTGGAGAACCTGCTTGAGCCGGTGCGTGACTTTGCGGACCCCTTCGTGGACGACGTGATCATCGCGTCCGGGGACCCCAGTATGAGCTACGAGGAGCTCCTGGAGGCACACGAGAGGGACGTCACTCGAGTGCTGGACCTTCTGGTTCGGCACAAACTCACGGGCAGCAGTGACAAGGCCACCATTGCGGTAAGCGAGGTGGTCTTCGCTGGCCACGTAGTCGGGAACGGGCAGCGAATACCCATACCTGGCAAGGTGGCTGCAATTGAGCACTGGGAAAAGCCCAAGACGGTCTCTGAGCTACGGGCGTATCTGGGGTTCTGCAACTACTACTCGGGGTATATCAAGATGTATGCCGAGTATGCAGCCTGCATGACGACCATGCTCAAGGGCAACCGAGAGGAGACCAAGAAGGGGTCCAAGAAGGCTCTGGTCTGGGATGCTGATTCCGACCGTGCCTTTGAGGGGATGAAGCAGGCCCTGCTATCCGCAGTGGGTCTGCACCTCGTGGATCCCAACGGAGGGTTCGTCCTGCGCACCGACGCTTCCGACTACGCCGTTGGCGCTGTGTTGGAGCAAGTGCTTGACGATGGGAGGCACGTGCCAGTGGCCTTCTGGAGCCGAGTCCAGGCGGAAGGCCAGAGACGGACGTGGACGCCCCGAGAAAAGGAGGCGTATGCCATCGTCATGGCTCTCAGGAAATGGGCTGGGTACATAGCCCTCCATCCCGTCACCGTCTGCACCGACCATCAGAGTCTGCAGTCGTGGCACAAGAAGCACGTGGACACCCCCTCTGGTCCCGCCTCCCGACGGGCAAGATGGCATGAGACCTTGGCCAAGTTCGACCTCACGGTTGTGTATATTCCTGGAAAGGATAACAGCGTGGCGGACTGTCTCAGCAGGTGGGCCTATCCCGCCAGCAAGGGCATGACGGATATCTCTGCCCATGGCGATGAGGCTGAGACCGCTGAAGCCAAGAAGATCATTGAAATGGAGCGCCTGACCGAGGAGGAGGGTGTGAAATGCTTCGTCGTCATGGCTGCGGATGCCCCCCTCGGAACGAGGATGGGCAGAGCGGTCAGAGTACTCGCCCCTGAGGGAGCTGAGTCCGACAAGCACCTCTTCCCTGAGTGTTGCCTCCAGGACGACTGGACCGACGACTACGCCAAGTCTGAGGCCTTTGCGGCCGAGTATAGGGCTGTGACCGACCCTGACGACGGGCAGAAGTGGCCAAAGGGGCTGACTGAGGAAGATGGCAAGCTCTACCGGAACGGTAAGCTGCTAGTAGCGGAGTCCCGAGTGCTCGAGCTTTTTGAAGCTTGGCACCACCACATGCTGCACCCAGGGGTCAAGAAGCAAGCCCTTGACATGCAGCGCCGGTTCGAGATCGATCATATCGGTCTCTACACCGCAATCAAGAAGGTCAGGAAGGGTTGCTCGGTCTGTCAGGCCTGCAATCCCGATAACCGGAACGTCAAGGGGGAAGCCCAATGGACCCCGGTTCCTGACCAGCCCATGGAGAGCGTGGCCATGGACGTCTTCTCCATGCCCGAAGTGCACATTGGCAAGGAGACCTTTGACTGTGTGGTTCTTTGTGTGGATCGCCACAGTGGCTACGTAGTAGCCGTTCCGGCACGCAAAAAGGGGTTGCTTGCCAAAGAAGTGGCAGTCATGATGATTCGTCATTGGCTGACCGTCTTTGACATCCCCTGCACCATTTGCAGTGACCGAGGGCCCCAGTTTACTGGTGGCTGGTTCAAGGCTATGTGTTCCCTCATGGGAATACGTCATGCCAAGAGCGTCGCCTATCTCAGCCGGTCTAACGGCCGTGCTGAAGTGGCTGGACGGCAGCTGTTTGAGAAGCTGCGCAAGATTCACATCACCAATCCACGTCGGAACTGGTTTGAGGAGATGTGGCCTGCGCTGAAGGCCCATCATGACACACCCACCCCGGCTGGTTTGTCCCCTCACCAGATTCTATTCGGCAGGGACCCCCTGGGTCGGGGACTTCCCTTGTCTGGTGATGGCATGGCTATGGACGCCAAGGAATTCTTCGCGCGGCAAGAGGCGACGGCGCGGGACATCCGCCAGCAGCTCGAGAAGGAGCATGCTGAGCGTCAGAAGTCCGCCCCGAGCTCGACAGCGCAGAAGTTCAGGGTGGGAGACCCGGTGTGGGTGATCAGACCCCGCCCTATGGGCACCCACCGCACCAAAGCCTGGTTCACACCCGGAGAGGTAGTCTGCAGGATTGGTGAGGACACCTACCGCATCAAGGTGGGTCACGGACAGTTCCAGGAGCGACACGAGAGTCAACTCCGTGTGCGGGAACCCGACCTCCGTGGCCAACATGTGTCCCTGAGCTACGCCGCACATGAGGCTGATTCGGACGATGACTACGCTGAGCAGGACGACTATACCGTCGAGAAGATCCTTGCTCAGCGTCCGAAAGCCTCGGCACCCGGAGGCCTGGAGTTCAAGGTTCGTTGGCGAGGCTATGGGCCGTCCCACGATACCTGGGAACCCGTCTCCTCGTTCGTGCCGCGGGTCAATACTCCCTTCATGGAGTACATCCGCAAGCACAAGACCAAGATCCATGTCTCGGACTTGGCAGAACTCACCCGGGCGATTGCAGCCAGGGGTGCCTGATCAGCGCCCTGAGCTCTCCCCTGATGCATTTTGAGCGCTTGTGAGGTCGACGGATCGTCCCTTACTTGCTTGCTCTCTTACATCTTCCGGTGACCTGCCATCAGAGTGGCCATATACCCCCCCCTGCTGAATCCAGAGGAGGATGGCCCCTCTCCTCAACTTCTATTTGTCACTCCTCCCCCTGCTGAATCCTTGGGAAACCAGGTAGGGCGACTGACCTTCACATTTTATGAGCTCTTGGGGCCTTGAAGCCCATACGACGTTGCGCAACGGATGCCGCTGTCATCGGCATTGCGATTTTTTTTGGTGTGTGGTCTGGTTCCATGGCACTTGCGGAATCCAGACCAGTCGACGTGTGTCTGCAGACTATATATGGCCTGAACTCAGGCGTTTTCCTGTCCATCCTCCTGCATATGCCTTATCCCAACCGGGGCGTGGTTTGGCGCTCTGTGCAGAGTGTGTTTACACGCCTTTTACCCCGCTTATTGCTTATCCTTCTGCCCCCCAGGATATGTGCATCTGTATGTTAAGTGTTGTCAGCCCATCACTGAGTGTGGACTGTTTTCTCCCCCGAAAGGATGAGAATCGGGATACGAAGGCGCCCTGAGTCGCTGTTTACATGTTCTTACATAGGGTCCAGCTTGGACCAGTACCTAAGTACAGATTCTTCTGTTTGAGTGCCCGTGATACTGTGTGCCCTATTCGCTGTGATGTGGAGATCCTGATGGCGCCAGGCGGGAAGCCCAGTTGCCTGACTACACTCCGAGCGGTCCGCCACTGTCAGTCCCAGTGTGAGCCTGCCGACTCGCAGACGCACTTGCAGTCGGATGGGGAAGGTTTGCCTGGGAAACTGGTGGTTTCAGGAGTCGACGCCTCTGCCCACACTGCATGAGGACTCCCTCATGTATGGCCTTCGTGGTAATAGGGCGAGGAGAAAGACGGCCTTGATGCCCGATCCCTTAAGGAGGAGCTCGTTCGGCTGTACCACTCTGGACTCGCGTCGTGGATATGGACATGGTGCGCCCGAGGAAGGACCCGTGGGGACTCTCCCCCAGCCGGCGGGCCTCGGGAAGCTTGGGGTAGCCTGATGGATCTTTGTGGTCGCTTTCAACCTGTGGGACCACCTCGGTCGTCGTGTGACGCCTATGTTGGCCGTGTATGCCACTGCCACTGTGGTAGTGACCGTAGCAGCCGGCACCCGGTGCGCCTGGTATGGGTTAACGGGTCCTTTGGAGGCCGAACAATCGCCGCCAGGACCCGGGACCTGATACTTGATACTATACTTGCAGATGCTAACAGCTACAGCACCGTACCTGTCTTACTGTGGGATTTGGGCAGCCTAACCTGCGAATCAGCCTGAAGTGAGGATGTGACACCCCCCCCCTTCAGGAAATGGTCCTGGGTACCCGCTGCCATGCGTGGGTGTTATCGAGCCCCCCCCAGGGTTTGCTCTAAGGAGCAGGGTGAAGCGGTACCCAGAACCCCATGGCTAGGGTAGGGCATACAACCGGTCTCTGGTCCACTAACCCCATGTACGGAAGGGAAGACGCCCGTTGACGCCCGGTGCGAGCCTGGCGGGAGCGTGTTCCGTGCCGTCAAGCCCCGCATCGGCAACCGATGCGTCGCCAGCGGAGATTTATATATCAGAATGTCAGAAATCAACAGGGTTTTATTTTCATATTGTTTGCGTCAATTTTTACGCTTCCGTTCTGATATTCACTGTTTTGGCAGCTGGCGGTTAGTTCGCGACTTTAGCGTAACCGCCAGTTTAAGTGTTATATACAGATATTTTAGCGCAAACCGTGACGAAGACTCTAAAGTCTTCAGGAATTGCATTGATGCATCCATAATTTTCACATCTTACACTCGCAACCTTAATCTGAATTTTTCAGGATGTCGAAATCGTATTTTCGACTTCGACATCCCCGCACTTGATTTGACCTCTTTCGAGTGGACCTACGTGCTTCCCTATGCACGAATCAAATTTCCTTTTGTCTTGCCCTCCATTTGTCTTAGAGATATGGGCAAAACAAAGTTGATTCGTGAGGCCACTTGTGAGGGTCATATCTCGTGCCGCTTGCGAGGAATGACAGTAAGGAAACGTGGGATGTATTCACAATACTCCCGACGTAATTTAGGAAGCTTTAGACGCCTTGCGTCTCCACACGTGCGCGCTAGCGTAATGGATCATGGTCAAGGGGGTAGAGTTTGCGTTATAACTCTTTGGCCATGATATTGCGTGCGTTAAGATAACTTTCGAGTGTAGCGCGCGAGTGTTGGTGTTGCATAGGAACTCTCCTTGAGTTCCTATGAGCGATTGACACAAAGTTATGCCCTTGGAGGGGCATGACATATCATGGGGGGAGCTACCTTTTTGGGCAATATGTGGTATGTGCCATGTGTTGTATTGCGTGCCCATTTGGCGGGTTTGGCTAAGAGCGATACACCCACCAATGGACCTCATATTGCACGAGGCCCTTCCTTGTACTCCCCACGATCAATTGCAAGCCTAACCTTCGTGGAGGAAAGCTTGTGTGGCGATCCCAAAGCGATGCGTTGGGAGCAAGGTGTGTGTTTTGCAATTTTCCATATTTTCATGTGCCCACTTGGGAAGTAGCGCTCGTGACCTTTCAAAGCGCCCCAAGTGGAGCACATATGTGGAATCGGAGGTCATTGGTGTCAAGTCATTGTGTTTAGAAGGATTGGTTGATTACTCAATCCAAGCCGAAGATATTATAATATATTTGTGCGCCTTTCAAGGCACTTATGGGTGTTTTTTTCGCCAATATTGCTGTTTTTTGCCCGTCATGATGTCAAGTGGCGACCGTGTATCTCAACGTTGCGCTCAATTGACATCATGACCCAGGGTACATACAGCAGTGCCCAACATATCTTGGACCAGGCGAATAACTCCTCTTGGGCTTGGCATACCGTGGCCGCCATGTTGGCGATTTGGGACTATCCCAAATCATGGGCTCACTTGGCGACCCTGCCATTCCCAAAACCGGAGGAGTTGGGCGACGCCCAAAAGATATGTTGGACACATATGACTTGATACCAATCCTATGGCACACTCCGGTCCAAGTCGGGCATGTGCCTCATTTGCCCCAACCATGAGTGTGCGCATTTTCGGCCATTTTGAGCGATTTTCCACATTTTCTGCCCGCCGTGCACTATGTTCAGCCCACCCGTGCACGCCGGACGCATGGACCAATGGATCACATATGACATGGGTGTTATGCATATTGGTCCCCATGGTTCACACACCACGTGGGCGAAGCGGAGCAACCTTCGTTAAGGTGCTAGCCCAAAGTGAGTGTGGGCAATTTTGCCATTTTGGCATTTGCTGACCCAATTGGGATTGTCACCACGCCAAGTGGCATGGAGATCCTCGAGAGCCAAGGGCATGGGAGTCTTTGTTGGACTCCCAGTGGATCGCGTATGGAATGGCGGATCGGATTTCCAAGCCGGCGTGGAGATATACCATTGGGGGCACCCCCGAATTTTGGCTCATTTACAGCAGCCAAAATGACCCCCTTTTGGGACCCCAATTTCACCCCCCCGTGTGGTCAATTGGCGGCCCCATATCTATATGCCCACAGGGAGCTCGGACCTAATTTCAAATTGTACACTCAGATAAAAGTCCTAGGTGCTGCCTCCTACCCTGTGAGCCATTGGCCTTGCCCTAGCCGGGCGGGCCACGCGTGGGGATGACGCCAATTTTGGTGATTTTGGCATCATGACCCCACTTGACTCATCCGTGTTGCCCTGATGCCGGGACCTCAGAGGGAACCAGGTTGGGTGAGGGCTCCAAGGAGTTCATACTAGAAGGGCGTAGGGTCAGTTGCCTCGTCCCTACCTCTGGCGGGTCCGGACGAGGGGTCAATTTTGGAGATTTTTGAGCTAATTTCAGTTTGGGCTGAAACAGCCCATTTTCAGCTACCAACTCCTAGGGGATGATGGCGGGGCCATATCTTTGGCTCAGAGGGGAGTTGGGACCTGCTGTGAAGGGAGCAGGGGCGACCACTGTTGGTTGGCCTTGGAGTTACTGGTTCCCGGGAACCCGCCTGTGGCTGGGCGGGACACCCCCCCTATTGGCAGGGTTTCAGGGTCCGGACTGAGCAGGGCATGGGTTGTGTTTGAGCCCCCGCCCCCACCAGCCACTGGAAGGGTCGGACCTGGGATCGGAATATGTGTTGGGACTGAGTGTCTATTGTCCTGTGATGCACTTACCCCAGCCAACAGTAGCGACAGCGGTTCGGATGGGCGACCTACACGCCGATTCGATGGGTCATTGTGGACGGTCCTGATGGCGAACCACGTCTGGCCGTGGGTACCCCGGGGAAAGCCACGAAGGGGACCCCCCGGCCGGAAAAGGGGGAATGATTGGTCTTCCTTCCCCCGCAGTGGGAGGAGGAGGGCGATGCAGCTGGGACAACGTGGCCAGTTATTGCAGTCAACGACAGCACAAGCTTCAGTAACCCCCACGCTGCCGAGGAGGCGTTGAAAGAGCGCCGCGCCCAGAAACAGGAAGCGATCGATGAGGAGGGCAAGAGGACAATGGAGGACTCCCCCTCGTACATTCCACTCGAGGAGAAGGAGGTCACTCCCGCGCCGGAAGCTGAAGCAGAAAAGGACAGTGACAATGGGGTTCCTGTGCCGACGCCGCCCGTGATTCCGGAGCCAAAGGACACTGAGAAGCACATTCCTGTGCCTAGTCCGCCGGAGGTGCCAGAGCCAAAGGGGAGTGAAGAACAGGTGGTCAAAGAGGAAAAGGTGGAGTCTGCTGGTCCAGGGGTGCAGGAGCACCAGGACAGTGATGAGAACTCGCCTGCAGCCCCGGTTGGTCAATAGGAGATTGAGGAGGTTGGCGGAGCGCCGAAGGACGAGGAAATGCCTGCATGTAAGCGGGAAGATAACGAAGAGGCAGCCCCAGAGGTTGATGCACCAGTGCCTCACGTGAAGGAAGAGCCACTCCCAAACGACTCACTTTTCACGTGCCTCAAGGGAATGAGGGGGTGGCAGTGGCGGGAGCGACATGGAGCACGGTACCGTAGGCAGTTGTGCGGGGCCGTAATGGTGCAGGGGCATCACCGTGTGCAAGTTGCAGTGCAAACGAGGAGAGATCCGGACCTGGTCCGGCGCGTGAACGCACACATCCGAAGTGTACTCCCCCAACTAACCTACACTGCGCTCGCAGTGGTCCATGGGGTGGGCGATCATCCCATGCTTGTACATACGCATCCAAGGGATGACAGTCCCCTTACGGGGGAAACAGCCCTGGGTGATTTTGTGCGGGGGGAACTGTTTACCAGTACCCTACTTTGTGCAAATGGGCCTTCTCGTCCTGCATGGATACGTTTGGGGCGTGATTTATCATGGGGCACATTGTGGATCCTCGATATGGGGTCATGTTTAACGCTCTTAGGCCCCACATGCCTCTGGCGTGGTCTGGACAGCGCATTGTGCTCGTACCGTACACAGGCATTGCATGGGGACATCTGCCTGTGGCGATGCAGAATGAACTGGTCACGTTTGGCTTCCCAAGGTGAAGATGTGTCTTTTGTGTAGCGCTTCGTGCAACAGCGGTTGAACCGGTGAAGCCGGTGCAACCGCGCGCCTGTCCAGCGGTTGAACCACCTCGAAAGCCAGTTACATTTTAGTGCAATCCATGAGGAAACAAGGTTCTGACAATCAAGTGTAGGCTTGCATGTAATTGTTGTTCACTAAAAAGGGTCCAAAGTCCTAAAGGGAATCCAAACAAGGCGCAGGGGTGTGTGTCACCACGCCTAACGAAAAGTTGATGGTGAAGCCGTGCGGTTTCATCAATACAGCCGCCGCCACTGGCACCTACACCACCACCGCCGTGAAATATGATCCAAGAGAAATAGGTCTCCAGTGTTTTGCACCAATGAGGTAAGAAGGCTTTCAAAACCATTCTTTTTAGGGGGTGTGGCATCTCTTGCAGGGCTGAAAAATAGCGGTTTTCAGGTTGCTACTTAGCAATTTGTTGCTGTACTGAAGCGGTACCCAGAACCCCATGGCCAGGTTACGGCATACAACTGGTCTCCGGTCCACTAGCCCCGCATCGGCAACCGATGCACCGCCAGCGGAGATTTGTGTATCAGTATATCAGGAATCAACAGGGTTTTATTTTCATATTGTTTCCGTCAATTTTTACGCTTCCGTTCTGATACTCACTGTTTTGACTGCTGGCGGTTGGATCGCGACTTTACTGTAACCGCCAGTTTAACTGTAATTAATGGAAATTTTAACGCTATCCGCGACGAAGGCTCCAAAGTCGCCAGGAACTGCATTGATGCATCCGCAATTTTCATAATTAATACTCGCAACCTTAATCCGAATTTTTCAGGATGTCGAAATCGGATTTTCGACTTCGACATCCCCGCACTTGATTTGACCTCTTTCGAGTGGACCTACGTGCTTCCCTATGCACGAATCAACTTCCCTTTTATCCTGCCCTCCATTTGTCTTAAAGATATGGGCAAAACAAAGTTGATTCGTGAGGCCACTTGTGAGGGTCATATCTCGTGCCGCTTGCGAGTATTGAGGATAAGGAAACGTGGGATGTATTCACAATACTCCCGACGTAATTTAGGAAGCATTATATGCCTTGCGTTTCCACACGTGCGCACTAGTGTAATGGATCATGGTCAAGAGGGTAGAGTTTGCGTTATAACTCTTTGGCCATGACATTGCGTGCGTTAAGATAACTTTCGAGTGTAGCGCGCAAGTGTTGGTGTTGCATAGGAACTCTCCTTGAGTTCCTATGAGCGATTGACACAAAGTTATGCCTTTGGAGGGGCATGACATATCGTGGTGGGAGCTGCCTTTTGGGGCAATATGTGGTATGTGCCATGTGTTGTGTTGCGTGCCCATTTGGCGGGTCCATTGCTCCAAGACAAGCCCGCCAACGGACCTCCTATTGTGCAAGCCCCTTCTCCATACTCCCCACGATCAATTGCAAGCCTAACCTTCGTGAAGGGAAGCTTGTGTGGTGATCCCGAAGCGATGCGTTGGGAGCAAGGTGTGTATTTTGCAATTTTCCATATTTTCATGTGCCCACTTGGGAAGTAGCGCTCGTAACCTTTCAAGGCGCCCCAAGTGGAGCACATATGTGGGATCGAAGGTCATTGGTGTCAAGTCATTGTATTTAGAAGGATTAAGTGATTGCACGATCCAAGCCGAAGATATTATAATATAATTATGCACCTTTCAAGGCACTTTTGTGTGTGCTTGTGCCAATTTTGCCATTTTTGGCCCGTCATGATGTCAAGTGGCGACCGTGTATTTCAACGTTGCGCTCAATTAACATCATGACCCAAGTATGAAATGAGGGTACATACTTCGGTGCCCAACATATCTTGGACCCGGCGAATAACTCCTCTTAGGCTTGGCATACCGTGGCCGCCATGTTGGCGATTTGGGACTATCCCAAATCATGGGCTCACTTGGCGACCCTGCCTTTCCTAATATTGGAGGAGTTGGGCGACGCCCAAAAGATATGTTGGACCAACATGACTTGATACCAATCCTATGGCACACTCCGGTCCGAGTCGGGCATGTGCCTCATTTGCCCCAACCATGAGTGTGCGCATTTTTGGCCATTTTGAGCAATTTTCCACTTTTGCTGCCCGCCGTGCACTATGTTCTAACCCTCGTGCACGCCGGACGCATGGACCAATGGACCATATATGACATGGGTGTTATGGGTAATGGTCCCCATGGTCCACACACCACGTGGGCAAAGCGGAGCCACCTTCGTGGAGGCGCTAGCCCAAAGTGAGTGTGGGCAATTTTGCAATTTTGACATTTGTGGACCCAATTGGGATCGTCACCACGCCTGGTGGCATGAAGATCTTTGAGAGCCAAGGGCATGGGAGTCTCCATTGAACTCTTGGGGGATCGCGTATGGGATGGCGGATCCGATCTCCAAGCCGGCGTGGAGATATACTATTAGGAGCACACCGAATTTTGGCTCATTTCAAGCAGCCAAAATGACCCCATTTTGGGACCCCAATTTCCCCCTTCCGTGTGGTCAATTGGCGGCCCCATTTCTCTATACCCATAGGGAGCCCGGACCCCATACCAAGTTGTACACTCAGATATGAGTCCTAGGTCCTGCCTCCTATCCTGTGAGCCATTGGCCTTACCTTGGCCGGGCGAGCCACGCGTGGGAATGACGCCAATTTTGGTGACTTTGGCATCATGACCCCACTTGACCCATCCGTGTTGCCCTGATGCCGGGACCTCAGAGGGAACCAGGTTGGGTGAGGGCTCCAGGGAGTTCGTACTCGAAGGGCATAGGGTCAGTTGCCTCGTCCCTACCTCTGGCGGGTCCAGACGAGGGGTCAATTTTGGGGATTTTTGAGCTAATTTTAGTTTGGGCTGAAACAGCCCATTTTCAGCTACCAACTCCTGGGTGATAATGGCGGGGCCATATCTCTGGCTCAGAGGGGAGTTGGGACCTGCCATTAAGGGAGCATGGGGAGCTACTGTTGGTCGGCCTTGGAGCTACTTGGTTATCAGGAACTCGCCTGTGGCTCGGCGGGACACCTCTCCCATTGGCAGGGTTTCAGGGTCCGGACTGAGCAGGGCATGGGTTGTGTTTGAGCCCCCGCCCCCATCAGCCACTGAGAGGGTCGGACCTGGGATTGGGATATGAGTTGGGACTGAGTGTCTATGGTCCTGTGATGCCCTTACCCCAGTCCAGTCTTAACCCCATGTGTACATATCCTGATGTGTTGCTGTACATACTTTCGTTCCCTCTATGCAGAGTGGCAAGGATTCTGAAACGCTTTGTCACATGACACGAGCGTATTGATGCCCTTGTGAGCGTAGTGCCTTGCCTGCCTGCTCACCTGTGCGTGTCACCGCAGCGTCCCGTGGCCGGCCCCCCACGGGAACGCGTCAAAAGCGTTTCACCGCCGCGGGGTTACCCAACCCTCGCGTGCCACTCGGGGCCACCAACCCCGAGCAGCGCGTTGCAGCAGCGCGGCGCAGCTCGCAGCTCGCAGCGCCGTCCAGAGCATCGCCCTGACCGCGCAGCAACCGTGAAAGAGGTGCACAGACCCGGACTCCTGCATCAGCCCCATCGGCCGACCCGGAGTCCCATCGGCCGACCAGCAAGGCCGCGTCAACCACCTCCACAACCACCGGCTGACCAGCACCAGCCGCACATCCAGCCCAGTGCTGCAGCACCCGCCTCAACAACCACCACAAGTTCGTTGAGTAGAACGGGTGCACACCAAGGACCTCAAGACCAAGCACGCCCCCGCTGCCATGGTGAATTGGCAGGAAGCGGGCAGGACGTGGCCGCGGCCCCACCCCCATGCAGCACGCCTGCTGCGTGGGTTGGTTTGGGACCAGCACTACCGCCACAGCCACCCCCAGTGCGAAGGCGGCATGCCCAGGAGCTTCGAGCTCCGCACGGACATCGCCCCCGACCGCCTGCAGGCCGTGGAGGACTGGCTGCGGGCGGAAGGGTACGAGTACCGCCACCAGCAGAGGCGCTGGAGGACGTGGACCCGGCCGGACAGGCCCGGCGAAGGCCTGCGTCCCGACGGGATTGAGGAGGACGAGGAGCCCAACGTGTACCCGTCGGGCGCCTCGATCAACGTCTCCCTGTGGGACGTGATCGAGAGGAACTTCCCGGAACCGGGGAGCGAGCGCAGGCTGCAGGGCAGCAGCAGCGCGTCTCCGGGGAAGGAGAAGCGGTCCGCCGGGGACAAGAAGAGGGACCGGAGGTGGCGGGAGTACCAGGAGTCCCTGGCCGCCGAGGCCGCCCAAGGCGCCAAGGGCGGAACCCCAGCCCCCAGTCCCCAAGGGGCCAATGGTGGTCACCACCCCGGCTCCACCACCCTTGGCGACTACATCCAAGTCGCCAAGCAGACCCAGGCCAAGCCCCGTCCGCTGCTCCTGAGGGCCCGGCAGGCCCCAGCAGGCCCCAGCAGCGACGTGGAGTCGGCCCACCGCGGGAGGATGCCGGCCGACCAGGCCAGCTCCAGCAGCAGCGTCGCTCCCGAAAGGGACGTGGCGCGCGCCTGTGAGCGCGCCTGTGGGGTGCCCTGCAACCGTCGGGTTGCCCGGCAACGGGCCAAGCAGTACAGCGCTGCCGTGGAGGGCGCCGCCGGCATCGCCCAGGAGGAGGCTGCGGAGTGGGCGCATGGCATGGCCATCCACACCCAGTCCATGGCGGCCATTGCGGCCGGACTCACGGCCGTAGCCGCCCATGGGGCAGCCACTGCCCAGGTCAACGGTGAGTTGGCGGCAGCCGACGAGGAAGCCCGCCTGACGCAGGAGGCCATTGCCTGCAAGGAGGCTGAGGTGAAGGCGCTGGAAGAGGCGCTTGCCCAAGAGAGGGCAAAGAAGGAGGCGGAGGAAAGGGCCCACGCCGAAGCGACGGCTAAGGCCCAGGAGGACGCCGCCAAGAAGGAAGCCATCGAGGCCGCGCGACGGAAGGTCGCTGAGGAGAAGGCCAAGACGGAGGCGGAGCTGGCGGCGTTGGAGGCGCAGAAGGCGCAGCTGCAGCAGGCCCGGGAAGCCGAGGCGGCTCGCGCTCGGGAAGAAGCCGAAGCGCGAGCTGCTGCAGCCACCGCCGCCGCCATGGAGGAGGCAGAGGCCAAACTCCGCCGCGATACTCCCCCGGGAGGATCACGAGTGGAGACCCTTCGAAAGCTTTTCGAAGGGGACGCCTCCTCCAGGATGAAGCTGGATGAGGCGGACACGGGCAGCAGTGGGAGCAGTGGCACCACCGCCCATCGACGGAGGAAGGGCAAGGGGAAGACCCCAGAGAGGCCGCGGAGGCCAACGGGTGGACACCCCCACGACAGTGACCCCTTCTTCGCCGCCAGTGACGGGGATGAACGAGGCCGTCGACATCGCCAAGTGGTGGCTTGGACGGGCGGAGGCGGCGGAGACGTCCCCATGGAACCGGAAGGTGAGGATGAGGATCCCCCTCCTCCCTACCGGAGCTCCGAGTCCTCCGTGACCGAGACGCCCAGGTGGGGCGACATGGACGAGGATGACGACATGGAGTTCGGCATCACGAGGAAGCGCCCATCCTCGGACCCACCGAGGCGACCCGGCGGAGACCCACCGGGACCCCCTGGCGGAGGACCTTCTGGACCCCCTGGAGGACGCCCACCAAGTGGACCCCCTGGAGGTGGACCACCGGGCGGGGGAGGACCCCCTGGACCGGGCGGACCCGGCGGAGGCCCTCCTGGAGGACCCCCTGGGGACCCCGACGACCCACCAGGGAACGGCGACCCGGATGCCACCTGGCGGTGGATTGTCTACCTCCGCAGGAGAGTCCAGTTGCTCGAGCTGGAGGTAGACACGGGCAAGAGCGAGATGGCTCGCATCTCCACGGTCGCCGCGCGCGCGCAGAAGGACCTGGACATCGCCAGGGCCGAGACCAAGTCGCTGACCAACGTCGTCAGCGGCCTGCAGGAGAGGCTGGATGCGCTGGAAGCCCGTGGGAGCGTCGGCAGCGACCACCCACCCCTGGAGTCTGGCTCGTCGGACGACGGCTGGGGACCCGGACCAGGTCCAGGCAGACCCCACGCCCCCGGCGGAGCCCCCAGGAGTCGCCCCAGCGCCAGTGCCCCCTCTCTCACCGCCCCCTCTCACCACAGCGCGGGCCGCCGCAACGAGCGCGTGCCGCCCGGCAGTGGCAGTGAGGAATGGCGCGATGAGTGGCTCAGCGCGGACTACCACAACCGCCGTGCCCCACCGCGGACGCCTGTACGCCCCCGACGCCCGGCACCAGCCCCGGCGCCAATCCCCAGGGCTGGAGGACGTTATGGTGGACTCAGGGATGAGGTCCCCAGAGGAGACGTGGAGTGGGATGTCGGCGAAGGTGAGGACCTGGACCTGGACCTGGAGGAGTTCGACATCAGCCCGCCGCGTGGTGTACGACGGGAGGCCGCTGAACGCAGCCGCCGGCGCCGTGATGAGGATGCGTACATGGATGCAGTACGGCGTGAACATTTCGGTTCAGCGTACGTGGAGGAACCGCGGCGTAGCCACAGGGGTTCCATGGAGGAGATGGACGTGGCAGCCGTGGGAGTCCGTGGGCGAGGCCGATGGGAACCTCGGTCGACCTCGCGGCCGGCGTTCATGGTCTCTAAGGCCGCGGATGCCGCCGTGTGGGAAGACTTGAAGGACATCAAGCCCCCCATGTACGACGGCAACCCCCTCAACCTCGACCGCTTCTTGGAGAAGCTGGACGACTGGGGGCTGACCGTCACTGAAGACCTGCCTCCCGCTGATGCGGAGAAGTATGTCTTCAAACGGTTCAGGTACCGCCTGCCGGAAGTGCTCGGAGAGCTATACTTCATGGCGACCAAAGAGGGGAAAATCAAGACCCTCAAGGAAGCCAAGAAGTGGCTCAACGAGCAGGAGCGGGTGGACGCTCCGCAGGTGGCGGCCAAGCGCTTGAAGTCCATCAAGCTTGAGCATGATGGACGGGAGATCCGCCTACGAGAGTGGCGAGACTTCCGAGGGAAATACACCCTCTTCCGCCGCAACGTGGAGGATTGGAACGAGGGTGACGAGCAGGCTCGCCTGCTCTCCATGCTGCCGGAAGCATGGATCAAGAGGGTCACCAAGGAGGAATCCAAGCGGGCCAAGTCCAACCACACGGTCAAGATGATGCTCCCCAAGGAGTATCACACGAACGTGGTGGCTTGGGCGAAGAAGAACGTGGCCCGGGATGTCAAACGGCACTCCCTGCGGAACGCTCTTCTCATCACCGTCTCGGGCGATCGCGAGAAGACCGCGATGTGGCGCCTTGACGATTGTGAGTTGAGCGGCCAGACCATCCGTCTGCAGCCCATCCCGGCGCGGATGAGCTGCGACGAGATCCTGGAGTGGGTTGGCGAGGAAGTACTCAAGGAGTACCGAAACCTCCACCACACCCGCGGGTTGAGGCCCGGCGACCGCGACGTCAACTACGTTGGCGAGGGACCTGGCGGGGAAGATGCCATGGACCCAGCGGGAGCCGGCGGCGATGAGACTCTCGTCGACGACGACGACGACGATGAGCCCGCCGAAGTGGCCGTGTGTGCCTTCGTGGCCAAGAACCTGAGCGCGGGGAGCAAGCCGGGAAACTGGAAGCCCCTGCAGCAGGGTTGGAGGAAGCAGGAGAAGAGGGACCCTCGCCGCATTGGCGACCCTCCACTGTCCTTTGGGGAGTTCATACGAGCTCACCCGCAGGGCTGTTTCGTGTGTTATGGGAGGAAGAAAGGCTTCAACCATGACCACCGAACATGCCCCGTCCACAAGGCCGACACGGAGGCTTACAAGAAGGCGCACGGGTCGAAGAAGCGTGCACCCGCGGGTATCCGGGAAGCCAAAATGGAAGTCGACAAGGACGAGCTGGCCAGGCTGATGTCGTCGGTGGGGACCGAGTTGGCCAAGGAGATCCAGGAGATCAAGCGGAACTGGGTCCCCAGGTCGGAGAACAAGAACAAGGAGAAAAACCAGAACAACCAGAACAAGGACAAGGACAAGAAGCCTACTCGTGGTGAGAGGAGGAGTAAGGGCGTCAACGACGTTGAGGCCGAGGAGAACACCCCCTCTTCCACAACCGACGCCCCCTAGCGGAGCCCCTGCAGCCAAGGGCCCCAGCTAGGGCGGTCGCAGGATGGTGACGTGGGAAGCGCCGATCCATCCCAGTCGGGAGTCGATAAGCACAAGGGGACTGCCGCGGGCGGAAGGCCCGGTCCGGCACCCAGTCGCGGAGGCGGGGTGAGGGCAAGTGAAGGCACGAACCCTTGCACCCGTCCGTCTTTCGCGACCAAGAATGTGTTTGATGTACTACAGGATCTATCCGAGAGTATCGGAGGATCACCCGGACCGCAGCTGGATGCTGCAGATGGGCAGCCTGAGCCCATTGTCCACGACCTGCACCAGTCGCTTGTGGAGCTTCTGCAACGGCCGGAGATCCTGAGTTTGCACGCCGTGCGCCGTGTCGGTCGCGAGCGGCAGTTGCATCTTAAGGTCCGTGCCCTATGCGGGGAAGTGGAAAAGGTTTTCGACGTGTTGGTCGACACGGGAGCTCAAGTCAGCTTGGTCAAGGCTGGCCTACTTCCACCAGAGTGTCTGACCGACAGTCGGAAGCCTGTCAGGCTGAAGGTGGCGAATGGCCAGTACATGGTGGGAGGCACGAAGGAAGCGGCCATCGGGCTGCAGTTCGTGAACCATCGTGAGCTGAGCCGCCCAGACCTCGGCAAGGATATCCTCCTGCACGGTAGCTTCTACGAGGCCGAGATGGACTGGGACATGAACGTCGGGTACGACTTCATGATGGAGACGGACTCCGGCGTCCTCCCGGCCCAGGCTTCCATGACCCTGTACCAGGACGACCAACTCTCGTGGCTTTCGTCACCTGAGCACCATGTGGAATGCCAATGGATCCACCCCGAACGCAATCAGCTCGAAGTGGCCGCGCTGGACACTGACCCAACTGGTCCTGCAAACCAGGAGTACGGCGTAAGGCCGGAAGTGGCGAGCCGAGTTGTCGCGGACTTGGGAGCTTCGGATCTGGCCCTGGATGCGTTCTCTTCAGGAACGTCCGCCCATCTGCGGGTGTGTGAGAAGTACTGGAGCGCACAGGACTCCGCGTGGAAGAAGCACTGGGGTCCGCATCAGGGATTGATGTGGGTCCATTGCCCCCGTTGGGAGATTCCAAGAGCGATAGCGAAGATTCGCAAGGACCGCTCCAAGGCAGTGCTGGTTGTTCCTATGGGATGCACCGAGGAGGAGAGTACCCGACATTGGGTAGCCTCATTGACCAACATGACCTTGAACAAGGTCGTCCTACCGGCTGGAGAGAGTGTCTATCAGGACGCTAAGGGACAGCCCATGCCACCCCAGAGATGGCCAACGGAATTCCACTATGTGGATGGGGGCCTTGATCAGGCCGACACCACGGACTTCGTGTGTGTCAACCGCATCATAGCGGAGCCTTGGAGGCAATGCTTTGCGGTTCCCCCTGTTGACATCGAAGAATCGGATTCGGAAGAGCCCCTCATTGAAGAGTAGTGGGATCTGGTTCAGGGGTATATGAATGAGCTCTTTCACGACTGGGGAAACCAGCGTGAGGGCAAAGGCCAGGACAAAGCCTGGTGGGAAGTGGACTCGATCGTCTCTGGTTCCTATGATGGAGATACCTTCGTAAGGAGGGTACTGGACCACCTGTCCAGCCAGGACGAGCCAATCGGGGGTAACCCACCCACCTACGGCGATCTATTCCGAGGCAAGACCAGAGATGGCCCTTTGGGCCACCTGGGAAGACCGCCTGAGCCGAAAGCGAGCGGGGTCGCTACCCCTCAAGTAAGCTCCGTGGTTCAAGTGCCCGGAAAAGCCAAGGCGGAGTCCGATGACTGCCCCAAGATCCAGGCGTTGAGGGCCAGGCTGAAGCAGAAGTATGGTGACACCTTCTTCAGCGGTAAGCCTGTGTTTCCCCCACCGGTGCGTGGACCGTATGGCGAGGCCAAGATACGACTGAAGCAGGACCCCCGTGTGTATCGCCACCGGGAGTTTGCCCTGAGGGGCGAGAGGAAAGAGGCCATGGAGAAGATCCTCCGTGACTTCATCCAGAGAGGCTGGCTTGAGCCGTGCCACTCCGAGTGGGCCTCTCCCTGCTTCGTCGTCCCCAAGAAGGTTGCCGGTGAGTGGCGGCTCGTGATCGACTACCGCGGCCTGAACGCCCAAACGCAGCACGACAGCTATACGCTGCCCCTCATTGAGGACATGCTGCAAAAACAACACCGGCGGAGGATCTTCACGGTGATTGACCTGAAACATGGTTATCATCAGATGCCTCTCGCCGACGAGTCCCGTGCCTGCACAGCCATGAGCACCCCACTTGGACCTCTCCAGTGGAAGGTGATGCCCATGGGCGTTACCAACGGCAATGCGGCTTTTCAGCGGATGCTGGAGAACCTGCTTGAGCCGGTGCGCGACTGTGCGGACCCCTTCGTGGACGACGTGATCATCGCGTCCGGGGACCCCAGCATGAGCTACGAGGAGCTCCTGGAGGCACACGAGAGGGACGTCACTCGAGTGCTCCACCTTCTGGTTCGGCACAAACTCACGGGCAGCAGTGACAAGGCCACCATTGCGGTAAGCGAGGTGGTCTTCGCTGGCCACGTAGTCGGGAACGGGCAGCGAAAGCCCATACCTGGCAAGGTGGCTGCGATTGAGCACTGGGAAAAGCCCAAGACGGTCTCTGAGCTACGGGCGTATCTGGGGTTCTGCAACTACTACTCGGGGTATATCAAAATGTATGCCGAGTATGCAGCCCCCATGACGACCATGCTCAAGGGCAACCGAGAGGAGACCAAGAAGGGGTCCAAGAAGGCTCTGGTCTGGACTGAAGAGTCCGACCGTGCCTTTGAGGGGATGAAGCAGGCGCTGCTATCCGCAGTGGGTCTGCACCTCGTGGATCCCGACCGAGGGTTCGTCCTGCGCACCGACGCTTCCGACTACGCCATTGGCGCTGTGTTGGAGCAAGTGCTTGATGACGGGAGGCACGTGCCCGTGGCCTTCTGGAGCCGAGTCCTGGCGGAAGGCCAGAGACGGACGTGGACGCCCCGTGAAAAGGAGGCGTATGCCATCGTCATGGCTCTCAGGAAATGGGCTGGGTACATAGCCCTACATCCCGTCACCGTCTGCACCGACGATCAGAGTCGGCAATCGTGGCACAAGGAGCACGTGGACACCCCCTCAGGTCCCGCCTCCCGACGGGCAAGGTGGCACGAGACCTTGGCCAAGTTCGACCTTACGGTTGTTTACATTCCTGGAAAGGATAACACCGTGGCGGACTGTCTCAGTAGGTGGGCCTATCCCGCCAGCAAGGGCATGCAGGATATCTCTGCCCATGGCGATGAGGCTGAAACCGCTGAAGCCAAGAGGATCATTGAAATGGAGCGCCTGATGGAGGAGGAGGGGGCTAAATGCTTCGTTGTCATGGCTGCGGATGCCCCCCTTGCTTCGAGGGTGAGCAGAACAGTCAGTGTACTCGCCCCTGTGGGTGCCGCGGGCGGAAGGCCCGGGCCGGCACCCCCTGTGGGAACTGAGTCCGACAAGCACCTCTTCCCGGAGTCTTGCCTCCAGGACGACTGGACCGACGATTACGCCAAGTCTGAGGCCTTTGCGGCCGAGTATAGGGCTGTGACCGACCCTGACGACGGACAGAAGTGGCCAAAGGGGCTGACTGAGGAAGATGGCAAGCTCTACCGGAATGGTAAGCTGCTAGTCCCAGAGTCCCGGGTGCTCGAGCTGTGTGAAGCTTGGCACCACCACATGCTGCACCCAGGGGTCAAGAAGCAAGCTCTTGACATGCAGCGTCGGTTCGAGATCGACCATATCGTTCTCTACACCGCCATCAAGAAGGTCAGGAAGGGTTGCTCGGTCTGTCAGGCCTGCAATCCTGATAACCGGAACGTCAAGGGGGAACCCCAATGGACCCCGGTTCCTGACCAGCCCATGGAGAGCGTGGCCATGGACGTCTTCTCCATGCCCGAAGTGCACATTGGCAAGGAGACCTTTGACTGTGTGGTTCTCTGTGTGGACCGCCACAGCGGCTACGTTGTGGCCGTTCCGGCACGCAAAAAGGGGTTGCTTGCCAAGGAAGTGGCAGTCATGATGATTCGTCATTGGCTGACCGTCTTTGACATCCCCCGCACCATTTGCAGTGACCGAGGGCCCCAGTTTACTGGTGGCTGGTTCAAGGCTATGTGTTCCCTCATGGGGATACGTCATGCCAAGAGCGTCGCCTATCTCAGCCGGTCTAACGGCCGTGCTGAAGTGGCTGGACGGCAGCTGTTCGAGAAGCTGCGCAAGATCCACATCACCAATCCACGGCGGAACTGGTTCGAGGAGATGTGGCCTGCTCTGAAGGCCCATCATGACACCCCCACTCCGGGCGGTTTGTCCCCTCACCAGATTCTGTTTGGCAGGGACCCCCTGGGTAGGGGACTTCCCTTGTCTGGTGATGGCATGGCTATGGATGCCAAGGAGTTCTTCGCGCGGCAAGAGCAAACGGCGCGGGACATCCGCCAGCAGCTCGAGAAGGAGCATGCTGAGCGTCAGAAGTCCGCCCCGAGCTCGACAGCGCAGAAGTTCAGGGTGGGAGACCCGGTGTGGGTGATCAGACCCCGCCCCATGGGCACCCACCGCACCAAGACCTGGTTCGCACCCGGCGAGGTGGTCCGCAGGATTGGTGAGGACACCTACCGCATCAAGGTGGGTCACGGACAGTTCCGGGAGCGCCACGAGAGTCAACTCCGTGTGCGGGAACCCGACCTCCGTGGCCGTCATGTGTCCCTGGACTACGCCAAACATGAGGCCGATTCGGACGACGACTATGCTGAGCAGGACGACTATACTGTCGAGAAGATCCTGGCTCAGCGTCCGAAGGCCTCGGCACCCGGAGGTCTGGAGTTCAAGGTTCGTTGGCGAGGCTATGGGCCGTCCCACAACACCTGGGAACCCGTCTCCTCGTTTGTGCCGCGGGTCAATACTCCCTTCATGGAGTACATCCGCAAGCACAAGACCAAGATCCACGTTTCGGACTTGGCAGCACTCACCCGGGCGATTGCAGCCAGGGGTGCCTGATCAGCGCCCTGAGCTCTCCCCTGATGCGTTTTGAGCGCTTGTGAGGCCGACGAATCGTCCCTTACTTGCTTGCTCTCTTCCATCTTTCGGTGACAGAGTGGCCATGTACCCCCCCCTGCTGAATCCAGAGGAGGATGGCCCCTCTCTTCTTCTATTCGTCACTCCCCCCCCTGCTGAATCCATGGGAAACCAGGTAGGGCGACTGACCTTCATTTTTCTGAGCTCTTGGGGCCTTGAAGCCCATACGACGTTGCGCAACGGATGCCGCTGTCATCGGCATTGCGATTTTTGGTGTGTGGTCTGGTTCCATGGCATTTGCGGAATCCAGACCAGTCGACGTGTGTCTCGAGACTATATATGGCCTGAACTCAGGCGTTTCCTGTCCACTCTCCTGCATTGCCTTATCCTGACCGTGGCGTGGTTTGGCGCTCTGTCCGCTCTGTTACACGCCTATTTACCCAGATTATTGCTTGTTTTTCTGCCCTCCAGGATATGTGCATCTGTATGTTAAGTGTCATCAGCCCATCGCTGAGGGATGGACTGCTTTTCACCACGAATCGGGATACAGAGGCACCTTGAGTCGCCGTGTACATATTCTTACAGCCTGGTCCAGCCTGGACCAGTACTTGATTACATGTTCTTCTGTTTGAGTGCCTGTGATACCGTGTTGCCCTATTCGCTGTGATGTGTGGAGATCCTGATGGCGCCAGGCGGGAGGCCCAGTTGCCTGACTACACTCCCAGCGGTCCGCCACTGTCAGTCCCAGTGTGAGCCTACCGATTCGCAGACGCACTTGCATTCGGATGGCGGCCTCCGGTGCTCCTGACCTCGGTCAGTCTGCCTGGGAAACTGGTGGTTTGAGGAGTCGACGCCTCCGCCCACACTGCATGAGGACTCCCTCATGTATGGCCTTCGTGGCAGTAGGGCGAGGGAAAAGACGGCCTTGATGCCCGATCCCTTCAGGAGGAGTTCCCTTACGATCTGGGGTTCGTAAGGCGTTCGACTATGGCACTCTGGACTCGCGTCGTATGGATATGGACATGGTGCGCCCGAGGAAGGACCCGTGGGGACTCTCCCCAGTCGGCGGGCCTTGGGAAGCTTGGGGTAGCCTGATGGATCTTTGTGGTCGCTCTCGACTTGTGGGACCACCTCGGTCGTCGTGTGTCGCCTATGTTGGCCGTGTATGCCACTACCACTGTGGTGGTGACCGTAGCAGCCGGCACCCGGTGCGCCTGGTATGGGTTAACGGGTCCTTTGGATGCCGAACAATCACCGCCAGGACCCGGGACCTGATACTGGATACTATACATGTGCTACGAGCTTATACAGCATCATACCTATCTTACTGTGACTAACTGAAGTGGGGATGTGACACCCCCCCCCCTTTTTCAGGAAGTGGTCCTGGGTACCCGCTGCCATGTGTGGGTGTTATCGAGCCCCCCCAGGGTTTGCTCTAAGGAGGGGGGTGAAGCGGTACCCAGAACCCCATGGCCAGGTTACGGCATACAACTGGTCTCCGGTCCACTAGCCCCGCATCGGCAACCGATGCACCGCCAGCGGAGATTTGTGTATCAGTATATCAGGAATCAACAGGGTTTTATTTTCATATTGTTTCCGTCAATTTTTACGCTTCCGTTCTGATACTCACTGTTTTGACTGCTGGCGGTTGGATCGCGACTTTACTGTAACCGCCAGTTTAACTGTAATTAATGGAAATTTTAACGCTATCCGCGACGAAGGCTCCAAAGTCGCCAGGAACTGCATTGATGCATCCGCAATTTTCATAATTAATACTCGCAACCTTAATCCGAATTTTTCAGGATGTCGAAATCGGATTTTCGACTTCGACATCCCCGCACTTGATTTGACCTCTTTCGAGTGGACCTACGTGCTTCCCTATGCACGAATCAACTTCCCTTTTATCCTGCCCTCCATTTGTCTTAAAGATATGGGCAAAACAAAGTTGATTCGTGAGGCCACTTGTGAGGGTCATATCTCGTGCCGCTTGCGAGTATTGACGATAAGGAAACGTGGGATGTATTCACAATACTCTTGACGTAATTTAGGAAGCATTATATGCCTTGCGGTTCCACACGTGCGCGCTAGTGTAATGGATCATGGTCAAGAGGGTAGAGTTTGCGTTATAACTCTTTGGCCATGACATTGCGTGCGTTAAGATAACTTTCGAGTGTAGCGCGCAAGTGTTGGTGTTGCATAGGAACTCTCCTTGAGTTCCTATGAGCGATTTACACAAAGTTATGCCTTTGGAGGGGCATGACATATCGTGGTGGGAGCTGCCTTTTGGGGCAATATGTGGTATGTGCCATGTGTTGTGTTGCGTGCCCATTTGGCGGGTCCATTGCTCCAAGACAAGCCCGCCAATGGACCTCATATTGTGCAAGCCCCTTCTCGATACTCCCCACGATCAATTGCAAGCCTAACCTTCGTGAAGGGAAGCTTGTGTGGTGATCCCGAAGCGATGCGTTGGGAGCAAGGTGTGTATTTTGCAATTTTCCATATTTTCATGTGCCCACTTGGGAAGTAGCGCTCGTAACCTTTCAAGGCGCCCCAAGTGGAGCACATATGTGGGATCGAAGGTCATTGGTGTCAAGTCATTGTATTTAGAAGGATGTAGTGATTGCACGATCCAAGCCGAAGATATTATAATATAATTATGCACCTTTCAAGGCACTTTTGTGTGTGCTTGTGCCAATTTTGCCATTTTTGGCCCGTCATGATGTCAAGTGGCGACCGTGTATTTCAACGTTGCGCTCAATTGACATCATGACCCAAGTATGAAATGAGGGTACATACTTCGGTGCCCAACATATCTTGGACCCAGCGAATAACTCCTCTTAGGCTTGGCATACCGTGGCCGCCATGTTGGCGATTTGGGACTATCCCAAATCATGGGCTCACTTGGCGACCCTGCCATTCCCAATATTGGAGGAGTTGGGCGACGCCCAAAAGATATGTTGGACCAACATGACTTGATACCAATCCTATGGCACACTCCGGTCCGAGTCGGGCATGTGCCTCATTTGTCCCAACCATGAGTGTGCGCATTTTTGGCCATTTTGAGCAATTTTCCACTTTTGCTGCCCGCCGTGCACTATGTTCTAACCCTCGTGCACGCCGGACGCATGAACCAATGGACCATATATGACATGGGTGTTATGGGTAATGGTCCCCATGGTCCACACACCACGTGGGCGAAGCGGAGCCACCTTCGTTGAGGCGCTAGCCCAAAGTGAGTTTGGGCAATTTTGCAATTTTGACATTTGTGGACCCAATTGGGATCGTCACCACGCCGAGTGGCATGGAGATCTTTGAGAGCCAAGGGCATGGGAGTCTCCATTGAACTCTTGGGGGATCGCGTATGGGATGGCGGATCCGATCTCCAAGCCGGCGTGGAGATATACTATTGGGAGCACACCGAATTTTGGCTCATTTCCAGCAGCCAAAATGACCCCATTTTGGGACCCCAATTTCCCCCTTCCGTGTGGTCAATTGGCGGCCCCATTTCTCTAAGCCCATAAGGAGCCCGGACCCAATTCCAAGTTGTACACTCAGATATGAGTCCTAGGTCCTGCCTCCTATCCTGTGAGCCATTGGCCTTACCTTGGCCGGGCGATCCACGCGTGGGAATGACGCCAATTTTGGTGATTTTGGCATCATGACCCCACTTGACTCATCCGTGTTGCCCTGATGCCGAGACCTCAGAGGGAACCAGGTTGGGTGAGGGCTCCAGAAAGTTCATACTCGAAGGGCATAGGGTCAGTTGCCTCGTCCCTACCTCTGGCGGGTCCAGACGAGGGGTCAATTTTGGGGACTTTTGAGTTAATATCAGTTTGGGCTGAAACAGCCCATTTTCAGCTACCAACTCCTGGGTGATAATGGCGGGGCCATATCTCTGGCTCAGAGAAGAGTTGGGACCTGCCATTAAGGGAGCATGGGGAGCTACTGTTGGTCAGCCTTGGGGTCACTTGGTTTTTCAGGAACTCGCCTGTGGCTTGGCGGGACACCTCTCCCATTGGCAGGGTTTCAGGGTCCGGACTGAGCAGGGCATGGGTTGTGTTTGAGCCCCCGCCCCCATCAGCCACTGAGAGGGTCGGACCTGGGATTGGGATATGAGTTGGGACTGAGTGTCTATGATCCTGTGATGCCCTTACCCCAGTCCAGTCTTAACCCCATGTGTACATATCCTGATGTGTTACTGTACATACTTTCGTTCCCTCTATGCAGAGTGGCAAGGATTCTGAAACGCTTTGTCACATGACACGAGCGTATTGATGCCCTTGTGAGCGTAGTGCCTTGCCTGCCTGCTCACCTGTGCGTGTCACCGCAGCGTCCCGTGGCCGGCCCCCCACGGGAACGCGTCAGTACCACGATAGAGGTTCAACCGTGGGGAAGCCGTAATGAAAGTGCGCGGTTGAACTCGGTTGAACCACGGTTTCACTTGGGTAATTCAAGGGTACCTGATCCAAATGAGCACGTAGGGAATAATCAGGGGGTAGCCTATCAGGTTCGTGCATCAGAGGCCCCCGGTAAATCAATAATCAGGGGGTAGCCTATCAGGTTCGTGCATCAGAGGCCCCTGGTAAATCAATAGTCAGGGGGTAGCCTATCAGGTTCGTGCATCAGAGGCCCTGGGTAAATCAATAGTCAGGGGGTGGCCTATCAAGTTCGTGCATCAGAGGCCCCCGGTAAATGAACAGT
Organism: Eutreptiella sp. 'Long Island Sound 2002'; assembly: GCA_964036045.1. Taxonomy (NCBI): domain Eukaryota; phylum Euglenozoa; class Euglenophyceae; order Eutreptiales; family Eutreptiaceae; genus Eutreptiella; species Eutreptiella sp. 'Long Island Sound 2002'. The sequence goes on from OZ038394.1 coordinate 8,738,237, forward strand.
CAGGGGGTAGCCCATCAAGTTCGTGCATCAGAAGCCCCTGGTAAGTCAATAGTCAGGGGGTGGCCTATCAAGTTCGTGCACCAGAGGCCCCCGGTAAATCAATAATCAGGGGGTAGCCTATCAAGTTCGTGCATCAGAGGCCCCAGGTAGATCAATAGTCAGGGGGTAGCCTATCAAGTTCGTGCATCAGAGGCCCTTGTTTACTCAATAATCAGGGGGTAGCCTATCAAGTTCTTCCATCAGAGGCCCCCGGTAAATCAATAATCAGGGGGTAGCCTATCAGGTTCGTGCATCAGAGGCCCCTGGTAAATCAATAGTCAGGGGGTAGCCTATCAGGTTCGTGCATCAGAGGCCCTGGGTAAATCAATAGTCAGGGAGTGGCTATCAAGTTCGTGCATCAGAGGCCCCCGGTAAATGAACAGTCAGGGGCTAGCCCATCAAGTTCGTGCATCAGAAGCCCCTGGTAAGTCAATAGTCAGGGGGTGGCCTATCAAGTTCGTGCACCAGAGGCCCCCGGTAAATCAATAATCAGGGAGTAGCCTATCAAGTTCGTGCATCAGAGGCCCCAGGTAGATCAATAGTCAGGGGGTAGCCTATCAAGTTCGTGCATCAGAGGCCCTTGTTGACTCAATAATCAGGGGCTAGCCTATCAAGCTCGTGCATCAGAGGCCCCCGGTAAATCAATAATCAGGGGGTAGCCTATCAAGTTCGTGCATCAGAGGCCCGTGGTAAATCAATAGTCAGAGGGTAGCCTATCAAGTTCGTGCATCAGAGGCCCTGGTAAATCAATAGTCAGGGGGTGGCCTATCAAGTTCGTGCATCAGAGGCCCCCAGTAGTTGAACAGTCAGGGGGTAGCCTATCAAGTTCGTGCATCAGAGGTCCTTGGTAAACCAATAGTCAGGGGGTAGCCTATCAAGTTCATGCATCAGAGGCCCTTGTTGACTCAATAATCAGGGGGTAGCCTATCAAGTTCGTGCATCAGAGGCCCCCGGTAAATCAATAATCAGGGGGTAGCCTATCAAGTTCGTGCATCAGAGGCCCGTGGTAAATCAATAGTCAGAGGGTAGCCTATCAAGTTCGTGCATCAGGGGCCCTGGTAAATCAATAGTCAGGGAGTGGCCTATCAAGTTCGTGCATCAGAGGCCCCCAGTAAATGAACAGTCAGGGGGTAGCCTATCAAGTTCGTGCATCAGAGGTCCTTGGTAAACCAATATTCAGGGGGTAGCCTATCAAGTTCGTGCATCAGAGGCCCCCGGTAATTCAATAGTCAGGTGGTAGCCTATCAAGTTCGTGCATCAGAGGAGCTTTGTGAATCAATAATGGGGGTTAGCCTCTCACGTTCATCTCTCGTTGTAGACATGTCCATCTTAATGCTTTTGCTCTGCGCAATCTGCGATGTCGGCTGGAGCCTTGTGGGGCTGACCATAGTCCTTTGTGGTCTCGTTTCGGCCGCTGTTGTTCTCTCCCTTCTCCATCGGAGGCATCGTAGACACCACCCACGGCGGCGAAGATGCTCACCGTGTCGACTACTCCACAAGGGACGATGTGCGAGGAAAGAGATCCCCATTTTCGTGTCACTCCTCGACAGAACCCTCGTTCTGTGTGTGCTTAAGGATATCAGTGAGGCTGCCATCTCAGATCTGGTGAGGATCATCACTGGTGTGCCCGTTCATGATCAGCGAATTTGTAGAGTTTCACACAGAACCGGTACCTGGGTCCGTAACGAACGAGTTCTTGTCCTGTTCCGTCTCCGCGGTGGTGTTGCATGGAACTGCATCCCGCTGCAGGATCAAACCGCAGACTTCCTTCGAACCAACTTTTGGTCCCTCCACGCGTCCATGGGCCACCCTACCACCGCCCAGATGACCTTGCTCTTTGAGGGTGTATACGCCGATCCATTTTGTGCGACCTTGAGATCTGTTTCTTCATCAATGTTGGACAACGTCAAAACGGAACCCGCGGAAGTGGCAGTTTCAAGCAGTGATGTGCTAGGCCCACAAGCTCTGAGAAGCCCTTCGAATGGTGCATCATCCAGACCTGCCCCCGTAAGAAGCCCCGCTGCCATCTTATCTCCAACCCCAGCATCTGACTCGGGACCCACGGAATCTACGGATCCGGCTCCCTTAATTAAGCATGAGTTTAGTGCCGCCCAGTCACCGCGTTCTGATCCTAAACCTCATCCCGACATCCCCCCCCGCAAACGCGTGAAACGCGAAGCCCATTGTCCCTCCGAGCACTCCCCCCGACCTGGAGACGAGGTTGGCTGCACCTTCCGGTCCGCCACCGAAGCTGTTGCATACCTGAAAAAGATTCGGGGGGAGTTGGCAATACATAACAGCGCTACCAGCAAGTCTGCAGGGGAGAGTAATCGGGCACGTATTGGTTGTCGCATTTGGGGACGCCTACAACAACACTGGCCCCTAAAGGAGACCAGTAGAGCACGCCCAGAAAAGCAGCCCCGGCCTCTCACGAAGTCTGATTTGTGTCCATATGGTGCAACGCTAACCCATGGTCCCTGGCACGGGCTCGTGGAAGCTAACCGAGTGTAATCGGGACCACTCTGACCATTGGTGGCCTGACGAGGAGGAGGCCGCCCCACTGGACAAATCAGCCCTCCCTGATGAGCTCTAGCACAACCTTGAGCGGGCGTATGAGCACCGTGAAATGCCGGAGCAAATTCTTGTAAATTTGAGGAAGAAATATAGCGAGGACGCGTACCCGGCAATCAAAGGGTTTTCAACCCAGCACATCAGAACTTTTTTCAAGTCCATCGAACGCAAGATGGGCCCAAATGATCTTGCAAGTAAGAATAAGTGCTTTTCCAATGCTTTGAGGCATACTCTAGTTGCATTAGAGATGCACTGAGCACACAGGCATTTCTATCTTAGTATTGGCCCAACCAAAAGTGGTGAAAACACATTTTGACCTATGGAACCAAACACCCAATCAGGATATGGAGTGGACCCCTTAATCCCCTATCATTGTCAGGCAATTCATCTTTACCTGAGTCGACTGAGAGCTGACATATCCAGGGCAGAGCCTATGAATTTACCTATGTTTTCTCATGAATTCTGAGCTGTCCTAGTGGTATGCACCCTAGGGGGCTGGGCACCTCTTTTTGAGAGGTCCTGGGTTCAATTCCCGGTCAGCCTAGCTAAGTAGGAAGATCCCATGTGACATGGCAGTGACCTCATCGCCACCTGCCCTGCCACCTCAGCACATATGGGACCCAAAACAAAGAGTGCACATCTCCTGAGATGGCACTATGGAGATTGAGTGACCATGGGGCAGTTTTCCAACTCTTTTTCCAAAATATTTCAGCTATCTCTGTGAATATGCAATCCGATTTGACCTGAGTTGCAGTTTCTGTGAATATCCTTTCATCTTACACTGTTTACACTGCAGCCCTTCATGCTTTGATCCTGATTCTCTTCTACTTGCTTATCTCTGGCTTGGGCTGTCCTGGATTGATTCTATTTCAGCAACTAAAACATTTTCATCTTCAAAAACAAACAGCAGGAAACCCTACACCAGCAGCAAGCAGCAGGAGAGGCACAAACACAGTGTTGAAAGCACTATAAAATTTTCTGGTAGCAAGAGGCAGACTGTCTCTGCGTACCGGCAGCAACCCCGTGCCGTACAACCAGTGCGCCGAGATCAGTCACATATAAGCAGAAGGGCGAACGAAGATGGATACAAAGAAAAAGGACACCGACGTGAAGACAGCGCCTGAGGCACCAGCAAGGCCAGCACCTGGTGAACCTGGACCTGGACCTAGCGCTGTACCTTCGGAGCCCTTACATGGGCCAGTGGACGTAGCGGAGGATTCGTTGGAAGGACTCCAGTCGGCCTTCCGGGCCCTCTCAGTCGAGGAGGTGGTCACTCATCCTGTGAGGAGGAAGAGAGAGAGCGAGAAGGATGCTGGAGAAGGCATAGCAGACGAATGAGAAGACCAAGGGCAAGACCTGACAAATGATCCTACCTTTGAAGGCGCACAAAGCGCTTCTGGCCTCCACGCATCACCCTCTCCTATAAGCACCACACTCCCAATTCCAGACCAAGCCGCTGCAACATCCACACCCATAACCAACCCGCCTATGGCAGAGGGCACAGGCTTTACTGGTATGCCTCCCTACCCTGCCTATGGTTTGGGCCCACCTACCACTGCGTTTCCTGAGGCAACTACTGCCAGTCAGCCGGTGGCCTCTAGTTCTGCGCCGCGATGGTATGCGGCTGACTATCACCATCCTCTACCCGCTACGGGGGCCGCCTATGTGGATGTTCCCCGGTATGCAACCTTGAGTGGGTTGAGGAGAGGACCTGAGTCTCTTCGAGGCAGGAGTAGAGGATCGGGGAGATCCTCCAACAAGTCCCTGAAGCGGTCGGAGATCAACGAGGTGCTCCGAGGAGCCACCTCTAAAATCATGGGCGACCTCACTCAAGAGATTCGAGAGAAACTGGAGCCCCTGATGATACCGCCCCAAGCGTCACCTACCACGGTGGGAGTGTCACCCCATCGAGTACAGGCCAACCACCTGGTGGCAGGGCTGACAAACACCCTGGGGAGCCTGAGGAGCCGACCGATGCCGACCCCTGCAGCGATATCGAGAAGTCTTTTCGTACCGAGAACGGCCCAGCCGCCCTACAGCCACGTGACGAACTCTGCGAGAGCCGAGCTGGACCGGCTGGGGCTGACAGCCTTGAGGGCAATGGTGGACGTGGAGCCTTATGGCTCTAGTGATCTAGGCGGAGACCCCTCCAATGATGAGCCGCCATCTATGACTTCTGCTTCGCCCTCGGGGGACGATGATCCGGAGGACCCCGAGAACCCAAGTGGGAAGAAGAAGAAGAAGAAGAGGAAGACCCGACGCCCTGAGGGACGCAGGTCTCAGGAGGCGAAGGCTATTGCCACCTCCAAGATCGTGGTGAGCCTGCCTGAGTTCACAGGCAAGGACCTCAGAGAGTTCGCTGATGATTTTGGCCGGTTGTAACCGCTGCATAGTGGTTGATCTTTGTTGTAACTGCGACGCCTGTAGCCTTGATGCCCCACCCTGTCTTGCCCTGCAACTCAGACACAAAGAATACTTTAACGTCGACTTTACTGCACACTGTCTTCTTCCTGGTCCAGCGCTAAGCGTGGGCCTTGAGAGAGGGTTCCCAGGATTCAACAGAGCTAAACAAAGGCAAGGCTACACATCAGGATATCAATACACACATGCATGCCACGCCTCAGGGTTGATGGAGGCACAGAGGCCAAAGTCAAATTTACAGATCCACTCATTACATGTGAATGACAGGCACACGCACGTGACACACACTGAAAACAAGACTTCTGGCGAATACAACTGGAGGCAGACGACGCTTATTTACCTTGGCGCTTGGGCGCAGCGCGGAGGTCGCCCCAGGCAGTGCTGCGTCGCCCTGACTTCACGCGTCGCCCTGACTTCACGCGCCGTGCGCGCAGTGCTGCTTCGCTCTGATTCTACGCTCAGTGCTGCTTCGCCTTGACTTCACGCGCAGTGCTGCTTCGCCTTGACTTTACGCGCAGTGCTGCTTCGCCTTGAAGTCCCGCGCAGTGCGCGCAGGGCTGCTTCGCCCTGATTCTATGCCCATTGCTGAGGCTTGCACGTTGGTGGACGCATCACTGGAGCATGAGGCTTGCGCTTGCACAGGGAGAGGGGCTGAGGCCCGAACATACACGCCGCTTGTCAGTAGGGTGGTCATCACGCTGATCGCTGCAAGCTTCGGCGACGGGTTGCTTCATTTGGGCTTGGCGTCGGTGACATTACGATTCAAGACTAAAAGTGGTGCCGTAATGCATAATAATGCTAATTACCAACATCGGTAGTAAACTTTCGATCCAGCGGCGTGTTTTTCGCAATATTTCAATTCATCTGGCAATTTTCCGTCTAGCGTGCGCGCGTGCTGCAATGCGGTGCCTGTCTGCGGCACCATCTCAATACCGCACACGTGCTGTGCGGTATTAATACCAGACGGTACGCGTTCGCGGACGGTACGCGTTCATGAACGCCGTACGGTACCAACCCTGGCGGCGAACGGAAAACATGAAAACAAGCGGAAAATTTACTGCACTAATGTACATCTGAGAATCATTGAAATTATTCTGATCACATCAGTGTATAATTGAGTGCTGTCACTGCTGCCGTTACACTCCCCCTCTGAAAACATACGCCAGTATGTCAGGCTGGGTCAAGTGAAGTGAACGAAACGGCGAAAGTGACGAAAAACCGACTAATCTAAGGCAAAATGTGTGAAATTGAGCTGAATTGAGCAAAATTCTGCTGAGATCTGTGCTTCGCGATGGCCATCGACTTGAATGAAACGCATAGGTACCTCAGGGCACACAGAAAAAGCCCGTTCAAGCTCGAAAATTCGAAAATTGAAAGTCTGAGTGAAGAATGTACATCATGATCCATGATCCATGATTCATGATGAAATCAGGATCTGACATCCCACTGCCAGAAAACAGAAAACGAGCGTCGCCATGTCGTCGAGCGTCAAAAAAATAGGGTATCCCTTCATGGAGTCCAAGATATGTGAAACTGGCTGGTGTCATTTGCAGTCATGAGACCAGATGCCAGATTATGGTACAAAATGTGCCTGAATTGGGACCAAACCCAGTGGATTGCACACGGATTGAGGGTGGCGAAATCTGCAACAAGCCAATACAGGTCCAATTCATTGTCGATAGACTCTGTGTGTTGTGTTGAACAGAAAATCCAGTTCTCATTCATAGCCAATCCAGGTCAAATCCTCATGATGATGATGAATCCCATGATGGAAATCCAATCATTTAAAGTAATGATAGCCAAGAAAACCCAGTGGGGTATCCCCACACTGTCAGTATTGTTCCCAGGGCTTCATGTTTAATCCAGTATGAGCCAGAAGGGGTAATTGACTCGTTATAGTCCCAGAATGTATAAGCATCCAATGCTTGGTACTGGGAATTCGCCAAAATTGAGCTGATTCTGAGGGGGATTCCAACACAATCCACAGATGAGCAGCGAGTCTACACGAGTAAGAACACCATCGTCGTCACTTGGTCTATATAAGCCCTTTGACAGTGGTCGATTGGAAGAGAAACCAACTGCCTCGATGTAAGAGCCGATGGAAATGACATTCTGAGCAGATCCGTCAAACACATGAAATGGATCAGACTCAGCCATTTGCTAGAATCTCTGTAATGAGCACAAACTCGAACGAGTCCTTCCCAAGGCGAGTAAAGGGGTCCAGTCGACAGCAAAACACGAGAGTGTCGTCGTGGTTGAGGATAAAGGCCTTTCGGATCTTCGGATTGGAATCATCTACAATGAAGCACATGATTCACATGATGGCCATGATGGGAATGATGGATGGAATGACCAGCATGAACCCAGAATGTCCCATCATCTGTCCATCGAACCACATATACGATGGGTCAGGACTGTTTCGTCCCCATGCCAAGGGTATATGTCCACCGTAAACCTTTTCGAAAGTTTCGGCGAGTTGAAATCTGATCGGATCTTGTCTCGAACAGATTCTGCCACAATTGGAGCTTCTTCTTGTGCTTGTAAGTCTTCCTTGGTGACACAATCTTTGATCAGCGAGAGCTCTTTGTCAATCTCAGGGTGTTTCTTCAGGAACTTGATGAAAGTATCCGTATACCCATGGATAAAGCTTGAAGCTGGCTCCCATTTGTCCTCCTCTGGACCGAATCCTTTCCATCTGCACAGAAAGTACCACTTGTTTCGAGCATTTTTCTTGTAATCAAGAATCTTCTCCAACTCGAAACTGCTTGTGACCATCTTCCTGTCGCTCAGGTACTTCGAAGTCCAATAGAGAGGCTTGAACCTTCCTTTGGGGCAGGGTACTTCGGCCCTCAAACGATCTCGATGTACTTCTTGATGCCTGCCTGGCTCAATTTCAATGTTGAATGTAGTCTCACTTAGTTGACTCTTGACTTGGAATGGGCCATCCCACAAAGGTAACAATTTGTTGTCGTCCTTCAGGGTCTCGTCTGACTTACGAAGCCAAACTTGCTGGCCTTTCTCGAAGGGTTTTCCTTGCGTTCTTGACTTATTTTTGAAATTCAACCAATCTGCTTGACTTTCCACTTTGGCTTGGATCCACTTGGCTTCTAAATCCCTGATCCTTTCAAACCATTGCGAGGCGTCGTAGCACTGCCTTGGATGATACATCACTGGTCCTGGACCCATCTTCTCTCGACCAAAAACAAGCTCATTCGGACTTAATCCAGTGTAATTCTTGGTGCGATGGTATCTTCTCAAGACACAGTAAATTGTCTCCAACCAATTGTAGTCTTTTTCAGTCGCCAGAAATTTTCTCAGAATGCTGATAAGAATCCTTCCAGCGCGTTCAGCAGGGAGAGCTCGATGGTCATAGACTCGGGCACGAAGGTGATGAACTCCCAATAGGGCACACATGTTCTCCCACCAAGTCCCAATGAACTCTTTCCCACTGTCCGTCAGAATTTCACTGGGCACATCCCAGTTACTCATCCACTGACTTGCAGTCCACTTGGCAGCCATTTCAGAGGTGAGATGCTTCGTGTTGCAAGGGAGGACCTGGATGTAGCCACTGTGGCGGTCTTGAATTAACAAAACCCCATCGATAGGCTTCCTCGTGTAGAGACATTCCTCTTGAATTTGTCCCAACTCGAAGACATCCGCCGTCACCTTGTCGAACAACCTCTCAGGAATTGGTAATCCCTTTAGTAGTCCTTCTGCCTTTTCATTCTTGGGGATGGTCGCCTGACATTGCTTGCATCCTTTGGCAACTCGTTCACAGGCACTCTTGAGGTCCCTTGTGTACACTCTGTGGCGTAGCTCCTGCTCCAGCACACAAGAATGTGTGTGGGCTGTCTCATTCGGATGCCAATGTTTGACATATTAGATTCGGGCCACCTCGCCCTCCTGTCGCCATCCTGTCGCCTCCCTGTCGCCTCCCTGTCGCTGTTTCGGCACTTTGAGCCCCCTGTCGCTCCCCTGTCGCTTGCCTGTCGCTTCCCTGTCGCTGTCCTGCCGCTCCCCTGTCGCTCCCCTGTCGCTTCCCTGTCGCTTTCCTGCCGCCCTCCTGTCGCTATCCTGTCGCTTCCTGTCGCTTCCTGTCGTTTCCTGTCGCCATGCTACTTTTTGCTTGGCGCCTTCCTGTCGCTCTCCTGTCGCTCTCCTGTCGTTCCCTCCTGTCGCTCTCCTGTCGCTATTTCATGTTGCCTCCCTGTCGCCCTCCTGTCGCTTGCCTGTCGTCTTCCTGCCGCCTCCCTGTCGCCTCCCTGTCGCCTCCCTGTCGCCTCCCTGTCGCCCAACGTGGTAACCTGTCGCTCTCCTGTCGCTTGCCTGTCGCTTGCCTGTCGCTTGCCTGTCGTCTTCCTGCCGCCTCCCTGTCGCCTCCCTGTCGCCTCCCTGTCGCCTCCCTGTCGCCCAACGTGGTAACCTGTCGCTCTCCTGTCGCTTGCCTGTCGCTTGCCTGTCGCTTGCCTGTCGCCTTCCCGTCGCCTCCCTGTCGCCTCCCTGTCGCCTCCCTGTCGCCCAATGTGTTACCCTATCGATGGAAAGCCATAGATACCTCAAACAGGCAGTTCGATAGTACTAAAAATGTTCTTTATTCATGCCAAATTGTGAGATCTCGCCTTAGCAAACCTCCCCAAAGGTGTGCAAAGCAATGATGCAAATCGTAGATCGATGGTTCAATCATTTGCATTGTTTGACAATCCTAAATTCCTAACACTCTTGGTGATCTACTATGCACATTAGCATGGCCGCCCAGCTGTAGGCTCGCAACCATTTTGCAAATCAAACTGAATCTGACAATTATGTAGTACACACGCCGCCAAGAAGAAGTAGATCAACTCATTATATTCGTACGATCCACCTCGGCTCTTAACTCGATGAAAAAGACCAAACTTCTTGATGTTGGAGAATGCGTTCTCAATAGCAATGCGCTCCTGAGGTGCAACGATGAAAGAGCAATGTACTACACGAATCAAACGTACATTTATTTGGCTTTGGGCTTTTGCGTACTAGTACTTGCGTCCAAGAAATAGGACGAAAACTTGATGTTCCAAGCCGGGGTGTCGTACTTCGTGTACTTTTTCAACACCTCTTCCCGTAGATTCTTGACAGCAGCCAGCCAATCGGCCGTATTCCTCCCGCAATACTTTGCCCAAATCCTCTTGCCGCGCTCCGTCCCCAACTAGCTGCCGTGCTCGCTGTTCACAATGATTGAGCCCAAGGCAGTTCGCGTGCGCCATGGGGCTGCATTGTTGACCAGAGCTGCCCATTGACCCAGGCCCATGCGCTTGCATAAAGCCAGCAGGTACTCTACCTCACTTTCTTCATACGCTCGGTTCACTGGAACCTCTTGTGGTGGGACGTTGGACATTAGTATTTTTCTCTAAAAATGCGTTGGTAAAAGCATTGCACACCACAATTTAGATGACTTGTCATTCCTACCCCAGGTCACCCAAAACTATCATGAGCAAACAGACTGCACACCACAATTTAGGAAACTTTGGATTCCCAGGCCAAGCCCATAATGTGGCACAAAACCTGCCAAAATGTTGCTGTGGCATACATCACATGTAAAAAACACCGACGTCATTGTGTCACACATTGCTTGCCTTGTTTCCCGTCCACTGCACTTTTTGTGTCAAAAGTGGTTCATCGCAATGTCGATTGCTGCAAAGAGGGTTCTCTATCAATGATACAGAGTCTGCGCTCAGCTCTGCAACACGTGCAAACCTAATGATGTGAGTGCTGACGCTATTCATGGTGCTTGTGATGACGCTTGTGCTACAACGGAATGACCAATTTTAGCCCTTTAAATTTGGGCCCTACCTCCATGAGGCAAGTTTTGCAACCGAAATTTAACCCTTCTACTTTGCATGTAAAACATTTTGAAACGCGCTACACTTTTTTTTATCTATGCCTTGCACTGTTCTTTCAATGATCCACTTAGCGTATTTGGGAGAAGAATTTCCAAACCTTGAACACTGAACTGAACACTATTTGGACTACCACCCACCCACCCCATGCTATAACGCCCCCTGGGCCTGATGAAAAATGATCTATCCAAGGGTGGAGATCCATGTTACACCTAATGTTGGTCATCAGGATTGGTGGTCAGCATTGTAACACCACCTCTTAGATTTGCTCCCCCACTCGGCAGTGTGTGGAATCCCATGCATTTAAGACAGGGTCTTGGCGGTGGGCCTGAAAAGTTACTGTAAGCGGGAGAGATTACCCACCGTTTGGAACACTGGGGCATAATCTTTACCCAAGATATTTTTACCCAAACTGTACTGTTGCACGCACAGAAATACATCAGGAACACTGGGCCCTCTTGGCAAAACAGGTACTTGCCTTGACCACCAGGGCACCATGCAACCAGAAACAAAGCAGAGAGACATCCTTTGGCCTTGAATATGCTTCAGGGTGCTGGCTGGGCCATGAAACATCACTGCCTCTTTGTGCACGCTCAAAGGTCCAACAAACAAACACTCAGAGAAAAGAGGGTGGTTGAAGTTCGATTGTGCTACACTCAACTTACCTTGTGGGTGCGTTTCCAAACAATCACCACGAAAAGGTGAGTTTGCGTTGCACACCCACTTCAGAGCAACCAAGTGCTCCTCCTATTACGATACCACACCGGCCCCCAGGCACTGTCCAAATTTCGGCACATCGTACACCCCTTCCCGTGTGCTTGAACACCAGTGCCAGATAGAGAAAGCTGGAAAAAATCCCCAAACCTCCACACGATCATCCGACAGAACAAAGGATGCAATTCCCCCTACAGCAACCATAGAAGTCCACAAAGCTGATAAAGTCCAAGGCTCTCGGTTGTCCCAAGGCAGCACAGGCACACACAGCCACGCGTGTGCCTGGCACTACGAAATGCTCGTCATCGTTAAGCTTTCAGGCAGCATAGGCGCAGTCAGCAGTGCAAGATCACAGTGATGCGCAAGAGTCTCAACCGTTGGCGATGGCGTCGAGCAGGCCCCGTGTGTCCTCTCCTGTGCGGCAAACTTGCAAATCGTTCTCAACGTTTTCCTTGTGCAAATCCTGAAAATGCACAAGTGCGAAGCACGTGTAAGCCCTCGACGCTACTACCCTCTGCGACATACATTCAGTTCTGCGCAAGCAGCGTCGACAGCATCAGCCGTTAAAGTCTTCAGATCGTCAAACTGCGTCAACAGACTGTTCATAATAGTCTGAGATAGTGGTTCATTGTTTGAAAGAGAGGAAGCGGCAAACTGAAAAAGCAGTGCACTTTGGCAAAGTGAATTACCTGGACTTGATCAACCAGTTGTGTGTTCTCAAACTGCTCCGTCAGTTGCTTCAGCGTGTCGCTGCAGGTTGAAGATTAGTGGGGTGCTGAGTTGTGCTGTGCTGTGCCGTGCGGTGCTGAATTGTGCTGTGCTGTGCCGTAAGGTGCTGAATGGTGCTGCGCTCTGCTGTGCGGGCGTTGTACACACACACACACACACACACACAAGTACCTTTTCTTTCTTGTTTCTTCTTCTTGCGGCCTTGTCTGAGATAACGGAGAGCATGTTCATAACAGAAACTATAAACAGAAAATGTGAAAAGAAGAGGACAAACACGCAATCAGAAACAATTTTTGGATTAACTCAACGAAATGCTTGCATAAATAAAAGTTCTTGCTGTCGGGACGAGTTCTTGCTGTCGGGACCTGTCGGGGTCATTTCTGATCGGGAAAGTTTGCAGTTGACACTTATCTTTATCATTTAGTTCTCAGTTTCAGGCGAAATCTACCTGCGGAATGAATCGATAAAAGATGAAAATTCACCAAACGCTAAAAGTTTATCCATCTAACAATGAAATGACATCTTCATAAGAATCCAAATAAATATAAAACATTAGTTCTCATTTTCTTTACATATATCCACCTGTATAAGAATCCATGTACTATTTTGTCCCACTTGTTGTCTTCCACAGGCCTGTCGCTCTCCTGTCGCACCCCTGTCGCCTTCCTGTCGCCTTCCTGTCGCAAAAGAACACCCTGCCGCTCTCCTGTCGCTCTCCTGTCGCTCTCCTGTCGCTCTCCTGTCGCTTTCTCCTGTCGCTTCCCTGTCGCTTCCCTGTCGCCGCTAGCCCTGTTGCCCTCCTGTCGTCTTCCTGTCGCTTTCCTGTCGCTTATCCTGTCGCTATGTCTTGTTTCCTGTCGCTTCCCTGTCGTCTCCCTGTCGCCACCCTGTCGCCGCCCTGTCGCCCTCCTGTCGCCCTCCTGTCGCACCTCCCTTGTCGCCTTCCTGTCGCCTGCCTGTCGCTTCCTGTCGCTTCCCTGCCGCTTTCCTGCCGCTGGCCTGTCGTCTTCCTGTCGCCACCCTGTCATTCTCCTGTCGCCACCCTGTCGCCTTCCTGTCGCTCCCTGCCGCATTTCACCGTCGCCTGCCTCGCGTGGCCCGAATCTATTGGTCAATCAGACAATCAGGAACACAAATCCGTCCTTGCCAAAATAACTTGTCGCCTTGGATTTTGAAATCAGACGTCTCTTCAGAGTCGTAAGGCTTGTCCCCTTTGAACTTGTGGTATACAGACCCAAAGAACCTGTCCTCCTTGTACATCTTCGTCCAATCCACATAGAGGAAGGAAGTTTCCTTGTCCTTTTGTTGTGGAGGGAGCGTGGATTTCGCTTTGGATCTCGTCGTAGGAAACACCTTCAGGAGTGGCAGCGACGACTCAGAGTCAGAGTTAACTCCTGCAGTCTGATCTGCCTTGGTAATCTCCTTGCATCTGACCAAATCCACCTTCATCCGATTTTTAATCGAACATTGGAGACAATGTTTCTGGATCAGTGCTTGTTCCTCCTTGTCGAACTCGATCACTTCGGCTTTATCCGTCGCTGTCCCATGAAAACTCACTTCAGAGTAAGCCTCTGAGGCTGGGTAGGCCCAGCGACTCAGGGCGTCCGCCACTGTATTGTAGCGACCCGGAATGAAAGTCACATGGAGGTCAAATCTGCTGAGAGTTTCAGGCCAACGGCCTCTTCTCCCAGCTGGTCCACCAGGGGTATCCACATGTTCTGTCCTCCAGCTCTCCAGTGACTTGTGGTCAGTCAGTACCTCAACGCGATGGCCCAAGATCCAACCCTCATAACGCCGTAAGGCACAAAGGATTGCGTAGGCTTCTTGTTCCCTTGGACTCCAATTTTGCTGCCTTGTTGTAAGCTTGCGAGACCAGAAAGCCAGAGGATGATGGTGACCTTCGTCATCGACTTGTTCGATCGTAGCACCAATGGCGTAACGACTGGCGTCTGTACGAATATAAAAAGGTCTTCCATCTAACTACGGAGTCTTTAATGTAACCACATTTGCCAGTGCTTCCTTGAGACCAGTAAATGCCTCTTCACATTCTGGCGTCCACTTGAGCTTGACTTGAGATCCCTTCTTTCCTTCTATTTTGCCAACCTTGAGTAACTCTGTCAATGGACCAGAGAACTTGCCGTAGAAAGGAAGGAACTCGTGGTAGTAATTGCAGCAGCCTAAAAAGGCACGAAGCTGCGTGATGGTTTTAGGCCTTTCCCAGAGCTGCAGGGCAGCCATTTTTCCTGGGGCTGGTCTTCTTGTCCCATCTTCCAAGACAGAGCCACAAAACTCCACACTCTGGAGGAACATCTTGCCCTTCTTGGGTCCACACACGAGCTTCTCTTGTCGAAGGACTTCGAGAACTTTTCGAACTTGTTCTTCGTGCAACTTCAGGCACTCATCAAAGTTTTTTCCGAACGGCGTGGCAATCAGAAGGTCGTCAATGTAGATGCTGCAGAATTCTTGTAAATCCAGAGACTTGTGCTTCTGAAATAAAATAGTCTCCATCATCTTCTGGAACATCGACGGCGCATTCTTCAGACCCATCGGCAGTACAGTCCACTGGACAGTGCCACAGGGCGTGCAAATTGCCGTCAAATGCCTATCCTCCTTTCGAAGGGGCATCTGATGAAAGCCATGGCGCAAATCCAACACAGTAAAGAGGTTGCCTTTGGCTCTCGCGGCGATCTCCTTCTCGATTAAAGGAAGAGGATGCGCGTCTGGTACTGTGGCGGCATTCAGGGCTCTGTAATCCACCACTAGACGCCAAGCATCTATGCTGGATTCGTCAGCAGGTGGGGGTTTTGGCACAGCAAATGGTGCTGAACACCACTCAGAACTCATGCAGCCCTCCAACCAACCAAACTCATAGAGATTGCGCTCAATAATCTTTCGCAGGGCATCTGCTTTGGTGCCGTGGAGATAGAATGGACGTTGTTTGTGAACCTTGGAGCCTTCGATTATCTCAATCCTGGCTTCCCCATTTTCACATCGAATTGGGGGGTTTTTCCACAACTTCCCACTCAGCACGTCATCTTGATAATCTTCGAACACTGCGTCCCTTCTTGCAGATATCTTGTCTCCGTCGACCTGATTCCCACATTTAATCACCGACATTATGTCCACCAATTTGCGAATTGTTGGTCGTGGTCTCATGTTCTTGGCCACTTCATTCCAAACTTCTTCGTCGCATTGTTTGCGGATGAAGCTCACCTGAGCTCGCTCCTCCGTGGGATCCGACGAATGAAGGGGGTCCATGAATGTCTTGAAGGGATGGTCGGACGAATTCAGCTTCATTCCTGTCAATTCAGGCGAGATTCTTGGAGATTTGTCATCATTCTTGCTTGAAATCTTGACTTTTCTGGCTTGATTCTTGTCTGATGGGGACGAATTGTAATGGATGGAGGCGTTCTCCCTGGGACCTTGTGATAACCAGAGCTGTGTTAAATTCAATGCAACTACAGGCCAGTTCAATTTAACAAAAATGTTAAATTTATCAAGCTATTGTGCATACATTAAAAAGGTTCAAAAAACCCAAAATGTGCCCATTTTTCACCAAATCTCCTTTTCAAAATCAAAATTATTGACTATGCTCTTGTCCTCTTTGGTCCTAGCGAAGCAAAGCCTCAAGCCCAGGAGTCACGGTACACCAAGTCCAAACACCACGTTGTTTATCGATGGCGGTGCAGATTGAACGTTCAATTGAACATGGTGTTCCTCACATTGAATGCACTATTTCCATGTGTCTATGAACACAAAGAAAACGCAAAACAGAAATGCACATATTAAAACAATATGAAATCTTTACATTAATCCATTTTACTCATTATCAACCCCATCTTCATCACCATCAGCGCTGTTCAAGAACTCCCCATTCTCCTTTGCTGGACTCGGAATCTTTACTTTCAACGAGTACTCCTCTTTGTACTTCTTGCAGCGCGCTGTAGCTTCTGCCTCTGTGTCCTCACAGTCTGCTCTGCGGCATGCAACAAAGGCGTTGCTGACTTCCTCGGGAAACTGAGGAGGCATTAGAAGCATCAGATAGCCACTCTTCTTTGCCCGTTTCCATTCACCAGCACTGCCCTCGTCCACATTGTAGCCCTTGAATTTCGAAATGTCATAGCCAAAAACCACTTCCCAGTTTGGTGGAGAGCTGCCTTCCATGCGCATCGGCACGTAGTATTTCACCAAATCTTTCAACTCCACTTCAGGTCGCTCCTTGGCTGGGGCCCTGGGTTCGATCCTACAAAAAAGTTGGCCAATGTGTCCACAACACTAGGAGATGTAAGTGAAGTACTTTGAGTCGCTTGAAATAGGAACTGCTCTAATCCAAGAGGATCAAAGATAGCACTACGGTCCATGCCTTGAATGCAATTCTAAGAAGGAAACACACATGGAGGCACAAGGTGCTATATAGAGATGTGGTGTACTTTCCAAACATTGCACTATGCATGAATGTAAGGAGCTATGTGGAAAGCAACATTTACTATGAGTGTAAAGGGCCTCAATAGTGGTGTTTCACCAAATTTGTTGAGTTGACGTTTTTGATGCACATGCGGCAAGCGCCGCAAATCGGTGTTAAATCTAACAATGTTAAATCGGTGTTAAATCTTCCTAAATCGAAACTATAAATTCAGTTGGATTGAATTTAACACAGCCCTACTTATGACAGGGTCCTAGGGTCTTGAGGGACGCCGATTGTCCTTCCCTCCTTCCGCGACGATACGTCGGGATTCTGCTCTCGATCGTCTTCATCCACCTCAATTTTGTCGATTCTTGAGGAATTTGAAATGACCTCTTCTGTTCCCATTTCACTGTCATCTTGCCAATAATTTCCCAGATTCCCGTCAACTAAGCACGCCAACGTGCTCCACGAACGCTGTGGCAAAGGCTTGCCATTGTCTTCGCAATACAGCTTCACTCCCTTGTGAGGTAGCTCAACAATGTCGATTGAAATGTCCATAATGTCCTTGAACCACTCTTGTCTTGGCCAATTGGGGACAATTAAAATCGCCTTTGCGCCGGATTGCTTCAGCTTCTGCACTACACGAGGGAAAACGTCGAAGGGCAAATTGATCCAAAGAGGTTCAGACCAGTCTTCACTCCAGGCATCGTCGTAGAACTTCGGAAATCTTTTATTCTTTTTGTTTGCAAAGGCATCAACTTGAGGACGAAAATTGTGGTTCCTTTCGAAATAATCCACCAGAATGTCCCGCCATTTGTCGACTACTCGATAGCAAACTGACTTCCACTTCTTGCAGTTCAATGATTCCACCTTTCCTTCGTCGAATTCTCCTTGATTCCGTGTCCATTCCTGCCCATCTTGCTGAAAATGCAGCTTATTTCTTTCCTTGAATTGGTGGATACTCTTGGTATATGGGTGCAGATAATACAGGTCAGACAGGTCGCTGGTGGACGGATCCTGGAGGAAGCATGTCCTGTGTCCGCCGTCGCCAAGCACACCACCATCCGCCCCGCACCACACCTGCCACACCCCCACACTCCACACCACCCACACCGGAAACCGCCAACACCACCGTCCCACCCTTACCACCTGCAGCACCGTCACCATCGACGTTGCCAGCGGCACCACCATCACGCCCGACTGCACCGCGCGAACGACACGCCCACAACCAGCACCCAACCCCAAACACCCACACCCACACCACCCACGCCGACCAGACCCTACAACACCCACGCAACGCACACACCGGCCACGCTCCACCAGACAACACAAACCACCACACGCACGGCAACAGCGCACCCGACGCCCGCAGACCCCCCGCAACCCGCGCCACGTACACACCAACACGCACACCCGCACCCGACCACGCCCACCAAGCGCCCGGCGCACCGACCACCACGCGCACAGGCAACCGCCCAACGCCGGCACCGACTCCGCGGGCAGACAGGCAGACAAACCACCCCGTCGGCATCACCAACAGCACCATCACCCAAGCCACCACCTGCGGCACCAACGCCACCATCGCCCGTTGCACCAACGGCAAACCCCCCTCCGGCCCCCCACCACCCGTTCCCAACGTGTCACCTACGGCACACACCGGCCTCACCGTCACCCAGTGCATCGCCTACGTCACCCTCGCCATCGGCACCACTGACGACACCACCGCCCACAGCACCCCCGGCAACACCCTACGTAGGGACAGTACCAGCGGCGCCACCAGCCGGCACACCACCTGCAACACCCACATGCACATCGCCACCAACCATGACATCACCCACAGCGCCCTCACCGTCGACGTCACTGGCAGCACCCTCACCGCCAGCACCACCAGTCGCGCCACCACCCACTGCACAACTTACAGCGACCACCGGAGCCGCAGGCCCCCCCAGCGCCCGCCCCGTCACCTATGACACCAACAGCGTCACCAACCCCGTCGCCGCCCGGCGCGTCACCCGAAGCACCCACGTCAACAACACAGACCCGTTTCGACGCCTACAGCACCCCCCCGTAGGCGTCACCAGCATCTCCTCCACCCATTGCACCGCCCACGGTGCCCCAGCCCAACCCACTGCGCCTTCGGCGCACACATACCCGACACCCACACAAACCAACCACGCCCACACTGCCCACCACCCCATCAGCCCACGCCACGAGCACACCCACACGCACGCCCACGCCCGGCCACGCCACCCAGACACTAACCAGGAGCCGCAGCCACCCACGCAAGCGCCACGCCACCACTGCCGCCAACCACCCGCCGTCAGCCCCCCCCGGACCGGCGCCCTGGGAACCGGGAGCCGACACCGGCACACACCCACACCCACGCACAGCACCCCAGCCACCCCCCCCCCCCCCCGCCTAAAAAAAAAAAAGCCAAACAAGCCAACGAAAAGAGAGGAGTAAGGGACAGGCAGAGGAAGGGGCCACGGGGGGAGCAGAGGGCAAACACGCAAGCCCACACACGCGCGCCCCCCCCCCCCCCAGCCAACCCGACCCCGCATGTCCCGCACCCTCCCAGGAACCGCAAAGCCCAAGACCACCCCCCAGGCACCACCACAACAGACCACCATGAGGAGCCGCCGAGGACGACACACCACACAGCGCCGCCAAACACACGGTCGACACCGACACAAGCCCCACCCCCACAACCCGCCGCACCCACCGCTGCGGCGCCCCAACACACAATGGTGCCCCCATGGATGCGGTACACCCCAAAAACCCCCTTCAGCCAGCCGACCAGAGGCCACCACGGGACGCACCAAGGGGACGCCGCGGAATACCCACCCACAGTGAGGCCCCGACACCCGCTACCCGCCAGCAACCTACCACGGGCCCACCCCACACCCGAGCAAATAGCCCCCCCCCCACCGTGGAAAGGATACACCCCAGCCACACACCGCCACTCACCACCCGCGGGCACCGCACCGGGGCCACAACACGCCCAAGAAGACGCGACCCACCGACCCACCGACCCGCGGACCCCGCAAACGCAATACCCCGCACCACTGGGCCAACCCAACGGCGGGCCGACACCCCCAAGCACCACACGACCACACCCCCCTGGTTGCGACACTCCAGTCCCGCACACCCCGCCCCAGGGGACCCCAGGCCCCACGCCACACCGACCCCGCACGGGCCACGTACTGAAACACGCCAGGAGGACGATCAAGAGACCACGCGGGGCTGCCCCACACCGCCAGAGGACAAACCACGGGCGACAGCCCACCCAACCAGACCTGGACACGATGCCCCCCCCCCCCAACGGGAAGGCCACCACACAGCACAACACCACCATACCGCACCGCACCCCCCTCCCCCACCCGGGGGCACGGGACACCACAGCCCACCAACACAGGAACGAAGCCGCGCCCCGCCGACTCCGCACCCCACCCCACCGGCACCACCCCTGGAAACCCCGCACACCTCGCGCCAGCTCAACAGCCACCGGCGGCCACAACCCAAACCGCACACAGGGGCAACACCACCGGCCAGGACAGCCACCAGCGTGCAGCCACACACCACAACCACGCCAAACGGCGCGCCTCCCCCGGCGCACGACCCCGCACCGGCCGCCGCACGTGCCCCGAACACCAGCATCACACGCCCACCGTGCCATGAAGCAGCACCCCAGCACGTGAACACGCACGATGACCCCATGGCCCTGGACATCGACAGCCTGCTAGAACTGGAACTGCAACACACGGAGGACACGGAGCATCATATGGACCTCACCCCGCCGGAGCTCGAGCCCACAGCAAGCAGCCCCGCGGACCCCAACCCGCATAATGCCCCCCCGCCCCCCCCCCCCCCCCGCGAGAGGGCGCCCTGGACGCACCTGTCCAACGCCCTGCGGCGCCACCACCCCACTCACGAAGCCAGCAACGGGCCTGCCGAGTACCGGGCGTCACTCGAGCACGACCTGCCCGACGTCACGGGGCCGGGACTCCACGGGTACACCACCGCCCCCCCCCCTCCAGGCACCCCCACACAAGAATGGGAGGACGAGTACGCCGTCGACGTCACCGACATGACGGCATACGTGGAAAGCGTGGAGGACCCGGAGCAAGACACCGTCCTCAGCCTCCTCGCCTACCACAGCTGGAGATGGGGCCACCAGGTCACCCTCCACCGACCGCAGGACGGGCCCCACCAGTGGTCCCCAGAGCAAACGGCGAAGTGGGACATCGTCCTCCAACTCCCCCCCGAGGGCTTCTACACCCTCACGCACAGCGGATTACCCGACGCCGCACCCAATGCACAGGCGCTGCCGCTGGCCCAGCCCCAGGAGGACGACGCAGACGCACCCCCACCGGAGGAATGTAATTGGGACCCCCCCACAGCCACCACCGAACGCATGCCGCACCGGCTCACCAAACGTCACCTCCCCCACGACTACCATGCCACCAACGACTCGCGGGGACGCCGCACACTCCTCCACCCATTGCACCGCCCACGGTGCCCCAGCCCAACCCACTGCGCCTTCGGCGCACACATACCCGACACCCACACAAACCAACCACGCCCACACTGCCCACCACCCCATCAGCCCACGCCACGAGCACACCCACACGCACGCCCACGCCCGGCCACGCCACCCAGACACTAACCAGGAGCCGCAGCCACCCACGCAAGCGCCACGCCACCACTGCCGCCAACCACCCGCCGTCAGCCCCCCCCGGACCGGCGCCCTGGGAACCGGGAGCCGACACCGGCACACACCCACACCCACGCACAGCACCCCAGCCACCCCCCCCCCCCCCCGCCTAAAAAAAAAAAAGCCAAACAAGCCAACGAAAAGAGAGGAGTAAGGGACAGGCAGAGGAAGGGGCCACGGGGGGAGCAGAGGGCAAACACGCAAGCCCACACACGCGCGCCCCCCCCCCCCCCAGCCAACCCGACCCCGCATGTCCCGCACCCTCCCAGGAACCGCAAAGCCCAAGACCACCCCCCAGGCACCACCACAACAGACCACCATGAGGAGCCGCCGAGGACGACACACCACACAGCGCCGCCAAACACACGGTCGACACCGACACAAGCCCCACCCCCACAACCCGCCGCACCCACCGCTGCGGCGCCCCAACACACAATGGTGCCCCCATGGATGCGGTACACCCCAAAAACCCCCTTCAGCCAGCCGACCAGAGGCCACCACGGGACGCACCAAGGGGACGCCGCGGAATACCCACCCACAGTGAGGCCCCGACACCCGCTACCCGCCAGCAACCTACCACGGGCCCACCCCACACCCGAGCAAATAGCCCCCCCCCCACCGTGGAAAGGATACACCCCAGCCACACACCGCCACTCACCACCCGCGGGCACCGCACCGGGGCCACAACACGCCCAAGAAGACGCGACCCACCGACCCGCGGACCCCGCAAACGCAATACCCCGCACCACTGGGCCAACCCAACGGCGGGCCGACACCCCCAAGCACCACACGACCACACCCCCCTGGTTGCGACACTCCAGTCCCGCACACCCCGCCCCAGGGGACCCCAGGCCCCACGCCACACCGACCCCGCACGGGCCACGTACTGAAACACGCCAGGAGGACGATCAAGAGACCACGCGGGGCTGCCCCACACCGCCAGAGGACAAACCACGGGCGACAGCCCACCCAACCAGACCTGGACACGATGCCCCCCCCCCCCCAACGGGAAGGCCACCACACAGCACAACACCACCATACCGCACCGCACCCCCCTCCCCCACCCGGGGGCACGGGACACCACAGCCCACCAACACAGGAACGAAGCCGCGCCCCGCCGACTCCGCACCCCACCCCACCGGCACCACCCCTGGAAACCCCGCACACCTCGCGCCAGCTCAACAGCCACCGGCGGCCACAACCCAAACCGCACACAGGGGCAACACCACCGGCCAGGACAGCCACCAGCGTGCAGCCACACACCACAACCACGCCAAACGGCGCGCCTCCCCCGGCGCACGACCCCGCACCGGCCGCCGCACGTGCCCCGAACACCAGCATCACACGCCCACCGTGCCATGAAGCAGCACCCCAGCACGTGAACACGCACGATGACCCCATGGCCCTGGACATCGACAGCCTGCTAGAACTGGAACTGCAACACACGGAGGACACGGAGCATCATATGGACCTCACCCCGCCGGAGCTCGAGCCCACAGCAAGCAGCCCCGCGGACCCCAACCCGCATAATGCCCCCCCGCCCCCCCCCCCCCCCCGCGAGAGGGCGCCCTGGACGCACCTGTCCAACGCCCTGCGGCGCCACCACCCCACTCACGAAGCCAGCAACGGGCCTGCCGAGTACCGGGCGTCACTCGAGCACGACCTGCCCGACGTCACGGGGCCGGGACTCCACGGGTACACCACCGCCCCCCCCCCTCCAGGCACCCCCACACAAGAATGGGAGGACGAGTACGCCGTCGACGTCACCGACATGACGGCATACGTGGAAAGCGTGGAGGACCCGGAGCAAGACACCGTCCTCAGCCTCCTCGCCTACCACAGCTGGAGATGGGGCCACCAGGTCACCCTCCACCGACCGCAGGACGGGCCCCACCAGTGGTCCCCAGAGCAAACGGCGAAGTGGGACATCGTCCTCCAACTCCCCCCCGAGGGCTTCTACACCCTCACGCACAGCGGATTACCCGACGCCGCACCCAATGCACAGGCGCTGCCGCTGGCCCAGCCCCAGGAGGACGACGCAGACGCACCCCCACCGGAGGAATGTAATTGGGACCCCCCCACAGCCACCACCGAACGCATGCCGCACCGGCTCACCAAACGTCACCTCCCCCACGACTACCATGCCACCAACGACTCGCGGGGACGCCGCACACTGCCCCTGCAGTGGGCATCACCCGAAGGCACCTTCACGTGGGGGGAAATCCTCCCCGGCGCCGTGGCGCTCACGTACCTGTGGCTCCGGGACGCGGAGACGCACGCGCAGCCCCCCGGCACACACCTCCTCCTCACCATGGAGGGAGAGGCCGCCGTCAAAAACGTCCACACAGCGGAAGGAGAGGACTACGTGACGGTGAACGCAGACACCGCAGTGTGGCTACACGCTCACGAGCACACCACACCCCCCACCGTAGTACCGGGGTCACACCCCTGGCACGTGGTCATCGTGCGTCTGCCCACAGGAGCAGACACAGGAAGCGCCCAACAGGGATGGGCGGACAGGTGGGCACACGTGTGGGCCTCCCTGCACGAGGGGCTGCACAGACCCTCCCTCACCAGTCACACCCTCGAGCCGGCCCCCACCACGGCCGAATCCCACACCGGGGCGGCCCCCCCCACCGGAGTCTGGGCCTACACGCGCACCTTCCACCGCGAGGCAGCTGAAGCCCTCAAGACCGCCATCTCCAACCACCAGGGCCTCGTGCACACCCCCCACGATAACACACAAAAGGGCTACACCCTATGGTGGCACCACCCCGCACCAGAAGGGGGCCTGCAGCCACCGGCAGACCAGCCTGGCATCGGCCCGGACCTCACGGCGATCGCCCGCGCCGTCGCCGCCATGGCCCAGCAAGTTGGGGCGCCACCCCAGTGGGCACCGTCCATCATCAAGGAAACGGCGGCACGCCACAACCCAGCTTTCACACACTTCTGGGGACGCCCCATTCATCCCACCCTACCGGACCTCGACCTCCCCGCCCACGATGCGTGGGCAGTCCACATCCTCGTGCCCCACGACACCGCGCCCAAAACAGGGGACGCAAAGGCACGCATCACCAAACAACTCCCCAATACCGCACTCCACTACGACATACCAACGCCAAACGTCATCGTCACCCACAACACGGGTCGCGACCACTACTACCTCCAGGCCACGCATGAGCGCTCCCCCATCACCGTATACACCTTCACCACCTACCCTGGCCTCCAGCCACGGCAACACCACCCGCGCCCGGCATGGAAGCATCCCCTACACGTCGCCCCGACCCCACGCAAAAGGCCCACCCACCACGCGCCCCCTCCCGCCGACAGCACCGCCCTCCACACCGCCCGCAGACGGGCCGCGGCACACCACCAAAGCCACCTGCTCCCACGCATCAACGCTGGACCCGGCACCGTCACCGAGGCCACCCACAAAAGCACCTTGAACCTACTGGCTCGCAAGCTACGCCCCAAAATGGCACTGGAGGACACGCTCTGGATATACTATGGCGAAAGCCGCACGGCACGGGTGGCGGACCTCCGCAACATCATCCCCCGCCACATCCAGCGAGCGGTAGGGCCCTTCACCGTCTACGCGGTACCGCACCCCATAACAGCCCCATGCACCCACTGCAACCCTCGGTGCGCGCTACCATGCGCAGGCGCTCTGCAGCAACCCCTGCCCACCCCTACCTACAGGGGGGGCATATTCCTCGGCACGATACCCGGGGACCCACACCCCTACCTCCTGCCCGCAGCGGACCGCCACCACGCCATACCGCTACACCTTGTCGAGCACCTGGCGGTGGGACCATCCCCCTTCCAGAAGCGCCCCCCCCACACCCCATCCGACGGACGCCCGCCAGATGAGCCGACGCACGCCACACCTGGACCCAAACGCGCCATCGCACTCCTCACCCTAAACGCGGAAGCCACCATCCCCAAAAACTTGGAGGGGGAAAACCACCTCATGGTGGAAGGGCTGACGGAACACGTCCTGATCGCAGCCATGTACGCCACGGCGTCCGCATCCCGCCTCTGGGAGGACCGCCCCTCCCCACCTCTAGCTCAAGCAGCGCAGGA
Source organism: Eutreptiella sp. 'Long Island Sound 2002' (assembly GCA_964036045.1). Taxonomy (NCBI): domain Eukaryota; phylum Euglenozoa; class Euglenophyceae; order Eutreptiales; family Eutreptiaceae; genus Eutreptiella; species Eutreptiella sp. 'Long Island Sound 2002'. The sequence goes on from OZ038394.1 coordinate 8,763,786, forward strand.
CGCCCCCGACACGGGCCCCACCGCCGAGGACATCCACCAAATCCTCAACATGCGAGCACCCCCGAAGACCCACCCTGCGGTCCGCCCCATCCAGCTCATCACCTGGGACGCCATGGACGCCCCCCCGACCACCACGGAGGTCCACATCCTCAAACACCGGGACACCTGGTGGACGGTGGAATGGGACGACCACGGCAAGGTCAGACGGGCAACGGCACACGCCCCCGACGACAAAGTCCCGCCCCCACCACGCGGAGGAGACCGCTTGCGACTCGCCGCATGCATCCCCCACGCCCCAGAGGCAGCCTGGGAAGCGCTGCACTACGCCCTCTACTGGGCGCAGGGGGCGCCAGAAGGCCCCCTCCCCCCGGAACGCACCCCAGCGTGGACACGCCACGCCACCCGCTACACGGCCCACATGCGCCGCCACGGGGCAGGCACCGGGCACCGGCTCCTCACCTGGCCCACGGACCCGCTCGACGCCCTGCAGGAGGCCGAGGAAGTGCTTGGCCTCATGACCAAGCAAGTGTTCCAGCTGAAGGACCCCGTCCCCACGTCCAAGCCCGACGTCCCAGCCGCCCGCGAACACCCCGTGTTTGCACCGGGCCACGCACCCGTACAGCAGCCCCAGGGCGCACCTCCCCAACGGGGACAACCCGCTGCCCGGCGCCGCCAAGGTGCGCAGAAGCGCAAGGCCCCCACACAGGCCAAACCCGTGCCAAAGCCAAGGGCCAAGCCGAAGAGCTGGACCAAAGAGGAAGCCGCTGCCCTGTATCCCGAATACGCCATCGGCACCCGGGTGCAGCTGCCCTTCGAGTACCCCACGGCCGCGGGCCCATCCAAGTGGATATGGGCCGCAGGGGAGGTCAAGCACCGGTACCTCGTCACCGGGGACCACCAGGGGTTCAAGATCCACGTCAAGTGGGACCCGGCCACCCCCAACGACAAGAAGCTGGGGCGCACCATCGAACTCTGGCGAGACCGAGCCGGTCGTGAGATGGTCCCCATGCAGCTGTGCACCCCCGACACGGAGCACCTCACCGGCACCGAGTACACGGGCGAAGTCCACAATGCATGGGCACTACCCCAGCCCCAGAAGCGGAACCGCAGGGCACCCGCAGCTCAGGGCGTCATCGACCTCCTCGACGCCTGACAGGGCCAGGGCCGGACACGGCCCGCCCCCCCAACTACCGGTCCCCAGAAACCGGCGCCTGCGGAAGCCCACGCCCGCATCAACATCCTCAACGAGCCCGCGGTCACCTATGACCCCACCAAGGCCGCCACACTGCAAGCCATGCCCGGGCCGCACCCCCAAGGCGCAGACCTCCTGGGGTTCCTGGAGCAAGCCCTCCGCAGAGCGGACCAACCCGAACCAGCACCGATCCTGGACCCGGAGGGGAACAAATATCACGCCCACTGGGAACCGGGGGTACCCCTCTACCACAAGACGTTGGTCACGGTACATGCCCACCCCGACCTCGGAGTGGATGGTCGCCTCGGGGCGTACGAGTGCGTGGGGCCCGGATGGCAGCTAAACATGCTACTCACGCACGTCCCATTCGGGGAGGAGACCAAGGACTTCCTGGACACCCTGAGCCTGGCGTACCGCCGACTCTCCCTCCTGGCACCCACCATCATCATAGGCGACCTAAACGCCGCCGCCACCGACGACGACCGCACCGGCCCACCCACAGCCACCGACACAGCTGTCCGGGACGCCATGCACCAACTGGGCCTCACCGACCTCACGGCGGAACTCACCGGCACACCCTCCCATTACCCCCACCAAGCCGGCACCCACCCATCCCGCATCAACACGTGCTACGGGGACCCAACCACGGTGCGTGTCCACGAAGCAGCCCAAGGGGACCTCCCGCCCACAGGCACGGGCCACCGGCCCCTCTACATCGACCTCTTCATCCCCAACCTACCCCCACCCGCGGCCACCCTGCCAGACGACACCCTCCCACCCACACTGCAGTTCCCGGCCGAGGACGACCACGGCGCCTGGCACAGGTATAACAGGGCCCTACACGCCATCCTGCGCCGCCCGGGTGCACCAACACTCACCACCGCCATGCGCCGGGCGGCACAAGCATGCGGCATGGAGCGTGACACCAGCCACACGGGAGCACCACCAGACCTCACCCTCCAGCAACTCGTCCATGACATCTGGACCACGAAAGGGGAACTCGCCACCCTGCTACGCCCCAGCACACCGGAGGCACGAGACCGGGACGCCCACCTCCGTGCGCTCCTCACCACCCGCCGCCACCAACTCCAGGAATGGCACGCCCACCGCATAGCGGCCGCAGCCCGAGAACGCGAAAGATACGGCAGAAACGAGACGCCGTACAAGTCCCTACGGTACGTCAGCCGCATCCTGGAGGACACGGGGCGCCGTACCATCCACGCGATACGCACCCCCGAAGGAGGCCTCACCAATGACCCCGACGCCGTCCTCCAGGCAGTCCTGGACAGCTTCCAGGCACAACACAGGGACGCCCTCCCCGAGCTCGACCCCCACACCAGAAACACCATCCGCGAGCATGTGCCCAGGGTCTTCAACCGGGAACAGCGGCACGCCATCGAACACGACCCCTTCAGCATCTCAGAACTGCAACGCGCCCTAGACCGCCTGAAGAAGGGGGTCGTGCCCGGCGTCGACGGTTTGCCGGCCGAAGCGTACCAACGCCTCACCCTGCCCATCAAACGCCGCCTGGCAGCCCGCTTGTGGGACATCGTCACGGGCGCCACGCCCATCCCCCTGAGTGGGCCAACCTGGTCCACCCCCTCTACAAAAAGGGGGACTGGGCGCAGCCGGGGAACTGGCGGCCCATAGTCTGCGCCACCACCGAGGTCAAGCTGGTGTGGACGCTCATCCTAGGCCGCATTGCGCCAGCGGTCTTCGCCCACGTGCCCGCCAGCATGTGGGGAGCCATGGCCGGCAGGTCCCCCCACGAGGCCATCTTCCTCCAGGACACCGCACTGGACATGAACCCCTACGAGATGATCATCGCCTCCCTCGATGTCCAAGGCGCGTTCCCCCACGCCCCACACCGGCTCCTCACGGAGGTATGGGATGCCATGGGCCTCCCATTCCTATCCTTCATGACCGGGTACATCCAGACCCGACTCTACGCCGTCATCACAGCCGCAGGCCTCACCCCCTGGACCGGCACAGACAGCGGGGTCCCCCAGGGAGGCGCCGAAGGCCCCTTCCTCTACCTCCTCGTCACCCTGCCACTGGCATTCGAGCTAGCACGGGTATGACCGGGGTACGCCCCATACCCGCTACGGTCCCCCCTCATCAACTTCGCGGACGACAACCTCCTAACTACGGCCACCCGCCACCGCGACCCTGAGAACGCAGGGCTACCAATGACCACCGACCAAGCGTCCGCCATTCTCCAACTCACCACAACCTACCTGGACGCCCACCAGCTCCTAGTGCACCCCCGCAAATCGGTCGGGCTGGCCGACGCCAAGACCCCCACCCCCGGCATCCGGATAGGCGAACCCCTACACCTGGAAGACACCACAGTCCACCAGGGAGTCACACAGGCCACGCGGCACCACCACATCACACTCCCAAGCAAGCTAGAAGAGCGCCTCGCCCGGCTACCCCAAATTGCCAGGGGGGACCTCCTGTCTACGCAGGGCCTGGCGTACTTCATGGAAGCAGTGCTCAACGCGGCCATCGGGTACCAAGCCCTGCACCTCCCGCGCCCCCAAGACGCACTACGCCACGCTCGACAGCAAGTGACGAAGGCATGGGCGCAACACGGAGGCTGGCCCACGTCTTTCCCCAAGGAGGCCATGATGGCCCACTGGCGCTACTACGGAGACAATACGGGCGCCCTGGTCGACATGGCCTATGCCAAACACGCAGCACACCTCCTACACAGGGTAACACACAACCACCAACCACAAGTTCGCGAGGCGGCAGCCATACGCATAAAAGAAGCGCAAATGGCCCGCAACACCTGCCCCCGCTGGATACTGGCGCAACACGGCGTCTCCACCCCCGTGGGCACTGGCATCTGGGCCCAGCTACAACTCCTCCTACCGCACCACACACACGCCATCCTGACAAACCACCACTGCAATCAACAGGGGCCACTCGTGGCCACACACACCGACATCCACCGACGCCCGGCAGGCGAGGTGGACACCCTGCGCCTCGTAGGGGCCACCATCACCATAGTGTATATCACCCCAACACAGATGAAGATCATGGCCCAATGCGACGCCCACCACGCCCCGTTCCTTTCCGACCCACAATGGCCAGCACGCCACGTCTTCCAAGCGTACCTCCGCGCATGTGCTACGAAGGCAGGGCGCGACATGCCGGGGCCCAAGGACATCAACACGGCGTACACAGCCTTCCAGCGCCAGCACCCCCGGCCCCGCCCGAGCGAGCACGAGACCCCCAACGACGGCGGCACGACGCAGGGGGAGCCCACCCCGTCAGCCGAAGGCTGGACACCACCCATCATCCTGCTACTAGCACCAAACGGCCACAAACATGCTACCCGCACTGTCCAGCGACACCATGCCCCCTGGTCCATCCCCAAACACAATGCACCGGAGACCGATGTACCACCAGTCAGACACAGTGACCAGGGCATACCACGCACGTGCTGGCACTGCGGCCCGGCAGCCCTCGACACTCCGTGGCCCCTGCTGCACCTCATCTCCACCCACTACCGCACCCCCACCGCCGCCGCCACCGCCGACCAGCAGGCATGGCTCTCCCCCTGGTTTCACACGGTACCCCCAGACCACCCGGCGCACGTAGCCTGGACCCGAACACCCACGGCGACATGGACGTTCACCAACGAGCGGGCAGACCCGGACAGCGTAGCCATGGAGTACGACCGCTGCGACCCACACCGCGCAGGACCTCAGGAGGCACCCATGCGCCCCCTACAGCACAAATGCCCCAGCCTCCGCGGCGACAAAGACGACAAGGAGCGGCGACAGACCATCACGTGCCAGAGGTTCCACCCCAATACGGGATACCTCTTCCACCTGATGTACGTGTATATCACCCAGGGACGCCCAGACAGCGGCCTCCTCCGCCTCACCCCACGAGCCCAGGCCATCATCACCCAGGGGATAGGCGTCTATGCAGCGCCACTACTGCAACCCACGCAAATCACCGCCAGAACCGCCCAGGGGAACCCCATCTACGTCTATCACCCCACAGCAATCGCCCGCCTACCCATACCCAGCGACAACGACATCATCTACTTCACTGACGCATCCGGCACCCAGCAACGCACACCCACGGTCGGTTGCGCCTCCGTGCGCATCACCCGGCACGCGGACGGCCTCCACGTGGAACACCACACCGGGGCCACCATCTTTGGGGCGTCCTCCCACGGCGAACTGCGCACCATGGCAGACGCCGTCACCGCCACACCGCCACCCACGACGATCCGGCCCCGCAACATCTGGGTAGTCGTGGACGCCACGGTCGACATCCACCTCACCAGGCGCCTTGCGGACCTGCCCCTCCACAAAGCACTCGAGTCCGGCCTCACCACACAAGCGTTGGGACTATGGATGGCCTTCAAGGGCATGCACCCCCAGGACGCCCTACACATTGTCAAGCAGGAGTCACACCGCTACGCATACGGCAATGGACGCGCAGACACGCAGGCCAAACACCAGAACACCAACCACACCCCAGGGCTCGAACGCGTGCGACTGGACACCCCACACCACAGCCACCTGCAGCACCTGCCCCCGATACCCCCGGCCACACAGCCCCCCCAATGGATGGCCGAGGATACGCCGTACACGGATCGAGACAAGCAGTACCACTACCCCACACCCATCCAGCAACTGGCCACCACACTGGGCCACCCAGCGAACACCGAACTCCTCCGACGCCTCGAAGACTCCGTCCACACCCCCCTCTACTACTCCGCCCTGCGCCCGGATAGCCTCCCAGCACACCTACAAAAGCCCCGACTCCAACTCGCCCTCGAACAACTTCCCCTCCTCACCCGATACCACCGATGGTATACGCGCCGCTCGATCCACGTCCCCGCAGGACACACCAAATGCATCTGCAGCCACGCGGAAGAAGAAACATGGGACCACTTCAAGGCGTGCCCCCTGTACAGAGGACTGGACACCCTCACAGACTGGAACCCAACCCACACCATCGCACAGCACGCCGGATGGCTGGCGCAGTCCCCGGCGACCCAGCAACTCACCACCGTCCTCAAGCAGACGGAGGTGCTCGAGGCAGTCCGCAGGGGACTCGTCCCCACTGCCGTCTACACCTTGCTACGCACCCACAGGGAGGACCCTCAGGCCACGGCGGCACACATGCAGGGGACGGCCGTTGCCAAGACGGCAGAGGAGCTCACATACCGCACCCACAAATACCTGCAGCATGCGGCAACCCTGCCCCCAACAGACCAAGCCCACCTCCTCAAACTCCTGTTCTACCAACCATGAGAACCTACCCCGTGACATACCAACACGGAACCCCCACCACGTGTACACACCATCCACCGAGCACAGCACTGACACAGCACACACGGACACCACAGACACCGCACACACTCCCACCAGCATGCGCGCGCCACCAGCCCCCATCCCCCCACACCGCTGTCCGTCCACAGGTACCACCAACCACCAGCCACCGCATGTCCCCTCTGCGTTCGCCGGCGGCTACCGGAGACAGCCCTGCCCTGCAACCCAGACCACTGGGTCTGCCTGGGAGCCGCGCACCGCCTCACCCGCTGCCCCCACTGCGGGGACCTCAACCCCCGCCACCGCGAGCGGCCCGCGGCCCCAGCCGCACCCCTGTAAGTGCGGCTAACCCCCATCTGCTCAGATTTTCACAGATCTGCCCCAGATTGACTACATTTTGGTCATTTTCACTGCTTCGGCGGAATCGCCGCCTCGCAGCTCAGTCTCAGGATCAGACCTATATATTTCTGATATGCCGGATCTGATTCCGCGGTCCATTCTCCGTAAATCCGCCGCGTTCCGGTCATTTGCCTGGAATCGCCATTTGCCGCTGACGCGCGCTCGCGGGCCAGATCGGCCAAATATTTTTCACAGTAGGATTTATTTAAATCTTTTCAGACAGTTTTGGACACTCAGATGTATTTAGAATAATCCGCATCAATTTTCTTCATAGACTGGGATTTTCTGCCGGATAACACTCAACATGGATCTTGCTTCCGTTGTTGCTGCTCTCGCCTCCGTTGGTGTTCGAGTCTCCGGTTCTACCCCCAATAGCAGCGTTCAGGTCGACTCCTCGCGTGCCTGCCCCACTGGTCTTGCCGGCCCCGAGCCCTCCGGCACCATCAACGACCCAGGGCAGCACTTTCATGGTAGCAGAGGCTACCTGAATGTTGTTCCTTTGGTGTCCCAACCACAGCTAGCTCCCCAGTACGGCCCCGTAGACCCCGCCGCTTCCGGAGAAGTAACGATTACGTTGCCCTGGTGCTGTGCGAACGAGGCCTTGAGAGGAATGCCTTGCGCAAGCCCAAGCTGCCCAAGAAGGGCGCAAATCAGCAGCTGTGGAGGCCCAGATTACCATTATGATCCCAGTCGAAATTGGCCATCAAGCAGCTGGAATCTGCCAGCCTACGCCGATGGCAACGCTCCGGTGGAGCTTACGGACCTGGCAGGTACCAATACTCCTTACCAATGTCCACATTTTGAGACCATCGACGCCGACATTGACGACATTGAGATGGGTGGTCCAGGTGAGGTACCTAGCTATAATCGACCAGCCTCTTGGGCACAATGGGACGACCATTTGTCTTCAGAAGTGACCCGTAACCTTGAGGCGCTTGAGGCCCTTTGTCTATTTGCCACGTCTAAGCTGATAGGACAAGAAAGAATCGCCTCTGATTTTTTAATGGAATATTTTTTCCTTCTTCAAGAAGAAATTAATACCAGGATGTGGTGGCGTTCTCAAGAAGATGACTCTTTTGCCATTTTTTTGCAGATCTGGGAGGCAAGCCCCTTCCCGAAGGAGAAGACCAAGGCACCTGTTGCCGGGCCCTCCGCCCCTCATCCCCCTGTTTCCATCCGCGACGATCTAGCCGCCGCGGTTGAGGAAGGAATTTTAGAGGCGGCCAGGCAGGCAAGCCTGGAAATTAGGGCTGAAGGAGCTCCCCAAGTGGACTCCTAAGTGCGGACCACCGAGATCAGCGGTCCGACAGCCTGCTCAGGCCCTTCAGAACACGGTATGTACTGTCCTGCCCACTGCTCCTGCAGATTCCAGCGAGATGCTGAGCTCCAAACGCTCAAAGATCAAATGCACCTCATCATTGAAACGCTGGGAATTAAAAATCTTTTCAAGACGCACATGCGGTCTGAGGGAGCATCATCAGTGGAACAAGTAACAGAACCGTCGGAGGAGGCGACAGAAATTTTTTCAATTGCTCCTTCGGTGGACTCCAAGACCACCGATGCAAGGATCAGCAGGACCAAGCTAAAGGAAAGGGTTACAATCTCTCGATCTCAGAGTAGGACGGCGAAGGCTAGGACTGAGGCTCAGAATGCCAAGCGAACTGCCTCCCGTACTGCCCCTCCTGCTGCTGATTCCAATGCTTTAGCCCAGCTGTTGCTCGCCCAGACCCTCGCCGGAGCTGGTGTGGCGAATGATGCCGCCAAGGTGTCTGCCATTACGGCCGGTGTTGGGCTGGATTCGCTTCTTAATCCTACTTCATTGCGACTTCGTCAGGTTGCCAAGCAACCGAAATAGAATGGAAACCCCCGACGTTGGCCTCAGTTTCAACGGGAATTTTAATTGTGGGTTAAGACTCAAAAACTCCAAGATGATCAGTTCCTGATGGCCCTCTTGGACTGCCTTGAGGGGGCGCCGGCCAACACTTTGCTCAGGACCTGGAGTGATCGTGAGGATACAAGTTCCCCCCTTACCTTTGATGAGGTGTGGGAACAGTTGGAGGTACGTGGATCCCGGCTGCCAGAGGACCATTACCACCAAATGTTGAAGAATTTTCCTTCATTCTCGCGATTAATCTTGCACGAAGTGCAAGACAAAAGACAGCGCTTCTGGAATTTAGTGGAAGAATCTGAACATTCAGGCGAAAAATTTTCTAGTGCCGAGCTGAAAAATCTGATTTTTGACAAGATCCCCTCCGAAACTGCCGCCACCCTTCGGAACAAACAGTCCGAAGAAAAGGTCAAGACCTGGTGGGCGGAGGTTGAAGGCTTCGATGCCTCGGCCAACAGGTTTACCGTCAGGGAGGCACTTCAAAAGTGCTCCCCCACGTCGTTTTCCAAGGTGAAATTCACTGAAAACGCGTGGAAAATCAAATTTAATGAGGACGAGGATCGGGACTTGTTTGTCCAAGTCCTCAACAGGGGAGTAAGCTACCATGGCCATCGCCTGAGGGCCAAGAACTGGGTGTTTTCGTTCACCCCGAAGGAATTGTGGGAAGAGGTTGAGCGGCTCGCTGACGCCGCCAATCAAAATTTCCATGAGGGTCTTGGGGGAAACAAGAATACCCAGCAAAACACCCAAAATGGGGCCCAAAAGGGCAACAAAAAGGTGAATGACACCCGGAATGTTCAGGATCACTGTAGCATCTGCCTTCTTTTAGGTTCTACGAACCGAGCTAAGACGCATTCTACTGGTAATCACCGATGGTCTCCTTACGATCACAAGGTGATTGGTGAAAATATCAGTAATCCGCAGAATTCAGACAGGAATGACAGACAGGTGCATGGTGGGAAGGCTGGAAAAGGGAATCCGACCCCCTCGGGTGGAAACAAAAATACTGGAGGCCCTGGCGGGTCCCAAGGCAAAGGTAATCGGACTCCATCCGGCTCCGGTGGGCAGCCGAACGGCCAAACAAATCCCAATAGCAACGCCGGAGGCGGAAATCGAAATCCAAGCCAAACCCCTCAATCCGGTACAAACAAAGGAAATGTTCCAGGATCCCAGGGTAAAGGTAAGGGAAATCCTTCTGGGACCCCTTTCTCTGGTAAGGGCAGAGGGCGTGGCGACAGTGGAGGTCCATCATCCGGCGGCCGAGGCCGTGGACGTGGAAAGGGCAACCATCGTGTGGATCAGGTCTCAGGTGCAGATCAGGTGTCCGATGCGGATCGAGATTACGCTGAAAATGCCTTGAATCCAGCAGATGATCCGTTCCAAGATGAGTGGATCGACGAATCAGGGTGTGTTCACAATGTTAACGCAGTCACTGGAGGTCAGAACGCCTAGGGGAGCCACGAAAATCGCCCCTCCCCAGGCGATTTCAGGCATGATCCCCAGATTCCATCTCGACCACTACTTGATGTAGGGTCGCTTGTCTCCTCTCCCCTGGATCCGGCAGCGGATCCTTCTGTTGTAGTGGACGAGGTTGGTGTACAGTCCAAGCACAGGGCCCGTCAGTTTGTCACAAAGCTGTGGGTCTCTGATTGCAAGGGAAATTTCCACCTCGCCACTTGTTTGTGTGACAATGGATCAGAGGTAAATCTCCAATCCAATTCTTTCTTACCCGACGACTGCGTGTTTGAGTCGCCTCATCCTGTTACCCTCGAGGGAGTTTCTGGACATTCTCTCGCAGGTGGGCAACGCGGTTGTTATATATCAACTCATTTGGTCGCTCAAGACCTTTGGGAAGAAGGTAATGTGGAGGAAGTTGTCCTTAAGGATGACTACTTCTATCGTGCCGACATAAAGTATGACCTTTACTTGTGCCATCCTTGGCTTCGTAAGAACAGGGTAGCGCCCGTAGGTCATCAGCGTTGTTTTTTGCTGGGGACAGGTCCCTTGGAGCGTCCTGAATTTCTCTTTTTGCACGCAGGGTTTAAAAAGTGCAGAAGAATTTTTGAAGCAAAAGGTTACACCAAAATTTGGCGAAGATGTCACCATTGCAGAGGTGAATGGGAGTGCCGATTACTCCCGAGAGTTAGAATGTCTTCGTAGGGACTCCCAGCCACGACGCCCTTCGCGCTGGCACTCTTCATCCTACAGAGTTGTCGACAAATGGCGCGATACAATTTGTGAATATTTTTATGAACACCATTCCTTTTGGCCACAGTATGATGCCTTTGCTAACCGCGAGAACAAGCGCTTTGACAAGCATTTTCGCGACGCTTGGACCCATAAATGGGACAAGAAGTTGTGGATTTATCCTCCGTTTCACTTAATCCAGCAGGTCATCCACAAAATCAAGCAAGATAAAACACAGGCGATTTTAGTTGTGCCCTTGTGGGACGACAAGCCTTGGTTTCAGGAATTAGAAGACATTTGTGTAGATTACATCGAACTTCCCAGGAAGATTAAGCTGTATGCCAGGGACGACACAGGTCCCCTGCCACAGCGGTCCTGGAGTTCGCTTGCATTCCTGGTGGATGGAAAGCTTTCTGACTCTAATTCTGCTGATTCTGGTACTGATTCCTGTGTTGGGTCTGAATCTGAGGTTGAGCGTGGTACTGATGATGAATCTATTTTTTCTGATTTTTGTCCGTCAGATACCCAAGGTGATCCAACGTCAAATGGATCCGCCTCGGCTCCCTTTTCCCCAATACGATCGACATCGAAAAGAATCTTCAGTGCACGGGCGAAGAAAAATTTTAAATCGCGCCGCAAATTCAGAGTTTTTTATGAAAAACCCCGTGTGGAAGCTTTCATAGATCCTTTCGAGGAGCTGGATCACGAAGATAATCTCTGGAATGTCGACACTCGACCCACCTATCTTCAAGAGGCAGTTGATACGGACCTGTTTAGGGACATCCGTAAGAAGATTCTTCCTGCCAAGGCCGAAGAAGTCGCCAAAGTCTTTTCGACAGTAATTCCTGGCGATCAGGTGGACACTGAGTTGTGTTCCAAGACAAGAGAAAAGATTTTTGAGGAACGGAAGGACACAACCCTTTCGGGGAAGTTGATCAAAGACCCCCCTGTCCGTGGGCAGTTCGGTGAAGCCTTCATCGAGCTTCGTGAAGGGTACAAGGCGAAGAAACAGCGTACTTATGAGAACCATGGACATAAACATGAGATCCTCAGAAAAATCATCGAGAGAAATCTCACGGAATTTGGTTGGCTTGAGGGTTGTATGACCAGCGAATGGTGCTGTGCACCCTTCACAGTCCCGAAGCCGCCGCCTGCAGACCATAACACTATTGATGGTTGGCGAATGGTTGTTGATTTTCGCAACCTCAACGCCGAAACCAAGGCGGATTCGCACCCCCTGCCCCTCATTGAGGAGGAAATCGCCAAGAGGGCAAGAGGTCGTTTGTTTTCTGTGCTGGATCTCCGTCACGGCTTTCACCAAATGCCGTTGAGAAAGGACAGCCAACCTCTCACCTGTATGTGCACGCCATGTGGCCCAGTCCAGTGGACGGTCATGCCCATGGGCCTGAAGAACGCCCCTTCGTTTTTTCAAAGAATGATGGAGGATGTACTTTTTACAGCTCATCCTGAGCTTCGTGCCTTCGTGAGTGTGTACATAGATGACATAATCATCGCGACGGAGGGGGAGGGACTGACCGAAGCCGAGCTGGTGGCCCTACATGAAAAGCAGCTGGACCAGGTTTTGGACATTCTTGACGCCAATCAGCTGATTTGTGGGCCAAAGAAGGGAAAATTATTTTGAAAATCAGTCGAATTTTGTGGTTCTCTGCTAGAGAATGGCACCCGACGACCCAGTCCAGGGAAGCTCGTCGCTATTCAGAAGTGGAAGCGCCCTGAGACGATCACGGAGTTGAGAGGATTCCTGGGTTGTTGCAATTTTTACCACACGTTTGTGCCGAATTATGCCAAACTTGCTGCCCCCCTCACTGATTTATTGAAGGTAGGGAGAGATGCAGGCAAGGCAGGTTCAAAGGTTCGTGTCAAGTGGACTGACGAGTGCGAGGAGGCCTTCCATCACTTGAAGGCGGCCCTCTGCGAAGTCGCCACGTTGCACGTGCCGCAATTCGACCGACCCTTCTACATAAGAACCGACGCTTCTAGGTACGCGATCGGAGCTGTCCTTGAACAGGTTGATGAAGCCACAGGTGATCATTACCCTCTTGCATTTTGGTCTCGGAAGCTAGCCCCACGCCAAATGCAATGGTCGCCGCGTGAGCAAGAAACCTACGCCATAATCTGTGCTTTAAAAAAGTACCAATCGTGGGTTGGCACCAATCGAGTCGAGGTCCTGACGGATCATCGATCTCTGGAGTATTGGGCCACCGAACACATTGATACTGTCGCGAGCCCAGCTGGTCGACGGGCCAGATGGCACGAATTTCTCAGTCTGTTTGACCTCCATGTGTCGTATTTGCCTGGAAAACACAACACGGTAGCGGATGCTCTGAGCCGATGGGCTTACCCCGCTTCAGAGGGGCTGCAAAGTACCAACATCCATGGTACAGAGCAGGACCGCCATGTCATAATCGAATGGGATCAGCAAGCAAAAAAGCTCATTCGACGTGCATGCATGCAATGCGCTGTTAAACAGCACGCATTACCGTGTCACGACATCACGGCCTTTTCAGATCCGGCGTATGCTCATGAGATCTGCACCAAAACCCTGAAAGTCGTGGAGAAAGTCACCGATCCCTCCTCAGGGAGTGTGAAACGGTTTGACTATACCCGACGAGTAAGTCGATTTCGGTTGATCCAGGGCATTAAGCGTCGAGATCCGGCCAAAACTCCACCCCTGCCGAAAGATTCCCTGATCATCCGTGACTGGACGTCCGATTATCTGCAGGATCCCATGTTTAAAGAGGTCTTTGGAAATCTCAAATCCAAAGATGCTCACAAGGATGGGATTTTTTCTGAATATTCGTTGGATGGGGGGAAGCTGTGGATGGAGGGTAAATTGTGCGTACCAGACGCCCTGGCCCCCCGAGTTTTAAACTGGTGGCACAAATGGGAGTCCCCCCACGCACATGGCCGTCGATTGTGGTCGATGATTAAACATAGGTTGTTTGGCTCACGGCTATATACTCATTGCATGAAAGTAGCCGCCGGATGTGCCCAATGTGCTGTCTCGACGCCCCCCAGCGCGAAGAAGCACGGCCATCTGAGGCCTCATCCTATTCCGGAGCGCCTCTTTAACAGAGTCACCAGTGATTTCTTCTATCTCGGTGAACTCGATGACGAAGAGTGCCATTGGACTAATAAAAAAGTCAATGGTGTGCTCCTTATTCAGTGCCGTCATTCCGGCTACATTCAGGTGTTGCCTTGCAACATCGAGTCGATGACTGGCAAGGCTGCCGCCAAATGGTGCGCGCAGACCTGGATGGGAGGTTGGGACGTCCCATCCGAGGTGGTTACGGACTCAGGCAAAGAGTACACCTCCGAATGGTGGAGGGAATTATGTGCTCGCCTTGGAATCCACCACCTCAGGTGTGAAATCCACTCGCATCGAGCGCTGCCTGGCGAAAGAGCCGGCCGCTCTATTATAAATATGCTTCGTAAGGAGCTCGCGAGTGAAAAAGATTTCCATTGGATGGAAGTTCTCTTCGCATTGCTTCGCCGTTACCACAACACGCCTTTGTATCATGGCCTTTCTCCAAATGAAATTGTCTTTGGACGAAAGAAGTGTTGGTGGAACATGCCGTTGAATAATCCTCGCCCTTGTAAAGATGCTTCGTTGTTTTTGGACGACGTCCAACGAGCAGATAAAACTGTCTCGAAATTAATCGATAAGCATCAAGCTGACTGGCTTTGGGTCCAGAATCAAGGCCGAAAAAACCCCGGCAATTTTGAAGTCGATGATCGAGTTTGGCTTCGAAAATCCGAAACCACCCTGGACGGAGATGATAAGCTTCTTCCCTTGTGGGAGGGGCCATTCGCTGTTACAGCGCGTCTAGGTGAGAACAGGTGGAGGATTCGTGTGGATGTCAGCAGGGAAATTGACGTTTCGGTCGATCGCCTCAAGAGAGAGATCCCCTCCCCCAAGGATCGGGTTAAACCCCTTTTTTGGACTTCGAAAATTTTGTCCGATCGGGTCATCAAAGGGGGGAAGTACGAACTCAAGAGGATTGTTGAAGCAAGACGTGACGCCAAGGGCGAATGGGAATTTCTGTGTGAGTGGAGGGGCTTTGATTCCAGTCACAACAACTGGGAACCAGCCCATTCTTTTGTCCATGGGTACACCAAGGGGTTCATCGACTTCCTCAAGAAACACCCCGAAATTGGCGTACTCCTGACAGACTGTCTGTCGAAACCAGACAGACAAGTGGAGAGCGACGGAAAAAGACCTGTGGTGAATCGAGATCCAGCCTTTTATGGCCCTCATTCGTCACATTCCAGGGCTAATCCGTTGATCCCCCCTCCTGCGGTCAGGCCAGCCCAGGAGCCAAATGAAGACCAAGCTTCGAGTTCGGCCGCTGATTTGCAGCGCCCAAGCCGTACGAGGGCCAGGCCAGACAGGTTGGTGGTCACATGTATTCGTGCTTGGCCGAATTGAGGAAGCTATCCCACCACATTCTGCTCAATCCACTGTTCATTTTTTCTGATTACATCATGATGTGGAGAACTGCGAATGTTTGATAATTTGACGTCAATCCATCACTTTTTCTTTGGTCTCCGTTCGGCAGACAAGGCGTAGATATGCTACCGAAAGCCACGGAGTGTGCTGCCGTGTTCAGAAAAAACCAAACTCAGGCTTAATTCAGGCAGATTCGGGGTAATCTTGTCTCTGTTGGTCTGTGCATCTTTGGAATTTGGCTACTCGTGCAGATGGAAGCAAATGTACATAGTAAGAACGCTGGCCAGCGACATTCACCCCTACAGGCACCCCCTGTAGTACTGGCTGCACCAGATGCGACGCCAGGAACTCAGATCTTACCTTCATTTGCCGTGATGCGGAAGCCAAAGTCCAGATTCAGATCCAGGATCCTCAAATTTGCCTTGAATTTCTCAGGTTTGTCCTTCATTCTGCCACTGTTGCACGAAACCCAGACGTCAATTGTTCAGACAACCTTCAGATAGGAGCTTTAGGGACTTCTAACAGCAACCTCTGAAGTCCGTAAGCTTCGTTGTATTTTTGGCACACGCCAATGTGAGCTCAATCCGACCTGAAACTGTTGAAAATGGTGAATCCAAGTGTCTTGTGGGACCCACTCAAAAGATTGGCCTTGTCCAAGTCGATTGACACCGCCGCCACTGTAAATAAAGGACTACTCGGTGTCTCTCAGTTATATACTGTCAGTAAAGCGCCTTCAGCGAACCTTCGGCGCGTTACATGCCAAGGATCCAGGGCCAGCATGTCCCATCATGATGCATCATCACATGATCCACATTTTCAATGAATCTGTTGGATGCTCGCGAACCAACGTGCCGGAAAGCACAATTGAGCTGAATAAACGACAATATATATTAACTCTAGTCTAAACGAAAGTGTTAGCAGTTTCAGTTCTAGACATTCCGCTTCATTTCACCTTCATCTTAGGAAATTTCCTCATTTTAAGACATTTTAGGTTGATTACCTTGTCATCTCCTCTCATTCCTCGAAGATCTGTCGACGGCTTTGCCTAACTTCGTTGACGCTTATGATTTTCTGTGCACTTAGGATCTGTAGACTACATTTGTATTTGTTTGCCCTCTCTGTGATTGTTTAATCTCCTTCATCTCTGCTCAAATTGACTCTCAATCTTGCTGAATCTTGTGATCATCCACCAGATGCGCCAAATCTGAAGCACATGCTGCACTTTTCAGAACGAGAAACACGGGAATAACACGATGTAGAGTTCGGCGAGGACACCGTAGCGTGCCCGCGACAGCGAAACTGTGCCAGAGCGCTGAGATGTCACTCCATTTCTTGATTCCCCCATTCAATCCACCAATAATCTACCTCATTCTCAACCAGTGCATGGTTTGGTATCGATTCTCGATACGTTTACATGCTTTTTAGCCCTTAACCTAATGTTTTACTGCACAGAGGACTGTTCGTCACTTCTCATTCTGTCTCATTTCAGGCTCATCCATCCTGATTCAGTGCCAATTCAGTCCAAATCAGGTCGGATCAAGCAGATTTCGCCCCATCGAGGCTACATTTCTATTTTTTTCTGGGACTTACCCGCACTACGTTCTTCGTTGACGTAGCGACACACCCCAGTGTGTTTTTGGAGGGGGAGTGTAAGTGCGGCTAACCCCCATCTGCTCAGATTTTCACAGATCTGCCCCAGATTGACTACATTTTGGTCATTTTCACTGCTTCGGCGGAATCGCCGCCTCGCAGCTCAGTCTCAGGATCAGACCTATATATTTCTGATATGCCGGATCTGATTCCGCGGTCCATTCTCCGTAAATCCGCCGCGTTCCGGTCATTTGCCTGGAATCGCCATTTGCCGCTGACGCGCGCTCGCGGGCCAGATCGGCCAAATATTTTTCACAATCGGATTTATTTAAATCTTTTCAGACAGTTTTGGACACTCAGATGTATTTAGAATAATCCGCATCAATTTTCTTCATAGACTGGGATTTTCTGCCGGATAACACTCAACATGGATCTTGCTTCCGTTGTTGCTGCTCTCGCCTCCGTTGGTGTTCGAGTCTCCGGTTCTACCCCCAATAGCAGCGTTCAGGTCGACTCCTCGCGTGCCTGCCCCACTGGTCTTGCCGGCCCCGAGCCCTCCGGCACCATCAACGACCCAGGGCAGCACTTTCAACCCCCCCCCGCCAGCCACCCCAGCTTCTTCGGGTTCCTCACCGACACCCTCCGGGACCACCTGGGAGGGTACTACGTGGCGGACGCGGCGGACCACGCATGGACCATAGCCGTGGCCACGGGAAGCACACCCCTGCCCCCCCACAGCCCACCCCTACGCCACAGCGGAGGCGGCTTGAACGTGGCGGCCCGCCACATCCTCCTCGCCCTATACCTCCACCACCGAGACCTACACCTCCCAGACGCACAACTCCCGGCCCCCGAAGCAGCAGCCCTGACGCCGGAAGCGTGGGCCGACACGGCACCAGAGGAGATAGCAGCCTACCTCCGAATCACTTGCCGCCGGTTCAAAAACGCCCTCGGCCGACGGAAGGGAACACCTTACCCACTCAGCGCACTCCTCTACCCGGCACACCACCCCCACCCCGCACAATAGAAGCCCCCGGAGGGCTGGGCATCTTTTCGGGACGCCCACCTGGCCGCCCCCGATGAGGCCACCGCCACGCGGATGGGCCTCACGGACCAGGAAACCTACGTCAGAGGCCTCAAGACGAGCCTCCAAGAGGCACACCGCTGGCACGCCCGCTCCCCGTCGCCCCCACAGGGACAGGGGGGTTCACCCGCCCCCGACACCCACCAGGCCAAGAAGACCAAGACAGGTCAGGGGGCCCGCCAACGTGCCCACCAGCAGGGCGCGACGCCCCGACCAAGGCCCGGGTCCAGCCACATCACACCACCCCACGCCCAGACCCCCGGGGCACACCAACAACACCGCCACCGCCAGCGCCCACCACCACCACCGTACCGCAGCACCCAAACCCTGCAGCCCAGTCAGCCACCACCGCCCACACACGTCAACACCATGCCAGGACCACCATACACGCAGAGCCAGGGGACATGGCACCACCAACACCACCACCACGCCCCCGTCCCTCCCAACCCCTACCCCCTAATGCCCCCAAGCTACAGCGACCCCCACCAGCTACATCCCCACCACGCCCCAGCACAACCAGGCCCCGCGAACCACCCACCCCACATAGCAGACATCACCGCACCACACCATCACGTATTCCACCACCACCAGCCCCTGCCACCACACCCACCAACGCCGGGGTACCACACACAACCGGCACACCCTCCACACCACCACCACGCGGTCCAGCACCACCCGCCGCCCCCGCTACACGGGCCCACGACATACGAGCCACGGTACGCCCCCATGGACCCGCGAGGAGCCGCGCACGCACACCAGCAACACCAGGGCCTAGTAGGAGCCCCCCACCACCACCAACAGCCCCCCCACCCACACCCCATACCAGCGAGCACCATCCACCAGCAGCCACCCATCACATACGGACCACAGCCCCACCCGGGGGCTCATGCGGCCGCCTCCCACCCGCACCCCGGCACCACAGCCAGTCAAGAACCGCAAGGGCCACACGGCGCACACACGCAACACCCACACGACCAACAGGGACGCCCGGACCCCCAGCCAGCACAACACCCACCCCCGCCCCCCCCACCCCACCACCACCAGCAGCCCCCCCACCCACACCCCATACCAGCGAGCACCATCCACCAGCAGCCACCCATTACATACGGACCACAGCCCCACCTGGACGCTCATGCGGCCGCCTCCCACCCACACCCCGGCACCACAACCAGTCAAGAACCGCAAGGGCCGCACGGCGCACACACGCAACACCCACACGACCCACAGGGACGCCCAGACCCCCAACCAGCACAACACCCACCCCCGCCCCCCCCACCACCAACAGCACCACCCCCACACCACCCCCCCCCCCCCCCCCGAGACCAGGCCACGGACACAACACGCGGCAGCCAGCACCAGCCAATTGACGTCGATACCCCCGCCGACACACGCCACCGCGAATCCCCCCTCCCGCGACCGCCACAAGAGACCCCATCACCGGACCCCACGCGCGACAACGACGACCACCCCCCCGAACCCACACCACCCCCCCCATCACACCCCGCACTACCAGTCGCCGCACCGGCCGAACCCTACGCCCTACACAACCCCGCAGCGGTACGGCAGCACCTCCGGGGACTCGGGGAACAGGACGTCGTGCTGTACCTCCGCACCTCCGGCACCAGCACCCCCATCCGGGCGGCCACCCTGGTGCAGGCGGCCACCCTGGGGGAAGGCGTCAGAGACTTCCTCTTCGACGCCTTCCTCCACGTCGCCCGACACGAGCGCCCCCCACGCGCCACCCCAGACGGCGAGAGCCCGCCCCCCACGGGGAGCCGGATCTGGGTGCCCCCCATCGACTGGGGGCGACAACTGGTCGGACACCCCGTGCCGGGGCGGGTGGACACCAAGGGCCGCACCCGCTACCACGACCCCGACATGGCCCACCCCCCACCCGACGCCAACCCGGACAGCACCAAAGAGTGGGAGTGGGAAATATGGGTAGCCCGGATGGCCTCCCTGAGCAACTTCCGGCACCACGTCCCGGGGGACATCCCCACCCCCGACGAGCAGCAGCCAGCCCCCTCCATGTACATGACCCTCATGTACAATCTGCACTACACCCTCTCCACCACCACCTACGACGCACCCACAGACCACTGGGTGGTACACGGCACCGACTCCCTCCTCCCCGCTGACTACACCCCCCCCCCCACACAACCCAGGCCCCGACACGTACGCCAGGGGGGACGACCCGGACGACCCCCACATCTGGGGCACGTGGGAACCCAAATCCCTGGACACGCTGCTCTCCATCCGCAGCGGCTACCAGGGCCTTGGTAGGGCGATGTATTGCCTCGCCAAGTGGACCAAACGGACCTCGGGGATCCCCACGGACCGATGGGTGTGGGTGGTCACGCTGCGCCCCCAGCAGAGGGAAGCCCCCCCAAACCGCAGGGGACCCACCCCCCCACGCCCCACCACCCTACAACTATGCCCGTACATGGTGGCAGCCCGCCTCATGACGCTGCTGTGGCCGGGCCCCCACACCCCCACCCAAAACTACCCCCACCTCACAGAGGAGGACATGCCCGGCATCCAGCGATGCTTCTTCCAGACCCTCGACTACCTCCAGCAAACACACCCGCACATCCTGGAGCAGATATGGCCAGGCCCCGGGTAACCCACGTGCCCGCGCAGCCGAGACAACGCCGCCACGCCAGCACCAGCACGCACGGATCACCAGGGAAAACGCGCGCACACGCCCGGTGCCCGAACCCGCACCCTCGTTCTCGCTACTTACAGGACCCAGCATCATACGCCCGCCCCCGAGGCCCAGGACCCTCCGCCGTCTCCCACAGCCCTCTCCTCCGCCTCCGACTCCACAACCTCCACCACCACGACCACCTCATCCACCACCACCACCACGTCCTCATCCAGCACTCCACCCCCCAGGCCGCGGGGGGACACCTCCCAAACGGGCCCCGCCGCCGCCAAGGCCCACGCCCCGACGAAGCCCACACCCACGACCCGTCAGCACGCAGCCCGCAGCCAAGCCCAAACCCAAGCCCAAACCAGGCGCCACGACGGCAGCGCGAGCCCGGCCCCCCGAGGACGTCCTCTACGACATCCGGCCCCAGCCGTCCCAGGCCGGAAGGCAGCAGCGCCCAGCGCGGCGCCCCCCCACTGTCACCGACGCCACCGCCACCACCTTCATGGCGGAGCGCGCCGCGGCCGAAGCGCGACGCACCTCGTCCCGCCACCTCTCAAAGCCCGTACCCCAGGCCCACGGACCGCTCCCGACCAAGCCAGAACGACGCCAGGGTCCACCAGCAGCGTCCCCGCCCCCCTACCGGCCCTCGATGACAGCCCACATGCAACGCATGCCCCACTACCGCCGCCGCCGCGAATCCCTGCCCAACCCCGAGGCGGAGACCGTACGCGCACACCCGCGGGTCCACATCCGCGTGCACCCCCACTCCCCACGCACCCCCAGAGAACAGGACTACGAGGAATCCCCCAGGCCCGCCACCGCCGCCGGTCCCCACGACCCCGTCACACCCACCCGGGCCCACTCCTCCGCCCAAGACCGCAGGCCCGCCCAGGAACAGTCGTGGCAGCGCTGGACCCACACGCAGCTCTGGGAGCTGCGGAAGTGGGCCCGGGGAGAGCCCTCCCTCGAGGGACTGGTCCATCGGCCCCGCAAGGGGTCGCTGGAGAACTGCCGCCTCCGGCCGGCGGGGGGGTGGATGCCGCAGGCCGCATGGGAAGCTATGCTAGCCGATGCGCTCCACCCCCTGGGAGTCCACCCCCGCAACCTCCCCGGGCCCCAGGACCACCCGTATGTCCTCAGGCGCCTGCAGGAGACCCTCCAGGAAATGCAGCGAGACAGCATCCGCCTGTGGGACATCACCCAAACCCCAGCCCCGCACGCACACACCCCCTCACCACCCCACAAGCGTCGGCGCACCGACACCGGCGACACCCACAGCACCCCAGGAGCCCTGCGCGCCACACAACACGACGCGCCTGACCCCCCGGCAAGCGGCGCCGCCATCTAACCCCGTTACCCAGAAAACCACCACCAGCGGAGGTTCCCCAGAGCGAAGAGGCCGCCTGGGTTTTGCCGTGGGAGGCAGCTCACCTCCCAAAACACGAAACACCGCGAACCCCCCCCCCCCCCCAACAGCAGTCAAGAACCTCCGGGGGCGAGAGTTGGGACCCTCCCCCATGCGCCCTGGGCCATGAATTAACATGAGCCCCCAGTTAAATCAGCCTCCAGTGACCTTGGTCACCTACAGCAGAGCCCCCCCCCATCAGGATGCCCTGTGGGCACCAGATGCTCCCCCCCAGAGGGTGCAGCCAAAAGCC
This sequence comes from Eutreptiella sp. 'Long Island Sound 2002', assembly GCA_964036045.1. NCBI lineage: Eukaryota > Euglenozoa > Euglenophyceae > Eutreptiales > Eutreptiaceae > Eutreptiella > Eutreptiella sp. 'Long Island Sound 2002'. The sequence continues at coordinate 8,786,211 of OZ038394.1, forward strand.
TGTGGTGAGGCCCGCCAGCCCAGGCCCCAACGGCCTCATGGTGAGGGACCCAGCCCCAGGGGGTGGCGCCAAGAGCCTGTGGTGAGGCGGCCCCCCCCCCAGCACCCCTGCGCGGCCCCGGTCTGCGCCCCTGCGCCGCCCCGGTCTGCGCCCCTGCGCAGCCCCAGTCTGCGCCCGTGCGCAGCTCCAGTCTGCGCCCCTGCGCAGCGCTAGTCTGTGCCCCTGCGCAGCCCCAGTCTGCACACATGCGCAGCCCCATGCTGCGCCCCTACGCAGACTGCGGCCCTGCGCAGCCCCAGTCTGCGCCCCCGCGCAGCCCCAGTCTGCGCCCCTGCGCGGCCCCAGTCGCAGCCCCAGTCTGTGCCCCTGCGCAGCCCCAGTCTACGCCCCTGCGTAGCCCCAGTCTGCGCCCCTGCACAGCCCCAGTCTGCGCCACTGCGCAGACTGCGCCCGTGCGCAGCCCCAGTCTGCGCCCCTGCGCAGCCCCAGTCTGCGCTCATGCGCAGCCCCAGTCTGCGCCCCTGCGCAGCCCCAGTCTGCGCCCATGCGCAGCCCCAGTCTGCGCTCATGCGCAGCCCCAGTCTGCGCTCCTGCGCAGCCCCAGTCAGCGCCCCTGCGCAGCACCAGTCTGCGCCCATGCGCAGCCCCAGTCTGCGCTCATGCGCAGCCCCAGTCTGCGCCCCTGCGCAGCCCCAGTCTGCGCCCATGCGCAGCCCCAGTCTGCGCTCATGCGCAGCCCCAGTCTGCGCTCCTGCGCAGCCCCAGTCAGCGCCCCTGCGCAGCACCAGTCTGCGCCCATGCGCAGCCCCAGTCTGCGCCCGTGCGCAGCCCCAGTCTGCGCCCCTGCGCAGCCCCAGTCTTCGCCCCTGCGCAGCCCCAGTCTGCGCCCCTGCGCAGCCCCAGTCTGCGCCCCTGAGCTGCCCCATGCTGCGCCCCTGCGCAGCCCCATGCTGCGCTCGTGCGCAGCCCCAGTCTGCGCCCCTGCGCAGCCCCAGTCTGCGCCCGTGCGCAGCCCCAGTCTGAGCCCCTGCGCAGCCCCAGTCTGCGCTCATGCGCAGCCCCAGTCTGCGCTCGTGCGCAGCCCCAATCTGCGCCCCTGCGCAGCCCCAGTCTGCGCTCATGCGCAGCCCCAGTCTGCGCCCCTGCGCAGCCCCAGTCTGCGCCCAAGCGCAGCCCCAGTCTGCGCCCCTGCACAGCCCCAGTCTGCGCCCCTGCGCAACCCCAGTCTGCGCCCCTGCGCAGCCCCAGCCTGCGCCCCTGCGCGGCCCCAGTCTGCGCCCAAGCGCAGCCCCAGTCTGCGCCCCTGCACAGCCCCATGCTGCGCCCCTGCGCAGCCCCAGTCTGCGCTCATGCGCAGCCCCAGTCTGCGCACATGCGCAGCCCCAGTCTGCGCCCCTGCACAGCCCCAGTCGGCGCCCCTGCGCAGCACCAGTCTGCGCTCATGCGCAGCCCCAGTCTGCGCCCCTGCGCAGCCCCAGTCTGCGCCCCTGCGCAGCCCCAGTCTGCGCTCCTGCGCAGCCCCAGTCTGCGCCCCTGCGCAGCCCCAGTCTGCGCCCCTGCGCAGCCCCAGACTGCGCCCCTGCGCAGCCCCAGTCTGCGCTCCTGTGCAGCCCCAGTCTGCGCCCCTGCGCAGCCCCAGTCTGCGCCCCTGCGCAGCCCCAGTCTGCGCTCATGCGCAGCCCCAGTCTGCGCCCCTGCGCAGCCCCAGTCTGCGCCCCTGCGCAGCCCCAGTCTGCGCCTGTGCGCAACCCCAGTCTGCGCCCCTGCGCAGCCCCAGTCTGCGCCCCTGCGCAGCCCCAGTCTGCGCCCCTGCGCAGCCTCAGTCTGCGCCCCTGCGCAGCCCCAATCTGCGCCCCTGCGCAGCCCCAGTCTGCGCTCCTGTGCAGCCCCAGTCTGCGCCCCTGCGCAGCCCCAGTCTGCGCCCATGCGCAGCCCCAGTCTGCGCCCATGCGCAGCCCCAGTCTGCGCTCATGCGCAGCCCCAGTCTGCGCCCCTGCGCGGCCCCAGTCTGCGCCCCTGCGCAGCCCCAGTCTGCGCCCGTGCGCAGCCCCATGCTGCGCTCATGCGGAGCCCCAGTCTGCGCCCCTGCGCAGCCCCAGTCTGCGCCCCTGCGCAGCCCCAGTCTGCGCTCCTGCGCAGCCCCAGTCTGCGCCCCTGCGCAGCTCCAGTCTGCGCCCCTGCGCAGCCCCAGTCTGCGCCCCTGCGCAGCCCCAGGCTGCGCCCCTGCGCAGCCCCAGTCTGCGCTCCTGCGCAGCCCGAGTCTGCGCTCCTGCGCAGCCCCAGTCTGCGCCCCTGCGCAGCCCCAGTCTGCGCTCATGCGCAGCCCCAGTCTGCGCACATGCGCAGCCCCAGTCTGCGCTCCTGCACAGCCCCAGTCTGCGCTCATGCGCAGCCCAAGTCTACGCACATGCGCAGCCCCAGTCTGCGCTCCTGCGCAGCCCCAGTCTGTGCTCCTGCGCAGCCCCAGTCTGCGCCCCTGCGCAGCCCCAATCTGCGCCGCTGCACAGCTTCAGTCTGCGCCACTGCGCAGACTGCGCCCGTGCGCAGCCCCACTCTGCGCTCATGCGCAGCCCCACTCTGCGCCCCTGCGCAGCCCCAGTCTGCGCCCCGGCGCAGCCCCAGTCTGCGCTCATGCGCAGCCCCAGTCTGCGCCCCTGTGCAGCCCCAGTCTGCGCCCCTGCGCAGCCCCAGTCTGCGCTCATGCGCAGCCCCAGTCTGCGCCCCTGCGCAGCCCCAGTCTGCGCCCCTGCGCAGCCCCAGTCTGCGCCCCTGCGCAGCCCCAGTCTGCGCCCCTGCGCAGCCCCAGTCTGCGCTCATGCGCAGCCCCAGTCTGCGCCCCTGCGCAGCCCCAGTCTGCGTCCCTGCGCAGCCCCAGTCTGCGCCCCTGCGCAGCCCCAGTCTGCGCCCCTGCGCAGCCCCAGTCTGCGCCCAAGCGCAGCCCCAGTCTGCGCCCCTGCGCAGCCCCAGTCTGCGCCCCTGCGCAGCCACATTCTGCGCTCATGCGCAGCCCCAGTCTGCGCTCATGCGCAGCCCCAGTCTGCGCCCCTGCGCAGCCCTAGTCTGCGCCCCTGCGCAGCCCCAGTATGCGCCCCTGCGCAGCCCCAGTCTGCGCCCCTGCGCAGCCCCAGTCTGCGCCCCTGCGCAGACTGCGCCCGTGCGCAGCCCCAGTCTGCGCCCCTGTGCAGCCCGAGTCTGCGCCCCTGCGCAGCCCCAGTCTGCGCTCATGCGCAGCCCCAGTCGCAGCCCCAGTCTGCGCCCCTGCGCAGCCCCAGTCTCCGCCCCTGCGCAGCCCGAGTCTGCGCCCCTGCGCAGCCCCGGTCTGCGCCCCTGCGCAGCCCCAGTCTGCGCCCCTGCGCAGCCCCAGTCTGCGACCATGCGCAGCCCCATGCTGCACCCCTACGCAGACTGCGCCCGTGCGCAGCCCCAGTCTGCGGCCCTGCGCAACCCCAGTCTGCGCTCATGAGCAACCCCAGTCGCAGCCCCAGTCTGCGCCCCTGCGCAGCCCCAGTCTGCGCGCCTGCGCAGCCCCAGTCTGCGCTCCTGCGCAGCCCCAGCCTGCGCCCCTGCGCAGCCCCAGTCTGCGCCCCTGAGCAGCCCCAATCTGCGCCCCTGCACAGCCCCAGTCTGCAGCCCTGCGCAACCCCAGTCTGCGCTCATGCGCAACCCCAGTCGCAGCCCCAGTCTGCGCCCCTGCGCAGCCCCAGTCTGTGCGCCTGCGCAGCCCCAGTCTGCGCCCAAGCGCAGCCCCAGTCTGCGCCCCTGCGCAGCCCCAGTCTGCGCCCCTGCGCAGCCACATTCTGCGCTCATGCGCAGCCCCAGTCTGCGCTCATGCGCAGCCCCAGTCTGCGCCCCTGCACAGCCCTAGTCTGCGCCCCTGCGCAGCCCCAGTATGCGCCCCTGCGCAGCCCCAGTCTGCGCCCCTGCGCAGCCCCAGTCTGCGCCCCTGCGCAGACTGCGCCCGTGCGCAGCCCCAGTCTGCGCCCCTGTGCAGCCCGAGTCTGCGCCCCTGCGCAGCCCCAGTCTGCGCTCATGCACAGCCCCAGTCGCAGCCCCAGTCTGCGCCCCTGCGCAGCCCCAGTCTGCGCCCCTGCGCAGCCCCAGTCTGCGCCCCTGCGCAGCCCCGGTCTGCGCCCCTGCGCAGCCCCAGTCTGCGCCCCTGCGCAGCCCCAGTCTGCGACCATGCGCAGCCCCATGCTGCACCCCTACGCAGACTGCGCCCGTGCGCAGCCCCAGTCTGCGGCCCTGCGCAACCCCAGTCTGCGCTCATGCGCAACCCCAGTCGCAGCCCCAGTCTGCGCCCCTGCGCAGCCCCAGTCTGCGCGCCTGCGCAGCCCCAGTCTGCGCTCCTGCGCAGCCCCAGCCTGCGCCCCTGCGCAGCCCCAGTCTGCGCCCCTGAGCAGCCCCAATCTGCGCCCCTGCACAGCCCCAGTCTGCGTCACTGCGCAGACTGCGCCCGTGCGCAGCCCCACTCTGCGCTCATGCGCAGCCCCAGTCTGCGCCTCTGCGCAGCACAAGTCTGCGCCCCTGCGCAGTCCCAGTCTGCGCCCATGCGCAGCCCCAGTCTGCGCCCATGCGCAGCGCCAGTCTGCGCCCTGAGGCCACGCATCGCGCTAGCAGCCCAGGCACCAATATCCTCCTGGTGAGGGCCTCGGCGGGGGAGACGCCAAAAGCCTGTGGTGAGGTGCCCCCCCCCCCCCCATGCACGCCCCTTGGCGCACCCCATGCGCAGCCCCAGGCAGCGCTCCTGCGCAGCACCACAGCGCGCCCGTGCGCAGCCCCACACAGCGCTCATGCGCAGCCCGAAGCAGGGCTCATACCCACCCCTGTGCCGCGCCCCTGCGTGTCCCCATGCTGCGCCCCTGCGCAGCCCCAAGCAGCGCTCATGCGCAGCCCCAAGCAGCGCTCACGCGCAGCCCCATGCCGCGCCTCTGCGTGTCCCCATGCTGCGCCCCTGCGCAGCCCCAGGCAGCGCTCATGCGCAGCCCCACGCAGCGCTCATGCACAGCCCCATGCTGCGCTCAAGCGGGGCCCCATGCTGCGCCCCTGCGCAGCCCCATGCCGGCCGCCCCCCCCCCCCCCTTACAGCGCGAGGCCAACAGCCTGTGGTGAGGCCACGCATCGCGCTTGCAGCCCAGGCACCAATATCCTCCTGGTGAGGGCCTCGGTGGGGGAGACGCCAAAAGCCTGTGGTGAGGCGCCCCCCCCCCCCCTCCCCCCCATGCACGCCCCTTGGCACACCGCAGGCGCAGCCCCACGCAGCGCTCCTGCACAGCACCATTGTGCGCCCGTGCGCAGCACCATGGTGCGCCCGTGCGCGGCCCCATGCTGCGCCCATGCGCACCCCAATGCTGCGCCCCTGCGCAGCCCCACGCAGCGCTCATGCGCAGCCCCATCCTGCGCTCCTGCTGACACCTCCCACTCTGCCCCCCTTGCCGTGCGTAGTCACACGCTACGCCCCAGCGCGGCCCCACACTGTGCCCCAGCGCAGCCCCACGCAGCGCTCTTGCGCAGCCCCGCGCTTCTCCACGGCTTATTCCCACGCTGTGCGCATGCGCAGCCCCATGCCGCGCCCATGCGCGGCCCCACGCTGCGCCCCTTGCACAGCCACACGCTGCGCCCCTGCGCAGCCCCATGCCGCGCCCATGCGCGGCCCCATGCTGCGCTCCTGCGCAGCCCTACGCTGTGCTTTTCCTGCTGCGCAGCCCCACGCTGCGGCCCTGCGCAGCCCCATGCGCAGCACCATGCTGCGCCCCTGCGCAGCTCCACGCTGCTGCGCCCCTGCGCAGCTCCATGCTGCTGCACCCCTGCGCAGCCCCATGCTGCTGCGCCCCTGCACAGCCCCATGCTGATGTGCCCCCCCGCAGCCCGATGCTGCCGCGCCCCTGCGCCGCCCCATACTGCTGCGCCCCTGCGCAGCCCAACGCTGCTGCGCCCCTGCGCAGCCCCGTGGCGCTGCGCCCCTGCGCAGCCCCACGCTGCTGCGCCCCATGCGCAGCCCCATGCTGCTGCGCCCCAACACAGCCCCATGCAGCTGCGCCTCTGCGCAGCCCCACGCTGCTGCGCCCCTGCGCAACCCCACGCTGCTGCGCCCCTGCGCAGCCCCACGCTGCGCCCATGCTGCAGCCCCATGCGCGGCCCCATGTTGCTTTCCTGCCAGCCTCACGCTGCGCCCGTGCGCAGCCCCACGCTGCTGCGCCCCCCCGCAACCCCACACTGAGACGCTGCGCAGCCGTTGCACCCCAGCACAATCCCAAGCAACACCCCTGTGTAGCGGCCCCGCACCGCACCCCTGCGCCGTGCCCTGCTGCGCCCATGCACATCCCCACGCTGCCCCCGCCCCCTCCCAGGAAAAAACCGCCGCAGCGCAGGTACACCCCCACCGCCCCACCCACACCGAACGCGGACCCCCCCCCCCCTGAAACCGGCAAGTGTCAGCCCCCTGGTGGCGCGGGGTGCTGCCACGGGCCTTCCGCTTCGACCCGACTTGGCGGGACCGAGTAAGCCGCCCTATGGCGGTTGGGAGCCCCTCTTTTTCTGGGTTCCCCTCCAGCTGTGCTGGTGCCTCGGGCGGGTCGACCTGAAACCTGAAACCTGAAACCAGCAAACCACCACCACGGGGCACCACGCCAGGCCCCGCCCAGAAGTCACCAAACGAACCGGACGCCGAAGGAAGCCAACGCACACGACAACGAGCACCGCTACGCCCAAAGGCGCCGAACCCAGGCCCACTACCGTGGGCTCCTCTCCACCCTAAACACGACACACACGTCGCTGGCGTCACTCCTCCGCCGTGCCCCCTCCCACGCCACCGCCCTCTGTCGGCCCAAATTTCAGCCACCACAAAGCGAGGGTGCAGGCCGTGGGCTGGTTCCCCTTGGGGACCAGGAAACAGGGGAATAGACCTTTTGCTGCCCCCACCCCCCCCCAACAGAAATGGGGCCGGACCGAAAGCAGGCCCAGCACCCCCCCCCCCCCCCCAGCATGCCCTCGCACCCTCACTGCAGGCCGTCACATGGTGATCGAGGTCCCTCAGGGAGCGGACGCCGAGCGACGAGTATGTTGGGATCTGGGACCCGCATGGTAACCCAGCAGGTGGTCCTCCTCTCCCACACAAGTGAACAGGTAGACCCATCCACCACCCTACCCCCCCCCCCCCCCCCAGCCTGCGCCCCCGACGGGAGGGGTGCACGGAGTCGGCGCCCTCAGGGCCTAAAGAGTGGAGGCTGTGAAGGGCTCACAGCTTGACCGCTGTGGGTATCCCTTGAGCGGCCTGCCCAGGGAACCTCCAGGTGTGCACGTGCCCCTCCAACTTCATCACAGACGCCTAGGCCAGCACAGCCCCGTGCAGCCCAGTGCAGTTGTGGGCGACCCCTGGAGGCCAGACAGCCACCAGCCGACCCCACCCCCCCTTCCTCAAAGGAGAGGCCATTCGGGTGTGGTGCCCTCTGGGCCCCCTCGTCTACGCGGGCTGTAGCGCCGCAGCCAGTGCAGCCAGCACTGGCGGCACCCAGGGCAGGGAAGCACGCTCTGCGCCCTGGTGCCCCTCCACCTGCCCAGGGTACGCCCTCGGCCGTGGGAGCCGGACCCAGCCCGCGAGGCAGCACCACCTGTGCCTAAGGCAGTCAAGGAGTGCGGGTCTGACCCCAGTCGTGCCACGTACCACCGCCTTCCCGTGCCAATAGGCAGTCGTGGAGTGGTTGGGTAGTATGTCCTTGTGACGTGGAGGTTGCGAGCCCAGGCCCACATCTCCCCCTGCGGGCTCAGAGTCAGGCTCTCCAGCCTCCCTGCCGGGGCCTGGAGCACCAGGCACACACTTCCCTGCGCCATGTGCGCCACAGCCGAACAACAATGGAGCAAGCAGGTGTGCCACAGCCCTCCCCCCCCCCCCCAGACACACAAGGGCACATACACACAGGCACGGCGGCATCTCCGGCCCGCGAGCGCCACCGCGGGGTCTGGGGGCGGTCAACAGTCCGGCAGGCCTTGTTACCGGACACCCGGGTACGGCCGCCCAGTCGGGTCCGGCAGGGAAGGCGCGGCGGACCGTGGGTAGGCGACCAGGCGAGGCCTTGACCCAACCCAACCCAACCCACGCCACCGCCCCGCCCCCCCCCCCCCTCCCGCCGCACGTCCCCACGCCGCCCAGCACCCAGCCCCACACACTGCGCCACAGCATCGCCCTAGTCCGGCTCCTCCACCATCGCGCCACTTGGCACCTCACAGTAGACCGCCGTCCTGTGGTCCCGCTCCCCTCGGCACCGCTCCCGGGGCCGCACCCGGCCCACGTCGTGTTCGCCCCAACGTCGCGGGCCGCGGACATCCTCCCGCTCCTCGCCGCCACCCCTCCCGGGCATCGCATACTGCTTGCCGCCAACCCCTCGGTCCTCAGTGAGGTCCTCATCGGGAACGCCGACGCCCTGCACGTGCGCCCGCTGCTGCCGAACCTGCACGCTGCGCACGCCCCCGGCACGCCCGTCGACCCCTCCGTGTGGGACTCCCAGTGAGGCCACTGGCCACCGGCCGGCCCACACGCACCACCCCGCACTCGCCTCGGGCGCACGACCCCGTGGAGGCCGCTACCCACACGCCCGGCCCCGCGCAACTGCCTAACCGAGCCAGAACCCAAGCACAAATCAAACCCGAGCCACACCCCGAAACCGCTAACCCTTGACTCCTAACCAAGCCCGCCGAGGGAACAACGTAACCACAGCCCACACCCACAGCCCACACAGCCACCTAACCAGCCAGCTCCAGAAGCAAAGAGACACCTTATGAAACCCACCCTGACCCAGGCCCGTGCACATCAGGACGCGCGAGCCGCGCCCCTGGGGCGCAACCGCCGCCACAGCACCGACGACACACGCCAGAGGACACAACGCTATTGCACCGCCGCACCAGCTGCCCGTGCCTGTGCCTGCAGTGTACGCGCGCCCCTGTTTTTCTCTTTTTTTTTTTTTTCTTTTTTTTTTTCCGAAAAAAAAAAAACAAAAAAAAAACGAAAATTAGGGGGGGAGGAAGAGGTACACAACCACCCAAGGCACACGCGCACCGCACACAGCACGCACACCGGTGAACAGGAGCCCAGTGGCCCAGGACACCGCACATGCAACACAACACACCGAGCGAGCACACCGGTGAACAGGAGCCAGCTGGCCCAGGACACCGCAGACGCACCACAGCAAACCGCGCGGGCACACCGGTGAACAGGAGCCCAGCGGCCCAGGACACTGCACACACGTAGGGCGGCCGAGGGACAGGAAAGAACCAATACCCCATGGGTCGGACGCACTGGGGCGACCCAGCCGACCCACCGGGCCAGTGGCAGGAGCGGTACTCCAAGGCCACTGGTCCGAGCCCGGCCAGGCTGCATCGGGGACCATGGCAAACGTCACCCGGAGCCATGGAAGCAACCGGTGACAGGCGAGCCGGTACACAGTCCAGGAGGGGGTCACCTGCCAAGCAGAGTGGCCCCGCAACTCAAGCCACAAGGGTGAGGCGGTCGTACCGTAGACAAGCGGGAGCAATACCCCTTGTGGTGAGAGATACTCCACACGGCTGGGCAGCCCCCCAGAGCTGCCGCCCAAAGGAGGGGGCATCTGGCCCTACCCATGGACACATGTGGGGACACCCTCCCACCTGGGACACATGGACCGGGTGGCCGCGACAATGCCTTCCCAAGCACATGCGGGAGCGGCTCAAGAGGCACCTGACATAGGGCAGTGGGAGGGACAGGACGTCCCCTTGGTAAGACCTTCTTCCTGCAATGTCAAAGGAGGCATCCTGAGCTCCCGAAGATACCTACCTACCTACCTCACCTTCTGCACTACACGAGGGAAAATGTCGAAGGGCGGATTGATCCAAAGAGGTTCAGACCAGTCTTCACTCCAGGCATCGTCGTAGAACTTCGGAAATCTTTTATTCCTTTTGTTTGCAAAGGCATCAACTTGAGGACGAAAATTGTGGTTCCTTTCGAAATAATCCACCAGAATGTCCCGCCATTTGTCGACTACTCGATAGCAAACTGACTTCCACTTCTTGCAGTTCAATGATTCCACCTTTCCTTCGTCGAATTCTCCTTGATTCCGTGTCCATTCCTGCCCATCTTGCTGAAAATGCAGCTTATTTCGTTCCTTGAATTGGTGGATACTCTTGGTATATGGGTGCAGATAATACAGGTCAGACAGGTCGCTGGTCGACGGATCCTGGAGGAAGCATGTCCTGTGTCCCATGGGCGACACACGGTGAGCGTGAAGCCAAGGTTGACCCAAGAATAAATCATACTTTATGCTGGCTTCATAGAGTTTTCGAGAGAACCATTCCTCCGTGACCGTCTCTTCCACGCTCCACACAGATTGTTTCACCAATCTGACCGCCAATTCTGCTTCTCTGTCGCCGGCGTCAAGGCGATGTCCGCTGACTCCCTCCAGCTGGACAGGGGTCGAGGACATCTTCGCCTCATCCTCCTGCAGAAAGCCTTTCCTCACCAGATTGACTTCTGAACCATTGTCAATCAGACATCTGGCAAGTTTAACCTTACGATCCGTCGTTCTGACCTGGATCCAGCAGACAAACTGGCGCTGCTTGCCTCGCCGGACAGCACTGAGGACCCAGGCAGGGTACAGGAGGCCGGAGGAGCGCGCCAGCGGGTCCCAGCAGCGTCCATCCACCGCCCCAACTACCCTGATGGGTTTCGTCTCCTGCCACTCAACCCCAGTGTTGGGATTTGGGTCGAGTTGGCTTCCCTATTGCCATTCTTCTTCTTCGTTCGGCTGTACGTCCTGTACTTGTCCTTCGTCAACCCATTCTTCTCCTGCTTCGACGGCATTGACTCCTTTTCCACGTCCACGACCACCAAATGATTTTCCACCACCACCTTTCTTACCTCCTTGGCCTTTGTTGTTGGAGGTGTTGGAATTGGGGTTGGATTCGTTGGATCTGCCCTTGCCTCGACCTCCAGTATCCTTGTTGTTGCCGAAGGTCTTGTTCGCTGGCGTCTCCGCGTACAGGGGGTTGCCATTCACTTTGGAATCATCTTGATTCCCGGACTTTCCTTGTCCCTTTCCACCCTTTTCACCAGATTTTCCACCAGATTTTCCACCAGCATCGGTCCATCTTGAGCCACTTGGATCTCCACCTTGCTGCGAGTAATCTTTTGGTGTCCAGTCTCTGTTCTTTCCTTTGGACTGCCCTTTACCCTTTCCCCTTCCATGCTGGTCAGCATCTCGTGCTCCATCCTGCTGCGGATTTTTGGGAGAATTTCCCTTTCCATCCATTTTGGACTGAATTGTCTTGAGATCTGAGGGCGTCCAACTGTGATCTGCGGTCGTGTGAGTCGCCGCTCGACCTTCTTTTCCAAGGGCAATGCACACAGAGCATCCCTTCTCACCAACGGCGTTGACCTTGCCTCCGAAGCCATGTGCATCCTGGGACTTCTGGCGTCCTAAGTTTGCATACTTTTCAAGTTGGTCCCAGATCTGCTCGACTCCATACGAGAAGATCCACGGTCGTACCTTCAAAACTGTTCCCTTATACTTCACTTTTCCATCCACCATGCTGCAGAAAAACTCCCACTGTTCAGAATCGTGGAAACCAACTCTCCATCTGACCTCACGAATAGTGATGTCTTTCAATCCAGTAGCACTGATAGAGTGTAGCAACTCACGAACTGCCATTTTTCCCATAGTCTCCGGCAATCCTCGGACTTCAACCCAGTTGCCCAGGACTTTTTGGTCCGCCTGAGAGTCCCAGATCTTCTGCTTGGTCTCTGGCGTGAGCTTGCTCAGGAGGATCTTCTTCATTTCGCCTTCAGAAAGTCCTTCTCCCGAATTCTCCGCCTCTTGCACCAAAAACTCCCAATCTTGCCTTGCTATTTGGATTTCTTCCAGAAATAATTTCTTGACTGCCCTGAAGTTCTCCAGACGGTTCCTGTAATGATCTTCAGGAAGTCGAGAGCCTTTCTTCTTGAGACTTCGGTACAGCTCTTCATACGTCAGGGGATCTCCTTGATTTTGTCTTTCCACATAGAGATTGTATGTACTTTCTCTGAGTTTGCCAGTCAAACAGTCCATCAACCCAAGGATCCAGAGTTCCTTGTCCAGTTTCTCCGTCTGCAGCCACACCATGAACTGCCTCTCGAAGGATGCCCAGTAATTTTGGTGTCCTGAGAACTTCGGCTGCTTCATTACTGACCCTCTCAGCCTCATGTGCAAAGGGTTCAGCAAGTGGTTCAGGTTGAAATTTGTGGCTGTGCCAACCGGATTGACGAACACTGGGTTGACTGCGGCGCCTCCCATTGCCTGTGCCTGCGCAATTGCGGCCGCCAGCAACGCCTGGTCCACAGTAGGCTGCACGAACGGCGTTGGTTGTGCTTGATGCAGCTTCATCTCCTTCAATTTCTTCTGCTTTTCTTTGATTTTTGCTTCGTTTTCTTTCTGCTGCCGGTCCTTCTTCTTCAAGGCCATTGATCGCTCATTCACGGTGGTCCTTGCTTCTCCATCAATATCTCCGACAGTACCAACCGACAGTACAGACCTCTCCGACGGAGATTCTCCTCCTTCGGTACCCAGATTGAACCCAATAGGACTTGTAAATCCAGTAGGGGGGATACCAGAAATTCCAGTAAAAGCTGGGATGTGACCAGTAAAAGCTCGGGGTGCTGGAGAATGTGGAACGCCGTAAGGCGTGGATGCAGGTGCAGCTGAGGAGGTAGGTGCTGGGTGGCTTGCCATTGTAGGCGCTGGTCCAGTGAGCCCAGTAGTGCTCAGATTTTGTACCAGATCTTTAAGCTTCTCCAGCTTCTGCTCCATCTCCTTCCACTTGCTGTCGTCATCCCTCTTTTTCTCCTTGGCGGCCTTCTTCAGCTCCTTCACCCTGTTTTCCGGCGACGAAATCTGTCGTCGACAGGAGCAGTCCTTGGCGCATTCGCCACAGGAAGGGCATCTCGTCCCCTTTCCTTTGCTTCTCACCTTGTCGACCCAAGTGTCAACACTGGAGGTGGTGCTGGGAAGCTTGGACAGTTGCTCCCTGGAGAGGTGCGAATGTGTCGAATCACACCTCATTTCGTCGACCTCGTCGTCGTTCGGACCCCAGGCGCCCGACGGACCAGCGTGCTGACGCACATTCTGGCGTCTCTCCTCGGCGATGATGGCCATCTGCACCATCACGGCGGCCTGGTGGTCGAACTGGTCCAGCAGTTCTTCCCAATCCTCTTGCTCCTGCAACTGGGCGTCGAATCTCGACCGGCCGCTGTCCCTGAGGAACTGGCACGACGCCCTGAACCAGTCCCTCAGGCGGCCACGATAGCCCGCCTCCGCCAGCAGCCAATTCTGACTGTGCAGGAATTCCTCATTCCAGATCTGCTGGAAGTGGTTTTCCCAGTAATCACCACTAATTCCAGTATCAGACTGCTCTCCTTCGCTGCTGCTGTCTTCCGGATCAGGCAAAGCGTGAGAGGAGGAACCAGATTCACTCGAGGAGGGAGATTCTCGACCGGGTTTAAGGTTGGGTGGGGCGTTCACACAACAATCAGCACAAGTATGAACTCCAGGCCAATGCCTATGGCCACAGTAAGGGCACTCTGAAGGATGATCCTCGGTTTGCTGGGGAGATGCCACGAAGGTAACCTCAGGGGGAACACACAGTGACCCAGAACGAGTAATAGCCCCGCTAAAGTCCGACGATCTCAGAGTATCAGTGGAGATTCCAGAAGCAGAGTCATGATTTCCCCTGCTACCATGTAACCGCTGCATAGTGGTTGATCTTTGTTGTAACTGCGAAGCCTGTAGCCTTGATGCCCCAGTGGTCGTAACGCCCAACACTGCCCCTGATATCTCCGAACCCACATAACCCTCTTCGGACCCATATCCAGCCTCTGGGAGCGACATATGCGAAGCACTTGTAAGTCCTTTGAACTCCATGGTGGAATATGAAGAGTACGAAAACCCGGTCTACAAAAATGGAGCAGACATAGAATCTCAATGCGCATTCATCGCAACTAATGACACAACGTGAAATCATTCGAAATAAATTAAATAAATCCGATTGGGAAATCACGAAGGACAAATGCGACTCGACGCGTGCTCACAGGCGACATCTGGCGGCGAACGGAAAACATGAAAACAAGCGGAAAATTTACTGCACTAATGTACATCTGAGAATCATTGAAGTTATTCTGATCACATCAGTGTATAAATGAGTGCTGTCACTGCTGCCGTTACACCAGTTTCTCCGATGGACCGGCCAAACCCACGCTAGTGGACGGGTCAAGTGCGATCTGCTCCTGCAGTGCTGCAAGACCAAGTACCTGGAGAAGTAGGTCAGGCAGATCGTGACTAACTCCGCCACCTTTGCCGATGTGTTGGTTGCCTTGGAGAGACAGTACCCAACCTACGAAACCGACCTCTCCATCAGGGCCGAGATCCAGAACCTGCCCGTGCTGCCCAACAACCCCAAACCTGGCAGGGTCTCTGAGCTGTTGGCTGACCTGGATCACTTGGCTGGACGATTGACGCCCGGTTCCTACAGCAGCGACGACCTGCTCTTCTGGTTGGTGGCTAAGCTCCCTCGAGAGCTGTGGGACGAGTGCCGTTCAACGGCAGAGCGCAAGGCTAGATCTGCAATAGGCCCGAATGTGCAGTACAGTGAAATGTCGTGAAGATCGCATGCGCGAGATAGATCAGGCACGCGCACCCCGAGGATGCATCAAATATTGCGAAGGAATGAGATCCTGTTGAGTTACGCATTTTTATTACGCTGTTTCAGTATTTTATAATATGAAAGCGATACTGCAATGATTGGTGTAAGATATCGTGATGTTCAGTAAAGTTCAGTGATCTGTATTATATTGTTCTTTCACAGACCAATGTATGCAAGGAACTGTGAAAGTTTCAGTCCGCCCGGAGGACATTGAGGACTGGTTCGAGACTAAGCAACACGGAATCAAGAGACCAAATCTGAGTTGGTGTCGGCGCTGGCAGTGCATGGGTCTCGCAAGGGTGTCCTCCGCTGTTTTCGTTTTCGCTGTGCAAAACAAACAAGCAGGAGGGAAGCAGTGGTGTTCAAAAGCAACAAAGAGTCGAGAAAAGAATCACTAAGAGCCCGGTGGGATTGCAAAACTTTCACTTCCTGAAAAGAATACTGCTGCAAGTTGGTTGCAAGAAGGATGCACAGTGGGTATGAGACTGAAGGCACGGGCTACGACAACGTGATGGAGGCGCTTGCTGAAAGATGTGAACGTTACAGGAGGCAACGCGATGAAGCGGATGACGACGTCGAGGAGCTACGCAGCGAAGTGCAAAGCCTTCAAGACGCCAGTGAGCGGTATGTGCGACAACGCAACGCAGCTGAAGATGAAGTGGAGCGGCTACGCAGCGAAGTTCGCGGGCTTGTGGAAGAAAACAAGGAGTTGCGCAGGCGTGCTGAGCAGATGACGCAAGCCAAGAAGGATGAAAACAACGTTGTGGAGCTGCAAAGAGAGCTGACGTTAAAGCAGAACACTGTGAAACAACTGAAGGCGCAGCTGGAGAGACACAAGCAAAGAGCAAAGTGGCGTGGCGCTGAGTATGCTCGTTTGCGACGAAGGTTCATTGCATTGCACGAGAAGCAGGAGAAAAGTGAAGACTCCAACGCTACGCAGTGTGAGACAAAGTCAAAGGAGGATGACAAGCCAGCAAGCAAGCAACATGCAGTGCTGAGTGCGTTGGGGCGCCGAAGGAAGATGCGCGGCGGCAAGCAACGAAGACGGAGAGGACCGAGCGACGCGGAGGAGAGCAGTGTCGACACGAGCACGGATGTACGCTTGCTGCAGCATGCCGAGAAGCCGCAGGAGGCGCCAACCAAAAAGGAGCTGAGTATCAGAAGGTTGCCTAAACGACCGCCTACACCTGTGAAGCGCCGGGGCCACAGAGTGTAGTGTGCATGCGCATGTCAAGCCAGTTGTGTCCTGCTGGGTGCTGCAGCCTTCGCTCGGTGTCCAGGACAGTGGCAAGAGCAGGGCGTCCATGGCAGTGCTGGTGCTCCCTTTCCTGGGGCGGCAGCGCTGTCTCAAGGCGCTAGAGCAGGGCGTCCACGGCAGGGTTGCTGCTCTTTTTATGGGCAGTGGCGCTGTCTCAAGGCGCCAGAGCATCTGAAGCGTCCGTGGCTTTGGTTACTTTCGTGGGCAGCTCTGCGGTCCCAAGGCGCGAGATATTGTTTTGGCCCTGAATCTGATTTAGATCTGGCTTGGATGCCAAAATGGCTTGGGCAACGAGGCCACAAATACCCTCTGTGGTGTTGCAGGGCTGTTTCTTTTTTGATACTTATATATGCCTTTAGCTCAGATTTTTTTCCTGGGACGCCAGAGATGACTGCTGGGATACTGGCTTTTGCACCAGATGCAGTCCGTGATGTACGTAGCTCCGCAGTTCAGTTTTTGAGCCAAGGCTTATGGGCTTTTTGCAGGCTGTGGACCAGTAAACTTGAGTTGTGACATAATGATTGAACAAACATAATTGTGCAGTGAGTGTGTGCAGTACAAGTGTGTGCGTGGTGCATGGTGGGTACAGGTAATGCGGTGGTGCTCTGCAAAAAGTTTACACCTCACATTTTTTGCCCCCTCGCTTTGAGTTGGAGCATGCACATGGCCACGTAAGTAGTAGCCCTCATAAGGTTTCAGAGAATGTACTCACGCCGCTGAACACAGTGCAGCAGCTGGCGCAGGTGGATGTCAGACGAAACACCCACGAGTGTCGTGCAGTTTTTATGTGGGATTAGTTGGTTCAATGCTTGAGGGTATGTCTGTTGCAGTGCTTGTGTTGGTCAAGCTAAGTCGGGTCTGGATAGACTGAGGTGGCTGAAGACTGTTTTACATAACAGAATACCGCCCCGTGTGCGAGTGCACATTGCTGGAGCATGGGTCGCATGGTAGAGTGCCCCCAGAGTGAGTTTGTGAGCAGGGACGTGCATGGTGGAGTGTGTCAATGCGGAGAAGTGTACTTGTGGCCCATTCATGCCTATATTATTTGCTTTCAGCCCAGTGCCGCTGTTTGGTGAGCTGGCACTGAGCTTGTGAGGGGAGTGCAATAGGCCCGAATGTGCAGTACAGTGAAATGTCGTGAAGATCGCATGCGCGAGATAGATCAGGCACGCGCACCCCGAGGATGCATCAAATATTGCGAAGGAATGAGATCCTGTTGAGTTACGCATTTTTATTACGCTGTTTCAGTGTTTTATAATATGAAAGCGATACTGCAATGATTGGTGTAAGATATCGTGATGTTCAGTAAAGTTCAGTGATCTGTATTATATTGTTCTTTCACAGACTAATGTATGCAAGGAACTGTGAAAGTTTCAGTCCGCCCGGAGGACATTGAGGACTGGTTCGAGACTAAGCAACACGGGATCAAGAGACCAAATCTGAGTTGGTGTCGGCGCTGGCAGTGCATGGGTCTCGCAAGGGTGTGCTCCGTTGTTTTCGTTTTCGCTGTGCAAAACAAACAAGCAGGAGGGAAGCAGTGGTGTTCAAAAGCAACAAAGAGTCGAGAAAAGAATCACTAAGAGCCCGGTGGAATTGCAAATGGTCCGGCAACCCGCTACGAGGATCTATGTGTGCTACTCCTGGAGCTGGCGCTGGAGAAGGAGAGCGACCAGCACCTGAACAACTACCGCCCTGGAGGAGGAGGCTCTGGAAACCATGGCAAAGGGTACCAAGGATCCAGACCTGGGCAGGGGACTACCCCCAAACACGCCCATGCCCGTATCATGGAGAACGTCAAGG
This sequence comes from Eutreptiella sp. 'Long Island Sound 2002', assembly GCA_964036045.1. Taxonomy (NCBI): domain Eukaryota; phylum Euglenozoa; class Euglenophyceae; order Eutreptiales; family Eutreptiaceae; genus Eutreptiella; species Eutreptiella sp. 'Long Island Sound 2002'. The sequence goes on from OZ038394.1 coordinate 8,803,963, forward strand.
AGCTCTTCTGGTGTGATGCCAGAGACGAGCAGGGCGCCCTGCAGCATGCCCCTGACTGCGAGCAGCGAGACTGCTTCGTAGTCCAGGGGAAGCAGCAGGAGAAGAACACCAGCGCCAAAGCAAAGCTGCCGGATCATTACCGGTGCACAATCACGTGTGACTTCTGTGGGAAGAGGAAGCACTACGAGGATGAGTGCTACCATAAGCAGCGCCTATCGGCGAAGCTTAAGGGTGAAGATCCTGGCAAAGGCTCAGGCAAAGGTGGAGGCAAAGGCAAAGGCAACGACTCCGGCAAGGGCAAGTCGAAAGGACGTGGACAAGGGCAAGACAAGAGTCAAGGTGGACGAGGAGGAGGCGCTAACCGCCAGCCCGACAAGGACAACAAGAACAACGACAAGAACGGAGGCAACCCCAACCCTAATCCAGGGGGGAACTCCGAGCCCTCTGGAGGGCAGTCTGGTCCTACCACACGCTCACAAACGCAGGCCCAGAAAGATCAAGGGGCCAAGCGGGAGCACGAAGGTGGTGATGACGGCAACGCTAAGAAGAGAAGCCGTTTCATGAGGATAGCCTGCAAGCTGCGGAACAAGGGGTTCGAGGTGACCTGTCCCGCGGAGTTCTGACGGGGACGCTCCGGTGGCACCCAAGACCTGGTGTTTTGGGTACGTATCCGACTAGGGGGACGTGAATAGCTGGGGGTATTGGATAGTGGCGCCACCATATCTATAGTGGCCAAGATAATTTTACCTTGTGGGAGCCTGAAGAACACCATGACCACCGCGGCTATACGAATGGGGGAGGGACATTTGGTGCACAGCTGCGGGGACTGTGAAGTGGAGGTACCTATGGGCTCTCGGACTATCGCCCATCGGTTCTATGTGATGGACACTGAGGCCTGCAACTTTGTATTGGGTACTGACTTCTTCGTGCAGCACTCCCAGATACAATCCCTGATGCTGCAAGCGCCCTACCTCCTCTACGCGGACCACGGCAGTGGCAGAGAGTCTGTGCCACTGGAGCAGTCAGAACATACCTGGAGTTACCTGAGGCTATCGAAGGAGGAGCCTTCGAACATGATGGCGGCCTCCAAAAGTGAGGACTATCAACTATTGGGGGAAGTCCTAGACCAAGGTCTGAAGGAGTTAGGTTACTCTAGAGAAGACCTGAGTGTGGAGTTGTTCGCCAGCGACAAGCAGCATGTACTGGACCTTTACTGCAGCAAGGGGAAGAACTGCAGCTACAAATTTTACTGGCCCTCTTTCGTGATGGCCTACGGGAACCCTAGGTTCAGTGAACTGGGGAAGGTCCTGACCAAGGTGGCCTCGGAACGTTCCTGTATGGTCCTGTGTTCCCCAGATTGGGGAGCCCATGGGGGCAACGAGTACTGGCGAAACCTCCTGGACAGGCTGACTATCAGCTCTGTTCGGTTACCTGATGAGGCCATCTACATGCCTCCGGGGCGTAAGACGCCTATTGGGGAACCCGGATGGGGTGATATGTTCAGCGTGGTGGACGGAGGTCTTACCTCCATCCCCTGGGAAGATCTGGACCCGACTCTGGTCCAGGCTATACAACGAGAAAGCGATGGACTCGCCTTGGGTGACTTGAAGGATCGACTACGACCTCAAGATGTTATTGAGACTATACCCGGAGGAGATGAGTACGTCGTGACTGACACCAACGCCCCCAACTCCCCCTGCCCTGTACCTGTTCCTGATAGAGTCTCTGAGTGTGGACTATCCAGGCTACCTAGCTCTATCCACTCAGATGACGAAACTGAGCACGACGCCTTCTTCGTGCAGACCTGTGTGGAGGAAGTGGAGAACGCTGAGTACGTCGCCCCACTGAAACCCCTACTCTCCATGAGGGTGGAAGACCCCGTGGACGAAGAGCTGGACCCTCGATCCAGGCTAAGGGAGTATGTGGACTCCAAGAGGAAGTTGGTGGCGAAAAAGCTATGCTACGCTAAGCCTACCCGCAGCTCATGGCCACTGAAGCAAGGACGTATGGGAGATCTATCCCAATTGAAGGAGGACCTCGAACAGAAGATCACCACCTGGCAAAGGGAGGCAGATCTTAAGCTCATGAAGAGCGTGTGGGGCGCCCATGTGAGGACCCCTGAGGAGGACGACCTCTCGGAGGAATGTGTATGTGAACCCCCTCGAGCGTGCCTATGTTGCCATCGTCCACCGGAGATGGTTGAACAAGACCTTCTATATGCCTACCAAGGGTTGAAGGACACTACCAAGGGCGAAGAGTCGGTGGAGGATCACCTCCCGACGTCTATTACTCAGGGAGCAAGCAACTTACACTCTGACGAGGACATGGAGGACAAGATCAGGCTATTGGACCCGCGGGTGCAGAAGCTTATAAGGACCTATCTGAAGGTGTTCGGAGAACTACCCCCTCCAGCCTCATGTGACAAGCTGGTACAGATGGACCTCAAGCCGAAACCCGAGTTCGTGGGTCACAAGATCCGGAGGAGACCCTATCCAGCTCCTAAAGAGCAGGCCGACGAGATTGAGCGACAGATACCAGAATGTATCGACGCTGGCCTAGTCCTGGAGTACAAGGACGGGGACTACCACCTACACTGCAGCCCCTGTTTCCTGGTGGCTAAACCTGGGTCTACAGCCAAACGACTGGTAGTGGACTACGGAGAGCTGAACAAGAAAACGTTGAACCACTCAGGGTCCATTCCCAATATGGGGTCTACCCTGGAGAAGATAGCCTCCTGTTGCTACAAGACCAAGATGGACAAGAGGAGCGGATTCTGGCAAGTGGACCTGACGCCCAACGCTCAGGAGCTACTGGCCTTCATCACACCTCAGGGGAGGGCTTTCAAGTGGAAGGTCATGCCATTTGGCGTGGCCAACGCACCCCCTCTATTCCAAGAGCTGATGAACAAGATGTTGTCCCTCCTACGAAGGAGGCCTAAGGTGCAGGAGCTTATATCCCGTGGGCCCCAGATGGAGGCTCACATCGATGATGTATGCCTCGGGACCAATACCGAGGAGGATCACCTGATCCTCTTGGGTGAGTTCTTTGCGGTCTGCCACGAGAACCACACACGACTGAAGCTGGAGAAGTGTGAGTTCATGCAGGAGACCATGCAGTACCTGGGGTTTGACCTTGGCTATGGGTGGTGGATCCCAGCGGCCTCTAAGGCCAAACCCCTGATGGATGCTAAGGTACCTCACGAAGACCCCAAGAAAAGACTTCATGATGTACGCAGTTTCATTGGGGCGTGCAACTTCTATCGCCGCCATATCAAAAGCTTCACCTACACCAGCGCCATTCTGACGGACTTGATCAAGAAGAGTACTACTTGGCGCTGGGGCCCACAAGAGCAACAAGCGTTTGACGAGCTCAAAGACAAGGTGGCCAACGCTAAGTGCTTGGGCGTGCCTAGAGCACAAGGAGAGATTATCCTGGTGACCGACGCCAGCAATGTGGGCGGTGGTGGAACGTTGTTCCAATGGCAAGCACTAGAGAAGGAGGAGTTCTACTCCGCCATTTCCCAATCAGGGACGGAAGGTCTCAACCGAGATGGAACCCTCAAGCACAGCTACCCTGACGAGAAGTGGGTCCTAGTACCTCTGGGCCAATGGAACTGGAAGTGGAACCAGGCCACGGGGAATCACTCCACCTATGAGCAGGAATTGCTCGCGGGTATGCTGGTGCTATCCTCACAAGCACGACTGTTGGGGAGTAACCCTGTGGTCTGGCTGTGCGACCAAGAACCGGTCCGCAGTTTCCAGAAGGGCCCCCCACCTGAGAAGGCCAAGCTACGGCGCTGGTGGACCTACCTCAGTCAACTACGGCTGACGGTACACCATATCCAGGGAGTGGAGAACGAATGTGCCGACTACATCAGCCGCAACAGCTTCAACGCCCTGATTGCCGCCCGGTCTGAAGCGCTGGCTAAGGAGGCGTTCAGCCGTATGGACGTGCACTTGGACCTCAACATGACGATGATACGCCCCCTGGATGGACTCCAACAATCCGAGTACCTGAAGGAGTTTGGGGATATCTACAAGCACCTGGAGAAACGCCTTGAACCCCTCCTGGTCAACCAAGACCAGTGGAAGAGGGACAAGAGCTACCTCTGGCACGAGGACCGCATCGTGGTGCCTAGTGACCGAGTCCCAGCGCTGCTGAAGTGGACCCATGAGTCCAGCGGTCATGTGGGTGCTGACCGTACCCTGAGGCTGTTCAAGCAGTGGTTCCACACTACGTGGACCGACGACCAACTGCGGAAAACCCTCCAGCCTATTGTGGACAAGTGCCCGTGCAGGTCCTGCAAACCAGGGGATATCAGGGACAGAGGTCTCTACTCGACCCTGCCCATCCCTCACTGTGCTAACAGTGTTCCATACGTGGACTACACGGAGATGCCGAAGTTCGGGGGCTATGACTTCGCCCTCGTGGTAACCTGTGGGTTGACCAGGTTTACCAGGGTGTTCCCATGTACCAAGCACATTACCGGGGAGGAGACTATCAAGATACTCCTGGAGGAGTGGTTTTGTGTCTATGGGGCGCCCAAGGAGATCAACTCCGATGAGGACGTGCGAGTACACTCAGGTACCGGTTGGTACAAGAGGGTCCTGAGATCCCCCAATGTCCAGGTGTCTACGGGGATTCCCTACTCGCACACGAGCAACCCCCTATGTGAGAGACAGATCCGTGTCCTGAAGGAGAATGTACGGATATGGTGCAAAACTGAACGCACCAGAGACTGGGTGAGACTACTCCCCGTCATATCCTTGATGATGAACTCCCAAGAGAGTTCAGCTACTGGCTATTCGCCCCATGAGCTATTCCTAGGGCGCCCGGCATGCTTCCTACATGCCCCCTATCCAGAGGACACCCATTCTTCTGTGGGTGAATGGGTCCAAGAGCAACAAGCGAAGGTGGACAGGGCCAAGGCTATGCTCCAGAGAGTGAGGGAGCGTCAGTGGAACAAGAAGAACAAGCACCGAGTACCGGCCACCTACCAAGAGGGGGACTGGGTGCTGGTGAACCACTGTCGACCACCCGCCTGGCCACGCTCTACCAGCGATGACCCATACTTCGGGCCGTACAAGATTCTATCAGTGGATGGACACCGTATCACCGTGCGGTGTTCTCAGCGTCTAGGGGGGACCCTGGTGTGCGCTGCTCAACACCTGAAGCGCTACTATGATCCTGAAGACCTCTGTGGGGAGGAGTGGGAGCTGAACGACGAGGAACTCGCCGCCCTAGACCTGCAAGGGGCTGCCAGCCCTATGGAAGTTGAAGGGGAACTCCCCGACATGAACGCCGAGGAGATGGCTAAGGAGGGCTTCTACCTGGTGAAGTCTGTCCTACGCCACCGCTATCGTCCGGGTTGGCGCTTCCTCACCCTCTGGGAATGGTTTGGAGTCGAAGAGGCCACCTGGGAGCCCTTCTCTGCATTTGTTCTACCTGAGGGACGCCTAAACTCAGTTCTGGTTGACTACTTGTCCCAGAACAACCTTGGTGAGTTGCTGAGGCTCGCTGAAACGCTTGCCTCCAAGAGCAAAGCTAGGGACTGAACCTTACCCCTAAGTGTGCTACGTATGTCTGTGTGTGTCTCACTTCTCTCCCGGGCGTGGCTCCCTGAGACCGGGCTTCGCTGATGTCGGACCGAAGGTCCTAGTCAGGTACTGGTACCACTCCTATGGCGCCCAATTTCTGTGCTGCCGCCTATCCTTGGGGAAGACGGCAAACGCCCTACCTACTACAGGGGAGGGGTGGCCAAGTGTGCTAAGGGCATACAAAACGCCCATTTTTGCTAAAGGCCAAAAGCTAACGCACTCCCCTGCCCACGAGGAAAAGCACGCGGGACACAGGAGGGTCATTAGGACTCACAACGTGATCTTCAACCACACCCAGTAGAGTGTGCGTGTAGGAGCGGTAGTCCTGAGTGGGGGCTTGAGCCAGTTGCAGAAGTGCTCGCCCACCAGGATGGTGCCACTGTAGGTAGGGTGTGTAGAGTAGTGGTGTCTCCTGAAGAAGACAAGAGAACACAGCGCTGTTAAGCAACTGTGGCCTAACAGGGGACGCCACAACGCGTTTCCCCTGCTAGGGCTTGGAGGGAAGGGGTGCTCTTGTTGCGTGCACAGCGTGGATGTCGATGGAGTCGAACTGCCCTCGCCACTCCTGGCGGGGGTGCAGTCAATTGTTTGTGTGATCAGCGCCCTTGTTTAGCAGGGCTAGAAAAAAATGGTATGCTGCTGCACCAATCACCCAACCTGCCCACCTGTAAAGCAAAGGCCAATGAAGGGGTGTTTGCGGCTGAGGAACCAAGCCACACTCCACGTATTATACCCTTCTCAGTGTGACCTATAATACACTGTCCTCAAACACGCCCTGTCAAGCAAGCAAGGTTAAGAGATTCCTCAGGTTCTCTTAAAGAACGTACCGAGGAGCCCCTGGGTAACCTAAACAAGGTTAACCGTGCGCATTTCGCGTGGCCTACCCTTTAATGCATGTGTGAATGCACGAGCATGCACGAGTGTACTTTGGCAAACCTGCCAATCTGAACCACAATCACGAACTCCACCAGGGGGTGGCCCCTCCTGGGCTTACTCACCTTACCTACCACTGGAGAGAGAGAGCAAGTGGGAACGTGAAACGAGGCGCAGGGAAAAAGGTCGCGATGCACTTGTGTGTATGTCTAATCACCCTGATCTGACCTCTAATCATCTGCAATCTTTCTAATCTAGCCCTCTATCGTTTGTTAGCGCAGCTACAAGACTCGTTCACGAAGACACAAGACGAGCAATGTGCATGCTGCATACGAGAAGAGCAAACCTGATTCATTGGAGTCTTTTCGTTGATTTTCGAATTCTTGGATTTTTGATTCTTCTATCAGTGTGGGTGGAATCTGTATGTTTATTTATTAATGTGTGTCTCGTCATTTTCCAGTCTACGTGAGACATACGTTTATAATCTCATTATTTCTGCATTTTCCGGCGCTTCGCTAGGAGCCGCTCCTGCGCGCCGCCTTTTTATGCGTAGGAATTTCTTGATTTAAAAAATCGAGAGATGACTACAATTTTTATGAAAATGTGCTTCTGATGCACAACTGGATTCTGCTCAGGTAAAGAAGGTCCCTACCAGGACCGGCCCCCGCTGTGCCCCTTCCGCCTGTTACCCCTGCTGATTTACTCCGGATCAACGATTGCATTCCTCAAATTCCAGGGTCCAAAATCCAAAAATATAGAAAATCCAATCCTCCTTCAACCCTGAACAGCAATCAGATCCACAAATACAGCAATAACCCAATCCACACCGCGGGCTTCCGTTCAGCACACCGGTTGTCTCACGGGGGCGGGCATGTACAAGAATTGCACCAAAGAGGAAAGCCCTGAAATTGACATATGAACACATATCAAGCAAAGTTGGGGAAAGATGGAAACATACACGATCACAGCCATAGACCCCTCATTCCCTGGACTCAAGACCTTCCCTTGACTCACCAACATGATGCCCTGAACCCAGTCAGATAAGATGGCTAAATGCCATGTGACAAAAGTCATTACACAAACCCCAACAATGTGTTCACTCCCAAGCCTATAAATCCTAGCCCAATAGGGGAGGTGGCGTGTCATGGCCTAGAGTGGCACTCAGGACCATGCCCTACCCTGACATATACTTGGTTGGACTTGGAGTTGAATGGGCTTAGAAATATGCCCCATGAGTTTGAACTCATAACATGCCAAAAACTGCCAATTCACACCATATTGGCCATATATCAAATATATGCTCAAAATTGATGTTACCACTTATCTGAAGGCTCAAAGTATGCATGGAATCGAAGTCTAGTATTCATGGAGGATAGAGACCAAAGGTCAATGCCCATGTACATCCCCACTTTACCCTCGAAACCCCTTCGGATATGGGCGCCACGCACTGCCCGAGTCAGCCCATGATCTTGAGACCAATTCTTGTAATCCTTCGTGCGCCAAGCCAAATGGAGTACGCGATCCGGCATATGGTGGTGTCCAACTCCAAAGCATATGCCAACATATGAACAACATACCACGGTTCGACTCACCATAGGCTTCTTGCTGTTTGCCGACCAGGTAAGTACACAAAATGCAAAAATGAGCATGAATTAAGGTCAAAAACATGAAAATATGTCCAAATGCAAAGTTGTCATGATGGTATATCTCTATGCTCACCCATGATATCCGCTCATGGTTCAATGCACAAATGGTTGGAACCATTTGCCAACAATTCCCCCACTTGGATCCCCAATCGGGCGCATGGAGATACCTTCGCCACTCATATCTACATGCCCCATGAAAATGGGAGTGCACTCATGGATCTCTTTGCCAAACATACCATGAGCAATACATACGCGGTAGACTTAGTCTAGCGCTTTGAATTCCACAATTGGGACATGGGCAAGGCCCTTGTCACGTGTGGCTCCCCATCTTTCCGGCCACACGAAGATATATAACATGGGCGTGAGCATATCGAAGCACATACCATGCATATAACACATACCCTCAAAAGGTGGCTCCCACCATGGTATGCCATGCCCCTCCATGGACATAACTTCACGTTAAAAATACGTGGGAACCCAAGGAAAGTATCTATGCAACCCCAACACTCATGCGGTACACTCGAAAGTCGCAATAAAATATTCGGTTGCACGGTCCAAGAGTTATATATCACTTTCTACCCTCTTGACCATTATCCCTTGCTATACCGGGCATGTGTACACACCACAGGCGTTTGATGCTTTCCGAATTAAGTTGAGACCAAGGCGGTTTCAACCCAAATCTCGAAATTGAGACTACTCGCGGTGAGCCGGAGATATGACCTTTCAAAGTGGCCTCACGAATCAACTTTGTTTCACCTATATCTCCAAGCAAAACGAAGGGCATAACAAAAGGAAGGTTGATTCGTGATCGGGGAAAAATGTAGGACCACTCGAGATTCGTCATATCAAGTGCAGCAATGTCGAAGTCGAAAATCCGATTCTGAAAGTCTGAAAAAATCGGATTAAGTTTGCGAGTGTATAATATGAAAATTGCGGGAGCAACAAACCCTTTACTGATGAAATCTGACCCTTCATCGGAGTTTCCGCCAAAATATCTGTAAATAACAGTTGACCAATCGGTTACCGCAAAATCGCGAGCCAACTGACAGTCGCCGATACATTGACTATCAGAACGGAAGGCTGAAAAATTACGGAAACATTATGATAAAAAAACCCTGTTGATTCCTGATATTCTGATATATAAATCTCAGCTGGCGGCGCCTCGGTACTGAATATGGCCGCTCATAGCCGGAATGGCCAAACCTATTACACTATCACATCGGGTTAGGTCAGGTGGATGGGAGAGTGTGATATCAGCCAATGGCGGCTTGCCGGCACATAGATACACACCCCAAGTGACCCAAAGATGGCCACGGGGGTCCGAACCGGCTTCACCCCCCTTCTCAGAGCATTGTTACCGCTCGGAAGTCATTGGAGAGAGGACGGGAGGACCCCAATGGGCTCCAACCCCCCCCCCCCATGTCCCAAGGACACATGGAGGCCCCACACACGTCGTAGGCGTCCCCCATGCCCCAAGGGAGGGGTGAGGACACTGATAATCAGTGCCCTACGCCATATCCGGTCTCCTCTTGATCTACAACATGGACCAAGGGGATCAAAGATAGAGAAACGTCGTCGGTCGACCTAAATAAGTATACGACAGTGAAATATATATGTGGAGATCGAGTGAAGGGGGTATATGGCCTATGAGGGCCCAAAAATCCCGGGATGAACGCCCTCACCCGTCTCCCAAGCACAAAAACAAACAAAAATGCCAAGAGGGATCCATTACGGTGCTACTGCAGCCACCAAATGGACCAACACGTCCTTGACATCCAAAGAAATGTTCTTTTTCTTCAGATAGTCCATCCAGACCGTGGTGTACCTCGGCACAAAGCTGCTCGGAGGTTCCCACGAGTCCCTGGATGCGGCGAATCCCTTCCAGCGGACTTTATAAAGCCTCCCCCCAGGCGTCCCCGGGTCTGGCTTGTCCGCTAGGATCTTCTCCGCGGTGAAGTCGTCGTCCTCACCTTCGTCGTCCGAGTCCACATCGCCGGCCGTGAACTCGAAGGTGACGGGACGTCCGCTGGGGTCTGGTGCTCGGGGACGAAGCTGGGTGTGGTCGCGGTCCAGGATCTTGTTATCCTCCACACGAACGGCGTACACATCCTGCCCGACCTTCCGCACGATTACCCCCGGCACATACCATGATGCCTGCCGATGCCTGGACAGGACATCCTTGTGGTACCGCTCCACCCATACGGTGTCTTGGAGAGCATACTTCTGGACCTTTCCTTGCTTGAAGTACTTGGCCCTCTTCTCATGCTCGTCCTGAAGTGCCTTGCACACCTTGGCCGCCGTGTCGTCCGCCTCAGCCATCATGGCGTTCGCATCCCGGGCCACTTTGCCATGGTTCAACCACGGGAGAGTGCGTGACACTCAATCCCGTAGGAACAGGATGCGATGGGGCGACAGTCCAGTGGGTCCCGGAAGGTCGTGATACGCTTGGAGTACCCTCCACAGCGAATTATACCTATTCCGGCCCGGTTCGTCGATGTGCAGCTGGCGGAACTTTTTGAACATCTGCCGCCCGGCCACCTCAGCCCGGCCATTCGACCGGCTGTGGTACGCCACGGTCTTAGCGTGCCGAATCCCCATGTGCTTGCACATCGTCTTCAACCACGTCCCCGCGAATTGACTGCCCCGATCGCTGCAGATGACAGCTGGGACATCAAAAATCGTCAGCCAATGCCTGATCATGGCATTAGCGACGGTCTTGGCCTGCAGGCCCACTCCATGCTTGTCCTTCTTGTCCTTCTTCTTGGACTTCTGAAAGTGCTGCCCTGGGTCGTTGAGGGTGCCGGAGGGCTCGGGGCCGGCAAGACCAGTGGGGCAGGCACGCGAGGAGTCTCCCTGGATGTTGCTATTGGGGGTAGAACCGGATACTCGGACACCAACAGAGGCGAGAGCAGCAACAACTGAAGCAAGGTCCATGCTGATTGTGGTCCGGCAGAAAATCCCAGTCTATGAAGAAAATTGATGCGAATTATTCTAAATACATCTGAGTGTCCAAAACTGTCTGAAAGAATTTAAATAATCCATTTATGTAAAAAGGTTTGGCCGATCTGGCCCGCGAGCGCGCGTCAGCGGCAAATGGCGATTCCAGCTAAAATAGCGGAACGCGGCGGGTTTACGGGAAATGGACCGCGGAATCAAATCCGGCATATCAGAAATACATAGGAAATATCCTGTGACTGAGCTGCGAGGCGACAATTCCGCCGAAGCAAAGAAAATGACCAAAATGTAGCCAATCTGGACAGAATGTCTGAAAATCTGAGCAGATGGGGCTAGCCGCACTTACACTCCCCCTCCAAAAACACACTGGGGTGTGTCGCTACGTCAACGAAGAACGTAGTGCGGGTAAGTCCCAGAAAAACATAGAAATGTAGCCTTGATGGGGCGAAATCTGCTTGATCTGACCTGATTTGGGCTGAATTGGCACTGAATCAGGCTGGATGAACCTGAAATGAGACAGAATGAGAAGTGACGAACAGTCCTCCGTGCAGTAAAACATTAGGTCAAGGGCTAAAAAGCATGTAAACGTATCGAGAATCGATACCAAACCATGCATTGGTTGAGAATGAGGTAGATTATTGATGGATTGAGTGGGGGGATCAAGAATTGGAGTGACATCTCAGCACTCTGGCGCAGTTTCGCTGTCGCGGGCACGCTACGGTGTCCTCGCCGAACTCTACATCGTGTTATCCCGCTTTTGTCGTTCTGAAAAGTACAGCATGTGGCTCAGAATCAGCGCATCTGGTGGATGATCACAAAATTGAGCAAGATTGAGAGTCAAATTGAGCAGAGATTAAGGGGATGAGACAATCACAGTGAGGAAAAACAAATACAGATGTAGTCTGTAGACCCTAAGTGAACCACGGAAGGTAAAGATGTTTTCCTATTCACTTAGATCTAAACAGATCTTCGAGGAATGATGGGAGATGACAAGGCAATCAACCTAAATTGTCCTACCATGAGTAAATTCCCTGAGATGGAGGTGAAATGCAGCGGAATGTCTACAACTGAAACTACTAACACTTTCGTTTGGACTAAAGTTAATATATATTGTCGTTCATTCAGCTCAATTGTGCTTTCCGGCACGTTGGTTTGCGAGCATCCAACGGATTCCATCAAAATGTGGATCATGTGATGATGCATCATGATGGGACATGATAGCCCTGGATCCTTGGCATGTAACGCGCCGAAGGTTCTCTGAAGGCGCTTTACTGACAGTATATAACTGAGAGACACCGAATTTACAGTGGCGGTGGTGTCAATCGACTTGGACAAGGCCAATCTTTCGATGAAGTCCCACAAGACACTTGGATTCACCATTCTCGACAGTTTCAGGTCGGATTGAGCTCACATTGGCGTGTGCCAAAAATACAACGAAGCTTACGGACTTCAGAGGTTGCTTTTAGAAGTCCCTAGAGCTCCTATCTGAAGGTTGTCTGAACAATTGACGTCTGGGTTTCGTACAACAGTGACAGAATGATGGACAAACTTGAAAAATTCAAGGCAAATTTGAGGATCCTGGATCTGAATCTGGACTTTGGCGTCAGCATCACAGCAAATGAAGGTGAGATCTGAGTCCCTGGCGTCGCATCTGGTGCAGCCAGTACTACAGGGGGTGCCTGTAGGGGTGAATGTCACCGGCCGGTGTTTTGATTATGTACATTTGCTTCCATCTGCACGAGTAGCCAAATTCCAAAGATGCACAGACCAACAGAGACAAGATTACCCCGAATCTGCCTGAATTAAGCCTGAGTTTGGTTTTTTCTGAACACGGCAGCACACTCCGTCAGCGTATCTACACCTTGTCTGCCGAACGGAGACCAAAGAAAAGTTGATTGACGTCAAATTATCAAACATTCGCAGTTCTCCACATCATGACATAAACAGAAAGAATGAACAGTGGATTGAGCAGAATGTGGTAGGATGGCTTCCTTAATTCGGCCAAGCACGAATACAGGTGACCACCAACCTGTCTGGTCGGGCCCTGGTACGGCTTGGGCGCTGCAAATCAGCGGCCGAACTTGAAGCTTGGTCCTCATTTGGTTCCTGGGCTGGCCTGACCGCAGGAGGGGGGATCGACGGATCAGCCCTGGAATGTGGCTGCTGAGGGCCGTAAAAGGCTGGATCTCGATTCACCACAGGTCTTTTTCCGTCGCTCACCACTTGTCTGTCTGGTTTCGACAAACAATTTGTCAGGAGTACACCAATTTCGGGGTGCTTCTTGAGGAAGTCGATGAACCCCTTGGTGTATCCATGGACAAAAGATTGGGCTGGTTCCCAGTTGTTGTGACTGGAATCAAAGCCCCTCCACTCACACAGAAATCCCCATTCGCCCTTGGCGTCACGTCTTGCTTCAACAATCCTCTTGAGTTCGTACTTTCCCCCTTCGATGACCCGATCAGACAAGTGTTTCGCAGTCCAAAAAAGGGGTTTAACCCGGTCCTTGGGGGAGGGGATCTCTCTCTTGAGGCGATCGCCCGAAACGTCAATTTCCCTGCTGACATCCACACGAATCCTCCACCTGTTCTCACCAAGACGTGCTGTAACAGCGAATGGCCCCTCCCACAAGGGAAGAAGCTTGTCATCTCCGTCCAGGGTGGTTTCGGATTTTCGAAGCCAAACTCGATCATCGACTTCAAAATTGTGGGGGTTTTTTCGGCCTTGATTCTGGACCCAAAGCCAGTCAGCTTGATGCTTTTCGATTAATTTCGACACAGTTTTATCTGCTCGTTGGACTTCGTCCAAAAACAGCGAAGCATCTTTACAGGGGCGAGGATTATTCAACGGCATGTTCCACCAACACTTCTTTCGTCCAAAGACAATTTCATTTGGAGAAAGGCCATGATACAAAGGCGTGTTGTGGTAACGGCGAAGCAATGCGAAGAGAACTTCAAGCCAGTGGAAATCCTTCTCACTCGCGAGCTCCTTACGAAGCATATTTATAACAGAGCGGCCAGCTCTTTCGCCAGGCAGCGCTCGATGCGAGTGGATTTCACACCTGAGGTGGTGGATTCCAAGGCGAGCACACAATTCTCTCCACCATTCGGAGGTGTACTCTTTGCCTGAGTCCGTGACCACCTCGGATGGGACGTCCCAGCCTCCCATCCAGGTCTGCGCGCACCATTTGGCGGCAGCCTTGCCAGTCATCGACTCAATGTTGCAAGGCAACACTTGAATGTAGCCGGAATGACGGCACTGAATAAGGAGCAAACCATTGACTTTTTTGTTAGTCCAATGGCACTCTTCGTCATCGAGTTCACCGAGATAGAAAAAGTCACTGGTGACTCTGTTAAAGAGACGCTCCGGAATAGGATGAGGCCTCAGATGGCCGTGCTTCTTCGCGCTAGGAGGCGTCGAGACAGCACATTGGGCACATCCGGCGGCTACTTTCATGCAATGAGTGTAGAGCCTCGATCCAAACAACCTATGCTTAATCATCGACCACAGTCGACGGCCATGTGCGTGGGGGGACTCCCATTTGTGCCACCAGTTTAACACTCGGGGGGCTAGGGCGTCTGGCACACACAATTTACCCTCCATCCACAGCTTCCCCCCATCCAACGAGTACTCAGCAAAAATCCCATCCTTGTGAGCATCTTTGGATTGGAGATTTCCAAAGACCTCTTTAAACATGGGATCCTGCAGGTAATCGGACGTCCAGTCACGGATTATCAGGGAATCTTTAGGCAGGGGTGGAGTTTTGGCCGGATCTCGACGCTTAATGCCTTGGATCAACCGAAATCGACTTACTCGTCGGGTGTAGTCAAACCGTTTCACACTCCCTGAGGAGGGATCGGTGACTTTTTCCACGACTTTCAGTGTTTTGGTGCAGATCTCATGGGCATGCGCCGGATCTGAGATGGCCGTGATGTCGTGACACGGCAATGCGTGCTGTTTGACAGCGCACTGCATGCATGCCCGTCGAATGAGTTTCTTTTCTTCCTGATCCCATTCGATGATGACATGGCGGTCCTGCTCCGTACCATGGATGTTGGTACTTTGCAGCCCCTCTGAGGCGGGGTAAGCCCATCGGCTCAGAGCATCCGCTACCGTGTTATGTTTTCCAGGCAAATACGACACATGGAGGTCGAACAGAGAGAGAAATTCGTGCCATCTGGCCCGTCGACCAGCTGGGCTCGCGACAGTATCAATGTGTTCGATGGCCCAATACTCCAGAGATCGATGATCCGTCAGGACCTCGACTCGATTGGTGCCAACCCACGATTGGTACTTTTTTAAAGCACAGATGATGGCGTAGGTTTCTTGCTCACGCGGCGACCATTGCATTTGGCGTGGGGCTAGCTTCCGAGACCAAAATGCAAGAGGGTAATGATCGCCGGTGGCCTCATCAACCTGTTCAAGGACAGCTCCGATCGCGTACCTAGATGCGTCGGTTCTAATGTAGAAGGGTCGGTCAAATTGGGGCACATGCAACGTGGCGACTTCGCAGAGGGCCGCCTTCAAGTGATGGAAGGCCTCCTCGCACTCGTCAGTCCACTTGACACGAACCTTTGAACCTGCCTTGCCCGCATCTCTCCCTACCTTCAATAATTCAGTGAGGGGGGCAGCAAATTTGGCATAATTCGGCACAAAAGTGTGGTAAAAATTGCAACAACCCAGGAATCCTCTCAACTCCGTGATCGTCTCAGGGCGCTTCCACTTCTGAATAGCGACGAGCTTCCCTGGACTGGGTCGTCGGGTGCCATTCTCTAGGAGAGAACCACAAATTTCGACTGATTTTAAAAATAATTTTCCCTTCTTTGGCCCACAAATCAGCTGATTGGCGTCAAGAATGTCCAAAACTTGGTTCAGCTGCTTCTCATGTAGGGCCACCAGCTCGGCTTCGGTCAGTCCCTCCCCCTCCGTCGCGATGATTATGTCATCTATGTACACACTCACGAAGGCACGAAGCTCAGGATGGGTTGTGAACAGCACATCCTCCATCATTCTTTGAAAAAATGAGGGGGCGTTCTTCAGCCCCATGGGCATGACGGTCCATTGGACTGGGCCACATGGCGTGCACATACAGGTGAGAGGTCGGCTGTCCTTCCTCAACGTCATTTGGTGAAAGCCGTGACGGAGATCCAGCACAGAGAACAAACGACCTCTTGCCCTCTTAGCGATTTCCTCCTCAATGAGGGGCAGGGGGTGCGAATCCGCCTTGGTTTCAGCGTTGAGATTGCGAAAATCAACAACCATTCGCCAACCATCAATGGTGTTTTGGTCTGCAGGCGGTGGCTTCGGGACTGTGAAGGGTGAACAGCACCATTCGCTGGTCATACAACCCTCAAGCCAACCAAATTCCCTGAGATTTCTCTCGATGATTTTTCTGAGGATCTCATGTTTATGTCCATGATTTTCATAAGGGCGCTGTTTTTTTGCCTTGTACCCTTCACGAAGCTCGATGAAGGCTTCACCGAACTGACCACGGACAGGGGGATCTTTGATCAACTTTCCTGAAAGGGTTGTGTCCTTCCGTTCCCCAAAAATCTTTTCTCTTGACTTGGAACACAATTCAGTGTCCACCTGATCGCCTGGAATTACTGTCGAAAAAACTTTGGCGACTTCTTCGGCTTTGGCAGGAAGAATCTTCTTGCGGATGTCCCTAAACAGGTCCGTATCAACTGCCTCTTGAAGATAGGTGGGTCGTGTGTCGAAATCCCAGAGATTCTCTTCGTGATCCAGCTCCTCGAAAGGATCCATGAAAGCTTCCACAGGGGGTTTTTCATAAAAAAACTCTGAATTTGTGGCGTGATTGGAGATTTTTCCTCGCCCGTGCACTGAAGATTCTTTTCGATGTCGACCTTATTTGGGAAGAGGGAGACGAGGCGGATCCATTGGACGTTGAATCACCTTGGGTATCTGACGGACAAAAATCAGAAAAAATAGATTCATCATCAGTACCACGCTCAACCTCAGATTCAGACCCAACACAGGAATCTGTACTAGAATCAGCAGAATTAGAGTCAGAAAGCTTTCCATCCACCAGGAATGCAAGCGAACTCCAGGACCGCTGTGGCAGGGGACCTGTGTCGTCCCTGGCATACAGCTTAATCTTCCTGGGAAGTTCGATGTAATCTACACAAATGTCTTGTAATTCCTGAAACCAAGGCTTGTCGTCCCACAAGGGCACAACTAAAATTGCCTGGGTTTTATCTTGCTTGATTTTGTGGATGACCTGCTGGATTAAGTGAAACGGAGGATTAATCCACAACTTCTTGTCCCATTTGTGGGTCCAAGCGTCGCTGAAGTGCTTGTCAAAGCGCTTGTTCATACGGTTAGCAAAGGCATCATACTGGGGCCAAAAGGAGTGATGTTCATGAAAGTATTCACAAATTGCATCGCGCCATTTGTCGACCACTCTGTAGGATGAAGAGTGCCAGCGCGAAGGGCGTCGTGGCTGGGAGTCCCTACGAAGACATTCTAACTCTTGGGAGTAATCGGCACTCCCATTCACCTCTGCAATGGTGACATCTTCACCAAATTTTGGTGTCACCTTTTGCTTCAAAAATTCTTCTGCACTTTTAAACCCTGCGTGCAAAAAACGAAATTCAGGACGCTCCAAGGGACCTGACTCCAGCAAAAAACAACGACGATGACCTACGGGCGCTACCCTGTTCTTGCGAAGCCAAGAATGGCCCAAATAAAGGTCATACTTTATGTCAGCACGATAGAAGTAGTCATCCTTAAGGACAACTTCTTCCACATTTTGCTCTTCCCAAAGGTCTTGAGCGACCAAATGAGTTGATATATAACAACCGCGTTGCCCACCTGCGAGAGAATGTCCAGAAACTCCCTCGAGGGTAACAGGATGAGGCGATTCAAACACGCAGTCGTCGGGTAAGAAGGAATTGGATTGGAGATTTACCTCTGATCCATTGTCACACAAACAAGTGGCGAGATGGAAATTTCCCTTGCAATCAGAGACCCACAGCTTTGTGACAAAATGACGGGCCCTGTGCTTGGACTGTACACCAACCTCGTCCACTACAACAGAAGGATCCGCTGCCGGATCCAGGGGAGAGGAGACAAGCGACCCTACATCAAGTAATGGTCGATCAGGAATTTGGGGATCATGCCTGAAATCGCCTGGGGAGGGGCGATTTTCGTGGCTCCCCTAGGCGTTCTGACCTCCAGCGGCTGCGTTAACATTGTGAACACAGCCTGATTCGTCGATCCACTCATCTTGGAACGGATCATCCGCTGGATTCAGGGCATTTTCGACATAATCTCGATCCGCATCGGACACCTGATCTGCACCTGAGACCTGATCCACACGATGATTTCCCTTTCCACGTCCACGGCCACGGCCGCCGGATGATGGGCCACCACCGTCGCCACGCCCTCTGCCCTTACCAGAGAAAGGGGTTCCTGAAGGATTTCCCTTACCCTTACCCTGTGATCCTGGAGCATTTCCTTTATTTGTACCGGATTGAGGGGTTTGGCCTGGATTTCGATTTCCGCCTCCGGCGTTGCCATTGGGACTTGTCTGACCGTTTGGCTGCCCACCGGAACCGGATGGAGTCCGATTTCCTTTGCCTTGGGACCCGCCAGGGCCTCCGGTATTTTTGTTTCCACCGGAGGGGGTCGAATTACCCTTTCCCCCCTTGGCACCATGCACCTGTCTGTCATTCCTGTCTGAATTCTGCGAATTACTGACATTTTCACCAATCACCTTGTGATCGTAAGCAGACCATCGGTGATTAGCAGTAGAATGCGTCTTAGCTCGGTTCGTAGAACCTAAAAGAAGACAGATGCTACAATGATGCTGAACATTCCGGGTGTCATTCACCTTTTTGTTGCCCTTT
Source organism: Eutreptiella sp. 'Long Island Sound 2002' (assembly GCA_964036045.1). Classification (NCBI taxonomy): domain Eukaryota; phylum Euglenozoa; class Euglenophyceae; order Eutreptiales; family Eutreptiaceae; genus Eutreptiella; species Eutreptiella sp. 'Long Island Sound 2002'. The sequence continues at coordinate 8,822,902 of OZ038394.1, forward strand.
TGGGCCCAATTTTGGGTGTTTTGCTGGGTATTCTTGTTTCCCCCAAGACCCTCATGGAAATTTTGATTGGCGGCATCAGCGAGCCGCTCAACCTCTTCCCACAGTTCCTGCGGGGTAAACGAAAACACCCAGTTCCTGGCCTTCAGGCGATGGCCGTGGAAACTTACTCCCCTATTGAGGACTTGGACAAACAAGTCCCGATCCTCGTGTTCATTAAACTTGATTTTCCACGTGTTTTCAGTGAATTTCACCTTGGTAAACGACGTGGGGGAGCACTTTTGAAGTGCCTCCCTTACCGTAAACCTGTTGGCCGAGGCGTCGAAGCCATCGACTTCCGCCCACCAGGTCTTGACCTTTTCTTCGGACTGTTTATTCCGAAGGGTGGCGGCGGTTTCTGAGGGGATCTTGTCAAAAATCAGATTTTTAAGCTCGGCACTAGAAAATTTTTCGCCTGAATGTTCAGATTCTTCTACGAGATTCCAGAAGCGCTGTCTCTTGTCCTGCACTTCGTGCAAGATTAATCGCGAGAACGAAGGAAAATTCTTCAACATCTGGTGGTAATGGTCCTCAGGCAGTCGGGATCCACGTACCTCCAACTGTTCCCACACCTCATCAAAGGTAAGGGGGGAACTTGAATCCTCACGATCACTCCAGGTCCTGAGCCAAGTGTTGGCCGGCGCTCCCTCAAGGCAGTCCAAGAGCGCCATCAGGAACTGATCATCCTGGAGTTTTTGAGTCTTAACCCACAGTTTAAATTCCCGTTGGAACTGAGGCCAACGTCTGGGGTTTCCATTATACTTCGGTTGCTTGGCAACCTGACGAAGTCGCAATGAAGTAGGATTTAGGAGTGAATCCAGCCCAACACCGGCCGTAATGGCAGACACCTTGGCGGCATCATTAGCCACACCAGCTCCGGCGAGGGTCTGGGCGAGCAACATCTGGGCAATTGCATTGGAATCAACAGCAGGAAGGGTAGTACGGGAGGGAGTTCGTTTGGCATTCTGAGCCTCAGTCCTAGCCTTCGCCGATCTACTCTGAGATCGAGAGATTGTAACCCTTTCCTTTAGCTTAGTCCTGCTGATCCTTGCGTCGGTGGTCTTAGAGTCCACCGAAGGAGCAATCGAAAAAATTTCTGTCGCCTCCTCCGACGGTTCTGTTGTTTGTTCCACCGATGATGCGCCCTCAGACCTCATGTGGGTCTTGAAAAGATCTTTAATTCCCAGCGTCTGAATGATGAGTTGCATTTGATCCTTGAGCAATTGGAGCTCAGTATCTCGCTGTAATCTGCAAGAGCAGTCGGCAGGACAGTACATACCATGTCCAGAAGGGCCTGAGCAGGCTGTCGGACCGCTAATCTCAGTGGTTCGCAGCCAGGAGTCCACTTGGGGAGCTCCTTCAGTCCTAATTTCCAGGCTTGCCTGCCTAGCTGCCTCTAAAATTCCTTCCTCAACCGCGGCGGCTAGATCGTCGCGGATGGAAACAGAGGGATGAGGGGCGGAGGGCCCGGCAACAGGTGCCTTGGTCTTCTCCTTCGGGAAGGGACTTGCCTCCCAGATCTGCAAGAAAATGGCAAAAGATTCATCTTCTTGAGAACACCACCACATCCTGGTATTAATTTCTTCTTGAAGGAGGAAAAAACATTCGAATAAAAAATCAGAGGCGATTCTTTCTTGTCCTATCAGCTTAGACGTGGCTAATAGACAAAGGGCCTCAAGCGCCTCAAGGTTACGGGTCACTTCGGAAGACAAATGATTGTCCCATTGTGCCCATGAGGCTGGTCGATTATAGGTAGGTACCTCACCTGGACCACCCATCTCAATGTCGTCAATGTCGGCGTCGATGGTCTCGAAATGTGGACATTGGTAGGGAGTATTAGTACCTGCCAGGTCCGTAAGCTCCACCGGAGCGTTGCCATTAGCGTAGGCTGGGAGATTCCAGCTACTTGATGGCCAATTTCGACTGGGATCTTGATTGTAATCTGGGCCTCCACAGCTGCTGATTTGTGCCCTTCTTGGGCAATTTGGGCTTGCGCAAGGCATTCCTCTCAAGGCCTCGTTCGCACAGCACCACGGCAGCGTAATCGTTACGTCTCCGGAGGTGGCGGAGTCTACGGGGCCGTACTGGGGAGCTAGCTGTGGTTGGGACACCAAAGGTACAACATTCAGGTAGCCTCTGCTACCATGAAAGTGCTGCCCTGGGTCGTTGAGGGTGCCGGAGGGCTCGGGGCCGGCAAGACCAGTGGGGCAGGCACGCGAGGAGTCTCCCTGGATGTTGCTATTGGGGGTAGAACCGGATACTCGGACACCAACAGAGGCGAGAGCAGCAACAACTGAAGCAAGGTCCATGCTGATTGTGGTCCGGCAGAAAATCCCAGTCTATGAAGAAAATTGATGCGAATTATTCTAAATACATCCGAGTGTCCAAAACTGTCTGAAAGAATTTAAATAATCCATTTATGTAAAAAGGTTTGGCCGATCTGGCCCGCGAGCGCGCGTCAGCGGCAAATGACGATTCCAGCTAAAATAGCGGAACGCGGCGGATTTACGGGAAATGGACCGCGGAATCAAATCCGGCATATCAGAAATACATAGGAAATATCCTGTGACTGAGCTGCGAGGCGACAATTCCGCCGAAGCAAAGAAAATGACCAAAATGTAGCCAATCTGGACAGAATGTCTGAAAATCTGAGCAGATGGGGCTAGCCGCACTTACAACTTCTTGCCAGGGACCGCCACGATATACCCGCTGTGCCTATCCACCGCCAGGATGACACAGTCGTAGGTCTCTCCTTCTTCGGTGACCTCAGGCATGGCGAATACATCCATGGCCACGGACCGCATAGGGGCCTCCGGTATAGCCGTATACACCGGGTTGCCCGCTGTGGAGTGGTTGGGGCTCTTTGTGGCCCGACACACGGCACAGTCGCTGCAGTACCTATCCAGGATGGCATAGTACCCCGGAGGGAACTTGAAACGCCACTCCAGGTCCTGCTGCATCTTGTCTCGGCGAGGGTGCATGAGCTGGGCGTTGTGCCAATGGTCAATGAGCTCCTGCACTCGGTTCTCGGGCACCAGCAGCTTGTCCTTGAGGAACAACTTGTCCCCATCCTCGGTTAAGCCCTCGGGCCATTCATCGTCCGACGGAGCGCTCACGGCATTCCAGTACTTGCTCCAGTGCTCGGAGGGCGCATAGTCATCCGACCAGTCCTCCGTGAGCACCGACCCGACTAGCTCTACAGGGGCCACCATCCATTGCTCGAGGGTTTCCTCTCGAATAGCTTGGACGCGGGCGCCCCGGAACTTGGCCAGGTCCGTACGGTTTGCCATCACCACAAAGCACTTGACCCCCTCTTGCTCCATGGCCTTCTCCATCTCGATGCTGCGCTTGGCCTCCTCGGTCTCCTCGGCGTCTCCATGGCTGGATATGTCCATCCATGCCTTGCCCGCGGGGTAGGCCCATCGACTGAGGCAATCTGCCACAGTGTTGTCCTTCCCCGGGACATACACGACGCTGAGATCGAAGTTGGCGAACGTCTCATGCCATCGGGCCCTCCTTGCCGCCGGTCCCGAAAGGGTGTCGACGTGCTCCTTGTGTCAGCTCTGCATGGACTGATGGTCTGTACACACCACCACAGGTTGCAATCCGATGTGGCCAGACCACTTCCTGAGCGCACAGACAATGGTATATGTCTCCTTCTCCCTCGCGGTCCAGGTTCGACGTTGGCCCTCGGCCAGGATCCTGCTCCAGAACGCCACGGGTACGTGCGACCCGTCATCTCGGACCTGCTCGAGGGCTGCACCCACAGCATAGTCTGAGGCGTCCGTCCGTAGCACGAACCCCTTATCCGGGTCCACCAGGAAGAGCCCCAGCTGCCCCAGGAGTCGCTCCTTCAGGCGGCTGAACGCATCTTCGGCCTTAGGGGTCCAAGCAAGCTTCTTCTTGCTCCCCTTCCGGCCATCGAACTTCCCCACCTGCAACATCTTGTGCAGCGGCCCCGACAGTTCTGCATACATCCGGACATAGCCCGAATAGTAGTTGCAGAACCCCATGAAGGATCGGAGTTCGAGTTTGTCTGGGGCTTTTCCCAGTGGTGCAGGGACGCCAGCTTCCCAGGCATGGGACGGCGTTGCCCGTGACCAACCACGTGACCCGCGAACTCCACTTCCTTCACGAAGAGTGAGGCTTTGGTGGGCTTGCACACCATGTTGTGCTTGTCCAACTCGCTGAGAACTCGGCGCAGATCCTTCTCATGCGCTTCGATGAGCTCGTCCTCGGTCATGTCTTCTGTGCCGGATCCGATGATGATGTCATCCACAAGGGGTCGGCACAGTCCCGGACAGGACCGAGTAGGTCCTCCATCATGCGCTGGAAAGCGGCGTTGCCATTCTTGGCGCCCATAGGCACCACTTTCCACTGCATGGGTCCCAGCGGCGTGGACATCGCTGTGCAGGGCCTGGAGTCCGGGTGCAGCGGCATCTGGTGATAACCATGTTTCAGGTCCAACACCGTGAAGATCCGCTTTTTCTGTTGTTTTTGGAGGATGGAGTCGATCAGGGGAAGCGAGTACGAGTCGTGCTCGGTTTGCTCGTTCAAACCCCTGTAATCCACCACCAACCTCTACTCGCCCTTCTCCTTCTTGGGCACGATAAAGGCTGGGCTGGCCCACTCACTGTCGGAGGGTTCGATCCAGCCCCGCTCAATAAACTCGGCCAACAACTTCTTCATGGCCTCGGCCCGATCGCCCTGAAGTTGGTACTGCCGATGACGATAGATCTTCGGGTTCGGCTTCAGCTTGATCTTCGCTGTACCAAACCTCCCACGATCTGGAGGGTTCTTGTTGGCGACGCCACTGAATAGCCGCGGATAGGCATTGATCAGCCTCTCCTTCAGCTCGGCGACCTTCGGGTTCTCCTGGGCCTCTTCAGCCGCTTGCTTCGGTATAGATACAACCGACCGCACTGCGGTATAGGCCTCTTCTGAGTCCGATTCCGACTTCTCCTCGTCCGATATGCCGTCTTCATCGTCGTGGGGAGCTCTTCCCACCTATAATCTTCGGAAATTTGCGGCATCGGGCTGGTGACTGTTGCTATCGGCACCCATTCTTGGAAAGTCCCATGTCGGTGGGTCCGACCCAACCGGACCATCGTATTGGTCCGCGATGTGATCCATGACCCTCGCCACGAACTCGTCCTTCTCGTACTTGCCGGTGACCAACATCTTGTCATTCCACCAATGCGGAGATGTGACCCTGGCCCGCCTCTTCTTGGCTGCCACACGGTCGTGCATCCCCATCCGCATGTAGTTGACGACGTCGTCGATCTCGGCGTGGGACAGGACGTCAATGCCATCAATAGGCTGATGCCTCCCCTCCTTGGGCTCAAACATGACCTTCATGGGCACCGCCTCCACCCTACGGATGAATGCTTCGTCACCCGTGGGCTGGGCTTGCGCCCCATCCACCAGGAAAGCCTTGGTACCCCACGCTTGACCCAGGGAGGGCATTGATACACCCTTGGCGTCCATGAACAACTCCTCCTCTGGCCCAAATGACATCTCGTTCAGGGTGATGGAGTCCAGCGTCGACTTGAGACCCTCCAGCGGACATGGGGTGGATCCTATGCCGGTTATGATCAGGATCCCCTTCGCCCTATCCGCGATTATCTTCTCCACCGTACCTCTGGTATTGTCCAGGGAGCCATGCCAATACATGGGTCCCCACTCCTTCAAACCCGAATGCCGGTGCCAGGCTGAGTCTCCTCGATGCCAGTGCCGCCTACACTTCCTCAGAAGTGGGGCATCCCGGGAAGCAAAGACGTCCGTCTCGGGCGCTTCGGCTCCCAGCGTCTGGATCATGCTGGCATACACCTGCGGCGCCATTCCATACTCCGTGGGCTGAACTCCGCGGTCTCCTCTGGACTTGGCACCCACAGCTTGCACCGCTTGGACGATCCGATCCTCTTCCTCAGCATTCCATTGGGATGATCCGCATGCATAGTCCGTGGACAGCCATGTGAGGCATTCATCATCCTCCCGGACCAGCGTTGCACGATGGGGAAGGGCTCCAATGGCATTTGCCACCATGAAGTCATACCCCATGATCATATCCCAATCATTAATGTCGGCCACATAGAAGTTCCCGGATAGAGTGGTTCTCTTCGCCAAATAAGGGCGGTTCAAGCGCTCATGCTGCCAGAATTCCATACTGATAGTGGCCTCATGGGTGCCACCACCCATAATCTCTCCGTTGGCGACCTTCAGGCGGACCGGTCTCCGGCTGGGCTGCAGGAGTTCCTCCTTGAACAACCCTCTCCGGACCAGGCTGACCTGAACACCCGTATCCACCAACACATCCACCACCTTCTCCTCTCCTCCGCACCGTACTCGCACTTTCAAGTGCAACTGCCGCTCGTCGCCATGAGCTGTATGGACGACTCTCACGGCATGCAACTCTAGCACGTCCTGGTGCATTAGGACTTCAAGGGTATGGTCACGGATGGTGTAGATCTTGGGTTGGTCCTGCCCGTCCACGGGGCTCTCCCTGGTCGCTCCTTCCTTCTTGCCATGTCCCGTACCCACATGTACTTCCCTTGACAGGGCGCTCCAGGGGTTGGGAGTGGCGAAACTCAGTGGTTTTGGCTCTTCTGGAGCCTTCTTCGGCACCCGATGTGCCTTAGCTTTCTCTGGGATTCCACTGATTTTCAGAGGAGAGACCTCCGAGGTCCCACTCCCGTGGGGGCTCCTCTAGACCTGACCTCCCGCAGCCCCTTCCGGCTGCGATCCGCCAGGACTTTGTCCACCACGTTGCTGGGCTTTGAGTTCCTCCAACGCCCTCAACATGTCCTCAGCAACCTCGTCCATCGACCTCACTCGTCGATCTTGGCCAGGTCCACCACCATAGCCTCTTCCTCCGCCTTTTCCTTGGCCTTTGCCTTGGCCTTTTCCCCCGTCTCCGCCCTTCGCCTTCCAATCGGAAATCCGCTGCTCCTTGGGCTTCTTCTCGGGGTGGGCGGCGAAGTAGGCCTTCTTGTCCGCCTCATACACCTTGCACTGACGGTGGTCGTGTGCATGGTTGTTTCCCTTGCCATAACAGACCCAGCACCCGTCGTGCTGAGACCTGTACTCCCGGAACGAGAGCGGTGGGTTCCCGATCCTCCTTGGCTCATTGCCCTTCTTGGGTCCCACCCGGCTCCATCTGGACCGATCCTGCCCATGGTTCCTCACGTTGTGCGCCACAAACGCGAAGAAATGGGCCTCCTCGTGATCCTCCCGGGACCAGGTCCAGTGGTCTTGGCCACTTCCACTACCATTCTCCGCGGAGTTGGCTGTGTCCTCCTGGATCTCCCGATGATGGCGGTCTTCTCGGTGGCCTCGTTGTCCATGACCATGTCATTCCTGCACGTGGGCCTCGTTCTTCGCATTGAGCTTCAACTCCACCGTGATGTACTTCACGATCTCGTCCAGGCTCATGCAGGCGAAGATGACCTGCATCCTCAGCGGCCCCCCGCGCCTCTACTCCACGTTGTTGAGGCGCAGCAACCTTTGCCCCATGGAGTCTCCAAATACCTCCACGTACACGGCGTTCTTCAGTCCCAATGTAACGGCAGCAGTGACAGCACTCAGATTATACATCAATGTGATCAGAATTTCAATGATTCTCAGATGTACATTAGTGCAGTAAATTTTCCGCTTGTTTTCATGTTTTCCGTTCGCCGCCAGATGTCGCCTGTGAGCGCGCGTTGAGTCGCATTTGTCTTTTGTGATTTCCCAATCGGATTTATTTAAATTATTTCGAATGATTTCACGTTGTGTCATTATGGCCGATGAATGCGCATTGAGATTCTATGTCTGCTCCGTTTTTGTAGACCGGGTTTTCTGACTATTCATATTCCACCATGGAGTTCACTGGACTTACAAGTGCTTCGCATATGTCGCTCCCAGAGGCTGGATATGGGTCTGAAGAGGGTCATGTGGGTTCGGAGATATCAGGGGCAGTGTCCGGCGTTACGACCCCTGGGGCATCAAGGCTACAGGCTTCGCAATCACAAGAAAGATAAACCACTATGCAGCGGTTACATGGTAGCAGAGGAAATCATGACTCTGCTTCTGGAATCTCCACGGACACCCTTAGATCATCGGACTTTAGCGGGGCTATCACTCGTTCTGAGTCACTGCGTGTTCCCCCTGAGGTTACATTCGTGGCATCTCCCAAGCAAACCAAAGATCACCCTTCTGAGTGTCCTTACTGTGGCCATAGGCATTGGCCTGGAGTTCATACTTGTGCTGATTGTTGTGTGAACGCCCCACCCAACCTTAAACCCGGTCGAGAATCTCCCTCCTCGAGTGAATCCGGTTCCAGCTCTCACGCTTTGCCTGATCTTGAAGACAGCAGCAGCGAAGAAGAGCCGTCTGAACCTGGAATTAGTGGTGATTACTGGGAAAACCACATCCAGGAAATCTGGAACCAGGAGTTCCTGAACCGCCAGAATTGGCTACTGGCGGAGGCGAGCTACCGAGGCCGCCTGAGGGACTGGTTCAGGGCGTCGTGCCAGTTCATCAGGGACAGCGGCCCGTTGCGATTCGACGCCCAATTGCAGGAACAAGCGGGGGGGGGGGGCTCCACGAGATGGGGAAGGGCAGTGTGCGGGCTGCCATCGCCTCGGAAGGGTATCTGTCGGACATAGAAGTTAGATTGCACAATGTGCACGTGCATGATCAGGTATTTATAACAAAGAGCGATGAGCATGTTGAGGAAATTTCAATGAAGCAATGATACACGATATGTTGTGGAGGTTGTGGAAAAGTAGGATTAAATGAATTCTTCGTCTTTCGTCCTTGGTCAGGCTTTTCCTTTGCTGGTGCGAAGCACCATCAAAAGAAAAGCCTTATTACGGTTTTTAGCCATTTTCGGGTCACCTTTCTATGTCAGAAATGGAGCCGGGCGGTGACAAACAAAGGCAAAAACACTCCTTTTAAATTGCCTTGTGTTTCAGCTAGCAGCGCAAGGACAGGGAGTGTGCATTTGGCGAGATCAGCGACACAGGGTGCAAATAGCATAAAATTGACATATTCATAACTCGGGCCTATTGTATCGGATTCTGACGAAACTTAGGGCAATTTTGGACAATTTGGGGTTGTTCTTCTCATTCTTGAGTTTCAAAAGTCTGCTGTGTGCGCTGAAAACTGTCCAATCAAAAAGCGGTGCTAAAACAAAATGACGGCGGTTTCTCAATTAAACAGCAAGACTCAGCTTTTAGAATCATTTATAAATCCGGTCTTAGATCGAAATTTCGTGCACTGTAGCCCGATTTCACTTTGGACAGTCAAAATGAAAGATCGCAAATGCCGGCGACTGCGAAATGCACGCGTGCACAGCAAATAAATAATATGGCAAATAGATTTCTTGAGATTTGGGGCCTGTGGCTTATATATAGTGTTGTCTGGTACTTCCACTTTGCTATTGCACCTTTAAATCGCATCCCTAGCTTATATGGAATTAGTGGATGCTGGATAAGAAGTGAAAACCTTGTAAAGGTTCTAACTTTGTAAAACGGCCATTATTGATCAAAAAAATTATGACGGCGCGAATCAGCTCTCCGAGGCGGTCATTCAGAGGGGCTGCATCGTACACTTTTGAGGTACGTTTTGTTTCGGCGCGCGGATTGTATATAATGGCATAAGGACTGCTTTTAGAGGGGGGCGGGGCCCCAGTCCCCGGCCCCCCAATTAAAAGCCCCCCATGGGGGTGGAGGTGAACAAGAGGACTGGGAGAAACTGAAGAAAAGTTTATAGTGGTTTCAGCACTGTGTTTTTGCTTCTCCTGCTGCTTGCTGATGCTGTAGGGTTTCCTGCTGCTTGTTTTGGATGATGAAAACCTTTTGTTTGCAGAAATAGAGTCAATAGAGTCAATCCAGGATAACCCAAGCCAGAAGTATGCAAGGAGAAGAGAATTCAGGATCAAAGCATGAAGGGCTGCAGTGTAGACAGTGAAAGATGATTGGATATTCACAGAAACTGCAACTCAGGTCACACATGAATGCATATTCACAAAGATAGCTGAAATGTTTTGGGAAAAGAGTTAGAAAACTGCCTCAGGATCACTCTCTCTTCATAGTGCCATCTTAGGAGATGTGCACTCCTTGTTTTGGGTCCCATATGTGCTGAGGTGGCATGGTATGTGGCGATGAGGTCACTGCCATGTCACATGGGATCTTCCTACTTAGCTAGGCTGACCAGGAATTGAACCCAGGACCTCTCAAAAAGAGGTGCCTAGCCCCCTAGGGTGCATACCACTAGGGCAGACAAGTATTCATGGAAAAACATAGATAAATTCATAGGCTCTGCCTTGGATATGTCAGTGCTCAGTCAACTCAGGAAAAGATGTTTTACTTCACATTGAAAGGGGATTAAGGGGTCCACTCCATATCCTGATTGGGTGTTTGGTTCCATAGGTCAAAATGTGTTATCACCAGTTTTGGTGGGACCAATACTATGATAAAAATGCATGGATGCTCAGTGCATCTCTAATACAACTAGAGTATGCCTCAAAGCAATGGAAAAGCACTTTTTCTTACTCACCCCTTGTGCTGTGGTGGCCACCACTGTCGCATTTCAGGAAAAAGGGATTTTTTCTTGGCCTTTCCTTGGTTTCCGCATCTACTTTAAAATACCTATAGGTTCCCTCACACTGAAAAATGGGCGCTCACCATGGCTGGCGTCCTTTTGCTGCTCTGTTTGTAACATTTCCTACAGAAGACTCAGCGCTCACGGCGCTGCCGGGGCTCCTGTGGCTTGGTTGGGTTAGTATGGGAGCATGCCAAGACATGTGCATATGCATCCCTCCCTCCAAGACGCAGCGTCGACACAAACCCAACGCAAGACAGATTATACACACTCGCATGGGTTCTCGTAAACCTGCTGGCGACCTGCGACCTGTCTTAGGGCGAAGGGAGTCGTTCAAAAATTAAATTGCCCCTTGGTGGGGTCTTGGGTTCTGCTCAGTTTCTCCAGGCACCTGCGTTTCGGCCCGAACACGGCCTACTCGGCGAGGCTGCGCGTGGGTATCTGCAGAGGCAGGAATGGGAGAATTATGGACGAATCCACGCAAAAACGAAGCGACGACACCAAAATCCGTCAAATGACGGCCTAGATTTTTTCTGAAACGACACACCTGAGCAGAATCCAATTGTGCATCAGAAGCACATTTTTATAGAAATTATAGTCATCTCTGGATTTTTTAAATCCAGAAATTCATACGCATAAAATGGCGGCGCGCAGGAGCGGCTCCTAGCGAAGCGCCGGAAAATGGAGAAATAATGGAATTATAAACGTATGTCTCACGTAGTCTTGAAAATGACGAGACACACATTAATAAATAAACATACAGATTCCACCCACACTAATAGAAGCTTCAAAAATTCAAGAATTCGAAAATGAACGAAAAGACTTCAATGAATCAGGAATAAACTACAGGTATGCTCGTCTCGTATGCCGCATACACATTGCTCGTCTCGTGTCTCCGTGAACGAGCCTTGTAGCAGCGCTAACAAAGATAGAACGCGATAGAGGGATTGATTAGAAAGATTGCAGATGATTAGCGGTCAGATCAGGGTGATTAGACATACACACAAGTGCATAACAACATTCTTCGCGTGTGCCCCTCACTTGCTCTCTCTCTCCAGCGGTAGGTAAGGTGAGTAAGCCCAGGCGGGGCCACCCCCTGGTGGAGTTCGTGATTAAGGTTCAGATGGGCAGGTGTGCCCACGATGGTCGTGCATACTCGCGCATGCACACACGCATTAAAGGGTAGGCCACGCGAAGTGCGCACGGTAAACCTTGTTTAGGCTACCCAGGGGCTCCTCGGTACGTTCTTTAAGAGAACCTGAGGAGTCCCTTAACGCTTGCTTGCTTGACAAGGGTAGCTGGTCCTCCAGCGTGTTTGCGGACAGTGTATTATAGGTCACACTGAGAAGGGTATAATACCTGGAGTGTGGCTTGGTTCCTCCGCCGCAAACGCCCTTTCATTTGCCTTTGTTTTACAGGTGGGCAGGTAGGGTGATTGGTGCAGCAGCACTTTTTTTTATGCCCTGCTAAACAAGGGTGCAGATCACACAAACAAGTAACTCCGCCTCTGCCTGCGGCAGAGCAGGGAGTCCGACTTCATCGACATCTGCGCCGTGCACGCAAGCGCACCTCTTCCCTCCAAGCCCTAGCAGGGGAAACGCGTTGTGGCGTCCCTTGTTAGGCCACAGTTGCTTAGCAGCGCTGTGTTCTCTTGTCATTTCACAGGAGGGTCGCTAGGACCCACGAGACCTTTGCCTTCACAACGCCCAGTAGAGTGTGCGTGTAGGAGTGGTAGTCCTGAGTGGGGGCTTGAGCCAGTTGACCCAGTGCTCGCCCACCAGGATGGTGCCACTGTAGGGTGTGGTTTGAGTTTGAGGTTTGATTTTACGGGTACTAGACGCTTTTCGGCCCCGGGGGGCCACCTGGTCGGGCCAGGTGATATCCTCCCCACCGGGTCCTAGTGGGGGGCCCTCCAAGACGCACCTCCTGCCTGGTGGCGGAGTCCCCCGGGTTCACAGAGCTCGGAGCCCCGTCCTTCCCCGGCGTCCCCGTTTCGCCACTCCCCGGTCAGTGCATCAATTCGCAGCCGTGGCCGCGGGCGCTTACCCACTGCGTCGCCCCCCTAATGCGTGGTCGCCCGGGGCACCGGCGCCGCCGGGCCCGTGCTACTGGCTTGTCGCCAGTGGGACCCCCTTGGGCTGGCGCCGTGGCTGCCTAGCCTAGGGGTTGGGGCGTGGCGCTGTGCGCCACTACTGCCTTGGCGGGTGCAGTGTCCCGTCTGTGTGTGCGCGGCGCTCGCGGCCGGTTCGGGGGGGTTCGGGCCGGTACCTGGTGTTGTGTCTCCCCTTCTTCCCCCTTCCCGCCCCGCGTATCCCGCGTTGCGTGTGGCGGGCCGTCCCGTCCGGGTGTCCCTTATCCTCGCTCGCTGGTACGCCATTCCATGTGGTCTGTGCGTTCCGCGCGCTCGGTCCGGTTGCCCTTCTGGCGGTCCCCGCGTGTCCTCTTCGTGTGTGTGCGCTCGCGCTCTCGCGGTGTCCGCTCCCCGCTGGGTGGTGTGGTGCGCGCATCTCGCGTGGTCCCGGCACTGGGCGCTGGTAGGGCCGTTCCATGTGGTCCGTGCCCCTCCGCGTGTCCTGCCCCGGTCCCGTGCTCCGTCTGGCGTGCTTGGGGGGGGGCGGTCCGGTCCCGGTTCCCCCCTACTTGGCTTGGGGTTGCGGGGGCGGCGGCTGGGTGTCCCCGGGGGGGTGCCTTCGTCCGTTGCGTGGGGCGTGGGGCGTTCCTCTTCCCTCATCTGCCCGTCCACTAGGTGGGCTGTCGGGGTCTGCGTTGCGGGCGTGCGGTTGTGGGGGCCCCGCTCTGCTCTTGCGGGGGGGGAGAGAGGTGTCGTCTTGGTGTCCAGGCGCCGGCCCGCCGGATTCTCATGACGAGCCTGATGCGCACGGAGCTTCGCCCTGCGGGATGCGTGGGGGGGTTGGGGTGACCGTGGCTGGAGTGGTGCTCCAATGTCCCGGTTCATGGCCCAGCAGAGCAGCCCTACCGCGGGCTTACTCTTAGTACAGGGGGAGGGGGTTGCGGGCGCGTTTGTTCTGTGACCCGGGTGCCGGTGTATCTCTGAGGGCAGCCGCCCCGGAGGTAGCGCACCAGGCGCGCGCCGCGAAGGAGCTGGTTCGAACCCCGGGATCGGTGGTCTCCCACCGATCCCTTCGAATACCGGGCGAGGCCTCCCATCGACCTGTTTGAGTACAGGTGACGGTGCGCACTGCTGCAGGGGTGGGTGGTTCCCATGTCTTTTGTTTTTCTTGGGTGGGGGGTAAAACGAACGAGACCTCCACCCGATCCACCGGTATCGGTGGTGGCGCGAGTTGCTGGAGGGGGGGGTGGTTCCCACGTCGCCAACTAGAGAGCTCTACGTGCAGGGATCCCAGGAGCACCAACGCCCGGGATCGAACCCCCGCACTGGACGATTGAAGACCGACGCTCTCACTACTGGGCCGCGGGAGTCTCTTACGCCACTGAGGGGTGTCGTCGGCTATGAATCCAGTCCTGAGGGTGGGGCTGTGCGCTGTGAAGCGTGTTGCGCGTGCCGGGAGGCCTCAGTCCACGCGCACGGGGTCGGGACAGGGGAGGGGGCTGGGTGGGGTGCGTTGGATCGCCGACTGACGTGCACAGGGGTAAGAGGCGGGCAGTAGCACCACCGGGTCGCCGACTGACTGTAGGGCGGGGGGTCGCTCTGCCTCTTTCCGTCCCTCTGCCTTCCCTGGGCAGGCAACAAGGCGGGCGTCACTGGCGTTGCGCTGTCCATGGGGGGCGTGGCCCCCCATACCACTCCGGTTCGTGTTCACCCAGCCTCTCCGGGTACGATCTGTGCGGCGTCCCGGTGCGCAGGCGTGGGCCCGCTTGTTCTTCGCGGCCCCCTTGTGGGCCGGCGGCCGGAGCGGGGGGGCGGGTCACACTCCGGCCCCCCTCTCGGGTGGGGGGGGTCCATTCCCCTTGCCTCGGGGGGGGTGTCGCGCTGCGGCCTCCCCGCTCTCGTTCCGGGCGGCGGCCTGCGGTACCCCTTTCTGGCCCTCCCCTCCGGCGCGCGCGTGCGGTCGGGGCTGAAGTGCCGCCCCGGGGCGGGGGGGGGTGAGGGGCGGCCCGTGGACCGCTCCCCTGGGGGCCCCGGCTGACCTGCAAACCCCCCCTCTGTCCCCTCGGAGTGGGCTGTGGTCACGGGAGGGTCATGTGGGGCGCGGCCTCCTTCGTGTTCCGTTGTGCGCGTTGCTCCGGCACGCCGGAGTGGGTTCGTGGGGGCAGGTCCAGCCGCCGTTGCCCTTACCGTGTCGCCGTTCCTCCTGTGGGTGGGGGCGCCCCCCCGGCCCTGGGGGGGCGGAGGGCCGCGCCTGTGGCTCCCCAGCTGGGGTGGGTGCGGGGGGGGGGGGGGGGCGCCACCCCGCTCGCTCTCGGGCCTGTGTGGGAGGGGGGGGGGGGGGGGGGAGTGGGGGGGGTCCTTCGGTTCCCTGGCGATGCCCCCTGTTGGCCAAAAAGGGGGGGGGGGGGAGGGCGGCTTGGCGGTCCCAGCTCCGGGGGCCAGCCATCGGCCAGGGGGGTCGCGCCCTTCCCCCGCCCCCCTCTACCGAGTGCCGGATTCTCACGCAGTCCCTCCCTGGGGCCCCTCATCTCCCGGCCGTTGCCGCGCGGCGCTAGCCGGCCGGGGGTGGCCGTGAGGGTCAGCGGTCAGTGGTTAGCGGGTTGCGGGGCCGCTTTCCCCGGGTAGGCAACAAAGCGGGCGTCCCTTGGCGTCGTGCTGTCCATGGGGGGCGTGGCCACCCATACCATTCCGGTTCGCGCCCACCCGGCTTCTCTGGGCACGATCTGCGCGGCGTCCCCGTGCGCAGGCGTGGGCCCACTTGCTCTTCGCGGCCCCCATTGGAGCCGGCGGCTGGGGCGTCGGGGCGGGTCACACTCCGGCTCCCCTCTCGGGCGGGGGGGTCCGTCCCTTCAGCCTCGGGGGGTGGGGGCCGGGGCCCCTGCGGCTGGCGGGCCGGTGGGGGGGCGGGGGGGGGGGGGGGGTGTCGCGCCGCGGCCTCCCTGCTCTCGTTCCAGGCGGCGGCCTGTGGTACTCCTTCCTGGCTCTCTCCGCGTCGCCGGTGCGCTCCCTTCCGGCGCGCGCTTGCGGTCGGGGCTGAAGTGCCGCCCCGGGGTGGGGGGGGTGAGGGGCGGCCCGTGGACCGCCCCCCTGGGGGCCCCATCTGACTTGACACCCTCCCTCTGTCACCTCGGAGCGGGCTGTGGTTACGGGAGGGTCATGTGGGGCGCGGCCTCCTTCCTGCTCCGTCGTGCGCGTTGCCCCGGCACGCCGGTGTGGGTTCGCGGGAGCAGGCCCAGCCGCCGTTGCCCGCATTGCGCCGCCGTTCCCCCTGAGGGGGGGGCGCCCCCCCGGCCCTAGGGGGGCGGAGGGCCGCGCCTGTGGCTCCCCTGCTGCGGTGGGTGCGGGGGGGGGGGTGGGGGGGCCGCCCCCTCGCCTGCCCCCGGGTCTGTGCGGGGGGGGGGGGGGTGGGTTGGGGGGGGCCCTTTGGCCCCCTGGTGATGCCTCTCGTCGGCCGTGGGGGGGGGGGGCGGGGGTGGCATGGCGGCCCTGGTCCCGGGGGCCAGCCATCGGCCAGGGGGTCGCGCCCTTCACCCGCCCCCCCTATCGAGAGCTGGATGCCCGCGCAGGCCCTCGCCGGGGCCCTCACCTCCCCGGCCGTTGCCGCGCGGCGCCGGCCGGCCGGGGGTGGCCGTGGGGGTTAGCGGTCAGTGGTTAGCAGGTTGCGGGGCAGCCGGTTCCTCCCCGCGCTTGTCGCCCCCGCACTCCCTCCCGCGGGAGGCGGCGCGTCCCCGCACGTCGTGCCATACCGTGGGGGGGGCGTGGGTCAGGGGGCCCATCCCCCCCCCCAACCCTCCCGTACCCGCCGTCTGGGCCTTCACTTGCGCCGCCGCTTGTGTGGGGGCTGGGGCTGCGGCGGCGGCGGGTTGTGCCGGCGGTAGCGCCAGTGGGCGAGGGCGCTACGCAAAGCCCGGGGGAGCCATTTGTTGGCGTCCGCATCCGTGATGCGGAGCACCGCTCCCCCCTCCAGGAAGGCCGGCCACGTCGGCTCCCTGTCGGGCCACGCCGCCCGGATCACTGACCTGAGGACCCTCTCGTGGTCCTCTGGGGCCGCCCACCCCCCCGGGGGTGCGTCTCGGTTTCCTCCGTCCCTCCGGAGGAGCACGGCATCGAAGGGCCGGTTCCGCGACCTCCTGGAGGTCCCCTGGTTGGCCCAGCACAACCACCCGTACACTTCCCCCACCAGGGGGAGGGTCTCCACCCCCAGCGGGTCCGGGACTGCGCCGCAGTCCACGTTCCACGGCCGGCTCTCCTCCGCCCCCCGTGCCGGCCCCCCTCGCTGCTCCTGCACCTGCGGCGCCGATGCCACGCCCCGTCCCCCCTCCGCCGAGGCCATCCGCGCCGGCTCCGCCCTCGGCGCGGGGGGGGCTTGCTGGTGCTGGTGTCGTGGGGGTTGGGGGGGGATGAGCTCGCCGGCGTCAGGGTCGATGTTGTAGAGGCGGTGGTGGTGGTGGTGGTGGTGGTGGTAGGTGTGGTGTGCCGGCATCTGTTGGATGCCGGGGGGGATGCACCTCACCGGCTGCACGTCCGGCTGCGGGGGTGCTCCGCCCTCTGCCCCCCTCCCCTCGCCCCGCCCTCCCCCCTGGGCTCCCGTGCCCCGTCCCTCCTGTCCCTTGGGGCCCTTGCCCTTGCCCTTGCCCTTGCCCTTGGGCCCCTTTCCTGTCCCGTGCCCGTGTCGCGGGTCCCGCCTCTCGTCCCCCACGCCCTGGCCCGCTCGCTCTCCCATCCCCCCGTGTCCTGCCCCCTGCGCCTGGGTACCCTTCCCGCGCCCCTGAACACCCTTCCCGTGCCCTGGCCCCTCCCCGACCCCCTGCCCGAGTCGCGGGCCCCGCCTCTCGTCCACCACGCCCCGGCCCGCTCGCTCTCCCACCTCCCCTCGCTCCGCCCCCTGCACCTGGGCCCCCTGCCCGCGCTCCTGCGCGCCCTTCCCGTGCCCCGACCCCTCCCCTGCCCCCTGCCTGTCACGCCGTCCGCCGCTCCCCTCCCCCTCGCCGCTGCGCCCTTCCTGGACCACTCGCCGGGCGTCCCGCTGCCTTTGCAGTTGCGGCAGCGTGACGCCCGGCGGCGAGCGCTCGCGCGTCGGGGGGCGGACGTGCCGCTCCCGCCCCGGGGGGAAGGGCTTGGGGGGGTACGGCTTGGGGGGGCTGGTGTGGGTGTGGGCGGGGTTGGCGTGGGCGCGGTACTTCGCGCTCTCCCTGCCCACTGCTGCTGCTGCGGCGGCCGCCGGCGAGGCGTCCGCGGCCCGTGCGGGGTTCTTCCCCCGCTTGCGCGGCGTGCCAGGGGCCGCAGCCCCTCTCGCGCCCTCCGCACTCTCCTTCGCTGCCGCGGCGGCCGCCGACGAGGCGCCCGTGGCCGCGGTCGCAGACCCTCGCACATCCTCCTCGGTCTTCTCTGCTGCCGCGGCGGCCGCCGGCGAGGCGCCCACGGCCCGTGAGGGGTCCGTCGCAACCCCTCTTGCGCCCTGCTTGCTCTCCTGCGCGGCTGCAGCAGCCCTCGGCGACGCGTCCGGCTCCTGCGCCGGGGCTGCCCCCCTTGCCGGCGGCGTGCCGGGGGCCGCGGCCGGGGCCGCGGCGTGGCTCGCCGCGGTCTCCGCCTCCTGCGCGTCAGGGCGGGGCGGGGCGGCGGGGCTGGCCGCTTGGGCGGCGGGGGCGGCCGTCTCGGCTGGCCCAGGTTCCCGGGCCGGCGGCGGCGGCCCGACCACCGCCGCCTCCGCCAGCCTCCGCTCCTCGCGCTCCGCGAGGGTCTCCCCCGTCCACTCTGGGGAGGAGACGGGGGAGCGGGAGCGGGACCGGCGGTGGTGGCGGTCGTCCCGCCCGAGGGACCCATCGGAGTCTGCCATCACTGTTACTCTGGTAGGCATGCGTGGTGGCAGGCGCGCCCTTTCCACTACCTCCTGGTGCATCAGTGCCGTGCCGTGGGCAGTGCCGTGTGGTGCTCTGCGGGGGGGGGGGGGAGGGGGTGGGGGGCCGGCTGTGGCGTCAGCCCCGCACGGCCGGGGGTCCGCGGCCATCCACCGGCATTGGGAGGGGAGGAGGGGGAGCCACGCGGCCCACGCGTCGCGCCACAGTTCCCAGTCTGGGGCGGGGCTCAGGGCCCTGGGCCCCCGGGGGTCGTCGAGCGGTGCCGGGGGCAGCCGCACCAGATGGACCCCCGTAACGGCGGTGACCTCGTGTGTGCGCAGGAAGGTGTGTACTCCGTCCCGCGCCGCGGGCGCCGGGAGGGGGGGGCGGGGTACGGGTGTGGCCCCATAGAGGTGGGTGGGGGTGATCCCCAGGATCCGCCCCGGGCCCCCGCGGGACGCGACGACGAGGAGGAGGAGGGGGGTGCCAGGGCACTCTTGCCAGAGGACCTGCCCCCTGTGGTGGGCACCCCTGGTCCTGGAGAGGGGGGGGGACAGGTCTGGGTTAGCCCAGCCGCGGGGCGCGTGCGTCGCCGGTGGGAGGGCGGGGCACCAAGTGGGCTCCCTGGGGAACGCCTCGTATACGACGGCGTACGGGGGGGTAGGCCCGGTGCCGTCATACACCGGGTTGGTCGGCCTGGGGCGGGCGGACGCCTCGTCCGCGCTTTCCACGAACACCGTGACCTCGCCCACCTCCAGGTCCTCGTCCGGCGGGTGTAGAAGGTGGAGCGCCGCATCCAGCTCGGACACTCCCCCCGGGTACGTGGCCCGCGCCTGGTTCAGGTACGGGGCCGCGTCCCCGGGGTAGCGCGTCCTGAGGGCGTGCAGCAGGGCTGGGGCGCTACTGCGGAGGGACATGGCAGACCCCGCTCCCGTCAGCCGGAGGGCGTCCCCCATGGACAGGGGCCGGCCCGACCGATTGGACTCGCGCCACTCCATCCAGTGCCCGTAGAGGGCCGCTTCCGGGCTGATGAGCCCCGGCCGGACGGCGTTCACGATCCGGTGCATTGCCGGGAGCAGCGTAGGGGCCCCCGCTCCGTTCAGGGCGCGGACGGCCGGGAGGGCGGTCTCGTTGAGGAAGGCCCTCGCACTGCCCTCCAGGTCGCACCGTGCGGCAGCGTGCGCTCCTTTTGCCTCCGCCACCGCGTCCGCCACCAGGCCCCGGACGGCCGCCTCCTGCGCTCTGCGGCGGGCCCTGGTGTGCCCCGGCCCATCCCCCCGTCGGCGTGGCATGGTGCTGCGGGCTCTGCAAAGGGCGGCGGCGGGTGGGGGTTAGGGGGCGAACACGTGCGACAGGTGCGCAATGGATGTGGGGTCCCGCAGGTGCACGTGGATCCACAGAAGGGCAGCGCCCGCGGGGCCCGCCTGTTCGTGTGAGGGGGTGTGTGCCCCCTCGATGCGCCGGCGCAAGGCCTCCTCCTCTGTGCGCCTGCGCGGACCTGCGGGAGGTTCGGGCCAGGGGCACGCGGCTACCTGGGTGCACCGCTCGCACCTGTTGGCGCCTGCTGCTGCTGCGGAGGACACCGTGTCACACTCTCCGCAGAGTCGGCAGGTGTGTGGGAGGTGGGAGGGCGGCGACCAAGGGTCGAGATGGCGGAGCCAGAGGTCGTCCCACCTCTGTCGGAGGGGGTCCCGGATCTCCAGCAAGCGGGCGCGGACGCGGCGCCGGTAGTCCTTGCCAAGCGTCTTCCGCTGGACCTCCTGCCACGTGTCGCCGGGGAGGATCCCGCGGTCGTGGAAGGCGGCGATGAGGTCGTCCCACGCCGGGCGGGGGTGCCCCTGGGGGGGGCTCGCCATGTACACGTGGCGCCCGGTGAGGTGGGGCGTCAGCGCGTCCCATTGGCACCCGTTCGCGGTGTCCCTGTGGAGGAGGGCCAGTAGGGTGCCGTCCGCGACCGCCTCCCACCCCACTCGCAGCCCTTCGCAGCCGTCCAGCTCCTGGCGCAGCGCGGCTGCGATACCGGTGGGGAGCATGAGGAGTAAGGGCCCCTGGGTGTCGCCCAGCCGGGACAGGGCGTCGTCGTATACCGGCCCCCCCGCTTTGAAGTGCGCCACGGTGAGTTGGGTGGCCCCGTCCTCTGGGGGTTGCCACCGGACGGTGGCCGCAGCGTGTCCCCACGTGCGTATCTCCGTGGCCCGGAGCACGTTGGCGGTGTGAAGGACGATGCGGGGCGGGACGGGCGTCCTGACGAGTGAGGATACGTCCCCAGTCCATCCCGTTTGCGGCCCCGGGGCCGCCTGCAGCCATTCCCCCGTCGCCGCGTCCCACGGGTGGTCAGGTCCCGCCCCACGGACCAAGGTGGGTCTCGGCCGGGTGTCCGGCCCCCACCCCCGGAGCGGGATGGCGGCGTATCGTTGCGCAGGGGTCTCCGGGGCGCGCGTGGCGGCGCACCACCGGTCCCACTCCCGCGCCCACTCCTCCCCCACGATGCGCGCCTCCCATGCGGTCATGGAGCCGCGCCCGATGATCCACGGTGGGAAAAGGGCGTCTTGCAGGTGCCTCGAGAACCCCCCCGGCAGGTCCTGATACGGCTGGGGGCCCTCTTGGAGTGGGCACTCCAGAGTGCCATTCACAACACGGAGGGAGGCTACGAAGTCCTTGTCAGGGCGCGGGGGAGGGGGAGGGTGGTCGCCCTCCGCCGCAGTGAGCCACCGGTGCGCCCGGGCCGCCGCGCTTAGGGGGTCGTGGAGGAGTTGCTCCAGCCGGTGGTTGCGAAGCTCCCACGCGAAGTCCCCCAGCCGGAGCATGTGGTGGAGGAAGTCGTCCACCGAGGTCCCTCCCGGCGGGTCGTATCGGGTTATGGCGCGGAGCTGCGCCTCCGCGTCCTCGGGCACCAGTCCGGAGCAGAACACCTCCGTCCACGTGGCGCCTGCGGAGCGCCACGAGGCCACCCACAGGGCCTTGTCCCCAGGTGGGAGGTGGCGGGCCGCCTCGTGCACCGCCTGGCGGTAGTGGGGCCAGAGGAGCCGCGAGTGGGTGCAGCCCACGTGCATGTGCACCGGGGTCTCTTCCGGGCCGCCGCAGAAAAGGCACGGTTGCGGGACGATGGCGACGCCGGAGAGCCGCTCCTTCCGGACGCGGAGCCTGCGCTGCACCGGCGTGTGGCCGTCTCGGGCCCGCAGCGCCCGGCGGTTGGTGGCCGCCGCGGTGAGGTCCCGGGCGTGGACGTAGGCTGTGGCGTGGGCCGCGCCCAGAGGTGTGTGTCCCCGGTGCGTCAGCGCATGGTCCGTCTGCGCCCGTTGCGCGACCTCGCCGAGCACCCGCATCGTGGGGGGCCGTAGATCGAGATGGCCGTCACGGCCGGCGACGATGAGTTGGGCGTGGCCAGGGTCCGGGGGCGTGTTCTGCAAGACGGTGTCCTGGGACGCCGCCCAGTCCGCCTTGTGCAGTAGGGCGTCACTGTGGTGCGAGGTGGCTCGGACGTACCAGAACGGGTGCCCGGCGTGTCGCCCCCGCGCGCACAGGCCGTCCCGGAGCCACCTCAGGGGCATCTGGTTGACCACCTTCGCTGCGCCCGCGGGGACCCCCGTGGTTCGCTCCCGATCTGCGTGCCGCAGGAGGTGGAGGATGACTTCGGCGTCCACCGTGTGGACCCATGGTCTGTGTGCACCGTAATGTAGGGGGAGGGAGGCGGCCACCCCCTCTCCGTCAGGCACCGTGCCCGAGATGGCCACCGCCCACGTGCGGGTGAGGTCGGCGGCGAGAGCGACGCTGGTGGCGTGTCTGCAGGGTCCGCCCCCGGACGCGTCAGAGGAGGTGTGTCCCCAGGCCTCCGGGATCCAGTAGTATCCGGTGGGGCTGAGCCACCCCGCGTTGAGGTCGGTGGAGTGCCACCGGACGTCGGGGTGGCTGTGGGTCAGTTGGTCCACGCTCAGCGCCCTGGTGTCGCCTGGGCTGATCGCCGGGTGGTCGTGCAGCCGGATCTCCGCTCCGGCGACCGTGCTTGCCCAGGACCGTAGCGCCGTCACATGTTCCTTGAGCCACGCCGGGCCCCCGCGCTGGTGTACCACCAAGTGTCCTGTGTCCTCCGGACGGTCCTCCAGCGCGTGCACCGCCATGTGTGGGTCGTGCGGCACCCCCGTAGCCACCAGTAGGGCGGTGCCACGGGGGAGCCCACGGGGTTCGGGCTGGCCTGCCCCCACTTGCACTATCACCCACTCGGCCCGGAGCTGCGCTTGTCCCGCCGCTTGGGTGCATTGGTCGTCTGTGGTCACCAGCCACAACGGCATCGGCGCGTGGGGCCGGGGGCGTAAGGGCTCTGGCCACGCCACGTCCGCGTTGGGCTCTTGGTGCTCGCTTTCCGCGAGTACGTCGCGGAGGATGTACATGAGGGCCGCTGGC
The DNA here is from genome assembly GCA_964036045.1 of Eutreptiella sp. 'Long Island Sound 2002'. Lineage (NCBI taxonomy): Eukaryota > Euglenozoa > Euglenophyceae > Eutreptiales > Eutreptiaceae > Eutreptiella > Eutreptiella sp. 'Long Island Sound 2002'. The sequence goes on from OZ038394.1 coordinate 8,845,831, forward strand.
GGGTGGTACGCCGCCCCCCGCGTGGGGGGGGACAGGCCGTCCCGGCGGCGGTAGCCCCCGACGTGGAGGTGCAGGCCCTCTGGGGTCACCCGTGGGCCGGTGTGGGCGTCCTGCTTAGCCCTCGTGGGGTGGACGAGTCTCAGGCGGGGGTCTCGCGTGCCGGTGGTGTGGAAGAGGTGGGCCAGGGCATCGCGCCACCCGGGGTGGTTGGTGGGCCCTTGCTCATGGCGGCAATAATGGAGGTGTTCATCGGCGCATTGGTCGAGGCACTCCCGCACCGCTGTCGGCCACGGATCGTCGTTGTCGGGGAAGGGGTGGCGTGGCCCGTGGTGCCCATGCCACGGCGTTGCGTGTGGCACCGTCAGGCGGCACGTGTCGCGGTGTCGCAGCTTGGCGGTGCGCAGCGTGACGATTTTGCCCGGCGGGGACTGTAGTTGGACATGAGCCGCCCTGGGGCACGCGATGGGGTTGTACATCCCCACTCCCAGGGCGGCCAGGGCCCGGGGTATGCGCTGGACCCAGTCGCCTCCCGCCAGAGTTGCGAACTCCGGGACGGGGTAGTGCACCTCAGGGCATATTCCGTGCGCGCCGGCTATCTCCCAGAACATCTTGGTGACCTCCGCGCGCACGGAGGTTGCGCGGTGGTGGACGAGTGTACCCACGAGGGCCACCGCTGCCTGCTGGCACCGCGTGGGCACCCGTGTGAGCCCCAGGGTCCGGTCATCCTGCAGGCTGTCCCGCGAGGCGTCGAAGGCGTATCGTGCCCTGTCCTTCGCGACCTGGACCGTGATGTGGTCCAGGTGGCGTGCAGTGTCGGAGTCGTCGGCGATGAAAGGGGCGACGTACTGCGTCACCCCTCCGAGGATCGCCAGGATGACGTCCTGCACCACTTTCGGTGGCGCGAGGGTGTTAAGGCACCAGTGGTGCACTGCCGCCAGGCGTAGCCGGTGCTTGCGCTGCAGGGAGAACTCCCCGTCCGGCTGCAGCTGGAGTCCCAGGTAGGGGACGGAGTCCGCCGCTGGTACCCAGTACCACGGGTTTTCCAGGTGGGGGCAGAGGCGCAGCTGCAGGCCCGGGACCCCCTCCGTGGTGGTCATGGCGCACTTGCGGGGGTTGAGCTCCATGCCCATCATCCCCAGGTACGCGGCCACCGCCTCCACGCCCTCGACGAAGTGCTGCAGCGTGTGGGCCACCACCAGCAGGTCGTCGATATAGGCCTGGATGAGGCCGTGCTCGGCTCCTCCCGGCGGGCGCAGGCGGTGCCCCTGTGCCCTGAGCAGAGGCTCCAGGAGGAGCGCGTACAGCAGGGGGCTCTCGGGGTTGCCCTGCCGGACGCCGCGTAGCATGTAGACGGGCTGCGTTAGCCCGTGTGCTGTGACGATGCGCAGCCTGGCGCACGTGTGGAGGAAGAGCAGGAGGTCAATGACGTCCGGCGGCACGGAGAGGTGGCGCAGGATGAGGTGGAGGGCGCCGTGTGGGGCGGTGTCGAAGGCCTTGCGGGCGTCGAAGGAGAAGACGTAGTTGGGCCTTCCCCGCTGGAGCTGCCGCTGCGCCATGAACAGTGGGGGGCCTGTGTTGGAGCCAGGGAGGGCCCCCTGCTGCCAGTCGCTGACCACCTCGTGCCGTGTGAGCACCTCCGTGATGCGCTGGGTGAGGGGGCCCGTGAGCAGCTTCATGTCCAGCTGGCCCTGGGCTATGGACCTGTAGTCGTCCAGTCTGGCAGAGCCCGGTACCTTGGGGCTGAGCCAGATGTGCGCGTCCCTCCAGTGCATCGGTGGCGGGGCGCCGCGGAGGATGGCCCGGTAGGAGTGGACCAGGAGCCACTGGACGGGTGCCGGGAGGGCCTTGATGAAGCGGGCCTCCACGTGGTTAGGACCCGGGGCCTTGCCATCGGCCTTGTCCAGGGCGGACTTCAGGTCCTGCATGGAGTACTGCTGGACCTGTGTCCAGGCTCCCTCAGGGACCCGGGGGACGTGGCGGCCGAGGACCGCCTGGAAACCCGAGAGGTCCACCGGGCGTTTGTCATACAGTTCTCGCCAGAAGGCGCGAACTGCGAACATCACGTCGTGGGCCTCCGTGAGGAGCGTTTGGGTGTTGGGAACCCGCACGTTCCAGAGGCCTGACGGGCCTGGGGCCTCTACCTCTATGGCTCCCCGCACGGCTTTCCATCGCTGGGCGATGTCGGGGGCGTGGCGGCGCCAGAATTCCTTGATGGCGCGCTTGCGGTCTGCCGCCAGGAGGGCGCGGAGCTGGCGAATGTCCTCCTCGAGGGCGGCTGCTTGCCTCTCCAGCTCCTCCTGCAGCTGGCCCTGCGTGGTCGGGCGGAACCCGGGCGACACACTCTGCAGTTCCTCCGTGAGCCGGAGCGCCGCCTCGGACCGGATGCCATGCCTGGCCGCGTCCGCCTGGTACGCTGCCGGGGCGCGCGCTGCCAGGGTGTCATAGCGGAGGACCGCTGCCTGGAGCTGCTTTCCGCTCTCCGGGGGGTCCCCCTCCGCCGGGTCCGTTCCCGCCGGAGACGGCTGCCGGCGTCCCACCACGCGCGCCAGGGCGTCATGCGTCGCGTGGAGGTGTTCGAACACCTTGTCCACCGCAGCCGCGGGCATGGACCCGTAGTCGTGCTGCTCTGCGGGACCCAGCCAGGGCGCAAGGGAGGGTTCATCCTGCGCGGCGGTGACCGCCGCCCACAGGCAGTGTTGGACGGGCGCAGCCTCGGCGTCGTACGGGAGGAGGCGGCCTTCCGTGTGGCTGTAGGGGGTGGGCATCGCCGCGCGTCCCGCTGCGCTGAGGAGGCCCCGCAGGGCCAGGCGGACCGGGAGGTGGTCCGAGCCGACCACCTGGGGGTGTGCCATGCCGCGAGCCCAGACGCTCTCCCGCAGGGACCACGGCAGGAGGGGCTCGTTGACCAGGAAAGTGTCCACCCTGTGCTGGGACGGGTGGAGCGTGGGGGTCATGTCCTCCTCTCCGCCCGCCGCGGCTCTTCGGAAGCCGCAGGCTTCCCAGCCCGCTCGGAAATGCTCCGTGGCCGGGTTGGCGGGGACATCCATGTAGATGTTGGTGTCACCGGCGATGACCACCGGGTGCCTCCCGCCGAGGCTGCGTGCCGTGGCATACATTTGTATGTCGGCCCAGAACGCCGCCCGTCCCGCCCACGGGGAGCAACCTGCTTGCGGCCCGTGGACGTTGATGAGGGTGAGGCCTCCCCCGTCCGTGCGGATCTCCAGGGCCGCGGCTTTCCCGGGGACAATTTCCGTGAAGCTGAGCACCTCGTGCTCCGCCACGTACTTGCTGCTGACCGCGGTGAGGAGGCCCCCCCCTCTCGAGGTGGAGGTGGCCCCCGTCTCCGCCAGCCGGCTGCTGAAGTAGGCGGTGTACCCCTTGTCCCGGAGCGCCGCGGCCACGTGCATCTCCTGCGCCCTGGTGGCGATCCCCGTTTCCTGGAGCATGATGGCAAAGCCCCCCTCCTGGGGCAGCATGCCGGTGATGAGGTGCTCCTTGTCGGTGCAGGCCGCCGGCCCCCTGCGCCGCCGGAGTGTGTCCCGGAGGGACCGGTCTGGCAGCACGAGGCCGTTGCGCAGGTTCCACGAGAGGAGCCACAGGGCGTCGCCCGTCGTGTCCTCCTGGAGTCAGCTATCCCGCGTCGGCATTTTTTGCACTGAACGGCGCCTTTTGTGGCTGGCCAGGCCGTTATCCCGCGTCGGCATCGCCGCCGGGTTCGCTGGTGCCGCCAGGGCATCTGGGTGCGCCGCATCCGCTGAGCCCGTTCCCAGCGGGGCCCACAAGGGGGCCCGGGGGACCGGGGGAGTCAGGGGGGCCAGGGGGGCCAGCCCCGCGGGGATGGACATGGACCCTGGTGGGGCCGCACCGCCGGCCCCCGGGGCCGCTCCGGGTGCCTCCTCACCTCCATCTGCGTGGTCGGCTGCCTGGGGCGGGGGGCGCCGGGTGTACGGGGCGTGCCACGGGGACCTCCGTGCTCTCCCCTGCAGGATGTTGGCGGCCGCCTCCTTGTCGTCCGCCGGGGCCGCAGCGTGCACCGCGTGCCACGCCAGGTGTTCCAGCATCGCCCCGCTGGTGTAGTACTTGTCCGCACACAGGGGGCATTTCGTCGGCTCCGTGGCCCCTCGCGCCGGGGGGAGCTGCACTGACTTCCGAATGGCGCCCTCCGCCGCTGGTTCGAAGGGCAGGTTGGCCAGCGGCACCGTGTGTGGTGCCAGCGTGCGGCCCGGGGCCGCCGCATCGAGGGCTCGCGTCGCGGGCGCGGGCCCGAGGCCTCGGGCGGCATCGCGCTGCGCGTCCGCTTGCAGCCACGTTTGCCAGTGCGTGGAGCCGATTTGGCGGTCGGGTTTGCTCCTCCACCGCAGGTCGTGGAAGGCCTGTAGCCAGTGGTACACCGTGGTCGGGACCGCCAGCTGGAGTTCCAGGTCGGCGGGGTGCGCCGCTGCCGGCCACACTCCCGGCCTCGCCGCCCGGGCGTTGTCCTTCAGCCTGACCTGGAGCAGGAGGGCGTGGTGTTCGCCCTCCCGCAGCGCCTTGATGATCATGCGTGTGCAGTCTGCCACGCGGATCACGGCTTCGGGCCCCGGCAGGCGTTCAGGGTCGCAGACGACGACGTGCGCGTCCGCCGGGCTGAACATGCAGACCACCCACTGTGGGTTCTGCTGCCCCCGTTGGGCCACCGCCAGGGTAGCCGCTGGGCGGGCGTGCGTGATGGGCCCCGCGTGGAGGTCCGGGACGTCCGTGGCCCTGATGGCGTCTCCCTGCCACGCGGCCCGTAGATGCTCCTCCTGGTCGGGGCTCCACACCAGTGTGGGGGGGTTGACCCACCCCGGTTCCTGCCTCTTGTTGGGGGCGCTGACAGTGTGCAGCAGGACCGCCAGCGGCCAGGGGTCCGCCGACATGTAGTAGGCCTGGGTGGGCCCCTGTCGCCAGTCGACGTGGGACAGGGGCGGGAATGCCCCTTGCCTGGCGGTGCTGTGCCAGACCGCCCATCGGCCTCCGGCCAGGATGTGCGACCGGTACCCTCCGGCGTGGCCGTGTACGATGGCTTGGTAGCCTGCCGTCTGCAGTACCAGCGCCTCCCCCTGCCTAGGCCCGGGCGGGGGTGCGCCATCGCCCGCACCCCAGACGCGGGTGCGCCCGCGGAGTGTGGTATGCCACGGGTCTGGTGCATCGCGCTGGGGCCCTTGTATGCATCCCGCAATTTGCGCCGGGCCGTGGTGGTGGACGAAGCTCTCCCCGCCGTCTGCTAGCAAAGCCGCCGCGACGACGTATAGTTGCTCCGCCGTGAGGGGCGCCGTCGGCTCGTGTGTCGCGGCCGGCCGTCGGGGCCGCGTGTCGCGGCAGGGGACGTGGGGCAGCAGCTGCGCCGGCCACGCCGCCACTGGACCCATGGTGACGGCCGCGACCGCGGACGCCAGCGCCGTGCGGTCCGTGGGTCTGTACTGCCGGAGTCCCGTGGTATCTCGGGTGAGGTGCCTGCAGGCTGCCATCCAGGCCACCGCTCCGCAGTTCGTGCAGTCCGGTTCGGCACCGCTCGCATCGTCGCCTCCCCACTGCTGTACCGTGGTGGCGGTGTCGAGCGGGGGGCCCCGCTGTAGCGCCTCCGGGCCCTGCCCCGGCGGGAGGGCGGGCAGGATTGGCTGCGGGTAGTTTTGCGCGCCCCGGCGCTCCGGGTGCCTGTGGTACGGGTTCTGCCGGCGGTGTTCCGGGGCTGCCCGCGGCTGGAAGAGGAGCTGGTGCAGGTACCAGTGGCCCTCCGCGGCGGACGGATTGCGGAGCGTTAGCCACTGTTCCACCACGCCTCCTGGGTGCGCGGCCTCGACGCGGCGCTGCAACCCCAGGCGGCCTAGGCGGTTGGACGTGCCCGCGGGTGGGATGTGTGCCTGCGGGTAGAGCACCCGCAGCGGCTCCAGCGCCAGGTCCAGCACTTCGTCGTTGAGCTGCTTCGTGAGGGCCGACGCCCTGTGTAGGGCGTGGAGGACCCCGGGTGTGGGGGCCGTGAGCTGTTCGAGCACCGGTCCCGGCGGGTACCGCGTACCCGGGTTCGTCAGCCACTCCCTGGTGTGGCTCAGTACGGCTTTCCACACGTCCCTTGTAAAGGCGTGCCGGGGGGCCAATGAGGGGACCATCCGTAGGAGGCGGTGGCACGCCGGCGGCGACCGCATGGGCTGTGGGGCGGCCGCCGTGATCCACCTGCACGCCGTGCCGGGCACGATCGCCCCCCATTCCACGGTCCCCATGCCCTCGGCATGAATCAGCGCCTGGCCTTGGACCATGGGGAAATAGGGGCTCGAGCGCCCCTTCCCTTCCCTCCACCGTACCCAGGCGGCCCCCGCCTGCAGGCTGCGGAGCAGGGCCACGCCGGGGAGGGGCGGCTGCGGGAAAGCCCCCTTGACGGCCTGGGTGGCGTGGGCCAAGGTGCCCATTGGTAAGTACCACAACGGGAGGGTGCAGGGGCCCGGCAGTGGTTGCGCCACCCCTGCCTCCCATCGCCACTCGGAGTCTGGCGGGGCGGCCGGGACCGTGCCCGTCTGCAGGAAGTGGCGTGCATACTTGTCGGGGTGCCGTTGGAGGGTTGCCGCGAGGCTGAGCCCCTCCGCCGCTGGTGCCACCGGGAGGCCGCCCCGGGGCCTGCGCCAGGGGTATTCCTGGTCGGCCGGCCAGGTGTGGAGGTCCCGGGCGATGTCCTCCGCGGTCCCTGTGGGGGCGTCCTCTGGTGCCAGGTGCCACATGACGGCGAGCACCGCCCATGTGGAAAAGGGCCACGCCCGCGGGGGGGTGTACACCTGGATGGTCCACTGTGGGCACGCCCGCCGCACGCGGGACACGTGGAGCACCCCTCGGACCATGTCCGCCGCCAGGACCAGCACCATTCCCGAGGGATCCACAATGATCCCCTCTGCGGGTCCACCGTGGCGGCCCCGGGTGTGCAGGGCCACCGCCGCCTGTCCCGCGTGGGTGACGCGGTCGACGGCCTCCTGGATGTTCACGCTGCCGCGCGCGGTCTCATCCAGGATCCAGCCCTGCGTCACCCCGTAGCGTAGGGCGGCGCGTGCGGCCGCGGGTTTCACCTCGGGCAACGCTCCGTCGTCGGCATCGGGCTGGGGGTGCTGTTTGGCGCACCAGCCTTCGCCGGTGCAATGGCCCCGTTTCCACGCGGGGCAGATCGCGGATACGCAGCCCGCCGGCGGCGCAGGTTCCGCGGGCGCGCCCCCCGTGGGGGGCTCCGGCAATGCCTCCAGGTCGGAGTCTGTGCCCGTGTCCTCTTGTGGGGGGTCTCCTTCGCCGTCTCTGAGTCCCAGCGCCCTGATGACCTCGTGTGCTTCGTCCAGCGTCGGAGATCGGGGGCGTGTCTTGCGTGGTGCCGCGGGTTCCGCCATTGCTATGTCGCTGTGTCTAAGAGCAGGGGGCGGGGTGCGGATGTCCCGTGGCTGGTGCGTTGGTGCGTTGGTGCGTTGCTCGGTGTGGGGGCGGTGGATGGGCATCCCCGGGGGGGCGCCTTCCAGTGTTGCGAGGGGCGTCCGGTGTTAGGCGCTGTCCCTCCCCCGGCCGCTCGTCCTCCGGAGCGTGCAGCCAGGGTTCCGCGACCCGCGTGTCCCGGGCGCGGTCGATGCGGGCAGTGGACCCTGCACCGGCCCCACAGCGTGTGCCCTTGCGGGCCGGCGTTGCTCGCTGTGGGGGTGGCGGGAGGGCGTCCCCGGGGGGGGGTGCCTTCCACCGTTGTGAGGGGCGCCTGGTGTCAGGCGCTGTCCCTTCCCCGGCCGCTCGTCCTCCGGAGCGTGCAGCCAGGGTTCCGCGACCCGTGTGTCCCGGGTGCGGTCGATGCGGGCATGTGGACCCAGCACCGGCCCCACAGCGTGCGCCCTTGCGGGCCGGCGTTGCTCGCTGTGGGGGTGGCGGAGGGGCGTCCCCGGGGGGGTGCCTTCCACCGTTGTGAGGGGCGCCTGGTGTCAGGCGCTGTCCCTCCCCCGGCCGCGCTCGCCCTTCGTAGCGTGCAGCCAGGGTTCCGCGACCCGTGTGTCCCGGGCGCGGTCGATGCGGGCGTGTGGACCCAGCACCGGCCCCACAGCGTGCGCCCTTGCGGGCCGACGCTGCTCGCTGTGGGGCTGGCGGAATGGCGTCCCCGGGGGGGGCTGCTTTCCACCGTTGTGAGGGGCGCCTGGTGTCAGGCGCTGTCCCTTCCCTGGCCGCTCGTCCTCCGGAGCGCGCAGCCAGGGTTCCGCGACCCGTGTGTCCCGGGTGCGGTCGATGTGGGCGTGTGGACCCAGTACCGGCCCCACGGCGTGGGCCCTTGCGGGCCGACGCTGCTCGCTGTGGGGCTGGCGGAATGGCGTCCCCGGGGGGGGTGCCTTCCACCGTTGTGAGGGGCGCCTGGTGTCAGGCGCTGTCCCTTCCCTGGCCGCTCGTCCTCCGGAGCGCGCAGCCAGGGTTCCGCGACCCGTGTGTCCCGGGTGCGGTCGATGTGGGCGTGTGGACCCAGTACCGGCCCCACGGCGTGCGCCCTTGCGGGCCGGCGTTGTTCGCTGTGGGGGTGGCGGAAGGGCGTCCCCGGGGGGGGCTGCCTTCCACCGTTGTGAGGGGCGCCTGGTGTCAGGCACTGTCCCTCTCTCGGCCGCTCGTCCTCCGGAGCGTGCAGCCAGGTTCCGCGACCCGCGTGTCCCGGGCGCGGTCGATGCGGGCAGTGGACCCAGCACCGGCCCCACAGCGTGCGCCCTTGCGGGCCGACGCTGCTCGCTGTGGGGCTGGCGGAATGGCGTCCCCGGGGGGGGCTGCTTTCCACCGTTGTGAGGGGCGCCTGGTGTCAGGCGCTGTCCCTTCCCTGGCCGCTCGTCCTCCGGAGCGCGCAGCCAGGGTTCCGCGACCCGTGTGTCCCGGGTGCGGTCGATGTGGGCGTGTGGACCCAGTACCGGCCCCACGGCGTGGGCCCTTGCGGGCCGACGCTGCTCGCTGTGGGGCTGGCGGAATGGCGTCCCCGGGGGGGGTGCCTTCCACCGTTGTGAGGGGCGCCTGGTGTCAGGCGCTGTCCCTTCCCTGGCCGCTCGTCCTCCGGAGCGCGCAGCCAGGGTTCCGCGACCCGTGTGTCCCGGGTGCGGTCGATGTGGGCGTGTGGACCCAGTACCGGCCCCACGGCGTGCGCCCTTGCGGGCCGGCGTTGTTCGCTGTGGGGGTGGCGGAAGGGCGTCCCCGGGGGGGGTGCCTTCCACCGTTGTGAGGGGCGCCTGGTGTTAGGCGCTGTCCCTCCCCCGGCCGCTCGTCCTCCGGAGCGTGCAGCCAGGGTTCCGCGACCCGCGTGTCCCGGGCGCGGTCGGTGCGGGCGTGTGGACCCAGCACCGGCCCCACAGCGTGCGCCCTTGCGGGCCGGCGTTGCTCGCTGTGGGGGTGGCGGAGGGGCGCCCCCGGGGGGGGTGCCTACCACCGTTGTGAGGGGCACCTGGCGTCAGGCGCTGTCCCTCCCCCGGCCGCTCGTCCTTTGGAGCGTGCAGCCGGGGTTCTGCGACCCGTGTGTCCCGGGTGCGGTCGATGCGGGCGTGTGGACCCAGCACCGGCCCCGCAGCGTGCGCCCTTGCGGGCCGGCGTTGCTCGCTGTGGGGGTGGCGGAAGGGCGTCCCCGGGGGGGGTGCCTTCCACCGTTGTGAGGGGCGCCTGGTGTCAGGCGCTGTCCCTTCCCCGGCCGCTCGTCCTCCGGAGCGTGCAGCCAGGGTTCCGCGACCCGTGTGTCCCGGGTGCGGTCGGTGCGGGCGTGTGGACCCAGCACCGGCCCCACAGCGTGCGCCCTTGCGGGCCGGCGTTGCTCGCTGTGGGGGTGGTGGAAGGGCGTCCCCGGGGGGGGGTGCCTTCTACCGTTGTGAGGGGCGCCTGGTGTCAGGCGCTGTCCCTCCCCCGGCCGCCCGTCCTCCGGAGCGTGCAGCCAGGGTTCCGCGACCCGTGTGTCCCGGGTGCGGTCGATGCGGGCGTGTGGACCCAGCATCGGCCCCACAGCGTGCGCCCTTGCGGGCTGGCGTTGCTCGCTGTGGGGGTGGCGGAAGGGCGTCCCCGGGGGGGGAGCCTTCCACCGTTGTGAGGGGCGCCTGGTGTCAGGCGCTGTCCCTCCCCCGGCCGCTCGTCCTCTGGAGCGTGCAGCCAGGGCTCCGCGACCCGCGTGTCCCGGGTGCGGTCGGTGCGGGCGTGTGGACCCAGCACCGGCCCCACAGCGTGCGCCCTTGCGGGCCGGCGTTGCTCGCTGTGGGGGTGGTGGAAGGGCGTCCCCGGGGGGGGGTGCCTTCTACCGTTGTGAGGGGCGCCTGGTGTCAGGCGCTGTCCCTCCCCCGGCCGCCCGTCCTCCGGAGCGTGCAGCCAGGGTTCCGCGACCCGTGTGTCCCGGGTGCGGTCGATGCGGGCGTGTGGACCCAGCACCAGCCCCACAGCGTGCGCCCTTGCGGGCCGGCGTTGCTCGCTGTGGGGGTGGCGGAAGGGCGTCCCCGGGGGGGCTGCCTTCCGCCGTTGTGAGGGGCGCCTGGTGTCAGGCGCTGTCCCTCCCCCGGCCGCTCGTTCTCCGGAGCGTGCAGCTAGGGTTCCGCGACCCGCGTGTCCCGGGTGCGGTCGATGCGGGCGTGTGGACCCAGCACCGGCCCCACAGCGTGCGCCCTTGCGGGTCGGCGTTGCTCGCTGTGGGGGCGGCAGAAGGGCGTCCCCGGGGGGGGTGCCTTCCACCGTTGTGAGGGGCGCCTGGTGTCAGGCGCTGTCCCTCCCCCGGCTGCTCGTCCTCCGGAGCGCGCAGCCAGGGTTCCGCGACCCGTGTGTCCCGGGTGCGGTCGATGCGGGCGTGTGGACCCAGCACCGGCCCCACAGCGTGCGCCCTTGCGGGCCGGCGTTGCTCGCTGTGGGGGTGGCGGAAGGGCGTCCCCGGGGGGGGTGCCTTCCACCGTTGCGAGGGGCGCCTGGTGTCAGGCGCTGCCCCTCCCCCGGCCGCTCGTCCTCCGGAGCGTACAGCCAGGGTTCCGCGACCCGTGTGTCCCGGGTGCGGTCGATGCGGGCGTGTGGACCCGGCACCGGCCCCACAGCGTGCGCCCTTGCGGGCCGGCGTTGCTCGCTGTGGGGTTGGCGGAAGGGCGTCCCCGGGGGGGGCTGCCTTCCACCGTTGTGAGGGGCGCTTGGTGCCAGGCGCTGTCCCTCCCCCGGCCGCTCGTCCTCCGGAGCGTGCAGCCAGGGTTCCGCGACCCGTGTGTCCCGGGTGCGGTCGATGCGGGCGTGTGGACCCAGCACCGGCCCCACAGCGTGCGCCCTTGCGGGCCGGCGTTGCTCGCTGTGGGGGTGGCGGAAGGGCGTCCCCGGGGGGGGCTGCCTTCCACCGTTGTGAGGGGCGCTTGGTGCCAGGCGCTGTCCCTCCCCCGGCTGCCCGTCCTCCGGAGCGTGCAGCCAGGGTTCCGCGACCCGCGTGTCCCGGGTGCGGTCGGTGTGGGCGTGGAGGCCCGGCACCGGCCCCACAGCGTGCGCCCTTGCGGGCCGGCGTTGCTCGCTGTGGGGGTGGCGGAAGGGCGTCCCCGGGGGGGGTGCCTTCCACCATGGTGAGGGGCGCTTGGGGTCAGGCGCTGTCCCTCTCCCGTCTGCCCGCCCACTGCCGGGTGGGTTGCCGGGGTTCGTTGGGTGTGTGCGGTGTGTGTGGTGTCTTTGCTGTGCGTGTCGTGGTGCGTGGTGCTGCTCTTTCCTTGGTCCTCCGGTGCTCCCATCTCCGGTGTCTCGGTGCGGTGTTGTGCTCGCCGTGTGCCCGCCGTGTCCCCTCCTCTGTGTGCGCCCCTTGCTCGTTCGCTGGCTACCCCTTGTTCCTTTCGCGGCTTCGTTGCTCTTTACCCTTTCCTCTACTCCTCTCCCTGGCATGCACTTTTTCCCTGCCTCCGCTTTGTTGCGTGTCTCTGTCTTTTTCCTTGTCGGCCCGGGCTTCCTCTTTTGAACCTGCGTAGGGAGAGAAAGGTGCGTAAACAAGCGTGCGGCGGCGGCGGTTTTGTCGCGACACGGCACCTCGAGCTGGCTGGTACGTCATGCGACATTCGTGTGTGACCGGCTTGCGTGTAGGTTTATCGCCCCACTTGCTCCCGGCTTGTCTCCACCCCCCTTTGGTCGCTACCTTTTCTCGTCGCCCGTTCCGCGCGCGCGGGGTGACATGCAACATACCTGCCTCTTTCCCCACTACCTTAACGTGTCCTAGTCCTCCCGCCTTGTCGGGCGTTCGCTTATATGTGACGACGGCACGACGCAATACTTGCCTAAGCGTCTAAGACAACCCTGGTTTAACGCCCGGACGACGCAGACACGAGCATACGCTTCTCTTCGGGACCTGTGAGGATAGAACATGGGTGCGTGCACGTGTGTTTGTTGGGACCCGGCACTCGCCGGCGCTATGCTATTTGTGTGTTTGCTCCTCATGTCCCCCTCCCTGGCTATTTGTGTGTTCTAACCCACGCAACTCCGCGGTTGGCGACGTGGCACGACATGGTAACATACTTGCGTTCTTGGTGGCGGTGTGTGGCTTGTCTACTATTCGTTTGCATGCGGCGGCATACCTTTTGTTCCCTTTCGCTCCCTTTCGCCTCCTACATAAGCGGGCGTGCGGGTGGGCGGTGGGCACGTCTCGGTTACGTAGCGTAGCGTGGCAACATACTTGGACCCCACTAGTCACGTGTGTATGCTTGGTTTTTTTTTTTTTTTTTTTTTTTTGTGTTGTGCCCTACCTCGGTGGTCTTTTTGTTCCTCCCTGTTTGTCCCTTCATACCATGTTGCTCGTCCGTGGCGGTGATGGCCTTGCGGCGTTCCGGGCATGCGCGTGCGGGCATACCTTTCTTTCCCTATGTGAGCGGGGGTGAGCATAGGCGTTCTTTCGGTGCCACCTCTTGTTGGTTTTCCTTGCGGGTGCGGTTTTCGTTGCGCTTTTCGTGGCGGCGCACTTTGGCGTTGCTTAACACGTTACTTGTTTTGCGCTTGTTACGGCGTTATGCACACAACATATGGCACATAACATACTTGCTTTCCGGCGGCCGGTGGCGTTGTTGTTGCTTGTGTGTATTTTTCATGCACGACATTCAACATACTTTGGTACATGTGCGGCCTCTTGCTCTTTTTGTTGTGATCCCCTTCGCGCGTATTTCCTACATGAGCGGGCTTGCATTGCTTGGTCGTGTACTTGTGGTATATCTCCACCGTGGTGCGGTTCGTTACCTATTTATTCTCCTTGTCTACCTTTTTCCGCGTTGTGCTTGTTTCGTTGGTTTCTAGCGGTGCGCGGCACATAACATACTTGCTTGTCGGCGGCCGGTGGCGTTGTTGTTGTCTATGTGTGGGTTGTTTTGGGGCGCGCACAAGTCCCTAGCGCCTAGGGCACGCACTTTGCTAGGTGGTTTGGGGCAAGCAACGCTCAGTTTCTTCGCCGTCGCGACTCTATTGTTCGTCTTTTTCGGTGAGTGTCCTATATTTTGCGACCTCGCCAAACAGCGGCGTAAAATTGTTGGGGGGGTTTCTGAGGTCGGAAAAGACGATTTTTCGCTTTATTTCTGCTGGCGGTGCGTCTTTTTCTCGTAATTTTTTTTTCTTCTGCTGCGATCGCGCGACCGAAGCCTCATTCACTTTGGACAGTCAAAATGAAAGATCGCAAATGCCGGCGACTGCGAAATGCACGCGTGCACAGCAAATAAATAATATGGCAAATAGATTTCTTGAGATTTGGGGCCTGTGGCTTATATATAGTGTTGTCTGGTACTTCCACTTTGCTATTGCACCTTTAAATCGCATCCCTAGCTTATATGGAATTAGTGGATGCTGGATAAGAAGTGAAAACCTTGTAAAGGTTCTAACTTTGTAAAACGGCCATTATTGATCAAAAACATTATGACGGCGCGAATCAGCTCTCCGAGGCGGTCATTCAGAGGGGCTGCATCGTACACTTCTGAGGTACGTTTTGTTTCGGCGCGCGGATTGTATATAATGGCATAAGGACTGCTTTTAGAGGGGGGCGGGGCCCCAGTCCCCGGCCCCCCAATTAAAAGCCCCCCATGGGGGTGGAGGTGAACAAGAGGACTGGGAGAAACTGAAGAAAAGTTTATAGTGGTTTCAGCACTGTGTTTTTGCTTCTCCTGCTGCTTGCTGATGCTGTAGGGTTTCCTGCTGCTTGTTTTGGATGATGAAAACCTTTTGTTTGCAGAAATAGAGTCAATAGAGTCAATCCAGGATAACCCAAGCCAGAAGTATGCAAGGAGAAGAGAATTCAGGATCAAAGCATGAAGGGCTGCAGTGTAGACAGTGAAAGATGATTGGATATTCACAGAAACTGCAACTCAGGTCACACATGAATGCATATTCACAAAGATAGCTGAAATGTTTTGGGAAAAGAGTTAGAAAACTGCCTCAGGATCACTCTCTCTTCATAGTGCCATCTTAGGAGATGTGCACTCCTTGTTTTGGGTCCCATATGTGCTGAGGTGGCATGGTATGTGGCGATGAGGTCACTGCCATGTCACATGGGATCTTCCTACTTAGCTAGGCTGACCAGGAATTGAACCCAGGACCTCTCAAAAAGAGGTGCCTAGCCCCCTAGGGTGCATACCACTAGGGCAGACAAGTATTCATGGAAAAACATAGATAAATTCATAGGCTCTGCCTTGGATATGTCAGTGCTCAGTCAACTCAGGAAAAGATGTTTTACTTCACATTGAAGGGGGATTAAGGGGTCCACTCCATATCCTGATTGGGTGTTTGGTTCCATAGGTCAAAATGTGTTATCACCAGTTTTGGTGGGACCAATACTATGATAAAAATGCATGGATGCTCAGTGCATCTCTAATACAACTAGAGTATGCCTCAAAGCAATGGAAAAGCACTTTTTCTTACTCACCCCTTGTGCTGTGGTGGCCACCACTGTCGCATTTCAGGAAAAAGGGATTTTTTCTTGGCCTTTCCTTGGTTTCCACATCTACTTTAAAATACCTATAGGTTCCCTCACACTGAAAAATGGGCGCTCACCATGGCTGGCGTCCTTTTGCTGCTCTGTTTGTAACATTTCCTACAGAAGACTCAGCGCTCACGGCGCTGCCGGGGCTCCTGTGGCTTGGTTGGGTTAGTATGGGAGCATGCCAAGACATGTGCATATGCATCCCTCCCTCCAAGACGCAGCGTCGACACAAACCCAACGCAAGACACATTATACACACTCGCATGGGTTCTCGTAAACCTGCTGGCGACCTGCGACCTGTCTTAGGGCGAAGGGAGTCGTTCAAAAATTAAATTGCCCCTTGGTGGGGTCTTGGGTTCTGCTCAGTCTCTCCAGGCACCTGCGTTCCGGCCCGAACACGGCCTACTCGGCGAGGCTGCGCGTGGGTATCTGCAGAGGCAGGAATGGGAGAATTATGGACGAATCCACGCAAAAACGAAGCGACGACACCAAAATCGGTCAAATGACGGCCTAGATTTTTTCTGAAACGACACACCTGAGCAGAATCCAATTGTGCATCAGAAGCACATTTTTATAGAAATTATAGTCATCTCTGGATTTTTTAAATCCAGAAATTCATACGCATAAAATGGCGGCGCGCAGGAGCGGCTCCTAGCGAAGCGCCGGAAAATGGAGAAATAATGGAATTATAAACGTATGTCTCACGTAGTCTTGAAAATGACGAGACACACATTAATAAATAAACATACAGATTCCACCCACACTAATAGAAGCCTCAAAAATTCAAGAATTCGAAAATGAACGAAAAGACTTCAATGAATCAGGTATAAACTACAGGTATGCTCGTCTCGTATGCCGCATACACATTGCTCGTCTCGTGTCTCCGTGAACGAGCCTTGTAGCAGCGCTAACAAAGATAGAACGCGATAGAGGGATTGATTAGAAAGATTGCAGATGATTAGCGGTCAGATCAGGGTGATTAGACATACACACAAGTGCATAACAACATTCTTCGCGTGTGCCCCTCACTTGCTCTCTCTCTCCAGCGGTAGGTAAGGTGAGTAAGCCCAGGCGGGGCCACCCCCTGGTGGAGTTCGTGATTAAGGTTCAGATGGGCAGGTGTGCCCACGATGGTCGTGCATACTCGCGCATGCACACACGCATTAAAGGGTAGGCCACGCGAAGTGCGCACGGTAAACCTTGTTTAGGCTACCCAGGGGCTCCTCGGTACGTTCTTTAAGAGAACCTGAGGAGTCCCTTAACGCTTGCTTGCTTGACAAGGGTAGCTGGTC
Organism: Eutreptiella sp. 'Long Island Sound 2002'; assembly: GCA_964036045.1. Classification (NCBI taxonomy): domain Eukaryota; phylum Euglenozoa; class Euglenophyceae; order Eutreptiales; family Eutreptiaceae; genus Eutreptiella; species Eutreptiella sp. 'Long Island Sound 2002'. The sequence continues at coordinate 8,862,037 of OZ038394.1, forward strand.
CTCCAGCGTGTTTGCGGACAGTGTATTATAGGTCACACTGAGAAGGGTATAATACCTGGAGTGTGGCTTGGTTCCTCCGCCGCAAACGCCCTTTCATTTGCCTTTGTTTTACAGGTGGGCAGGTAGGGTGATTGGTGCAGCAGCACTTTTTTTTATGCCCTGCTAAACAAGGGCGCAGATCACACAAACAAGTAATTCCGCCTCTGCCTGCGGCAGAGCAGGGAGTCCGACTTCATCGACATCTGCGCCGTGCACGCAAGCGCACCTCTTCCCTCCAAGCCCTAGCAGGGGAAACGCATTGTGGCGTCCCTTGTTAGGCCACAGTTGCTTAGCAGCGCTGTGTTCTCTTGTCATTTCACAGGAGGGTCGCTAGGACCCACGAGACCTTTGCCTTCACAACGCCCAGTAGAGTGTGCGTGTAGGAGTGGTAGTCCTGAGTGGGGGCTTGAGCCAGTTGACCCAGTGCTCGCCCACCAGGATGGTGCCACTGTAGGGTGTGTAGGACCTGTAGTGCGTGTGTCACTGTCCCACCCGTTTCCTGCAATTTTAGCAGGGTTGGTGGGCTGTGGCAGTGGTTAGGTCAGTGTTTTGGCCATTTAGCAAAACGGCGTTTTCAAGCCTTCATAGCTTTTGGCCACCCCTCCCTGTAGTAGACAGATAGGTAGGGAAAACAATACCTGGATTAGTACGCTGGGTATTCCCCAAAGGTTTTGCGCCAGCACAGAAATTGGGCGCTTAGGGGAGGGGAGACCCGGGGCGTACCCCGTGGCATAAATAAGCCAACCCTCCAGGTTTAGCAAGCGTGCAGACTTGGGTATAATTAGGACACCACTTCTGCGGCTTGCTCTCAGGACCTTAGGAATAGCACACTCACACATACGCTTTGGCAGGTAAGGGTAAGGTTCAGTCCCTAGCTTTAGTCTTGGAGGCAAGCGTCTCAGCGAGCCTCAACAACTCACCAAGGTTGTTCTGGGACAAGTAGTCAACCAGAACTGAGTTTAGGCGTCCCTCAGGTAGAACAAATGCAGAGAAGGGCTCCCAGGTGGCCTCTTCGACTCCAAACCCTTCCCAGAGGGTGAGGAAGCGCCAACCCTGGCGATAGCAGTGGCGTAGGACAGACTTCACCGGGTAGAAGCCCTCCTTAGCCATCTCCTCGGCGTTCATGTCGGGGAGTTCACCTTCAACTTCCATAGGGCTGGCAGCCCCTTGTAGGTCCAGAGCGGCGATTTCCTCGTCGTTCAGCTCCCACTCCTCCCCACAGAGGTCTTCAGGATCATGGTAGCGCTTCAGGTGTTGAGCGGCGCACAGCAGGGTCCACCCTAGACGGGGAGAACACCTCACGGTGATACGGTGTCCATCCACTGATAGAATCTTGTACGGCCCGAAGTATGGGTCATCGCTGGTAGAGCGTGGCCAGGTGGGTAGTCGACTGTGGTGCACCAGCACCCAGTCCCCCTCTTGGTAGGTGGCCGGTACTCGGTGCTTGTTCTTCTTGTTCCACTGACGCTCCCTCACTCTCTGGAGCATAGCCTTGGCCTTGTCCACCTTCGCTTGTTGCTCTTGGACCCATTCACCCACAGAAGAATGGGTGTCCTCTGGATAGGGGGCATGTAGGAACCATGCCGGGCGCCCCAGGAATAGCTCATGAGGCGAGTACCCAGTCGCCGAACTCTCTTGGGAGTTCATCATCAAGGATATGACGGGGAGTAGTCTCACCCAGTCTCTGGTGTGTTCAGTTTTGCACCATATCTGTACGTTCTCCTTCAGGACACGGATCTGTCGCTCACATAGGGGGTTGCTCGTGTGACAGTAGGGAATCCCCGTAGACACCTGGACACTGAGGGATCTCAGGACCCTCTTGTACCAGCCAGTATCTGAGCGTACTCGCATGTCCTCATCGGAGTTGATCTCCTTGGGCGCCCCATAGACACAAAACCACTCCGCAAGGAGTATCTTGATGGTCTCCTCCCCGGTAATGTGCTTGGTACATGGGAACACCCTGGTAAACCTGGTCAACCCACAGGTTACCACGAGGGCGAAGTCATAGCCCCCGAACTTCAGCATCTCCGTGTAGTCCACGTATAGAACACTGTTAGCACAGTGAGGGATGGGAAGGGTCGAGTAGAGACCTCTGTCCCTGATATCCCCTGGTTTACAGGACCTGCACGGGCACTTGTCCACGATAGGCTGCAGGGTTTTCCGCAGTTGGTCGTCGGTCCACGTAGTGTGGAACCACTGCTTGAACAACCTCAGGGTGCGGTCAGCACCCACATGACCACTGGACTCATGGGTCCACTTCAGCAGCGCTGGGACTCGGTCACTAGGCACCACAATACGGTCCTCGTGCCATAGGTAGCTCTTGTCCCTCTTCCACTGGTCTTGGTTGACCAGGAGGGGTTCAAGGCGTTTCTCCAGGCGCTTGTAGATATCGCCAAACTCCTTCAGGTACTCCGATTGTTGGAGTCCATCCAGGGGGCGTATCATCGTCATGTTGAGGTCCAAGTGGACGTCCATGCGGCTGAACGCCTGCTTAGCCAGCGCTTCAGACCGGGTACCAATCAGGGTGTCGAAGTTGTTGCGGCTGATGTAGTCGGCACATTCGTTCTTCACTCCCTGGATATGGTGTACAATCAGCCGTAGTTGACTGAGGTAGGTCCACCAGCGCCGTAGCTTGGCCTTTTGAGGCATGGCGGTCCCCCGCCCAAAGCATTGCACCAAAGCGGCCTAACCATGGGCAAAAGGAGCGTTCATGGTGAGCCGAAGTTCTCCGAAGGACAGCCGCAGGTATTTACAAACCAAGTCAGGGTGAAAACACTGCATGAACTGCACCACGGGCCTGAAAAGGTTAAAATACTAGTGGAGGCCATTTCGGTGAAAGATGCAAAGGGATATATAGCCTATACCAAGGCAAAATAACAAAAAGATGATATAATGGAAAAATGGACCAGTGGATTGAGCGAAGAGAAGCGAGCAAGTGCAGGCGCAAAAAGTAAAACAGACTGGAACATTCTGGCTTGCCTGAAATCAGTCTGGGGCCCTGTAGCTGATCTGAGAATTACTAAAGTACAAAGCCCTTTCATTCTGCTCAAGTCTTGCTCTCTTGCCGTAGTGGTCCTGGAAAAATTAGAAAAGAAAAATTCCAATTGATGGCTCAAACAAAAAAAACTCAATGGATCGGTAAGGTTTCCTGGTGCGCAGAGCTGTGTATACAGTGGTGCAGTGTGGTGCAGTGTGGTGACGGTGTTGTGTCCTGCCGTGTAGGTGGGTGACGGGTGAAGGCTGATGTGTCAGATGGCTGTTGGTTGCTGGCTGCGTGTTGGTGGGTGTTGGCGACTGCTGTTTACTGGCTGATTGCTCATGGCTGCTGGGTGCTGGATGTTGACTGCTGCTGCTGTTTGTCGTTGGCTGAGGACTGCTGGCTGCTGGTCGCTGGCTGCTGGTTGCTGGATGTTTGCTGCTGGATGGTAGCTGGGTGCTACTTGCTTGCTGATACAGGTCGAAGGAGTGTCGGAAGAGGGGAGCAGGTAGCCGGGGGGGGGGGGGATAATGTCTGGGGTGTCTGGGGAGAGTGGTTGGGGGGGGGGGGGTGTTTGCTGGCTGTTGTCGCTGGAAGTGTCCTACTGTGGAAGGGAGGCGGTGGGTGGTTGATGTGCTGGTTGTTGGCTGATGGCCGCTGGTTACTGGTTGTTGGTCGCTGGCTGCTGGTTGCTGACTGTTGCTGCTGCTGGTTGTTTGCTGTTTGTTGCTGGCTGTTGGCTGCTGGCTGATGGTTGCTGATTGTTTGCTGTTTGCTGACAAGACGAGAGTGCCGTTGGTGAAGCGAGTGTATGCGTTGGGGTTGAAGGATGGGACTGGAGGTTAAGTGTCATTTGGAGGAGGTATGCGGTTGGTGATGTGAGGATGTAGTGGTTGAGGCGGAAAGTGTTGAAGTTGTATGGCTGAAGTTTTGGTGGGGGGTTTCGGTTTTGTGGTAGGGCGTTTAGCGTGAGGTCGTTTGTTGGTTGGTTCTTTGTTGGTAGGGGATGGAAAGCGTAGTGGGTGGGGAGCGGTGGATGATGTGCTGTAAATGGAAAAAGATTCGTTCCAGGGGTTGGAGGTGGTCGTCGGAGATAACTGATGAAGGTTTCGAGATGGGGTTGTCGATGAGCCATTGTTTGGGTTCGTTGAGAAGGGTGGTGAGAGGTTTTTGTCGATGTTTTAGGGCTTGACGAAGAGATTTGATGTTGGAGTAGTAGGTTGTGTTTGGTGGGGGTGTGCGTAATTGATTGCTGAGTGTGTTGGGTATGAGGGTTCGAATGAAGTTGCGGCGGTCGCCTTTGGAAGCGGTGGCCCACCAAGTGATGATGGTGTTGTGGAAGTGCCCATTCCAAGTGTTGAAGAATTTTTTCCGTATTGCGTTAGTAGTGTGGCATTCGGTGATGAAGGTAATGGGGTCTAAGGGGTGGTGGTGGTTACAAAGAGGGCAAAGGTAGGTGTTGAGGATGAAGTGGGGTTGGTAGCCCTTGCAAGAGAAGAGGCCATTCACCCACTTAAAGGTGAAAGTGGAGAACCACGAGCATTTGAGAAAGAAGTGATTACTAAGGGAGAGGTGAATGCCGTTGTGTTGATGGGTTGGGAGTTGATGTTTCGTGAGTTTAGAGGTTATTTTGCCGGGAAGTGGAGTTTGGTTAATGGCCAGTTGTGTGGAAGTTGTGGGCGAGAGAAGGTAATCGAAGTGGGTGGTGCTCCATTTGGAGACACTGTCCGCCGCGTCATTGCCGGGGAAATCGGCATGTCCTTTGATCCAAGTGAAAAGGATGGCGATGTGTTTTAGATGTTGGAGAAGATGCCATATGAGGTTGTACCAAAGAGCAAAGGAGTTGTTGCTAGTGGTGAAGGGGGGAGAGTGGAAGTGAAGGAGGGTATTTAGGGTGAGGCATGTGCTCAAGTTGTCGATGGCGAAGATGATCGGTTGGGGGAGGGTGGTGAGTTGAGGGTAGAGGAGGGAGATGATGATGGCATAGATTTCTGCTTGGTATGACCCTTTGAGGGGAGAGGGGGAGGTAATGATAGTGTGGTCGTTGGGTTGGAGGGAGATAATTGCGGCTGATCCAGAGGGATTGGAAGAGTTGGGGTCGTCCGATCCGTCGGTATAGATGATAGAGTAGGTGGTGTTGGATTGGAGAGCGTTGAGTAAGTCGTGACAGCCCCAATAATCCAGATGTGAAAAGTTGGGAAGGGGAATATTCTGGTTGGATTTGAGCTGGAAATAATGTGTGGTTGATAGGGTGGTGGTATGGGAGATGGGGAAGTCTTGCAGTGTGGTTGGGCATATTGGGTGTGTGGGGGTAGTAATAAAGGATGAGAGTTCGTTGCCCTTTTGAGTGATGAAGGAGAAGTGGTGGGTGTCGTGAGGGTGGAAGATGTTGTCGGAGAATTGGACTGATGTGGAGTGGAGATTGTGTTGGATGGTTGTGCCCGGGAACCAGAGATTTGAATTTTCGTTGTTGTGGTCGAGGAAGGCGACTTGGATGGCTGAGTTGAGTGGAAGCGATCGGACCTGGCAGGGGTTGTGGTGTGGAATGTTGTGTGTTTGGATGGAGAAGTGGTGGGCTGAGGTGATGAGCATGTCTTGCAGGAGGTTAGAAGCTGGGCCGCGGTGGAAAAGGGTGTGTTGGATAGACCGATTGGATGTGGGGGGACCTTCGTTTGATGTGTAACGGAGGAAGTGGTTGATGGCTTGAGTGTGGGTAACGTGTGATATTTTGGTGATGCCACTGTTGGGGACGCCGCTTATCCAGGATTCTGTGATCGCATTGCATTGCTTCTTGTGGGCTTGTATTGCTACCTGTGGGTGTGAATTGAGGTCTTGAGGCTTCTTCCTGAACCATAGAGGGTATTTCAGCCAAAGGCATTTATTTTTCAAAAGAATGCCAAGCTTGGCCTTCTCAGGTGGGGGACCCTTCTGGAAACTGCGGACCGGTTCTTGGTCGCATAGCCAGACCACAGGGTTACTCCCCAACAGTCGTGCTTGTGAGGATAGCACCAGCATACCCGCGAGCAATTCCTGCTCATAGGTGGAGTAGTTCCCCCTGGCCTGGTTCCACTTCCAGTTCCAGTGGCCCAGAGGTACTAGGACCCACTTGTCGTCAGGGTAGCTGTGCTTGAGGGTTCCATCTCGGTTGAGACCTTCCGTCCCCCATTGGGAAATGGCCGAGTCGAACTCCTCCTTCTCTAGTGCTTGCCATCCGAACAACGTTCCACGACCGCCCACATTGCTGGCGTCGGTCACCAGGATAATCTCCCCTTGTGCCTTAGGCACGCCCAAGCACTTAGCGTTGGCTACCTTGTCTTTGAGCTCGTCAAACGCTTGTTGCTCTTGTGGGCCCCAGCGCCAAGTAGTACTCTTCTTGATCAAGTCCGTCAGAACGGCGCTGGTATAGGTGAAGTTCTTGATGTGGCGGCGATAGAAGTTGCACGCCCCAATGAAAGTGCGTACATCATGAAGTCCTTTCTTGGGGTCTTTGTGTCGTACCTTGGCATCCATCAGGGGTTTGGCCTTAGAGGCCGCTGGGGTCCACCACCCATAGTCAACGTCAAACCCCAGGTACTGCATGGTCTCCTGCATGAACTCACACTTCTCCAGCTTGAGTCGTGTGTGGTTCTCCTGGCAGACCGCAAAGAACTCGCCCAAGAGGATCAGGTGATCCTCCTGGGTAATGGTCCCGAGGCATACATCGTCGATGTGAGCCTCCATCTGGGCACCACGGGATATGAGCTCCTGCACCTTAGGTCTCCTTCGTAGGATGGACAAGATCTTGTTCATCAGCTCTTGGAATAGAGCGGGTGCGTTAGCCAAGCCAAACGGCATGACCTTCCACTTGAACACCCTCCCCTGAGGGGTGATGAAGGCCAGTAGTTCCTGTGCGTTGGGCGTCAGGTCCACTTGCCAGAATCCGCTTCGCTTGTCCATCTTGGTCTTGTAGCGGCAGGAGGCTATCTTCTCCAGGGTAGACTCCATATTGGGAATGGACCCTGAGTGGTTCAACGTCTTCTTGTTCAGCTCTCCGTAGTCCACTACCAGCCGTTTGGCTGTAGACCCAGGTTTAGCCACCAGGAAACAGGGGCTGCAGTGTAGGGGGTAGTCCCGGTCCTTGTACTCCAGGACTAGGCCAGCGTCGATACATTCTTGTATCTGTGGCTCGATCTCGTCAGCCTGCTCTTTAGGAGCTGGATAGGGTCTCCTCCGGATCTTGTGACCCACGAACTCGGGTTTCAGCTTGAGGTCCATCTGTACCAGCTTGTCACATGAGGCTGGAGGGGGTAGTTCTCCGAACACCTCCAGATAGGTCCTTATCAGCTTCTGTACCCGCGGGTCCAATACCTTGATCTTGTCCTCCATGTCCTCGTCAGAGTGTAAGTTGCTTGCCCCCTGAATAGACGTCGGGAGGTGGTCCTCCACCGACTCTTCGCCTGTGGTAGTATCCTTCAGCCCTTGGTAGGCATATAGAAGGTCTTGTTCGACCATCTCCGGTGGACGATGGCAACATAGGCACGCTCGAGGGGGTTCACATACACATTCCTCCGAGAGGTCGTCCTCCTCTGGGGTCCTCACATGGGCGCCCCACACGCTCTTCATGAGCTTGAGATCTACCTCCCTTTGCCAGGTGGTGATCTTCTGTTCGAGGTCCTCCTTCAGTTGGGATAGGTCTCCCATACGACCTTGCTTCAGTGGCCATGAGCTGCGGGTAGGCTTCGCGTAGCATAGCTTTTTCGCCACCAACTTCCTCTTGGAATCCACATACTCCCTGAGCCTGGATCGAGAGTCCAGCTCTTCATCCACGGGGTCTTCCACCCTCATGGAGAGTAGGGGTTTTAGTGGGGCGACGTACTCGGCGTTCTCCACTTCCTCCACACAGGTCTGCACGAAGAAGGCGTCGTGCTCAGTTTCGTCATCTGAGTGGATAGAGCTAGGTAGCTCAGATAGTCCACACTCAGAGACTCCATCAGGAACAGGTACTTGACAGGGAGTGTTGGGGGCGTTGGTGTCAGTCACGACGTACTCATCTCCTCCGGGTGTAGTCTCAACAGCATCTTGAGGTCGTAGGCGATCCTTCAAGTCACCCAAGGCGAGTCCATCGCTTTCTCGTTGTATAGCCTGGACCAGAGTCGGGTCCAGGTCCTCCCAGGGGATGGTGGTAGGACTTCCGTCCACCACGCTGAGCATACTCCCCCATCCGGGCTTCCCAATAGGCGTCTTGCGTCCCAGAGGCACGTAGATGGCCTCATCAGGCAAACGAACAGAGCTGATAGTCAGCCTGTCCAGGAGGTTTCGCCAGTACTCGTTGCCCCCATGGGCTCCCCAATCGGGGGAACACAGGACCATACGGGAACGTTCCAAGGCCACCTTGGTCAGCGCCTTCCCCAGTTCACTGAACCTGGGGTTCCCGTAGGCCATCCCGAAAGAGGGCCAGTAAAATTTGTAGCTGCAGTTCTTCCCCTTGCTGCAGTAAAGGCCCAGTACATGTTGCTTGTCGCTGGCGAACAGCTCCACACTTAGGTCTTCTCGAGAGTAACCCAACTCCTTCAGACCTTGGTCTAGGACTTCCCCCAATAGTTGATAGTCCTCAGTTTTGGAGGCCGCCATCATGTTCGAAGGCTCCTCCTTCGATAGTCTCAGGTAACTCGAGGTATGTTCCGACTGCTCTAGTGGCACAGACTCTCTGCCACTGCCGTGGTCCAAGTAGAGGAGGTAGGGCGCTTGCAGCGTCAGGGATTGTATCTGGGAGTGCTGTACGAAGAAATCAGTACCCAGTACAAAGTTGAAGGCCTCAGTGTCCATCACATAGAACCGATGGGCGATAGTCCGAGAGCCCATAGGTACCTCCACTTCACAGTCCCCGCAGCTGTGCACCACATGTCCATCCCCCATACGTATAGCAGCGGTGGTCATGGTGTTCTTCAGGCTCCCACAAGGTAAAATTTTCTTGGCCACTATAGATATTGTGGCGCCAGTATCCAGTACCCCCAGGTATTCACGTCCCCCTAGTCGGATACGTACCCAAAACACCAGGTCTTGGGTGCCACCAGAGCGTCCCCGTCAGAACTCCGCGGGACAGGTCACCTCGAACCCCTTGTTCCGCAATTTGCGGGCCATCCTCATGAAACGGCTCCTCTTCTTAGCGTCGCCGTCATCACCACCTTCATGCTCACGCTTGGCTCCTTGTTCTTGCTGGGCCTGCGTTTGTGAGCGTGTGGTCGGACCAGATTGCCCTCCGGAGGGCTCGGAGTTCCCCCCTGGATTAGGGTTGGGGTTGCCTCCGTTCTTGTCGTTGTTCTTGTTGTCGGGCTGGCGGTTAGCGCCTCCTCCTCGTCCACCTTGACCCTTGTCTTGGCCTTGACCACGTCCTTTCGACTTGCCCTTGCCGGAGTCGTTGCCTTTGCCTTTGCCTCCACCTTTGCTTGAGCCTTTGCCAGGATCTTCCCCTTTAAGCTTCGCCGATAGGCGTTGCTTATGGTAGCACTCATCCTCGTAGTGCTTCCGCTTACCGCAGAATGCACACGTGATGGTGCACCGGTAATGATCCGGCAGCTTCGCTTTAGCGCCGGTGTTCTTTTCCTGCTGCTTCCCCTGAACTACGAAGCAGTCTCGCTGCTCGCAGTCAGAGGCGTGCTGCAGGTGGCCCTGCTCGTCTCTGGCATCACACCAGAATAGCTCCTTCACGTTCTCCATGGTACGGGCGTGGGCGTGTTCCGGGGTAGTCCCCTGCCCAGGTCGGGACCCTTGGTACCCTTTGCCTCCAGAACCTCCACCACCAAGACGGTAGTTGTTCAGGTGCTGGTCGCTCTCCTTCTCCAGCGCCAGCTCCAGGAGCAGCACGCATAGATCCTCGTAGTGGAGGGATCTAGCCTTGCGCTCAGCCGTCGAACGGCACTCGTCCCATAGCTCTCGAGGGAGCTTGGCCACCAACCAGAATAGCAGGTCGTCGCTGCTGTAGGAGCCGGGCGTCAGTCGTCCAGCCCAGTGATCCAGATCAGCCAACAGCTCAGATACCCTGCCAGGCTTGGGGTTGTTGGGCAGCACGGGTAGGTTCTGGATCTCGACCCTAATGGAGAGGTCGGTCTCGTAGGTCGGGTACTGCCTCTCCAGGGCAACCGACACATCGGCAAAGGTGGCGGAGTTAGTCACGATCTGCCTGACCTGCTTCTCCAGGTACTTGGTCTTGCAGCACTGCAGGAGCAGATCGCACTTCACTCGCCCACTAGCGTGGGTTTGGCCGGTCAGTCGTAGGAACCGGCCAAAATTCTCAGCGAACTCGCTGAGGTCCTTGCCTGTGAACTCAGGCAGGTTCACTACGATTTTGGAGGTGGCAATAGCCTTCGCCTCCTGAGTTCTGCGTCCTTCAGGGCGTCGGGTCTTCTTCTTCTTTTTCTTCTTCTTCTTACCCTTGGGGTCCTCGGGGTCCTCAGGGTCATCGTCATCTGAGGGCGAAGAAGAATCCATCGACAGCGGCTCGTCATCGGAGGGGTCTCCGCCTAGATCACTGGAGCCATAAGGCTCCACGTCCACCGTAGCCCTTAAGGCTGTTAGCCCCAGCCGGTCCAGCTCGGCCCTCGTCGAGTTCGTCACGTGGCTGTAGGGCGGCTGGGCCGTTCTCGGCACGAAGGGACTTCTCAGAATAGCTGCAGGCGTCCGCATCGGTCTGCTCCTCAGGCTCCCCAGGGTATTTGTCAACCCTGCTGTCAGGTGGTTAGCCTGTACTCGGTGGGGTGACATTCCCACCGAGATAGGTGACGTTTGGGGCGGGATCATCAGGGGCTCCAACTTCTCACGGATCTCTTGTGTGAGGTCGCCCACGATTTTTGAAGTGGCTCCCCGGAGCACCTCGTTGATCTCCGACCGCGTCAGGGACCTGTTGGGGGATCTCCGCGATCCTCTACTCCTGCCTCCAAGAGATTCGGGTCCTCTCCTCAACCCACTCAAGGGTGCATACCCAGGTGCATACCCAGGAGCATACCCAGGAACATCCACATAGGTTCCAGTAGCGTGTAGTGGATGGGGATAATCAGCGGGTGGTGGGAGATGGCCGCTCCTAACAGGAGCCGCCCCTGGCTCCTGCTCCTGAGGAGCACCGACCCTGGCTCCTGAGGAGCTCCGACCCTGGGGTGCTCCTTAGGAGCACCGACCCTGGCTCCTGAGGAGCACCGACCCTGAGGGGGCTCCTTAGGAGCACCGACCCTGGCTCCTCAGGAGCCAAAGCTCCTGAGGAGCACCGACCCTGCTCCTGAGGAGCAAGTTGGCTCCTAAGGAGCACCGACCCTGGCTCCTGAGGAGCCAAAACAGAAAAAGGTTGTTTTTTCACTTTTAGCTGAGTACTTTGCATATTTTCTACAAAGGGTGCCCATTGTGGCTGCAAAGTTACCAACAACTTGGATAGAAGTCGCATTTTTGGACTCTTACAGGCTTTCCTAATGTCTACATCATTGATCGTGAAGAACACCACCTCTGCTCCTTGGGAACGATTCTGCTTCCGAACAAAAGCGGCCCTCAGGAACCAAAACAAAACGACTTATTCCCAATTTTTGCTTACTTATGTGTACTTTTTCGTACACGGTGCCCATCGTGCATGCAAGATTGCCAACAAGGCTAATAAAAGTTGCATTTTTGTTAGCTTTGGAGGTTCAACTAGAGGTTTCCTCCAAAATTTTGTCAGTGAACGAAGTCGTTTGTTTGAATCACTGATCTTGGGAAGAACCATTATTGCTCCTGAAGAGCAATTTTGCTCCGGAGGAGCACCGTCCGTGTCTTTCGGGGAGCTAAAACAAACCTAAGTGCTTTTCACTTTGTGCTTGTTGTTTCGCATCATTTCAACATCCGCTCCGCATCATTCTTGGAACATTACCAACAACCCAAAAGTTGCATTGCGCTTTAGAAAGTGTACTAGACATTTGTTTCCTTTGCTTCAATGTTTGCTTTGTGACCAACGTCAATTAACAAAATACTTCGTCTCAAAGAGGTGAATTTGAAGCTCTTATAGCCATGCAACTTGAGTGTAATTTTGTTTTGCAAACAACATCATTGCCTCTACTTTGAAACCGCAATGAAAACTATGTTTTTGCTTTGATTGGGCATTTTTAGTCTTTAACCTCTTGTGCTATCTTTTTCAATCAACCTTTTTTCCTAATGCCTTAGCCATAGAACCATGCAGCAAGCACTTAAACCTAAATACATGTGTATAACAATTGACATTTTGTATTGGCACCAATCACATAGAAACCAACACCACCTTTTCTACCATCAATTCCATTTGCTGCGGGAGAAACCACAAAATTGCACTTCATCTGCCTTACTTTAGAAGATTCGCATTCATTGAACTTTCGGACCCCACCAGAATACAATTGTTCCATACAGCATCATTGCCCGTTGTGTTGCATCAGACTTTGGATGAAAATGATGCATCAAGCAGTACGCAAAATGCACAAAAAATCCTATCCCGAAATTCACAAAGTAAATAATCAACCAAAAATGAATACTGATTCGTAGTCCAATTGGCGCATCAATAACTCAAGTAACACATCAAATTGCAATGGAGCCTTACGGTCCAAAGATATGAAAATTGGTACCATACAGCATATGTATTGTACGGTATCGGCATGGTATCCATACCATACAGTGCTGCAATATCTTGTATGGTATGGCCCAACACTCTTGTATTCACTACTTTGTCCCACCACAAAAAAAAATTGGCTTTTTCACTCCAAACAAATATATCGCACAATGCCTTGGCTGTCAGTGCATCCGCAGAGTGGTCCGATACATGGTTGTTGTCAATTCTTGGCAGCTGATGAACAATTGCTATCATTTTAATGAACTACTAATCGTGGGAAATTAATGACTGGACACTGGACAAAGGGCTGGCCATGGTTTCTTTTTTTTTATGCTCCATAGGAAAGGCACTATACCTTGCATCTTGGTAGTACCTATGTGGTACCCGTGACCAATGGTGTTCAGATGTGTAATGCAAAGGCATCAACCAATCAAAAATGACTGCAGTGGGTTCCCTGGGCGGCATTGGCGAGCACTTCACTGTGCCATGTCCTGATGCAAAAGAATGATGGTTGCACGATTTGGCCAAATCAGCTTGCCATAATTGCGAAATTCTGCTGCCACCGTCACACTGCTTGCTAATTGCTCCATGTTTGCTGTTTTTAACAACCTTTAACCTAGCCTGGCAACTTGCCACAGAGGCCCAGCATGCCACGCATGCAATTGAACTCAAATTCTACCCTCCACCACCTGCTTCGCCAGTGCACTAATCACAAGTTTGGCTATTTACTGGTTCGATTTGAGGCTGGCCGACTAAGCTCAGGGCACAACACTCTCAGCAGCCCATGGTTGATTGCTAGTTCTCTCATAGGGCTTACGAGAACATTGCGAGTTGCTCAGGATTCTTGCCCTCAGTGGTGGTACTAGCAGCGTGTCCACCTCCATATCGGGACCATTGCTTGCTAATTACGGTCCCACTGCAATTCTGTCTTCCACCACCGCCGCCGCCAGTGCTCTGATCTGTTGATTGCCTTAATCCCTTGACCCGGTCCAGTGAACTCAACGCACAACACTTGCAAATGCCCGCAATTGATCGCTGGTTCCTGCATTTGGTTCAGTCTGCAAAATGAATCTGCCTTGTTGGTTTTCACCCTCGCCAATGGTTTTAACCTCTGAAAATAATGAAATCAACAAGCACACGGCGGAAATCGCGCACGGTCAGAAACCATTCAGCACCTCAATGTCCACGTCCCACGAAGCAAATGCTTTCTCACCCCACTGGGGGACTCCTCACAAGTGCAAACGCATCAACCCCCCGAAGTGGGGAAAATTTTTTCACTCACGAGGGCCCCCTGCGGCAAGCTCAGATGCAAAAAGTGCAACACAATTGCAAAAGCTGCCAAGTAATTTCCAGAAACACTGTCTGTGGCTACAATGCCCAAGAGGGAATACGCTTGTTGACATCACCATTGATCATTGCAAGCAAATACCCAATCTGTGAATCATAAGAGACGTCCACAGTCACATTCTTTGCAATATGTTTGCGGGCTCCAGGCTGTCTTGGTTCAGTCGGGTTTGTTCTTGGCAGGAGTAACAGCGGTGGTTGATTGGGCAAGTGATTCTGGTGTTGCAGGCAATGTTATTCTTGGTGATGTTTTCGCAAAGAAAGGACACGGTTTGAGGTAATGGACACACAGTGTACACAATTTGTCGTCCGTCGAAAGGTGAGGGTGTCGTTCTGCAATTAGCGCTTGCTGAGATCCACCAAGGTCTGTGCTGTCAATTCTGACCCCTGGCTCAAACAAGCAGCACACTTTGCCACAAGAACTCAGTGCGGATCTGTTAACAAACAAAACAAATGCATGGGGGGCCAGACCACTGTGACACTGAAGTATGTCAGCTGAAGAATTCCCACCCATAAAATGCCTTTTTCTGGTGTTCAATCCTGCAACCCACTGAACAACAAATCGGGGTGAATCGTTGTGGGGGGGGGGGGGGGTTGACACATGGCTGAAGAGAAATTGAGTATGGACAAATAGAAGATTGTAGAGGAAGAGCAGATGTGTATGATGCAACGAATTCGACTAATTGGTCCAAAATTCTGTGAACTTCAGCACTCTGCACTGCCATTTAAGTCTTTATTGGAAACTCTCAGTGAGTGCGCATCTCCACCAGACATTCACCATCCAACTGCCATGCTCCTGTGATGCGGTGCTCAGGGCACAAATACACGTGAGGTTTGGGGGAAACCATTCCTATCCACCCACCCACACCACATTCAGTCCAGAGTTTTTTGTTGATTGTTGGCTTGTGAAGTCACATGAAGTGCACACCGTAGTAGTGGTATCTGCTGACGCCTCCGGTTTCGAGAAGGAATGCAGAAGTCCCGAACAGTGGGGGGGGGGGGCTGTCAGCCGACTGTCAGCAATTGCATGCGGTGGGGGCAAGATAGGCAAAAACTATCAGCTGCCAGAAAAGCACAAATCCCATTCAGGAGGGGTAGGGAATGCAAAAAACTCTCATCTGGGGGCAGTAGAAATGAAATTTGGCAGGTGGAGTTCAAGTCAAGGACAAACAAAAGCATAAGTGTATCATCATGGGGAAATGGCTGAGGCCAGGAGGAGGGGGGGGGGGGGTCTGCTAACAGGTGAAGATCTGTGTGCAAGACTGAGCTGTCTTAAGCAGAAGCAGGGTTGGAACTGTGATCCCAGATCTCATGAATGGTCAATGTGGTAACCAGACAGACGTCGTGGCTCATTAAAACCATACAATACAACAGGTTTTTTTCATTTAATGGAGACCTGATCCCTTCGCAGCAGCCAACTTCATGTCCTCAGGTTTGATGGTAGCGCGCTTTGCATGTGTAGCATACACAGTACACCCTGCAGAGCAAGAGCACGTGGTTTGATGCCAAAGCCAAACACATAAACATGAACAAAGCAGACAAACATGCGCACCAAATCGATTGGTTCCCAGAGCGTTGTTCAAGCTTCAAAGTAAAGCAAGCGAACCAAAGACCACCATAGTTTTAAACATGTCAGTCAAGAACGCCTCTGTGGCCTGCTACAATCAAGGGCGAGCATGAGGATGATGTTGCAGTCATTGAGTACATGAAGGGAACCCCCACCCACCCACCCACCCACCACTTCAAGCTGATGGTGTTGCGCAGACCTCTGGTGGCTTTGGGATAAGGGACACCATGCGCCCTGTCGCTCACAGTTGCCATTGTCGTGTTGGTGTTTTTCGAGGCCCGGGCAGAGCTTGGGTAAAAGGGGGGCGGGGGGTCACTCACCTGCAACCAGCGCCTGACGCGCACATGATGGGTACCGGTATGCAAACACAGACCACTAGAACACAAGATACATACTTTCTTGTGCTCTCGCACTGCAAAGAACTTGCACACGTCGTTGCCGCTGGCTCTGCTCCACTTTTTGCCCTCAGCTCTTGCAAGTTTCTTGTAAGCTGGGCAAATAACACAAAGCAGTGGACAATCACCAATATCAACAAATGGATTTGACCACTGGTTACGCAGTTGCCTTAGCCTCGCTTGCTCGCGTACTGAGTATCTTATGTGTAGGCCTTGTTTCTGTCCCATTTTCCACATCTGGTTGCAACACAGGAAGCTGTGGGAATTTGGGGTCAAAATTGTGCTCCCTTTCTGGTGTGGAAATCTTACCCCTCTATGGCATGAAAATTACCCCTTGCTGTTGCGGGGCAGATTCCCAAGACCACAAACCAGTATTGAAATCGCATCATATCCAACCAGTTGTTCCCACAGCCCACCTCCTCCCTCAAACCCCCTTTTCAACTGCCCCCATGGCCTCAAAACACATTTCAGCCAATGCCAACACCTCAAACCCCCTTTTCAACTTCCCCCACGCCCTGAAAACACATTTCACCCAATGCCAACACCTCACACCCCCTTTTCAACTGCCCCCATGCCATCAAAACATATTTCACCGAGTGCAAACACCTCAAACCCCCTTTTCAACTCCCCTCATGCCCTCAAAACATATTTCACCCAGTGCCAACACCTCAAACCCCCTTTTCAACTGCCCCCATGCCCTGAAAACATATTTCACCCAGTGCCAACACCTCCAACCCCCTTTTCAACTGCCCCCATGCCCTCAAAACATATTTCACCCAGTGCCAACACCTCAAACCCCCTTTTCAACTGCCTCCATGCCCTCAAAACATATTTCATCCAATGCCAACACCTCCAACCCCCTTTTCAACTGCCCCCATGCCCTCAAAACATATTTCACCCAATGCCAACACCTCAAACCCCCTTTTCAACTGCCCCCATGCCCTCGAGACATATTTCACCCAGTGCCAACACCTCAAACCCCCTTTTCAACTGCCCCCATGCCCTCAAAACACATTTCACCCAATGCCAACACCTCAAACCCCCTTTTCAACTCACCCCATGCCCTCCAAACATATTTCACCCAATGCCAACACCTCAAACCCCCTTTTCAACTGCCCCCATGGCCTCAAAACACATTTCACCCAATGCCAACACCTCAAACCCCCTTTTCAACTGACCCCACGCCCTGAAAACATATTTCACCCAATGCCAACACCTCACACCCCCTTTTCAACTGCCCCCATGCCCTCAAAACATATTTCACCCAGTGCCAACACCTCAAACCCCCTTTTCAACTGCCCCCATGCCCTCAAAACATGTGGCGTGGAGTGGATGGGGATAGTCAGCTGCATACCATCGCAGCGCAGAGCTGGAAGCCACCGGCTCACTGGCAGTAGTTGCCTCATGGAGCGCAGTGGTAGGTGGGCCCATACCATAGGCGGGGTAGGGAGGCATGCCAGTAAAGCCTGTGCCCTCTGCCATAGGCGGGTTGGTTGTGGAAGTGGATGTTGCGGCGGCTGGGAGTGTGGTGGTTAAAGGAGAGGGTGATGCGTGGAGGCCAGAAGCGCTTGGTGCGCCTTCGAAGGTAGGGACATGCGTCAGGTCTTGCCCTTGTTCCTCTCCTTCGTCTGCTTCTCCTCGAGCATCCTTCTCGCTCTCGTTCTCTCTCTTCCTCGTCACAGGCTGAGGCTGAGAGACCACTTCTTCGACAGACAGGGCCCCGAAGGCCGTCTGAAGCCCATCCAGGGAGTCCTCGGCCGTATCCACTGGCCCATGTAAGGGCTCCGCCGAAGGTACAGCGCCAGGCGCTGGCCTTGCCGGTGCCTCAGGCGCTGGCGCTGTCTTCACGTCGGCGTCCTCCTTTCTTGGATCCATCTTCTTTCACCCTTCTGCTTATATTTGCCCGTACTCGGCGCACTGGATGTACGGCACGGGTTTGCTGCCGGTGCGCAGAGACAGGCTGCCTCTTGCTACCAGAAAAGTTTATGGTGGTTTCAGCACTGTGTTTTTGCTTCTCCTGCTGCTTGCTGATGCTGTAGGGTTTCCTGCTGCTTGTTTTGGATGATGAAAACCTTTTGTTTGCAGAAATAGAGTCAATAGAGTCAATCCAGGATAACCCAAGCCAGAAGTATGCAAGGAGAAGAGAATTCAGGATCAAAGCATGAAGGGCTGCAGTGTAGACAGTGAAAGATGATTCGATATTCACAGACACTGCAACTCAGGTCACACATGAATGCATATTCACAAAGATAGCTGAAATGTTTTGGGAAAAGAGTTAGAAAACTGCCTCAGGATCACTCTCTCTTCATAGTGCCATCTTAGGAGATGTGCACTCTTTGTTTTGGGTCCCATATGTGCTGAGGTGGCATGGTATGTGGCGATGAGGTCACTGCCATGTCACATGGGATCTTCCTACTTAGCTAGGCTGACCAGGAATTGAACCCAGGACCTCTCAAAAAGAGGTGCCTAGCCCCCTAGGGTGCATACCACTAGGGTAGATAAGTATTCATGGAAAAACATAGATAAATTCATAGGCTCTGCCTTGGATATGTCAGTGCTCAGTCAACTCAGGAAAAGATGTTTTACCTCACATTGAAGGGGGATTAAGGGGTCCACTCCATATCCTGATTGGGTTTTTGGTTCCATAGGTCAAAATGTGTTATCACCAGTTTTGGTGGGACCAATACTAAGATAAAAATGCATGGATGCTCAGTGCATCTCTAATACAACTAGAGTATGCCTCAAAGCAATGGAAAAGCACTTTTTCTTACTACTGATGGACCAGTTCGACCACCAGGCTGCCGTGATGGTGCAGATGGCCATCATCGCCGAGGAGAGACGCCAGAATGTGCGTCAGCACGCTGGTCCGTCGGACGCCTGGGGTCCGAACGACGAAGAGGTCGACGAAATGAGGTGTGATTCGACACATTCTCACCTCTCCAGGGAGCAACTGTCCAAGCTTCCCCACTCCAACTCCAGTGTTGACAGCTGGGCTGATGAAGTGAGAAGCAAAGGAAAAGGTACGAGATGCCCGTCAGGTGGCGAGTGTGCCAAGGACTGCTCCTGTCGACGCCAGATTTCGTCGCTGGAAGACAGGGTGAAGGAGCTGAAGAAGGCCTCCAAGGAGAAAAAGAGGGATGACGACAGCAAGTGGAAGGAGATGGAGCAGAAGCTGGAGAAGTTGACCAATCTGGTACAAAATCTGAGCACTACTGGGCTCACTGGACCAGCGCCTACAATGGCAAGTCACCCAGCACCTACCTCCTCAGCTGCACCTGCATCCACGCCTTACGGCGTTCCACATTCTCCGGCACCCCGAGCTTTTACTGGTCACATCCCAGCTTTTACTGGAATTTCTGGTATCCCCCCTACTGGATTTACAAGTCCTATTGGGTTCAATCTGGGTACTGAAGGAGAAGAATCTTCGTCGGAGAGGTCTGTACTGTCTGTTGGTACGGTTGCTGATATTGATGGAGAAGCAAGGACCACCGTGAAAGAGAGATCAATGGCCTTGAAGAAGAAGGACAAAGAAAAGAAGGAAAATGAGGCCAAAACGAAGGAAAAGCAGAAGAAATTGAAGGAGATGAGGCTGCATCAAGCACAACCAACGCCGTTCGTGCAGCCTACTGTGGACCAGGCGTTGTTGGCGGCCGCAATTGCGGAGTGCAGGCCATGGGAGGTGCCGCCGTCAATCCGGTTTTTGTCAATCCGGTTGGCACATCCACAGGTTTCAACCTCAACCACCTGCTCAATCCGTTGCACATGAGGCTCAGAGGATCCGTGATGAAGCAGCCCAAGTTCTCAGGACACCCAAATTACTGGGCGTCCTTCGAGAGGCAGTTCATGGTTTGGCTGCAGACGGAGAAGCTCGACAAGGAACTCTGGATTCTCAGGTTGATGGACTGTTTGACTGGCAAACTCAGAGAAAGTACATATAATCTTTATGTGGAAAGGCAGAATCAAGGAGATCCCCTGACTTATGAAGAGCTGTATCGAAGTCTCAAGAAGAAAGGCTCTCGACTTCCTGAAGATCATTACAGGAACCGTCTGGAGAACTTCAGGGCGATCAAGAAATAGTTTCTGGAAGAGATCCAAATAGCAAGGCAAGATTGGGAGTTTTTGGTGCAAGAGGCGGAGAATTCGGGAGAAGGACTTTCTGAAGGCGAGATGAAGAAGATCCTCCTGAGCAAGCTCACGCCAGAGACCAAGCAGAAGATCAGGGACTCTCAGGCGGACCAAAAAGTCCTGGGCAACTGGGTTGAAGTCCGAGGATTGCCGGAGACTATGGGAAAAATGGCAGTTCGTGAGTTGCTACACTCTATCAGTGCTACTGGATTGAAAGACATCACTATTCGTGAGGGCAGATGGAGAGTTGGCTTCCATGATTCTGAGCAGTCGGAGTTTTTCTGTAGCATGGTGGATGGAAAAGTGAAGTATAAGGGAACAGTTTTGAAGGTACGACCGTGGATCTTCTCGTATGGAGTCGAGCAGATCTGGGACCAACTTGAAAAGTATGCAAACTTAGAACGCCAGAAGTCACAGGATGCACAAGGCTTCAGAGGCAAGGTCAGTGCCGTTGGTGAGAAGGGATGCTCCGTGTGCATTGCCCTTGAAAAGGAAGGTCGAGGGTCGACTCACACGACCGCAGATCACAGGTGGACGCCCTCAGATCTCAAGACAATTCAGTCCAAAATGGATGGAAAAGGAAATTCTCCCAAAAATCCCCAGCAGGATGGAGCACGAGATGCTGACCAGCATAGACGGGGAAAGGGTAAAGGGCAGTCCAAAGGAAAGAACAGAGACTGGACACCAAAAGATTACTCGCAGCAAGGCGGAGATCCAAGCGACTCAAGATGGACCGATGCTGGTGGAAAGTCTGGTGGAAAATCTGGTGAAAAGGGTGGAAAGGGACAAGGAAAGTCCGGGAATCAAGATGATTCCAAAGTGAATGGCAACCCCCTGTACGCGGGGACGCCTGCAAACAAGACCTTCGGCAACAACAAGGATACTGGAGGTCGGGGCAAGGGCAGATCCAACGAATCCAACCCCAATTCCAACACCTCCAACAAAGGAGGGAAAGGAGGTAAGAAAGGTGGTGGTGGAAAGTCATTTGGTGGTCGTGGACGTGGAAAAGGAGTCAATGCCGTTGAAGCAGGAGAAGAATGGGTTGACGAAGGACAAGTACAGGACGTACAGCCGAACGTCGAAGAAGAATGGCAATAGGGAAGCCAACTTGACCCAAATCCCAACACTGTGGTGGAGTGGCAGGAAACAAAGCCCATCAGGGTAGTTGGGGCGGTGGATGGACGCTGCTGGGATCGGCTGGCGCTTTCCTCCGGCCTCCTGTACCCTGCCTGGGTCCTCAGCGCTGTCCGGCGAGGCAAGCAGCGCCAGTTTGTCTGCTGGATCCAGGTCAGGACAACAGATGGTAAAGTTAAACTTGCCAAATGTCTGATTGACAATGGTTCAGAGGTCAATCTGGTGAGGAAAGGCTTTCTGCAGGAGTGGTTTTCTGGAAAATTCTATGAAGCCAGCATAAAGTATGATTTATTCTTGGGTCAACCATGGCTTCACGCTCACCGTGTGTACCCCATGGGACACAGGACATGCTTCCTCCAGGATCCGTCGACCAGCGACCCGTCTGACCTGTATTATCTGCACCCATATACCAAGAGTATCCACCAATTCAAGGAGCGAAATAAGCTGCATATTCAGCAAGATGGGCAGGAATGGACAGGGAATCCAGAAGAATTCGACGAAGGAGGAGTGGAATCATTGAACTGCAAGAAGGGGAAGTCAGTTTGCTATCGTGTAGTCGACAAATGGCGGGACATTCTGGTGGATTATTTCGAAAGGAACCACAATTTTCGTCCGCAAGTTGATGCTTTTGCAGACAAAAAGAATAAAAGATTTCCGAAGTTCTACGACGATGCCTGGAGTGAGGACTGGTCTGAACCTTTGTGGATCAATCCGCCTCTCGACGTTTTTCCTCGTGTGGTGCAGAAGCTGAAGCAATCCGGCGCAAAGGCGATTTTAATTGTCCCCAACTGGCCAAGACAGTCTTGGTTCAAGGACATTATGGACATTTCAATCGACATTGTCGAGCTACCTCACAAGGGAGTGAAGCTGTATTGCGAAGACAATGGCAAGCCTTTGCCACAGCGTTCGTGGAGCACGTTGGCGTGCTTAGTTGACAGGAATCTGGGAGATTATTGGCAAGATGACAGTGAAATGGGAACAGAAGAGGTCATCTCAAATTCCTCAAGAATCGACGAAATTGAGGTGGATGAAGACGATTGAGAGCAGAATCCCGACGTAACGTCGCGGAAGGAGGGAAGGACAATCGGCGTCCCTCAAGAGAACGCCTCCATCCATTTTAATTCGTCCCCATCAGACAAGAATCAAGCCAAAAAAGTCAAGATTTCAGACAAGAATGATGACAAATTTCCCAGATTTTCACCTGAATTGACAGGAATGCAGCTGAATTCGTCCGACCATCCCTTCAAGACATTCGTGGACCCCCTTCATTCGTCGGATCCCACGGAGGAGCGAGCTCAGGTGAGCTTCATCCGCCAACAATGCGACGAAGAAGTTTGGAATGAAGTGGCCAAGAAAATGAGACCACGACCAACAATTCGCAAATTGGTGGACATAATGTCGGTGATTAAATGTGGGAATCAGGTCGACGGAGACAAGATAACTGCAAGAAGGGACGCAGTGTTCGAAGATTATAAAAATGACGTGCTGAGTGGGAAGTTGTGGAAAAACCCCCCAATTCGATGTGAAAATGGGGAAGCCAAGATTGAGATAATCCAAGGCTCAAAGGTGCACAAACAACGTCCATTCTATCTACACGGCACCAAAGCAGATGCCATGCGAAAGATTATTGAGCGCAATCTCTATGAGTTCGGTTGGTTGGAGGGCTGCATGAGTTCTGAGTGGTGTTCAGCACCATTTACTGTGCCAAAACCCCCACCTGCTGACCAATCCAGCATAGATGCTTGGCATCTAGTGGTGGATTACAGAGCCCTGAATGCCGCCACGGTACCAGACGCGCATCCTCTGCCTTTAATCGAGAAGGAGATCGCTGCGAGAGCCAAAGGCAAGCTCTCTACTGTGTTGGATTTGCGCCATGGCTTTCACCAAATGCCACTTCGAAAGGAGGATAGGCGTTTGACGGCAATGTACACGCCCTGTGGCACTGTCCAGTGGACTGTATTGCCGATGGGTCTGAAGAATGCGCCGTCGATGTTCCAGAAGATGATGGAGACTATTTTATTTCAGAAGCACAAGTCTCTGGATTTACAAGAATTCTGCAGCATCTACATTGACGACCTTCTGATTGCCACGCCGTTGGGAAAAAACTTTGATGAGTGCCTGAAGTTGCACGAAGAACAAGTTCGCAAAGTTCTCGAAGTCCTTCGACAAGAGAAGCTCGTGTGTGGACCCAAGAAGGGCAAAATGTTCCTCCAGAGTGTGGAATTTTCTGGCTCTGTCTTGAAAGATGGGACAAGAAGACCAGCCCCAGGGAAAATGGCTGCCCTGCAGCTCTGGGAAAGGCCTAAAACCATCACGCAGCTTCGTGCCTTTTTAGGCTGCTGCAATTATTACCACGAGTTCCTTCCTCTCTACGCCAGTTCTCTGGTCCATTGACAGAGTTACTCAAGGTTGGCAAAATAGAAGGAAAGAAGGGATCTCAAGTCAAGCTCAAGTGGACGCCAGAATGTGAAGAGGCATTTACTGGTCTCAAGGAAGCACTGGCAAATGTGGTTACATTAAAGACTCCGTGGTTGGATGGAAGACCTTTCTATGTTCGTACAGACGCCAGTCGTTACGCCATGGGTGCTACGATCGAACAAGTTGATGACGAAGGTCACCATCATCCTCTGGCTTTCTGGTCTCGCAAGCTTACAACAAGACAGTGAAATTGGAGTCCAAGGGGACAAGAAGCCTACGCAATCCTTTGTGCCTTGCGGCGTTATGAAGGTTGCATTTTGGGCCATCGCTTTGAGGTACTGACTGACCACAAGTCACTGGAGAGCTGGAGGACAGAACATGTGGATACCCCTGGTGGACCAGCTGGGAGGAGAGGCCGTTGGCATGAAACTCTCAGCAGATTTGACCTCCATGTGACTTACATTCCGGGTCGCTACAACACAGTGGCGGACGCCCTGAGTCGCTGGGCCTACCCAGCCTCAGAGGCTTACTCTGAAGTG
This sequence comes from Eutreptiella sp. 'Long Island Sound 2002', assembly GCA_964036045.1. NCBI lineage: Eukaryota > Euglenozoa > Euglenophyceae > Eutreptiales > Eutreptiaceae > Eutreptiella > Eutreptiella sp. 'Long Island Sound 2002'. The sequence continues at coordinate 8,886,146 of OZ038394.1, forward strand.
AGTTTTCATGGGACAGCGACGGATAAAGCCGAAGTGATCGAGTTTGATAAGGAGGAACAAGCACTGATCAAGAAACATTGTCTTCAATGTTCGATTAAAAATCGGATGAAGGTGGAATTGGTCAGATGCAAGGAGATTACCAAGGCAGATCAGACTGCAGGAGTTAACTCTGACTCTGAGTCGGCGCTGCCACTCCTTAATGTGTTTCCAGTGACAAGATCCAAGGCGAAATCCACGCTCCCTCCACAACAAAAGGACAAGGAAACTTCCTTCCTCTATGTGGATTGGACGAAGATGTACAAGGAGGACAGGTTGTTTGGGTCTGTATACCACAAGTTGAAAGGGGACAAGCCTTACGACTCTGAAGAGACGTCTGATTTCAAAATCCAAGGCGACAAGTTATTTTGGCAAGGACGGATTTGTGTTCCTGATTGTCTAATTGACCAATATGTCAAACATTGGCATCGGAATGAGACAGCCCACACACATTCTCGTGTTCTGGAGCAGGAGCTACGACACAGAGTGTACACACGGGACCTCAAGAGTGCCTGTGAACGAGTTGCCAAAGGATGCAAGCAATGTCAGGCGACCATCCCCAAGAATCAAAAGGCAGAAGGATTACTGAAGGGATTACCAATTCCTGAGAGGCTGTTCGACAAGGTGACGGCGGATGTCTTCGAGTTGGGACAAATCCAAGAGGAATGTCTCTACACGAGGAAGCCAATTGATGGGGTTTTGTTAATTCAAGACCGCCACAGTGGCTACATCCAGCTCCTCCCTTGCAACACGAAGCCTCTCACCTCTGAAATGGCTGCCAAGTGGACTGCAAGTCAGTGGATGAGTAACTGGGATGTTCCCAGTGAAATTCTGACGGACAGTGGGAAGGAGTTTATTGGGACTTGGTGGGAGAACATGTGTGCTCTATTGGGAGTTCATCATCTCCGTGCCCGAGTCTACGACCATCGAGCCCTCCCTGCTGAACGCGCTGGAAGAATTCTTATCAGCATTCTGAGAAAATTCCTGGCAACTGAAAAAGACTACAATTGGTTGGAGACAATTTACTGTGTCTTGAGGAGATACCATCGTACCAAGAATTACACTGGATTAAGTCCGAATGAGCTTGTTTTTGGTCGTGCGAAGATGGGTCCAGGACCAGTGATGTATCATCCAAGGCAGTGCTACGACGCCTCGCAATGGTTTGAGAGGATCAAGGATTTAGAGTCCAAGTGGATCCAAGCCAAAGTGGAGAGTCAAGCAGATTGGTTGAATTTCAAAAACAAGTGGAGAACGCAAGGAAAACCCTTCGAGAAAGGCCAGCAAGTTTGGCTTCGTAAGTCAGACGAGACCCTGAAGGACGACAACAAATTGTTACCTTTGTGGGATGGCCCATTCCAAGTCAAGAGTCAACTAAGTGAGACTACATTCAACATTGAAATTGAGCCAGGCAGGCATCAGGAAGTACATCGAGACCGTTTGAAGGCCGAAGTACCCTGCCCCAAAGGAAGGTTCAAGCCTCTCTATTGGACTTCGAAGTACCTGAGCGACAGGAAGATGGTCACCAGCAGTTTCGAGTTGGAGAAGATCCTTGATTACAAGAAAAATGCTCGAAACAAGTGGTACTTTCTGTGCAGATGGAAAGGATTCGGTCCAGAAGAAGACAAATGGGAGCCAGCTTCAAGTTTTATCCATGGGTATACGGACACTCTCATCAAGTTCCTGAAGAAACACCCTGAGATTGACCGTGAGCTCTCGCTGATCAAGGATTGTGTCACCAAGGAAGACTTACAAGCACAAGAAGAAGCTCCAATTGTGGCAGAATCCATTCGAGACAAGATCTGATCAGAATTTGAATCGCCGAAACTCTCCAAGGGGTTTACGGTAGACATATACCCTTGGCATGGGGACAAAACAGTCCTGACGCATCGTCTATGTGGTTCGATGAACAGATGATGGGACATTCTGGGGTCATCCTGGTCATTCCATCCATCATTCCCATCATGGTCATCATGTGAATCATGTGCTTCATTGTAGATGAATTCCATCGGAAGTTCCGAAAGGCCTTTATCCTCAACCACGACGACACTCGCGTGTTTTGCTGTCGACTGGGCCCCTCTACTCGCCTTGGGAAGGACTCGTTCGAGTTCGTGCTCATTACAGAGATTCTGGCACATGACTGAGTCTGATTCATTTCATGTGTTTGACGGATCTGCTGAGAGTGTCATTTCAATCAGCTCTTACATTGAGACTGTTGGTTTGTTTTTCAATCGACCACTGTCAAAGGGCTTATATAGACCAAGTGACAACGATGGTGTTCTTACTTGTGTCGACTCGCTGTTCATCTGTGGATTGTGTTGGAATCCCCCTCAGAATCAGCTCAATTTTGGCAAATTCCTGCTACCAAGCACTGGATGCTTATACATGCTGGGACTATAATGAGTCAATTACCCCTTCTGGCTCACACTGGATTAAACATGAAGCCCTGGAGACGATACTGACAGTGTGATGTACACGCACTGGGTTTTCTTGGCTATCATTACTCTTGCATGATTGGATTTCCATCATGGGATTCATCATCATCATCAGGATTTGACCTGGATTGGCTATGAATGAGAACTGGATTTCCGTTCAGCACTACACACAGTGTCTATCGACTATGAATTGGACCTATACTGACTTGCTGTGAACTTCGCCGCCCTCAATCCGTGTGCGATTCACTGATTTTGGTCTCAATTCAGTCAGATTTTGTACCATAATCTGGCATCTGGTCTCATGACTGCAAATGACACCGACCAGTTTCACATATCTTGGACTCCATGAAGGAATACCCTATTTTTTGGATGCTCGACGACATGGCGACACTCGTTTTCTGTTTTCTGACAGTGGAATGTCAGATCCTGATTTCATCATGAATCATGGATCTTGATCATGCATGTACATTCTTCACTCAGACTTTCAATTTTCGCATTTTCGAGCTTGAACGAAGCTTTTTCTCTGTGCCCTAAGGTACCTATGCGTTTGGTTCAAGTCTATGGCCATCGCGAAACACAGATCTCAGCACAATTTTGCTCAATTCAGCTTTGCCTTAGATTCGTCAGTTTTTGGTCACTTTCGCCGTTTCGTTCACTTCACTTGACCCAGCCTGACATACTGGCGTATGTATTCTGAGGGGGAGTGTAACGGCAGCAGTGACAGCACTCAGATTATACATCAATGTGATCAGAATTTCAATGATTCTCAGATGTACATTAGTGCAGTAAATTTTCCGCTTGTTTTCATGTTTTCCGTTCGCCGCCAGATGTTGCCTGTGAGCGCGCGTCGAGTCGTATTTGTCTTTCGTGATTTCGGAATCGGATTTATTTAAATTATTTCGAATGATTTCACGTTGTGTCATTATGTGCGATGAATGCGCATTGAGATTCTATGTCTGCTCCATTTTTGTAGACCGGGTTTTCGTACTCTTCATATTCCACCATGGAGTTCACTGGACTTACAAGTGCTTCGCATATGTCGCTCCCAGAGGCTGGATATGGGTCTGAAGAGGGTCATGTGGGTTCGGAGATATCAGGGGCAGTGTCGGGCGTTACAACCCCTGGGGCATCAAGGCTACAGGCCTCGCAATCACAAGAAAGATCAACCACTATGCAGCGGTTACACCCAACATCCGGTTGGGCTCGCCCAGGTTCCTCCTGAAGAACTCCATGATACCCGTATGGGTATCCTCCGCCGCCATGATCCTCACCGCTACGCGCTTCTTCGCTCTCTTCTTTTCCTCGTCCTCCACTCTCCTCTTCCATTGGCTGGGGAGGACGTCCTTCAGAAGGTGGCGGATCTCGCTGGACTCGTTCCAGTCCTCAACCAGCTTGAGGCTCCGTCGGTACTTCCGCAGGTACCGGTTCCACTCCCGGACCCGCAACTCACCGCGGTCCAGCTGCAGCGGGATGGACCACAAGTCCTCCAGCTTCTGGTTCGGAGCGTCCACCCGCTCCTCATCCTCGAACCACTGGAGGCAGGCCTGCTCCGTATGGATCAATCCTTCCCGGATCTGATCCCGCAGCTCCACCTTCAGGTCCTGCGCCAGCCGGTGTGGGAATGTCCGACATACCCACTTGTCCCGCGGCGCTCCCCGCATCTCGCCGACGACCTCCTCGGCGAAGTCCTCCCAATCCAGGATGAAGTCGCCCAGGTTGGAGGGGTTGCCATCATAGTAGGGGATTTTGATTCCCCTGAGGTCGTCAATCCTGATGGCGTCTCCGACGTCCCCAGCCACCACTCCACCGGGACGGATACCACCTGTGGCCGGGGGGTGTGAGTACACTCCCCGTACATCCCTCTCCTCCATGGAGTGCGGTCCAGTTGGGCCTGAACCCATGGGGTTTGGAATGCGGGAAGGACTTGCTCCACCGGCCGTCCATATCCCCGTATTGGGGTCCTTCGCCCACAGCTTTCCGCCTGGATGACCTCGACCATGTCCGTCTGCGCTTCCCATGGTTCGCCCCGGCATGGTCTGGCTCTGGATCTCCTCTTCCGCATAAACTGCATGGGCAGTCGTAGTGATCGGTAGGTCCTGGGCGGCATGGGACATCTGTACCGTCAGGCTCCTCGGGTCCGTGGTTACGTGCCCTTCCCGCATGGACCGAGCCGGTGCCGTGTGTTCCCCGAGCATTGTGGATTCGCTGAACATGGGAACAAACGGCAGCGCACCCGGGTCAGCACGCGGAGGCGCGTAGGGTGCCTCTGCAGGGCCGCCCATGGGTTTATCCATGGCGCTCCTGAAATTCTTAACCCGCTCCATCAGCTCTACCGCTGCCGGCTTTGCCGGGAGCTCCGGACCCGAGGCGAGGGGTTGTAACTCCTCTAGCCTTTTCAGGCGTCCCGACATGTCCTCCACCAGGTGGAGGAGGCTTTCCACCACTCGCTGCTGCTTCTGCAGGGCCAGCTCCAGATTCTCCCGGTACCGGGCCTGATCCGCTCGCAGCTCCGCCATGTCTCTCTCCGCGGCCGACTGGTCATCCACGATCCCGGCGACGTCCTCCTCTAGGCCGTCCTTCGCGTTGTCCAGGCTGTCGAGGCGATGCACGATGGCGTCCATCCCCATCTTTGGGTACTTGCCCATGAGGAAGGACACGTGCTCGCAGTGGTGACGCGTTCCCGTGGGGGGCCTGGCCACGGGACGCTGCGGTGACACGCACAAGCAAGCAGGCAGGCAAAGCACTGCGCTCACAGGGGCATCAATACACTCGTGTCATGAGACAAAGCGTTTCAGGATCCTTGCCACTCGAAAAAAAATAGACACTCAGAAAGTTATCTTAACGCACGCAATATCATGGCCAAAGAGTTATAACGCAAACTGTACCCTCTTGACCATGATCCATTACGCTAGCGCGCACGTGTGGAGACGCAAGGCGTATAAAGCTTCCTAAATTACGTCAGGAGTATTGTGAATACAACCCATGCTTCCCTATTGTCATTCCTCGCAAGCAGCACGAGATATGACCCTCACAAGTGGCCTCACGAATCAACTTCTTTTTGCCCATATCTCTAAGACAAATGGAGGGCAAGACAAAAGGAAAGTTGATTCGTGCATAGGGAAGCACGTAGGTCCACTCGAAAGAGGTCGTAGCAAGTGCGGGGATGTGGAAGTCGAAAATCCGATTTCAACATCCTGAAAAATTCGGATTAAGGTTGCGAGTGTACAATGTGAAAATTGCAGATGCATCAATGCAATTCCTGAAGACTTTAGAGTCTTCGTCACGGAATGCGCTAAAATGTCTGTAAATAACAGTTAAACTGGCGGTTACGCTAAAGTCGCGAGCCAACCGCCAGCAGTCCAAACATTGATTATCAGAACGGAAGGGTGAAAGTTTACGGAAACAATATGAAAATAAAACCCTGTTGATTCCTGATATTCTGATGTGTAAATCTCAGCGGGCGACGCATCGGTTGCCGATGCGGCCGCTAATAGCTGAAATGCCCAGATCTCTCACACAAACACGTCCTACCTACATCTGTTGTTAGGGTTAGGTTGCCGAATCGACGGCCGAGGGCGGTGCGGGGCAGATTGGCGTGAAATAGTAAGATACCGGCAAATGGCAGTTTGCCGGTACATGGTAACCAAGTGGGCACACGGAGACCGGTTGTATACCCCACCATGGTCATGGGGTTCTGGGTACCGCTTCACCCCCCTCCTTAGAGCAAACCCTGGGGGGGGCTCGATAACACCACGCATGGCAGCGGGTACCCAGGACCATCCCCTGAGGGGGGGGGTATCTCTGGATTATCCCCTGAGGGGGGGGGTTTCCCCGGCCCATCCCCTGGGGGGGGGTAGTCATACCACACACCTCAGGCTGGTCTTGGGCCAGGTTGCCACGTCAACCCAGGGTAAGACAGGTATAGTGCTGTAGGGTCTTGTAACTGCAAGTATAGTATCAAGTATCAAGTCCCGGGTCCTGGCGGCGATTGTTCGGCATCCAAAGGACCCGTTCACCCATACCAGGCGCACCGGGTGCCGGCTGCGACGGTCACTACCACAGTGGCAGTGGCATACACGGCCAACATAGGCGTCACACGACGACCGAGGTGGTCCCACAGGTCGAAAGCGACCACAAAGATCCATCAGGCTACCCCAAGCTTCCCAAGGCCCGCCGGCTGGGGGAGAGTCCCCACGGGTCCTTCCTCGGGCGCACCATGTCCATATCCACGACGCGAGTCCAGAGTGGTACAGCCGAACGAGCTCCTCCTTAAGGGATCGGGCATCATGGCCGTCATTTCCCTCGCCCTATTACCACGAAGGCCATACATGAGGGAGTCCCCATGCAGTGTGGGCGGAGGCGTCGACTCCTCAAACCACCAGTTTCCCAGGCAGACTGACCGAGGTCATGAGCACCGGAGGCCGCCACCCGACTGCAAGTGCGTCTGCGAGTCGGTAGGCTCACACTGGGACTGACAGTGGCGGACCGCTGGGAGTGCATTCAGGCAACTGGGCTTCCCGCCTGGCGCCATCAGGATCTCCACATCACAGCGAATAGGGCACACTGTATCACGGGCACTCAAACACAAGAATCTGTAATTAGGTACTGGTCCAGGCTGGACCATATGTAAAAGTAGTATACGGCGACTCAGGGCGCCTTCGTAGTCGATTCGCATCCCTCGGTGGGAAAAGCAGTCCACCTTCGGTGATGGGCTGACACTTAACATACAGATGCACATATCCTGGGGAACCGAAAAATAAGCAACAAGCGGGGTAATAGGCGTGTAAACACACTCTGGATAGAGCGCCAAACCACGCCATGGTTAGGATAAGGCAAATGCAGGAGGGTGGACAGGAAAGCGCCTGAGTTCAGGCCATATATAGTCTGCAGACACACGTCGACTGGTCTGGATCCCGCAAGTGCCATGGGACCAGACCACACACCAAAAAATGGCAATGCCGATGACAGCGGCATCCGTTGCGCAACGTTGTATGGGCTTCAAGGCCCTAAGAGCTCAGAAAATATGAAGGTCAGTCGCCCTACCTGGTTTCCCAAGGATTCAGCAGGGGGGGGGGGGTGACGAATAGAAGTGTTGAAGAGAGGGGCCATCCTCCTCTGGATTCAGCAGGGGGGGGTACATGGCCACTCTGATGGCAGGTCACCGGAAGATGGAAGAGAGCAAGCAAGTGAGGGACGATCCGTCGACCACACAAGCGCTCAAACTGCATCAGGGGAGAGCTCAGGGCGATGATCAGGCGCCCCTGGCTGCAATCGCCCGGGTGAGTGCTGCCAAGTCCGAGACATGGATCTTGGTCTTGTGCTTGCGGATGTACTCCATGAAGGGAGTATTCACCCGCGGCACGAACGAGGAGACGGGTTCCCAGGTGTCGTGGGACGGCCCATAGCCTCGCCAACGAACCTTGAACTCCAAGCCTCCGGGTGCCGAGGCGTTCGGACGCTGAGCAAGGATCTTCTCGACGGTGTAGTCGTCCTGCTCAGCATTGTCGTCGTCCGAATCGGCCTCATGTGCGGCGTAGCTCAGGGACACATGTTGGCCACGGAGGTCGGGTTCCGGCACACGGAGTTGACTCTCGTGGCGCTCCCGGAACTGTCCGTGACCTACCTTGATGCGGTAGGTGTCCTCACCAATCCTGCGGACCACCTCTCCGGGTGTGAACCAGGTCTTGGTGCGGTGGGTGCCCATGGGGCGGGGTCTGATCACCCACACCGGGTCTCCCACCCTGAACTTCTGCGCTGTCGAGCTCGGGGCGGACTTCTGACGCTCAGCATGCTCCTTCTCGAGCTGCTGGCGGATGTCCCGCGCCGTTTGCTCTTGCCGCGCGAAGAATTCCTTGGCATCCATGGCCATACCATCACCAGACAAGGGAAGTCCCCGACCCAGGGGGTCCCTGCCAAACAGAATCTGGTGAGGGGACAAACCACCCGGAGTGGGGGTTTCATGATGGGCCTTCAGAGCAGGCCACATCTCCTCAAACCAGTTCCGACGTGGATTGGTGATGTGAATCTTGCGCAGCTTCTCGAACAGCTGCCGTCCAGCCACTTCAGCTCGGCCGTTAGACCGGCTGAGATAGGCGACGAGGGAGAAAAAGTCACTGCCATGTCTTTCTTGGAGGGCTTGATCCAGGCTAAGCCCCCCTTAAAACCCTTTGTTCATGCTAAGACAAACTTAAGTGTTTTTATCTCTCTTTTGTTGCCTAAAGTACACTTTCTCAAAGTAACTAGGGTTGTGACCCTAGCCCCCCCATGAAGTTCAACCCTACCACTCAACTGAGCGGAGGTACCTTCCTTCATGGAGGACATACCAAAATAAATCAGGCATTTCATGCTTGTTGGCCTTGGAGGTTAAGCCTAGTGGTCTCCCACCCCAAGACCCCTATACTCAATTGTTTCTACCACTTATTGTGGTCCTACTTTGTAACTGTTTCTGAATTCAGTTGCTTGGCCAAGTCATTTTCTGTGTGGTCCTGACATCCATGCCCCTCAGTCCTAACCAGCACCATTTCATCCAAAAGAGTGCACATGAAGTGCCTATTGCAACCTCTGAGGCAAGAGGCAGACCAATTTTCATATAAAATCTTTTGTATTATCCATTTGTGATTGAATCTATGTGCATAAACCTGCTTTGTCTATCTGCAGCCCTTCTGTGTTACACTGGATTCCAAAACCAATCATTGATTCGATCCACATCCTGTCCTTGCTCTACTTGCTGCTTTGTTTGGGGTTTTCAACTACAAAACCTGCAGGACTACATCAAAATATCTAGGGCATAATTCAAGGACATCTTTCCGGTAGCAGACACAGTCCCTTGTGACCTTTTGAACCGACCCTGAGAAGAAGTGCAGAACAAAAGCTCAACAACAAGTTCATCATGTCCACGCCAAGTGTCAGGACCTGGCCTATCCGAACTGTCCAAGTACAAATGGGCAGCATGGCCCACCCAATGAGTGAACCACCACACCGAGCTCCACATCATCTCAGTGGCGCATCTGGGTCCCAAGGAGATCCAGAACGCAGAAGGGCGGAAGAGAATAAAGGCCTTACAACCGAGGCCTTAGCAGCACACGGTGGAGACAGCTTCAGTCACCTCCACAGACGTGTGGCTGCTTCAGTATCAAGATCAAATTGTCCAGCTTCATCCTCAACTGCCATTGAAGGACCTGAGGAGTATGAGGAGCTGAAGCAGAAGATGGATGAGTACATCTTACATCAGGAGTACTACAAATCCATCCGTGGGGAAGATGGAGAGGAGCCACTGGCTGTACATGGATCCATACCACGTACAGACCTAGGGTCCTACGCGCACTCGGGTCCTCCGTCCACTGCATCCCTGCCAAGACGAACAAGACCTGAGTATCCAAGACCATGTTATCCAACCCCAAGGGCTCCCGAAGTGGGCCCAACACGAGTCGAAGAACAACAACATCCAAGGCCAACCTACGGAGCCCTGGATCACACGGCCGAGCTGTTGGCCAAACTCCTGTCTGGATCAGAAGATCCAGATGTGACGGCCCTATCAGAGGCCATTAAGGCAAAGCTGGGTATTGCTGAACCCTTACCCAAGCCTGAGTTGCCCTCACTCTCTCCAGGGCTGAGTACCCTGGCCGAAGATCTCAAGAGATCAAGGGTCTCAAGGCTTTTGCCTAAGGTCACCTGCCCCAGCCCCTTTCACCCCCGTGCCAGGACAGTGCCTATGGCTGATCTACAGGACGTGCCTGTCACAGAGAGTGAGAGAAGAGGACTGTCAGCCCTGGCCCCTCTTGCCGGCGTGTCGCCATCAGGCCTAACTCCGGGGGGTGGGAAGACGGGCAGACCAATTGCCCAGGCGAACATCCAGCTGGAACTGCCGGGGTTCGACCCCAAAAATCTGCCTGAATGGGCAGAAGAATTTGCACAGTTCCTTTTGTTGACTGGCCAATCCCATGTGGATGTGGCCACCAAATGTTCACTGCTAAAACGCTCATGCAAAAAGAAATCTTTGCAAAAACAGGTCAAACAGATTGTGAAAACCTGTTCTACCTGGGCAGAGGTACTTCTGAGGTTAGAGAAAACATTTCCAGTCTATGAGACTGACCTCAGCGTACGCACACAGATCGAGGAGCTACCTATGCTCCCGGAGTTTCCATCCGCTGCGCGAATTTCTGAGTATGTGTGCGACTTGGAGTACTTATTTTCGAGGATGAATGTGGGCTCCTACGGAGCCACTGAGCCCCACCTGTGGCTCATGAGTAAGATCCCCCAGCATACGTGGGATGATTGCCGCTCCACCTCTGAGAGGAAGAGCAGGACCCACTCGTACGATACACTGGTGGATCTCTTGATTGAGCTAGGTCTTGAGAGAGAGAATGACTCCCACATGGAGAAATTCCTCAAGAAGCATTTGGGACGAGGTGGTACCCCTACCCCCGAACGTGGCGAAGGGAAGGGGCATAAAAATCCCACTAACACCAACCAGGGAGGTGGTAAAGGGAGGGGCAACCTACGTGCCATGAACGAGGTTCAACCTGATGCAGGCACACCCCCCCTGTTCTACTGCCGACCTGTCAATGACAAGGGGGGACCTTGTCATGCCTCTGACTGCGATCTCCGCAGTGGCTGTATGCTGCAGATGAAACGTCAGCAGCACACCAAAGATGGGAAACAGGTGACCCATCAGGACCACTTCAGGTGTACCATCACCTGTGGTTACTGTGGCAAACGTCGTCACTACGAGGACGAATGCCACATCAAGAAACGCGAGAGTGACAAACTCAAGCGTCAGGAGGCGGAGCGCCAGAAGACCCAGACGCCCGCCAGAAATCCCCCGAATGGGAATAAAGGTAAAGGAGGTGGCAAGGGGGGTGGCAAGACTGGACCCCCTAACCCCCAGAGGCGCTCATCAGCGCCTGTTGCTACACCCACTCCTGCTGCTACACCCGCTCCTGCCGCAGGTGTCCCCCAGAAGCGCCCCCAAGGGGATAACGCTACCCCTGAGGGGAATAATTCCAAGAAGAGGCGCTTGGCCTGGATGGCCAAGTCCCTCATGGCTGCAGGGGTGGATGTGAAATTCCCTGATGAGGAATAGGGGGGCGGCTCCGAAGAGGAGGACTTGGTTTTCTGGATCCTCGTGAAAATCGGGGATCAGGTTTTTCGAGCAGTGCTTGATACCGGTGCAACACTTTCCATAGTGGCCCGGCGCCTGCTTAAAACTTTCGGGAAAACTAAGACCGTGGCCATAAGAGTAGGGGATGGGCGTACCATCCATTCCTTGGGGGGGGTAGATGTGACCATATGTCTTGGCGACGAAACCGTGACCCAACACTGCAGAGTGTTGGACACTGACGCCTTTGACATCGTCATTGGCACCGACTTTCTAAGAAGAAACCCCCAGGTAAAAATGCTGTCCCTACAGCGTCCATACTCTTTGCACTGCGACTTTGGCACTGGGCTATTCTCCGTTCCTTTGGAGCTGTCAGGACGAAAAGAGTCTGGGCTGCGCTACGCAGCCAAGACGAACTATCGTACTGAAAACTACCAACTGGCCCGTCACGTTCTTGAAAATGGACTGGCGGCCCTTCAGGTAAACCTGGATGAGATCCAGGTGGAATTGTTTGCGAGCCAACAACAGCACATCATGCAGTTGTACTGCTCAAAACAAATGAACAATGCTTTCCGTTTCTTCTGGAAAGCAATGGGCCTAGCGTATGCTAACCCTCCCTTCTCCTTGCTCGCGAAGGTTCTAACCAAGATCGCTTATGAGGGAGGAAGGGTTGTTATGTGCACCCCTGACTGGGGTCGCTCTGGTGAACATGCTTACTGGCGCCGTATGCTAGACCGAATGACCGTGGGAAGAGTGCAACTCCCCGACGGCCCCATCTATGTGCCTGAGGACTCAGACACAGCTATGCAGGCCCCTGAGTGGGCCAGTTTCCTGTCCATCATCGATGGATCTCTCAATCCTGTACCCCTGTGTGACCTGGACCAGGTGCTACTAAAAGAGGTCATGGCCGAAAATCGTGGCCTGACCCTTTATGATCTCAAAAATCGATCTCCTGAGCACCTATCTGCCACACTTACAGGGTGTGAGTCTCCTGATGACTACCTGGAACCTGCAGCTGTAAAAGAGGATGCTGACGACCAACTGTCTGAGATCGCCAGCACTATTCCCTCTGTTGATCCCAGCTGTGTTGACCTAAAACATAGTGCTTTCCTGGCCCAGCTGTTGCTAGAGGAGGTAGATCTAGAGTCAGCCTCTGAACCCGCTTCCTCTGTTGGGAAACCAGTGCTACACATGCAGCCTGTGCACACAGGTGAACCCGTGGCCCGGAGTGCTGATGCTCTGGCACCGCCTGCTGCTAATAACATGCCATTGTCTGAGCATGACACTCAAGAACTCCGACGGCTGTTGTACCTGAAGGCCGAAGGTATTGAGCGCCAAGAACGGCTGCAATACCTCAGACAGACCTGGAAATATTCCATCTGGTCTGAGGAGGACGATGAGTCCTATACGCTGCCTGATCCTGAGATACCTCTAGTGTATTCTCTACACTATGGGCAGCAATGTCCCCCTGAGTGGGACGATGGTACTGTACCTGCCGAAACTGCTGATCGGCATAAAAAGAAAGAACATGGAAAAAGCAACCTCCATGCTGAGGAGGATTTCCTTCAGAAACTCGAGAGTCTTAACCTTGACCCCCGCCTGAAGAAACTGCTGATGACCTATGAGGAGGTGTTCGGCGCCTTGCCGCCTCCCCTTTCTTGTAAAAAACTGGTCCAGATGGACCTGAAATTGAAACCAGAATTTGAAAAGACGCGAGTGAGGCGTCGTCCCTATCCCGCTCCACAGGAACAGGTCGAAGAAATCGAGCGCCAGATTCAAGAATGCATTGATGCTGGCCTCGTTGAAGAGTATAAACACGGGGACTATCCCCATCACTGCAGTCCCTGTTTCCTTGTTGCTAAACCAGGGTCGACTGCCCTACGTCTTGTTGTAGACTATGGTGAGGTCAACAAGAAAACCCAGAACCACTCAGGGAGTATTCCTAACATGGAAAACACCCTGGAGCGTATTGCCAAATGCAGGTATAAGACCAAAATGGACAAACGCTCTGGTTTCTGGCAGGTGGACCTAACCGCCGCAGCTCAGGAGCTGTTGGCCTTTATAACCCCTAAGGGTCGTGTTTTCAAGTGGAAGGTTATGCCTTTCGGGGTGGCTAATGCCCCAGCGCTCTTCCAGGAGCTTATGAACAAAATTTTGTACATACTGAGGCGCAGGCCTCTAGTACAAGAGTTGATTTCTCGGGGTGCAGAAATGGAGGCTCACATCGACGACGTGAGTTTGGGTACTAATACCAAAGAGGACCACGTCCTTCTCCTCCGTGAATTTTTCATTGTCTGCCGAGAAAACCATCTCCGAATTAAACTCGAAAAATGTGAGTTTATGAAAGAGGAGATGGAGTATTTGGGTTTCGACGTGGGGTATGGCTGGTGGAAACCAGCCTCGTCTAAGATGCAGCCCCTACAGGACATGCAGATTCGTGATGACCCTAAGAAGGGTCTACACGATGTGAGGAGTTTTGTGGGCGCCTGTAATTTCTATCGGCGTCACATCCACAACTTTACTTACTCCTCAGCACCCCTCACTGACCTGATCAAGAAAACTACTCCCTGGAGGTGGACCTCCAGAGAGGAAGAGTGTTTCCAGGAGTTGAAGAAGAAGATTGCCTCCTCCAACTGCCTGGGAGTGCCCCGCCCTGAGGGCGAGATAGTCCTGATAACTGATGCCAGTGATGTAGGGGGGGGAGGTACGATCTACCAATGGCAGGAGCTTAACCCCGCTGAACTAACCCACTGCCATTATCGTACTACTGGACTGAACCGTGATGGTTCGTTGAAACATGACTATCCTACCAGTGAGTGGCGACTGGTGCCACTGGGACACTGGAATTGGAAATGGAACCAAGCGCGTTCCAACTACAGCACCTATGACCAGGAACTCCTGGCCGGTATGTTGGTGCTATCGTCACAATCCCGAATCCTGGGATCTAACCCTATTGTCTGGCTGTGTGACCAGGAGCCTGTGAAGTCTTTTCAGAAGGGCCCACCACCGGAAAAAGCAAAGCTAAAACGGTGGTGGACTTACCTGAGCCAGTTCAGGCTAACAGTGCATCATATCCCCGGGATTAAGAATGAACTGTCTGACTATATATCGCGCAACAACTTCGATGCGCTTATTGGTGAGAGCTCTGAGGCGCTCGCCAAAGAGGCTTTCCAGCGTATGGATGTCCAGCTTGACCTGTCCATGCGCACTGCTGGAATCCTGGAGGGTTGGAGTCTAACCGACTATCAGTCAGAGTATGAAGAAATTCTCCAAACCCTCAGCACTGGTCTCGAACCCCGTGTCATTGACGGGCACCAGTGGTATAAAAACAATCAGTACCTCTTCTACAAGGACCGAATTGTGGTGCCTGAGGCACGACTAGATGGGTGCCTACAGTGGTCCCATCTCAGTTCTGGTCACACTGGCGCTAATCGCTCAGTGGACTTCTTCCGTGAGTGTTTCTACTCTAGTCTAACCCTGACTGAACTGAGGTCGCGTATGCAGACCATTGTGGATGCTTGTGGCTGTCATGCCAGCAAGCAGAGCGACAGTAGGGATAGGGGCCTGATCTCCAGCTTACCCATACCCTATTGTGCTAACTCTCTTCTCTACGTGGATTACATCCACGGCCTACCACGCTTTGGCGGCTATGATAGTTGCCTCGTGGTCACCTGTGGTCTATCTGGCTTCACCCTTGTGTTCCCTTGCAATAAGAAAATCACAGGTGAGCAGACTGTAAAAATGTTGGTCGAACAATGGGTCGAACCCTATGGAGCACCTAAACAGGTGCACTCTGATGAAGATGTACGCATCCGCAGTGACACTGGGTGGTACAAACGAGTGCTAAATGCCCTCAACGTGGAGGTAACCACAGGTGTGCCCTATACTCACACGTCTAACCCTCTCTGTGAGAGACAGAACCGTGTGGTGGAGCAAAACTTAAGAATCCTGATGAAACAGGAGCGCACCAAGGACTGGGTACGCCTAGTGCCCTGGGCAGTTCTGTCCATGAACTCACAGCGGAGCTCTTCTACGGGTTTCACCCCCCACGAACTGTTCCATGGAGGACGACCTGCATGGTTCTTCAAAACCCCTTTTCCTGAGGACTTCAAGAGCCCTGTGGGAGATTGGCTGGAACACAAGCAGTCTCTGGCTAACCAGGCTGGTACTAACCTGAGGCACATTCGTGACCGTGAACAGAGCCTACGGAACCGCCTACGGCGACCTGCCAGCTTCAAGGTTGGCGACCTTGTTTTGGTACACCATTCACGCCTACCCTCCTGGCCACGTAACTGCCTACAGGACCCTTACTTTGGACCCTATCGTATCATCAGGATAGATGGATCCAGGATCCATGTCAGGTGCTATCCACGTCTAGGTGGTGCACTGCTATGTGCTCCTAAGCAGTTGAGGCACTATCACTCCCCGGACGACTTGTGTTGGGATGAGTGGCGCCTCAGCGACAGTGAGATTGAACGTATAGACCTAGAGAACGCTGCCAGTCCAGAGGAGGCAGACGAACTCGAAGAGATGACTGCCGATGAGATGGCAGTCGATGGTTACTACGTGGTTGCAGGTATTGCTCGCCACGAGTATAAACAGGGCTGGAAATTCCTTACCCTGTGGGATGGCTATGGGTTGTCTGAGGCGACCTGGGAACCTATGTCAGCCTTCATACAACCAGATGGGAGTATCAACCCCATCTTCCGCACTTACCTCGTTGAGAACAACGAGGGGCAGCTCCTAACCCGTGCTGAGACTATGTCCCAGCGTAAGAAGCGAAACTAATTACCCTGTGTCATTCTACTGACAGGTGCAGTGAGCACTCTTCTGCAGAAGTGCCTGTGTATGGCTGTAAGAGCAGTTGTCACAGTTGCCCCGCATTGCATCGCAGGACAGGACCGTTAGCCCCCCGTGACAACCACTCCCTGGCCGATTTGGGGGACGTCAGCCCCAGAACAAGTTGATGCGGTTAAGAACATTCAAAAAAACCACTCCCTGGCCGAAGGCCATTGGTTTTTCAGAGACTACTGCATACTGAGCACTGCACTGACCCTGTCTGTGCCCTGCAGACCCATGCCTATGGTTTCCAGCGTGAGCCAGGTGGCCGCTTATCATGATTGCAGCCACCCAGCGAGTGTGTGCCTTGTTGACCATATGTTGCATGGGTACTGCCCTAATGTAATGACCTTGGTGAGCCAACGAAGAACGGTGGCTTCCTACACCAGGGGGGAATGACAAGCAAGGTGTTATGAGGCAAGGTGTGTCTTCCCTCCTTGGGGACAAGCGAGCCCACAGTTAGGACCCCTGACTGGTCCAGACCCATGGGGTTCTACCCTTCCTTACAGGGTTTACCATACCCCTAAGTGTGCTACGTATGTCTGTATGTGTCTCACTTCTCTCCCCAGCGTGGCTCCCGGAGACCGGGCTTCGCTGACGTCGGACCGGAGGTCCTAATCAGGTACTATTACCACTCCTATGGCGCCCAATTTCTGTGCTGGCGCCTATTCTTGGGGAAGAACGGCAAAGGCCCTACCTACTAAGAGGGGAGGGGTGGCCAAGTGTGCTAAGGGCATACAAAACGCCCATTTTTGCTACAGGCCAAAAGCTAACGCACTCCCCTGCCCACGAGGAAAAGCACGCGGGACAGGAGACACCACTACACTACACTCACTAACGCCAGCACCGGCCTTCGAAGGCAGGGTGAGCACTCATCACTTGCACTCACCTCTGCCAGGCCTGCTGACCCTAACCCCTACACACGCTACTGGGTGCTGCTGTCAAAGTTCACGCAGACCCTAATGGCCCTCCTGTGAAGAAGACGGAGAACACAGCGCTCCTAAGCAGCTGTGGCCTAACAGGGGACGCCACAACGTGTTTCCCCTGCTAGGGCTTGGAGGGAAGGGGTGCTCTCGTTGCGTGCACAGCGCAGATATCGTTGAGGTCGGACTGCCCTCGCCACTACGGGCTGAGGCACAGTGATTTGATTTGTGATCAGCGCACCTGTTTTGCTGGGGCAGAAAAATGGATAGCCGCCGAAGGCAGCTGCCGCGTGCACCAATCACCCTTAACCTCTCCCACCTGTACAAAAGAGGCAAATGAAGGGGTGTTTGCGACGGAGGAACCAAGCCACACTCCAGGTATTATACCCTTCTCAGTGTGACCTATAATACACTGTTCGCAAACACGCTGAAGATTCAGCTACCCCTGTCAAGCAAGTAAGCTTTAAGAGACTCCTCAGGTTCTCTTAAAGAACGTACCGAGGAGCCTCTGGGTAACCTAAACAAGGTTTACCGTGCGCAATTCGCGTGGCCTACCCTTTAATGCATCATGTGCACGCAGGGAAGGGAGGCTGAACCACTGACTCAACCAGGAAGTGAGCTCCTCCTGGGCTAACCTACCTTACTCACCATGCATCGTGTGAATGCCGAATTGAAACGAACACAAAACAAACCTAAGCGTTTTAAGCAACTCAACTTTAACGCCACGGCCGCACACGAACAAACGCTTTCTGTACTTACCTGTGAAGAAGAAAACAAGGGTGAATTTCGGATACAGGTAAAGCGTCACAGCGTGTGGATTGCCTCGATTAGGCACATGCATCGCGAGCACAGCGCATATTCTAACCCTACGTGCGCGCTGCGCGCTCCATTCGCATCACATACCTTTCATTCCTGCTTTTACCTGTGCAGAGCACGAGAGAAGAACACCCGACCCCCCAACGAGCACAGCGTTGACAACCCTAGCGTTTTGACGAAACAACCAACACGAACGCAATGCATGAGTGTGAGGTGACACAGACATACCTGAGAGATGGGTTGTTGACCTGCTCTGTGGTGTGGGCTGAATTTGAATACTTGAGTCTGAAGTTTATAAAAATTTTGATGCAACTGTGCAAAAATTTCCTTTAAAACTTTGAAAACTACGGCTCATACCTTCTTTTCCATAAGCCGTTTACGCTTGCGCAACCCTTTTCTTGGAGTCCGCTTCCTTTGCGCTTGTCTGCGACTTTGAGTTATGTGTAAAAATGACGATTTCCCGCGTGGTTTCGTCGATTTTTAACGATTTCACTTGCTAAATCGCAACCCCTTCCGCCAAACCGCAGGAATCACTCCCTGCTGGTTCCATTTTCTATTTTTTCCAGCTCCTGGGGGTTTGTGTCCTCCATTGGGAGTATTGCTCCGCCCTGGCCCTTGGTCAGGACGTATACTAAAACGCTGTTTATACGGCGATAGCCGTCCGCATTAGAGCGTTCGACTGTACCCTAGTGGGCAAGCACATTGGCTCTAGGGAGGGAGTCCTGGGTTCAATTCCCACTACCCCCAAACTTTTTCCAAAAGTTTTCGTCGCACGCCGGCGACTTTTGAGGAATGCCCGATCGAAGGGACATCATTTACGGTACATTACACTGTTTTTCAAGGGTACCTACAGTGTGATAGGCTTCCCTGAAGTGATGAGGATGTTTTTGGTAAGTTTAGGCATTTTTTGAGGTAATTTTGGGAATCTTTCAGCCTTTTTCCTTGGTCCTACTAGCTTCATGAACTAGTACTCCAGGGGGGAGTAAGAAAAAGTCACTGCCATGTCTTTCTTGGAGGGCTTGATCCAGGCTAAGCCCCCCTTAGAACCCTTTATTCATGCTAAGACAAACTTAAGTGTTTTTATCTCTCTTTTGTTGCCTAAAGTACACTTTCTCAAAGTAACTAGGGTTGTGACCCTAGCCCCCCCATGAAGTTCACCCCTACCACTCAACTGAGCGGAGGTACCTTCCTTCATGGAGGACATACCAAAGTAAATCAGGCATTTCATGCTTGTTGGCCTTGGAGGTTAAGCCTAGTGCTCTCCCACCCCAAGACCCCTATACTCAATTGTTTCTACCACTTATTGTGGTCCTACTTTGTAACTGTTTCTGAATTCAGTTGCTTGGCCAAGTCATTTTCTGTGTGGTCCTGACATCCATGCCCCTCAGTCCTAACCAGCACCAGTTCATCCAAAAGAGTGCACATGAAGTGCCTATTGCAACCTCTGAGGCAAGAGGCAGACCAATTTTCATATAAAACCTTTTGTATTATCCATTTGTGATTGAATCTATGTGCATAAACCTGCTTTGTCTATCTGCAGCCCTTCTGTGTTACACTGGATTCCAAAACCAATCATTGATTCGATCCACATCCTGTCCTTGCTCTACTTGCTGCTTTGTTTGGGGTTTTCAACTACAAAACCTGCAGGACTACATCAAAATATCTAGGGCATAATTCAAGGACATCTTTCTCGACGCTCTTGGCGTGACGTATTCCCATGAGGGAACACATGGCCTTGAACCAGCCACCAGTAAACCGGGGCCCTCGGTCACTGCAAATGGTGCTGGGGATGTCAAAGACGGTCAGCCAATGACGAATCATCATGACTGCCACTTCCTTGGCAAGCAACCCCTTTTTGCGTGCCGGAACGGCTACTACGTAGCCACTGTGGCGATCCACACAAAGAACCACACAGTCAAAGGTCTCCTTGCCAATGTGAACCTCGGGCATGGAGAAGACGTCCATGGCCACGCTCTCCATGGGCTGGTCAGGAACCGGGGTCCATTGAGCTTCCTCCTTGACGTTCCGGTTATCGGGATTGCAGGCCTGGCAGACCGAGCAACCCTTCCTGACCTTCTTGATGGCGGTGTAGAGATTGATCTGGTCGATCTCAAACCGGCGCTGCATGTCCAGGGCTTGCTTCTTGACCCCTGGGTGCATCATGTTGTGGTGCCAAGCTTCACACAGCTCGAGCACTCGGGACTCCGGTACTAGCAGCTTACCATTCCGGTAGAGCTTGCCATCTTCCTCAGTCAGCCCCTTTGGCCACTTCTGCCCGTCATCAGGGTCGGTCACAGCCCTATACTCGGCCGCAAAGGCCTCAGACTTGGCGTAGTCGTCGGTCCAGTCGTCCTGGAGGCAAGATTCAGGGAAGAGGTGCTTGTCGGACTCAGCTCCATCAGGGGCGAGTACTCTGACCGCTCTGCCCATCCTCCTTCCGAGGGGGGCATCCGCAGCCATGACGACGAACCATTTAACACCCTCCTCCTCCATCAGGCGCTCCATTTCTATGATCCTCTTGGCCTCAGCGGTCTCAGCCTCATCGCCATGGACAGAGATATCCGTCATGCCCTTGCTGGCGGGATAGGCCCACCTACTGAGACAGTCCGCCACGGTGTTGTCCTTTCCAGGAATATACACAACCGTGAGGTCGAACTTGGCCAAGGTCTCATGCCATCTTGCCCGTCGGGAGGCGGGACCAGAGGGGGTGTCCACGTGCTCCTTGTGCCACGACTGCAGACTCTGATGGTCGGTGCAGACGGTGACAGGATGGAGGGCTATGTACCCAGCCCATTTCCTGAGAGCCATGACGATGGCATACGCCTCCTTTTCTCGGGGCGTCCACGTCCGTCTCTGGCCTTCCGCCTGGACTCGGCTCCAGAAGGCCACTGGCACGTGCCTCCGATCGTCAAGCACTTGCTCCAACACAGCGCCAACGGCGTAGTCGGAAGCATCAGTGCGCAGGACGAACCCTCGGTCGGGATCCACGAGGTGCAAACCCACTGCGGATAGCAGCGCCTGCTTCATCCCCTCAAAGGCACGGTCGGAATCAGCATCCCAGACCAGAGCCTTCTTGGACCCCTTTTTGGTCTCCTCTCGGTTGCCCTTGAGCATGGTCGTCATGGGGGCTGCATACTCGGCATACATCTTGATATACCCCGAGTAGTAGTTGCAGAACCCCAGATACGCCCGTAGCTCAGAGACCGTCTTGGGCTTTTCCCAGTGCTCAATCGCAGCCACCTTGCCAGGTATGGGCTTTCGCTGCCCGTTCCCGACTACGTGGCCAGCAAAGACCACCTCGCTTACCGCAATGGTGGCCTTGTCACTGCTGCCCGTGAGTTTGTGCCGAACCAGAAGGTCCAGCACTCGAGTGACGTCCCTCTCATGTGCCTCCAGGAGCTCCTCGTAGCTCATACTGGGGTCCCCGGACGCGATGATGACGTCGTCCACGAAGGGGTCCGCACAGTCACGCACCGCCTCAAGCAGGTTCTCCAGCATCCGCTGAAAAGCCGCATTGCCGTTGGTAACACCCATGGGCATCACCTTCCACTGGAGAGTTCCAAGTGGGGTGCTCATGGCTGTGCAGGCACGGGACTCTTCGGCGAGAGGCATCTGATGATAACCATGTTTCAGGTCAATCACCGTGAAGATCCTCCGCCGGTGTTGTTTTTGCAGCATGTCCTCAATGAGGGGCAGCGTATAGCTGTCGTGCTGCGTTTGGGCGTTTAGGCCGCGGTAGTCGACCACAAGCCGCCACTCACCGGCCACCTTCTTGGGGACGACGAAGCACGGAGAGGCCCATTTGGAGTGGCACGGCTCGAGCCAGCCTCTCTCGATGAAGTCACGGAGGATCTTCTCCATGGCTTCCTTCCTCTCTCCCCTCAGGGCAGACTCCCGGTGCCGATACACACGGGGGTCCTGCTTCAGTCGTATCTTGGCCTCGCCATACGGTCCACGCACCGGTGGGGGAAACACAGGCTTTCCGCTGAAGAAGGTGTCCCCATACTTCTGCTTCAGCCTGGCCCTCAACGCCTGGATCTTGGGGCAATCATCGGACTCCGCCTTGGCTTTTCCGGGCACCTGGACCACTGAGCTTACTCGAGGGGTAGCGACCCCACTCGGTTTCGGCTCAGGTGGTCTTCCCAGGTGGCCCAAAGGGCCATCTCTGGACTTGCCTCGGAACAAGTCGCCGTAGGTGGGTGGGTTACGCCAACTGGCTCGTCCTGGCTGGACATGTAGTCCAGCACCCTCTGCACGAAGGTATTCCCATCATAGGAACCGGAGACGATGGAGTCCACTTCCCACCAGGCTTTGTCCTGGCCTTTGCCCTCACGCTGGCTTCCCCAGTCGTGAAAGGGCTGATCCATATACCCCTGAACCAGATCCAACTCCTCTTCTGTGAGGGGGTCTTCCAATTCTCCGATGTCAACAGGGGGAACCGCAAAGCATTGCCGCCATGGCTCCGCTATGATGCGGTTGACACACACGAAATCCGTGGTGTCGGCCTGATCAAGGCCCCCATCCACATAGTGGAATTCCGTTGGCCATCTCTGGGGTGGCATGGGCTGTCCCTTAGCGTCCTGATAGACACTCTCTCCAGGCGGTAGGACGACCTTGTTTAAGGTCATGTTGGTCAATGAGACTACCCAATGTCTGGTACTTTCCTCCTCGGTGCATCCCATAGGAACAACCAGCACTGCCTTGGAGCGGTCCTTGCGAATCTTTGCTATCGCCCTTGGAATGTCCCAACGGGGGCAATGGATCCACATCAATCCCTGATGCGGACCCCAGTGCTTCTTCCACGCGGAGTCCTGTGCGCTCCAGTACTTCTCACAAACCCGCAGATGGGCGGAGGTTCCTGAAGAGAACGCATCCAGGGCCAGATCCGAAGCTCCCAGGTCCGCAACCACTCGGCTCGCCACTTCCGGCATTACGCCGTACTCCTGGTTTGCTGGCCCAGTTGGCTCAGTGTCCAGCGCGGCCACTTCGAGCTGATTGCGTTCGGGGTGGATCCATTGGCATTACACATGGTGCTCAGGTGACGAAAGCCACGAGAGCTGGTCTTCCTGGTGCAGGGTTATTGAGGCCTGGGCCGGGAGTACGCCGGAGTCCGTCTCCATCATGAAGTCGTACCCAACGATCATGTCCCAGTCCATCTCGGCCTCGTAGAAGCGACCGTGCAGGAGGATTTCCTTGCCAAGGTCTGGGCGGCTCAGCTTACGGTGGTTCACGAACTGCAGCCCAACGGCCGCTTCCTTCGTGCCTTCCATCATGTACTGGCCGTTCGCCACCTTCAGCCTGACAGGTTTCCGACTGTCGGTCAAACAATCTGGCGGAAGTAGGCCAGCCTTGACCAAGCTGACCTGTGCTCCCGCGTCGACCAACACGTCGAAGACCTTTTCCACTTCCCCGCATAAGGCACGGACCTTAAGGTGCAACTGCCGCTCACGCCCAACTCGGCGCACGGCGTGCAGTCAGGATCTCCGGCCGTTCCAGAAGCTCGACAAGCGACTGGTGCAGGTCCTGGACAATGGGCTCAGGCTGCCCATCTGCAGCATCCAGCTGCGGTCCGGGTGATCCTCCGATACTCTCCGATAGATCTTGAAGTACATCAAACACATTCTTGGTCGCGAAGGATGGTCGGGTGGAAGGGTTCGTGCCTTCACTTGCCCTCACCCCGCCATCGCGACTGTCGGGTGCCCGACCGGGCCTTCCGCCCGCGGCAGTCCCTTTGTGCTTACCGACTCCCGATAGGGATGGTGTGGCGCTTCCCACGACACCATCCTGCGACCGCCCTAGCTGGGGCCCTTGGCTGCAGGGGCTCCGCTAGGGGGCGTCGGTTGTGGAAGTAGGGGTATTCTCCTCCGCATCAACCTCGTTGACACCCTTCTTCCTCCTATTCCTAGGCTTCTTGTCCTTGTCCTTGTTCTGGTCGTTCTCTTTGTTCTCCTTGTTCTTGTTGTCCGACCTGGGGACCCAGTTCCTCTTGATCTCCTGGATCTCCTTGGCTAACTCGGTCCCCACCGACATCAGCTTGGAGAGCTTGCCCTTGTCCACCTCCACTTTGGCCTCCCGGATACCCGCAGGTGCACGCTTCTTCGACCCGTGCGCCTTCTTGTAGGCCTCCGTGTCGGCCTGGTGGGTGGGGCATGTTCGGTGGTCATGGTTGAAGCCTTGCTTCCTCCCATAACACACGAAACAGCCCTGAGGGTGAGCTCGTATGAACTCCCCAAAGGACAGCGGAGGGTTGCCAATGCGGCGAGGGTCCCTCTTCTCCTTCTTCTTCCAACCCGGCTGCAGGGGCTTCCAGCTTCCCCGGTTGCTCCCCGCGCCGTTGTGGGCCACGAAGGCACAAACGGCCATCTCGGCGGGCTCATCGTCGTCGTCATCGTCGACGAGAGCTTCATCGCCATCGGCTCCTGCTGGGTCCATGGCAGCTACCCCGCCAGGCCCCTCGCCAACGTAGTTGACGTCGCGGTCGCCGGGCCTCAACCCGCGGGTGTGGTGGAGGTTCCGGTACTCCTTGAGTACTTCCTCTCCAACCCACTCCAGGATCTCGTCGCAGCTCATCCGCGCCGGGATGGCCTGCAGACGGATGGTCTGGCCGCTCACGTCACACTCGTCAAGGCGCCACATCGCGGTCTTCTCGTGATCGCCCGAGACGGTGATGAGGAGAGCGTTCCGCAGGGAGTGCCGTTTGACATCCCGGGCCACGTTCTTCCTCGTCCAAGCCACCACGTTCGTATGATACTCTTTGGGGAGCATCATCTTGACCGTGTGGTTGGACTTGGCCCCCTTGGCTTCGTCCTTGGTGACCCTCTTGATCCATGCTTCCGGCAGCATGGAGAGCAGGCGAGCCTGCTCGTCACCCTCGTTCCAGTCCTCCACGTTGCGGCGGAAGAGGGTGTATTGCCCTCGGAAGTCTCGCCAATCCCGTAGGCGGATCTCCCGTCCATCATGCTGAAGCTTGATGGACTTCCACCGCTTGGCAGCCACCTGCGGAGCGTCCACCCGCTCCTGCTCGTTGAGCCACTTCTTGGCTTCCTTGAGGGTCTTGATCTTCCCCTCCTTGGTTGCCACGAAGTATAGCTCTTGGAGCACTTCCGGCAGGCGGTACCTGAACCGCCTGAAGACATATTTCTCCGCATCTGCGGGATCCATGTCTTCAGTGATGGCCACCCCCCAATCGTCCAGCTTCTCCAAGAAGCGGTCGAGGTTGAGGGGGTTGCCATCGTACATGGGGGGCTTGATGTCCTTCAAGTCTTCCCACACGGCGGCATCTGCGGCCTTAGAGACCATGAACGCCGGCCGCGAGGTCGACCGAGGTTCCCATCGGCCTGTCCCACGGACTCCCACGGCTGCCACTTCCATCTCCTCCCCGGTATCCGCGTGGCCACGCCGTGGTTCCTCCATGTACGCTGAAGCTAGATGTTCACGCCGTACTCCTTCCATGTACGCCTCCTCATCACGGCGCCGGCGGCTGCGTTCAGCGGCCTCCCGTCGTACACCACGCGGCGGGCTGATGTCGAACTCCTCCAGGTCCAGGTCCAGGTCCTCACCTCCGCCGACATCCCATTCCACGTCTCCTCTGGGGACCTCATCCCTGAGTCCACCATAACGTCCACCAGCCATCGGGATTGGCTCCGGGGCTG
Source organism: Eutreptiella sp. 'Long Island Sound 2002' (assembly GCA_964036045.1). Classification (NCBI taxonomy): domain Eukaryota; phylum Euglenozoa; class Euglenophyceae; order Eutreptiales; family Eutreptiaceae; genus Eutreptiella; species Eutreptiella sp. 'Long Island Sound 2002'. The sequence continues at coordinate 8,911,941 of OZ038394.1, forward strand.
GAGCGGGGCGTCGGGGGCGTACCGGTGTCCGCGGTGGAGCACGGCGGTTGTGGTACTCCGCGCTGAGCCACTCATCACGCCAATCCTCACTGCCACTACCGGGCGGCACGCGCTCGTTGCGGCGGCCCGCGCTGTGGTGAGAGGGAGCGGTGAGAGAGGGGGCACTGGCGCTGAGGCGACTCCTGGGGGATCCGCCGGGGGCGTGGGGTCTGCCTGGATCTGGTCCGGGTTCCCAGCCGTCGTCCGATGTGCCAGACTCCAGGGGTGGGTGGTCGCTGCCGACGCTCCCACGGGCTTCCAGCGCATCAAGCCTCTGCTGCAGGCCGCTGATGACCTTGTTCAGCGACCTGGTCTCGCCCCTGGCGATGTCCAGCAGCTTCTGGGTGGCAGTGGCGACCTGGGCGCTCTTGACCATCTCGATCTTGGCGATGTCCAGCTCCCTCTGTGCGCGCGCGGCGACCCTGGCAATGCGAGTCATCTCGCCCTTGCCTGTGTCTACCTCGCGCTCGAGGGACTGGACCCTCCTGCGGAGGTAGACAATCCACCGTCGGGTGGCATCCGGGTTGCCGTCCCCTGGTGGGTCGTCGGGGTCCCCAGGGGGTCCTCCAGGAGGGCCTCCGCCGGGTCCGCCCGGTCCAGGGGGTCCTCCCCCGCCCGGTGGTCCGCCTCCAGGGGGTCCACTTGGTGGGTGTTCTCCAGGGGTTCCTGATGGTCCTCCGCCAGGGGGTCCCGGTTGGTCTCCGCCAGGTCGCCTCGGTGCGTCCGAGGATGGGCGCTTCTTCGTGATGTCGAAGTCCATGTCGTCATCCTCGTCCATGTCGCCCCACCTGGGCGTCTCGGTCTCGGAAGACTCCGAGCTCCGGTAGGGAGGAGGGAGATCCTCATCCTCACCTTCCGGCTCCATGGGGATGTCTCCGTCTCCTCCGCCAGCCACTCCTCGGCGATGTCGGCGGCCTCGTTCATCCCCGTCGCTGGCGGTGAAGAAGGGGTCGCTGTCGTGGGGGTGTCCACCTGCTGGCCTCCGTGACCTCTCGGGGGTCTTCCCCTTGCCCTTCCTCCGTCGATGGGCAGTGGGGCCACTGCTCCCACTGCTGCCCGTGTCCACCTCCTCCGGATCCAGCGCCATCTTGGAGGAGGCGTCCCCTTCGAAAAGCTTTCGAAGGGTCTCCACTCGTGATCCTCCCGGGGGAGTCTCGCGGCGGAGCTTAGCCTCCGCCTCCGCCATTGCGGCGGCTGTGGCTGCGGCAGCTCGCCCCTCGGCTTCCTCCCGGGCACGAGCCGCTTCGGCTTCCCGGGCCTGCTGCAGCCGAGCCTTCTCCGCTCCCAACGCCGCCAACTCCGCCTCCGTCTTGGCCCTCTCCTCAGCGACCTTCCGTCGCGCCGCCTCGATGGCGTCCTTCTTGGCGGCGTCCTCCTGGGCCTTGGCCGTTGCTTCGGCTCGGGCCCTTTCCTCCGCCTCCTTCTTTGCCCTCTCTTGGGCCAGCGCCTCTTCCAGCGCCTTCACCTCGGCCTCCTTGCAGGCAATGGCGTCCTGCGTGAGGCGGGCTTCCTCGTCGGCTGCCGCCACCTCACCCTTGACCTGGGCAATCGCTGCCTCATGGGCGGCTCCGGCCGTGAGTCCGGCCGCAATGGCCGCCACGGCCGAGGCGTGGATGGCCATGCCATGCGCCCACTCCGCAGCCTCCTGCTGGGCGATGCCAACGGCGCCCTCCGTGGCAGCCATCTGCTGCGTGGCCCGTTGCCGGGCAACCCGAAGGCTGCAGAGCACCCCACAGGCGCGCTCACAGGCGCGCGCCACGTCCCTTTGGTCGGGAGCGACGCTGCTGCTGGAGCTGGCCTGGTCGGCCGGCATCCCCCCGCGGTGGGCCGACTCCACGTCGCTGCTGGGGCCTGACTTCCTCAGGAGCAGCGGACGGGGCTTGGCCTTGGTCTGCTTGGCGACTTGGAGGTAGTCGCCAAGGGTGGTGTGGCCGGGGTGGTGACCGCCACTGGGCCGTTGGGGGCTGGCGGCTGGGGTTCCGCCCCTGGCGCCTTGGGCGGCTTCGGCGGCCAGGGATTCCTGGTACTCCCGCCACTTCCGGTCCCGCTTCCTGTCCCCGGCGGACCGCTTCTCCTTCCCCGGAGACGCGCTGCTGCTGCTGCCCTGCAGCGTGCGCTCGCTCCCCGGTTCCGGGAAGTTCTTCTCGATCATGTCCCACATGGAGACATTGATCGTGGCGCCCGACGGGTACTCGTTGGGCTTCTCGTCCTCCTCAATCCCGTCGGGGCGCAGCCCTTCGCCGGGCCTGTCTGGCCGGGTCCAGACCCTCCAGCGCCTCTGCTTGAAGCGGAAGGCAAACCCTTCCACCCGCAGCCAGTCCTCGACTGCCTGCAGGCGGTCGGGGCCCATGTCCTGGCGGAGCTCGAAGCTCCCGGGCATGCCGCCTTCGCACTGGGGGTGGCTGTGGCGGTAGTGCTGGTCCCAAACCAACCCACGCAGTGGTGACGCGTTCCCGTGGGGGGCCTGGCCACGGGACGCTGCGGTGACACGCACAAGCAAGCAGGCAGGCAAAGCACTGCGCTCACAGGGGCATCAATACGCTCGTGTCATGAGACAAAGCGTTTCAGGATCCTTGCCACTCGAAAAAAAATAGACACTCAGAAAGTTATCTTAACGCACGCAATATCATGGCCAAAGAGTTATAACGCAAACTCTACCCTCTTGACCATGATCCATTACGCTAGCGCGCACGTGTGGAGACGCAAGGCGTATAAAGCTTCCTAAATTACGTCGGGAGTATTGTGAATACATCCCATGCTTCCCTATTGTCATTCCTCGCAAGCAGCACGAGATATGACCCTCACAAGTGGCCTCACGAATCAACTTTGTTTTGCCCATATCTCTGAGACAAATGGAGGGCAAGACAAAAGGAAAGTTGATTCCTGCAAAGGGAAGCAGGTAGGTCCACTCGAAAGAGGTCAAATCAAGTGCGGGGATGTCGAAGTCGAAAATCCGATTTCGACATCCTGAAAAATTCGGATTAAGGTTGCGAGTGTACAATGTGAAAATTGCAGATGCATCAATGCAATTCCTGAAGACTTTAGAGTCTTCGTCACGGAATGCGCTAAAATGTCTGTAAATAACAGTTAAACTGGCGGTTACGCTAAAGTCGCGAGCCAACCGCCAGCAGTCAAAACATTGATTATCAGAACGGAAGCGTGAAAGCTTACGGAAACAATATGAAAATAAAACCCTGTTGATTCCTGATATTCTGATGTGTAAATCTCAGCGGGCGACGCATCGGTTGCCGATGCGGCCGCTGATAGCTGAAATGCCCAGATCTCTCACACAAACACGTCCTACCTACATCTGTTGTTAGGGTTAGGTTGCCGAATCGACGGCCGAGGGCGGTGCGGGGCAGATTGGCGTGAAATAGTAAGATACCGGCAAATGGCAGTTTGCCGGTACATGGTAACCAAGTGGGCACACGGAGACCGGTTATATACCCCACCATGGTCATGGGGTTCTGGGTACCGCTTCAGTGGCACTCAGCGTGCTTTCCACCTGATCCGGCGCATCCCGCGGTTCCCGGCGCCTCAGACTCATCGCCCATGGGCGTATCGCCCATGGCGTCCATCTCTGGTCCCGTGTGCCGGGGCACAGGTGCCGTCCTGGCCCTGGCTGGCCTCTCCAAGCCCTCGGCGTCGTGCTTCAGGGCGGGCTCGGGGGCCGTATACGCCCTGGCGATCGGCGCGGGCATCTCCTCCGACTCTGAGGGGAAGCAAGTCCGATAGCCATCGGAGTGCCCCTCGGATTCCCACAGCCTGACCGGGCTGGGGTCCGTATCCATAGCCCCGGCGTCCCCTGCCGCGGGCTTGGGTGACCCGCGTTTCCGGTAGCGCCGGGCCCGTCCTCCACTGCTGCCTGAATAGCAGGCCTCCTCAGAGTCCTCCGCGGCGGAGCGGAGGTTGCATGCCTTTCGGCAGCGACGCTCACACATGGAGACCAGGTCCTCCATGTCAAGTCCTCCTCTTCCCGAACGTCGTACTTCTCTCCGGGCTTCAACTTCCGGCGTGGTCTCCACCGAGTCCACAATACGCACCCGGGGCGTACTTGGGCAGGGCTCATAGGGGCCCAAGTCCCCGGGTCGGCGGTAGGTAGGGGCAGCAGGTACGCCTCTGCTACAATAAAGAAGGTCCCTACCAGGACCGGCCCCCGCTGTGCCCCTTCCGCCTGTTACCCCTGCTGATTTACTCCGGATCAACGATTGCATTCCTCAAATTCCAGGGTCCAAAATCCAAAAATATAGAAAATCCAATCCTCCTTCAACCCTGAACAGCAATCAGATCCACAAATACAGCAATAACCCAATCCACACGGCGGGCTTCCGTTCAGCACACCGGTTGTCTCACGGTGGCGGGCATGTACAAGAATTGCACCAAAGAGGAAAGCCCTGAAATTGACATATGAACACATATCAAGCAAAGTTGGGGAAAGATGGAAACATACACGATCACAGCCATAGACCCCTCATTCCCTGGACTCAAGACCTTCCCTTGACTCACCAACATGATGCCCTGAACCCAGTCAAATAAGATGGCTAAATGCCATGTGTCAAAAGTCACTACACAAACCCCAACAATGTGTTCACTCCCAAGCCTATAAATCCTAGCCCAATAGAGGAGGTGGCGTGTCATGGCCTAGAGTGGCACTCAGGACCATGCCCTACCCTGACAAGTAAGAAAAAGTCACTGCCATGTCTTTCTTGGAGGGCTTGATCCAGGCTAAGCCCCCCTTAAAACCCTTTGTTGATGCTAAGACAAACTTAAGTGTTTTTATCTCTCTTTTGTTGCCTAAAGTACACTTTCTCAAAATAACTAGGGTTGTGACCCTAGCCCCCCATGAAGTTCACCCCTACCACTCAACTGAGCGGAGGTACCTTCCTTCATGGAGGATATACCGAAATAAATCAGGCATTTCATGCTTGTTGGCCTTGGAGGGTAAGCCTAGTGGTCTAACCAAGTGCTCTAGGGAGGGAGTCCTGGGTTCAATTCCCACTGCCCCCAAACCTTTTCCAAAAGTTTTCGTCGCACGCCGGCGACTTTTGAGGAATGCCCCATCGAAGGGACATCATTCACGGTACATTACACTGTTTTTCAAGGGTACCTACAGTGTGATAGGCTTCTATGAAGTGATGAGGATGTTTTTGGTAAGTTTAATGCATTTTCTGAGGAAATTTTTGGAATATTTGAGCCTTTTTCCTTGGTCCCACTAGCTTGATCAACTAGTACTCCAGGGGGGAGTAAGAAAAAGTCACTGCCATGTCTTTCTTGGAGGGCTTGATCCAGGCTAAGCCCCCCTTAAAACCCTTTGTTGATGCTAAGACAAACTTAAGTGTTTTTATCTCTCTTTTGTTGCCTAAAGTACACTTTCTCAAAATAACTAGGGTTGTGACCCTAGCCCCCCATGAAGTTCACCCCTACCACTCAACTGAGCGGAGGTACCTTCCTTCATAGAGGATATTACGAAATAAATCAAGCATTACATGTTTTAGGCCTTGGAGGTTAAGCCTAGTGGTCTCCCACCCCAAGATCCCTATACTGAATTGTTTCTACCACTTATTGTGGTCCTACTTTGTAACTGTTTCTGAATGCAGTTGCTTGGCCAAGTCATTTTCTGTGTGGTCCTGACATCTATGCCCCTCAGTCCTAACCAGCACCATTTCACCCAAAAGAGTGCACATGAAGTGCCTAATGCAACCTCTGAGGCAAGAGGCAGACCAATTTTCATATAAAATCTTTTGTATTATCCATTTGTGATTGAATCTATGTGTATGAACCTGCTTTGTCTATCTGCAGCCCTTCTGTGTTACACTGGATTCCAAAACCAATCATTGATTCGATCCACATCCTCTTATTGCTCTACTTGCTGCTTTGGTTTGGGTTTTCAACTACAAAACCTGCAGGACATCATCAAAATATCTAGGGCATAAAGCAAGGACATCTTTCTTGACATATACTTGGTTGGACTTGGAGTCGAATGGGCTTAGAAATATGCCCCATGAGTTTGAACTCATAACATGCCAAAAACTGCCAATTCACACCATATTGGCCATATATCAAATATATGCTCAAAATTGAAGTTACCACTTATCCGAAGGCTCAAAGTATGCATGGAATCGAAGTCTAGTATTCATGGAGGATAGAGACCAAAGGTCAATGCCCATGTACATCCCCACTTTACCCTCGAAACCCCTTCGGATATGGGCGCCACGCACTGCCCAAGTCAGCCCATGATCTTGAGACCAATTCTTGTAATCCTTCGTGCGCCAAGCCAAATGGAGTACGCGATCCGGCATGTGGTGGTGTTCAACTCCAAAGCATATGCCAACATATGAACAACATACCACGGTTCGACTCTCCATAGGCTTCTTGCTGTTTGCCGACCAGGTAAGTACACAAAATGCAAAAATGAGCATAAATTGAGGTCAAAAACATGAAAATATGTCCAAATACAAAGTTGTCATGATAGTATATCTCTATGCTCACCCATGATATCCGCTCATGGTTCAATACACAAATGATTGGAACCATTTGCGAACAATTCCCCCACTTGGATCCCCAATCGGGCGCATGGAGATACCTTCGCCACTCATATCTACATGCCCCATGAAAATGGGAGTGCACTCATGGATCTCTTTGCCAAACATACCATGAGCAATACATACGCGGTAGACTTAGTCTAGCGCTTTGAATTCCACCATTGGGACATGGGCAAAGCCCTTGTCACGTGTGGCTCCCCATCTCTTCGGCCACACGAAGATATATAACATGGGCGTGAGCATATCGAAGCACATACCATGCATATAACACATACCCTCAAAAAGTGGCTCCCACCATGGTATGCCATGCCCCTCCATGGACATAACTTCACATTAAAAATACGTGGGAACCCAAGGAAAGTATCTATGCAACCCCAACACTCATGCGGTACACTCGAAAGTCGCAATAAAATATTCGGTTGCACGGTCCAAGAGTTATATATCACTTTCTACCCTCTTGACCATTATCCCTTGCTATACCGGGCATGTGTACACACCAAAGGCGTTTGATGCTTCCTAAATTAAGTTGAGACCAAGGCGGTTCCAACCCAAATCTCGAAATTGAGACTACTCGCGGTGAGCCGGAGATATGACCTTTCAAAGTGGCCTCACGAATCAACTTTGTTTCACCTATATCTCCAAGCAAAACGAAGGGAATAACAAAAGGAAGGTTGATTCGTGATCGGGGAAAAATGTAGGACCACTCGAGATTCGTCATATCAAGTGCGGCGATGTCGAAGTCGAAAATCCGATTCTGAAAGTCTGAAAAAATCGGATTAAGTTTGCGAGTGTATAATATGAAAATTGCGGAAGCAACGAACCCTTTACTGATGAAATCTGACCCTTCATCGGAGTTTCCGCCAAAATATCTGTAAATAACAGTTAACCAATCGGTTACCGCAAAATCGCGAGCCAACTGACAGTCGCCGATACATTGACTATCAGAACGGAGGGCTGAAAAATTACGGAAACATTATGATAAAAAAACCCTGTTGATTCCTGATATTCTGATATATAAATCTCAGCTGGCGGCGCCTCGGTACTGAATATGGCCGCTCATAGCCCGAATGGCCAAACCTATCACACTATCACATCGGGTTAGGTCAGGTGGATGGGAGAGTGTGATATCAGCCAATGGCGGCTTGCCGGCACATAGATACACACCCCAAGTGACCCAAAGATGGCCACGGGGGTCCGAACCGGCTTCACAGGTGTGTTGTCTTGGAAAAATTCTAGGCCGTCATTGGACGGATTCAGGTGTTGTCGCTTCGCGTTTGCGTGGATTCGTCCATAATTCTCCCATTCCTGTCTGTACAGATACCAGGGCGCAGCCTCGCTGAGTAGGCCGTGTTCCGGCCGAAACGCAGCAGCGTGGAGAGACTGAGCAGAACCCAAGACCCCATCAAGGGGCAATTTAATTTTTCTTAACGACTCCCTTCGCCCTAAGACAGGTCACAGGTCGCCAGCAGGTTTACGAGAACCCATGGGAGTGTGTATATTGTGTCTTGCATTGGGTGGATGTCGCGCTGCGTCTTGGAGGGAGGGATGCACATGCACATGTTTTGACATGCTCCCAAACTAACCCAACCAAGCCACAGGAACCCCGGCAGCGCCATGAGCGCTGAGCTTTCTGTAGGAAATGTCACGAACAAAGCAGCAAAAAGGCGCCAGCCATGGTGAGCGCCCATTTTTCTGTGTGAGGGAAACTATAGGTATTTTAAAGTAGATGTGGAAACCAAGGAAAGGCCAAGAAAAAATCCCTTTTTCCTGAAAATGCGACAGTGGTGGCCATCACAGCACAAGGGGGGAGTAAGAAAAAGTGCTTTTCCAATGCTGTGAGGCATACTCTAGTTGTATTAGAGATGCACTGAGCACAAAGGCATTTCTATCTTAGTATTGGCCCAACCAAAAGTGGTGAAAACACATTTTGACCTATGGAACCAAACATCCAATCAGGATATGGAGTGGACCCCTTAATCCCCTATCATTGTGAGGCAATTCATCTTTACCTGAGTCGATGGCAGTGACCTCATCGCCACCTGCCCTGCCACCTCAGCACATATGGGACCCAAAACAAAGAGTGCACATCTCCTGAGATGGCACTATGGAGATTGAGTGACCATGGGGCAGTTTTCCAACTCTTTTCCAAAACATTTCAGCTATCTTTGTGAATATGCAATCCGATTTGACCTGAGTTGCAGTTTCTGTGAATATCCTTTCATCTTACACTGTTTACACTGCAGCCCTTCATGCTTTGATCCTGATTCTCTTCTACTTGCTTATCTCTGGCTTGGGCTATCCTGGATTGATTGTATTTCAGCAACTAAAACATTTTCATCTTCAAAAACAAGCAGCAGGAAACCCTACACCAGCAGCAAGCAGCAGGAGAGGCACAAACACAGTGTTGAAAGCACTATAAAACTTTCTTTGCCCGTTTGATTAACCACCTGAAAATGCTCAAAAAGGCAGATCCTGCCTGGTATTTCAATCATGAAGCCCCTGACCCAGTCACTGGTGTTGCACGAAGATGGTTTTTTATGACGCGAGAGCAAGTAAAAAACGCCAGAAAATATGCACAAGTCATTTTTGAAGATAACACGTACAAATTGAATCGGTACGGCGAGGCATTGGCCCTGTTTTGCGGTATCAACGAACATGGCCAAACCCTTCTCCTGGCTCAGGGCTGCATGCCAAGCAGTGAAAATGCAGAGGATTATGAGTGGCTCTGGCAGGAGTGGATAAAGGCAACCGGTTGTGCACCCCGGGTTTTGTTCAGTGATGCTGCATACGCCCTCTTGGGGTCCATTCCCAGGGTTTTCCCCCCGGATCGAACTGCTCACTTCTTCTGCCTTTTTCACATTTACAAAAATCTTACCGAAAACTGCCGAAACTCCCTCGAGCAACACGATTTCACTGCTCTTGAGAGCGCCATCCGACAGGTTCAGGAGTGCCCACATAAGGACGCTGCTGATATTCTCTGGCGCAAAATTCTGGAGGACCTCCGCTGGAAAACTGTCAAGGACTACCTTGGAGTCAGATCCCCCCTACATCGTCTTGACCGTTGATGTGTTGCATGGCAGGTAGAAGTTTTTACCTTCGGACACAGAGGGCTGAGGCTTTGAATTGCCGCATAAAGTGCCACCTAACTGCAAGAAAAGGTTACTACCACATTTTTTCATCTGTTTTGCACTTGCTCTCCAAGCAGGGCTATAAACTTGAATATACTGAAATGGTGAATCACTGACACGCCAATCACCAAATAGCTAACCAAGCCTTCCCATTCTATGTCAAGTTCGTTTCAGGCAAGGTGACAAGCTGGGTGTTTGATAGAATGCTCCAGCAGATGAATGCTTCAACTGCGTACCTCGTGTATGAGTATAACGTGTCCAGGGAGGCCCAATATATAGTTGCCAACAGGGCGGCACCCTTATGGAACTATGATCGACATTGTCAGAGTTCACTTGAGACGGAGTTGGTAGACCTACCGAGATTCTGTGCGATCTCCAATCGTGTGCACCAAATCCAAGGCAAAAATATAGTTCATGAGGTAAAGCGAAGTAAATCCAGCTGCACTTCGCGTTACATGAACTGTCAACATTATGTTTGTCTGTTCGAGCCATTGGCTGAGGATGGTGCCTATACGAAGTTTTGGTGTAGTTGTGGACTTGCTGTCCAAGTCGGGCATCCATGTCGTCACTATTTTGCTGTTTTGCATCATCGGTCATCTTCAGTCGGCTTCCATCTTGGGTTGTTCAATCCGATTTTTATTTTAAAACAATTTCAGACTGCAACTCAGGTCCTTGTCAGTGCCAAATGCAGCAGCCAACGCCTCCCCCTACCCACAGTGCGGGTACCCGTGGCAATCCATGCTACACACGATGACATTATGTTGACCGACATCACCTCATGGGCTGATGTGCCAGCCAGAACGAAACGCGAGCAGATTGTCCGCTCCCTTGGGAACCTGCACTCCCGGATGCGTCAATATATAACTAATGTGGATCGAGTGGCAACTCATCTTTCCGACCAGGGACAGGATGCAGGGGCCTTTCTCGAAGAAGAGGAGAGGCTACGGAACCAATTTGTGGACATGCGAGCCTCCTCCACACAGGTCCATGTGGCAGGTGCACAAGCACCACGACCTGTTCCCCCGCCGGTGGCT